>CM037936.1:3940125-5248250 GCA_021346845.1 Apeltes quadracus
TTTGCCACATTTCTGTGCTCATTTGTCTTTCCTTTGTTTGTGCCGCGTGCAAGTACACTTGTGTGAAAGTGATTGACAGTTTGCATCTGCACGCCGACTAACTGCTGTGCTCCAGCAGGTGTGCAGGAGCCCACAGGTAATGCAGATGTTTACTTACAATGTGATTGTGTTTCTCCAGCCGGGTTTAGCACATAACACACTGATCCATTTACATTTACACTTAATTTACACATCCCATTGAAAATAGAATCAGTGTGTGTTAGTGTGAAAGAAGCCGACACAAACAGCGGATAAAAAATGCTTCAGATTGTAGGAACAAAAACACAGAAGGACCGGAGCCCTTACTGTAAGCTGATTTATACTTCTCAGAAAAGTTTAAATGTAGTTTTGGGACTCCACAAAAGTTTCATTATGAAGCATCTGAGATCTGCAGCATCAAGAGAAAAAAAACCCCATTAAAACACACACAACCTCTGCAAACGATTCACACCGCTCCCCCCTGGTAGACTCACTAGGGAATTGAAAAGTTCCAGTAAATAGATTCATTTGCTTTTCACATAATTATAAATTCATGCGAAGTTAGAGATGTTTTCATCATTACGGACAACAGCTGGTGATTTCAATGCAGCCTGTGTTTTATCCAACATTTCATGTCGCTGCCTCCGAAAGCCCCCCTCTATCCCCCTCCCCCTCCCTCCCCCCATCCTGTGTGTGCTGCAGTTGTCTCCTTGACCACAAGGGGGACCGCTGAGTCTAATCTTATTAATAAAGGAGGTAGAGAGAGAGAGAGATAAAGAGGGGAGAATGGCAGCTGATGAAACCCCTCCGCCCCTTCTGCTTACAAGACATTTTGACCAACAAGTGGTCGACGTTTGGGATTCTCTACGGTGGGAAAGCAGCAAACCCCGACCCCCTTTCTTTCGGAGGAAGAGGAGATTATTAGTTCTGTGGCGCGTGGGAGCGGCGGACCCGTTCAAAAAAACCATAAAGCAAACTTAATAGCCTGCACCTATGTCGCCGAGGCAAAGAGGGCAAATGTAAAGCACAGGCACAAAAGAAGTAAAGAACAAAACTGATCCAAATGTGTGTGTGTGTGTGTGTGTGTGTGTGTGTGTGTGTGTGTGTGAACAAATCAAAGCAGAACTTGAGCGGAGACATTTAGATCGTCTACACTTTCTCTTTTCCCCTGAAAACAATAAACAGCCTTTGGAAAATTACAAGGGTTACACACCCCAGAATTAATCTTTCTAACCCATAACTAAATAGAGAGAGACTGTTGCCTTGCCATCAAGTGGGTATGTTTTAATTACAGGCTATCGGCAACTGAAAGTAATTTGTCTCAGCAAAGATGCCCGAGAGCTAAAAGACAGACGTCTCGTCTCAATCTGGAATGCTGTGCTACTTTTCTCCTGCTGTGGGTTGGTGGTTACCCTTCGCAATTTTCCTTCGGCAGCTCTTTTATAATTGCTCACCTTTAAAAGATTAACAAGGATTCCCGAGGAGACTTAACACTTGTCTCCTTGCTTCATCCGGGCTAAGCACTGGATTTTCTCCCTCTCTGATCACCTTGGTAAGAATATTGAAATTACACTGTGGATCTCCCTCTGCCTTCTTCCCTGCTCGCCTTTCTATTCTTTGAGTTCCGGAACAGAAGCACCGCACCCCTTAAATGAGAGACGCTATTGATCCTCATCCGCGCGCTGCCGAGGACGACGGTGGGGACGAGAGCTGATCGGAACGATAAAAGCTGAACCACCAGATAAACCGGCCCAGAAGCGTAATTAATGTCTGATGTGAACAGCTTAGGGTCACTTAGAGCGCATCGCTTTCACCCCGAAGGGTCACTTAGCCGATGGCGCGGCGTCAATCACATCGTACTTTGACGTCTCTTCCCCCTCGGCAGGACAAACAATCGCATGCTACGCTCAGGACGGACGACGAGGACCGTCGCGAGGCGACTTTAATCCTGAGGCTACGTGTGCCGCGGCAGCCGCTCAAACTCGAATTAGAATTGATCGTTGATGTGATTATTCATCCTAACCCATAGCACGGTCCTCCAAATCCAATGAGGAATCCTCACTGCTTGGTTTGACTCGGGGAAGGACCGCGGTCGTGGTCGTAAGACACCACAGGTCCTCTGAAGTGCATCAATGAACCTATCGTCTGTGTAGAGATGCAGTGAAGCGAGCTCCCTCTGTGTGTTGTACCCTCATTCGTTCTTTGGTCAATACGGAAATACACAAGGGCAAAGGGCAAAATTGCCCCTAAGAAATATAATTTTGCCCCAGATATCACTTAGAGGAAATGTTTTGCCCCTCTCTAACAATAATGACAATTTAGTTAACTTGTCAAAAAACATGGTGGCCTTTTCGATCTGCTCCAGTAGCCGTAGAAAGCTTTTGATTCTTGGCTTGACAGACGTTGCATGCGGGAAGAACCAAACGTTCTTAAAGTAAAGGAGCGGTTCTCGATCAGACCTGTCCAATCCAGTCTACGTCACCGTCTCAGGCACAAAAGAAAAATCCCACGCAACGAAAAATGGAAGATAGATTAGCTCAAGGTGGAGGGAGACCAAAGGAGAACCACCCGCATTTTTTTGCAGGGCTCTCGAACGTCGTTGTCCACCAGCACCTGCAAATTCGTCTGACTTCATCAAAGGGAGCGAAAACAGTAACAAATTTGTGTCCTTTCGTCACCAGACGACCAAGCAACAAACATATCGTGTTAATTATTTTGAAATGATTCAGTTAGCTAACGTTAGCTACGGCGGCTAGCTTGCTAGTGGGTTTATGTTTAGTGTCTGAATGTTTTGTGTTTTTACTGAAGCACGGAGTTATCAGCTCAATGTAAGCTCTTACACGACAACGAGTCTCAAACGATGTCATGCATTTCTGTGGTCGGCGTCTTTTAAACTGTCAGTTTAATTGAATATTACACATCGACTCCGAGAGACAGTGAGTGAAGTGGAGTCACTATTGAATTTCCGTATTTTCAGATTATTTCCCTTTGTCACTTTGTTAAGTATAATTTCCAAACGATACTGTGAATTTATTCACTACATATTGATACTCGAGTCTCACTGTTAGCTTTCTGGTCTAACCACAAGTACAAAGAGCCTCTGTGAGCGGGGAAAACAAGGGAAGAAGACATTCGTCCATTGAACGGCTGATGTGGTGAAGTCCGTTTGGATCAGACGGACGGACGCCTCTGGTGTGAATTTGCAGTTAATTTCAAAACTGCTTTAGTATGAAGGGGAGCAACCAGACAACAGGTGTTTAGAACCACTAAGCTGTAGGGTCTCGTGAAGTGGCAATATGTCGACTCATTAAGGAGGACATTTTTTTTCATGCAAACAAAGATTGTTTTCTAGGAGAGCGATGCTCCCTGCATGCTGGAGACATTCGACTCTCAGATGTTTCTTCCATGTAGGGGAGAGCGCGCACGAGGTGCTGAAGTCAGAACCTCAGCATTTGACCTCCAGCTCGCTTGTGTCAGCTGGATGTCGGGGGGGGGGGGGGGGGGCTACCGCGCTTGACACGCATCTCGTCGCGGCGGCCTGTTAGCCGTGCTTAATTAAACAAATGTGATTAGACTGATCCGAACTCACACAAACTGAATCCCCGGTAAGGGGTCGGCCACCAGAGAAAGTGCAGTCACGCACGGCTCGGCTTTCTTAATCGCGTCTATTACACACTAACGTGCAGCTCGGCGAGCTGCAGAGTTAATGCGCGCAGGCAGCGCGGCGTTTTTCAGGTGCACTTCTGAAGTTTGTCATTTACGGTCGGAGCCCGGAGGATCGGGACAAATGCGATAAGAAATAACTGATTGACTACTGGTAGTTCAGTGCGAGATGTGTGTGGGTGGGTCTCGGCTTAGGCTGTCAGTTGTAACCAGGTGGCAAGCAACGGGGACGTTTCCAGTAACTGGTAAATGATGAATCACCAACAGAGAGAGAGAGAAACTAATGTAGCTCTGTGTGCTAATAGTTTGGGGGATTTCAACTCTGAGTCATTTCAATTCACCATCAAGTGTAAAGCCTTTCTGTCAAAAAAATACACCGCGCTGCTCAGAAGTACTTAGTCAAAGGAGAGAAGTTGCAGAAATATGCAGAATCTCTGAAACTCAGTTAAGGTTTGAACTTCCAGTGGCCTCTGCTCCTCCCGGACCTGATTGTGGACTCATTACTCAATCACAGCCCAGCAGTACACATCCAGAGCAGCTCGGCTCCAAACAATGGTCGGCCTTTGTCCGAGTGAACCGAGGGGGTTGTTATGAGCCACCGCAGGTAATGGGGGCTCCGATATGGCATTGGGTCGAAGCAAATTTAAACTAATGAATCCATGGTTCACCATGTTTGGTCCCGTTACAGACGACCATCCTTTCGAAACGTTACTGTTTTTGTAAATAGCAGAGTTCTGCTCTGAGATGAACGTGTCATTAAAAAGTGTGGAGGGCTTCACGTCGTTTCCTTTAATCCCTCACTTCTTTTGGCATGTCTGTAAAGCTTGACATTTCTTCACCGGATTACTCTAATATAATCTGCTACAGCGGATGTCCCTACACACAAGGACATCTAGGGGTAACAGTGTAAGTGAAAGGGTCACAACTGTTTGCCGCTCAGTCTGAGTTGTTGATCTCGTTCACTTGTCACTACGGCAACCGTTGCAACCACGCCGAGGAGAAGAATTGACAGTATTTTACCGTGAGCTCCGTGATTGGATACTATTATACTAGTAGTATAAAATACACCAATTTCAAGAGGTCTTGACCAACGTCAGTGCTTAAAGTTGTTTAAACCGACCAATCAGACTTTAGCTAAACCTGCTTTATCCACCGGTCATATCCTCTTCATCTTAATTTACGACCCGCTCCATTTGACTACAGATCTGAGGTAACAGTCGTTGTTATCAGGCGCAGGTTTGTAGGCTACGAGCAGCTCGCCGTGGGAAGCGTTGGTCCTGTGAGAGTGCAAACGCGGTTTAAGGCGTCCACATGATGAGAATAAATGTGTCAAGGGAGGCACAGATGTCTGGTGGAATTTTGCCAGCAAAAATAACATTAAAGACATAATAGGTTAGATATTCAATAAAATAACATCTTCCTGACCCTTGTTTTGTTCTATTACGTAAAATACGGCAGAGATGAAAAAGAAAGAAAGAAACTACATCTTCTAAAAGACTACTACAAAAAGAATGGACAAAGATTTTAATATTTGGATTATTGTTGGTAAAAATATCGTAAAACACACAACTTACTATTTTTAGACGGTTTAGGTTTGGTTACCTTTCTGCAGAGAATAAAGCACATCGAGCAACAGAGACAAGAAGAAGGGATGGAGGACGTATTTATGCTACTTTGTTCAGTTGAACAACCATGTCATGGAATCCCAGATAATTACACAGGGCAGGTAGGCATGATGTAACCATGGCAACACATGTAGGCACAAAGGCACACCTGTGTTGGAGAGGAATAAATTGTGCGTGTGTGCGTAACTAATTACGTGAACACGGTTGAAGCGAAGCATTAAGAATATGATTCAATTAACTTTTTGTCCAAGTATGAGACACTTTAAAGCCACAGCGAGAATATTAAGTGCACAGACGTTGTTGTTAGGTGTACAGTGTGTTTGCTGGAACGGTTTGAATTATGAAGACTAATTTGTTTTAATATACAAAGACTACATAATCACGGAACCAGAAGAAACGCATACTGGATTTAAGCAGCGTCAAGGTGTAGTTGAATAAAAGAGGTTTGGATTAAATGAGTGATTTCTTGCGCCAATAACTCCACAGAACAAAATATTAAACGGTTTTCACAACCATTATACTGTTAGCAAGAAGAGGTTACACATACGTTTAGATTTAGAGAGGAAAGTGTTCATGTTAGGATTTCAACGCACAAGGAACATTCTGCGCAGCTACAGATCAATTCAAACAGACCTAAAAAAATAAAACGTAATGGAGCCCTTAAAAAAAAGGTTACAGCTAAATTCTCTTGATGAACTGTAGTTGTTTCCACTTGGAACAGAGAAGCTGCTTGTTGCTATCCTTTAACAAGGCTAAATCTGTACTCAACCACTTATCTAGGCCTGCAATGCCATTTTGTACTCGTGCATCCATCACATCACCATTAAGAATTGGAATGCCTTTAAGCCTCTTATGCACATTTTCACTGCAACCAAAAGAATTTCTAATTCTGCATACATTTTTTTTTTTTAGCAGAGCTTGACAAATTGTGTGTTTAATGTCTGTTGCCGTGCAAGCGACACAGCAGGTTGGATGAGTTTAATTCATTGTTTGATGACGGAGTTAACGTGGCACCTGTGCATGCATTGAGAGTACAATTGAATGCAAACTGCTGCAACCGTTACCTTAGCTGTGATCAAAGTGAGACGTGGCCACGTCTTCCACTGAATGTTACTGGATATGTTGAAATGAACGCTAAGAAATGTAACCACAGGACAATTGAACGGATCAAAAACAACAATGCAAGTCAACGCTTCGCAGGGTCGGTTGTGTGTTTTAAACCATTTCGGGAGCCTGAATCGTTGGCGGGTGTTGAGTTCAAGGCTCGGTTCACCCAATTTACAGAAATCATTTCTCGCCGGGATTTCAGCCGTCACACCAAAACAATGGAGGTGAATGGGATTTTATCTGTGGTGTGCTCAGAATTTAGAATAAAATTAGAACCTCCTTGTTAGTAAATCACGTACGTCACTGAACAGTTTTGATTTCATTCAGAACAGTTTTTTTTACTGATGAAAGAATCCATTAACTTCCATGGTCTCCCGTTCAACGTGATGTAATTCTCTTCTTCACGTTCCTGTGGAGTTCATCTTATAGGTAACCTTTCAGCACGAAACTTGCATTAGCACATGCATGATGGCGTCTTTACTTTCACACTCATTGAAAACTCCAGTTCTAGAATTCAGATCCGTTGCAAAGGAGGTCGTCCACCAAGACAACAACAAAAAAAAAAAAAACTCCTCCAATCCGTCTTATGTCTTTCTCTACTGCACATGGATGCGGTGATTCATTTTTTGCGCCAGCGGACCATCCGTCAATCCGGAGACGTCTCCGTGCCGCCGCGGTGCGTCACTTCATTGCTCATCGCTCCATAGCTCATTCCTCCTCCATCACTCACACAGCGTTGCTCAAACAGTGAACCTCTGATCCAGCTCGCGCTCTCAAGTTTCCTTTGACAGAAGCTTAGCCGCGCGGCGCAGCGGGCGAGGAGGAGTCCTCAGGGGTGAGATATCCTCCCCCCCCCCCCCCGCCCTTCTCACCTCCTCCCCGATTGCCCCCGGTGACAGTGACAGAGGTCTGTAATTGCCACCTCATCAGACGGCTTCATTAAGACAAAGTCTTTTGCAGCTGAACGGCGGCGGATGGGGAAGAGAGGAGCGCGAGCCGAGGAGAGAGCCCACAATGCAATTACTGCATGGCGGTGACAGGTGGGGCCTCCAATGCTCTGCATCGCCGGGGCCCTGATGCGTGTTGGGGGGGGGGGGGGGGGGGGCCCTGTGGGCTCGCATCATTTTTCAACAACCCCCCCCGCCCCCGCCCTCCCTACCGTCATTAGTTGGTAATGATTGGATAATTTTGCAGATGAATCGCAGTATATGTCTTGCTCACAAACATTTCCTGACATTATTAATCAAAACCATCAAACTGCAGAGGCCGTCAGAGGGAATTATGAAAACAAGACGTCTCAATTTTAAATTATCGTGGTCCTTAAATCAGGTTTTTTTTTTTTACGTCTTAATGAAATATAAAACACAGGTTATCGATACTATTTAGCAAAGATTAAACAACGCTGCAGCAAACGATTTACATCCAACTAGCAGCTAGGAAGCTAATCGTTAGCATACAATACAAGGTGAGTTTGGTTGAATTTTTTTTTTTTAACACATTTCAGTAGTAATTGACTGTTGAACTTGAACCGTTGTCTTTTTAACGGCATTAACTTCGTTAGCTGATATTTCTGAGCCTGTAGGAGAATTTAAGGGGAACCAAAGAGGAGCCTACTTTGTCCGTCTGGCAGAGCAGAAAATGAGGTATTTATTTCTTTCCCTCAAAAAGGTTTTCCTCTCGTTACGTTGCCCAAAAGCCAGTCAGCTCAATCGGATTCTTTAGGAACACCAAGGCGGAATCGACATTCATGTCGTGTGGTGGCGTTGAAATACTTATCTTAGGAACCACTTTTGGTGACAAAGACGTTGATCTGAATAAGCCACGATACAATGCTTGTAGTTTTTTGTCTAAATGCTACATTTCGTAACCTAAACACAGGTGAGATGAAATGCTTTACTCTCATATAGGTTAATGAGACTTCAGTGCCTCTTATACCGTACACGTTTTCCCTCTCATTTACATGAAAGATGCCCTTTTATTGCCGTGAAACGGGTGAAAGCAGCTGTCTGCCGGTCCACCCCCAACAAAAAAAAAAAAAAACACATTCCTTTCCCTTCATCGAGATTCCACATAATTGAAATTGCCCTCGGTGGAAACATATCATAGCCATCCACGGCTCCTGGATGGCTCCCGTTGGGCGGTTCGGCCGGTGCCAAGCGTCTGGGTTGGCCGAGAGCCTCCAGGGAGGCCGGGGCTTATGGGCCTCCATGGGCCAGTAAGCCTAGGGGGCCCGAAGCCCTGGGGAATGTGGCAAATCGGGCGAGCACCTTGGCAGTGGCGCCCCCCCCCCCCCCCCCCCCCCCCCCCTCACCCTCCTCTTCTTAGCCTTAGGACTGCCGTAGCTAAAAGAAGGCTAATGGTGGCCAACTGTGCAGCGAGAGGGGTCTGGGGCGTTGGGGAAGCGCGTCTGTAGGTTCATCTGGATTGGCGTCGATAAGGATGTGCGCTCTTCGTCCTCTGCCTATCACTGCCGCGCACGGGGCGGGAGCCGAGTGTGACACGTTTGTGTTTGTGTGCGCCTGTGCTTTTGTGCAGCCGTGGCAGCAGGATGAGGGGCTGGCAGGCCGTCTCCAGGATGCCAGCAGTGACTGATGCCACACCAGACATTCCTTTCAGAGGAAGCGGCGGCGTGGTCAGCACCATGCCAGCTTCCACAGGCCCTCAGGACCCCCCCCCCCTCGCCCCCCACACCTCCTCCTTCCTTTAAGCAAAGGCCACGGCACCGGCTTCCAACACATGTGTGGAACTGTGCGAATCGGGAAAACGGACAAAGTAGAAAGATGCGATTGCTCTCAACTTTTCGGATTTTTTTTTTATTTTCACAGTTTTTATTTGACTTTGAAAATGCTAATTCGATTTGTATTTTATACATGAAGACAACAGACGTCAAGCAACACTGAAAGGCTTGGAGGAAACCTCAATTATAACATATTTAGCTTTCGGGTGAGTGCACCACGGTTTTATGCACCTTCATGGCCTCTAACGTACTTTGCATCAACCGTGGTGCAAAGTAGACCAAAGTAGGCCAGTTTGCATTTTCCAATGGTCTGTTCACACCAGGCGCGACGCAAAGTTTGGGCCGCACAGGATTGCATACAAAGTCTATACGCACAGATGCGATGAGACTGTAGCGATGTAGAGAAATTTGCGATGGCGCGCTGTGACGAGTTTGCGGGCCGAGTTGCGCACATTTGCGTGAAATTTGCCGAATGCGAAAGTTGACATTTGCAAAACCTCCGCAGCAGAATAGCGTGACGTTGCGGCGCGATAGCCGATCAGTGCTGAGATGCTTCCCCCTTCCGTCACTGACGTCCTGCAGACGAATCCGGGGAGAAATTATTGTTGTATGAGTGGTGAATAATCTTTGTCGGTCTGAATAACCTTGCAGCTGTTTTCCAGGCTTTTGATGCCTGGTTGCACAAAAAAAAAGCCACGTGGCTGCAGCAGATCCAATCTGATCTGTGAGTGGTCCCAGATTTTGCTTTTCATATATTTGCCTCGTGAACGAAAAATCCTTAAAAAAAAAGGGGGTAAATACACCCAGCCGAAGATATCATGAGCCGCGCTGCGCTCCTCCCTGTCAGACGAGCCTCTCCTATCTCAAATTATTCCAGAGGTTATTCAATCGTCCACAGCCCCTCGTGCTCCACCAGGGCTTAAGTGATGACACAGAATGATTATAGCACAGTTAAATACCTGGTCTAATGAGCCAATTAGCCCTATTGACATCCGTGGCTGTCTCCGAGGTGGAGCGAGTACCACGTACATGCTCCTTAATCAGAACCGATAACACCATTTAGCCTTCAAACGCTAATCCTGACTCCCGGGCTCTCTCTGGAATCCACTGCGCCTTCTCTGCTCTCACGCTGGGAAGCTTCACGCCCGATTCATTTTGAATTGCACTCTTCCTGCACGGTTGTGTCTTCGCTGTGGGTTTACAACCATTATAACTGGAGAGTTTTTCATTGGATTTTTAGTGTTTTTTGCACAGAATGTTTCCTTTGTTCAACACCTTTCGAAGCGATTTTTCTGCAGATCCCATTTGCTCAGGCGCTGTTCACTTGTGTGTTTAAAAAATATATCTTATATATATAATCATCCCTTGTACTGTAAAAGCAGAGAGGGGAAAACCTTCATTCTCAGATGATTTCCGTTTTGATCAAAAATGAAACCGAAAAAAAGTAGTGACAAGTGTTTCAGGTAAATTTGGGGCATTTCATTAAAACCTTTCGCCACAACAAAGGGACTGAAAGACGAAGCTCTATTTGTGGGCACTTGTTTAGTCACAGTGGTGTGAATGTTTTGATACAATTCATGTAACTGTAAAAAAGAAAGAAAGCATCCTCAGCCTTTCAGCACGGTGAGAATATCTCAACGTGTGCATGTGAAACCGTTTCTTTTTTCATTTCTCGGGTTCATCTTTAAAACAGAAGTGTGAGAGAATCAGTTTGACCAAAAATAAAAAAAAGTCACTGCCTTCATGCTCTCTTACGACACATTTACCTGAGGAGATTTAAATGTCACATTCGAGGAAACGGGCAGCTTTTGTATCAAGCGCAGGCAGGATGCACGGGCGGGGTAGACTTCAGGTCGCTAGGGAATGAACGGCGTCTTTGTGGTTGAAGAGAAGCGAGAAAAGAACAACAACCGTGGGTGAAAGTCGGCTGCTCATCTGCACTTCAGACTGAGAGACATCAAGGTCAGTAACACAAACGCACACCAGCACACGCGCCTGCTAATGTCCTATCGCACGAGGGCAAGTCTGGACTGTCTTACACCAACATGTTCACACACACACACACACACACACACACACACATCATGCACACACCAAACAGGAATTTTACATGTGTGTAAAGTGTGTGTGTCTTCCCCCCACAGACACACAAACGCAGGTTTAACCTGTGACATAATACATTCTCTAGACATTTTTGCATTCACTTTTAGAAAAACTTTTATAAACAATTTTTACCCACTGAAAAAAGGATCCCGCTACCAAATATCAACTGAATCTCAGTCCTAAATTTCCTAAAACACCTTTCCTCATCTGGTCCTCACAAAGATAGAAATACCACAATACACACACACACACACACCCATTCAGAGGTGTTGTGTTTTTCAAACGCCGTCGGGTCTCTCCGGTCTCTGCCGGCGAATCTGGCGTCCAGATGGCGACGGAGGGAGACGTCAGACAGTCGTCCCCACAGAAGCGGACCGTCTCCGTGGTCGCGAGTGAGTCCCTCATCCGCCGGCGTCCCCGCGGGACCGGCACGAGTGTCTGCCGGCTTCTCCAAGTGGCCACAGGGGACGGCCAATTAGCGGTTCCCATGGAGAGGCGCCGCGGCCTTAATAAGAAGGAGAATCAATTAAACCTGCGCTGACCCCCCCCCCACAGAAACGAAGACGGGAGGATCCGCCTCCTCAGAGGCCCCCGACATGAGGCGGCAGCGCGGCGGCGGCTGCGTTTTTGAACACGTGTCCCGCTGAATTGGCCTTTTCCCAAACGTGGCGTGACTTTCCAGCGACGGCATTCGCGGTTTTAAACGCGTTTTTTTTTTATCTTCCCCACTTTTTTAGAGCTTTTCAAAAACATCTTCCGCTTTTTTGGAAACATCCTCCCTCTTCAAAATATATCAGTTTCATAAGAAAAATACACAATACCAAAAAGTCCTCCGTTATCAATAACGCCCCCACAGAATGTCCTTTCTCTTTGAAAATATCCCCGCTTTCCAAAAGGAATAAAAAAAGAGTGGAATCTGCGGTGAACAAACAGTTCCCGACGTACCTTTTTAATTTCACATGGAATCTGTCTGACGCAAAGCGACACGTTTCAGACAGTTATCTGTTCCAGACGGAGCTAAAAGTGGAAGCTTTTGTTGGTTAGAAACAAAAAAATGTTCGACAGGAGGAAGCAGCGCGATTGAGATAAAACGCGTGGGTAAGCAGTGCATTGTGGGTAGCTTCCTCTCATTTATGCTCCGGGAGCACGTCAACAAAGAACCAGCGGAGGCACCTCGGGAGGGAGGAGAGGATAATGAAAAGTTTGATTATCCGAGTTGCACTCTGCTTTTGACAATAATTCAAACCTGAAATTAAATTCTGCATACAGTTCTCTTTAATTTGACTTTAATTAAACAATACTCTTTAAATGGTACTTTCAATGACCAAATGTTCGCGTGTAGTGGGTCCCCAGCCATTAAGACGGATATAAAGGTGGTCCCGGGGGGCCGGCTTGGGGTCTGATTTGCAGGAATGACAGCTGATGACTTGAAAAAGTTAATTAACTTTTCAATTAGGACTGCGTCTGACACGGCGTCTGGCGTAGAGGAAGCAGGCGGCTGCTCGGGGAGAAACGGACCGGTGGAATGGATTGATGCACGTCGCCCGTGATGGTTTATTACGTGAGCTTTCTGCTTATTTGTTTTCATTTCGGTAGCTGCGTTTGAGGCTGATGGAGTTTGTGCATGTGACATGTGCAGATATTGTGTAATAAATGACACGATATTTGTCTCTTTCGTAGTGGCTAATACAACTTTCTAAGAGTGTTTCAGTTTAGTAAAGTTTGTAAAAAATAATCAAACTTTTAGACATTGTGTTAAATATTGTGAACTGAAAAGAAAAGTTATCACAGAAGCACTTTCGTCAGACTTTTGCTCATTATGCAAAAATGTTCTTAAAAGATATCATTTAAACTTCAACGGTTTATTTGAACCTCCCTATTAAGCATTTATCATCAGTATACATTTTTTTTATTGTGTTTCCTCCAAAAAATCTGACTCATACAACCAGTGGCCCTTTTCGTTTAGGTTTCGTGAACTTGTGGGAGTGAAAATGTGTCCCTCCTCCCCTCGTCCACACTACTGCTGCTTGGTAACGTGCGACAGACTCGCTCCGTGTCCTCCAGAAACAACCATTTGTTTTTTAACATCAGACGTCCTCTCTCTCTCTCTTCTTGCATTCAATGGTTTCAATTAGCGGATGAATTCCTAAAAAAAAGAAGAAATAATTGTAATTTGGCTAATATTAAGGCCCTAATTGAAGTGGCCGTGTGCACTGACGTGGGGACAATGTGCTAGCGCGGCGCTACTCATTAGCCCGACAGCGGGTTACACCTGGGGTTCGCTCAGAGCACGGGTCAGAGGGCACAGGAATTTGCGCGATAATTATTGACAAGCAGATGTTATAAAATCATTTATGGTAATGCAATCATAATAAATGGGCTTTGTGTCGCCGGGCGGATGAGTGGAGGGGGAGAAAGTTTATGCGAGGAGGAGAGAAAGGAGGGGACATTTACACCAAGCTGCTGCAGTGATTGCATTAAAGCCCGTATACATGATGCAAAAAAAAAATGTATGGAGAGAACAGCACCTGCATGTAGCGCGCGCACACACACACACACACACACACACACACACACAGACATTAAATCCACACATTTTGAATAAAGAATGGGGGGAGAACGCTGCTTTAATGGTGTTGTCTTTGTTGCCTGTAGTTTTGCTAAAATGAAAAATGTGCAATTAGACACTTTTAAATCTGAATTTATTGTGTTTAGCAAACTGATGTTGTGTCGCAAAAAAAAAAAAAAAAATGTTATGTCTGCAGACATAAATGTGCGTTTGGGTATTTTGCCGCATGTCAAGCTGCTTTTGATCACAACGCTGCCACTTAATTATAAAAATAACCTCCAAAAAGGAGGCTCCTTACAAACAAAATATTAGGAACCAAAATGGTGGGGAGGGGCGGGGGGGGGGGGGGCGGACTAGGTGTCTTTACATATATTGTCATTTGCTTAAAGACACCCTATCTGTCTCTCGAAATGTGTCAGGAATTACCGCCAATTCCAAAAACATGCATTAGCCCCCACCTTAGGTGCAACGGTTCCTTTTACGGCGGGCAAATATCGCAGCGGAACACGGCTGAGCGAGGCAGCTAACCTGGCAGCTGGCGTGGAATAACCCTGCACGGGAAGAAAGCAAACCATGTTATCATGCACACACATGTGGCCTGGGTAAAAGATTAAGCCGTATTCATCCTTGGCTGCTTTTTCGCTCGCTCCTGCCTCAGTCCATCACAAGATACGGCAGCCGCTCAGCCAGGAAGCCAAGGAGAGGTGCCACGGATTTCACGGCGTTCCCAAATCCGGCCGTCTGGAGGCTCGGGCGAGGTGCTGCGGCGCTCCGCGACTCGCCGCGGCTTTCCCACAGATCATAAGCTCCGCACCGACGCCGGGGGTTCGGAATTTTGTTGGACGGGAACGTCGAGGCCTCCCGTCCACCCACCCTAACACACACACACACACACACACACACACACACACGCACACGATCCCCTGTTGTGTGCATGGAATTTGGAATCATCTGCTGATTCATGCTTTCTGAGGACTATTGTTCGGGCAGCTTGATAATATTTTCTGGGAGTTTTTTCCTTGTTCTTTTTTTTCCAGCGGAGTGGATTTATTTGAATGAAAGACAGAGTGTAAGAAAGAAAACGATCATTTAGCATGGAGAAGTGAGGGATCACCGCGTGTCCCCGCTGACATGTACATTCTCCCTGAATGGGACGGGGGGGCTCAGAGAGCTGCTGGCCTCGACTCGGGAGAGAGGCTTACACCCCGAGAGCTACTTAGGGGCCTCTCGGTGCTAAGCCGCTAATAATTCCTGCGGTTCCCCTCCAAAAAAGAAGAAGAAAAAAAAAATAGAAGAAGAAGCACAAAGGGATACAAAGTGATGAATGTACGAGGGGGCTGTGAGGTAAATACATCAGGCCGGGGAGCTGGGGGCTTTCACAGCGGAGGCAGCGCCTGTTAATATTAACCACAACCAGGTTCAGAAGCATGTTGCTGACATAAGGGAGGGAATTAAAATTAACCAAAAGTCACAGTAGATCATTATGTCCAGGTAACAATAACACGGTTAATCGATCATCAGGTATTCACTACAAAAAATGTGCATTATTATTTCCCGCAGATTCATTACAAATTGCAGGTGTTGTGGAACCGTCGCTGAAGAAAACTGAAAATGCTCATTTAAAAGCAGCATTTTCTTAGTTTTTCCAGCTCAGAAGGGCAGAAATATTTAGCATACTCATTTGGAAAATAATTGCCGGGACTTTTTTTCAGCAATCAGGTTTCTTTTACTAATAAACTAGTTCACATTAGAGCCTGAATTAACTTATCATTATGGCCTGTAGTTAGAATGTATTTTTTTCTAATTTGTTAGCGTACATTCCTTAAAAAGGGCCGTGTCAACAATAACGGCCAGAACGATAAGATGAGGATGAGTTCTTTCTCAAATAGATGTTTTACGTTTTCATGCGTTATGTAGGACGGGAATCAAAGAGCCAGTGTTGGTGTAAAAGTCCATGAGATATTGCCCGTTTGCACCAGCTGTCGGGCGGTGAAATCCTCCCGCTCTTTTGTCATCCTTCCTCGAGGGCGTTTGTCACAAAAGAGGAGACGGCCTCCCACTCTGCGGGGCAATCACACCTTTGTTAAAAAGCAAAAGAAATAACAAAAACCATTGCTCCAAATTTTTTTGGCTGAGTCCCGTCGTGTGGTCGAATAAAACTTTTTAAAAATGGAACTAAATGGAAACAAAAGGGCTCAGGAGCGATGCCGGAGGAGCCGGGTAATCACGGCGGCGTATCCAGGCGTGAACGATTAGCTTCATCTGAACATTCAAGGTGATGCCCGAGCCATTTGTGTTGTGCTTCCGACATCCTCGCTTCAGCACACACGGATGAGAGGGGGGAGAAGGGGAGGGGGTGGGGGGGGGGGCTGATGGGGCAGGAGTGGGTTGCGAATCCAAAGTGTTTTTTTTCCCAGTGTCAGTAATTCTTTTTTTTTTTATTTTCCAAAAAGCCACTGGTGCAGTGTATTAGTCATAATTCATGGTTTATCATCGCTTGTACACCGGCTGACTCCAACAAACCGTTTAGCGCGCTGAGCATATGTGCATATGGCTGCTTTAATAGCTATTCTGCATGGAGGAGCACTTTAAAGACTCTCAATCATTTCTTTGGACAAACACTAATGAATTACTGTATGTCAACACGAGTGCAATTCAAAAGTGCAGGGGAACCGGTGGTAATTATTGGGAGGCTTGGAGAGTCTAATTATGAGCAGTGGACTTTAAAGTGTAACTAGCGGACACGCCACTCGTTAGAACAGTTTCACTCTAATCTACATTTTATGCTAGTTGTGTCGTTGTGTTACGAAGTTGAGATGGCGAATGATTGTGCAACATTTTGTAAATGAATGTAATTGGGATTATTTTTGGTCAATGAGGTTACATGTAAAAAACTAGAGTTGAGTTGGTTTCTCACCGTGAATTAATCAAAAGGTCTGGTATGTAGTCTTTTAATTGAACAAGACGTACCCTCCGTCACCCCCATAAAAAATGCACTTTTTGGATTTAGCTCCTGTGAGAAAAAACATGTTAATATATTAATGAGACGTGATCCGTTTCTGCATGTGGTCACTTTCCGCAGATTTTCAGTGCCTGCAAATCTGAACTTTTTGGAATTCTGCAACAATTTCCTCCCCTGGTAAAAAATGTTTAATCCTAATTCCACATTTTAAGAAGTTGGTTTATGGACCTGGTGAAAGACTCGTTCCCCACACGAATCGTATTTGTGTCTGAATACGAAAGCAGGGCCGTCATGAATGTCCTGAAATCAGATTTATTCCGGTAAAAATATCCTCATTCCAAATCATTAAAAAAAATGGCAACATGCTGTGTTTTTTTTTCTTTTTTCACACATAAAATAGCTGAAATATGGTGCGTGAGAAATGTGCAAGGTGGCCATCTTACAGAAGGTGTAGAGGTGGGATAAATTTAATTACAGCTTCAAATATTCATCTGCCAAATATATCAAGGTTAGAAACACAGGCCCAGAAATTGCAAGCCGGTCTGGCAGGCGCTTACAACAACGGATGGCAAATGACAGTAATCCATGAAAGGAGACCAGACATTTATAGAATTTATAGAGCAGGACTCACCATCCCAGATCTCTGATGTTTGTGGGATTTGCTCTCTGGCGGGCTTCAAACGGGGAAACGTATATGTAAAAATCTGAATCTATTACTTTCTATGCGAAATCTCCCCCAATTTATTTTTTGAGGCACATGTGAGAAACGCTCACTTGCTGCATCTTTTTTGTTTCTTTCTTAACCAACACGAAGCCGTCCGGACGTTCGTGTTTCAGTGCAACGGATGCAGAATCACAGCCAAAACCTACGACGGCGCTTCAAGCTGAAAAAAACGTCTTCTTCTCTGCGTCTCTTCTTCTGCTCTGATCGCAGCAAACGCCACACGTGGGCCTCGGCGTTCTCTGATCAGACGCGTTCCCTGTCTCTCGCCTCCAGCTGTGCGACGGGGGTTGGTAGCGGCGCAGCCAGGCACAGGTGAAGGTGCACCGGGGCACTTCCTTTTCCTGTGACAAGCGAACAAAAGCGGCCTATTTCTTTGCCTCCGTTATCGCGCTTTGGGTTGATTTAATCAGCAGGCTGGGAGGTGTGGGCGGCGGCAGGAGGAGAGGGGGGGGGGGAGGGGGGAGGGGGCTCACCTTCTAGAGCTTGGAACTGGAGGAGAACGCGGGGGCGGTATCTGGTTCTCCGAAGACCACACAGTGGCGGAGAGTTACCGGTGTCAGTGCCAAAACACCCCCCCCCCCACCCCCTACTCCACCAGATTAAAGCAGATCCAACCTCAGCCGCCTCGTCTCGCCTCGCCTCCAGGGGGCTCCCTCCCCGAAGCGGCTTCTCGGGAGGACGCCGCCGCCGCCGGGCGTTGGCTGGTGCTTAGGTTGCCGGTTCGGGTGAAGCTCCGTTAAACAAACGGGGGCAGTCAACAGCCGAGTGGAAAGGAGGAAACTGACACTGACCTAGATTACCGAAGCCACACGCTGTCTCGACTTCACACCTCGCCTGCGCGCAACGAGTTCAGCGATGTGAAGCCCGATAACAGTCAACTAAAGGTTTTTTGGTTTTTAAAGCAACAAAGTACTGTTTTTTTTTTTCTTTTGTCGTCAACCCGCCGCGTAGAGATTCAGCATCGGCTCGGATGAACTGCCACATTATTTATCAATCCAGCATTTGCCAATTTGGTAAACACAAGACCGTCTGAACTGCGACGTCTCCCAAAGCTACTCGCGTTCATGTTCGAGGGACAAAGCCCTCTAGTGGTCGAGGTACCCAATGGCGGGAGGAAAAAAGGGGATACGCTTCGTGTCGGGGGGGGGTGTGGCGCGGAAGCATTACCTGACGGAAGAAGTTATTCCAATCCAAACCAACTGGTTGAGTCACAGACGCGGGACGGTTCTGATGTTGTCATGGGCAACAAGGGACTCCGTCCGTTAGTACGAAAGAGTTTTTGTTCAACACCTACCAACACTTGAGCGCCATCGACGGAGTTGGACGCATGTTGCAGAGATGGAGACACGATCGCTCGCGTGGATCTACCTTTGCACACGAATCTGCTCAGCACAAACATCTCGAGTCAAAGACCCGCAAGAACAGACAAACCCGCTAACTGGGGACAACCCCCCCCCCCCCCCCCAGTGCATGCGAGTGGCTGGTGTGGAGGTATGGGAGTCGCTGGCGGCTGGAGGTGGTGGTGTACGTATCAGGGAGGGAAGGATGGATGTAGGAGGAGGTAGGGAGGGTTGATAAAGCCTGATCTATGCCACGGGGCATCTATGGAGGCAGGGTGGGTGGGGGGGGGGGGGGGACTGGGGGGCGGGTGGGAGGAGGCATTGTCTGCTGTGTCCGTGCATTTATAGGATTGAGCTCAAGTTTCCTTTGTGTTTCCATTTTGTTGGGGGATTATGTTCTCTGAGAGAGTTGTGCAAGCATGCAGGCACACAGAGTGGAGGCGGAGGGAGGGAGGGAAGGTGCGTAGGGGGGGGGGGGGGGGTCGAGGAGGGAGGGAAGATGTCTTTGTTCTGGGCGTTGATCATGAACAAGACAGATAGCAGAGGGTGTGTGTCTGCATGAGCGTGCGTGTGCACGAGTGTATCCGTGTGTGTCTCGGTGCGTGTGTGTGTGTCGGAGAGCAAAGCAAGATGTCAGGACATGTAACCAGCCATGTAACAATTTAAAATCAATTTGCCTCCCAAGAAGGAATCGCTCTGCGAGAGGGTTTTTTCCCCCTCCCCTCTCCCCTCCTGCCCCCCCTCTGCCATCCGTTCACAGGACTTTCCCTCCATCTAAATAGATATCAATTACATAATCGCTCCTCTCCTCTGCGCCCGACCGCAGACTGGAAAGTTTGTCACGCCGAGCTGAAGCGTACCCGCCCATGATGTGGGACATTTGCAGTGTCATCGGTCTAACGTGAGCAGAGCTGTAGCGAAGACAACGCCGCATACGGGGCGGGGCGGAGGTCAAAGGTCGGAAGTGGTGTCGCGACTGAAGCTGGAGCGTTCTCCCGCCGATCCATTGGGGGCGGAGTCACAGAGAAGAAGAAGAAGAAGAACCTGGTTGGTGACAATCGCAGCGCTGAAAGGGGGGGACGTCTTCACCTTGTTGGAACCCCACTGGGTACCGGCGGGCCCATCGGGTCCACCCCCCCCCCCTCCTACCCCAACTTGTTAAAGCGCCACATGGTACATTTACATAGGATAAGCGACATATAGCGAATCATTTGCATGCCGGAAAGTGCACTTGAGTAACCGTAATTACACGTGACACCAATTACTCTGTTACTTTGTATTAAATTATAATGGAAAATTCCACTAGAGAATTGGAGCCTAATTGCATCTTAATTTGCATAATTTTGCATATTAATCACATCTCAGATGAATAATAAATTTCAGCAGATTTTTTTAAATTTATGCATAGATCCAAAAACAAAGTTGAAAAATAATTTAGGAGTGAAAATAAAAGAAACAGGACCTATTACTGAGAGCATTTGTGCTAATTTCTCTCATTACGCCACGCTGGAGTCACAGATATCTGTACTCTTGATCAACAAGCATATTTGAAATGGAGAGTTGTTAAAAAGCTTCAGCAGAAAAGACTAAACAATGGAGGAACATTACATTTGGAAATATCATTTCACATGGAACTTTTGTGGCTCTATTTTAAAGCTCTTTCCATGTCGGAGGAGCCAAATGTTTTAATCGCTTTCTGCTTTTCCCTTTTTCTCTCTTTTGTTGTTGTTGTTGTTTTGGTCAACACCTGTGCCTGCTATTGTGTGTGGCTCCCTGCCAGACGCAAAAACCCAATATACCTGTAGCCCGGATTAAATTCAAAATTGACAAAAACAACATTTTCTTTTATCCGATTTTTTTTTTTTTTTTTCAGCCGAAAATTGAGCAAAATTATTCCAATAAAAACGATGATGAAGGAAAGACAAAAAATTCCAATCTTCTCTTTTGAGTCACTTATCGCTTCGCGCTGGAGCATTTAGAATGATATGTTAAGTTGTAATCAGAACAGGGAAGACAGAAAATACATGAATCAGTTTTATAATTATGTACCCGCGTCAAGACGTCAGCTTTTACCTCGACGCTTCCGAACCGTTTGTGGCTTCTTCTGACGCTTGAAACAAAGAACAGACGGGCTCCTCGCGGCCCTCACAGGTGGCCCCACCTTGCTGCACAACCCTTTTTTTTTCGGATAACACTTTCTGAGAAAACCTTCAAAATAATTTGCATGGAGAAAAAAAAAAAAAAAGATTAGGGAGGAACATGTGAAGAAGACGAAGAAGAAGAAAAACGGGGCGTCTGTAAAAATCCCTCCCTACTTTACAGAGAGCAGTGCATTTATTGCCTTTATGTTACTGCCTCAGAACAAGGACACAATAAATGAGCCGCTCTGCACTGAAGAAAGAGCTGTTTCAGTTCATCGTTAAGTTTGAAATGTGTTTCCACTTTCTCATCTTCTGTCTCTTGGTTGGCATCCTCGTTTTGAAGGTCAGAGGCCCCGCGGGGTTTCATCGCACGTCGCCACTTGAAGGCCAGAGTTTCCACTTCATGTTCCGCGTTATTCATTCCCACGCATCCAAATTCTCTTCTCTGGGTGTTTTTTTTTTTTTTTTTTAACTGTAATTTCTTCACCCAGAACAGCATATGTTACTGATGAAGTTGTGTCACGACTACTGACCGACCGACCGGGCCTCCGCCTTCAAACTACCCGGCGCGTTCCCGGGGAGCTCAGCTGTGGACAACACTGCCTTTCAGTGGCGCGGCGAAGGAGAGGCGTCTCCGCGGCAGAGGGACGCGAGACGCTCTCAGCCCCGAGCGTCCCAGTGAGGGTGGGTTGGGGGGGGGAATACCCGAATATGGAACCTGCTTCCGTAAACTGAAGGATCCACATCGACAGTGAAGTGAAGGCCAGAGAGTCAAAGACCTCCAACAACTACCATGAATTTCTAATGAGCGTGTATATATAGTTTGAGATTTAATCTGAGTTTATCTTAGATACAGCCACAAAAATAAAATATATTATATATTTATATAAATATACATACACACTTTTTCTTCAGGATTCTGGAGATGAATGCAGATTTGTCTCTATTGTGACAGTTGACAATTTCATTTTAGGATAAGGTTTCAATTACAAGTGGCTCGTTGTTCGAGGTATTTACTTCTGCCAGAAGTCTTTATTCTTACTGCATATTTTGCTTTCTCGTCATTTGTTTTTTTCTTGTCTCCCTTTCTTCCCTTCACTCCTGTGGTAATTTCCCCTTTTCATCGTCTTCATCGTCACTCTCTTGATTACTGCCATAAACAGCAACAACTGGACTCAAACAATGAATCTCTTTCCACTGCGGAAGTCGTTTCATTTTCTCCTCCTTTCGACGAGCACGTGCAACAAGCATCGGGACGTTATTTCCTATAACAATGTGCCGCGCTGCTAATTATTGATAAATACGACCAGTTCGGGAGAACTTCAGGTGGGCGGGACCGCGTGCACGTGTCTGCAGGGCGCGCGTGCGATCGAGCGCGCGTCGAAGAGGAAAGGGGGAGGAAAGCTGACCTGTAATCACCAAGAACAGCGGGGACTTAATGATGTTTTGGTCTGATGATCAAATTTCACATGTTTGCACAATCATTCCGGGGCACCTGCGCAGAAAAACGGAGACAGGGAGGAAAGGCCCGAAGGAACTTGTTCCGTGTGTGGGTGTGTGTGAGGCTTTTGTTGTGATTATGGTAATACGTACATGCACGCACGGACACACTCAAAAGTTTGTTTTCTAGTTTCCTCTTTACTTTGTAACACACACACACACACACACACACACAGGCGCGACGTGAGGCGGATACATGGATATTTGTCTCCCTCTACTGGGAGAAGTATGTAATGCAGCGTTGGTGGCTTTAGGTGCTGTCGGTACATTTCACCTTACTCCATTATAAAGAGAGCATATGAGCACAATATTGACGTGGGAAAACTTTTTCTACAGCAGCAGAATGGATGAAAGACAACGGTATTCAACTGTTAAACAGTGGGCATAAATAAGCTTTACAAATGTAGTTAGGTGCTGCGTGTATATAAATATATATTTCACTTCACATGCTGCCTGTATCTGTACATTCAGCCATAATCGTTTAATGCAAAAGCTACGTTTAAACCTAAATACAAATATTACAAACTCAACTTTCAAAGGCATCAAAACCCCGCCGGCATCGCGTCACCTTGAGACTTGAAGGGGGATTTTCCTGCACTTCCACGTACACCCGAAGGCAGCACTCACGTGTACGTGTGAGTCGCGAGAAGGATCGTGGGTGCGGCGTGGACGTGTGTTGCGTAAAGTTACCGGATTGAGGCTCGGGGTTCGTAACCCTCGGTGCCGTCGGGCTCCGCGCCCGGAATAGGGGTCCGTCCCGCGGGGAGCAGCCGGCAGCGGTCCGGGGATGTGCGTCCGCCCCGCGCGTCCTTTCACCGGACCCCATCACGTGTGTCCAGTGCAGCGTTCTCCTGTATCTGTTAGACCTGCACTTCGGGTTGGACGTGAGTTTGAAAAGGGAGTGAAGCAGGTAAACGAAGACCGGAAGTCCACTCGTCACATCCGCATGGGAGTTTCCGTCACCAACTCAATACTTGACTACTTGACCCATACTAACAGCACCCTCATTGCCGGTGAATAAACCTGCTTCTTCCTCGTCCGTTCCAGGCGTTGGTCCGCGTCTCCGGCCTGATGTCCGGCACGACGTGAGAGCGCTCGAGCTGCGAATCGGAGGGAACTTCTTGAAATCGGGGGATGCTGGTCAAAGGTCACCCGGGTCGCCGGCGCTTGTAACCTCGCGGCCATTGCGTCTTTTTTTTACCCCCCTCGCAGGCAAAAAGTCCTGCAGCGTGGTTTTTGGCTCCTGTCAACGTACGAGGGGCCGGATGACCCCGAGGGCACGAAGACGGCGGCCCAGAGAAGAGAATAGTGATGGCGGTCTACGAGTAAGCAATATTTGCTGCCTTGCTTGTAGAAACGGTGGGAAGAAACATGAATACATATTTATTTGTAGATGACATGAACAAAAAGGAAATGAAAGCCACAACTTCTCGTATGATTTAATAACGGGTATCAACACACAACAGAGAGCGAAATAAGAAAACTCTCTTAACATTTTAAAATGTCAAATGTCGAACACCGCCAAAAAAAAGCTGTAAATGTTTAATTCTGTCACTGCGACAGAAGTGGGTCCACGTACGATTCACGCCGTAACGGAGCGGGACACAATTCAACTCCCAAAGCGTCTTTCCGCGCCCCGCCGGTAATCCGGTTAGTCGCTGGACCACATGGGCGGCTGTTCTGCCTAATGCCCACCTATCGCGATAGCCACATTCTCCTCCCCATTGTTTCAGGTCTGGAAATCCCCTCGGAGAAAAAGCCTGTTACACTTCAAATGTCATCCCGAAAGGCTATTTTCAGACTCCTCAGCACATTGTCTTCAAGGTGAGACGAGAAGCAGCACAGAGTTGAGCGTTTTCCAGGCCGGGTCGGCGATTGTTTTTTTTCCACAATCCCGATATTTTCATTTTGGATCACCTGCGGTCGCTCGGGAAACAGAAGGGCGAGCGTGCGCCTGGTTGGAAGACGTGCGGCCCCTTCGGTTGTCGGGGGGAGCAAAACCCACGAGGTTTCCGAACAAACCGGCGCTCGGTCGGTCTTCTCCTTTCGGCACTCTGCGTGCTCCCTTCTACGCCGGAGAAGAGTTCTCCGGTCCGAGTGCGGCATCGCGGACTCTGCCGTTGAGCAGGAGCGTCTCCCGAACCGGACGGCCACCAGCGTTCGGAGGAGGACGAGGCGGGGGGACGTGGGGTTTCGGCTGAATCTGCTCGCAAAACGGGAACCAGAGCCATGACACCCCGAAGACATCGGGACAATGAACCGATCTGTCTCCTTGCATGTTGTCTTGCTTTCAAAGCCAAATAAGTCTGTGCAGGAATGAATGGCACCGGCTTTGAAACCGTATGTGAACAAAGTGATGCGGCTCCTGGAGGGAGAATATTAAAAAGTTTCACTGCTTGAAAGAGAAAAAAACTCATTCCAGGATTTATTGGTCTTTACGGTGAAGTGAGTTTTTTTGTCATGTGACAGAAGTGACATACATACAGACACACTGCCTTGCCGTTTGGTCACATGATGTCAGCAAAGCGGGTCGGGTCGACGGTGGCGTGGAGTAGTGTGGCGCGCTGGGAAACCGCGAGGTTGGTGGTTCAAATCCCAGCTGCTCTATGTGGCATGTCGAAGTGTCTCTGAGCAAGACACCTAAGCCCTGATTGCTCCCTAGGTAAACATGTAAAAAACCATGGGTTAAATATGCAATGTAAGCAGCTAAAATGACCTGTAATCTAAAAATCTATCTCCATGACAACTATCCACAGGGGAAGGCCATGGAAAGCAGCGGAGTTCTTATAGCTTATAAGTGAACCTTCATTTATTTTCTTCTGTCAATAACGGCTCGATCACATACTTCCCATGTGCCTTTTATTTTACAGAGGTGAGAATTGAAAGCCGTTTTGTTCCTATTTCAAAAAGAGCCCAAATTCATACGGTACTTCAAGTCTCCACTGCAAGCGGGCGGCGACGAAACTTTCGCTTTGGCGACACCACGAGTCTCAAACCGCGCGGCGGGAACGCTCCGCCCGTCCAAGAAGCTCCGCGCGCGACAGGCCCCTGAATGCCGCGTGCCATCCCATTCAGCGCCATTCATGTTGACAACATATCTGACGAACGGAGGACGCTGTCATTAGCGGCCGCTAATTCATGCGTATTGAAATACGCCGGGGATTATTCTAATTTTCCTGCCGTGCGATATCTGGGCCGTGGAAGTTTGCGTGGGTTTTTTTTTCTATATTTTTTTCTTCCGGGAGGCGCGTCTCGAAGAGTCCTAATGGGATTAAATGAGTGCGGTTAGCTTAGCACGTGTCAATATGCTCATGGGTACGGTGAGAGCACATTAAAGAAAAAATTCACCACGCCTGTGCGTCACTCAGTTTAAACGGAAATTAACAGGAGAACAAAAACAAATGGTGAATGTACAAAAAGCTAATGGCATTTAAAAAAAAAAGAATTATTAGTTATTTCTCTGTTTTGTAATCAGCAGACATGTGCTGCGGGGGAGGCGGCGTGCCGAACCGTTTCATTAATCTGGTTAGCGAAACAGATTGCAAACAATTCCCCGTCCCTCTTTGGAAGTCTGCGTTTGTCTCGGCTCCAAGACGCCATGAATTAATTCCTCGCTCCCAGTCACACTTCCCGTTTCAACGTTGATTAGGAGAATTGCGAGACGAATGCGCCTGTACGTCAAACTCTGACCGAGGACACGACAAAGGCGGGAGGAGCGAACCCTTCAGCATTTCCTCGGGTCGTCAGCTCTTGTCGAGTCCAAAGCAATCAATTAAGGACTCGACACTGGTTCAAAAGACGACACGTTGCCTGCAAGACAAATGAGCTGTTGCTGCGCGAGAAATTCTATTTTTCATTTTGATGGACGTTGATGCTCCAGCAGACGTGTGTAGTTGGAACACTTTTCTCTGTGGCGCTATTAATATGTTGTGTTGGGTGCGATTTGTAGGGGGGGATTTCCCCCCCCTCTGGTTTTCCGATCCCCCCCTCTGCTAAATTATTTTTATCTCTGGGGGGCGGGGGGGGGACAAGGACGATAGCGATGAATGCAACTTAAACTCTTGAAATCTAACGATCTTTAGTGTTAATACATCAGAGTAGCTGTTCAGCAGCCTTCTGGCAGACGTCGCATATTTCTGAACGTCATCCAACACAAAAAAAATTGGAACATTTTAGTGCAGGAACTTCGCAGGGGTGCGCGCGTGCTCGGGACGCGGATCGGTTCCCCCTCTTTGTGCGCCGCTCTGCGCTTTTCTGCTTCCTCCTCATAGCCAAACCGTCCGTGCGCGTAAAAGTGACCATCTAGCCAGTTGGACTTTGGATCCCATCGGGGGAAACTAATTGCGCGCGGGGGGGACGGGGGGGTGTCCGTAGCGGAGACTAGGATGTGTGTATATATATATATATATATATATATATATATATATATATATATATATATATTTATAGTACTTACATAAGCAAAGTATGTATACATATATACATATATACATTAACTCCAGATGACACTACACTTTGCATAGCCAGGTTTATTTTCTCCAAATAAGTTTCCAGAATTTGCTTAAAATTCACATGACAGTTTAATGAAAACAGGACTCATCACACGAGGAAAGAGTTACAGCTGAGTGTGAGAGCGGATTCAGATGTCAGGAATATGGCTGCTCATCATATGTGTGTGTGATCGTTGGATCACAAGTAGTTCGGAAGCCGGTTACATTCACAATGAGTTTTGCACAAAAGTGGAAACCAGAGACATCCAGAGTAAAATCACCCACAATGCACTTCTCACTGAAGAGGGAGACATCTTGTCTTTAAAGTTTTTAATAAAAACATAATTGCTTATTCATTGATTATGGAATTTCCAAAGAGGGAGAAGAAATAGAGGTTGTTTTAAGTTTTGAAAAACCACAGACAAACAATTTATCATTTTACAAGTTAAAAATCTTCATATGTCTTAAAACGTGCAAAAAGAACACAAGTAATTCTAGACAAAGGCTATGATGACGTTAGTTACATAACATCCTTTAGACACTGTGTAACAAGTAAAGGTGTCAATAAATCATTTTAAAATAGTATTTAAGAACTTAAAAAAAAAAATGAAAGACAATGTCATTGTGTTTTTTTTAATGACTTTTTAAATCACACAGACCAGTTGCTCCTCTCTTGACTGGAGTTTCCTTTAGTTTCCCTTGTAACCAGGACAGCAATTTAACAAGCGTGCAAACAACAAAAAGGACAAATCTTCTAATAGCTGAGGTCTAATATCATTCTCAAATAACATAGATGACACAAAACATTGTATAACATAGTAGGCTTGTAGTTAAAATAAATGTCATCCATTTATGATACATTGAGATTCTGTTTGCTTCTCCTGCTTTTTGGGTGGAATCTTCCATCTCAGCTTGAAGTCAGTCAATCCCTGACGTGTCAGCGCCGCACTCAGCTGAAGAGGGAAAACAAACTGCAGTGTTCTGTAATTTTCCTGCGTCCACTTTCACCTCTTAAAACACACAACACAGAGTCGTACCTGCTGCAGGATCTTGGCGTTAAGAGCTGGATCTGTGACGTCAGCTTCAGTCTCAAACTTCATCCTGAGCGTGGTCGTCAATGTGGTAACTGAACCGTAAAATACACATGCAGTCTTTAACCAGTGAGACTTCTACTGTAAATATGATGCATGTAAAACAATTATTACTTGTTCACAATCACCTTGATGGCAGGCGAAAGGGATTAGTTCAGAGCAGTCGCGGTCATACCATCGACGTGATGAAGCCATAGCTCCACAGAATTGTTTGCCATCTTCGTTATTTGGCTGACCACTAGCCCAGAAACTAAAGGAGCTTGTTGACTTGTCAGACCAAGTCCACGGCACTCGGTACAGACCAATCCAAACTTCAAAATATTGGTTTACAGAAGAGACCTCATTCTGTTCCTCATCATTCTCAATCTCGGCTAAATCTGTGTGGTGTTCTCTGCAGTAGTCGCGGGCAGCAGACCAGCTTTTATTAAGTTTGATTAACACAAAGGTTTTCTTTGCTTGGTTCGTCTCTGAAACAGACAGAAGGGAATCCAGTGTAACAAGTAATGACATTTTCATTGACTCATTGTGAGGAATAATATAATTGATATTAAAAATCAATATTATACATATATTTTAACTACCATCTACCAATAATCCCATAAATCCCCTCTTACCAATGAGAGAGCAGCAGTAGTGAATTATAATTAATAAAAAAAAAGCCTTTTAATCTTATTCAGTGTTACTTTGCAGCAGGTAAATTCACAAAGAGAACAGAAGCTGCAACCGTTTGTATGAAATGTTGTTATTGGACAAATCTATTAAGTGTATGAAATTGATGAACTCAAATAATGTCTTACCAGTGTAACAAATGAAATAGAAAACTGAGTTACAGGGATATTCATTCCATCGTCCATCAGGGAGCATCACAGCACAGGTCAGCAGGGGATTGGCTGGATCTCCCTGCCGCCCAGTTCTGGTAACCAGTTCTACTCGTTTCACCAGTCGATGACCATCTCCAGGAGATGGAGTCATTACCCATGGTGCCTCTCCAGGATTTGGGGTCGTCAGTCAGTCCCATCCATGTGTATGTACGGATGCCAGGTGGTAGCCTGCTTACATCATCCGTGCTTTCGATGGTCGCCAGGTCGGTGTATTTCTCTCTGCAGTAACTCTGAGCTTCAGTCCAGGTCTTTGGTGTGTCCACATAGTAGTACTTACGTGGTGGTATTTTAGAGCAGGAGATGAAGTGAACTCCTGAGGGTTGTGAGAGAGGGCACGGTTAGTGTTTAGTGATTTACAAAGTGTGAAACCATTCCCATAATTATACATTAAATCCAACTATTGTATGTTGTAAAACAACACTGTGTTATTCAACTACAGATACTTTTTACGTATAAAAACCTAAATGTGAGGAAATGTACGTAGAAATAAAAGTTTCAATTATGTCACTATGAAGCACCTTTTCTCTTACATTTCACATTTTTTTTTAGATTTCTGGCTTTAATACATTTGTTCAATTAGTCAATTTTAGAATTTATCATTTTGTCTTTTTTAAGAAAGGAAGCGATGACCAAAACAAAATTTCCCTTTTTTGTGGATAAAATATGTCCTATTCGAAAAAATAAGAGGGTTTTCATGCTTATTTATATTTCAAAATATATTATAATTGCGGTGATCATAATAAATTCTTCTTTTTATCATTGATGATGGATAAACCTCCGTCCCCAAGTGAATGAACTCTTTTTTACTCAACAAGCTTAGAATGATGAGTTTGAACTTATAACCAATCGTTTTATAATATTAAAATGACTCGACCTTACCAAGGAAGAGGACAATCAGAGTCAAGCAAGAATCCATTGCTGATTTTTCACTGCAAACGAGAAAGGAAAAAAGTAATTTATTAACCTAAAAATGAACTTTTAAACCTCTGGCTGATTAAGATTGTTGAATAAAAAGTCAGCAGCAAAAATAATGAGACCACAAGGTAGATGAGCTTTAACAAGAGAATTAGAGAAAAACAGAAACAAACTAGGCACAAGTATGTTAGAGGTGTACTTTGTATTCCTGGGAGTGTTTTATACTGTATTTGGTGATGGCAGGTTATCAGGATTTTGGTTATTTTCAGGTGCAATCAAAGTCTAGACATCGAGGCAGCCGACCACGTCTGCAGCCCACAAGACCCGACCGTCCTGCGTCGGGAGAAGAGAGCCTTTCCCACCGTGTTACATTCACTCTACTCAGCTAAAGGGAAGAGTTTTTTCCGCCAGATTTAGTTTGGTCCAAATTTACCTTTTGTTTTCTTTTTTTTCAGCAGTACCTGAAAACAAAGATACATATACTCCTAAATCCCCAGTGTGTCTCTTTCACCTTATGGCTGCGGTTTGAGAGCCGGGTGATGCCACAGCTCTTCTATTAACAATTATTCACCTGCAGTCCTTGTTTATTGTCAAAGAAAAATGGAAAGTTAAACTCACTTATCTCAATTCCAGCTGATGAATGTTCTTCTACAGTTGAGTTTTGAGCTTGATGGTGTTGATCCTCCAGTTATCCAGACAAAGACATCCTGGATAAACCCTTTTAAGCAACTAACAGTGCGTGACAACATTTCCATATGCAAAACATGTGCGTGATCAGAGGAGAGCGGCTCGTGAGGAGTCAGCCACAGGCTGGATGGTGAGAGAGCCTCTCAGCTGTCCCGCCCAGCCGGAAAACCAAACCAGAAAACCAGCCAGCACACAGGATCAAATATATCAAATTCAATGAAGGCAAAAATCATAATCACCACAAAATCATAACAACTGTGAATTAAATCAGAATCAAAATCAGAAAACATTTATTGCCATAGTATGTCAGACATACAAGGAATTTGACTTGGCGGTTGGTGCATGACAACAAACGACAATGGACAACAAGACAACATAGTGCAAGGAATAAAATATAATATAATACTATGGGTTAGTAGACTAAGGCTAGGGGTTAGTTTAAAAAAAAAGAAGAAGAGAAAACAATAGTTGTAAAATCTAATGTGCGCCAGCAAACCGGAAGGGACAAATGAAAGTGGATGACAGAGTCAGTCGGTGGGGTGCAGCTGTTGGTGTACAGGGAGAAGAGCAGAGGGGAAAGAACGCAGCCTTGGGGGGAACCGGTGCTGATGGTCCGAGAGGCTGAGACGTGTTTCCCCAGCTTCACGCGCCGCTTCCTGTTGGACAGAAAGTCTGTGTTCCTCTTGCAGGTGGAGACGGGAACGTGCAGCTGGGAGAGTTTGTCCTGCAGCAGAGACGGGACGATGGTGTTGACAGCTGAAGTCCACAAACAGGATCCTGGCGTAGGTTCCTGGGGAGTCTAGATGCTGGAGGATGAAGTGGAGGCCATGTTGACAGCACCGTCCACAGACCGGTTGGCTCTGCAGGCGAACTGCATCACTGCCTTCATACAAAGCACTGACTTTATGATCACACATGGGGCAGAGATCTCTCCTATGCTCCACATCCTTACAGGGAACATCAGTACACTCAAGGTCACAAGATTTTAATTAATCAATTTGTCCGACAAAACATGGATTTCAGACACACGAAGACCTAGAAATCACCAAGCCGATCTTTGGAAGTGATTTGTTAGTCAAAAGAGTGAAGGTAACTAGATCTACGTAGTGTTTGTGTGTGTGTGTGTGTGTGTGTGTGTGTGTGTGTGTGTGTGTGTGTGTGTGTGTGTGTGTGTTTGTGTGTGTATGTAAACTCGACCGTCGCGCTGTTGCCTGACTGTTATATAAATATAGATCAAATTGAGCTTGGTGTGCTTCAGCATAGCTGTTTGTTTTCCATTTTAAACATATTTGCATATATATTTTCTTTCGTGACATGGCTTTGCACGATGTGTTTCAGACAGGTTTACTGAAACAACTAAAGCAGTCATAGGAAGAAAAAAATGCAAAATAACAGAAGCAACCACACAACGACGGGTTCGGCTACCCAAACAGATAACAATCTGGAATGTAAAGTTCGGTGGATTCACAGCTGCCTTGTGGACATGTAACAAAACGGAGGGATTTTTAGCAAGTAACGTCACAACATGTGAACTTACAAACACTAAATGAAAAACATGCATGTGATAGACAACAAAAGGAAAGAAATGTAGCAGGTTGTTTGGTAGCAGGTGGTTTTAATCACGCTCGTTCTCTTTGGACCGATCAGAAAACACTGCATGCTAGCGATAGATGTCCACATAAATCTCTGTAAATCAGAAGGTAGTGTTTGTAAAGTATTGTTTGGCAGGAAACTATTTTAAAATGGCAGCAGCTGTGGGAGCATGAAAACAAAGGGAGGCACCTTTTCTCTATATCAAGTAGAGTAAATGACTGCGCTAATATGTCAAAAAAGGGGATGAGACGTAAGGAGGATTTGTTATGTCTAGATTGAGAATAGGTCATACATGTCTGAACATCACTCTCTTTTTATTAGGAAAACATCCGAACGGACTGTGTTCTTGTCAGGAGCTGGAGACAGTGCAGCACGTTTTAATGGCCTGTAAAAATTATACCACAGGCATGAGTTGTTCAGAGCTTTTAGAGAGATTGGAGCAGAAGATCTATCGATGAAAGGTATTTTAGAAATAGGGTCCAATGGGAGGGGAAGTTTTTAATGGATACAGGTTTATTTTACAGAATATAAGGTAATGCATTGAAAGTCCTGTAGATGGCAGTAATGCAACCAGTTGGGTGCCAGCTGCTGTTAAAATTCAAAAGAAGAAGAACAACAGCGTGAGGGCGGTGGCAGGTGTAGACTGGGGGGCTGATAGGAGGACACTGTTGTATATGTATCAGGCACTGGTTAGTTCCACAATAGATTATGGGTGTTTTATATATGGTGCTGCGGTCAAGACGGTGATACAGCGATTGGATAGGGTGCAATCACGAGCACTAAGGCTATGTGTGGGGGCTATCAGGACTACTCCAGTGGTGGTGTTGCAGGTGGACACAGGGGAATTGCCATTGAGACTGAGGAGGGACAAGTTGGCGCTGGCGTATTGGGGCAGGCTGAAAGGGTCTGCTGAAAGCCACACAGCGGTTGTGGCAACTAGGGAGTGTTGGGAAAGTTGACAAGAGTAGTGTGAGGATGTTTGGGTGGACAATTGGACAGAAAGTGAGAGAGCATGGATTGGAGGGGATAGAGATAGGGCCGGCGGTGGCATTGGGGCCTTTTCCTCCGTGGATGTTCCCGATGCCGAGTGTGGATGTAGGCATGATGGAGGGGAGGAGGGAGTGGGGCAAAGACGGCGTGAGCGTGTGTGTGGAGAGGTATGTCTGCAAACGGTTTTATGGTTTTGTAAGGGTGTACACTGATGGCTCTAAGGTAGTGAATGGTGGTAGAGTGGGTGCAGGAGTGGGAAAAACAGTGGGGTAAAGGGAGTCACTTCCGGGGTATAAATAGGTCAGTGAGGGAGGTTGAGGGAGTGATTGGGTGTAGGAGGGAAGAGGTAGTGTGGAGTAGGTTAAGGTATGGGCACACAGGGTTGAATGGCACGTTGAAAGTTGTGGCAAAGCATGACACGGGTATGTGTGATAGCTGTGAGGTGGTGGAAACGGTTGAGCATGTGTTGTTTGTCTGTGGCAGGTATGAGATGGAGAGGGTGGTTTTGTATGATAGTGTTAGGAAGACTAAGAGGGGTTGGGACTTAGGTGGGGTGCTCGGGGGTGGGAAAGGGAGGGAGGTAGTAATGAAGGCAGTATTTATTTTTCTTAGTTTTGTATTATAACCTCACTGTATTCGTTTTATAATTTTTGCTATAACAGTATAGCGTGACATTTGTGCCAATTATCTTCTAGCACAGGTGACTGTGCGTGGTGGGAGGGGGGCCCCCAGATGAAATTCTGCTTAGGGCCCCGTCTTTTGGCGTGCCCGTGCTTACTACCATGTGTATGAAGATTGGGGTTTATGGGTTTAGTTGTTATATTATGATTTTAAGTGATTTTTGGTTAGTTTATATTTCTTTTGTTTAAGTTCTGACAAAGACTTTTGTTAACCTTTTGGTTTATTTATTTCAGTTGTTGGACTCTAGGCAGCCATTTGTGACACCTGTTCTGCCTAGATTTGCCTGAGTTTGAAGTTGTTTTCATTTATTTTGGTTTATTGATTTATTTTCCCCGCCCAATAATTGGACGCCCTTCTCCCACAGTTGCTGAGTGCCGAAGGTGGTGGTGTCTCCCTCCTGTGTGCTGTGTTTTCCCCCGTTTGGTTTATTTTGAGTTTTGTTCGCCGCCGTGTGTGTTTGTGTGTTTGGGGTGATCCTTCCCTGAGACCCCACACCCCTTGACCCTGTCCCTCCACCGGTTAGGCCTCAGCACTTATTCCCATATTTAGTAGGTCTTTTATTTTAAATGGTATTTTGTATTTTGTAGTAACAGTATTAATAAAATCATTGTTTTAAACTGAACGACGTCTCTGGCTTCGGGCATATTTCGACCCCGTGTGCTTTCTGTGTTTTGACTATTTTCAACTAATCCTAAACATATCCTATTCTCGGGGTGAAACTCCCCTGAGTGGCGTTGTCGGTGTCCACCAAAGTAATTGTGTTGTGTGTTTACATGGTGGTGTGTGTGCCTGTAAAAGGCAGCGTGGTTTAAGATTGTTCAGGGATGTTGGATTATACCACTGTGGTAATTTATTAGCAATGGAAATGTTTAAGTTTAGTTTTGTCAAAGCCACAAATTTTCCTTGTTAGGCAAAGAGTGTCACGGTTTGGTCCTGTTCTTGTTTTATTCTGAAGTTTCATGTTTCTGGTCTCCCTGGGTTAACTTCACTTCCTGCCTTGTACTGTCTCCCCTTGTGATTGAGTGATTTCACCTGTTTCCAATCACCTGCACCTCCCTTGTGTATTTAAGTCCTGTGAATCTGTCGTCCAGTGTCGAGTCATTATTGGAGTTCCTGGCCTTATCAGTGGTTTGACTAGTGATGGCGGGATCATGTGCACACGACACCACCTACTGGCCAAAGGTATAATTACAGGCAGCTGTAACTGAACCACATAATGTGATTCATTAAAAAAAAATTTCTGTTATGGCTGTTGGAAATAACTATGAATTGCAAAAAGGTATAACCAAATTATTTCTGCACATAAATTATCACATGTCAATGAAATATTTTTTGAATGTATTCTGTGTAATATTTCCCAAAATGGCAGCATCATATATGGCAGGTTGTGTATTAATGTTATTCTGTTACTTAAGGACAATGGCATCATGGGCTTAAGCAGGCAGAGGACAGTAAAAGTCATTTTTATTCAGAAATAAGTTTCTCAACAGTTTTTGGTTTAAGCGATTCCTTTTTTTTTTTTTGACACAACCTCACAGGCCTTTGGAAACACCCTTTCACTTCTACTGCAGCGTTGACGACCCTGCCCATCAACCTGATGACCTGGGATTCAATCAACCTGATTGGGAGCAGCTGCGGTGTTCCAGCGGTATCAAAGCGCATGGCGGCTGCCGCTCAAGGGTTCGCTGGTTGCCCTGGCCAGCGGTCGCATCTGTGTTGGGAAGAGCAAGGAGAAGTGGAGGTTCTTATGAATTTTGAAAAACCACAGACAAATTTAAATATCTTTATACGTCTTGAAACCTGCATAAAAAACATAAGTAATTCTAAACAAAGCCTGTGACGACATTAGTTACTTCAAGTCCTTTAGTCACTGTGTAAAAGTAAAGTTGTCAATAAAATTGTTCTGAACTTTTTTTTTCAATTAAAAGAAAGTAATTGTAATAATCTTTGCTTTTATGACTTAAGAAGTTGTACTTCTATTGACTGGAGTTTCCTTTAGTTTCTCTGGTAACCAAGGCAGCAATATAACAAGCATGCAAACAGCAAAAAGACAAATCTTCTAATACCTGAGGTCTAACTTCATTCACGTAAAACATTGATAACACAAAGCATTATTATAAGATGGACAGCAGGTACGACAGATCTATCTTTATCTTTCCATCTATCTTTACTTCTACTAAAAAACTATTAATACTATCTAGTATTAAATAATTAAATAACAGTGGTTGGTTTTCAGTTCAAGTTGTGTATATATATATATATATTAGCAGGGTGCAATCTGTAGGGGGGGAATGAGGGGGATTTTCCCCCCCTCTGGTTTTCCTAGAATCTGTTGCGTTACGGAAAACACTGACACCCCTGTCCGGATTCTTCAACGTCTCTCCAGAAACGTTCCAGCACACATTCTAAAGTATCTCTAATCAGTATACAGGATGACGAGAATGATAATACAAAAATAATAAATATAAAGAATTTCACTAGCAAGATAGGTGTGTTTTTCTTTTTTATTTTCATCTAGCACCTGCTTAACATAAGAAGACAGGCTGGAGCGTGAGGTGTTAGAGAAGAAGCTTATGCAGGTTTTAAGCTGAAATTAGAATCAGACTGTGTTGAGACGTCTCCACACATATTTCTGACTCACTGGATTCGGGTGGTCTGGGAGCGGTTTAGAGACTGGCCCGGGGTCGTCTCGAGGTCACACGACAGCGGGTTGGCTCAACGGGCCCACGGTCCTCGGCCTTAAAGGCCCGAGTGGCAGGAAGCTGTGCCAAATCGGACTGAGGCTTCCCCTCCGTGCTGCTTTAAGTCTAGACGACATGAACAAAAAAAGAGTCTCCACATGGGTCCTCAGATCAAATCTGAGCATTTCTCTTATTGCGTTGCTCTCTACCATTGTTGGGCTTCTTGTCCTTACAGTTCAGGACTCTGTGAAGTTGATTGGTCCGTCCTTGCCCGTGTCACAGTTGACACGGGCACTTCATCAATCATTCCCTAAACATACTCACTCATGAAATCATATAGTTGTCATTGAGCCTTTTGTTAGAGAATTACAGATGTATTGTAAACGGTCATGTCTTGTCTCAAACCCTACAACTGGCTTTTCTCACGGGAGACACTTGGACTTGTCAAACATGGGCGTGACCAATGACTCATAATCCCTTAGCATGGTCTCACTGACATGCAAGGTGTTCATTCGCTTGGCTCATTACGCCTGTGCTCTCCTGGACTGACGGTGATGAAGTGAAAATGTCTACTGGGAGAAAGGATCTGTGCTTTTCCACTTATTTAACTTTAATTCACGAGTATCAGCCAACCGGCAAAGTACCCTCAGTCTTTCAATTGTAACTCTAATGTTCATATTCTCTAACCAGGGGAAAGGGTTTAAACCAATCTCTTAACGTTATCACCGTTTTTTTTAAAAAAATTTATAGGTTTGATTGGATAGGTTAAAATATTTTAAAATATTTTTTATGAACTTTAAATGATTTAATTGGGCAAGTTTTGTAACATAATAGTAGATGGAAATAAACAAAAAACATTATCTTGATGAAAGTCTTTATAACATTTTATATTCTACGCCCAAAATTCTTTTAGGCTCATAACGTCACCAGTACGCTGGGAATGAATCCTGACCTGTGATTGGTCCGCAGCACCTGTACGCAGAGGGTTTGTCGACTCCAGTCATACGATCTGTCATCATCCTTCGCACAATGCAAAAAGGGAAGTTGTAATAAGTGGGTAGAGGGACGTCGCCGAGCCTTATGAAACCTCATGTTACGGTAGCCGGCTGGGCGAGCGACACTCCGAACGGACACTGACGTGCCACAAAGACGGCCCCTGAAAAGCAACATTCACCGCAGCGAGCTCTCTCCTTGTTGGTAGGTGAGTGGCTAACGTTAGCGTTAGCGAGCTAGCTAGTGGCTATCCGGAGGGGGGGCTTCTCCCGATGCGGCCGCATCTTAACAGCGTTTGCTGGCTGCGTTCACCGGACCAGTGCCTAATTATCTGGCTAGCTAACGGTAGCTAGCCAGTTAGCTAACGCTAGCTAGCTAACCCTAGTAGGGCCAAGCTAACTAGGTAACGTAATCGTTGTATCTCACCGTCGGGATGATAACGTCGGTTAACTCATTCGTCATGTTTAAATTGCCCCCTTTAAAAAAAAAATACGCTCAATGCAGAGAACAACTGCGACTCTCTAACGCTTATCGATGAGGGAGTTCCTTAAATGAACGTCATGCAGCTAATACCAGCTAGCTGTCATTAGCTGTACACACCCCAAACGGCATCATCTGTGTTTTGGCATCCTCAAACGCAGTGTGGTTAAATGTCAGACGTTAAGCCGGCGTGTGTGTTAGCTTCACCTGTGCGTCGCCACCCGGGTACACTGCTGTGTTTTCTCAAAGGGGAACTTTAGACATTGGGTGTAGCTAGCCGAATTACTTTGTATTTACTAGGTTAGCTCCTGCGCTAACAGTAGCTATAGTTAGCTTGCTAATTCGACTCAAGTCAACAAACAACATAACAGGTTATTTGCGGTTAACTCTGTGTCGTAATGTGATTCTGACGCAACAGGCGGCAATTAATTTTCTTTGGAAATCCCCGAGGTGTAGTTAATTAAGAGAGGGATTGTGTTTTATATACTTGATTTTATTTACCTTTTTTAGATCAACAGACCGGGTTATGGAGAAAACTTTCTGGGACTGATTATCGAAACATTTCCCTGCTCACATACTATTAATCCCATATGTTTTACATCATTTGAATCTTCAAGCAGGATTTGCCCTTTTTTTTCCTCACAGGTACACGAGTCGGTCAGCTTTGACATTTCTAGATGTCCTAGTTTAGTTAAAGTACAGAGGAAATAAACCCCAGAAGGGTTTGCCGTTTGCTTGTTATTGTTACTTTTTTTGTCGAGGGGGACGACGTGTGGCCCGTAATCTGAAACGCTTGTTGACGTTTTGTGTAGTTACCTACAGTACATTTCCATTCTTAGTCATTGTATCAACAGTTGCATATCTGTGCTTTGTGTTTAGGCTGCTTGTTTAAAATAAAGAAAAACCGGTTGAAAGAATTACGGCGTAAAACCAGGACTTAATATTTCCTCCATCATACAATCAAAGTATGCAAGACGTTTATTCTGCATGTTCCACCTGAAATTGTTATTTTGATTTGAAAAGTCTCATGATTTTACAGTTTCTTGACTTTACCTAGATCGGGCCATAGTTAACAGTGCATACATTGGTTATAATAATTATCAGCTGCAATTTTAACGAGGTAGGCAGTTTAAATACCTTTTGATTTTTAAGTTTGTTTTCTTTTTTATGGCCACTATGTTTACGCCCCTTTCCCTGCAGAGAAAATACTTTACTTACTTTATGATAACATGGCTTTTGCTATGAAACTAAATAATTTAAGGAGAATGTATTTTTGCTTGTCATAATCATGATTGGTGTTTGCTGACAATGTCTAGCTACAAGTTCTCTCCTGATTTCTTTTGTGTGACACTTTGCTGTATTTCTCTCTCCTCCTCAGATATTTGACAGTTTTTCACAGTAAGTCAGCTTCCAGAAGAAGAGACCGGGCAGTGTGACATGGCAAGTAGAGCCGGAGCTACACGACCCAATGGGGCAAACGCAGGCAACAAGATCTGCCAGTTCAAACTTGTGCTTTTAGGAGAGTCGGCTGTGGGGAAGTCGAGTCTTGTACTTCGATTCGTCAAGGGGCAGTTTCACGAATTCCAAGAGAGCACAATCGGAGGTACGTGTCTTTGTGACCAGGCTCTACAAAATTGTATGCAAGGACCGTTTATCATCTTAAAGGGCGGGGTACAAACCTCACGCTTTTCTATCCTCAGCAGACCCATTTACAGGTCGCTGTAGTTGTTTTAAGTCAGCAAGAAGAGCATGGTGGAGAACAATATTTCATATTTGCTTGAGAAGACGGGGAAATGAATAGGGGAGTGAGAGTGGCCAAGAGGAACAGAGAACTGCAGGAGTTATTAGGTAAATTCCTGGGCAGTCTTATCTACTTCCTGGTTTGTCTAGCAGATTACACTGGATTAAAGCAGTCATTTATTGACGTACTCTTGCATGCTGCTCGCTGGATATCATGTGGTTGGTTAAGCGGTGCGATCTCCGGAAGGGCAAAAATGAGGTTGTTCTGGGTGGTTTCCAACGCGTATGTGTGTGACTGAGTAAATGTGAACGGGGAGTTTTGCCCTCAGTTAATCTACCCTGAGTAAATTAAAATAAATAAAAAGTGCTCCAGTGGATCCTACCCCAGATAATGACTGCGGCTGTCACGTTTCGTCCTCGTGCCCTCCGCTTTGTGCAGCCGCCTTCCTGACTCAGACGGTATGTTTGGACGACACAACGGTCAAGTTTGAAATCTGGGACACGGCCGGCCAGGAGCGCTACCACAGCCTGGCCCCCATGTACTACAGAGGGGCCCAGGCCGCCATCGTGGTGTACGACATAACAAATGAGGTGAGTTACTTACAAGGAATATATTGTACTTTGATTACTTAACTTCCACATGGTCTCTATTGAAGACTGAGTGTGTTTTTATTTTTAGAAATGTTATTGTGCCCGATAACTGTTTCCACTGAAAGGCAGCGGATTTAGTTCTATCTGTACATTTTACTTGAAAGATGGTCACACAAATAGAATGAATGAATGTTTGTCAGGCACAAAGTCGCCAGCAACTCTGTTTAAACTGAATTCAGAAAAAGTTGTGTCGTGTCGCCCGTATAACCCCCCTCTAATGGCGGCATCCTGCATTGTTTAATAGTTCCCCTGTTGTGCGTTGATCCGTCCTGGGAGGCCTCCTGTCGCCCCCCATCTTTCCTTATTGTTATTTGCACTAACAGAGCTGCGCCCCCCTCCCCCACCCCACCCTTCCGTGTTTCTCTTGCCAGGAGTCATTTGTACGGGCGAAGAACTGGGTGAAAGAGCTTCAGAGGCAAGCCAGTCCGAACATTGTCATCGCTCTGGCTGGGAACAAGGCTGACCTCGCGAACAAGAGAGCACTGGACTTCCAGGTTTGTGTTCTGTTGGCTGTATTGTGTAAACCGAACCAGGCCTGTTGCAGGCTGACATAAAGGGTTCACAGCTGGTCACCCACCTTTGGGTTTGAGCACGCAAACTGAAAATAATTTCAAAAGCTGATTTCCTGTTGGTTTCACTTCAATAGGATGCACAGTCATACGCAGATGACAACAGCCTGCTCTTCATGGAGACGTCGGCGAAGACCTCTATGAATGTGAACGAGATATTCATGGCCATCGGTGAGAGGCTCTCATATCTTCTCATGTGGAATTAGTTGAAGCACAGAGTAAATGTGCACGTATTTGCATGCAGGTGATTGGGGTCACTGAATAACTGGACCGATGGATGGGGGGGAGGCACAGCAGGATATGAATAATAGAGGCCGGGTTAATACTGAAAGCAAATGTCACAGCCCATAATGTTCAGTGAGTGCTCCCGGTGGTTGTTGAAGTAAAGGGGCTTTTTGTCTGGAAGGGACGGGGCCTCGGCCTCCAGCTGGCTTAGAGGACACTCTGTCCTTTGAGGAGCGCAGCGCTTAAACCGCGATGCAGCATCTGGAAGCTAAAGTTCTTCTTTAATTCTGGAGAGCACCGCTTTGTGGCATTAAGTATTCACAGAGACGCCTGAGGTATGGCAGCCGTACTCCACCCACGCAGGTTCTTTCACTTGTGTTGCCGGATGAGTCTTTCTCTCCAGAACAGACGGCGCTTGATTGACAGCTCTCTCACTTCCCTGTCCAGGCCACTGGCACTGTTCTTTTATTTTATCAACTTTTATTTTTTTACAACAAGTAGATCATTCAGTAGTTCATACTGCAATTTATCGGCTTTTGAAATAGTCATTTGAACCGCTGTCGCCATCTTTTTTTTGCGAGAAGGTGGTGTTGAAGGGCGTTTTTAGGCAAACAAATATTGCATTTAACTTCAGAGGCTGAGAAAACTCACTGTTGGGGAAGGGTTGTGAAAAGAACATTTGCTCCCTGCGGAAAATGTTTTTCAAACTAATGTTTACAGTGAGTCATTTATGCTTCTCTAGAGAGGAGTAAGCGTGAAGCTGCTCTTTAGGGATAGCTAAGTTTGGTCACATTGTCGCTTTCTAACTTTTTTTTTTTTGATCATTGCAGCAAAGAAGCTTCCCAAGAATGAACCCCAGGCGGCCGGCGCCAACAGCAGGGGGAGCCGGGGAGTGGACCTGACGGAGACGGCTCAGCCCACCAGCCGCTCCTGCTGCAGTAACTAAGTCCTCCTGCTCACTTTCCAACCCCTCCCCTATCCCCCACACGTCCATCTCCCCCCCCACGCCCTCTCACACACACACACGTCCCTCCTCTGCAAACCCCCCAACTGAAGATCTGGACATCGGGCTTCTTGACGTCAGCCCTGACCGTCGCCCCACTCCCCGGCAATAGCTAAAGACTCTGTATAGCTGCATTTCTAATACCTTTTTTTTTTTTTTTTTTTCTTTGGTTGATGTTCTTTTTATTTTATTTTTGAAACTTTTTTTTAAGAAGTGTATATCAGTATAATGGATGCATGTATCACTACAACGCCTAAACCACATTGTTATCTCTTAAGTTGGAAGACCGACCCGCGTTTCAGAAAGTGTGCGATTTGTGTAAATCTCGGGGCGCGTCCCGCCACCGGGGAGGCGTGGCCTCATCGCCGCACCTCACGGGGTCGACTGGTGCGTGTGGCGGGCGGAGTTCTGCTCACAATCAGAAGAAAAACCAAATGGTTCCCACCTCGGACTGTCGTGCAAACAAAGATGCCTCCCCTCTGCCCTTCACCTCTGTTACCGGAAGACATCTTGATCCAAGGCTCCTAAAATAGATCCGCTACTGTTTAGTTTATTTTTTTTCATGTTCAAGCACACAAAAATACACAAAAGTTCTGAGTATTGAAAAGAAAACACATCCACATCGCCGCTCGTCAACAACCAACACAGCTTTTAACTAAATCCTTCCAGGTTCCTCGGCGAGTCGATCGCAGAAATCCCGTTTCGACTTTGCGTGGAAAAGAAGGTCAGCGGTGAACCTGCAGACGGCTGAGCGCTGCGCCCGATGAGCCGCGTTAAACCCGTTACTCTGCTAATCGGCGCTCTGTCGACCTGCTTCCATTTGGGGGGGGGGGGGGGGGGGATTTTTTTTTTTTTTGCGGTTCAGACTCCACACAAATGTATACTCAAATGTTGTTATAAGGTGCAATGTTGTCTTCTTCCTCCTATAGCACAGCTCACAAGGAAAATGTCTAGAGATTCCGAACAATTGTACAGTTCATCATAGCTCTCCTATTTTCCTTTGTTTTCTTCGCCTCATCGAAGGCCGTGTCACCAACTGGTCTCGGCCGATCAGTGGTCTCTCTTAGCTATTAGTAGGGTTGTAAAACAAAACCTCTCTCTGGTGTCTTGTTATTTTACTCAGAAATGGTCCATGGTCATGTTTGAAAGAACCTTTTATCGCATTGCACAGTTTGGATCATGTTTTAATTAATGACTTGCCGTCGGGTTTTATATGACGGGTTGTATTGGACTTGGCTAACCTTACAGCTACAAGCGGGAAGCATAATTAACCTTACTGGTGGTCTCTCTTACAGCTTAATGAATTTTAATGATGTAAAACAGCATTACTAGTGATGGGCTGATCAGTTTTGAGTGTCTGAATACAACTTAATAAATTCAATAAAGAAGTTCTTGTATGCCTTCTTTGTTCTGAATGTTTTGGCAGCGTCGCGTAGAGCTTCTCTCTGCTCCCGGCTGCGTTTCCTCCCGACCCTTCACACGCTCCTCTGAACCCTCGACACGTTTGGCCCGCACTCAAATCTCAGGGCGAACATGATGTGCTGCTCCAGTCGATTGTTGTCTTCACAACCTTGTTAGCTTCCTCCTCAGCCGCCCGATGGGAAGAGGAGTCCTGAGGAGACGCAACCCATTAAACTCTCCGTCTCCTTCACTTGATGGTAACCTTTTATGTCCTTTTCTCTAGTCAGTGTAACGGAGAATGAGATTTAGCTCTCGGTTCCAAAAGCATTGTAAAATCATTCCTCACGCAGCAACGCTCCCCTCAAACCGATCGATAAGCAATTGGTTACCGTTGCTGCGTTACATCATTTGAGAGATATTCCAAAGATTTGTGAAATGGGAGCTATGTTCCCAAAAACACAACCTCCAAGGGCAAACATCATGATGAGCGAGAAAGCTCTGTCATCAACGGCTAGTTTAACAGCTGACATTAAAAAAAGATGATATCACAGTTAAATAAAATCTGCATTTTTTTCAATTAGAAGTATAAGTTGTACATCTTTCCAACATGTACGCTATGGTACAACAGCTTCACTGTATTCCCTGCTCACAGTGAGATAGTTTTATTGGGTTTTATAGTTTATAATTCAGAGGGATTGATAGAGCCCGGAGGGTGCTTATTATGCTTTATGTCCATAGTTTTGTTTAATCTAATCACAGTCAGTCACTAATCTAACAGATGGGAAACAGGATACGGATCAATCAAGGTATCTGTGGACTCCTCTGTTTTAGGTAGAATGTCCTTGTGGACTCGGACAAGTCACCGGTTACTAAAGAAAGGTCACACGCCGATTCCCTGAGTGACTCACAGTAAATGATTGCATTGTAGGACATATGACCTCGTCACCTGGCTGGAGGTTATGTGAAGCCCTGCCCTCGTATGTTCCACCCCGTTCTTATCTATGTGTGAACTTTTGAATAAAAGGCTGTTGTAGAGGGATGTTCTTTGGAAAGCCGGCACTGCATGTGTGGCAGGGCACCCCTTTGCAAAGTGAAATATATATACGACTTGTCTGGGGTTTGTTCTCTGCCTCTTTAAGGTAACAGAATTACACCTACGTAGGGTAATAGATCAGGGATCTTTGCTGATATCTGATTTGTAGAGGGGCCGTTATGGCAGAAAATCTCTTCCCGCTCTGCACCATGACTACGTGTAAACGGTTGTGAAGATATGAAAGTATTTTAAACCCCATTCAGCAGTTTCCCTGGCAACAAAGACCATTTTTGAATTTGTGCAGGTTGTGCCTGCCAAAGAAGAGACTGAAGTGGGAACAAAATGTGTTTTATGTTGTCAAAAGCCTAAAAAATGAGGTGTATCAAATTGTGAACATTGTTGACGTATCAAATGATTTTGTTACTCAAACTTGCTCCCTCTGTCAGAATTGTCCCTTCAGTGACAGAGCTCCTGAGGTGGAGGCGTAAAATGCTGAAAGGCACTAAAAAAAGAACACTCCCTTTTGTGTGTAAACTTTTCCCTCAGCAGTGCATCAGAAGGTGACAACTCTGACACTGTTTCTAGAATGTCAAGCGCTGAATAACCTGCTGATTCATCGCGATCTGGAAATCTCACGTTTGAAAATAACTTCTGATGGCAGATGTCTTACTGTCCCTGGATCAGCTCCAGTTTACACCTGAGGGAGAGAAACCCTTCATCATTACTTCTCATCTTGATTATTTTTAATGTCTTTTTTTTTTTTTAAACGCTTCTTGCAGCTACAGTTTTCATGAAACGTATTAGTCATCTTCTACACCGCTCCTCCCTAGAGTGTCGCGGGAGAAGAAAGGGACGTGGGACACCCTGGACTGGTCGGCACTCGATCACAGGGCTTAATCCTCAGATTTCGGTTCCTTCTGTTGAGGCGCCATTATTACATTCAGCCGGATTTGGATCGTTTTGCACAGGTGTGCATAAGAAACATGGACTTCCAGGCAGGTGCGTTTAAGTACATTCAGTTGAAGGCCAAGTGGTAAACCTTCTGAACCAGGCCTGCCACTTACTCCTAAAAATACAGAAGAAAACATATTGCTGTTTGAGTCGTGTGTACTACATGGCTGGCTCTCTTAAACTGAACACTCAATATTTGCAAATGCATTTCCCCCCGGTCGCAATGTGGTGGCAGCAGTGCGCTGCGCTAACAGCGTTCCACCTGTCCAAACCTCTGGGAGAAAGCTGGAAAATAACATCCATCATACACCCTCATAGGAATCTGGCGCATTTGCACTTCGAATGTTGACCCCCCCCGCCCTTCTCCACTGGATTGATAACCACTCACAGTTTCACTGTCAACTACAAAGAAATGTCAAACCTTAAAGTGGCGAGATGGATGATTCAGCAATGTGTTTCGACAGAGTCGTTCATTTGAAGAAAAGAAAAATAATTGGGTGACAAAGAAATCAAAGAAAAATCTGCTCAGGTAAGGCACCTGGAGAGAAGTGAGTCCGCTTGAAAATGAGCAGCACGTCCTTTGGTTCTCCGCCGTTACCACATCTCATTCTGTTCACACTCCCCAGCTCCAGGCAGCGGGATGCATTCCATCCATGTGCCGACCTGCAGGCGGACGGAGGGGCAGAGGGGAGCGCGTTACCACGGCGACACACTTTAGCATCCCCCGGCCCATAAGCCCGTGGGGGCTGATTGTCATCTAATCCAGCCGGCGCTCTCCGGTGGCTCACACCTGTTTAGTACACAGGTGATGCGTTGGAAAATAGGGCCTTGATGTTGTTCGTGTCCTTTGATATTTCCTACTCAAAAGCAATGAATTATCGTGCGCCCGTGTTGTAGATCCTCTCTTTTGCACATATTCTGGATGTGTGGAACTTTAAAACATTCCTCTGTAAATGTGTCCATATATGTCCATGTTTGGAACATGTCCATCTCATTTTAGACACACACGCCCAGGGCGGCAGTGTATCCACCTCACGTAAGTGCAACAGGCTTATGTACACACACACACACACACACACACACAGATGTAAATGAGTCAACGCAGGAACTCTTGGAGCTCGAGTGCAGCTCGCCTCTCACCCAGCCGACTGAAAATGAGCTCAGTAAGTCTGAGCGGGAGATAAAATCTTCTCTAAGCTGAGCGCTCACTCGGAAGGGCTCCAGGAAGGTTTTATTAAGAGATTGTGATCTTCCAGCCACCACCAGCTTGCGTGACACCAGATAATGTCTCATGCACCACCTTCTGGAACTTCTCTCACCGATGGGATCCCTCCATGTGGCCCAAATTAAAACGCGTTAATGTCTTTTTCTTTCCCCCGGGGTGCTTCTGTGGTTCCTGTATGTATTTACACCGCCGTGCATTGTGTTATATGAGCCACGCATTGTCATGGAAGCTCGCCTTCAACCTCTTCCCTGTCCTTGAAATCAATGTGGGTCCACACACGGGCGCTCACAGCCGGCTACGCTGCCTTCGTTTCCTGCTGCGTGTTGTTCATCAAGGTCAAAATCTCCGTATCACTTGACTGACACCAATTAATGGCCCAATAATAGATGGCGCCCGTCTTACGAGCAAGGAGACGACCAGGAGAGGCAAGGTCAGTGTGTGACGGAGAGAGGTCACCTGACCAATGCATATTTCATGACATTTTTGTTTTGGTTTCTACTCCCAGTCTTTACGCTAAGCTGAGCTATGCTAAGCTAAGCTAACCGGCTGCTCACATTTAATGGACTTAAAAGTGGTCAGCCAAAGAGTGTACTTTTCAAAATTGTTGAACTATTCCTTTTAACCTTGTTTTTTCGTGACTCGATTACTTTCCACCTGCGTTGTAAATAGTGGACTACGATCGGCATCGGCATCCGAAGGAGGCGAACGGCTTAATGGCTGCAATGATTTTCTAAGTCAGCTGCTCGGCGTGAGTCACAATAACAGGAGATGACAACGCTGTCTATATTCATGAGCACTTTGATGAAACAGCTGTCAGCCGAGGCCTTGGAATGTTTTGGATTGCTGGGAACAGGGACGCACGAGCAGCGAGAGAGTTTAAGAGCCAGATGCGAGCAAGCGTCGGACAGTGAGACACTTTACGGCTTTTTAAATTCCATCACACTGGAGGGCGACTTGTGTTTTTCCTTTTTTGTGAAATTCAAGAAAATTCAGACATGAGGCGTCAATTCAAATTGGTTCAAAGGTAACTTATAACACTTTAGACTTATTATTATATATATTATTTTAATTGATAATAAATAAATGAAATCTTGAAGGACATATATTACTTTTATTTGACAGTAAACAGTAAATAAACACAGGACTAAACACAAGACTTGAGGGCATTGTCCCTTATATTTAAGCATATAATCTTATTTTTTCGATCATATCTTGATCATATATCAAATCGTTTCATATTTAGCTTTGCATGTCGCATGAACCGAAGCAGGTTGCACCCGTAAAGCAGGCGACTTTTCCCGACAAACTGATACAACACATTAAAAGCATTTTTCTTATTTGTTTTCCTTCTGCTGCTTTTCGATTGAGCCCTTCAGGTTGTGTTCGTGACGAGGCGGGAAGCTGGCAGTGCTGAGCGGCGGAAGTCAAGAGAAGGCCGTTGCTAGGTGACTCAGAAAGGATTTAAAAAGAAAGCTTTTTGTGGCTTTGGTTTCAAAGGTATTTTGAATGTAACCCTGATGTGCGTTTACATTTTGTAAAGGATCAGTGTTACATGTTGCAAATTTGTCAACATTTAACACTCAAAAAACTTCCAATCAAAAAGTTAAGAAAGATGTTTTTCATTCCTTCATTCATGTTGAATACTTCCTGTGCATATTACAGGAGTTTTCCTACTTTTTTTTTTTTTATTGTTGACAGATTAGTTTTGAGGCTTCAACGATATTCTAGCTTTTTTGGGGGGGTTTGGATTTCATTTGCAAAGCCAGCGCAGCCGATGATGGGAAAGGCCTTTCGCTCGCAGCCCAAGCGAGCAGTCGATGACAGGATGAAACCCTCGGTGAGACGGTTTCCAACACGCTGTCCATCAGGCGCTAATGGCACCAGCAGTGAGAAATGAATGCATGACAATGTAACGGCATCGACGTTTAGTTTTTCATCTCTCTCCGTCACCTTGTGGGGACTCGTCTTTCTTAAAAGAGACGAACCCCCAAAAGTCATGAAAATCTATATAGTAGGTCTGTTTGGCTGTGTATACAATGTGTGTGTGTGTGTGTGTGTCTCAACCTCTGTGCCCTAAACCTATTTTGAGCTTCACTGAGTCACTCGAAAAAAAGAGTGCAACCGGTGAGCAAACCTTTCAGTGCCTCCTCCTGTCGTTAAATGTAACTGAAGCCTAAAAGCCTTCTGTAAAAACAACAAAAAAAAACAACACATAAAACCGGGGGGCTTTTAATGCAGGAACTCTGTCAAATCCACGAGCGGCTCCGTGTTTCAAAGCTGTCTTTTGCAGACGTCCGGGCGAGTGTAAAGATGTCAAAGGACTTAAATGGACAGGAATGTTGATGGAGGCATTTACCGCCACGTTGAATCAAAGCTTTCACGCTTGAGCCGGGGCCGGCCCGAGCCCGCGCGGCCCCCCGCCGGGAGCCCCCAGGGCATCGTCAGCGCGGCGCGCGTCCAGCATCTGTTACAGCAGCTCCTTCAGGCGTTCCTCTCTGAAGGAGACAGACAACCGCTTTCTCCTTCGGGGTGAAATGTGCACGAGGCGACGCATCTGCAAAACAACTCAATGGCTGTAATTCTGTTTAGCAACTGAGTCACTTTACATCACTTTTATGTGTGAGACTCGTCAGCCAATCGCAGCGCTCCAATAAGACTCAAAGATAACATTGAATGGTGCTTGTTGTGATTCCAACCAGGTAATAAGGAATCATATCTGCTACTTTTGCGTCACGGTGTATCGGTGAAGGTCACGTGTGTCTGAAACGGGCCATTTTGCATCGAAAGAGCAGGATATGTCACATGATTCAGATACGTGACAACAGACTCGGCCGGAAAACCAGCCTTTGTATGAATGTTTTTGGTTCATAACGAGCTGTTATGTTAGTGGGTTACAGCTTCATCAAGCCTGATGATAATGGCTCGCAGGTTTCGCCCATTAAAAGTAAATTCAATTAAAAAAGTTTTCCATAAATATACTGTATCCGGGGGAAAGAGTATTTTTTTCCACCTCTTACTGTTTTCTTGCCAGCTCCTCTAAATGATATCAAACCTCAAAATCTCTTCCAGTTGGGACTCAAAGAACTGTTTACTTCTTCCTGCTGATTCGACGCATTGGCAGTTTCACTTCGTGCCATCGTTCAGGCCGACAGCATGTCGTCGTTGGCCTTGTTCTGTTCCGGGAGAGTTGTGGTATCGTTTTCTGGAGGCAGGAGATCAGTGCAGCGAGGCATAATATTCTTTTTCAATTCAAGTCAATCAAAGAAAAATGGACACATTTTAAAATCTTCTTCCTTCTTCTCCCTTTTTTGCCGCCATTCTTCCGTCCGTGGCACAAGAACACAGCAAGTTGGTGCTCTCGCAAAATCCATGATGGGCTTATTCGTTTTTAGGATCGGCAAAAGCAGCCGTCAATCAGGAGAACAGCCGCCCTGTAATTGGCGCGTTTTCAGCAACGTGAGAGAAGATTACATTCTTGCATTTGTTACTTTCTCGTTTTAATTTGATCTTTGGCATTTAAGATGTATTACTTTTACATTGTTTTTTTAATTACTCCTTCCATATTTTATTTATATAATTGTCGTAGAAATTGGATTATAATTATGTCCAATAGCAGGGGGGCAGGGAGGGGGGGGAAGGATGGATGAATGGATGACGGGTTTGTGAGAAAGTCCAGCTGAACACTGAGTTAAATACGTACTGCGTGAGTTGTGGTGTTGTGGTCAATCGGGGTTCCTCCAACCTGCTTCTGTCAGTGACGTTGTTTCCCAGATGAGCTTTCAGACGTCAGACATCATGGATGGATGTACGTATGTTGTGTATGTGTGATGTTCATCAGTCACACTTGCTCTCGATAGAAGCGGTCAACAAATAGCGTCTGAACCTGAAGCATCGTGTCACCTTGAGCCTTTTAAGTTGTTCTTGGCAGTTTATTTATTTTAAGTGATCTATACATAAATCACAAGGGATTAACACTTGTTTTTTTTCCTCTTGAAATACTATTATGCTTTGCAAGTAAAAGGAGGTGAAGCAGTGAAGTTTCTTCCTCAGCCGCTGCTGGCGATCTGCCGCGTCATTACTCCAATGGGCCATCTGTCATTCAGTACCAGCGTGAATACACCCAAACGTAACACATTTAACACAACTTGTGTTAAATATCCTGGTTGGATGATTTTACACTGGTGTCAAGTGAGATTTTTTTCTAGCAATTGCAAGCACACGCTGTGATACAGATGAGGACAGATTAATGCTCAAAGTGTATATAGTGGATTTGCGGATTTCCATAATCCACTGTATGAAAATGTGTCTTACAATTACAATTTATACTGTATGAACTGGAGTGCTGAACTAAATACACGTCACCAGCATTAACAAATTAGGACTCTTTTTATTTGAAATTATTCACCTTTTACACACATGACGGATACTATACACAAGCCTTTGTGGTCCCTCTGGCCCGAGACAAGGTCGGCTACAATGGACCTATGGATGGATGAGAAGCTCACGCACACACACTCATATACACACACACACACACACACACACACACACACACACACACACGCTTGCTCACACATACATATTTGCGAGAACGGATACAAAAACACGCCTCACGAAACGTACTCGAACAACCTAACACGTATAGCCATCTTATGCAGACATCAACAGAGGAGGGGCTTAAAGTGCATACGTGAACGGAGGCGGGCCTTCGCTCGCTCGAGATCAATACGAGCGACAGCGTCCCTCGGCTAAAGCAATGATCTTAGTGTCCCGCTGTATCTTTACAAAAAGCACGTCCCTACCGTGATTTAGCTCAAACTGTCCCTGGCGTCATGGAAACAATGACACTGCATAGCTCACGTGGGGTTGGTCATATATTATTGCGGTACAATGCAGGTCCAGGCCCGGGTGGGGGGGGGGGGGGGGGGGGTCCGGCTGTGAGCCGGGCGCTGCAGGGTGCACACTGCCGCCTTCAGCGGAGTTAAGGGAAATAAATCCACCACGAGAGGCTTTAAGCGTGGGATAATCCGCGGCAGGAGGAGAGAGCTGAGGCGGCGTTTTCCCGGATGCATAGAAGAGGCCAAGGCTCCTCGGTCCGGCGGCGTCGAACGAGGTCAATAAGGGGCAAACAGGACCTGCGGGTGGGCGGTCCTGACAGGCCCCGGGGCCGGGCGCAGCAGCGCGGCGGGGAGGCCCCGGGTCTGGAAGAGGGCGGGGCTCGGGCCGCGGCTGGCCACGTGGTTGGCCACGTGGTTGGCGCGGTGCGTGAACGCGTTGCCGAGCGCGGCCGCCACCGCCGCCAGGTGGGCGGGTAGCATCTGCGTGGCGAGGGGCGGACACTGGGGATCCTTGCTCAGGGACAGCTTCACCTGGGAGGGGGGGGAACAGAATGCAGTCAGCTCGGTTGCTATTTTCACCAGTTCAGGAAGCTTGTTCTCAAAAACATTGGCCCCAAAGCTTTTTATTTTTACCCAAAGAATTACTGTTTATTGTTCGAGGAGCTCATGAATAAAATGTGCAAATCTGACATTTGATACCAATTGATACCGATATTCATCGTTATCAAAACATGCCATCTGAAGGTGTCACATCGAGCCCTTACAACAAGTTGCAGCGAACCACACACTCTATCGTCAGATAAGGACCCTCCCCCCCCCAAAAAAACACATCGTAATATTGTCCTGAGTTTTTTATCCATGCAGTGTGTGTTGCTGTCACGATTTACCAGATGGTCAACGTTTACCAACAGGGGTTGAGTCTCCCGCGGACATTATGCACATGAATCACCAAGAAGGTGGCCGAGGCCACGGGGGCTGTGCCGGCAAAGAGGATGCAGGGGGGGGGGGGGCAGGTGCCAGAAATCAGCTGCTGATTGCAGAAAGTGTTGCAGCTGGTTTGTTGCCACAGAGCAAACCCCATTAGACATCTGTGAATAATCACTCCGCCATGTACCTGCTTTTTGGTAAAGGGCTATTTAAAAACGTGTGACTCATTCCGAAATCCTTTCTTCTTCTTCTTCGTCTGGATATTAGAAGAGGAAGAATAGCCTCAAGAGCGGGTGAGGAGGTATGTTGCTCTCCATGAGCTCAGAAGGAAAGCGGATGAAAGAAACAACAGACGGCCCCCCGACCTCCCAAAACCAGCTAAAGGGGTGAAAAGGTCACCACGGTTATCCGGCTTAATCTTCTGTATCAGTAATGGAAAATCTACGCTCTGGCGGCACCGGGACGGCAGCAGCCATTGTCTTGGGTTATCAATCACTGGCTCGGGCATCGTAACCCTATGGGAGGCATCAGAGGAGCTCCTCTCCGTTAACTCAGTCAATGATGGGTTTCGGTAAAAAGTCATTTCCCCCACACTGGTAACCCCCGCGCTTTGTCTCGGCAAACAGTGGGTGTGATTAATGCCGTCTTCCCGAGCGGGATGGAAAGCCAGACGCTCCCTTTTTTTTTTTATTTTCCCCCCGCGTTGAATCCGCGCGGCTCCTTTTTTTTTTTACGCGACCTGCAGATCCCGCATCATATGGCACTCGAAAAAACAACAACAACCAATAAACGCCAGGGGTGGAAGACCGCCGGTGGCGTTTAACGGCTCCTTTCGGTTCGCTTCTCGTATTCTGGGGTTTGGGAAGACGACCCCCACGCTGTTACAGAGACTTAAAAAATCGTTTTGGACCTCGCCCTCCATTCCGCCTCCAGCGCGATCAAATAAAATGAAATCCCGCTGATCTGTGTCAGTGAACTTTTATTAAAAGCCAGGTGACGGCCGATCCGGTTATAAGCGTTGGCATTTCATTGAATTCGGTTGAATGGATTGATGACACTCTGGGAGTGGAAAGGAGTTTCTAAGTACTCCAGTTTCAGACGGAATTCTTCTCATTACACTAATAACAGCTCCTCCGGGCTCGACGGGTCGATTGCAACTGCAGTCACTGCGATCGTTGGGATCGAGACGAGGCCTTTTGCTGATGACGAGACAGCCGGGGCGCGCGGTGACTCACCGGCTGCGTGGTCTGGCCTTTCTGTGGTTTGCTGTAGGGGGTGTACTTGGGTTTGGCTGGTTTGCCTGCTGCTCTGTCTTTATGACGCCGGCTGCTGATGTGCTGAAAATAAAACCAAGAAATGCGTTTAAAAGGACGCCGTGGTCAAATGGTCTAAATGCACTTCTTCGCATTAACAACAAAATGCATCAACAGGCTGGAAAAGATGATTTCATATTTCATTTGTGCAAAAAAAAAATGTATATGTGACACATATATATGACATTAACTTAAATGTCATATGTCAAAAGTTACCAAGGATAACCAGAATAAAACAACGACGCAGGTTCTAGATGGTTCAAATAGCCGCAGCTCTCTGGTTTGAAATCACTGACTCCTCACTAAGGAAAAAGTAAAATACCTTGCACCTGGGACTCGTTCATCTCTTTCACCTCTCGTTCAGTCGATCAGCAGAAAACGGCCTCGGAGCCGAAACGTGTAACGACGTTTTCTTTCGTGTTTTTGCAAAAAACGCAGTCATTTGGGCCGCGCGCTGTGGGGTTCATTCTGTGGAAGAATTGAACGTCGCCATGGCAACGCAGTTGGTCCCTGCTGCCGCTTATTCAAAATACAGACAGGTACTCGACTTTCGGCGCCAGCTGGCCAGCTGACCCTCTCTTTAATTCACCACGACGCTTAATTGATTCAAAATGGGGCTCTTTTATGCCGATGATGTAAATAAGGTGACAGAATTGAATCTGTAGTTACTTCTTAGACCTTTTACTGGGAAAAAAAATCCAGATTCACTAGTTTTGGCTAAAAACATGTTCAGTGAGGCCGGAGGTACTTCGACCAGTCAGTTCACCTTCAAGTCAAAGTGGATGTTTGTGCACAATCAAAGGAATTTCCATCACATTTCACATTGATGAGACTGAAAATCGAAATACACGCGAGAAAAGAATCAGAATAGACGGCTAGAACTTGTCGGCATAAAGCATCCATCTTCAGGGGGAATCATGATCATTATCAGCAATCCGTCTGATTCACAGGCAGCTCGGCGGACAAATTGGCGGCTGAACAGGAAACTTTGACCATTTTCAAGGCAATCTGCCGCCATTCTACTTTTTGGAGGTGCCGCTCCTTTCTCCGGATTTTCCACGGAAAAAGTGTGAAAAGTGTCATTATCCTCTTCATGACCGAGCGGCCGTTTTCCTCCGCCTCGGGCTGGAAGCCATCGCAGGGTAGATACCTCGTCGTGCGTCGAGGCGGGAGGGGTCAGCGCTAAAAACACAACGGGGGGGGGGGGGGGGGGGGCAGTGTTCCAGCTTTATCGCGACCGGGTAGGGGTGTAACGATCCATCTATTACATCGATGTATCGATTTATATTCCTCCGATCCAACTACATCGATCTGTACTCGGCGAGTTGGCCTCATGGACGACATATACCGATCCAACATCGTTTTAGAATGTAATAAATCGATTGTATCGATACTAGGAAATACATTCTAAATGAATCAACATCGTCCTTGAATCGTATCGACAACCACGAATCGTGACACAAATCGAATCGTTGTTAAAACGAATCGTTACACCCCTACGACCGGGTGCACGCGGGTTGTAGAACAATGCAGAAAGCCTTCACCAGATGATCAAAAGCATCCAAATAAACGGAGAAAACACTGGAATCTGAAATGTTGTTGACAGAAATCCTCTGTAAACTTCAGCCAGTAAATAAGTCAGCGTGGGACTTTGACAACAGAAAGCAGCTTTCTGACTGTCTGCCGTTCACGAGGCACTGCGGGGGATTTAACGATCACACTTTTCTCCTGGTTTTCGAGCAGTTACTGAAATTCTCTCCGCTGGATCTTTTTCACCAGATAATCGCTGCTGTTTTTAAAAGTGCTCACTAAAAGCGTGAAAGATTTACACCGAGCCTTTCTCTCTCTTCTGTGAGAAATCTCAAGGTTAGCTCAGACAAAGCCGAGTGGTTTTGAAAGTAACCATGGATTAAATTCCCCCCCCCCGTGACCGAGTGATCAGCACGATTTGTGGAGCCCCCAGAGCAACAACTAACACGCACACTGCTGCTGCCGAGCCACACGGGAAGAGATGAAGATGAAGATAGCGATGGCTCTCTTGCTTGATTTCCTGATTATCCCGTCGACTAGAGACCCTTTGCAGAGGGAGATTATAGCAGAAACCTCATTTCTCAGCATTGTTTGTGCTTTGCCAAACGACTTCTGACGGGAAAGGCTCTGCGTTTGACAGCAGCGCAGCAGGAGGACGGGAAAGATCGTTACTCCTTCCATCGAGAATGTTTTCAGTTAACGTGAACGTATAGATCCACGAGCGCAGTGAGGTCATTCACCAGGCTTCCTCTCAAAATACACATTTATTACTTTTTATGGAAATACTTATTTGTCCGTACCATGTTTGAGGGATCAAATCTGAAGGATTTAAAAATGTAGATAAAAATTTGAGTTTTTATTTTCTTTCCGACACAATGGCTTTGGAGGCGACAGTTGTAAAGCTTCTCATCTAATGAAGTTTTTAATATTGGCAATAAGCTTTTATATGAAAAAATGATTAAAAAAAACACGAAAGGTCATTTTGCTGTTGGAGACTGATGAGTGATTTAGTAATTAATTCGGTGAGATCCAGCACAACGTCCTGAGCGGTTCATTCTGTATCCAGGTCTCTGCTTCACTAACTTTCCCCTCGAGCTCACCTGTTTCAGCTGAGTCTCCGAGTTGACGTGCACGTCGCACGTCTCGCAGAAAAACGTTTTGTTCTGCAGGCCCGTCGTCGACTTGACGGCGACGGCCAGCTTGCTCTTGACGCCCGACCGGGGGAAAGACTTGATGGAGCCCACGCCGGTCCTGGCCTCCAGCATCGTCTTGTGTTTGGTACCTGCAGGTTCAGACGGAAAAAAGACACCAATGGAATGAACACCACAACGTCTCATTGGCGCAAAATGACGCCGGTTCCCACAAATCCCTCCGGTTTGAACGTCCCTGCAGGGCACCGCTAGTTCAGCCTGCTTTCACGCGCGGTCACCACTGCCGTGTCTGGTTTGACACGTAGCCTGAAAACAGTAACAGTGGCTCACGTCATTCACACGCGTTGTCTTGAAGAGTGAGAAAAGGAAAAAAAAGGTTATTTTTAGGTTTTGACCTGACCAACACTTCACTGCAGAGGAACAGATCATTTGGGGTGAGCTAGCTTCTTCTTAAATACCATAAAACACTTTTTCTGTTGACAAAGTTGATTTCCAACTGATTATTTTCTATATTTTATTGTTCTTCTCTGTACCCGATTCTTTGCGAAACTGTCATCTCTGTACACAGTGACCTTTCCTTCACTGTTCCAGCAGCCAAAATGAAGACTTATCAAGAAATTAAACAAAAACATGGCTCGGCCAGCCGGTTTCGGGGGAGGAGGGGTCACATACTCTGAATGTAAGTTCACACAGCCCCCTTTGGCTGCCTGAGGCCCCCGTGAGGACTCCTGTGTGGACAGGACGGCCGTGTGTTCGCCCGCCATGGATCAATGATGTGACTTCCTCTCACTCCCCGGGGCGCCTGGTGAGTGGGCGTTACCAGAGATCAGCCTCGTGTGTTTGGGTTGGACGGTGCCTGCTGCACCACCTGGTAGATTCCAAAGGCTGTCATCACCCATTGTCTTGGTTGAACACCAATACAAATACCAGAGGACAACACTGATCTTTCGTTGCCATGGTAATTCAGGCCACATTTTCCAATGTTGGCTTTTACTTTCACAACTTTTGTTTGGCCTGAAGCATCGGAAAGCACAAATGTACCTCATGACTATCGCCATTAGCCGGCTATTTGACGCCAACATTTGTAGGAAGGTTCTTCCCGGACGTCCCTTACCGCTGTTGTGAGCTTCCAGCTGCGACGCAGAGTTGACCGCCACTTTGCACAGCGAGCAGTACAGAAGCCGCCGAGCTTTCTCCTCCTCCGTTTCCGCCTCCGGTTCCGGTTCCGCCTTCGGTTCCGGTTCCGCTTTGGGGTCCAGCGGCGCTTCTGCGGCCGATTCGAGGCTCGAGCATCCTCCGCCCGCCGAGGTCGTCTCCGGGGCGGAGCTCCGTGCTGCGGGCGGGGCCTCAGGTGACGCCGTCGGCGTCGTGAGGGTCGTTTTTGAGGGGGCCAACGGCGCCAGGGGGGCCAAGTGTGCAAAGGGTGGAGGCGTTCTGAGCACAGCGGAGAGCGCTAGGGGCCCGGCTCCAGGAAGGCCATCTGCAGCGAGGAGATCTACGGGGCAAAGATGTTTTTAATCATTAAAAACGGTAAACCTAGACGCGGTTTTTGAGACGTGGATTTAAAAGTTAAATCGAGTGTTGTAACAAGAAGGTTTGTAAGCCTAATGGGGGGAATATTCTTGCACACCATGTTGCCGCGTGAATATTGAACTTTCCAAAACAAAAAAAGGTTTCCAGGGAACAGATTTTAAGTGCGAGCAGTCTTATATTCCACTTCACAATGTGGTATTTGTTGTGCAAAATACATGTTGCCTCGACGTGAGCAGGTTCTTCTCGTGTAGCGTACAAAGTTTGTTCTTTGCCCCCCCAGTGACACAAAGTATCAAAACCTCAATTGAAAAAGTCACTTATTGTTCCTCTGGTGTGTTGAATGAATGTCCTTTATTGGTAATGGTATCGATCTAAGGCTACTGGCATTTTCATTTATTTAAGAATGAGCTATGATGTCTCATGTTGAAGGTAACCATGTGTCATATATCATGTTATGTATGCCCATATCTATCAACACAGTCTTTATTATTGAAATAGTGGTCTCTGTAAGCTAAGATGCCCTGAGATTGCACTGCTGGTCCGTCATTAAAATGTCCCACAAATAGCTCCTGAGAAATGTCTGACGTTTCTAGGCGCAAGGGCAGCAGTGGATCGATATATATGACTCGCAAAACAACAGCGCACGCGAGTGTTTGGAATACGGAGGAGTTTGCGAGAACTAAATTTTGCCTCGGGAGCAGCGGCTGATCGATGCCGACGCCTTTGAGTGCTCCGCACCGCGTCGTCCTAAAATGAAGATCAGACAGCCGGGAGAGCAAATCAATAGTGAATTATGTCACGCTACTTTTTGTGAGCCGTCATACACGGGCCTCATTTGTCTCCGCGGACGTGGGGGGCGTCCAAGGGTCCATTTAAGGCTTAAGGAAATTCAGCAGAAGTTTGGAGTGGCAGGTGTGTCATAACCTGTGGGGGAAGAAGTACACACATCCTTTATACAGACAAAAGTTGTCTGTTAATGCCCATCGTGGGATTGAATGCAATCCAAGGTTATTACACCGACACACATTTGATAAAAGGTTCGGATAAAAGCTTTAAACGTATGTAAATGTCTGCACCGTTTTCATTCTCTTTTCACCCGTTTACCTTTGAAACGGGTTTGATGCACATTTATACTTAATGGAATATTCTCCTTACAGTTGATTGACGCCAAGTGTGAAATTTGCTGCACTTTTATGCAGTCCTTCAAATAATGAATAATGAACAGAACCAGGTGGTGAGAAAATGTACAAAAACAGTACAAAAACTGTGGGTGGTTTTGCACTGACATTTCTTAAAAAAAAAAAAAAAAACATGAATTGTATGATTGCAAATGGCTCATTATCCGGCACGGTTGGTGAGCCACAAAGTAAAGCCCGAATGATGGTGGTGTTTCAGAGTAACTTCCCGAATGCAATCTGTCAACGTATTGGTCAAGCTACACCCATTTTACTGGATATTCACACGGTTACGCGGTCTCCGCTCTGAATCAGCCACAAACAATACAACCAACAGCCAAAACAGAGTCCAACCTGTGGGCATCATTCTTAACATTCTTGAAGTGGTACCAAGTGCCAAAACACCACTTATTCATGTAGCTGTTGGCATGTGCATCGGCCTCCATCAGCAATTATTACAGTCTGGTTACAGGATTCTAAGAGATAAGCCATCGGGTTTGGAGGTCCTTACTATTAAAAAAAACCTCATGTTGCACAGTTTCAAGCACCGATTCCCACAGATGCAGAGATGGGAAAGAAAAAAATTCCCAACATCTTTGCAGACTTCTACTTCTAACTCCAACCAACATGGCTGCAGAGGCAACTAAGCAAAGGAACCCATCAGTCGTCCGCAACAGCTGCACCCTGCAGCTCGTCCTGGACGTCTAAAGCCAGATGGGATCTATAATCCCATCCCCGGAGGGCCTCCCCTCCTCCCCCCTCTCCAGGAAGTATCTTAATAAGATGCCTGAACTATCTCTGCTGAGCCGCTTTCGAAGGGAGGGAGCAGTATTTCTGCTCTTTCAGGCTGTCGGAGCTCCTCAGCACATCTGTAACTGGGCTGCAGTGCAGGAGCGAGGCATTTATCTCCAACGGGCTCCGTTTGACCCGCAGCAGCTTGCACTACACCGATAAAGGTAAACAGGAAAAGGTCGCAAAAGGTCAACTAAATACTCTGACCGCGACCAAAATGGGTCCATTTGGATTGAAGTGGTGCCCACCCAGGTGCTGAAGTGAGCTTATTAGGGATGCAACCGTAGAGATATTAACATTGTGCCGACACTGACTCGGATATCTTGCTGGTGAAAAAGGGAAAGATCTATGTCTAGAGCTAATTCAATTATGTGTTTCTATACCATGAACAATGTCTGTCATTTGAATTAATGAATTATTACCTGTAAACCCGTGTCAGCAGACTCTGCAGACGGATTCCAAGAAAGAACATCTGGCATAAAAAAAGGCGTTTTCCCAGGCTGTTACGCACACAACCATGGCTGCAGCATTTATTATATACACAGGGGACCGGTGGCTTCAGTTATAAGTACAGCTTAATATATGTTGTGTTTAATTTGTTGTTCAGGCTGAATTTGCTACAGGCAATAGCCTGAAAATTGACCAATCGCATCCCCTTTTACAGTATCCGTAAGAAATCCCACGCTGAGTAGGAAAAATGAGCACTTACATCTAAACTGCGGCCAGAGCAAGACGCCTTTTCAGGTTCCACGTTGCCTCGTTCAGCCACGACCACAAGAACAACGATGAATCCCTGAGCCTCTCGTGACGCCGTTGACCTTGTCACTTCTGATGAACAGTGTTTGTTTCCAGGAGTCGAGTGGCAGCGACCTCTTCGCCGCCCTGTAATTAGCAAACCACCTACTCCCAGCGAGCTGCGGCGTGCCAGGCATCAAAACAAGCTGACATCACGCGAGAAGCTGCCATCACACCTGCTTCCCCGGGCAGCTCGGCGGCGGCGGCGCGGTCACCGGGCCGGCCGGGTTTCGCTGCCAGAAAAAGGGAAGGTTTGGTGTTCGTGAGAGCCGGCGGTTTGCACGGCAGATGTTCTGCTGACTAAAAGAAGCGCAGAAATATTGCCCGTGGTTGTTTCTGTGCACGGCCCTGATTTATTCCTTTTCCCTTCGTCAACAGGCTGAAAACTATAATCTGCATCGCGTTTCTGTGGCCAACATCGACTCCGCATTTGGGAGGGCGAGTGGTTTGGGTGCTGTCATTTAGGGACGCTGCAACGGTTATTTGCTTGTTTTTCTCTAGTCGTTGGCGCGTGAAGGTCAATATTTTCATCAGTCAGTCCAGTGCCGGCCCGAGCCTCTTGGGGGCCCTAAGCAGAATCTTATTTGGGGGCCCCCCTCCCACCACGCACAGTCACCTGTGCTAGAAGATTATTATGAGGTTATAATCCAAAACTAGGGCTGCTTGCAGGGGCCCCAAGCAGCCGCTTAGTTCGCTTATGCCTTGGGCCGGCCCTGAGTCAGTCAGTAAAGAGAGATGGGTCCGGGATTTTTTCTTTAGCCGAACAAACACGGCGACGAGGCGCCTCAAAGCGTTTTAACGTCAGGCGCGATGGTGCGTTCTTCAACCCGCGAACATCAGCTCGAATTCTTATCTCAGCTTCCTACTGGCTTTTATCTACTTGACAGAATCTCACAGGCTTAATCAGCAGGGGGAATCTGCTCAGTTTGTTTTAGCGCGAGTCTGCTCTGCCAAAGACTTTGTTTACACATCGTTCAAAGGAATAGTTTCACAATTTGGGGAAAGACGATTATTAACGTTCTTGCAGAAACTAAGTTGTGAAGATTGATACCGTCGTGTTTGCTGCTGTACGACGCCGGAGGCAGCAGGTTATGAGCTTAGTTTAGCATAACTTGTGCGAAAAAGTGCAGAACAAGTAGCCCTGAACCCCGAAAAGCGGAAATCACACAAACGACATCTCGTAAAACTTCAATATGGCATTTTTGCATTTCTGTTTGTATGCATAAAACTCTGCCTGTAGAGGGGCATGGGAGAGGTATCAATCTTCTCAATTAAGCAAAATAACTGTCAACATTTAAAGCCGCCTTTGGAGTTTTTAGGAAGCCTGCGACACAGCAAAGATGGCCATGTTCCTGTTGCCAGCAAGGCTAAACATGGAATATTTCTTTGATGTGTGATAGGAGTGAAGAAAATCAACCTTTCCCGGCATCGACCTTTCCCTCGTATTGTCCGGGCGTTTGGTGAGGTCATCCCGTGTTAAGTCACGCGTGTCTTTGCCCTTGTGTCGGGGCAGAGCCCATCCACCGCGATTCCGTTAAAGGGCCATTTGCAGACGGAGGGGCAGGTGATTAAGGAGTACTTTGGCCGGCTTAGGACAGCGCGCACTCTGAGAAGCCTCCAGTAATCCATATCCCCAGCCAGTGTGACCGGATTGGCCCAGTTAAAAACTCAATCCCCTCTCATTAATGGAGGTAATGACGGTAATCAATCTAAAGTAGGTGTGGGGGCGAGCGGGGCCCGACAGAAGGAGAGAGAGAGAGAGAGAGGCCAGGGTAAAAGAAGGGAGAGGATGAGAAACGAGAACAAAGGAGGATAAATTCAGGCGGGGCTGGAGAGGGAGAAGAGTTAAATGAAAGTGAAACTGGAAAAGTAACCAAACTGAGACAAAAACACCGGCGGAGAATCCAATGCGAGGGTCGGGAATGCTGGAGGCGACAAAGGCCGAGGATCAAGAGAAGGCGGGCAGAGCGAGGACGGCCGCCGTGTTCTCCTTCCTCCTCCCTCCGCCGCTCTTTTCCCGCTCGCCTGAGGTTTGCTTCGCCGACGGCGGTTCGAGGAAAACGACGCCGCTCTGAAAACGCTTCGACTCGACTTGAGCTGTCGGGCGATCGCTGGACTCCCCAGAGATCTGACTGTCTCTCTCAACGACGCCGCGTTGAGCTCTTTAATAAAAATGATTGGGCCTTATTATATGCTGTCACAACTTAAAGGACAGAAATCCCTCACGGCTCTTGAGTTCTGTCAAATTTCATTTAATGCTCATGAATCCCAAACACAGTTAATGAGAAAAGAGTCACGGTTGAATATTTCGAGAATTAAGGACTGATAAAGGTGAAGAATTTGCATTCGCCAATAAGCACGCGTCGACGCTCGCAATCATCTTTTTCGCTGAAGGGTGAGGGAGAGGGGGGGGGGAATTGTCCCCGACATTCAACAGCGGCGCTGAATTGAATTCACACTGATTCATCTCTTGCCAATGTCATCCGGGAGCTAACGATCCGCGGCGGGATTCCTGTCGGCGAGTTTCCTGCGGATGCACGTCGGCCTCCAGATCCCCCGCGCAGGTACGGAGCCCGTCGCGCACTCATCGGGCCTCCTGGGCGGAGGACGGTGTGGGGGGGGGGGGGAAAGGACATGGTGGGAGGGTGGGGGAGTGAGGGAGGGGGTGGGAGGGGGAGCTCAGCCGGCCTTCTGCCTCCCTGCAGCTGCCGTCAGGCCTGGCACGGCTCCCCTGACAATCTGCTCTTTGATAGCTAATATCAGGGTACATTTCCTCAGGCACTGGACCGGAACTGAGAGATGTTGGGAGGGGGGGGAGGGGGCTGTGCTGTGGGCATTTCTCTCTCTCTCTCTCTCTCTCTCTCCTTTCTATCTCTACTCGCAAGGACAAACACACACGCAGAAAGTTGACGGCTGCTGAGTCACCGTGCCGGTGCAGCCCCGACTGCCACAGACGTGCGCGTGCGTCCTTAATGAAATCGAACCCGTGGTCACGCGCTCTCAGGCGGATCCGTCACCCCCCCCCCTCTGCGACGCACTCAAACCGCCGCCGGCAGACGGGACGGAACGAACGGTTTCATCCCACAAACAGTCCAGCTGCCGGGAGGTCGTCTGTGTCTGAGCGCGCCGACCCGGCAGGTTCGTGTTCCGCTCGTTTCCGCCGTGACTCAGACTCTCCTGCGAGGGAGCCCAAAAAACAGGATTATCTGAGTAATATCGACAATTGTTTAAATCATAGCCTTAAATCAACATATAACAGTTTAATGTTCGGATCATCTCCAAACTTAACATAGAAGAGCGGAACATCTCAGTGTCCTCTCCTTTGTACATAAATATAAAACACATCTGTCTGTGATTTCATCTCACATTTTCAAAACTGGAAGGCGACTTTCGACAAACTGGTTCACTTGATTCCAGTTTTTAAAGCAGCAGGTTAAAAGGAACTGAACCAGATGTTTTACCGTGCTTTTCTTACAAAATAGCAGCTGCCACAATTTGGGAATAAAATGATTACAAGCCAGATATGTGTTTTTGAGCAAAGTCCCCCCTCCCGGTGGTTTCTGCCTCTCACGGCGGCCATTATTCTTCCCTGAACTCTGCTTTTCATTAGAGCGCGCTCGGCCCCGCTGATAAACCGTCGAATACTTTGGCCTTACAGATAATGCAGCATTTACCCACCTCGACTGTTCGTTCTCCCGACATCCGAGTCATTAATATTCATTACCCGGATCCACTTGTGACAAACCGCCGCCCCCGTCACTGGCGGCACGATAGCGAGGCGATGCCGTTTTCTTCCTCCGAGGGCGCCGAAATGATTAATGGCCATTTGTCTGTTTGTGTAATGAAGGCTTGTTGTTTAAGGTCTCTTGAGCTGTAATGCAAATAATGTGTGCATGGTGCTTTTGGGATGTTTTGTGAGTAAATATTTAACAACTGATCTGTGGCCCACAGCAGATGGTGCAGGTCCACAGAGATACGGTCTGAATCTTCACTGTCTAGAAGGAAGGTTACAAATTCACCGTCGTGAATGCAAACAAACGCAAATGTGCTAATTTAAACTAGATTTTAAGAAGCTTAAAGATGTGAAAAAAATATCCTTACCCACCTATAAGATAATCTTAAGAGCAGCATGCTGCAGCTGATCGCCTGCCAGGACGTTACAGGTGAACGAGAAAGACGACCGGGAGCGCGGCAGACAGCAGCGGATCAGCTCCAAGTAGACATTTTGGTTCTACTACAGACAAATCGCATATAAAAGCTAAAAGAAAATCTCAGTTAATGTTGGTATTATTTCTTATATCAACACTTTACTTCCTTTAGGTGCAAAGATGAGTGTAATATTTTCAGCAGTGAATGCATAGAATGTAACGGGTGGTGTGGAGGACCCGGTTGCTGTGCAGTGGACTGCGTGCAGAAGCTTTCTTCCACACAAGGCGCAGACGAGCTGGACGTGAACGACGCGCGGCACTCGAGACCTCCCAAGACGGCGGCACCACGTCTCCCGAAAGCTAATTCGCGGGCGATGTCGACGCGCTGCAGCGTGGATCAGCTCGAGGGGCGCTGGGGTGCAAATCGCTCCACTTAACGGTTTGACGTTTGCGCTGCAGCTTAGCGACTCCATGGGATGCGAAGGCGAACACGCTGCCAGGTGCGAAGCGCTGGAAGTTAGATGAAGATTAGCGCGTAACCCACGTGAGGGTAAATTTGTAGCATTAAGCAGGTGGCAATACAAATTTTCCTTGTTTTTTTTTTCACCTACATTTCAACTCAAGAGAGGAGCGTTGTTGATATTTGTAAGATTTATGGATCAAGGTCAAACTTGACAAATAGGTCACGGGACACGGCGAGCTCCAGAAATGTGCTCCTAATTCAAATACTTGTGGAACATTGGAAGAGGTAAAAAAAAAAAATGAACCTGACGGCTCAATGTGTTTCCAATTCCTTTTGAGGGGGAAAAAAAGGATAACAGGGAAGACGTCATGACATAACTAACATGCCGTTGAAGGAACGTTACATCAGTGGCGACCGAGAGGTCGAAGCTCCAGAAGCCAGCGAGGTTTTTCCCTCCAGAGAAGCAATACGAAGCACGGCAGGCAAAAGCGTTTGCAATGATCTGCATCTGGCCCCCCGTCGGGTGCTGCAAGTCGCTGTTCGTGTTTGTTGACTTATTCAACACGTTTTAAAGCAGGGATTTCAACCTGAGGAAGAGAACAGGAGTGTTATTTGGCAGCCACCTGGCCGAGATAACGGGACTTCCCTCAGCCACCTGGCTGCGGCGTGATGAGTATTGAATTGCACACAGTCAGCGCCAAACAATGTGCAGCAGCAAGGATGTAATTAAAAATGGGATTGCAGGCAAAAGCCAAGTACAAATCTAATATCGGAGTGTGCAACGTTTTCGGCAACGTATTGACGAATTCCGAGTGCTTCTTTGTACAGCAACGAGAGCTTCAAGTTGACCCGACCTCAAAGACCAAATAGGAATAAGTCACAGCTTCGTTCAAGAAAGTCTAGAGATCTCGTTGGGACCAGATACGTAAAGGGCCGACGGTTGAAAGGAAATACTAGTAGGTGTCGACAAGGCCGTAAATCCCTAGAAATAACCTTAAAACAATTATGTGTATTGTAAATACCATAATGATGTATACTTAGAATATCTGTGTAAGAAGTAAAACAATACAAACCCCCCAAAAAAGGCTTTTTAAGTTTACAAACATTTTGAGTCCCCCCTCCCTTGCCTCACAGTGGTTTGGTCCACTGCCGGATCGCTGTCGCTAATGGTAACTAGCTCTGATTATTAAGGAAAGGCACGGAAATTGCCCCCTAAAAGCGGGGGGGGGGGGGGGTCTTCAACATTCACTCTGGACATTCGGGGCAGCAGCTACACGGAGACAGCGTGTGCCGGGTGGGGGATGTGCAGCCAGCAGGGAAAACACAAACCTTTCCTGTCGGTGACGTCGGGGACCCGCGAGGTGTTGATGCCCTTGGCGGCCTCCTGGTGGCCGGTTTCCTTGGTGACCACGGAGCCTCTGAGCTTGCTCCTCGGAGTGTCCAGGGCTTTGAGCTTCTTGGCGTGTTTGGTCCCCTTGTAGTGGGCCAAGGCCTGGCTCTGTGAGGAGAACAAACGGCGAAGGCTCAGTGCATCGCTGGGCAAACAGCGCAGGATGAAACGGAATATGAAAACTAGAGAAACGCGGTCGATGAAGCACAAAGAGCACAATCAGTATCTGTCAGCTGCAACGTCTTGCGGTCCAGAAATAATGTTTTATCCCACAAAACAAATACCAATGTTTTTCTATAATCTGGGAATATTTTTCATGGGTTTTGTAAAGGCTATATGTAGAGTAATTTTTAATGATAAATAATTACTTTTTCTCCAACGATGAGCTTCTATAGAACGCCCTGATGTCTCTAAAACCATTTATTTGTCCTTGTTTCTATTTAAAATGAGTCTGGCTGCAAACCAAAAAGAGGGATTCAAGAAAAAAATTCAATTCAGACTGATTATAAAACAGCATTTATTTTTTTACATTTGCTAATTCAATGAGGTAAAGTATTTGCAGTGGCACTTTGCTTTAAAGTCCAAACGCCTACTGCGTTTAATGAAAGATTCAGTCGGAAAACATTCAGCGAGGCACACGGAGGAGGGACGGATGCAAAGACTCTAAGCTGTCCTTGTTTACGTCTGCCCTCTGCCCCCCCCCCCCCCCCCTTTAATACCTCGCCTGTGGCAGGGAGGAAGACTATCACGAGGGATGCAATTGCCTTTTGGAATAAATAAGCAGGCCGGCCGTTCATTCCCATTCAGACATTTGTAAGCATCTGCATGGATGGGACACGCTGGCGATATCCAAGGGGCGGTTCCAGGTCGTCCTCTGTGCATTACCAATTGTTTTAGAACGAGCACGTCATATATGTGTTGCAGTGGAGTAGTTGAGTTATGTTAATGGAAATATTGATTGAGAACTTTATGTGATGTGTTAAAAGCCAGAGACAAATATAGAAGTATCATTATATGAGGGGAATGAAGGTGCTGTGGCTCTATCATTTTGTCGGCAAAGGTGGTGAAATTGCTGAGTTGCCTGTAACCTTTTCCCTTCGTCCCAGAAGCCCCTTTTGGAAGTGTCATTTCTTCTCAGACTCAGCGCACATCTTGTTCTGGCATGAATGCATGAAAGCCATTCATTTGGACTCACATCCGTCATTGTCAAGCTACCGTGAGAGACATTTTTTTTTTGTCTGGACACGCCAATGAAATGGATGGATGTTTCGTGTGAATGGACCAATAATTCATCTTTTTATTAGAGAAACGAAGTGGAGGAATGTGTTTGACACAGGCATGGTTAACACTGGGAGGGAGATTGTTTGTTTTTCTTGCAGGTGCTGTGGAAAAGGCCGTTAAACGAATCACAGGCCGCTGGTTTGGATTCAGCAAAGCTTTGAATCATCACGTACCAATCAACAGAAATGTGTCCATACGCAACGTTTGTACATTTGGCAATTACCGCTTGAAAACTGCTCGAAAGTTCGCAGCCAGCTGGTGAACACAGAGGAGCATTAACGGCCACAGGAGGAGTCACATATTTCCCTTCACATGCTTTCAATTTTTATCTGAAAAGATTCCCAGAGCAGAAATGGGAAGGGGAGCTTCAAATGTTTGTTTTTCAATCCCAATGCCTGTGAAACCAGATCATTGCAAACGTTTTTTGGTTCATCATTTGTATTTGTCTTTTTTTGAGTTGTGCGACCTTTTTTTCCCCCTGGATCAGAAGTGAAGCTACTTTGAGTTCATCCAAGTTTAAGTTCAAGCAAATAAAAGCTTTGTAGCGAAATCTGAGGAAAAGAATCACAAATTTGCTGATCCAATTACATCGTCTCAAACTGGTCATTGGTCTGTTGAAACATGGGGTTATTGTAAGTACCAAGGCAGTGGGGGGGGGAGCTCCAGAACATCTGTTTTCATAATTAAATCAACCCAACGTGATTCAAACAAGATTGTCATCAATAACTTCCACAAACAACCGCTGTTCAGAACGGACTGAAAGCTCACTGAAGCGTGGGAAGGTTCGCAAACGCGATCAGTGTGTGTTCAATGTTTGACATTGACTCCGGTTTCAATTTAATGTTACAATAAAAGGATCTCCAAAGCCCAACATTGATGTCATGGAAGGTAAAAAAAAAAAAAGAATGTCTGCCACCGGGATTCACAACTTTTACATTTTCGGCTGTTTGTCCTTTGGATGATCCTCCTGGTTCTTATCACAAAAACCCACCCGCCCACATTCCTTCAGATAACTTAAAACCCGAGGGCACGACCCCCAGTTACAAACAACCAGCGCACGTTGTTGCAGCTCATAAAACCCCGGGTCTGTGCGGGAAGTGAAGATCAGGGATCACGGGAGGCAGACGGAGTCCTTGTGTGAGTCGATGTGGTGCAAAGTATGTCTGAACCAAATGGAAATCGCTTCACGTCTTCACCCAGCACGAATGAGCGAAAACACGCTGGAAAAAAAAAAACATCTTTTAAAATTGTTCAATGACAAAAAAAGTTTGTCACAGCCCCAAACCACATTAAAATGAAAAAAAATTAAATTGTCGATTTTGGCCAATAAAAAGAAAGGTACGGAGTCTCGGAAGTGTATCCAGGTTGAAAGAAAGTTATTAGGTTGGTAACACGTGAAGAAATACATTGTGATTTCTTGTATAATCCACCCTGTTTACTTATTAATAAACTGCCGTAGAACTTGTAGAACTACAAAGAAACGGAAGTCGAGTTCTTTTCTGTTCAAACGATTAATTTATTGTGTGAATTTATTTTCAAACGCGTCATCACAGATACGCTGCTGTCATCCTGTCGATTTTAAATGGTCCTTTTGTTGGCGCCCCATTTCAGTTGTGTTTTAATTAGCTTTTGTCTTATCTCTCAATTTGTCTCCATTTAATTTTTGGGGGGGATTTCTACTGAAGTCAAACTTTGTTTCCGCTCCTCGTTAAATTCATTGACCACAGTGGCACCCGGCGCTTGTTCAAACGGCCACAATCTCTCACAAACACACATCTCTGGTGCCAGATTAGGTGGAGGGAGCTATATCTGCTCCACCATTCAGGCCCAAATCACACCATTGAATACCGTTTGAACCAATATCTGTATCACCTTCCAAGGATGGAGGACGTTGGATTCTGGCTATGTTGTAAAGCCATCTGAGGCACCAGAGTTTTTTGATCTCCCGGTTGTTCAGCATCCTGCTCGGCATCATCTCTCGTTCCCACATTATGATAAACTGCCACCGGGGATCATTTAGATCATCTAACGCTGTTAATGGGGTTACAAAACAAAATGTGGGGAAAACACACACACACACACACACACACACACCATAATGGTACTTGACACTTCCCAGCTGAAAACAACACTACACGTTGATTGACAGGTAAACAGAGAGCCTGTCGCGCTTGAAATAAACAGCTGATTGATTTCCTCATACGCGAAAATAATAACCTCATCCTGAGTAATCACTGACACAGTAGGCCTGCGAAATGGATTGATTACTCCTTTAATGGAAGAGCGATGACATTGCTGTTTAGGGATGATGCTAATTTAACAACATGCAGCCGCGTTTCTTCCTTTTAAAATGTTTTGATTACTTTCGAAATGGTATGGAAATTGAAAAGGGGGCGGAAATCGAAACCCCATCTGCTGGTCCACCGGTTGTGTTCAGCGAGCTTGTATTAGTGCGATGCATTTCATTATCGCATCCCGCAGCGTCGCATGAGCTAATGACTGTAGAAATACTTTGTGTCGCACTCAGTGTTGGAAACAACATTGCCTTCCAGGATCCCATTCTGCCCGTACGGGGTATTTCATTGAAACCAGAGATAAACAGCCGTTACCGTGTCACCATGACCTCGTCACGAGCTGCGGTTTGCATAAGTGTGTAGTAAGAGGAGGAAGATGCTTTCACAATAAAAGCAACCCTTTTAGACACAAAACGGTTCAGTAAAGCATTCATACTCAACTTATCCCCTTCGGTTGTTTTATCGTCACAAGGCTAATGGTGCATTGGTTTAAATGCGAATGGATTTTCCACCGGCGCTTCGCTAATGTGTTCCACTGACAGTGCAGAACGTTTTGTTTTGTGTGTCATTAAACACATCGGTGCGAGTTGAGGACCTTTTGAGAAACGTAGGAGCTGATTGCAGGAAACTAACACCAGTTCTGGGTCTGAAATGGGATTATTCTTTTGAATTTGGTGATTAATGGATGAATGTCTGACAAACTGAGGCGTGAATCTAATCGGCAGAAGTGAAAAGCTGAACATTTGGAATGTGGACAAACTTCGCCACGGTCACGCGACTTCCCGTCTCCACCCATGAGCGGACCTCCTTTAAAAAAATGTAAATGTCTATGTGTTTCAGACTGAAAGGTTTTTCAAATACATTTGAAAGCTGTTGAAATGCAAATGCTTCCGGTTGGACGGCTGCAGTTCAAGACAAAACACCCCCCAAAAAACGGGCGTTTCCTGGTCACTTCTCCCTTGAACTCACACAAAACCGTGCTCACCTGTGAGTTGAACCTCAGCCGGCAAACGCTGCAGGAGACGTGCCTCCTCTTTACGGAGGGGGGGAGGCCCAGGGTGTGATGGAGGACGGCTTTCTGCACGGGGTCCATCTGGGGACACACGGAGAGGGGGGGAGGAGGGGGGAGGGAGGGCCGATTAGAACAGTCGCTGAAGCTGACCTGTACATCACCTTCATCCCTCCGTCACTCACTGGGCTTTACGGACACGGTGGCTGGAGACGCACTGCGGGTGTTTCGCTGCATGGACTGCAGCTTAATGACCATCGGCTAAATATCTCAAATGAGCCCCACGGGGGGGAAGGGTGGGAGGGACTACAGTCATCACTGAAGCTCTTTATCGTTACGAGACAAAGCCACCGGCGAATAGAACCCGCTGTCCGCATTCATGTTCCTCCATAAAAAACAGAGCCACACTTTTGCGTTTGGTAAAAAAAAAGTGGTTCCCCGTTGTTTTCCAAGTTTATTGCCCGCTGAATGATAAAGAAAGGAAAAAATTAGATCCCACGCACGAGACTTTTGTGTCAAGCAGAAGCTCAACAAAACAAAAACGAGGTACAGTTCAATCCACGCTGTGAAAAAGTGCTTCAGCGCTCCACCTCGCACCAGACACGAGGCCTGCAGGGGCCCGGAGGAACGCCGCGAGGGCCGAGCCAGGGAGTCGCAGTCGCCGAGTTGCGTCTGAATTCAATCTATTCACCGTTTGGACGGCGGTGGCGAGACGCCATACATCGTCCGATGCCGATTCCGGAAGCCAGCCAGGTTCTATGCCGGCGCAATTAACATCAAGCTGTGGCTTCATAGAATCAATCTGTTGATTTCAACAACTCGTTAAAAGCACGTTTGGTGTTTTAGGCGAAGCATTCTTCCTGCAACGACACGTACCGGTGGCAGCCTCTGAGTAAAGACGTTGCATCAATTAATCCATCAACGTAAAGATAGTAAAAGCAAAATGGATGTGCGATACATATTTAGTATTTTGGAAAACAAATACATTTTTTGTTTTTGTACTGTTCCTATGAGAGTTGCTATGGAACATCGATCTTAGTGTGACATCATCTGTTGGATTGGTCATTCCTACAAACCAGATCCGGGTCGTAATTTCATTAAGGTTGCTAAAAAATAATGTATTTATTTATTTATTTTGGTCACAATACAGAAACTAATGACAAATAGCTGGCAAATGGATTGATATTACAACTGTATATTATTCATTCATAATATGAACAAGGATCACTCTACAGTTGGAGATTTGTGTTTTTAAACTAAGGAGAAATTTATGAAACTACCACAAATTGAACATCCTGCAGTTGAAAGTATTTGGTGAAACCAAACGCAACAATTCTTAGAGAAAACACATTAATATGAAAAATAAACAGCACAAGAAGCACATCCATTTTCATCGCGATAGGCAGCGTGCAGCGTGCTGCTGCGTTGCTGCCTCACGCTGTAGGTGTCACAGCGCTTTGAGGAAGGAACAAACACGTCTCGCTTGCAGTGAAAGTGTCTCAATAGGCTCCACTTGGCTACAGAAGGAGGAAGGTAGTGTGCGGGAGGATTAATCCGCCGTGACAATTGTGCTGCGCCAGGCAGGCACAACAATGTTAGGAACCAATCCCGCTGTTGTGTCGTTTCATTTCAGTGTTCGAGTGCAGAGGTGGAAAAAGGTTTCCTGGGATGGCTGCCCTTTTTGAACAAAAGTGGAAAACTACTGGTCCCTACTAAGTATCACCAACCATCTGAGACGGTGTCGCGCAGTTTAAAGTGCGGGTGGGGGGTCTTTGCTGGAAGGCATTCCTGATGTCACCCGCATCGGCAGCGCAACCAGCCAAACGAATCCTCAAGGGCCGAGGCAAGAAGGCGAGTAATCGGGCGCAGGTGACGGCAGCGGCTGGAACGCCGCAGTAGCTCGGAAAACCACGTGGTCTGCCAGAGAGTGGCGGAAAAAAAAAGCGGTCTCCGCGTCAACACTGTGACGGGCTGAACGAGGAGCAGCTGGTTAGGCCGCCGACGGGGGTCACGTGACCTCCAGAGGAGGTAAAGCGGTGACGCAAAACGCGGGATGGAAGTTTCCAGTAAGGACACAGTTGGAGAAAAATCAGATGAAAAGGCTGAAGAAAGTGGAAGCGGCGGTGAAGCGCCGACACCGATTCAACGGAACCGAAGCCCAGGGGGCCTGGATAGCTGCTGACCGGGTCTAACCAGACCAGGACTGTGTTGTTCAAAAGGGCCGACCGTTGTTATTATAAATACTAGGACGGTCAACTTTAAAGCAGCTATGCGATTAATGTGGTCGAGATTAATACGACAAAATATGTCAACGTAGTTAGCGTACCTTTGTTTACTGGAAGTTGAAGCGGGAAACGAAACGTCAGTTACATGTGAGAAAGCAAGACAGTAGCTCAAGATGGATGCAGCTTTTTGCATTGGAAGTAAAACAAAAAGAAAGGCGCAACATACGGCGTAACTCTGCAGAGAAAACAGAAGCACCGCTATGCTAAGCTAAGCTAACTGGAAGAGCTGCTGGTTCAACATGTTCAACCCGGTGGAAATGTGTTTAATTCACGTTTTCTATACCGATTACTTATTTAGTCTTTAAAACATGCATTGAAGACAACATTGTAACAACAACATTCATTAATCGCCATTGATGAATATCAAAATGTGCGATTAGTTTGTTGATTTTTTTAAATCTATTGACCGCCCTGATGAATACATGAAACAGAGTAGTCTTTGCCGGCCATTTTCTCGCCCCCCATCGCTCCCCCTCGGGGCCTCAAATCTATACGGCCCTATGAAAGAGCACTTGCACATTTTTGTCGAATGAGATGGAAAAGCAAGAGAAGAGCCTTCAGTGAGTTACCTCTTGACCTCGTCATTTGCTCGATTCCCTCACGTTCTCTTCTCGTGCACTGCGAGAAAGCTGAAATAGCCAAACAGAAGGATTTCTGTCCACCACGCGGTCGGCGGACTATTCAACATTTCGCTCAATGGGGGCGAAAAGCCAACCGTCACTTGCCGACTGGTTTGCTTGGAAACCCGGCATTGGTACGAAGGAGGGTTCTCAGACGGATTCCTGGCACGTTTGCAGCAATAGGCTCCCACCGGGGGGGGAGGGGGACGGGGGGGTGGACGGGGGGGGAGAGGCAGTGAGCGGAAAGCAAACAACTGGTTATAACCGGGGAGAAACATGCAGGTTTCAGACAAACAGTCGGCCGGAGAACAATCGAGACGCAGAAATCAATTCTGGCTCGACAAATGACAGTTAAACCTTAAAACAGGCTCAGTCTGACAAGCAGTCTTGGGGAACAGAAAGCGGTTCATCCTCAGAACGAGGGACAACAGGCACATAATATTCCACTGAATTATTTAAGGGTTGCTGCAAAAAGGCTGACTTCAGATTTAACAGGAGAAAACTCAATTAAATGGCCAGTGAATTCAGAATCTGTAAGTAGTGATCCTATGTTCTGCATATTATGTGTTTCTTCCTGTTTGTAGTCACAGACCGCGTCTCGAGGAGAGTAAGTCGTAACTGTTTCTGATTGGTTCCACTTTCACAGATTGGATCCAGTCAATTTCTGTCAAAATAGGGTTTTACACGTGTCATTAAAGTCTTGCTGCAACAATGAAACGTTCCCCGTCGCAGAAAAACAATTACAACGATTGAGCTGTCAGCGAAGTGAGGGAGTCCCACACGAAGCGCTCGCAGTGCTTTTGTTTCGCAGACGATACAAACAGTGTTTACAGACACTTGTGATCTACAAAACGTCTCCGCGGTGCATTGGTGCAGAATATCTCATTGTGAGAAAAAACTCATTTTCCAACGCAGTGAGTCGCTCAAGTGGTCAAACTGTGGCGCTGCGACACACGTGGTTAATGTTGTGAGTTAAAAAAAAAAAACTCTTGCTTTTGGGAGGATTAGGAAACAAAAAGATTGTGGTAAAAAGGTAATGTGACGGAAACTCCTGTCTGTACTGTGGCTTCGTGAATGAACTTTGGTCTATTCTATGTCATCAGGGACTTAGATTGGCGGGGGTGAGCGTGTGCGTGGTGATGAATTGCACCGCGTGCGTTGGCATAAGGTTGGCGCGTTGCATGTGTCATTTGGTATAGCCTGGCTCGGGATCATACTCACAAAGACCGCATTTACTCTTCTGTTTATTTATTCAAAGGAACACAACATTTACAGCCAAAACGCAGCTCGAAGGCAGAAACAAGTCTTCAGTTGTGCTCACAGGGCACATTCACGATATAAAAAAAAAATGATGGAATAAATTCATTCAAGCAAACTGTGGCAAAGTCAAGGCCCTATTATGTTAAAACAAAAGGTTTCACTTAAGAGAACATTTGCAGTTATTCTGAATTGAATCTCCAGAGAGAATAAAAGCTTTTACAGCTTCAGCAGCACTCAGAAGCAGAATGATATAAAGCGCACTCCTACTTAACACGTTGGAATACATTATCGCCTTTTAATCGACAATACATTTTCTGAAAATGAAACGTTCCTGTTATACGGCTCATGTCATGAACCAAACTAGTCGACTGGCTGCTATTAAGAGTTTATCCCTCTCTATATCGTCGCTATGTTATGCTCAATCATCATTATGCAACGCAACGCGCCGAAGGTGTAGGCAAAGTCGAGGAGGTGGGAGCAAAATACCTCCCACTTCCTCACATCAGCGTTGCAGCGAAATGTCAGAAAAGAAACCCCTCTGTGTGCATCGCATTACCGGAGCGAGGACTCTCCTCCTGCCGGTGCCCTGACGCACTCCGCTGCTAAACTGGAGAGAAAAGAAAAAGGGTTACGCAACACTCAACCTCTGTGCTCTCACCCAAGCCTTTGGGAAGGGAGAAAGAGGGATGACACATCGAGTCGGCTCGGCCTCTCGCTGGCAGAAAGGGGGGGGGGGGGGGGGGGGGGGGGCTGCAGCAGACGCGCTGCAGCCTGCTGGGAAACTGGGGCCGGAGCTCTGGGAAAGCTTAAGCCAGTTAAAAACATCTGGGCCACGATAGAGCGGATGACCTCTTGCTAGAAACACGCGCTGGGCTAAAAACATGTTATTTCTCCGTCACTCCGGGACAGACGGCCGTGAAATGAATCCGTGGCGACGAGGCCACAAGACATGGCACGATCCTGCAAAACCATCACGGGGAGATTTAAAGTGCGTGGCAAAGTCATTAATCACCTGGGGCATAAAGCGGAATGAAAGTCCTCGGCATGAATTCATCCCCGCTGAGCTATTCTTGGCGGCTAATTTACCCACGATTCACAGCCCGAAAAATCCCCCCCCCCCCCCCCAACTTGTGTGTGCGTCTTTTTTCCATGTATCATTTAGAAGAAATCCCCTGGACGTGCAGCGTTCGGGTTCCCCTCCCCGCACTGAAACACAACGTGTTCGCCCCCCCCCCCCCCGTTGTGTTTTTCCCCTGAGCTCCTGCTCGCGGCAACCACCCACGGAGCCACGCCCGCCGGGGACGCAGCGTCACACATGGCCTGTTTTTTTGAAGCCCGCGGTGAACTCAGTGTCAGCTTTCAAAAAAAAAACACGTCCTTAAGCGCTAATATGCACGTCACCCCTCATCCCCCCCCCACCTCGGTTGTCTGCGGTCCAGCAGGACTGACAGATGTCAATCACCCTGATGAGCTTTCTGCCCTGCCTGGAGGAAACCGTGGAGCAAACTATAGGCTTTGGCCAGGTCACATGAGATTCCTTGAAATTGTCCCACAGGGTTTAAGATCTTACACATGGAGTGAAAGCATTCTCTCTAAGGCCCATCAGGGCGGAACTCCTCTGGTTGCAAGAAGATGACAGATTGTATAAAGGTGTTCGAGAAACTGACTCGAGTTCTCCAACGCAAACACAAGGTCAATGTCTCAATCTCTAGTGTCAAGTCTTCTTCGATAAAGCATGGTCTTTATTTTCAATGAGGAGACGGAGGCGGTGCTGCAGTGTCCTTTAGGGCGGCTGACAGGTACCTGCCCCTACCACAGTCTTATGCTGCCGCACGTATCTGTACATGGCCGTAATCCAAGATGGCGACGGCCAAATCCCCAAAATCGGCATTCCTCTAACTCCTCAAACTAATGGCAGACGTCAGAGTTTTCATTATTGATTGTAGTCACATGACTCCCGGGAAAAAACTTTATCGAGATTGTTGAAATGTAACAAGATAAATGAACTGCCTGCCGCACCCCCCCCCCGTCTTTGATCTCTGTCGGCGGCCGTCGCCTTCCCCTCCGGCTGCCCGTCACGGATGTCACGGCGACGGCGAATATGCAGGTCATTTGCCTGGATGCCGTCTGACAGCCGCAGGCGGCCCGTCCGTCTCGGAGTTCAGCACAGCCGCCTCTCCCCCAGATAACGTGACAGGACGAGACAGTGATGAGACAGAAACCCACGCCGAGCGTTATCTTTTAAGGTCGCACGAGGCTTCGTGCGCCGGCCGTCACTGGCGTCGAGCTCCTGGGCGACAGAAGGAGTTGAGTGTCACACAAACAAGTTGGCATTCAAATACACAATAAAGGGACGAATAATCTATTACGTGACCTTTTGGTTTATTTCGAGCGCCTTCTGGGGAGATTAAAAGTCTTTGAAGGGCAGTAAGTCTATGTACTAATGAACATTTTCATTAGTCTATTATGTGATGCAAGTTCATAAAAGAATGATATACATTTATAAACAGTACCTCCAAAAAGCGTCACATGACACAAACTGGTCAAAGCTCAGGAATCCCAATCTGAAAATGATTTATTATTGAGGCTCATTAATGTTTGTTTACATGAGTAAAGCCGTCAAACCAGTGTGTATTTGGTTATTCATCAAGCAATGTTGGTTTTCCTTCATAACTCTAACATCTTCATTATGCATGTGAACATATATTCATAATTTAAGTGGACAACCAATCAGAATATCTTAAGGGTGAACATGAAAAACACAGCTAACATTAATTAGACGAGGATTGCAAATCAGCTTCTTCTTTTGCATCTCTTTGCGTTTCTCCCATGAAGTGATGGGCCCAGACAATTAATCTCAAGTAACATGGAGTTTAGCTTCAGCGATGGCACTTTGAAGGCTTCACAGTGACGCCTTTGAGAGGTGGATGCTGTAGAATCCTGTGTTTGGATCCCTTGTGCACGACGGACACTGAGCTCGTGCTGGTCGTTCTGCAGAAGGAGGGAACGGCAGGTCGATGGCGGCTGCGCTGGTGAGTTGTAAATGCTCCATTCACGGCCGCCTGCCTCGCCTAATATTAACCAAAGTGGGATGAACGACCTGTCAAAAGTAATCCTCCCCTCTATGCGTCTCCCAATTTACCCCCCCACAGCCGCCGCCCGGCCCGTTAGTCCATCACCAGGCGATGTCCTAGATTGTTGCCACACGGGACGGACTCCAGCAATTAGCCAGTCAAATCTGAGGTGTGGAAGTGCGGGGGAGAGGGGTGAGGAAGGGGTGAGGGGGAGGGGGGGGGGGTTGATTGTGATATAACGAGCAGGATCGGACTTTCAGGTGTTCGTACAAAAACACTGAACTTTTCTGGACATTAGGAGGGAGGGGAATGTATCGCTGTAATGTAACGCTGAGAATGTATCAGGTGGAAAATATACAGTTAATTAAGTTAATATATTTAGATTAAATTGACCCTGTTGTCCACTTTAACGCGTCCATTGTGTACAACTGGAGGTGTAAAGACTCGCGTACACTCAAGGAAGAGAATGCTGACATTATTTCTATACATATTTTCTTCAGTCTCCTATAACACGAAACTTGTTGTAGGGAAACAAAACAACGACACTATAAAAAAAATACAGTTAGAACGTTTGTTACATTTGCTAAATTGGCGCAGGTGCGTCCAAATAACTGAACATTGGCTTTTGGATGTTATTATCCGTCTCCTGGGCGACGGTCCGTGCTCATTTTTAACTTCTCTGGCACTTCCACCAGAAACCTGAGGCATCGCGGGACGAACCCGATCCGGGAGACTGGCTTCCCCCAAAACATAAATAACAGCTTGTTTTTTTTGGAAAATAATTTCCAGAGACTAACGTGTCTCCAGGCACCACCTCCTGCTTTTACTCCTCCTCTTCTTTTTTTTTTTTTTTTTTTTTGATCTCTTCTCCCCCCGTTTCTCTTCAACCCTTACCCTTTTTTTGTCAGCACTCCCTTCTCCTCACTTCCTCTGCTCCGCTCTCACACAGATCCAGTGTTTTTCAGCACATAACAATGTTCCCTCCACGTCTTCCCATTGCTCGCCGGCGCTGCGCTGACCCCTTCTCCCACCGCCGGGACCTATCAGGATGAAAAATGGAAGCGGGAGAGGTCCCTCAAGGCATTTGGCAGCCAGTTGGCAGCCCGTCCTCCCCCGTCCTCCCCCCTGTCCAGCTGAGATGAAAGATAACAATGTAACACCATCACCCTCCTCCTCCACCAGGTCCTCCCGAGTGTCACGGTCCTCCTAGCTGGCTGCGAGGCCTCCGGGTGGGCCGTGTAACACTAATCATCCGTGGTGTTTTTGATCTCATTAAAGGTCCGGTGGGTCAGCGTTGCCTTCACATCTGCCCTCCCAACAGGGGATACGAGTTACCGACACAGGCATTTGGTGTCTGTGTTACAGATTCTTTAAAGTCCAGGATGGGATTTTGAATGCATGTTTCCTTTATAGCATCGGAGCGACTGCGTTGTTTCCCACTGCAGCTTCTGACTGCCAACAGCCGGGTTTGTGAAGTAGAAAAAGGACAAAAGCATGAAATCCATCAGTTACTGAAAAGAAAAAAAAGACGCAATCAGAACGCCGAAACTAAACAATGAGCTTGATTACGGTTTACAACAACCATGCACTCAAAGCTTTGCGACTCTCTTTTCCACCTCTTATGTCGGTGAAACAATGCGTTCATTGAGTGGAAATGTCCCCTATAATTTAGTATGTTAAGCAGAAAGGTGAAACGGGCGTCAGTCCACAGCGCAAATTACACCTTCCAGCTGTGAAAATGCATTCATGCATATTTAACAACGTTGCATCGCTGTAACTTAATTTTGTTAAAACATTGATTATGTCGCAGACGGGGACGGAGGCGGACACACGCTACGTGGAAAGTCGTTAAGAGTCGCGTCCGCATTGCTCCGTTGACACGGCGAATCCCAGACGCTCAGCGAAAAAAAAAAACGATAAGTCGAACACAAAGAAAGCAAAAAAACTGAAAAAAAGCTTCATGAAAAATGTCATATTTTGTCTTAACATATCCCATTAAAAGTTCCAGAATGGGACTTTGAAATCAAGATGCACGCAGGGAAGCTCAAAAGCATGGAGTTCGACCGCTAAATTCCCTCGCAGGCTAATTTCTAATCCGTCATTCGACCGCAGCGACCGCGGGACGGTGCCGAGCGCCTCACTCGTCACGCCGTTCGATGAAAACTAATATTGAACGATTCATCTTCTCGTAATATTCCACCATGAATATCAAACCAGGCCTTTGCTCTGGTAATGAGAGCGCGCGGACCATCTATTGGATTTGACCAAAATCAATGCCCCTGGAGAGAAAGCAATGCATGAGTGCACCTGCAAACCCGCCACGGTTCTAATAGTGCTTTTCTATTCTTGGTTCACTTTCGCAGGAGTTTTCGCAGGAGCACTCCATGTTTTTCATTTAATCCGTTAAGCATATACATGTATATGTATAAGCACTCTGACTCTTTTTAAGGGTGCTCCTCTTCTGTGATTTTGTGACCCCAACCCTTAAAAAAAGCAACACAAGGACAGTTATTCATCGCACATGCAATCATTTTGAACCCAACGATTTTGAAGCCCCAGTTTCTTCACTTCCAAAAGTCGGCGGCCGCCTTCCTAAAGGGGCTCCGCTGCAGAAATTATTCCCAGTTGTCCCTCGTAGTTTGCGTTATCCGGGCCCCCGGTGGGGGGACACACACAGAAAAACACTGCTCGAGAGACATAAATTACGGGGAAGCTTTCGCCGAGGGGGGAAAACAAACAGGGCGTGTATGAAGACCTCATGTCCGCCCCCGGGACGTCCCATCACGACGTTGACTCAGACCGCAGAGCCCGTCACTCTCTCGTAAATCTCCGTGCAAAGAAAGACCGCAGCGCTCCCCCTCCCACCCCCTCACCTCCTCCGGGGGCCGGTGTCTTTTTCATTACGGGGGGGGGGAAATTGCGTTGCAGGTGCAAACTGCTCGGCCCCAGCTGGTTGTGCTTTCACAGTGGAACGCGGTACGGCAGCGGCGGCGCGAGGCCCAGCGCTGAGGCACGCACACGCGGCGCAGGAGATTACCGGGGGACGGATGTAGGGGAAGACACAGCTGTCTTTTAAGGGCAACAAGTACTCGGATTTCCCATGTTTGCAATGTGCAAATTGTTATACTGGAGATCTCTTGATACAAACAATTCCTGGAGGCAATTTCCGCTTGAGCAAAAACCTCAATGGGGTAAAAGAAAACCAGGGCTTTTCTGGCAGAGCAGAATCAGACTCGTCTGCTCGTCTTCGGATGGAAGATTCCTCTCAGCCGTCCTGTCTCATTGTCGACTTTAACTGTAGCTGACAACCTTTATGTCTTGTGTTGCTGGCCATGTTGGACTTGCTCTCAGATGTTGCATCAGAAAGTAATTTTCCCCTCCTAGTCTAATATTTTCTGCGGCTGCGGCGGATTTGAAACCGTGCAGTATTTCATTCTAAAAAGGATACTGAAGGATTAGAGAATGAGGGAAAGTAGTTAAAAACTACTTAAACTACTTTACGTAAATCCTTTTTGATCCTTTTATTAAGCCCCGCCCCCTGACGCTACTTATTCAAGCAGTCGGAACCACGTTAGCATGCGGCCCACGCCGTCGCTAGCGGCGCCCTGAATAAACATGATCTGGCTCGTTAAAAAAAACACATAACGCGGTTTGAGAGAAAAACAGAACACAGAGAGAAGCTAAAGCCGACAGGTCAAAACGAAGAAGCAACACTGTTGATGTACAGCCGGGTGGGACTTTACTTACTTACAATGATTAAAAAAAGCAAAAACAATACGTGTGCACAATCAGTAAACCTCCAGCTGCTAGCGTAGCGTAGCATAGCATCCGCTAGCGAATGGCCGGTCTGTGTTGAAGGGGCCGGACTTAGAAAAGGATCAACAGGGGACCTTCACGTTTTTTTCCTAGTGACAGAAAATATGTTGTAGAACCGCTGAAATCTTTCATTTAATTTTCAATTAAATGAATTAAATTTTAATTTTTTCTCGAACTATTTGGTATAAAATCCCACATATTTGGTTCTCAACCTTTCACTTTTCCGCCTACATACCGCCTTGAATTTCTCAAACGGAGCAGTGTTCCCTGTTCCAAGATGAGCAGGTGGGCATTTACGGCCGACATATTTTTCCGATCCCTTCGAAGAAGCGCGAGCACACAGCGACGCCTTCAAATAAGCGAAAACAGATTGCTTCACTCTCCCGCGCCCTGAAACACTGCGGGGAAGCGAACACTGATCCCTGCTGTCAGACTTCGTCCACGGGGCTGATCGCACGTCGGGCCGAGCTAAATGATGAGGGCCGCCGCCGCAGCAGGTGTGACTCTCTGGAGGGCCGCCGGGGGTTTAGCCCCACCTGGGGTCCCGCTCGCGCTCCGGCTTTGATCATTCCCCGGCCGGCTTTTTTTTTTGTGGGCTCGCATCGCCTCCCACCCTTCCCCCCCGCCCCCCTCTCGGGGGAGACGATTTACTGACTCCATTACGTGTTTACGGGCCACGTGTAAACCAAGCCTGCAAAACAGCTCGACTCACCCGCTGCTCTTCTCTTTTCTTTTAGGGAGATTCGACATAAAGGATGAACATCAAGGGGAAGTGGGAAGTTGGGGGCGGGGGGCAGGGAGTCTTAGGGGGAGGGGGGTCTTAGTTTTACCATTGAAAATCAATGTTTTTTGTAATATTATCCTTTTAACGATGTCCAATGTCTGGTGGAGTGCCGTAAAATCAAAAGAATAAGTTAAAGACTTTAAAATGCTTCATACAGCTGAGAGGAAAAGCAACAACTATCAATGTCAACGAAGTCACCTGATCCACCGTTAATGGAAATTTATGATTGCATTTCTTTCACAGTTTTGCGTCACTTCTCAGTACCGCCAAAAAGAGCCGAATCTCTCGGCCGCCATTTTTACACGTGGCAGTAGTGAAAGGCTTAGGGTTAGTTAGGTTGAATGATAAAACTGCATTAATAATTAGTTCATTATTGGTGTGCGAGAGCCCCCAAAAGCTCCACATGGTCGGTCTGTCTCACCTGTAAAGCTCAACTATTTCACCTAATAGCCGTCAACGAGCACGATACCAATGCACGCAGAAGAGAAAGGATTCATGCGTTCATGGAACAACCGGCCCGTTACATTGAGACAAAAAAAAACCCCACAAAGAATTACTCTCCCTTCCCTTTGTGCTTTGTGCACGTTTGATGCTGACGTAGCGCAGAGGGTGTAGCGCTGTGTGCGCTCATGGAAACGGGCGGAGGAGCTGTCGTGGCTGCACACGGAGGCCCCTGCCTCACTGCCCCTGCACGACCACGACAAAGCAATCTCCCGCTGTGCAGGTGTGCACGCGGAATCGATGAATCCCGAGCCCCGATTACCCGGCGGGGGGCAGACAGAGTTTGTATTGTTTTGCGAGACGGACGTAAGCCGCCGGCGAAGATGGATCTTGTTTCCAGGGCCGGAGGCAGACGACCCCAAACGCACACATACACCTTCTCCACTCCGTTACACGGAGACAAACACCCTTTCCCACTTTCATTACACGCCACCCCCCCAGCCATCCTTCAAGGAGGCAATCTCCAGTGCAACCTCCACCAGCAAATTACAAAACTTCTGCTCACTTTCTGTTTCTTTTATACGCTTCAGAGGAAGTTTCATTTACGGGTGAAATGCGACACATCCTGACAGAGACGGTATGTTTATAGGTCGAAAGGTGAGTCCAAACGACTGTGCAAGGATCACGCGCTATGACGTCACATGACTTGAAGGCTTGAATTGCTCCTTGAACGGTCGAGAGAACGAAATGCAACGCCGTGCTCGGTTTTTTAATTTTAGCTTTAACCAACAAAGCGACACCGATTCCTTTCCTTGATGATATAAAAACAGACGAGGAACGTCATTGATCCTGATGGGAGAGGGTGGGGAGGGAGGGGGGTGGGGGACCGGCGCCCGTGCAGCCCTGCTTCCACGTGGCCTCGGCCACAGACACGAAGGCACCGGAAGGCTCTCGGTCGTGAAAAAAAATTCCCTTTGACCTCAATTCCAACCAGGCGCCACTGTGACCTGCACAGTGTCTCCCCGACGGTGAAGCATTGGCAAGGGCTTAGAGGGGTCAGAGGGGGGGCTGCATTTCAGCTGCAGGGGAACTATCAGGGAAATTTGAAAAAAAACTGTAATGTGAGAAAAAGAGAAGGGGGTCTGAATACACTATAGATTTATGGACGGTTGATTGATTCCTGTTTGAAAAAAAAAAGAAGCATGAAACAATCCATAAAAAAGAGACTTTGTGGGGTTAAAGGTCAGGCAGCGACCTCTGGGTGAAAAGAGTGAAGCGGATGCTAAAGTGTCTTAAACCCGCATTCATTTAATATCCAGCGGGGAGCGACCGCTAAATCAGGTCTTAACTGCATCAAAGTTGTTGGGAAAATTATTCTACTCCTCTCCTGATTTATTCCTTCAGTGAACGCTGTGCAAAAGTGTGACATCACACATGCGCACAGTGGAGCTGCCATGTCGCTTGTGTCAAATGAGAAAAGAAGATGCAAAGTAGCTCAAACTGCAAACTCGTCACCTGCTAATAAAAAAAAACATGACCTTTTTTCATGGACATGCAGATATGGACCCTTGACGTGGACAGATGTGGACATTATTGTATAGCGATTTAAGTGTGTTCTTTCCAGGTTAATATAAGACACGTTAGCATCTGTAGGATTGTGTGGCCTGTGTTATCTTTTTTTTTTAATAAGGGGGGGCGTAAATGTTGACGGAGATGTGACCTCATCTTTAAAGCGAGCGCCGTCAGCAGGGAGCTCAGATGGAAACCGACTTCGGGCTTCATCTGCAAATCACCAAATCTGCTGCATTCAATGGAAACAGCTGCTCGGTCTCTGAGCACGATTTACAATCAGAGATCCACATCTTCTAATAAACTGCTTGACTGAAGCCACATTGCCCATCTGCGGCGGCACAAAGCAGCGTTTTAGTTAAAGTTATTTAAGGGAACACAGCAGCATCTAAATTTGGAAAGCGTTTCACTTTCTAATGTGACGTCTCAAAGGAAAATGTCAAACCAAGTCCTTATATATGATGCGTCTGACATTTAACCAGACATGAGCCAATTGAATACTCATGTTTTTATCATCATGGGATTTAGGATTTTCTGTCTGCGTTTAGTAAATCACTAATTTAATTTAAAACTTTAAGCAGAAATATTTGGGATGGCGACTGAAGTTGTTGTGTTGAGTTAAAAGTTTAGCCTTTTTTTGACTGACTGAGTTATGATGCCAAAGGGAAGCTCACAATAGAGCCACTCATTTCACTTCATGAGGATAAATACAAACACAACACCTCTTCTGCATCGGTTGCTTTAAAATACAATTTGCTTTTTAGCTTTGACATCTCATCACATCTCACATCTCATCTCATGACATCTCATCACTTCAAACCCCCGTTTCTAAGGTGGGTGAAAAAAGATCCCTCCCCACCCTCGAAGCCATCTTTTGCAGCTCGGCCCCGGTGATCAAGGAGATCAGGGAGGAGCCGCACGAGAACAGGATGCGTTTGAGACGGTCATTATTTTCTGTTAACGTTGTTTTGCCGATTATCTGCGGACGAGCCAGTTAAATAGAGATTAGTCGGATGGAGGAGAGGCTCCTTCTCTCTTCACGTCATCGGGGCTTCTCTCTCTTTTTGGTTCATTTGTTTCTTTTTCTCACTGTTATCCAGCTGTGTGCCATATTAAGACCTCTCATTTCCAGATGATTTATGTGTTGTAATTCAATAGAAAGACACTTGGAAAAAGAAAAAAAAAAGAAGAAAAAAAAAACTTTTGACTTTTATGCGTCTGGGTTTTTCTTCTTGCAACGTTTCTTTTTGATGACCTCGGTGGTTCTGAGCGGCGTGAGGCCACATACTTCCTGATAATTACTTTCCACTTTCAAAAAACAAGATCAATAGATCATTACCAGTGTGCACGTGAGTCCTGCTACCGTAAGTGCTCCATTTTAAAAGCATCACCTCACCGATGGCAAATCCAATAAGGTGCGCGTGGCGGCTCCGCGTTTCAGGAAGCTCTTTCCACCGGGTCTCCACGCCGGAGAAACGGTCGATTTTAAAGAGGGAGTCTCTGAAACGCGACACGTCTGTTTAAAAAACAATGAGGTCTAAGAGAGTTATTAAAAAGGTCCACGTCGGCATAACAGGTCAACAGTGAAGCAGTAATGTATTTACAAAGCCGACAGGAAGTTAATGTTGTTAATGCATAAACGTCATGGGGTTTTTTTCTTCTAAATTCATCTGCTGATTTGTTTTTATTTTGTACTAATCAATGAATGGTTTGGTTTGTTGGTCAGTAAACACTGAAAAAGGTCCAATTCCTAAAGATAATTGGTTTAATCCGACACGCTGTGACATTCAGACATTTTTACTTGAATAACCAATCTCATTTATCGAAAAAGTCATCCTTTCAGTGGCCTCAGTCTTAATGGTTTTATAAGATTAGATTTTGTGGGGAAACAAATAATTGTTTTCAGTGATCATCTTCCTTATCTGTTGAACATCTTGCAACAAATCTTGAAAGAAATTAATTAGCAACATTATGTTTTAAATAATTACTTGATTCATTCGAGTAATCCTTGAACGGTTGAGATCCTCATCGTGTCGTCAAACGTTTACCCTCTAAGCTAACGTAGCGACAGGCCAGAGGTACGTGAAGTGCAGTCAAATGATTTGCAGCATCTCTGCAGCGGACGCGTTGCTTTCTCCAGACGGCGCACGACGCATTGCAATCAGAGGAGAAGGTGAAACCCATCAGGACCGCCGCATTGCAAACGGCCGCGATGTGGAGCACGTTTCTTCAAAATTGCATCGCTCCCAGAACCTCACAAAATAAAGATTCACTAAAAAGGCCTTTTACTGTTACTGTGATCGAGGTTTTCAAAGAGGCATTCCAAGCACTTACTGCACATTTCAAACACATGCCTGTAATGTTTTAGACGAGTGGAATACCAACTAACGTTCAGTGTTTTCTGCCGTAAAAAATGTGCTTGTATATATATGTACCTACATATATACTTCTCTGTTGGAGTAAAATGAAAACAGATGTGGGTATTAACTAGGAGATAAGAGCCAAATTCCTCAAAGAGAAATAACCCGCTTTCACTTGATGAGTTTTGATGTGAGAGCCAGAAGACAGAGCTGCCTATAGATCTTCATTATACAGTTGAAAATGTAAACTGCCACGTCTGTAGATTAATCACTTTCCCCGTTTGGGCCTCTGTGCTTTTTTTAAATCTTTCTAAAAGAGAAATGAGATGCGATGACTAATGCTTGCATTAAAAAATCCTACGTCTCTCCCACAGAAATATGTTCTCCTCTTAAGCGTCAACAGATTCCTTACATTTATCAAAGCCCTGGAGATTTTAATTCCATGGTTATGGGGTCACCGTGGGAGAGATTATATTTCTATATATATATAAAAACTGGGCAATGCAGGAAGTTGAGGTTCAAGTGAGGTTGAAACAAAGCTAAAAGCTGCTCCACTTCTGCTCTGAGCGATCACAGCTCAGAACAAAGTCTCAGGGACAGATATTAGACGTCGGACCGACCCCCCTCCAGCGAGGGTCAAACAGCATCATGTGAGCAGATCTATAAATGGAGGACGTGACTCACCGCGTTGAATCCCGGGAAGAGGCTCACGGCCGTGGTCGTATCCAACGGAAACGGGAGGAACTGCTTCATGGCCAGCGAGGTGTGGACGGCCGGCAGGGCGGGACGCATCAAGGCGGGCATGAGGCCGTTTTGGCATGTGTTACCTGCGGGGTGGGGGTGCGGGGGAGGGGGTGCAAAGGCAACATGTTGATCTTTCAGCTGAGATCCAAGTGAACCGTCAGTGTGTTTTTTTAGTGGGAACGACAAAGTTTCTTTGCACCGTGTTTATAATTAACGTCAGGAGCGGAAACAAAATTTCGAAATTTGCCACGGTTGGCTGTTACTGTTAACAGCCTGGGAATCCCCAAAATAATGAAGCAAATTTCTAATTTATTTCATCACGAAAAGCCTTCCTCCAGGGCCCTCTGCTCCGAGGCCAAAGCCATCCGCAACTTCCCTCTCAACCAAACACCTGCAGGGCTCCGAGGCTGCTTCCAGCGCGGCTGCGTCTGCAGAAGCGGTCAAAGCCACACACGTGACTCACACACAGACCCACAAGTTGGAAACAATAACCTATGCGGTAGAGAACAAGTTGCACATCCAGGCGGCCGCCGCTGCGATGATGTTTGTCCCTCCGAAACAGATGTTTTCGTCCTGAAATGTCCCCCTTAAAACCGCCCCGGGACGACGGCCTCGGGCGGCGGGGTCGATGGCGAGGGAGGCCTGGTCCTCACATCTCCAGGGCAAACAAGAGTAAATACTTCACTTTTATCGCCATGCGCGACTACGCCAGCGCAGCGCTATGCAAACCACCGATTGGAAACAGCACGAGGCCGATTTCAACACTCGTGGGGTTTTTCAAAAATACATTTTAAAAAAGGGGCAGCGAAGAAAAAAAAAGCCACAGGCCTCCAAAAAAATGTTAGATATTTTGCAAAGCGGTAATGAGAACCAGAGGGATGATTTTTTTTTTACGTTAAACAACAGTGGAACTCTGGGCCGCTCAGCAGGGGTCTGAAGCGCCGGCAGAGGCAGCGTCACACCGCCTCCCCTTCTGCCCCCCTCTCCCTCGCCGGAGCGCTGCCATCGGTTGGAAGAAGAAAACGCGCCTTGGACACGACGTCAGCGACGCGTGTCGCTCTCCCTCGACGGGGCCGGCCTGACGTCAGCCCGAGAAAAAGAAGAAGTCAAAACAGGCCACTCAAATCCCCCTCCCCTCTCACCTCCCCTCTTTCCCCCCCCACCCCCTCCCGGGATTGAGATTGACAGGCTGAGCGGTGGGTTTGCTCGGTTGGCTGGGTGACAGGAGACGAGATCTGAAGCACAAGTATAAGACGTCGTCAAACTATTGTGTTACGGTTTAATGTTGCAGCTGCGCGGAAACAAGCAGAAAGAGGTCCCTTTTTAACCGTTTCGTTTGAAGTGTGACGATCGATGACATCTGGCGGTGTGTTTCCAATGAACAGCCTCCACGCTGGGATCAGACACCAGTCGGCTGCTTGCATTTCACACGAGCAACTACGCAGGGGCGGCTTTGCTTTGGGGGTGGCGCGTTGGGGTTGAAACCATGCAACATACCCTCACACCGTGCAGTTACACGGGTAATTATCTTTCCTAAGCACCGAGCTCTTCCTCAAACTTAAAAACAGCGGAGGTACCCATGATGCACCAAGAGACGGCACATAAATGAGATTTATGTGCCAGATCCAGATTTGTGCATGTACTTACTGGACGCACTGTTCACTGGATTTAACCTGTGGTGACCTACCTTCACGGAGCCCCACCCGCCTAAAAAAAAGGACCATTTTGAATTTCCTTTTGTCTCATGTTGTCAAAGTTTGACGTGCAACAATTACGCTGAGGGGAAACATGCCCGAGCACAACGGCGCATTCCAGCCTGCAGCAGCGCGGAGTGTTTCAACTCTCCTGAGCCCGAAGGTCTGTCGTCACCACAAGGAAAGCAGCAAAGTAAAAAGGGCGGAGACAAAAAAAAGGGGAGCGGGGGGCGGAGGGTGAGAGGGGGGGGGAAAGCTGGCTGCTGATCTCACTTTGAACCCCCGACCTCCGAGTGCCACTCACTCACACACACACACACACACATGCCGGTTACAGAAGGCATAATCACTACTTTGTTTGTAAGAGAGGGCTCCGTACTGGGTTGAAGTTTGAGTTCCATATTGTGACTTGAGCTGCCGAGTTCGGGGCCCTCTGCTTCGCACGGAGAGTCTCTCGAGAAAGGACGAAAGGTCATCTGGTGAGACTCATTAAAATAACTAGCAGAAGGCTGTCAGAGTCAGAATAAAACACTTGGAGGGGAAAAAAAATAAAAAATAAGAAGTCACTCTGGCCTTGTATTGTTTTTCTGCAAGGAGACAAAGGTAATCAGCCAGCAAAATAATGATCGGAACGAAAAGATTGAATGAAAAAGGCCGAGGCAACATGTCGGTCGCGCTCCGTCAGCAGCGGCGATGTGTTTACACGCTGAAGGAAGTGGAGGCTCCCCACCACGACTACGCGCTCATTAAATGGGAGAATTTTAGGTCGTAAAATGTTGGTCAACGTAAAAATGTGGTCACAGATTTGTATTTGAGGCCTCGCAGAATGCTGCTAAGCGACCAACCAGTGGCCCTCGGGGGGGGGGGAGAGAGGAATTTCCAATTTGATTTCTTTCACCGTCTTATTTTCCAGATAACAAGCAGCTGTTTCTAACCGCGAGAAGAACATCTCTAAACATCTCTAAAATGTGCCACCTGCTCACCAACCGGCCTCGAAGCCGGCGGGCGAGCGTCCAGCGCTGAGTGGACACCCGATGGCCACATCCGTCTCTACGCGGCTCAAACCAAACCGACGCATGCAGCAGCCGTGAAGTGGATACTGCGCTTCGGGGGGTGGGGGGGGGTTCGTGCTCTTAAAAAACACTAATCTAATTAAATTAAATTGAATTATCACCAACCAGTCAACACCCGCTGAACCCGCTGGATGGTGTTTTTTTTTTTTTCCTTCCCCTCAAGTGTAACGATGTCGAACTGCGATGCGACTGAACGTCTTTGAGAAGGATGAGAATTGATGAAAAGTTGCCCCCCTTTGCCCCCCTCCCTCCCCCGCTGGCCTCCGAGGCCTTGTTAAGTGACGCAGGCGCGTTCCGGGCGTCCTCTGCATCGCCCTTCCTGAACGAATCCCTTATCTCCGCTGAAGCGTCCCCGCGGCGGCGTGTGAGAGAGAGAGGGGGGGTGAGGGTTGTGGGGGGGTTAAAACGATGTCTGGAGGACGGCGACCGGCATTCAGAATTAATCATCTTGTGCCGCTCCTCTGATAAGACCCGTCCGGAGAGGCCGAGCGAGAAGCCTCCCGCACGCAAAGGGGCCGAATCCTCCGTCCCTCGGCAAACAAAAATCCAATTATTAGATCAATCTGAATATCGCCGCGGGTCGTTTGTATGCCGACGACGGCGCCGACGTGATTAACGTGCATTGTTTTTTTTTTTCCACGGAGCGAGCTGATTGGACTCTTCGGCCCCTCGACATGGTGCGAGATCAGTGCTTCCCTTCAATAAAATCACATCAAACACAGTGAGCACAAACGGGCGGATTTAAAAGCCGTCTTTTCTTTTCTTTTCTTCTTCTTCTTCCTCGAACCACTTTCACTGATTTTCCACTTAACCTTTTAACAAGATAAACATGTCTCGTGACATTGCATCGCGTGCGTCTGACTCCGAGGAACGCAACGCACGCCGCCGCCCCGCCTGCCTGCCGGCCTGTTAGCGCGCTGTAGCGCTCGTTGCCTGATAAACACAGCTCTGTTCGCTCTGAGGTTAACCGAGAAGACGCTTTAACGTGCCGCTTGACGCCGTCACGCCGACGGATTTTCCCATGCGAGGCCCAGCGACGCTTAAAGCTTGCATGACTGCAGCACACGCTCCAGATCCATTAGAGGTCAGGATGTTAATCACTCTACTCGGCCGAGCTGTGTTATCAGTGCTGTGGGGTCGGCGCACACGCTGACCTTTTGACCTTGTTTGTTTTTTTGTTCGTGTCTCACACCGAGTGCCGCAGAGGCAACGAGATGTTCGACGGTGTTTTGTCTGACAAAAATAAAGCACCGAGAAAAACCCAGCAGAGCGCAGAGACCCGCCGAAGCCTTTCCTTGAGGGCCGTCAAAAAGAAAAGGGGGGGGCATTCCAAACCCGTCCACCGGCATCACCTGCCTGCTCTCCAGGAGCCGCACACCTGACCTGCCGGATGATTCTCCCCCCCCCCTCCCCCTCCCGTGCATGGCGTAACAAGTCTCGCTTTGTGACTCTGGGTCGCTTTAATCCCCGGAAAATAGAAAAGAGTCTTTTCACATAACTAACCACCCCCCTCACGGCGGATACCCGACCCCCCCCCCCCGACCCCCCCTGTGTGACTGGATTCCAGCCCTGAGAAGAGCCCTTGACGGAGGAGCCACTCGTGGATTAAGTCCTCTCAAGCCTCCTCTGTAAAAATAAACTAATGGAAGGGTCCTGTCGACACCGGCGTCCCCGATGTCATCCGGCCAGTCAGCCGCGATTTAGCCTAATAAAACCAGAGGGTGAGGAGGAGGAGGAGGAGGAGGAGGAGGAGGAGGAGGAGGAGGAAGAGGGCTACGCAACAGTTCATATAGCCGTCAGTGTGCAACTTCACACTCTCATCCCTTCTTACTGTTATCGTGTGCAGGCGGCTCATGTACACATCTTTTTTTGTTTGTTTGCAGGACAAGAAACAGGCAACCCTGGAACCCGAGTGCAGAGGACGGGGAACACACACACATGCACACACACACACGCACACGCACGTGTGTAACTTCAGCCCTTTTTATCTCCTAAAGGAAACCACTGCTTCTTCTCTTCTTGCTTTCAGTATCCAGAACAAGAGAGAACACACACATTTATGTGAGGGATTCTGCACAGACACACAAACACACACACACGCGCACGCACACACACACACACCTACAATAAAATGACAAACATGAAAGCACACTCACCAAAAAACATGCTGCTCTCCATATCTCCTCACGCTGTGTGTCCTGCCGGTGTGTGTGTGTCCATGGACGGCAGCCTGTGTGTGCGCGTCGCACACACTCCTCAGGGGTGTGCGCGTCTGTGCATGTGTGTTCAAATCCAACTGCAGCGACAACGGCCAGTCTGCATGCTGCACTCTGCACGCCGCTGCTGTCTGTGGACCTCAGTATCTGCCTCTCCCTCCCTCCCTCCCTCCCTCTCTCTCTCTCTCTCTGTGGCACTGGTCCTCCCTCGCCCGTCTCTTCCCCTCCCCTCCTCTTTAGCTGCCCCTCCCCCCGCCCCCCTCCCTCTTCTCTCTCTGTCTTTGCTCTTCTTCCGATGTGTCTGTCAACATTATTATTTTTTACTTTTTTATTACAGCAACAGCCTCGTCTCGTCTCCGGGAGCGCGCGCGTCTCCCTCTGGGTGTCTCCTGTTTGTTTTATGTGTCAACTCTGCTTCTCTGACTCTCTCGCTCCTTTTGCATCTCGTTTATTTGATCTTATACTCCCCTTTTCCCTGCTTCCATCTGCGGCTCCCTCCCTCCCGCTGCATGTATATCTCCACCTCGGCGTGGACGAGACATCTCTGCGTCGTGTTGTTGGTTTTCAATCAAAGCTTCAGCGTCTAATTTCCGCCTGTTGTTTGGGTTTCAGCACGCTGCTGCAGTACGTAGAACGGCACTCGGGGATCTCCAAAAAAAAAAAAAAAAAAAAAAAAAACATTTCACACGAGGAAAATCAGGGCAGGAGTTGTGAACTGTGATGAGCCGAGCGTTGCAGAGCCAGATGTTTCCACGGGGAGCAGCTGCAGACCCGAACCGAGCTGAAGGGAGACTCAGTCCAGAACGCCTGACACGAACTTCAGAGCCAATGCTGTTCCGCTCAAGCGACCAGAAGATAAAAGAGAAGAGAAGCGTGATTCAGTCGGACGTGCAGAGACGTCCCCCGTTAACATCAATGCAGAGCTGGTGAAATGAAACGTGCTGCAGGAAGCGAGAGTTGTCTTAATCGCCGGCTGTAATGACTCGATGCTTAGACTCCGGTGCCAGCTTTCATTTGACGTGATTTACAGTGACAATTTCTTTTGCAGTTTGCGTTCTCTCCGGTTTCCAAGTTTACTTTGGAAGAATGTTGGAGATGCAAGACGTTGTTTGATTCATTGTTTTTGTGTCCCATTTGGACTCAGTGGAGAAAACCAGGTCAACAGGAAAAAAGATAGTTTTCGCGGATTCATTAATAGTTTTAGAGGTTGCGTGATTTTAAATTCTGCTCAGGCTTTTCTCCAGAAGATATCTGCCGAGGCAATTAGGGACACCTAATCGCAGCACCCCAATTATGGACACCAGTTTTCTTGTTTCCGTGACATTTAGGTAATCTGATTACTGCAGAAAGCTGACAGTTACAGTTATTTAAGTGGTTGTGAGTGCACGGATTGATTCTGTTTTTTTTTTTTTTTAAATCTACCACTAGAACTCTTTTACACCTCCCTTCCGTCCCTCGTCGCTGACATTCACACATTCCCTGACAGTCTTTATTTTGCTTTTAGCTCCCTTCTGTCTTGTTTTGCACAAACTCTCTCTCTCTCTCTCTCTCTCTCTCTCTCTCTCTCTCTCTCTCTCTCTCTCTCTCTCTCTCTCTCTCTCATGCTGAGTGTAATCAGACTCAACAGGAGCTGATATCAGGCTGCTGCTGCTTTTGCTCCTGCAGCCATGAGACTGCTGCTCCCCTATAGCTTGGCTCTTTACACACACACACACACACACACACACACACACACACACACACACACACACACACACACACACACACACACACACACAGACAAACATACAATTGGGTTTTTAGAAATCGAACACTGGAAGAAAGAAAATGTCCAGACTGCTACACACAATCAAAGGTACAGATGCAAACATGGTGACAAGGGGATACGGTCCATAAAGCGCACACATAAACACATAAACACACAAACACACACATAGACGTACAGAAAGAGATCAACAACACTCTTGCATACTAAATTATGCAAGCAAATGCATACTCAAAAGATTTGAAGACACACACATGGACCCAAAAGCGTCGACAATATCCAAATAAGAAAACCATAACAACATTTTTGTGAGATGCAGACGTTGCAAAACAGCCAAATGCACACAAATACATTACGACCGGCAACACAAAGGAAAATACGAATGACAATGAAACTGCAATGTTGTGGAAGATTACACATCATTTATAAAGAAATGATAAACCAATTGATTTCCCAGTTACGTTTCCGTGTGCAATCTTTGTTTGGTTGTCAGAACAAAATCACTTTATGGACCCGAGAATTTTTTTTAGAAGTATTCTCTTTGATCTCCTGCCGGTTGCACATCGAGGAGCCTTTTGGGAGAAGAATGCCTTCTTAAAAGACGAGGCGGGTTTATTTTTTTGTCCGGGGGGTTTTGGCCTGGTGTTTATCTTAGGGCTTTTGTTGTGACTCAAATGTAATCCTCAATGCAAAAAGCCATGGCGACATAACGGCCACAAACGGAGATCCGACACGTCGTCAGCGCCGCCCACCTGCTGCGATGTTTGCTGTATGTAATTGGCAAAAAAAATCGATTTGTCCGCTTCGTTCAGACAAACTGCACGAGGCCATTTTGTCGGCTGGGCTTCGTATTTTGCAGTTTTTGCAAACCCAGTCCGTTTTTACATCTTTTTTTCTCAGCAGGGCAAATTAAAGCGGACCGGGCTTTTTTGGGGGGAGGAGGCGTTTTTAGACAACGTGTGAACACTGGTAAACTCAGAGAGACAGTATGAAAAGAAAAGTGTTATTTCAAGGTGAAATTCACATGAATGTCATGGTGTCACAGCGCCTGTGATTAGTGAGCAGAAAGGTGTTGATGGGGGAAAAGAAGGTCCGACTGCGACACCACGTGTGTATTTTTAAATGTGCTTTCCCGACGCTGGATCTTAATTTATTTGATCTAAAAAAAATAATTCCGGTGTGAAAACATGCTGACGGAGGCAACGAGGGACTTAATGTTTGTAAGTGTTGAAAGTAGCACATCTGTGCACAGATGTGTTTGTGCAGCATTGATGGCAGAAGCATCGTCTATGTGTGTGCATCTGTTTGTGTGTTTTGGATGCTGTTCTTGCACTTGTTTTAACCTCCACTTTGGTTTTTGGCACGCACGCAGACACACACTCTCTCTGATTGGCCCACTGAAGGTCAGACAGAATTGACCGCTTCAGAGCTCCGGCCGTCGGTATCGACTGCCAATGAGACGCTTTTCTTGATCAAAGCGGCGATGTCTGCCTGTGCACACACACACACACACACACACACATACACACACACACACACACACACACACACCTGGGAGCCAGTCTGTGACATCATCAGCCGCAGCTGCACAGTGAAATATAATAAATGTTGTCGGGAGCCGGTTGTCATTCCTCTCTGCTATCGGGGGCTTCGGGCTGCAGCCATTTTGCAAAGCACAGATGTTTTCAATTAATCCTGAATGCTCATCCCCCCCCTCCCCCCCTCCCGCCCCCGCTACGCCTAGCTCCTGTAAATAAGTTTATCCTATACACAAGGTGTCAGCCCCCCCCCGCCTCCCCCCTTTTCTCCCATCTCCCGTTCGCTCAGCCCCGTCCCTCGCGTCCTTCCGCTGGCGAGTGTGTTTTTTAACCTTGCCTCGCAGGTGTCAGAGGCAGAATGGGGCCTTATTTGTCACCATGAATAGCGGTTAAGGAGCCGGCGGAGGGCCCCCGCAGGAAGAAAAGCCCCAGCGGGCGGCGTGCGAGTGCGGCCCGGGACACTCCATTAATCTCGCTGTCACCCGCGTGACACTTTTCATTAGTTATAGAGGTATCTGATCAACAGGCGGACTCACGGCTTCCCAGAGCCGTCCAGCAGCCGCCGGGTGGAGGCGCGAGACGGAGGAGAGGAGTCAAAGGAGGACTTCTGCCGGTGGGAGGTGGACCCACGTGGAGCCTCTAAGAGAAGCATCATGTGAAGCTATACGCTTGATTAATAATGTATTTTATTTTGGGTGGAACGTTGGATTAAAATTTCTCTCGCTTCTGAATCGGTCCCCAATCGTTTTTTTGACAAACAATCCATCGTTGGGTTGAAATATTAAAATCTGCTGTGTAAAGTCTGCAGACTTGAAATTAGATTTTTTTTTGGGGGGGGGGGGGGGATTTCAGGTATCAAACCTCTTTCTAAAAAAAAAAAAAAGCCGGTCAATGTATTTGCCTTCTGCCATTACTTTTTCATGTGGCAGTCGAGGCTGTCAATTCGCAGGAAACAGCTTATGCAAGTGACGAGTGCGTGTAGTGCTGTTACTACGGTAACCAAATCAAGCAGCACAAAAAATGCTACAAAATAATACTTATTTTTTCCCCTAATACCCATAATTACCTGCCCTATTAAGTTGATTTTGATCCCTGGAACGAAGAAACGCACCGAGAACAAAAGCAACGCGTTTGCTTCCGAGTTCACTTCTTATTCTCGTGCAGTAAATGTTCAAAGGAATGAATATTTATGTGGCCTTGGCCGCGCTGACCAGACAGGCCGCAAAGCAAGATGTTGTAACACTCTGCAACACCAATTACCGCCACACCCCTCCGGAGGGCCACACACGCACGCGAAAAAAACAAAACAAATGAGCCCCGGCGTTTCATTTTTGAATTCGCAACAGTTCGAGCAGCGAAAAACACCACGAGCACCTCGGACGAGAAAGCTCGACCAGCTTTGCACCGATGACCGCGACGGAGGGTTTGAGAAAACTGCACGGCGACATTAAACGCCGCCGCGGCGAATGCGGCTTGTGTGCAACCCGCCTACGTGTGTGCCGGCGGCGCTGCGGCTTGCCTCCCTCCCACTAAGCCTTCTGGGATTGAATCTGGTTTCCCACCATTTCCCCTCCATGTGTTTCGCATGAGTGGTTGAACAGCGAACAGCCGTGTGGGGGGCGGGGGCGGGGGGGTGGCCGCTCATACCTGTAGGGTAGAACACCGACAGGCAAGATATTCAAAGGGGCTTTTATTTTGAAATTGGACATGCAGGCAATCTCAAAAACAAGGCTAGCAAAAAACAGCGGTGATTCATCGCGAAAGTGCTTCACGGGGGAACGTTGGCTGAATCCTTCAGCGGCAGTAGATGGCCGCCTGCAGCGTTTAAGAAATAATATGACACGCCTAACACCAGCGCGGTTACGCTCGATCGAAAATGGAATAGAAATGGGGGTTTTCAGGTAATCAGCCTGAAAACGCTGCGGCTGCAGACTCGGCCGCTCACCAGACGGTTGATCCGTCTCTCATCCCTTTTGCTTTTCTGCTTCCAGGAGAGGATCAAAGTGTCCTCGTAGCACTTCTGAACATCCACCGTCACCACACCCCCCCGACCCCCCTTTGCTTTTACCCGATGGGGTAATTGGAAACAGACAGTGTGCGGCGCCCTGGATGGTACTGTGATCGTTAGCGGGAAGGTTTCAGAGCTGGAACAAGAAACCTAAAAAAGAACAATGATTGCAAAGTAGTTTAAAAGAGTTTGACTGTGAATAGTGTGTCTTTGATGCGTGATTTCTACAGCCTGAACATCCCGCATGGGGAAAAATGTAAGAAGCACGTTATTCTTAGTGTGGGGGGGAACTGGTACTTTTATTCTTTTGTAATAAATTATATTGGAAACGTGTTTTTGTTGCTCCCTTTAGCTTTCAGATTAACAGTCTAACTGGTGATGCTATCCCCTTTCCTTCTCTTTGTTCTTTCTTTTCATGTTTTGCATCCTTTGCCTCTTCAACAGTTCTAAACCACATAGGCCAGGGTTAGGGTTGTCTGACAGTGTTCACTCCCTCTACTGACCACCAGGGGGCGACTCCTTTGTTTACGAAAGGAAATCCGATGGTATAGAAGTCTATGAGAAAATGCCTCTTCTTCTAACTTTATTCGTTCCCTCAGTGAGCCTTGTATAGTCTCTTGTGTCAAGGAGTCGTCGAAAACGGTTGAATTATCGCATTTAAAACGGAGGCACTGGTTGAAGCAGGAGTGCCAGTTTCACACACCCAATGGAAGGAAGTACTAACTAAATCATCACGTTCAGATGAATGTTCACTCACTCAGGCGTTTCCATTATCCATTTTAAGCAGTGATTCATTTTTGAACAAAGACCAATTTCATGCGGGTTAACACAAACGTCTCAGCAGAAGGAAGGACACTTTTCCTTTCTAACACAAAACTCTTAATGGGATAAGTTGAAATATGCAATATCGGCCTTTTATCGGCTTGTGACGTCATCAACACGTTGGAGGTTCCACCCTGTAACTCGTGTCATGGAATCGGATTTTCTGCATGTTTCATCCCTTCGTTTAATGGTTCTGTTTATTCGGGAACAATGACGCGGTGTCCGCAGCAACGAGACGAAGCTTCAGAGAAGAAGATGTGAACACGCGACTGGAGGAGGAGGAGGAGGAACTGAGACACTCTTTGCTTTATCTGTGCGAGACTTCAATTATACCGAATCTGTTGTAAGTGAATCGTTCATTTAAAGGCCTAATCTGTTCCAGAGACTCTTCGCCATACAATAAATGGGTCACTCCGTCTCGACGAGCTGCTAATCTTTAAAAGAAATTTGATTAGGCGGACTTTCAAAGAAGAGTTGATTTTTTTTTTTTTCAGTCGGGGAGTTTTGGTATGAAAGCGGTTAACTTCAAAGATTAAGCGAGTCGGCTCCAGAAACTAGTCTGAAACATTTACTTTCATTGGATTCAAATGGTGCAACAAAAAAAAAAAGCTGCTGACCTTGATTTGAAAACATCCCACCGGCCAAGCAGAAAACATCAGGCTAGTCATGCTCCGGCAATGAAACCAATTCCAGATTTACCCGTCAGCTCGGCTGTTGCGACTCCCTCCCCGTCTTTCTCTCCACTTTATCTGTCTTTACAGCTTGTAAAGACCGAAGCCGGCAGAAGGAGAGGAGCCGGGGTATTGATCTCCCGAGGAGTTGGAGAATCGCTGCAGTCTAACGAACACAAATTGGTGTCAAAAGCTCATCACTCCACTAAAAGACATGTCTGCCTCAGATAAATGTTTACCGCCGCTCCTGAGAGATCTGAGGGAAAGAGGAGAAGGATTAACCAAAGTGCTTCGACAAAAGAGGCATCAACGTTTAAAGATTGTTCAAAGGGAAAAGCCGTCTGAGCTTATATCTAAATGTCAGCTCTGCTTTTTCCTTTTTAAATCTAATCTGGCACCATTTTACTTCTTCCCAAAGTGTTTGGACATAACACGGACGCGCCAGGCTCGATGGAGGCCTTCGGCTATGAAGTCACTCTGAGTCACGAAAGGAACGCTGGAACGATGCGATCGAAAGGCGTATCGCAAAACCCGTCCGGGGTCCGTCTGCACTTGGACCGTCGCTTCCGGGAAACAACGGCGGCGAGGGTCGGCGGCCCCTCCCCTCCCGCAGCCTGACGCCGGAGCGACGGCGCTCGAACCGCTTCCTGCAGCCAAACTCCACACGCAGGGTTCCCAGTCTGAGAAGCGTCTTAATTGGATGCTGTTGGCCGTCTCATGGGTTGATTGAAGCGGTTTCTCGGGGAGGAGACCTTTCGGGAGGTCGTGGTCCGTTTGGGGAAGGTTGAGGCACGAAGGGAGAGACAAGACTCAACCTCGCTGCACTTATTGTTTCGCTGCATCGAGATCGAGCGGCAGGAAGGAGGTCGGGAGGTTGGTTTGTTGTGTTGCCGGTTGGCGTTTTTGCCAAACAACAGTATTTTTGTTGTGAGAACGACCAACCCCCCCCAAAAACGCCATCGCTGTCATCAACGCGCGCCTGCAAACTACTGCAAACCAATTCATTAGTAAATAAAACTACTTGTATTGTTAACATTGATACATTGAGGGTCCGAGGTTGTTGCGATACTTTTTCAATAAAACATTGCACATAGACCCCGACCTGTCTGCCTGATGAGCCTAAACCACTGTGAGCCATTTCACTGGGATTCCTTTTAGCGAAATGCAGAGATGGAATCTACTTCACCGCCAAACGGTTGCGGTGTATACATTTCTCTGGCTTTTATTGTGAAAGAAAATCAAATCTAATAATTACAAATAATACCCTTTAACTGTTGCGTCACAATGACGTTATTGGGTTATTCACCTTTAGTGAGACGGCGCAGAAAGTCCAGGTAGCGAATACACGGCCCAACATGGTGGACGCTTGAACGTCGGCTCCGCGCCTCGTGATTGGTTGATGCCTTCACATGCAAAGTAAAAAAACGTCCCCCTTTTCTCCACGTCCTCTTCTACGAGCTCAAATTAATCAGTGTTTCTGTGTTTTAAGCCTTAAAGTGTCTAAATCTGTAGAAATCCTGATTGTCAGAGGGGGAAAAAACGGGGGATTTCTTTTTCCTGACTTGCCGTGCAGATTCCAGGCATTAGAAGATACATTTTCCTGTCAAATCAGTCCTCCCTCCGTATTTTTTTTTTTTTTTCAAGAACAGAGAACTTCCCTGGCGTGAGGAATGCCGGAGTATCGCTGCCTATACAAGCATGTCACACATCGGCTCGCCGCTCTTAAAATTCATTTGTGGCCCGATCCAAAGTTCCCTTGGCTGGTCAACAAGGGCTCCCTTTGTAAACCATCTGAGAAAATGCTTGCAGTATTTTCCAGCGTCGCCGGATCAGCGAGCTGAGAGGAGGGAAGAGGAGCCGCGCGGGAAAACGAACGCATTGGGGGCCGGCGTGTCGACGGAGGCCCCCGGAATAACCAGTCGGTCGATCGTTCCGGCAACCGAAAGAGCCCGAGCAGCCGATGTCATCGGCGCATTGCACATCTCATTGTCTATCGCTTTCCTGGTGTGACTTTTATTCAATCGGTTAATGATGAATCCGTATGGTTATTGATGGGATTTTGAGATTACACCGTGAAGGAAACAAACGCTCAATCCAAAAAGGATTGAGGAACTGAGCCTCAGAACGTTGGTAGAACTGCGAACCTGTAGAAGAGATGCTGAACTGTGAAGGAGGACGACCCGTCACTTCTTCCTCTGAACGTGTTCTGATAGAAACCCCCGAAATCGTGAACCTGAATATCAGCGTCACGTGTCTCCTTTAAGGGTCTTCTCCTTTTCTCCTTTTCTGCGGTGCTTTATTCTGCAGTTGTCGTTGCCCAACATTTGCTGCAACATCATTGTTTTTTTTCACATCTTTCTCCCCGTTAACCCGAACGCGTTCCCTCCACCTCTGTTCACGCTCCGCCGGGAATTCTGCTCATACATACCTTTTTTTTACTGTCTTCTATAAGGCTTCAATCATGAATTGAACACAACGTATAACTCCGTAAAAGACATAACCTCGAGGTTATTTACAGGCAGCTTTGAGCCCGCTATCATCTGGGTAGGGTAACGCAGGGAAAGCATGTGCACCTTGTCACAGGATGACACCCAAAGGCCAATAAATCCCCCCCCCCAGCTGCCACTGCACCACAAGACGAATGGGAGCGCCCCCGCCCCCTCCTCCCTGAACCACCTGCACCCCCACCAGGAGGCGCTGTCAAGGTTACGCAGCTCTTTGTTTTCCATCATCACCTTGCTGAAGTCCTTACAGCTGAAGTGGAAGATGTCGCCTCGGGAGGGGGTCATCGCAGCAATAAAAAAACAAAGGAGAAGCACTTATTTATTCATGGTTTAATTAATTTAACGCCATGGGGTTTTAAGAACAAGGCGAACACTCGGCACGTTTCTTCCCGGCCTCGCTCAGCCGTGTGACCGCGCGTCCCCGAGCCTCTTCCTCTCGTTCGTTTGTTTTTCATTCACTCGTCACGCTCAATATCTCACACACAGATTGCAGTTTTTCTCCGTACAAACACAGCTGCATTTGGGAGCACAAATAATCCAACTGGTTAGTCAGTCAACACGCCGCTTTTTGTTTGTGTCACCTGATGGGAAAGAGGGAAATTTGATTCAAATCAAAAAACAGCAAACACTTTCGTCTGGGCGACGTGAGATAATAGATTGATCCCTTCACACATTTAACTGTGCTTCTACGCTAAAAGTTATTTATATGTAAGCCACCTACTCGGTTTGTGTGTCCTCCAGGTGATCGTGAGACGGGACAGGTGAGGAGTGAACGGTGGGTCAAAAACCACAAATCACTGTGGTTTTTATCCACCCAGACTCCTCCTTTGCTGCGGCTAAATGCAAACGTACATTTTTGTAAACATGACTGCGACAAAAGACGGGTTAAAAGGACCCTCCCTTAGTATCTGTGCCCATGCTTGACGTCCCCCGTTGTCCTTTTTGACCGCCGCGTTGAGGCCTTCGTCTCGGATTACGGCCTCTGTTCTGTTTGTTTTGGCGACCGACGGGCATCAGTCGCCGTATTTGGAATGCGATGGCGTGGCGGTGGCAGTGACCTGTCAATCACAGTGAGCCCGCCCCTTAATCCCACTCCGCTTTATTCATTCCGTCATCGTCTTCTGTGGCTTCTGCGATGGTCAGTAGAAGGAATGCAAGTTTAAACACACTTCAGCTTTGTCTCCAGCGGACAGAAGAGAACAAACGCACAACGTGGCGCATCAGTAGAGGGCATATATATATATATATATATATATATATATATATATATATATATATATATATATATATATGCAGATGCTGAGAGGCCGGCGAGAGATTCCAACGATAACAAAAAGGATGATTAGATATTTCATCACCGTTGACTAAAGAGCATCATTACAAAGCTCTCACCGCAGTCGGAAAGTTGTCATCATCAGCCGACTCCGTCAACACCGCGACGCGCCAACTCGGCGCGACAGAGGAAAACCAGACCGGAGTCAACGGGCGAATTGCTAATGAGACGGCAACCTAATCAAGGTGAAAAGCAAAGCAAGGTCATTATAATGATTAGCCGTTCTGTAAAAGATTGGGATTTGCAAAAAAAAAACTCCCTAAATCCAAAGGCTCTTTTTCCACGTTCTCCTTATCCCCTCAAGTTGTGAGTTCTTAGTGGCATAACAGCATTTAATTGGAAATAAGTCGAGAGGAATGACTTCAAATGAAGCACTCAACAGGACGTCATCTCCGACGTGACGTGCCTCTACCTCGTAGTCTTTAGTTCGTTGAGACTTCACAATCACCTCCACAATCACTTCAAAGCAGTTTGTTGAAAAAATGTGATTAAAAATGATCACATATTAAAAAAAAAAACCTTTCATTGCAATTTCAATCTCGACCCCGTTCAGGACGCAGCGGGTGTCAAAAAAAAATAATATCCTATTTCCACGCGGGCCCTGAGAGCCCGCCTTATCTGCAGCGGCGCCGCGCTGCGCTTCCACGTCGGCTGCGTCTCGGCCTGTTATCAAACAAACAGGAGCAGATCTCTTCCCCCCCACCATCAGATGAACGTGCTATTACCTAATGCAGGAGTTAAACTCTCTATGGGGGGGGGTGGTAACCCCTCACCTGACAAATAACAGCCGACAGCCGGGAGGCTCGTTCATTTATCAAGCGATGCCTTTGCCTGCAGATTGCAAAGCCTTATGGGAAAGTCACTCACCAAGGAGGCGCAGCTGCGATAATCAAAATCCAAACTTCACTTCGTCGTACTGTCAACAAGTTTTTAACAGCAAGCAGATGTAGGACTTTTCTCAACCGAACTTTTAAATTCTTTTTAATCTTTTAAAGACGATCTGAAGAGCCGGGCACGCGGATCCGGCCTGTTGCGCCTCGGCAGTTATTTTCGGAAATAAAACGCTACTCGTTACACTCCGGGAAGCTGTGTCGCATTTCCCTCATAGTTACAACCTAATCTGAGGGAACATCTCACAAGCAACCCATGTGGCCGGAATTGTTTAAAAAAAAAAAAGGAGCTCTTCGATATTTTGAGTCCAACTCTACATTTGTGCAGGTTATGTAACTTTACAATAACGTGTTATTGCACAAAACGGCCAGCGGAGGCACTGTACAGTAAGTAACGCTTGGAAACTAAATATTGACTTAACTTAGATTTGTTAAATCTAATAATGATGCTTCGGTTTACGAGTGAGAGCGGCTGCCGCTGGGAGAAAGCCCCTGATTCCCCAGTAGGAGCTTCCTCGTGACGGCTTCCTTCCGGGCCCGGGACGACAAAACGGGTTCAACAAAACGGGTTCGACGAGGGGCTCGTCGTTCGCCCGGCTCGCCGCGTGAAGGCGCATGTTGAGAAAAATCAATCCGAAAGGAGCGGACAGCTCCGGGGCTCTAGAGTTACCTTCTCCTCGGGCGCAGCGGAGAATCACCGTATTCCTGGAGATGGAAACCATTTGGCCCGGGTGGGCCGATTCCCCGAGACGACACGGCGGAGACGGTGCGGGACGGGGTCTCGGGGAAGGAATTTGCGGCTGATATTTATGGGACGTGACACACGAGTGATGCGCACCCCCCCCAAAAAAAAAAACGAGAATGGAAACATCTGGCTGAGTATAACCTGCACCACGGAAGACACGTTTTTTGCTTGATCTGAGCTGCAGATTTAGTGTCAGCGACATTAGAGCGGGTTCTGCTTTGGTTCTGCGCTTTGAGGATAAAGCAACCCGATACGTCTTCCACACACACACACACACACACACGCGCGGATGTGTCTTCATTGCACTGTGGGATTCTGGGTATTGTCTCGCTGACATGTGGGACTCCCGAGGGCCCCCGAGCGCCGTGGCGTCATCGGAGGACGCGAGTGGAAAGGAGAGCTCCTCCTCTGATCCGCGGCGTTCTGCCTCGGCCTCCTCTAACCGTGAAACCAGTCGCGGCCCTCGAGCCTGAAAGGTCCGTTTACGAGCTCGTTCCAAGGCGCTTAAACATGAATAAGCAGTTTGTTGCATTCACTCTTTTGGAATTTGAAATCTGTAAAACAAATCTTCAGACTGGTTGATACAGGTTTTTGGAGGGTTTGCATCCAAATCTTTCTAAAGGCGTTGAAACGGCTTTCGTTTCCACTCGCCGCTCTCATCGGTGTCGACCGAGCCGATCGGCTTCGACGGCTCTCGCATCGTGCCGGAAAAAAAAAAACATCTGGGGTTTTACATGAAATCAGTGAGCTGGAAGCGTCGAGATGTGAGACGCTTCAGACTGTCGGTTCGCACACAGGCAGCTATTTAACCCTGCCATTCATATTCAGTAGCTTCAGTCGCCTGAAATTAGCCGTCAGCCAATCAACTGAAGAAAAAGGCCGTTTCTAATTCATGTACCGATCACATCCTGTCAGGGGGAATGCAATGTTTGTGTCTTCCCATCTGTGTTGAGCATTTCTATTGACTCCACATTCATTTCCACAAAATGTACTGCAGATTTGTGTACAGAAAAACATGCACGTTGCAAATTGTTTTCATACTAATAACAGACTGTCTTCAGTCACTTCTGTATTTCCACCACAAACCTCCTGACTTCTTTATAAAAAAAAAAAAGACAGATGAGTCCAATTTTCTGTCAGCCTCATGAAAGCAGCGTGACTCCTTAAACCGGAGGACCCGACCACTTAACCCGAGTTTAGACGCATTGAAGCCACTCAGCGAGACAAATACACCGTTTGATTCCTGTAACTCAATCAGCTCGGGCTCTCCTCCCGACGGATGCAGAGACGGCCTCGGAGAGGTGGGAAAGAAGCGCGAAATGAACTGTGTGTTTCAAATTGAATATTTCTTCTAAAATGACGACGCTGCTGCGGTTTTTTTATTCTTTTTTTTTATTCATTTTTTTATTAAACATGCTGTGTTTTCGAGCTGCGCGGCTTCTAAACGCCAGCGGGGGGGGGGGGGGGGGGGGGGGGGGGGGGAGGGGGTTGATCATTTCCGGGGCGAAATAATGAAAGGGACTCAAAAGTGAGGAACAGGCCGCTGCGGTCGTCCTTTGTCTGCGACGCCATTAGAATTCACAGGGGAGAAGCGGGCCGATGAACCCGCGCAGATCAACAGATTTGTATAAATGTGTCCTTCTGTGTGGGTGTACGTGTGCTCTCCTGTCCCGGGTCATCTCATCTCGCCGGGGCCGCTGGCTTATTTGCCGTCCCTCATTTCTTTTCTTTTTTTGATCCCGCTGCTTCGTCACGAGGCCGAGCTCCAAATGAATAACAGGCTTCTTTCAGGGGGGAATCCTTCTCGTGAATTCCTCTTCCCCCCCAAAAGAGCCGCCCAGCTGTGTCCGTACGAGTCCCACAATAACCACTTCTCAGCCGCTGTTCAGGCCAGACCAGCAAGGAAACACACAGAGAGAGGTGGAGGGACGGTGGGGGGACGGTGGAGGGACGGTGGAGGGACGGTGGGGGGACGGTGGAGGGACGGTGGGGGCGCGCTTGCGGGCCAACGGGCAGCGGAGCATTCTTCTGCTGCTTTTCTGGCCCACCTTGGATCTCGGATGACGTCATTTCCTATTAAAATAATTGGTCTTGATATGAAACAGGAGGGCCTTGATATTCGCTTCATCCAGAAATATGAAAGTAATTATGATTTTGGGATCGCGTGGTGGCTTGTTAGGAAAGGAGACTGTTGCTTTCTTTAGGGATAAACTGGAGTTGTTGGTGTTGTTGTTGTTGCTGTTCACTCAGCTCCTCTGCTTATTAATCGTTAATAAGCTTTTTAATCAGGAAAGAAATAGAGCTAAAAAAGACCACCGGGAGGAAGGAAACATCAGCAGTAAAAGACGCTGTGTTTTTTTTTCCTGGGAAGCGAGCCAGAGTGTGTAAACCGGGACGACGGCGCTCCGCGCAGGACGTCGTGTTCACTCGCGTCAAAGCCTCCTTTCAGCTTCTGCATCACGAGGGGGGGGAAAAAAAAACACGGTTAATTAAATTGTGGCATACTTGAGTTAATCACTTATCGGTTGCTAATGAAGGTCACGGTAGATGATTCATGTGCCGCTTTTCAGGGAACCCGCGCCGCGTCGAGAGGCTCATCATGTGACACCGGGGACCTCAAACAACATTCGAATACTTTTGTGACCCAGAAGTCTCTGGAGGCAGTTTGCATTGTGTTGTTTGTTTTATTCATCAGGTGAGGCCATGTTTTTGTCTTAAAACTATGCAATATGACATCATTTTGGACCTTTTAATGTTACTAGTACGATCAGTATAAGCTCGATAACGCCGAGTATTAGAGCAGACAGATTGACAAAAACACAATAAGGCTCTTTTCTCGATTTTGGGTTGAGTATCAGTTTACGAGATTTGATTTCAAATTGAGCCCAGAAGTCAAACAACAGGAAAATACGCGGCCGGATTCAAAAAGGCGGCTGATCGTCGGTGTCGGAGGCTCCCACAGCTCCAACCGCACCGCCGCACAAAAACAAATGTCAGCGGCCACACACACACACACACACACACACACACACACACACACGCCTCCAGCAGCCTCTTCCAATCAAATAACGAGGGAAAGCGCGGCGAAAAGCCCTCTTAGGCTTTTCGAACATCATTACGAAAGATGCCTGGATGAAGGAGGAGAAACAGCGGATTCTTCGGCCTGGATAATTAGCTGAACCGAGGGAGCGAATTACATACGACAACAAAGACAAATGGGACGTGGATGGGACTGCGACCCTCGGAGCCCGAGCACCTTCTTGCTGAGACTTGTACAGTGACAAAAATGACAGCTGTGCGCTCACAGATGATACGATGCTCATTGCTGTATTTGGAAGGACATTATATTTGCCCTGGGGGAGGCAATCATCCTGCCTACTGCATTTCATGATTCTAATTGAAAAATAACACTGAGATCAGTCTTCAGTTGCAGCTTTGCTCGTACAGCACACAGGGAAGGTGGATTTGAAACGGCTTCAACGCTCAAAATGCAGTCGAATGCACTAGCTGTGGTTTTTTTCCACTTCTGTCCTTCAAACGGTGCCCTTTCTAAAACCGTATTTGCGGTGCGGCAAATGCTGTGGTTTGGAAACCCTAAATGACGATGCACCTATTTGAAAGCAACAGGGACACATTGTTGAGAGAAGACACGCCTGGAAACACGGCGGTTTGGCCTCGGACGCAGCGGCGGCGTGGAAAAACTAGCGCCTGGAGTTGTTTCTTCTCACGCCGACGGCTCCCACGCACGACACCACCTTTTTAGCTTAGTTTAGCCCGGCCTCGTGTGACCTTGTCCGAAGCGGAGGCCTTCGCGCTCGTGGACGGCGGACGGGATGAGGTGCGGGGGGGAAGCGGGGGGCAGCGAATCAGAAACCTCCGGCGTGACGCGCCATTATCGCTCACCCCGGTGTCGCCCTATTTCACTCCCGCCTCGCCGCTGACCTTCATCGAACAATGGGCCCCGCTGACTAAAAGGTTCCTGTGTCCTTTCTGCAGGCGTGATGGACGCGCCGCGCGCTCCTCTCAGCCAGCAGGGCCGCTGGAACGGGGCAGATGGCCATTTTGTGGCAGGAGGGGGGGGAGACCCCGGACGACCGGGGATAAGGTGACAGTCACCGCCGCAGTCTTCCTCTTCTTCTTCTTCCTTTCCCGGGAATCGACAGCGGGCTCTTCAATTATTCACGCTGAGCGTCGATTCCTGAGTCGACGGGGTTTCAGCAGTCGGCCGTTTAAGCAGGAGAGACATGTCCGTATTTCATGCGGCCAGGTGGCGTCTCAGCAGTGACGGCGAATGGATCCTCGTGGGTTTTTGTTCCAGTATCGACACATCCAAACCCCAGTTCGGGTCGTTCCTAATTGCTTAGGAACACTGTTCATTTCACAAAATGCGCCATTTACTGCAGGTTGCTTGTGATGTTGCTTACAGGCAACGCGGCGTGTTATGATGAACGACACGGATCAGTTGTGACTGTTTCAGTAATAGTCGATGTTTTAGGTGTCCACGTTTCACGCGGAGCGGAACGCTGGCATTTCGTCCGTGCAAGCTGCAGAGGGGACTGGAAGGGGGAAGCCGTCAGCTTCGGGTGCATCGTCCCCCCTCGTGCAGCACGAAAGGAGACGGCTCCGTCTTAAACGAGCGAGACGCATATTTCTAGCAGCTGCGACCAAACTGTCCTCATAAACAGCAAAGTTTTCCAGCCCCTCATCGGAGGCCTGAGATCAAACCCGCCGCTGTTTGTATGCGCAGCGTTTCCCTTGAAGTTACCCGGTAAGAACTCAAGAGTCTCAACAAAACATTGAAAAAAAACTAGGGACAGGAAACAGGTGAAAGCGCCTGAAGCGAAGTGGGCGGGGCATAAAGGCCACTGTGACGACTGTCATGAGGGCTCATGGAGGAGATGAAGACGGGGCAGGCAGTCAGGCAAACAGTACGTTAAAAATGAGTTTTTTTTAATCATTAGAGGCCACGCAGTACACCATGCTGAGTTCTGCTTCATGAATCCCGATAAGGAAAGGTCCCGTAAGGTTGTTTGTTCGGTTCCTTGCTCCTTCTGGCCGCCTGCCGAGCCGCCCCTGATGCTTCGGACGGGTTGGATGTTAAATGTGCCTGCATGCACACGACTATTGTAATGAAGCTCAAAGCCAGACAGCACCGGCTGCTGGTGTCAATTCATCAGGATAATCTACGTGTGGTAGGGAACATTTATCTTTATCTGCTGCCTCTTTAGGTTGCGCACAATTTCCTCAGCTGGATAAAAAATAAAAAATAAAGCCTGGATGAGTCTCGGCTGCGCTGAAAGGGTTTTTTTTTTATGGTAATTATAGTCTGAAATGAAAAAGACAGAGTGTCTAAGTACATTTTCTTGTTTAAGGGGGAAAAAGATATCAAAAACAAAACCATCTGGTCCGGTCGCTGCGCTACTTTCCAAAAGCGTTTCCACGTCCTCCTGATTGTTGCCCTTGTTGTCAATTAGCTCAACATATGCGCCATGGAACATAACTATTGATGGCACGTTATGTAATCCTCATAAAGAGCAGATCATTGTTGGAGATTAGTCAAGAGTCTTGTGATGGAATCGCCTCCATCTGTCTCTCTCTCTCTGTCTCTCTGCCTCTGTGTCTCTGTGTGTGTCTCTGTGTCTCTCTCTCTCTGTCTCCGGCTCGGGGCGCTGCCAGTACCAAAGAGCAGGATCCACTGAGTCCAATGGAGTCGCCCTGCCGCTTCTGGGAAGTCTCACAGCCTCGCATTGTCTTTTTGTCCGAAAATCAAATTATTTTGCCATGAGTCACGTCCCCCATTTGGACGCATTAGCGTTGCCTGATCGCTGTCCCCTCCCCTGTGCGTGAGAGAGTTTCATTCATTAGCTCCGGGGTTAAATTAAACGTCATTACATTTTAATTTCATCTGTGATTTTTATCAGACGGCCTTGCGGGCGAACGTGCACGCAGCAGCGGTTCTGCAGGGGTGTTGCATTTTGATTTTAGCACTCGATGGTGCGAAGCGGCGCGTCGGTCCCGCGGGCAGCACAACGACGTGTCAACGCCTCCGTGCTGACAGCTCGGGAATGTTCGGCCCGTTCGGAGACCCGAGGCGTCGCTCCTTCTCTGCGACGCGCTTTCAGAACGGAAGGCGGGAGGGGAGAGCGAGCACTCTCTCATTTTCGGTATTTAAAGCGCCTTCAAAGTCTTTAGAAATCGCTGACTTTTGACCTTTGGGTGGAGTCCAGTCGAGTGGGTCCGCTTTGTCAGGCAATCGGGATTCAGAGGGGCCTCGGGGTTGAACATTTGTTTTGGACCCACGAGACAAAGTAAACCGCAATGTTGTATTTAAAAAGAAAATGTATATATTTTTTTGATAAGAGAATCCCAACTGGACCAGAGACCTTCCCGTCATGCCTCAACAGTAAATTATTCAAACAGATCGTACAGTTCATGCAGAATCTGAAGGAAAATCTACAAAACGATGACTATAACTTAAACTCTATTCCTGTAACGGGGGGGGGGGATCAACATTTACAGTCAAAACAAGCTGTTTCGTAGTAGCAAGAGATTTGAATGATGGAGGTAAAAGCTAAACGGGGCAGATGTGTCTCCCCCCCCCCGCCCCCCTCGAGGAAACAAAAAAGGCCCTCGGCTACGTCGCCACCAGCAGATGAATGTTTCCGAGGCGGCTGGTAGGAAAAGCGCGGCGCATCTGTTTGGATCATCAGATTTCTGACAGCGGCGCTGATGGTTCGTCGCGTTGCATGTTTGCAGCTCCGGTGCGTCCTCCTCCTCTGCCTGCAGATTTTCCTCTCCATGCAGCACTTTGTTGGACGCCCGTGCATCTCCTGGTGATTGGGGGAGACCTTTGGCGCCCCGCAGCGCGCTTTTAAAGGCGAGCCGCGGGCTGGAACCGGCGTGCAATAATTCACCGCTGACGTCTCGTGCACTCCAGGAAAAAAACTAAACAAAATGCCCTTAATTTTTTTTTAGAATATCAGCAGAAAAATGCACAACCATAAAATGAAATAAAAGAATAAAAGAACACGGCTCGCTTTCCCGGGTTTTAGCCTCAAGGCTATAAAAACCCGTTTTGGGCCATTTTCTCTCCGTATTGTTCCAAGTTAGAAACACGGTGCCAGATTTGCTCAACCTGAACAATTAGAGCTGACCCGGAGTCGAAGCATTACTGGTGGTTTGGCCCCTTGTTTCCACGCTGGCGTTTTCCCAGCAGGTCAAAGAGAGAGAGAATACACGGCTTTCCATCACCTCAGCTGGCTGTTACCCGCAGAGAATCACCCATATGGAATCCATAAGCGCGGCCATTGTTACCCTGAGCGGGGTAATCTTTGTCACGCCACAGGGGGGGGGGGGGCGCGTCGGCGTTGATGAAAAAAACGCTCTCCTGGAACATCGGATTCGCTTTGTTCTCAGTTGCGCGATCAAACCTGCGTTTACACCATTAACATTAACACGGCTGAACGGCCGTGTTTTAAGAATGGCTGTCTGGTGCGCACGTTACTCACTCAGAGCTCCGTTTCGGTGGCTGGCCGCTCCGTATTCAAACATCTGCGCAGCTGTTTGCACTTCCACGTGCAGAAGAAGAGACGTCGATATCCCCTTATTAAAGCATTTTCAATAAAAGATGTTGGCAAAGATCCACATGTGTTTTTTCCCTGAAATGAAGTAATTACAGAGCCCAGCCAGAGACAATGTGAGGCCTCAACGGTCGAATCAAACCAGTGTCTTTGAAGGTCATTCTTTCCTCTTTGTGTCACTGTGCGTCCACTGCAGAAAAAGAAACGTTGAGCTGATGGTGGCGTTCATTACAGGCATCGTTGCACACATACACGTGACCCCGGCTCAGACACACAAACACACACTCGCCTGTCACACAGCTTCTGCTTCTTCTTGGTGGAAACGTGGATACCTTCATCTATTTTCCTGCCGTCTCCCTTCGTTCATTCCTCCAGGAACGTCGTCATCAGTCTGGAGCCAAAGGTTCAATACAAACAACAAACGACCAAAGAACGTTGTGTTCAAATATCTCCATCAGTTGCTTTTAGCTGCTCGTAAAAGTCTCAAAAACACAAACTTTACTGCAGTGATTTTATGTGAGTTTATTGCAGTTTTGTAACGGCACGTCTTACTCTTAACCGTGCATATTAATTAAAATCACATGATTATATCACAGTAAATACACTTAGTGTCTTAATTTAAGTGCAGTGTTGCAACTATATATACAGATTGAGGAATTTGTTATCCCCCCCCCCCCCCCAAATTTCAGCATTTTTGAGCATCTCATTGTCACAACAGCGCTTTGAGGCTTGCAGAACAACCAGAGTCTTGTTGCAGCGGGAAACTTGAGATTCATGGAAACCTTCTGATTTTTCCGATTTTAATTATTTCTTTGATAATTGGTCGACTCCAATGAACATCAAGAGTAATCTATACAGTAAAAGCCCCTGGAAACCCTTCGCCAGTGAATTTTGCTTGTTTCCATTACGGCTCGACTACATCCCATTACAAGAGTTTCGGGTCAGAGAACTCGGCAGATGATTTGCTGTGTCTCAGCGACCCGGCGGCCCAATCAGCGCGGCGCGCCTGCTGGGAATTGCCAGCAGATAATGTCGCGGGCCCGACTCATCATTAATTACATGCCTTTTCTATCAATATCTAATTATAGCGGCCGTCTGGCCGAGCGAGAAAGAAGATGGACCTCATACTGGGGAGTCTTTATATTGCCAATATAGCCACCAAGCTGCGACGCCGTCACTCCGGGAGCAGACGCACGTTCCCGCTCCGAGCTCGGCGCACGCTTCCCTTTTAGCCGTTTAATCAGAGGCTATTTTATTCTCCCGATGCGAAGTGAACGCTATTAATTTCCATTAACCACCTGGCCGAGGAGATAAAAGAGCCGCATCGTGTGGGCGGTGGGGGGGGGGGGGCTCAGAGCCGGGGCCTGAAAATGAAGCCCCTCGCCTGGATTTATTACTCCGTGTAACACGCGTGTGCCGCTGCAAGGAGACACAATATGCCTCATATGTAACAACTATTACTTTTATCCACTGGCGTTCTTTTCCCAAACAGACGGTTTGTTGCTACGTACACAATTCGGAAGAGAAATACAGATTTGTGTTCATCTGTCTGAAGTATTACTTGAGCCTTCAGAATGCTGACGTGCCAGAAATGCTTTGCTCACCTTTTGATGTCATTATAAAGTGTTACCGCAGGGAAGAGGTTGGGGGATTTGGGGCTTATTAGAAACAAAAGGGAACTTTTTAACATAAAAGCAAAATAAAGTCAGGCTTAAATACGCACTTACTTTGCTGCAGTAGGTTCAACTGGCATTGTTTAGGAGTTGATAAGTGTAAAACTGTAATCTTCAACTTCCGCATAAAACAAACAAACTAAGGAATAAAGACGCCTGCGAGTCCTCTCGTCTCTAAATCTTCGTCACGTGGAAAATAAAACCCAACTTTCTCCCTCACAAAGTAAGTAATATTATCGGGTCTATAATATCAACTCATGAATAAAACAGCTGAGCAGAAAAGCCCCGGCAGATAAAAAAAAAAAAAGTCTGGACCTGCTACAAAAACACCATTAGGGTTTTAATCAGCGTGCGGTAGGAAGAGACGGCGCATTAGCCGAGGTTCTGGCAGTGGGATCATTGCTGCATTAATACGTTTTCCTCGAGAGGACGATGCAGCCGTCCTTGAGCACAGCACTTCACTGAAGAAGGCACAGAGGACGGATGTGTGTGGCGCCGGGGAAGGTCGGGGCGCAGCGGCCTTTTAATAAAAGCCGTTGTGTGAATTGGCAGTTCAAAATGTAAATGTAACTTCCGCTTTGTTGGTTTAAAAAAGGACAAAGGAGATTAAGCTTTGATAAACAACAACAAGCAGGAATAGAAGGGCTGTAAGTAGCCTGACTAACGTCGTGCCCTCATCTCAAATGAGACGGCTTCTGGAAACCACATGTTCATTTTTTCATATTTGAGGCGTTGGTTTACGAATGTCTGTCAAATGCGCCCGTTCCTAGCTCGTAGGGTATAGTTGATATACGAGGCTTTTGCCAAAGCCTGTTGGTAGCAGGGCAAGAACATCCTTCTTGGTCACGAAATGTTTCAACGGCAAAAGTTGCTCTTCTTTCAAAGTAAACTTGCGTTCCAAGCTACTTAAAACACTATCTAAGGCTGTGTCGAAAGGTACCTTCGCTTCGGCGGCCATGTTGGATGTAAACAAACTGCTTCGGTGTGTCGTGACGTCATCGTCTTGCTGCACTGTGATTGGTCCATGGAAATCCAGGCAGCCTGGAAAAAACCCAGGCTAGGCTGTAAGAACCCTATGAAGCTTCTACAAGAGGCCTTGGATCTCAGCGTTATAGTTTGCAACATGAAAATGCTTCATAAGACGAGAAAATGTGATCACCAACAGCTTTAATACACGTGGGGCGGGTTTTCTTTGGTCCAACATTTCTTCCAGAGAGCCTTTGACACGCGAGTCTACTGAAGGACGGCTGATCACATCCGTCCCCGTCACAAAAAACCTGAGGCACCTGCGGGTCAATTATCTGCAGCACGCGACTCCTCGGAATGGCGATGAATGCTGCGAGCTGTCAGCGGGAGTCACCTGGAGTTATTGAAAAGACCACAATAACCTGGAAGGAGAAATCACCGCTTTTTCTTTCTTTCAAGGCCTCTTTCTAGTTCTTTTTTTTAAATTTATTTTTTGGCATTTCTTCCGTGGCTCAAACGCGTCTTGTTCCAGCGCCTCATGACATGAATCTTCGGGGGGAGGTATCCTCGAACGCTGCGTCGATATTCCTGCGAGTTGGTGACGTCTGCCGCTTTTCATGTTCTTTGTGTGGCGTTCGTGCAAGGACACGTTTGCGCGGATCTGTACAAATAACGTTAAGGTGAAATACGTTGTGATAAGATTCACTTAATTGACTCCCTCGGGGGCGGAAACTGAGTCACTCTGGCAACAAAGAACCAGGAGCGAAAAGAAAATGAACGAAAAGGCAATGGATATAAATATTTATAGGCCTCTGTGGGCATATGAAAGTTTCCGTTCACAATGATGGAAAGCGACACACTGCAGTTTAAACATTTACATTAAATGAAAAGGCGCAGGAAACCTTGTAAGGCCGTCGCGATGAGGAGGGACACTCACACAGGCTTCTCTCCGCAGATCCCCGCAGTTACTGAGCAGAGAAGATTATAGAGATTATGTTCATTTCATGGTTATTTCCTTCTGTGCTAATGTGAAGAGGTGAAGGGAACGCCAACCGTTTCCAGGCTGCAGTTTGGTTCGTTTCCTGGAGAGCTCAGGGTATTCTGAAACTTGCTGTGTGTGTTTGTGTTGCGTTTTGGAGTTTAAACGATGAAGCTGCCACATTCAGGCGCTCGTGTCCCCGAACACCCACCTTCCCCTTTGTGAAAACCTCTGCTTTTTTTTTTTTTACTGTATCAGTGTGCTACAAGATAATTAAGACATTGAGCTGGTGTGGTTGTAAAGCTTGGCCAGGATGACACAAAACCACAGACAGTTCGACCCATGTGACCCAAAGTCCAAGCTCCTACCGGGGGAAACGTTTGGCGGAACGGAGGCGGCGACGGTGAGACGTCGCTCCGTTCGGATCACTGCCGATGTGCGAACCAGCTCGTTTTCTCGCTGAATGAACAAACTGAAGCATAAATCCATCGGGCGGGAAACTTCCTCCCCACTCATCCGTTCTTATTGAGCCGCTCTTTTTTTCTTTTGTTCTGACCCAGATGAGCGGCGATTAGCTGAACAAACAAAATGAAGTTATTGGATGTGATGCCGAGTGGCGGGAGAGAGAAGCGCGGAGAAGCTGCGATGTGCCTCATCTCGCCTTAATTTACCCGAAAATCCTTTACATTCACGCTTACCAGTAATCAATTCCTTTTTTTTTTTTTGCCTCCTCACACGATAACGCGAAGGAGGGAAAATGAAGAGCCGCGGCTGCCGGCGAACCGAGTCGGAGGATTAACGCTCTTTTGTATTTCTCTCGCTGCGCTGACGAAGATGCGGGAAAATGAGAAGCAGAAGGGCGGGATTGTCTCGGGACGGCCGCGTCGGATAAGAGGCGCTCAAATTTGATGGCGTTCGGGGGCAGACGCTTGACCTCGGGGAGGAGAAGGCCCGCTCGACACCTAAAAATCCACGTCTCTGATTGTGAGAAGGAGTGTACGGCGTCGCACCGCACCGATGGTGGCTCCTTCGGGCTCCCCAGAGGATCCCCAGAGGATCCCCAGAGGATCGCGAGTGATCAACAGACAGAAACGCGTTATGGAGCTAGTGGGCCTCACGCTCAAAGTTTTTCTTTTCGTCCACACTCAAAAAACACCAACAAGTCGCCATGTGAGATTGAGGTTGACCTTTGGTCTACTTTTCTTCTTCTCGGTTATTGTACGGTTGAAATTTCCAACTTCCGGACCTGTGAGATCTCCGCTGGTGCTCGACTGCTGAACGTATACAGAGAAGACGGACCACCGGCTCTCGAGTGGCCGGTTGAGAGTATTCTGTGTTTACAAGAAATTGCCTTTTAGTTCGTGGTTTACTACGAGGGCTTCAAACATCCTTGGGGTAGATGGATGGGCCATGAGTTTAGCAACAGGATCTCCTGTCGGGTAGGAGGCCTCTATCATTGCACGGTGCTTTCACGGCACCTCCGCCTTAAAGAAACGTTTCTTTCTGGTCACAAAATAAAATGTAAGGGAAATAAGTTTTTAATGTGAGGCGGGTGCAACATTTCTTCCTCCAGATGGTTGGAGGAGACTGTTGTGATGCTGAAAATCAGAACGATGGCACGTTTTTCATAACAACCTTCTGGGCTTTTCTAACATTAATTGAGTCTACAAAACCAGTAAGAGACTTAATTTAGTCACCAAAATATTGTACTTCCTCATAATTACTTATTTCCTTCCACATCTGATGATCAATCAGATGTGAAATAGTGGATTTTACAAAACGCACAACGTTCCCCTGCCAGCTACAAAGAGACGGACAACGTGCTGTTGTATCGTCAGACGAGGCAAAACTGTTATGTTTTACTAACATAGTAAAACATTAAGTTTTACGAGAGGCGGCCTCTCGATGACACGTTACTGTGCCTGAAGCTATCATTAAGAATTTCTTGCTTTCCATTATAATCATTTTATGCAACATATTTAGTCTGTGAAAGTTGCACCTGCCAGGATGCTTCAAATGATACTCAAAGCAGTTTAAAGTAACACTTCCAGCTCACAAATGGCCTATTTGCATATCAATTACTCGCAGTGTGAATTCTCACACAGTGTAACGGGAGTGTCGTTTATCCAGTTACGTATGTATCATCATTACTTCCCCAAACCCGTGCATTCTCTCCGATATTCGACTATACAGAAAACAGATTGGTAGATAAATGTTCATTTAGTGGGTGAGGTATTTCTGCGATACGTGCAGCTCCTGCTTGTTGTCACACAGACGTGATTACTTATTTACAACCTTCATTGCTTTCCCTTCCGCGTCACTTCGCCAGTTACTCACAGTCGCTGCGCCGGCTTCTGATACGCTTTATTATTTCTGTCGACGCACTCGAGTTGCAGTTCGCCTCCTCTGCTCCGCCAGCGTGAGTCACCGTGGGGGAGGGTGAGAGGGGGGACAGGGGGGGGAAGCCTCGCGGTGCCCCCGAGTCGACACAAGGCCCAAGGACGGACCTGCAAGACCCGGAGCCGGCTGCATTCATTATTCAGACCGGAGACGGATGTCTGAGACAGATAGATGTGTTACTATTCTCCTCCTGCTTCGCGCCGCAATTTGAGCTGGAGGGAAGGAAATAAATAAACGGGTGCAGTTGTCCATTATCGTGCACACAAATGAGCAGAGCCCTGAAAAACAAATGCAGTTTAGTAAATTGAATGGCGGCGAATGCAAAGAGGAATGAGAGAGAAAGAGCCGCAGCGCGTCGTGGGAAGGTGGGGACGTCTGGAGGAAACGCTTCATGTCCTCGTTTTGAGCATTTCAATAACGATGTTGCTCTTGACAAAGAAAAAGTCTTTATTTTATTTTATTTTAAAGTGTTTATTTTATGTTTGAATATCAGGGGTTTATTTCTGTGAAAATATTTTAATATAATAAGCTTCACTTTGATCAAATTACCAATAATTACATTTTTTTGCATTTATTCAATACTCAAGGCCCAGAAATGACGTCAGACTGGGCCGGGACCCACAGGCAAGATGTTTAAATGTAAAATAAATCTGCAGTCTTTTTATTTACTGGTGCTATTTACGAGATCTGCTGCCTCTCAGGGGCTCACAACATGGCCGCCGCCTGAGCTAGTGGATAGAAGCTAACAGTGCTAACCTTTTGTAATTAATCAAATCTCAACGGTTGGTTCACGTATTAAAAATTACATAGTATATATATATATATATATATATACTATATATATAACTAGGGGTTACAGCCGTAGCCAGCAATGCTCCATCCGTCTCTTATCTGCAGCTTGATTAGGGACGACTTTGTTCTCCGTGGACACGCTGGTCGTTGTAGAAGCAGCGCGTCAGCTAAAGCCCCGACAAGAAAAGCACAAATGTGACTCGTGGAGATACAAGGTGCCCTCCTCTCCTCCCTCTCTGCATCACGCGCACAAAGGTTTGCGTGGGTTCGTGTTTCACCCTGCGAGCTGCTTCCGTGCCTGCGTGGGCCGCGGGATCACAAAATGCTCCACCTAAAAGGCCTCTGCCTCTGCTTATCTTCCTTCCGGGGATTTACAGAAGGCGTCGCGAATGCATGCCGAGTGGCGTGACCGGCGACAGCACACGTTGTCGTGGCGCGAGCAGGGCGATAAGACGCGCCGCGAGAAACGCCGGAGAGGGATGAGGGGGGGGGGGAGGTTTCCTGGGGGAGATCTCTTTGATCTGGCCATTAGGGCTCCTCTCGACCTTTCTTGAACAAACTGACCGAGGTGTTGGGGGAGGGGTTTTAAGAGGGGGTAGTGGGGGGGGATTTGCTGCAGCTCCTCATCTTCGTGCACGAGGAACAGAACCAAGAGGTCCCTCTGCCGAGCTGCTCCTCCCTTCACGTTAAACACTTGACTCGGCTCCCTCCCCCCTTCAGTTTAACTACCGCCACCACCTGATTACTTAACGCCCGAGGTCAACCCCTCCATCTGCACCCACCCCCTCTCCCCCCCATCGGCCCCCCCGCTGCCCAGGAGCCGGACGGAGGGCGTCCTTTACTGAAGGTTACTACAGCACGTCCTGTGTGCCAGCCGGCAGAAGACAAACCTGCGCTGTGATCCTCGGCAGCAGGGAACAAGTTCACGACGGGTTTTTACACGAGGTTCAGCCTTGTGCTCGCGGCCGAGGTGACGATTAGCATTTTGGCACAGCGAAAGGGCCCCGTCGTCCTCCCCCTGGGAGGCATTTTTTTTTTTTTAAGGGTGGGTTAATTTGACCGAATCTGAAACCTCCTCTTTTTGTCCTGAGTACTTTCACGTCATATAAAACGACTTTATGAGATCGGCTTTTTGTTCCAGGACAGCCCAATTAAAGTCAAAGCGGCCTTTGGGGTTTTTTGGGGGAGGGGCGGGGGTGTTCAATGTACCTTTGACTGCAAATTGATCTGCTTTGAGGAATCCCTTTTTTGGTCTGCAGGGTTACCTCATGTTGCCGTTGGAGAGAGGCAAATAACAGCCAGCTGCTCCAGAGGTGGAGCCGGGCGGCCTTCCAGCTGAGAATGTGAGCGATCGTGTGAAACAACATGCTCAGCAAAAGCCTTGTCTTGGGTGAGCAGCGGGTTAATAAAACTTCACAGCTCCATGAAGGAAACCTTGTTCTGCGCTGAAGGTTTTGTATCAATTATATCCCGTGAATTCTCTGCGCTCTCTGAAATCTACCATCCCAAATGTTGAGAGAGAACTGCGGTGTCCGTGGCGTTCTAGTTATGACTCCGTACAAACCTTGTTTTCTTTTCTTTTTTATCCTTTTTGATTGTTTGTTGATGTGTAAATGAAGGAACCTGTCAAGGAAAAATAAATTGGTTGTTGTGTCGGGGACAGAGAACAAAGAAAACCTCATTTTATTTGTCACCAATTCAAATCCACCGTGGGAAGTCAGCAGCTCCACTGCTTCTGGTGAGAGTCGCTCCCGCATGCACTTCAAATCTCAAAAGACTGTATTAGAATAGTGCACAGCTGTGAAAAAAATCCCCCTTTTGATTGAAATGGATTTTATTTATTTATTTTCTGCCCGGTCACATTATTTTTCACACAAGAACAGGTCTGCTGACCTGGCACAGAGAAATCAATCCCCAAAAGAGCCGATCAAACATCATTTTACAAAAAACTGCAAAATCTAATTAAAGAAAAATATGAAAAATAATTTCTTCATGATGGGTTGTATTTGTGTGTGCAGCATGTTTGCATTTTAAATATGCTACTGCTGTCACCTGCAGGTCAAACTCGGCACTGCGCGCCGTCCTCTCCGGGTCCTCGTCTGTTTTTTTCCTTTGCCAGAAAAGTCAACATCATAAAAAATGGATGTGTCTGACAAAACAGCGAGCGGCTTCTCCTCTGTTTGCCTGGATTTCCTCCCGCGAATAACATCCGACGGGTTTGTTAACGACAACTGTGCAAAAAGACTCTCCGCAAAAAACTGAGCAACTTTGGGCCTCCGGGCAACACGTTGTTAGCAGAGAGGAGCGCAACGTTTGAGTCGAGATAACGAATGCAAAAAAGGCAACGTTTTCACGGCAGACATTCCAAATCGATGGACGTGGTGGGAATGGAAGAAAAACAGAGTCCAGGTGAAACATGGAAAAGGTTATGAGAGAAACACACTTTCTCAACAGTAGGCGTAAAATACAAGCCTGCAGATAACGGTGCGCTGACTTCATCAGAGCCTTCGTTGCACCTGATCATAAAGTTCAACTTTTGTATCCGCCGCTCATAACAATGTGTGGAAAGCAGATTACTAATTTCAATGACCCTTCAGACCTTTGCCTCCAATCAAATAAAGTCTTGGTGCTTTTGAAATGTTTGTACATTTCAGATTGCAGGAATGAAACATTTCACTTATTCTACACGCAGATAAGCACAATAATTAACGTTTTTTTCAGTTATTTGCTCGATTTTTCTCCTTTCGATTGGTGATGCCGATTGTGTTTTAGTTCAAAAGGGGATCACGGTGTTGGACTTCAAAGCAGAAGTTACATTTAGTAAAACAATACTTGTGACGGTTTGGGTTCACTTCCTGTTTTGTTTTGTAGTTTCATGTCTCTGGTTGTCCCTGAGGTAACTTCACTTCCTGCCTTGTCCTGTGTGAGCAAACATCCCAATGTTGAACACGCTGTTGTTGCGATGCACTTTGTGTCACTTGGTGTTAAATGTTGTAGTACCATTGATTGGCTGTAAAATTGACTTTTGTAACCTTTTTTGGGTCGCTGTGTGTTTTTTGATGAAATCTTGCCAGGTGTATGCAGTAAGATTTTTATTAAGGCAGTGATTTTGCAACAGCTAAGGGGGTGGGGGAGTTAACAACGCCCCCGGCTGCTGTAAAGTCGCTGTGAATCACTCTCGTGGCTCATTGCCTCAATGAACACACATTCATCCATAAACGCCAAATATTCTGTTGCTATTCAAAACCAAAACACGTTCAGCAAAGGGTTCGAGAAGTTTATCAGAGTTTGTTGATTAAAGAAGCTGAAAATGTCACTCGAGTTCAAAAAAAAAAGTTGATTCATATCAGAGAGAAAATAAATACCTCCTTGTACGGTTCGGGTTGCTCATTTTCCATTACAAAATACACTATGGAGACGTGTTTCCAACAGGGAGTCTTCCATGCAGTCATTTCAGCCTGTGGTGAGGCTAAAGTCCTGGGCCTGAAGAGGCTCAGTGAGTCAGGTTTAGAAGTGGGAAAAGGCTACATAAATATAAACATATATGCATAAATTCCGTTCTCCTTTCTTACACAGGGTGCACAGCTCGGCTGCAGCGAGTCAGCGATCAATCAGCGGCTATTCAAACACAATCAACCATGTTGTGCCCCGGTGCCACACAAACCTCTCCTCCAATTACCCACGCAATCACATCTGATTGCTCCTCATTCCGAAACGAAGACTTCTGACTTCATGACCCCAGACGGCGAGCGCAGGTACGACGGCCTGAACATGGTCACGTGCTTTATTTTAGAACGATCTAAACTTTGTACTTAATTTTTTTCGCCATTTGTTTCCCTCTTTACGCTTTGGCAGCAGCGGCGCCATTACGGGCCAATAACAAAAGCTTTAGGGCACGCGGGATAATGGAAGATAAATGTGGTGTGAAGCCGGGAAGAGGAGGAGGGGGAGGGGGGGGTCAGCGTAAGATGATTTTACTGTCGACAGATGGGGGTAATGCGTCTGTTCATGTTACAGTTTGTTTCCCCCGTGTGCTTAGCTGACCTCTGGACTGCAGTGGAGGCAAGAACCAAACCGAAGGCAGAGCCACGGCGTTTACAGCTGTAATGACATTAAAGAGCAGCATTAGAGGCCTCTCCCTGTTTGTGCTGGATATGTTTTCGGTGGAGAAGGAGTCGTGCAGGATGTTGAGCTGGGTCACAGTTTGCGGCGGAAAAAACGGCCGACGGAGAGAAGGAGGAGAGTGTCAAGGGAGAAGTGAACTGACAGCTGAAAGCAGTAAAGGGCCGTTTTAAAAGCCGTACAGCGACAGTATAATGGTGAAATCAGACGGGGTCCGAGCAGCGCGGAACCGTGGAGGATCCTCGGATGACAGCGCAGGAAATAAACAACTGTGTTAAGAGCACGCATGTAAAAAAGTACTTCTCTTCGACTGAGCTTTTTAAAGTGAGATGCACTTTGACAGTTGTATGGGAGAGTAATTTGCAGTGATTTTGCACAACGTATGCTTTTGCCTGACTGTTTCGTTGGAGGACGGGGGTCACGGGTTCCAATCCAACGGCCAGCTGCTGCCGCTGTAGAGTTTCTGCAGGCCGCCGGTGCTGAGAAACCACCGTCTGTGGTTTGTGTGTCCAGCACATGAGCGATAAACAGCGTGCATGCTCCGTAAAACCCGCCGCCCGCATTCATAAAGGTGAGGAAACCCAGAGAGAGCATCATTGATTCCGCCTAACGGACTGAGTGGGGGGGTGGGGGAAGGACGAAGGTCAAAAGGCGTGTGTCTCAGTGGCGACGCAAACCTCTTGGTACCGATGAAACAAGTATTTTCTCACGCTCGAGCTGAAAAACAAAGGCTCCGACTCAGAGCGGGATGGAAAGCGTCCAACTCCACTTGAAGAGTGAGTTTCACTTGAATGAGCCTGAAATAGAACGAGGCAGTCCTAGAGAGCTCTTCTGCACCCTCGGGTGAGGTCTGTTATGGGAAAGAAAACACACTTTTATTCTGAGGGGACTAATCCACATTTTTGTCCATTTTTGGGGAAAGAAATGTCAGGATTGGGGATTAAAAAATCGGAGCAGGAAGAAGTCGGACAGATTTATTTCCCTTGCCTATGAGCTGAAAAAAGTCCAGACGAATGGCTGATTTCAAGGATTCAAAACCGTATAAGAAAAGCTATAAAAGTCCCTTGAGACCAAATGCCTTTCTGTGTCATTTCACACCTGTCGTTTTACACCTGGTAGAGCAATTTAAAGCCTTGAGGGATCATTGAGCATCAAATGATTCCGGACAATGGGTTCATTTTTCCAGGTCTGAGGCACTTTGAGGGAAGCTTTCGCACAAACTGTCCTCGCTCGAGCTCGTCCTACTCTGAATGGAGATGGCGATCACTATGCGTGACCTTGGCACGCTGTGATTTTTTTTTCCTCCGCCTCAGAGAGCCGTAGTCTAAACCAATGTCTCCAAGACTGTGCTGCCATCCCTTAGCCATCATAACCCCCCCCCCACCCCCCCCGTCCCCCCAAATCAGACACACCGCCCTACCATCTCCCACCCCGGTTACCCCTTCTCCAGCAGCACCGACATCGCCACACAGGAGGAAAAAGTCTCCAGGAAAAGGAAGGTCTGGTGATTAGCACAGGTCCCACAGCCCCCTCTTGTGTTTGCAGGCAGGAAGTGGCCCACACACACACACACACACACACACATATTATAGGAAGAGAGGCAAGGCCATTGTTGTCCTTTTCTCATTGGTTTGGGAAGGTGGTCCTGAAGGGGGGGGCCTTGATCTCTATAACCAAACTCCTACCAGAAATGGCATTCTTATGTGCCTCGCACTTGCTGTGCTTTGGTGCTAATTACCAAACGTTGGCATGGTAACGCACCAAATCCAAATGGGGAACACGGTAAATATTACCTGCTAAACATAACAATGCAAGAGTACGCCTCCAATTTAGGAACGTTGTTGGACTCACAGTGTTGTGTTGTTCCCTCTGGAGCGGAAAGACTTTATTCAACGCCATCGTTTTTTGTGATTGTCATCGTCTACGTTTACATGCTCCAAATGCGTTACTGGTGAACATCGTATCCTCAATTCGGTGTCAGTTTCAATCGAGCGTTCTTGAGCTTGAGTAGAGGTGAATGCCTTTAGAGGAACGTCCTCATTTCCCGTTGTGAAGGACACTGACATCAACATGGACGTGCACAAGCATCCCAACTCTGACCTTTTTGAGAAGGCGGTTGGAGGAATGCAAGAGGGAGCCTGTGTTCACACGGTCGATCCGGTCAGCCACCAGTGGGAAACCGTCTGAAGCAATGGGATTTTGATGGGATGAGATGAGACAAGCTCGTTCGATCGTAGCAGATGGTGAGCTGGTAGCCGTCAGACGTGTACGTCGTGGGATCTATTTCTAATGCTCGCAATGCGAACGACTGCGTGTAGTCGGGAACATGACTTGAAGCATTTTCATCGGTCATGTAAATAGCTTATTAGAAACTCCTTTTTTGGAACAAGGGCCAAGAAACTATATAGGTGCATGAAAACGTCATCAACGCTAACGTAGCTGTCAAATATGGCATCGAACCGGAAAAAACATCGCAGCCTGGAAATTTGATTGGATGCTGCAGTGCAGAACGCAGGATGAGATCGCGAATCGGTGAGTCGGCGCAGCAGATGAATCCTGCTCTCTGCGTGAAAAACATTTCAGTCGGCCTGCCGACGTGGAACAGATTCATTTTCATATAAATAGTGAGTATGTTTGATGTGCTGACTGAATATTTAATCTTGGCACAATCATAAAACAATCTGAGCGTGCTGCAGGGCCCATTTGACTTAACTTAATGCTTGGTGGTCCCAGGAATTTTGCGAGAAATCATTTTGAGCCTCACTTCAGCATGTTTCCAATTTGTAGTCCAAAGATGGTCCCAGAATGAATCACTTATCTTGAATTACACGCTTGTTTTGTTGTTAACGTTGGCAAAAAATCGGCACAAAATTTAACAGCAGATGAATTGATCTTTCATGGACATTATTACCGGTGGATTTCATTTGCCCTATTTCTCCACAGCGCGCCCCCCCCACCCTCCCCGTCTCTTTACCCACAACATCTGTGTCAAATCTAGGTAATACAATGTCACCCCACTCAAGCGTAGTTAACATTTATCCATCCAATCTGCAGGCAGGTCCCATAACAAGGATCTGCCACTGCGACGGGACTCACAGCCTTTGGAGAAGGGGTGACCAGCGGGCGTGGGGGCGTGGGGGCTTCGGATGGGGAGCAAACACGGGGGGAACCAGGTTTCGGATTGTTCCAGGGGTTAAACTTTATCCACAGGATTTCCATCACAAAAGCCTCCTCAGCAGCGAGCAGACGTGACCTTGGGGCCTGCCTGGGACAAACAGAGGAAGTGGATTCACTGAAGCGTCCCCCCCCCCCCCCCCCCGCCCCCACCCATTCACGTGCAGGCCGCATAGGTCGCCGTCTATCACATCGAGTGGCCGACCCTCGCCCCACCTCCTCCTCCTCCTCTTGCACCGGCCAGAGTCCCCTTTATTATGCTGATCTAATGACTGTGGAGGGTATTCCAAAAGACCTCCATTAGAATGAGGGTGGCGCGTTACACACTCAGCCAGATCGGAGCTGACACTGGGCGCCATACCTGCCAGCTTGGCTGAGCTTCAAAGGCCAGCAGGAGCGGCAGAAGCCTTTTTCTTCCTTTTTTATAATTCATCAATGGATTTATTCCGACCTCGCAGTTGGCTAATTCCTTTATTGCCGAAAAAAACGCCTCCGGAGATGCGGAGGGGCGATCGATGCGGCGCCCACGCGGACGGAAAGCAGCCGCAGCGGCACAGAGAGACAACGTGAAAATGTATTTTCTGATAAGTATGTATGTGCAGATAGTAGTAGGTTGTAACGCAAACCGGATACATATATCCGTGTGAACAGGCGTGAGAACATAGCTGCGGTTATAAAAATACTGGATAGAACCTGAATGGCTCGAGGTCAGTCCAGAACATTGTGTTTTATGGTATTGGATGGTCAGTCCGCTTCCGAGTAGAGCAGCTCACCTTACAGGGCCAGAGTAAGGGGGGTCTAACAGAAGATAATATATGAATAAGTGTGTCATCTTGAGTGCATAATCAGTCGTTGTGCTATCCAGATACCCAAATCTGGAACACTACCCTTTTAATACCCTTTAAGGAATGCGTTTCTTATTCTCTTTGATGATTACATTTGTTGACCTCTGGAAGTTGCGAGACGCGCCCGAAAGGTGGTTTCCAGACGCTCCTCAACGATCCGACAAGCACTTCTGTTTGAAGCACGCTGGTCCCCTGACGCAACGTCAGTACAGCCATGTGCAACACCGAGGGGACACCGTCAGAAGATTCCTGTTTGTCCGATCAATTGCAACAGGACTGCAGAGACGCGCGAATGGGACGGGTCCCTCGGGGGGGGGCAGAGGGGGACGCCGCATGGTGAGGACACTGAATTCAACACTTACGCCCCCGAGAATTGACATTTGGTTGGCGCGTCCACCGCTTTGGTGCAGCACGCAACATCAACGAAGAACGTCTATTTGATGGATCTCCATTACGTTCGCGTTCCCCAGAGGATGAATTCTAACGTGTCTTGGTGATCGTCTGACTTTTCCACCGTCAACAGCTCAGAGTTTTCAATTCAACTCCCTTTAAAGAATGCATTTTCTACAGAAACAAAGATTGTGAACTTGCCCAAAAGAAGTTAACGTTATATTTGCAAACAATTCTGGCTTTAACATTCGGCTTAAAGCCCCCATGTGCCTGCTGAGCCTCAGAGATTAAATTATACATGAGAGTATTGCACTTCTCACCTTGGTGTTCTCAGGAACACCACGAGCAAATTTCCTTAATTAAGGCACAAGCGTCCACCTGGATTAAGAAGGAACTGGTTTGATTTTGGAGGTCAAAGATAACAGAGACCTCAGAAATACTTCCTCTGATAAACTGATTCAATTCTGTGGTCCCATAAGACCTCCAAAAACTGCCATAATTCAAACACTAATTATGACAATATAACAAAACTGTCTAATAGACCCTGATGGTGGAGGCGTATAACCGCATAAGGCGGTAATTGTAGCTTTTCCATACTTTGTCACCTGCATCAGTCACGGTGAAGGAAATGCGTTTACTGAGCCGGATCGGGAAAACTGTGAAGACCTGCTGAGCTTCACAGCTTTAAGAGGAAATCCAAGCCTCGGAAACTCTTTAAGGAACCACTAATGTGCCTTTTTTTATACCTCTCACAACGGATTATTTTCGCTCGCAGGTCTTTGTCTCGTCTAAAAGAATCTGCCTGGCTTCTATTTAGCACAGCACTTCCATTATTCTGGGGTAGCTAATTATTCCCGCTACTTCTCACGGTTTTATTTTAGTGGTCAGCTCCTGTTTCACTCTAAAGAGTGTCATTCACTTGGTAAAAAGACGTTAAATCTAACGGTTAATGCACCCTTCTCAGCACAGTCTGAAAATCATTTGACAAAAATCAGAAATAAATAAATAAATATTATTATTTTAAGTTGTAGATGACAGTACAAATACAAATGAATCTTTTACTGCGTCAAAGTAAAAGCTACACTCCATCAGACTTTGTAGCAAATTAAGAAAGGCTGTACATTTCACAATGAAAAAAAACACCCTCAGCCCACTAAATCTTTACTTAAACGGAGCATGATCGCATGCCTCACTCCCACACTGAGCCTCTATGTGTGTTTTATTGATCCTCCAACCATCAACACAGGGAGGGGGACACTGTGATCCCCATTGGTTAATCATCATTTATGAATTTCCCTTTGTTTCAGGAAATCTGCCCAGAATATTCATAAGTGTGATTAACCAACATGTCACACGGGAGGAGCGAGTTTCACATCAAGTGCCGGTTTAGGAGCCGGTTATTGAACAATTTATGTTTCCTCGTTGCGACCGAGGGTCCCCTCAGGCGCTCCTACAGATCTCAGAGAAGTGTCTCTGGAGAAGGAAGGAGAAGAGAAGAGGGGTTCCAGTAAGCCATTACCTCCGACTATGGGCTCATTAATCCAGACAATAAAGGCTGTGGCCGTCAGCGTTTTACATTTACAGCCACAAGACGATATAAGATTATAAGATGATCGCGCAGGCTTTGGTGATTTACTCGAAGACAATTTGAGAAAGAGTGAGGGGGAAATGGTGGAAATGATTCATCCCGCTAACCGGTGGGGGAGAATGCAAATCCTTTGTTTAAGGGACCGCGGCAAGAAAACATAAGTCAAGAAAACAATAACAATAAAAGGTGCAAATCCGAAATATTAAAATCAGATCAACAGATCTATGAATTCATGAGCAGAAGGGAATCGGCAGTAAAAAATGATGTTGTAATTGTCTGCTAATTGTCCACAGAAATGAAGAATGCAAGAATGCAAGGTTTTACATAGCTAATAAGGAACATATGAGGATGATGTAACCGGACGTAGCGTGTGTCACACGTGATAAACGGCGGTAAATGGTGAGACCCAGCGACGGCTTCTCACGTGTGAAAAAATAAAGGTTTTATGTAAATCAGGTTGTCAGAGATGTGAATTGTTTGTGGAAATGTACTCGATCAGCTCAGATACGACCTGAAGGCTGCCCGTGGGGGATTTGGGTCATTGCAGGACCGAGAGTTGAGCGTGGCAGATAAATACATGACAACGAGTGCAAGTTCAGGGTGAGTCAGATTAACAAATGAACATGGTGGATATGAATAGTTGAAACAAGCGGGTATCGCAATCTAAGACATTTTGCAGCTGCGTAACAGGTTGTGAAAACAAAAATACTGTATTAAAATAACAATAAATGCAAATAAGCGTTCAGCAAACAAATCAAGATCATTAAATCTGTTAAAAAAGAAACACATTCCTGTTATTTTCAGGCAACAATTTGGCCTCGTAGGACTTTTGCACCAAAGCTGTCATTTTATTTAATAGCAGGATATGAGACTACTCACTCACCAGTTAAGTCGTGTGTGCAGGTATGCTTGAAGTGAAATGACAGACTGAATGACAGAAACGTGTAATTATATACACATGACTACACATTTTAGGGGTAAACATAATAGAAGAGTAACAGCTGCAGACGGCATCTTCTCTTCTTTTTTTTTCTTAAACTGTCTTGTGGTTGTTTGACAAAATGTGGGCATGAACTCGTGCTCTCAGAGACAGAAGAGGTGTTAAAGCTTTTTAGGTGTTTAGCACAGTTTCCCAGCGAGGGAGATCCCATTTTACTTAAAATATTCCATGAAAAGTGCTGCAGCGGCACAGTGTTGTTTGAGCTGAGACTTTATTTATTTAAGGCGTGCGTTGAGTCTTCAACTACACTCTGAGATAATTCTCGGTTTGGGGACATTCTGCTCCAGGTCTGCATTTATTACACCAAAAGTGATACAAATGATTGCGTGTCAGTCTTTCATGTCTGTTCATTTGGATAAGTTGCTTTGTTGTGCCTCCGTGTTGCTTTTTGTTGCCTTCCAGCTCCCCTACATCCCCTCGAGTGAGTGAAAACCCCCTGCGTGAACGGGAAGTTTCAGATCCCCTTTTGAAGGAAGCGATGCTGTCTGTGACTCTAAAGTGGACTTTTCTACGATCCTTCTCCACCACATCTGCTGTGTCACGCCCGTTGAGCGACTCCCCGTCCTCTGGCGTTAAAGAACCATTTACCAGCTTCTCTGAGCTCTTTGCATCACAGTCTTCTTCACCGAGCGAAAGCTAATAAGTCCACCGTGGCGATCTGATCGTTATTTTTGACTGAAGATGTAGAGCTGCACTGCTTTCACATTTTCTACCCATGAAGGGTTTCGTTTCTTGTTGTTTGCTTGCCTAAATCCTTGAATCGTCTGATTTTCACTTTCGCCTGAAAGCACATTGCCGGCTCTGTGCAAGTATCATGACCCGCTGTTCAGGCTTCGACTAATGATGAATCATATTTATCTAACATTTTTAAATCCTCATCCTTAAGCAGCGGAGCAATAGCCTTGAAAACTGAAACTTGAAATACTCATATAACCACAGGGACCAACATTGTTAATGTAGATTGCAACATTCAGTTTAGCCTCACACCCCCCCAACTTTTGGGTTTTTCAACCATTTACACATATCACCCATTTCCAGTATTCCATCCCATGTGACATGAAGTGCAAGAGGGCTTCAAACACTGAGTGCTGAAAAGTGCAGCACATTTTGCCCTCATGTTCCCTGACACCTCTCTGTGACACCACGGAGAGGCGGATGTTTCATCCTGCAGGAAGAGGGGAAAATACTCCTCGTCCCGGCGGCCCTCAACCTCGCAACACCAGCCCTTAGCATTGTGAGTCTGCAGTCCGGGAAGTGTGCGTGAAGAGTTAAGAAGGCCAAACCGGAGCCCTTTTTCTGCCCTGGGCTCTCACAGATTCACGCCAGTGGCCCCACTCGCCCACAGCGGTACCTCATTCTGATTGGTGGTCTTAGATGTTAAGGACCAGCTCAAGGGGCAAACTAAAACGTGCTCGCGGCAGGTTAATAATGTGACGACTATTGACACGTTGCGAGGAACACTGAGGGTGGTTCAACCATTTTGTCACAACGGACCAAATTAGCTTTATTATAAAGAGAACTGCTGCATCTCGTCCCGAGTTAAGATTGAGTCTTCTCTCCAAAGTGTCTCAGAGCAAGGCTGTCCACCTTGTTGGGTTAGGCATATCCACATTAAAGGGAACGTGAGAAAATCCCCATGTCTCTACTGGACCACCTCCAATGACCACAGAGGATGTCAAGCCCCAAGGCACCGCTATACTGGGGAGGTGAAGAAAATGCAGAAGGGGGAAACCATAAATGAGGAAAGGGGGAGGGGCAGTTTCTGTTTACACGCCTGCAGCCACACGGGACGAAACGTGGGTCAATTCGCGTGCAACAGGACCAACGTCTTCCCTGTTTAGCGCTTCGACCATCGGGTAATCGGGCTACTCGCACCGCGGGTGTCGCGCGGAGCCACCTCGCTTCTTTTTTTTTCCTTTTTCTTTTTTTTTAAATGCAGCGCACGCGAACGAGCGACGCGCTCACGCGGTCCGGGAGCGCGCGTGGAGGCGGTGCGGGGCTGCCTCGGTTTTTCTGTAATCGCTTTCCTGCCGCGGCCACCTCCACTTAATAAGCTGGGACACGGGAGCGAGCAGACGGTCGTGTGAGGGATATACTTTTTTTCCCGGTTACCGTGGGATTACGACGCGGAATTGCAGCATCGACGGCCAGCCGCCAGGTAACAAAAGAAAGCGACGCTCGCCTTTAGCCGTCCCTCGGAGACACGCTGAAAGTAAGCAAATGTCCCGAGAAAAGTGTCGTTTGTTCCCAGTGAGGAAGAGTGAGGAGGAGGAGGAGGAGGTGGTGGAGGTGGAGGTGGTGGATGTGTGGGACGAGCCTCCCTTTGTGCCGAGGCAGGGTCACTGCACTTAAACGCACGATGTGGACACTCCAGAAACTGCGAGGTTCCCCCCCCCCAACCCCGGCATGCCCCCCGCCACACACACACACACACACACCACCCGCACCACCCGCACCACCCGGCCGCGGAACCGACCTCCCATCAGCCGTTGACTGTTCGGGACGAGTCCGACAGAAACGCCTTCTTCTCTGCGTATTTTCAGTGACTTTCCGAACATCGAGGCCTGTTCGGTTTTGTTTTTTAAAATGACCCCGTCGGCGTAACGTAAACCCGAAAACAAAAACGCCCCCCCCCCCATAACCTCCCTCCCCCGCCGGCCTTGTGACGTTAGCTAGCTCTCGATGCTGTTCTCGGTTGCCGTGGTCGGACGCCTCGGTCTCGCTTCCCCCCCCGGTTGACCCCTATTGTGTGTCTTGTCATTTCACACACACCCCCCCCCCCCCCCCCCACACACACACACACACACACACAATAAATGTTGACCCGTCCGGTGGGACCGAGCATTTTGAACGGACGTCCGGTAAACAACACGGACATCTCAACTTGTCCCCGGGGGCATTGTCATGTTTTTTTGTGTGGAGAGTATAACGTGTCTCCTCGGGTTCCTCGTCATCTCTAACGGCTACGGAACCGGGGACATTTTAGCCGTTGATGTCCCCCCCCCCCCCCTCGGGAAGGCGAGCTGTCTTCCGCTTGGCTTCATCGTTCGTACTAACGTCACACATCTTTAGTCGGTCCGGTGTTTACACATGTGTATTTCATTTATTTATTTTAGCCGTATCTTTGTTGTTGTTGTTGTGGGGTGAGGGGGAGGGGGGGGGGGGGGCGGTGGGGGCATTAACCGGGGCAGTGGTCGCCTTCACGGATGGTCTCCTCATTTCCAAGTGTCCCATCCGATCTGTCTCCGATGAGATGGGTGTTGCTTTACGGGGCTATAAAATAGCTATTTCATCAATTCATTAGCTGACACTATTGACCTCAAACCCCTAGCAGACAGGCGGCGCGTTTAATAAAGAAAAGGGGAGAAAGCCATGCGCTGCGTTTGGTGAATCTAGGCCAGTAAATCTACTCCAAACAATGAACCAGTACTGTGTGTGCGTATATGTATATATTCCCCCTAATGGATCATAAAAGGACAGCCCTGTTCTATCCTTTTAAGCAAGTAATTCACAGCCCTGTTTGTGTTGACGAATGTCTTTTTATATCCGCTGCTTCACCTGTGTACGCTGGCTTAATTAAAACCAATCGGAGCCGACTGCTTCTACGTTTCGACCTCCTTTTTGTCGCCCCTCCGCGCGTGCAGCCGTTTGCTCACAGGTCGTGCGTGGTGTGACTTTACTTTCCCCAGGGCCCACGATGTCCAGCGACGTGCAGAGACCGGACGACAGCCCCAGCACCAGCGGGGGGAGCTCGGATATTGAACAAAGGGAATCGGTACCCCCGGAACATGAGCGCGAGCAAGCGCAGCCCAAAAAGAAGGAGACCAAGATCTCCAGCAAAACCGCTGCTAAACTTTCAACTAGTGCCAAGAGGTAAGGAGGAAGAGCGGGCCGGCTCAGGAGAGCGCCATTCACACAGGGGTTGTTTTGTTGGAGTAAAGGCCTCACCCTCTGCCCCCCCTCCCCCAGGGGGTGTGAAGTTATAAAAAAAAAAGAAGAAAAAAAAAGACTTAAGTCCCCATAGAGAGAAGGAAGACGCTGGTTGATGTCGGTCCAAAGACGTATTCCCCATTCCGGCCTGCTTTGTCTGAATCGCTGCACAGCACTCTGTTCTCTCACACACCTCCGACACTTACCTCTACTAGTCAGAGCACTTACCCCCCCCAAAACACAAAAAAGCAAGGAGTTGGCAGTGTTATTATGCAACCGGCTGGGCGAAGCGTTGAGGCCAGCAGAGCTGAGGACGGAGCCTGATGTTTCCCTTTTGTACGTCTCCACGAGGGCCTCCTGCGTATCGTCGTGTGAAGGACTGCGTTTGTGCTGAGCTGCGCTCAGCGGACCAGCGTTTGCGTTTCTCACAGCGTAGACGATGACAAATGCAACAAATCACTGAAACGTTACTACCCATTGTCTGTTCAACTCACGCCGGAATGATAACGCGCTTGATTTACGCCCTCCATACGGCCAGCACAATACGTTTAGAACTTTCACGGGGATATTCACAATGTGACAGGTGCTGGTTTGTGGGTCCACGTTGTTGAAGGTGGGGGTCAAAGGCAGCATTTGCTCTGCGGTGAGATCCAAAACACGGACTCCACTGACCCGTCCGTTGGTTCTGCTTTTGTTATCCTCTGGAGATCTTCCCTCCCAACATTGGTTCTAACAACTCAAATCCTTCTCTTCCAGGATTCAGAAGGAGCTGGCAGAAATAACACTAGACCCTCCTCCAAACTGCAGGTAAGAAGATGTTCTCGAAGGGCTCGCACAGATGTTCCAGCTGCGGTGGAATTGGCCCGAGAGGGGCTTCGTGTGTCTGCGAGGGGAAAGGCCCCGCGGCCCTGCACTCTGCCTGTTCGTCTGCGCTCCTGTAACGCTGCCGTCTGTGTTTTTTTTTAGTTTGAGATGTTAATCTCCTCTGTCTGTCAAGACTCTGTTTGTCTTGTCAAATCGCAGCGTTATTGTTGCTCTGAAGCGGTTTGAAAATGATCAGCAGTGTGACTTTAAAAAGCTGTGTCGATTCGCATGTGCCCTGTGCCCTCCCTCCCTCCCTCTCTCTCCCCTCACTCTGCTGGGGATTTGCCACAGGACAATGGTTATTGTGTGCTGCCGTCGTGGCTCGCAGCCCCTTTTGAGGAAGCGATATGGTGGCGATGGAGTGGCACGCCGCACGCGCACCGCTCCGTGTCGACGTGACAAAAGGGCCGACCCTTCGGGAACCCGTCACTGATTACTGGCTGTTTTTTTAACACGGCGCGATGATTACTCCCCGAATCAGCATTCCGCTGTGCAATAACCCTCTGGTTGGTGATGTCGGCGGAGCGACGCGAGGAGGCCAGATGGGTCCAACTGAAAAACCCAATCTTTTCCAAAAGCAGCCAGCGGCGCTCGCTCCAACTTCAGGCGCCCGAGGCCACTTCCCCAAAAATGATCTTTATGAATGTGAACAAAGAGCGATGCTGTCGTTGGTGCCAGCAGCCTGTGGAAGGCGTGTTGTCTCGACCCAATGAGACAAATGGGACTCTGAATGCTTTTGAAGGACATGGGCTAATAAGACAAAAGGGTTGCCAACCTTTTGCAAGATTTTGGGAGATGCGGATGTTTCAGGACCAATTTTGGATTGGGTGCATTTGTTCGCAGGCACCTGCTTAAAATGATTAAGGAAAACGTCTTTGTATGACTCATCCGGCGATTTGGAATTACTCTTCCCCGGACAGCCGTGTTTATTGCATGAATTAATCACCCCTGCTGGGTCTCATCACAGCCTCACCGTCATTAACGATAAACATTGAGCTAACCTTTTCATCCCAGCTCACAGTCCGTCTTTTTTTTTTGTTTTGTTATTGTACCGCGGGCTAAATAAGATTTCGTTTTTCCTTGAGGACTCTTAATCTATTTCAATACAACACCACCCCCATCCCCCCCTCCCCACAATGTAGGTTGGCTCACATAAAGGATTTAGCTGGAGGACACGAGTAAGTCATTTGAAAGTAAAATAATCGCTAGCGGAAATTTCACAGTCGGCGTCTTAGTGGGGGAACTAGTTGCCCGGGAAACAATTAAGGTTCTTCAGAGATAATCCCTCGCGCTCTCTCTCTCTCTCTGTGTGTTTGTGTGCATGTCCTTTTTTTTTTTTTGTACCGTCCAAAATGATAGCAAAATCTAATAACGTCTTCACTGTGATGCAGCCAAATAGATTAGCACTACGTTAACAATGACATGGGGGGGGGGGGAGGGCAGGGGAGCGAGACGCCGCGTCAAACATTCAATTTCCCCATGCAAACGATCGCAGCATCATTTAGGTCCCCGCATGACGGGCCCGCGCACGGTGGAGCTGATGTTGTCATGTACGTTCTGGCCCCTCCCACCCCCCCCCCCCGTCTCCCCCCGTCTCCCCCCGTCTCCCCCCGCTTTCTCCAGTATGGAAAGGTTTATTTCCTCTCCCTGCAACAAATGGCGTCTCAGACTCTGCGCCCCCTCCCCCCCCCCATCCGGGACAAAGAGTGCCGTTAAAGACATTCATTTTGCTGGGATGGAATCTGTGGCGGCGACGCGAGGCGAGGGGATGGGGGGCGCGGGGTGGGGGGGGGGGGGTGATGTATGTTAGCTCATCCGTGTCTCGGCTGAGGAGCCCCACTGACCCCGCTGCCACTTTGTCTCTGTTCAGAGGGAGTTTGGCGTCTCGGTCACGTCGGTTGTGGTCTGCTTCGCGCCTCGCGTGTGTCTCTCTCCGCATAAATGAGAGCTGTGCCTCGTGTCTTTCGCTGTCGTAGGAGCCAGCGTTTTTACCCGTAAGCGCCTTGGAAGTGTTGAGGGATCTGTTTTTTAGTGAAACCTCCCGTGGCAGCAGGCGGCCAATCGTTTTCGTACCGTGCTCTAACATCCACTTAGGGTTGTTAACCGTCGGCAGGCTTTGATCTCCCGAACCCTCGGGTTGGTAAATCCAACGTATCCTTGTGTTGTGAGACAATGAGAGCTCTCTATGTTAATGCTTATTCTGTTTGCAATCTCAAGGCAGTGACTGAAAACCCTTTCTTCTTTTTTTTTTTGTCACAACCTTAAAAATCGCACGCTGGTATCAGAAATGTGTCTGGAAGCTTTATCTCGCTCTCGGCGTAGTGACAGCTCGCTTGTCACCGTGGCGGTATTCATGCATCAAACAAACAGGAGCATGCTGAAGAGGATTTGACATGGCAATTATTCTCACTGTCAAGTATTTACACATTTACACGTTATTTTTTTTTATTAATACAGGCAGTATCTGAGAGGAGCAGTGTTTTCTTTTTACATCCCTGTGCTGCTTGTTACGTTGCAGTAATAATCCTGAGAATGCATTTAGGATTAGATGAGCTGAAAGACAAACATGACGAGTTCATTGGTGTTACGGAGTTTCCTCTGTCATTTGAGACTTTTTTTTTTTTTTTTTACCCGTACATCTTCTGTGGAAACGTTTTGGACTAAATGGTTGACATCCTGAAATTTAGGGCTACAATTCACTTTCACAATCAACTGATCCAAACAGTTTCAGTTAAGTCCAACCAACTGCCCAAAAGCCCCGGAGATATTAAATACTATGATATAAAAAGCAGATAATCCTCACAATTTTGACAAGCAGACAGCAAAGGATGTTTGGCATTTTTGTGAGATTAAACGAGTGAAACCATCATGGAAGCTGTTGGGTTTGAGCTTTATCTGAAGTGCGTCAAATATCCTGTCAGTCGAGGACCGCAGGAACAACAATAGTGATTCTTCAACTGCCTTATCGCTCATTCCACGTCTGATTCGCTCCTGCCATGGAAAATTAAAAGCCACGTCCAGTTTCTATTCTCATCTCTTCGATCTTGTGCTTTGCATTGCGGCTGTTTGACACGCGTGGTTGGAGCCATGCGCGTGTCACCGTTGTGACTTTGGCTGTCGATCCATCCGAACAAACCGACTTCAGACCGCGGTGCTGTTTGACGCGTTTACCCGTTTCTCACCGATCAAGAGAGACGCGCGCCGTGTTCGGCGGCCCAAAACGTCATGTTGGATTTCAGGTTTTGGTGTCAAAGCCTCGACGACGACGACGACGCTGCTGTTGTTTAGCCATCGCAACTGAATAATCCATGGCAGAAGCGGCAGAGACACCAATTTCTTCTCTCTGAGGCGGCGCAAATAGATTAGGTGCAACCCAGCCACGACGCATGGTGCATTCTGGATAAGAGGTCCAGCCGCCCGCCCGCCTCTGTCAGGGTGTCCTTGTGGGGAATGTAACAAAGTCATTTAGAGAATATAGCTCCTGTAAAGCAGCATATACACAATACAACAGTGTACAGGATTGAATGTTTTATTTAAGATGACCATACGCTAAGCCCCGCCCCCGTTGAGGCATTTGACGACAGCTGGCCTTTGGATCTTCCTTCAGGGCTGTTGCATCAGCATTCTGCTTCTCCTGCAATGTAGAGCTGGTTAATTCTTGCATCAAGGTATCCTACGCGGTTTGCACAAGCCAAAGCCTGAAGGCCTAATTACGGTTGCTATGCCATCGGTGGTAATCTGCTGTTGGGGGGAGGGGTTTAGCAAACTGTCACTTCTTTGTAATGTCGGGCCTCTTCCACTTTTTTTTTTCTTTTTAGCACAGCTGTAAACTTTCTTGACACAAACGGCCTTCTCTGCTCCTTCCCTGGCGTGATGTAACGCCGCCATAATGCCCGAACCGGAGCTCTCACTCCCCGATGACATCACGCAAGCAGCGAGGGAACCCGCGCAAAGCTGCGACATGTATACGTATCTCCATTATCATCAACAAACCAAGACGCCGGGCTCGCTCGACCGTCGATGGTGACCCCCCTCCCCCCGCCCCCCCCCGGCGCGCGCTGATGGGCTCGCCTTCCTGTCTGCAGCGTTTCGTGCTGCGGCTCAGGGGGATTCTGTGCCAGTGACACACCCAGCATCATTTTTCACAGCTTTGCCATTAAGCACAGCAGGGAGGGTTCTCAATATTCATGAGGGGGCGGAGGGATGCAGAGATGGGGGGGGGGCACACGCCGCAGGAATACCACACGGTTGTGCATGAGTTACTGCGTTTTTGATCTGTTTGCAACAAAATGTCAGTTGGAAGCGAGGGGGGGGGGGGGGGGGAATAAAACAGCTGACGCCTCGTCGATGACTTGACCTTGGAGGAATCGTCCCTAAATCGACGTCTTGTTCCATGATCGCCGCCTTTTATGAATATTGATGAGTCCCGCCTGTGTCTGACGCCGGCGTGCGTCTGACCTTTCAGTGAAGGCCTTGTTCATCGACAGCAGAACGCTGAGGACCTTCATGTGGGCACCGCTTCATTCATACCAATATATTCTTACTGTAACGGACAGGAAATAAATAGAATACTTATATATATATATATATATATTACATGGGAAGGACAACATCACACTTCAAAATGAAGGTGCGTTGCGGCGGCTTCCAGCAGATGGACCGTACCAGATTGGCCTCTGCTGGTTTGTCGTGGCCGCCATTCTCCTCACACCTATGAAACCGTCTCTTACCAAATCAAACCGCTCCGCCGTCATTCGTTTTCCCCTGTTAACAGCGAGAACGCGGCGGCCTGATTCATGCGTGTCATTTGAACTCCCAGTGTCCCCGTTTGGTGGTTTTCAAGCAAACGTTTGTCCAGAATGTTATGAATGGGTTTGCACTTAGCGGAGGGGGCGCGAGTGTGAAGCGCGTGGACATTCTGTTTCCGACGACGGCAGTTTAAAGGGGGCGGCTGAATGGTGTTCTGACAGGGAAGCAAACAGAGGAATCTTTTTGGCAAGCGAGGTAGCACGCAAAACCTTCTAAAGTAAACAGCGTGCACGGCAGCCCATTAGCACTGCGAGATCACCGAGGCCGTTAGCCCCCCCGCCAGTCCCCAGGTCCCAAACCACCGCTCCTGCCGAGGCGCTTTAAAGGGCCTCGATGACATTTGCCGACCAAGGGGAGCGAAAATGTGAAAAGTCATGTGGTTGCGCGTGCCGAGGTGAATCATAACATCGGCGAGGAAATAGCCTTTGTCTGGTTACACGTTACATGTGTGTACCCGCTAACGTGGCGCACAGGAAGTAGCTCGCCGAAGCCGGTGACCTATGGATACACACACACACACACACATCAGCCTTGTACTCTTGACTAAATAAGGTTCTAAATTGCAGGAGGCTGCAATTTAGTCTGTGAGGCAAATCAGTTGTGTTTTTTTTTTTTTTGCGGTTTCCTTTCCTGGAGCGGTGTTCCTCTGAATCCCTGGACTGCGCCGCAATTTGCATGTCAGCACAAATCCTGCTTGTTTTATTCATGCAAAGCAAATGTTTATAATTACCCCACACACACACTCTTTTACTTTAATGTTCAGAATTAGCTCAGAAGACGTTGCCATCCGCATCAGTAGTGATTCAAATCTCTGGCCTGGTGCTCTTCAAATGTTTTTCATTTTGTGTCATTGTAGCAACTTTGCCGAGAGGGTCATGAGGTCCTCATTATTGGCTCAATTAAACGCTCGTGGACACTTTTTTTTTTTTTTTTAATCTTATTTTTTTGATGTTTTTGTTAGTTGGATAAGTGATATTTCTATGACTCGGGACGTTGTGCTGTTCTCCTGTTGTGGGAGGCCTGTGTGTTATTGTAGAGATACTCGCTTTGCATTATTCATCTTCAGCCAGAGGCAAACATTTTCACCGCGTCAGAAGAAGAAGAAGAAATGCTTACCGCTGCCAAAATCTCTGCCGTGCCTCAAGATGGCCCTTTGCTGGATTCAAACCAAAGGCTAAGAGAAATGAACAGAACCCCCCCGCCCCCTCATCCCCCCCCCCCCCCCCCCCCCCCCCAAGCTGGGACAAACTTCAAACCCGCCTCCTCAATTCAATTGCCTCCTGTGAGAATAGCATTGTGCGATTCCCTTTCAACTTGGAAAGCACGCAACAACCTCACCAACACCCCCCCCCCTCTCACCCCCCCCCCCCTCCCTGTTACTGAATAAGACCGTCCGGTCAGTAATTGCAGATTTCATTGGACACACAGGCAATAAAAGGCTTGATTAAAAAAAAAAACGTGTCGTAGATAATAAAGGCCAGAGGAAGGAGGTGTCGCTTTGGCCGTTGAGCGGCACAGTAATTGGTCCAGGGGCTCTTTTGTGGTCTGTGGCGGGGTGGAGGAGGGGGGGGGGGGGGGGGGAGCTAGATTGCGTCATTAAAGTTCCTCTTCTGATGGCAGCGGCAGCCACACTGGAAGAAAAGAAGATCTCAACTGAGCGGCGGTGCCATTAGGAGACTAACCGCCCACAGATAATGGCTTTGCTTTTGCACGGCTGTATTCACGAGCTCCGAAAACGCACTGATTCTCATTCAATTACTGCCTTGTACTCTCCCGCCTTTATTTGGCAGCCCCCTCGGAGCGGCTCTTGGCTCAGGCGGCTGTTTACCTGCCGCCGTAAGGAGCCGGCGATCGGCTCGCTCTGTCCAGCGCTCTCACCGCGACCGTTTGTTTCATCTTTTTTTTTTTTGTTCTTCTAACCTTTTTGTGTTGAAGTGATGTTCCACCGCTTGGCTCTTCCGTGAGTGTAACCTAATCTCGGGATATCAAACAAACACTCTCTTCAGATTTACAAGGCGGCAGTTAAGAAGAGTTTCCCACAGCAGCTGTGGTGCAGCGTGGATTCCTACAGGGATCCGTTTCACCAGAAATCCTCTCCTGCCTGCAGGCTTGACAATTCCTTTGTTACAACCGGGTAATCATTTAAAAAAAAAAGACATGCTCCGAGTGTTGTTGAACTGAGGACGATGAAGCCGGTTGCTTGTACTTGTGACCTCTATGCAGCCGTTTCGGAGCGGCCAGTTTAATAAAAAAAAATAAAAAAACCTTACAAACATGTCCCTAAGAGGATGAGTCTAAAAAACACAGTAAAAAGCCTCTCACTTGTTTTAGGGGCTTTATTTGGGGTTGTCGTTTCGTTGCATTGTTTCGGGCATGGAAAAATGAGAGTTTTATCCTCTTTCCTCCCCTTGTAATCCGAGTATTAATGTACCTTCTGAATCCCCCTGTGAGTGGTACAGGGATATCCCATGACAACATCTTGCTCATCACCTGCAGTTGAGCTGTGGTGTCTGTGTCGGCCATTTTTTTTGTTCTTGTAGATTAGCCCAGCTCTCAAGATAAAGGATGTCATTTTTAGCTTTGGCACCAACCTGCCGATTGCCTCGTCTCTGAAATAAGGCTGTGAGGGCGATTAAATGGTCACCCCGGTCTCGCGTACCGCACTGCATCGTGGGGAGGAAAGGTCATTCAATATATATGGAAATTATTACTGCCGTCTTTATGGGGCCGCAGCTTGGATAGTTTTCAGGAAGAGAAAATGAAAGGGGAAGAAATATATTTATATATGTTAAAGGGTTCTTTTTTATATTTGAGGAAGAAAATGTTTTCTTAATCCTCCACTCGGGTCGGGTCGGTCCAATCTTTCTCCGCCTCACCGGCCCGATGAGTCTTACTGAGCAAGGTCAGTGTGGGATGTAATCACTCGCTCCCTCCAAGGAGACGCTACATTTAGGGAGAGGAAGGGCTGCATGGAACTGTTCACGCAAACCTTATTTTTGTCGTGATTGGGATGATTTATCTGGATTGTTCATCAACGTCGATGACTTTTCACGTTCAACAGGAATAAATAAACGTCCACGAAGGGCAACGCTCCTGCTAACAAATCTTTGCATCAAAATAAGTGAGGCTCCTGGAATAAAAACGACATTCCTGCTGACCAGCACATCATCACCTTTTAAATGAAACTCTTTACACATGCTTTTATTCACTTTGGTTTCGCCCATCAATTATCGCCACGATCCAAGATGTTTTATTACAATACTTAAGTTAGAATGGGATTTTAAACATTGGTCTGTTATTGATGTTACGATACAGCAAACTATCAACAAAAGTAAATAGATTTGCGACATTGATAGTTTGTAAAATACAATGTCAGTCTCATTATATAAACTAATAAATCTCTCTGGATTATGCTTAAGGATCAGGACTGTTCTATTTTAAAATGTCGTAATCACAAGATGATTAAATGAAAGGAAAATTAAAACTGCGCCGTGTGGCCCCCCTGCTGTGAGTGTAATCTCTGAGGACAAAGCAGTGGTGAGACTCCCACTGACCCCCGCACCCCACCCCAACCCAACCCCGGAGCCCTGAACCAAATGACCCAAATACCCAGTGAGTCACTGCACTTGGCCCACGGTGCACCGCAGATGCTGCGCTGACTCCCGCGCAGAGCGTCGCTGCAGCTCCCGCCCCGTATCCGCGACGACGCAGGAAATGTTTCGTCATCGTGTTGGCGTTCGGTGGGGACGCGCGTGCGCTGGCGACGTGTTGGCCCGCGAGGTCGCGGAGTTACAGTTCATCTCGCGCCTTGACTGCAGTGAAGTGGATGTGTCAACCAGGGGTCAAGGAGTCATCGGCTATTTAACCGCTGTCATTAAGCATGCGTTAATTAAACCCCACTCGCCGATGCCTCGCGGCGAGTCCAGTGGCGCGCCTCCTTCGACAGAGCCGACAGCCTCTCGGATACCCTCGCCCAGCTGCGACAAAGCGGCGGGGCGGGAGGGGGTGCGCAGGGGTCTCCGAGCAACCGCCAGCGGTGGCATTCACATTCTGCCATTGACTCGGCCATTATCCACAGCTGTGGTTGTCGGATCTCGCCTCCGAGCGGGGACCTCTGCTGCGCCGGCTCCTCTCTTTGTCTTCCCATCGCATCCGAGCTGTTATCGCAGGCCGCAAACTCGCCGGCCTCGAAAGGGAAGCGAGCATCGGCTTTCATTGGATACGTTTGGGGACGGAATAGTCGTCAAGGAGGTTTTTAAGTAGTGCAGCGGTAATGGAAGTGTTACCTTGAGGCGTGTGTGGCAACTAAAGGGGAGATTGCTTTGAGCGAAGGAAATGGGCCTTCTACAGGGTCCTGTCAGTAGCGCAGGAAATGTTTGAAGAGCCGGAGAGCGATCACAAACCGTTCCGTGGATGTTTCCATCAGGCAGGACTAGTTCGCACAACATGTCGCCCGACAGCATCTGAAGTGATTAGTTCTAGGGCTGAAGGTCCTTGCTTAAAGAAGACTTTCTGCCAATGTGTTCATAGTGCTGCTCTCTTTAAAAATTGCCTGATGTAATTTTGTGAAGAACAGAATGGAGAGAGCGCGCCGGTGGTTTAATATTTTCATGCCTCCACACACCTGGTAGGTGCACATTGGAGGCCCGTTGCTGTAGGTGTTTCTCTTCAGGGAGATATGTTCTAATAACTGATCCATGAATCGGATGGCGAATTTGGTCTTCATCTCTAGTTTCAAGTCTTCACTATAGCATCATGTTTATGTAGTAAACGATGGTCCATTTAGTCGAATAGAAGCAAGGTATGCTTTAGGGGCGTGGCTACTCGGATTGACAGATGGTTAGACCCTCTGTTGTTGTTTTTTTTGTTCCATAATTTGCTATTTTTAACCATCCTGAAATGATTAGTTCCAGTTAATAATGATTTATGAATTCATCAAAGAACCCCTATGACTCATTCATATTTTAATTTCCTCAATGACAGACCTTCAAGTAGGTTATTTCTTTGACACGTTTATTTTGGCAGCATCATGTCACAACCACATCCCATCCCATCCCAGGCATGATGGAAATATCCAATCCCTCCGCTCCAACTGAAGAACCGCTGCATGTGACCGGCGGTCACTGTTGCCTATCGGAGGTCCACATCTGTCTCCGGGAGCCGACGCGTCCTTGTGTTTTAGAGGTCACTTCCTGTAGTTCGCTCGGAGCGGCGGACGCACCACGGTTTGTTTGGGAGAGGCGGGACGAATGAACGTGAACGAGTCCTTTCACACCTGTTTTGACAGCGAGCCGCCTTCGTGTTTACGCTGAGAGCTCTCAATTACTGCCGCAGCCGTTTTTAAGTAGTAGCTTCACAAAGCCCAGTGCTCCGTACGCGTCTCCTTCTTATGGACCAACGGCACCCGGCGTCCCTTCACATTCTTTGCCTTTTTGTTTTTTCAACTTCATGTTCCGCCCCCACAAAATCAAATATTTCCCTTTGTGCATGGAAACACAAAGGTCCGGATGGACGGCGACGTCGTATTTCGAAGGAATTCCACAAGAGAAGAAGCGAGTGCATCCGGCCCGTCGAAGAAGGCCTCTGTTGAGGGGCAGTGTGGGAAAGCGTGGCGGAGCGGTGAGGTTATTCGGTCATTTGCATGGACGAAGGAAATGTCTTCTTTCCAACAGCGGAGAAGGATCGGTTTATCAGCTCGGCACAAACAACCGTGTTTGAGGTTATTACAGAGCAAATCTCTGCCTGAGGATTATGGGGTTTACGTCTGAATAAAGGTGAACAGTAATGCAACACGCTTGAGGGAAAGCAAAATTGTGTGTGTGTGTGTGTGTGTGTGTCGGGCCGTTGGCGTTAAACACCACCCCAGGTATTCAGATGAAATGGGAGGGATTGTTCGTCGTCCCGGGCTTTGTGATCCGGACATTGTCCCGGTCTCTCCCCCCCCCCCCCCCCCCCCCCCCTGCTGGCCCTGTGCCAGCCCAGCGTCTTACGACAAACAACCCGTGGGGGAAGGGAGTTATCCCTTAATATGGAAATGGCATTAATTACTGCGGCTAAACAACAGATGCGACCTTCAGCCGCCAATCTGGCAAAACACTCATCTCGCGATTGAAAGCTGGAATATGCAATCATGTTGGTCACTTGGCCTGTAAATATCTCTTTGTTTTTACTGTGCGTGCGTGTGTGTGTGTGTGTGAGCTCAAGTTAACTCTCAAAAGCATGTACATCTAAATCCTACTAAAATAGCCTTGAACTGAAAATCCTGTTTTCTGCCTGCAGCGCCGGCCCCAAAGGAGACAACATCTATGAGTGGAGGTCGACCATCCTGGGACCCCCGGGCTCCGTGTACGAGGGAGGCGTCTTCTTCCTGGACATCGCCTTCACCCCCGACTACCCCTTCAAACCCCCCAAGGTCGGCGACCAGCAGACACAACTGTTCCATTATTGGGATGTTTGAGGGTCGACTTCCTGCACAGAGGGGTGGAAAAGTGTGGAGTAAATATCTGGGTCATTTAATGATGTGGAAATGTTACAGATTGTCACGCAAAGACACCACATCTAGAAGCCACATCTTTCCCGTGATCACCCGCCCTTCACTATTTTATGTTCCCAGTTCTGTGTGGGTTTTTACAAATATTTAGCCTTGGACAAGCATCCCAAATTCAAGAATAAAGGGACATTTTGTGTTCATTTTGGAGTCCCGTCTAGTTGGATAGTTTTGATAGAGGAAGGTTGCCTGAAACTACCAGACGTCACACACCAATCGGATGCAGATACTTACTGGTCCAGACACGGGACTTTGCGATCGTGTCTTGTCCGGGCGTAGGGAGACGGAGGGAGACTGAGGGAGACTGAGGGAGACTGAGGGAGACGTAGGGAGACGTAGGGAGACGTAGGGAGACGTAGGGAGACGGTGGAGCTCATTTAAGTCGCGGTTGTAGTTTGGGCTTTTTGCGACTCTGTTTTGCAGGATTTCCAGCTCAAGTCCCGACCAGGTCTACAGAGGGCTTCTAGGGGGTCGAGTGGACGATGCGCACACCGCCGGGGCCACTCGCCCTTTAGTCTGCAGTGCTCCCTCTTTCACTCGGCCTTCATTTTCGGAAGCCCCACCCGCCCCCCCTCCTCGCCGCCCTTCTCTCTCTCTTTGTGCTGTGTAACCATCATCTCAGTGTTTGACAGCGGACTCAAACAAATCCACAGGCTCCGGCCCAGCGTTCTGTTGCCAGAGGGGCTTGAGTGTTTCCCCCCCCCCACCACCCTCCCCTCCCTCCCCGCCCCCCTTCCACCTAACGCACTCTGATCCTCAGCCAAACCCCTCCACACACACACACACCGAACCCTTTGGCCTGCGGCTGCCACACACAGAAATGCTCCGGTGAAGCTCGGTTGCCAAAGGCACTCGGACCTTCAGCCCGGGGCTTTTAGATCCAGGATCCGACTCCAGAAAACTCCTAAAAGAAAAACAAGAGCTGACAAGTTTGCCAAGTGGAAATGTTTCTGTACTGTTGCCAGGAGAGGAACTCTGTCTGCAGAGGAGGTGTGGGAGAGGGGGGCGTTAGTTTTGAGGTCCGTTTTTTTTTGGGGGGGGGGGATGCCAAGGCTCATTAGAGGCTTCCTTTGGTGGGTCAGGACGGCCAGATGTTGGTGATTGGAGCGGGGGGGGGGGGAGGAGGCAAACAGGGGTGTCGAGTGTCCGAACCGAGCAGACGTGAAGCTCAATGTCCGAGCCGGCGAGAACTTGATGGAGGCTGAAGCTTGGATGTACAATAACTCAAGAACACGGAGAAGCATTACTCAGCGTGTCAAGGGAAGCGGTTTATTGAGACGAGTCAAGGAATAAATGAACGTGCGTGTGCTGGGTTCCAATATTCAAGGTGGCAACCTAATGGTTCTACACCGCGCTGCCCTCTGTTGGTGTGATTTATGGAAGTAGTTGAGGAATCTAGACGGAAAAGAGCCCGCAGCGGAATCCAATCATGTAATGTGTGCACGTCCCTCACTGGAGGGACTGATGCTGATATAAAAGGCGTCAAGGTGAATAAAATAAACGTTCACTCTGTTGTGGAAAGCTTCTCATCCTGACACACCAAATGATCTGTCTTGTTTCATCGTGGTTGTTTTATTTAAGTGTTGCTTGTTTTCTCGTTTTCAGCCGTCTCTAAACTGTTGTGTTCGTGCGCCCTCAGGTGACCTTTCGCACGAGGATCTACCACTGCAACATCAACAGCCAGGGGGTGATCTGCCTGGACATCCTGAAGGACAACTGGAGCCCCGCCCTCACCATTTCCAAGGTGCTGCTGTCCATCTGCTCCCTGCTCACAGACTGTAACCCAGGTAACCTCAGCATCCCCCCCCCCTCCCCCCCTTCCTTCCCCCTGTGGTCAAATCCATTGGTCTCTCTAAAGTGGTTGCTTAAAGACTAAATGATGTTTCTAGACTAATAACTGTGTAATAAGTACCGCCGTCCATGACCAATCCAGACCCCAGTTGTTACTCGACAGATCGTTGGCCCAGTCGCCGGGCCGAGGTAGAAAATGATAAAACCACATTTCCTCAGCGGAGAAAAGTGAGCAGCTGGCAGAGGAGATCCGCAATAAGTGAATAATGAAAAACTGATATGGATCATTTGTCCTTAACAAAATGCTGTGCACTAGTGCACGCTGAGCTGTAATTGGGTCAGCGGCCTGAGGATGAACATTTTGAGTCGTCTTACATGAAGAAAACGGATGTGAAAGTACAGGCAACTATCTCCACAACCACTCTCTACCTAGTTGGGTGGTCTTTTAAGATGATTCACTGGTTTTTGATGCAGCTGTATTTGAGACGATGTAAATCAAGTCTCCCTGAAGATCACCCAACCATAATAGAACGAATACTGCACTTGTTTCCCCAGTTTTGTTATCCATGATCTGGGCCAGAGACGATGGAGACGCCGCACTGGACGACGCGCAGGACTGTAGACAGTGGGACCTGCTGCACCAGCTTAGGTTCTAGATTGACACTCACTGATGTAAATATCCTCCCTCTGCTTTTGTATCTTTCAGCCGACCCTCTGGTGGGAAGCATCGCCACACAGTACCTGACCAACAGAACAGAGCATGACCGAATAGCCAAACAATGGACGAAGAGATACGCCACATAGACCACCAACACCCCGCCCCCCCCCTTCTTACCTCCCTCGCCCGCCACTGTACCTCTCTCTACCTCCCTCTCTCTCTCTCTCTCACCCGTAAGGCCTTCACACAACGGGGGCGTGACAAACAAACCACACAGTAACACAAATATTTGGCCAGCTATCCGGATCTTCTTGATCATAGATAAAATTGTCTTTCTGTTGCGTAGCCTACCCCACTGTAAGCTGTCTTTGAGTTTCCTTTTTAAGCGTTTAAGCTTTTGAGTGAATTTTCGTTCCCTCTGGTGAACAGTTGCGGTGTGTATATACTGAAGGCTTTTATTGTGAAAGGTGCCAACGGGAGGAGCGGATCTGGTCGGCCTTTGTCGAGGTTGAAAGGCGTAATGACGTTTTCTGTCGGCGGGGGACAGGGGACGGGGTGGGAGTGGGGGGGCGTCTAACTATGGAGCCTCTGTGTTATAGTTTCACAACCCGTTCCAGGAAAAGAAAATTGTGATGCGTCTTTTTGCCGCTTAATATTGGTGTTCCGTGTGAAAGTACTCGCCAACTGGAAAAACGCCCCCAGTGTGTTGAGGCCTTTAGTCTGTCGAAGCACACTCACTAAGTGCAACAGTAAACCTGCCTTCATATGGCCTTCCTCCTCCTCTTCCTCCTCTTGCTTAATATTTTATCTTCCTTTTCTGTGTTAAAAAAAAAACTAAAAAAATTAATGAAGAAAAAAAAAACGTTTTTTTGTTCCCTGTTGACTTGAACGCTTCTTTTTTTTATACAGAGTAGATTGGGATTTTTTATTTTCCAATGTCTGAATGTTGGAAGTATTGTATTGGAGAAAAGAAAGGAAAAAGAACACAGAATATTATAAATACCATACGAATTGTCCTCCTGCTATACAGTATGTATTCTCATTTTTCTTAGTGGCACCTGGAACAAACATGCAGAATATTATGCTTTTACTATAATTTTTTTTTGTTGCATTTTTGTCATCAATATGTTACCTGCATGGAACAGGAAGCTTTGCGTCGATGGATCCTTCATGCTTTTTAAACTTCCTCTCATTTTGTTTGTACTGTATGTATTTTTTCAAAGGCTTTTGAGGCAGACCGCAAAAGTATAGGTCTCCCTGTGAAAGAGGCAGGTCTTGTATATTTACTGGCTACCCGCCACCTCTGCAATTGTAGAGTGGTTTGTTGTGCACTTGTATTACTGAAGCACCCAATAAAACACACTGGTTGGCTTTTGAGAAAAGAAAAAAAAACACCTGACTGTCTGTAATTTTGTCTTGGATCTTCATTCACGCAGTCACTGCTCAGGACTGCTCTCGCACACGATTATAAAACTCTACACGCTCAATTACACTAAAGTTTATCAGATAGCTGCTTTAGTTTGGGCTCATTATGACTCCTGCCGTATTGTGTAGCATTTATTGCCTCTAAAAGAAGGTGTGATGTTTACATGTCAGCAGGATATTGCAGAAATGCATGAATGGATCTCTAGGAAATTCTTCTCCTGTAGACATGCTGTGCATAAAATGTGTGCACGTGGTCAGAGAGGTCGCGTCCTGCAGAGTAGTGCTTCAGGGTTTTGCAAGGAAATCTATGTCAAAGCACATTAAGACTTAACCCTTTGCTAAGTCCCATCCCCTGAAACGCAGGCTGGCTAATCACAGCGTAGCACCGGCCTGCTGTCACACCATCGATTTAGGGAGGGGGGGGTCCTGTGAATTTGGAGATAGTCATGATTAAACATGTGAAAGGTTTGAAGGAGATACACGCTGACATTAGCAGAGGTATCGCATCATTAACTAGCCTTACCACTTCACTGTAGGACTGTAAACGCATGCTGCTGCTTCGTTTAAGTGATTGCAGCAGTAAAAACAAAGCTACCCGGCTTTAAAGCAGCAGTATTTCTTCATTTTATTAACTTCTGTCTCAATCACCAGGTGATCTGGTCGTTCACTCCTCACACTGATCTGTACAATGTCGACCATTTTTTTCTGTATTTCTCTGAAATTGCTTCTTTGTTCTTCCAAAAAAATGTGATAACTATTCCCGGAGTGCAGCGAGGGGCCGTGCGGGCTCCATGGTAACGCAGCGCTGACAGCTTGCAGTGGCGGGGCTAAGCGGAGGGTCAATTGCATTGATTGCACATGCAGGAGACGTCCTCATTAGACAGTGGATAGCACCAGCTGCAGTCTAAAAGTGCTACTTACCACGGATGTATGAATAAACAAATGCATTATTTCTCTGGTAACCCATCTTCATGGAGAGAACAGTCTCGCCATGCCTTTTTCTTTTTTTTTAAAGGGTGTATTTCATGTTTTCTCTTGATTCCGTCTGATTTACACATATATAGGGTGTATATGGGGTGACCCTCATTTCCAACACTTTCCACAATCAGACTCTGCTTTCATGGCTTATGCATACATGGCTTTTTCACCTTTGTCTAAAAACCAGGACAACACAAAAAGTGGAAATGCATTATCATGGAAATGATTTTTTGACATTCTGAATATGAATATGAGGATTTTAATAGAGTCACAGCACAAAAGAAGGTGGAGAGGTCAGCGATGACACAGATCCCAGAGTTTAAGGTCAAGACAAAAAACAACATGCAGAGGGCTGCATGGACGGGGCCAATGCTTCTAAAGACGCCATTAAAAACAACTACAATAAATCTGCATGAGCGTATGTACAATAAATAAACGGAATGCTTGCTGCTGTGTCTCCGCAGGAGATCCGGGGGGCCGTGTAGCTCGCTGCGGCCGCGGCAGGCTACTTCCGCTCCGCAGAGGGCGACAGGCACCAGGCAGCCGAGACTGTGGCGGAGGTCCAGACACAATAGACTGGGTAAGTTTTTTTTTTGTTGTTGTTGGTTTTTGTCAGCGAGCTAAGGTACGTGTTTTAACACCGATGTTTTACCGAGTGGTCGAGAGTGGCCGAGACGGGACTCCGACCCGGGCGGCTGTTTCTGCGCGAAGTCGAAGCTCGGTTCGTCGGCTTAAGGGGAAATAACACGGTCGCGGTGGTGGTTGGGTTGCATGGAAAACGGGCCCCGGCTATGTGCTGGAGCGGAGTGGTTCCTGGCTGCTTGTCCGACGCGTTTAACGTGTTGTCACATTTTGGCCTTGAAATACCCGCTCGGTTTTTAAGCTTAAAGAGCCGCGTCGTCATGTTGAATTACCGCGTCGGCCGACGCGTACGTTTATATCACGGCTACCCGGTTGTCGGTTGACTTATAAAGGATGCCCGAGCGAGCAGCTCTTCCCCCCTACGCTGTACCAGGAAGTAGCCTTATCCCCAGAAGTCGTTGGGCCTGAGCTTCCATTCCCAGTTGGAGTCGAGGGGGGAGGTGGGGGTGGTCCACCGTTAGCTGTGCTTATTGGGGGGGGGGGGGTCACCGACATGATAAGCGACCGAACGTAACATCTCCATTAAATTCGGTTTAACGGCCCTTCTGGTGAGCAGTCCGGAGTTAACGGCTGTGAAACGGTTAACTTGAACGCGTGTGCGTGTGAGCCGTGCGCGTCGCTAGCTAACGTTAGTCGGCTAACGGCAGCTCGTTGACCGTAACCCGTTGAAAGTGCTGTGAGGAAAAACCAAGCTTTGACTACGACAATCAGACAAATAATGATAAATCACTTGGTTTTTTGTTAAAATGTATATCGTATTAATGATCACGTTAACTAACGTCACACATCGAACGTGGTCCTAATCATCCATTAATCACGAATCAAGTTAAATTCATTCAGCCAATGTTCCGCTGTGAGGTTACTTAAACAAAACGTCAATAACACGTGACTTAATGTACACGCAAAACACAACTATACACTTAATGACGACACAACCTCACTCTGAATCATGCTCTCTGTCTGTGTGTGTCTGCTCTGGCAGGTTAACCAGCGGTTGCTTATAAATAATTCAAGTTCATATATATAAATGCATATCTTCATCAAAGCACACTCATTTCGGCTGAATAAAGCGTTTGTCTGTATTTTTATTTCAGTCGCTGCAGGGACAAATAAACCCTGTCGGCGTGTTTATAAATAGTGAAAGTGCATCGTGAAACCGGCTCGGCGGTCGTATCGGCGCCCGCTTCCTGCAGCAGCGGCTTTAACACGTCGGCTCATTTGGGTCGTTCTCTGGCGTCGCTCCCTCAGGTTCCGGCTCATCTCCACTCCAAACCGGAATGTCGGATGAGGATTCCCGTGCCAGCACCAGCTCGTCTTCATCGCCGCCTTCCTCCAGCCAAACCAGACAGAGGGACGTACTTTGCAAAAAGAAACGGGAGAGCAAAGCCAGCATGAGCAAGACCTCCAAGCTGCTTTCCACCAGCGCCAAAAGGTCACAAAATAGGACAAACTCCACATTGCATGCTTTCATACACGGCTACAACTGTAACTGCACTACAATCTTGGAAGAAGTGACTCCACATTGAAAGCGTCATGTAAGGAGAAATCCATATGAGAGGAGGAACACGTGCTGACTTCCCTGACAAAAAAAAAAACAATCACACACACACGTTATTTTATATATATAAAGCAGGGAAAAGGGAGAAGAAAAAAAATCACAGTATCATGCAAGTTGTGCCTCGCAGCTGTAAAACGGTGGTCATTTTCCAATAACTCTAATCATTTGGCACCTCACGGCCGCGACTGTTGTAAATAAATGACATCACGCTGCGATCAACTTCACACATCTCTGGTCAAGAACACACAAAACGATGGCGAAGGATGTTTTTGCCAGCGACTGATCATTTCTTTGGTCCTTCTTTATTTCTTTGCAGGATTCAGAAAGAGCTGGCGGACATCACTCTGGACCCTCCGCCCAACTGCAGGTGAGTTTCATGGAAACCACCTCAGCTCGGACACAAAGTTCTCGCGTCCCTCCCACTTTTCAGATCCTGATGAGCGGGATCGGTACCGCGAGGCTGTGACCGACTCCACCCCGTTTCCCGACCGTGGGCGGAGACGTTTCTACAACATGGTGTTACTGCAATTTTGCGTGAACCCGCTAGGGGATGATACGGTTTGTGATCACCGGGAACCGTATGAAGGATGAGTACTTCTCCCCATACACCGTTTTAAAAACCCTGCAGTATTTCCTTTTTAGATCCATTAAGTAGTAACCGGTCAGTGGAGCCTGACTGGTTTGAGGCTGACTGGCAGGGCTGGGCGGGTTGAAACGCCGGTTTGATATTGAACGCCACGCGGCGGCCGCGGCGTTCCACACGGAGCCGCTAGGCTTGGCACTCGGCCCGGCAGCCGCTCCTTCTCTGCTAAAGTTACTGGTTTGCTGTTGTTAAACTGAGAGTAAAATATCCAATTAAATTTAATTTTTTAAACTTCAGATTAAATTGTTTTTTCCTTTAAAAACAAACTAGTCCTAAAAAAGACAAAAGATTTCCCCCCCAAAAAAACAACAAACTAGAAAAGCCAGACAGCTGACGTGCTCCCTCCTCCGGGGGCCTCTGATCCCTAGCAGAGTGTGACCTTTGACCTCTCAGAGAGGAGATAGAGGGATCTCTCCCATCGAATAAACGTCTGTGTAAATGTTAAACTTCAGCACAAAGCAGAGCCGTTTGTATCATGGCAAAGTGAGCGAACACTGTCTTTTATTGCTGGTGACTTTTTAATTCAACATGTTGATTTGGGTTGAAATGGCTTCCAGCTCGGAATTTGGGTGGGACGCAGCAGATCCGGGTCCGTTTCAGATCGTCTCTCTTAACGACCACGTGAGCTGAAAGGCCGCCATGAACGCAGCCGGCGAGCTTTAGATGCGCCGCGATTCATCTGCTTACGAGCGCAGTGCGCCCGCGGCACCGATTACCCCATAGATGCCGATCCAGCTGCTGCAGCTTGAAACGGCGCAAGCGTTTAATCCCTGTTGATGCATCGGCAGTCTTCAGCGTGGGCGCCGTCCTGCTCTCACTTTATTCATTCATTCATTCATTCATTCATCCATCAAGTGGCTGTGCAGCGTTGGTGTGAAAGCGCTGTATGTTTGTTCATTTGTTTTCTGCCTGCAGCGCCGGCCCCAAAGGAGACAACATCTATGAGTGGAGGTCGACCATCCTGGGACCCCCGGGCTCCGTGTACGAGGGAGGCGTCTTCTTCCTGGACATCGCCTTCACCCCCGACTACCCCTTCAAACCCCCCAAGGTACTGGTTGGTGCCACGGACTGTGAGACGATTGTTCAAAACGTCATTTTAACGGTTGTCTAAAGAGATCTTATTTGTGATGAATCTGCTGAAATGAATTGTAATTCATGGTAATATAGAAATGCGTCACGTAGGACCACAGTTTAGCTCGATTATCTGTTTTCCATATTTTTACCAATAATTATTGAGCTCAATAGCGCTGTGGAAAAACAGTTTGGGCTTTGGGACATCATTTGTTGATGTGTTTGGTTTTCTCTCACATAATATAAACTCTCTGTTCTTGTGTCTAATATTAACCACCGTGTGCGCTCAGTAGCTGGAAAGTGGTTCATTTGTTGGTCCCCACTCGTTCATTTGGACCAATTAAGCTGTTTTGGCGCAGACGATGGACATTTTATAAAAGGGAACAATGATGCCAATCTCAATGGTGAAAACATGTTTGTTTGTTCTACCAAGGCTCATTCCCGCCAGGATAAAACCATAAAAATCAAAAAAACGACATAAAACGGGCAGTGCTGCTGCCGTTTTAAAAATGTGTTTCTCAGCTCTGCATTCCTGACAGAATAAGTATGTTTACTGTGTAAACATCAGTAGCAAGCTATAAAGCTTTTAGAACTCTTCTGTTGTTGCATCAAGGCAGCGCCTGAAGAGCATCTCTGCCTTAACCTGTGCCGATCGACTCCAACAGGCCAAAACAGTGAATTCCCAGGGTTTCGCAAAGCTCCCCTGGTTTAAATGAATGTGGTTTCCAGAACGTTCCCAGGAAATGCATCTGGAGCTCTCACTTCTGCCCTCAGTGGGGGGTTCTAGCTTTTTAGTCCCATTATGCAGTGTTTCGGGGCATTTAAAAGTACCTACTTCCAGCCACCAGGTGGCAATCATGTCCTGCAGCTAAAGTGAAGCCCCGACTGCAGGTACGGACCATGTTAAGAGTTTCTAGTCATAAATATTAAAATGTTAACTTTGTGAAAGGACTCATTGGCTCCACAGCAGACTCACTCGCTTTTTTTTATCCCCCCCCCCCCCCATTTGAATTTTTGTAATACTTATAAAGTATTATTTATATTTACACTGCACACACAACGAACGCACATTTGTTGAGGAGACCTGCACCATCTCACCGTGACCCGTTCGTGTGCCCTCAGGTGACCTTTCGCACGAGGATCTACCACTGCAACATCAACAGCCAGGGGGTGATCTGCCTGGACATCCTCAAGGACAACTGGAGCCCCGCCCTCACCATCTCCAAGGTGCTGCTGTCCATCTGCTCCCTGCTCACCGACTGTAACCCAGGTAACCCAGCTGGACTTCACCTGCTCACATGCCTGTGTTGAATGTTGTCGAACCTTGAAACATGAAGCAGCCGTGCAACAATGGGAAGCAGTTTCTTTTTTTATCTTCAAAACATCACGCTTTCCGCTCTATGGAGAGAGGGAGGGTTGGTGATGAATCCATTAGCTCTTTTTCATGTTTATTAAATGTTTTTCCATGTTTCATTTACAAAACAGGGAATTTAAATGTAGTCAGAAAACCCGTCGCCTGGCGACCGGTTCCAGCGCACGTTGCTCTTGAGAGTGAAACCAAAGAGGGGAAGGGTTACATTTTGTAGCACAGAAGATTCGATGACACGTCGGTTGTTCTGGTTCCACCTGCTGCTAAATGCTGTGACAGGACTTGTCTGATTCTGCTCATGGTCACAGATTTCACTGATATACTAAAAGAAACATTGCGCAATTTGCACTAAGACATCTCAACACATCTTCCCGTCCAGAACAAAACCGTCACTTATTTCTACAAAGAAGTGCAGCTAAACCAATTTTTTGTTTATAAATAAAATGTTTTTTTGTTTTTTAATAACTTGAATCCTATTTGTCTCCTCTCAGCCGACCCCCTGGTGGGAAGCATCGCCACCCAGTACACCGCCAACCGAGCGGAGCATGACCAGACAGCCAAACAGTGGACGAAGAGATACGCCACATAGACCCACATAGTGGGGGCGGGCGGGCGGGGGGGGGGGGGGGGTATTTCTATCTCAGATTTTTAGTACTTTATTGTCTGGTATATTTTTTTGCTTCCTGATTAAATTATCTCCACAAATATGGTAATAAAGGAAAACAATGGAAAGGAAATCTCGTTCGCCTCCTTTTTTTCCTTCTACATAGTTGTTTAAAAGGTTGGTAGCTGGACATCTCACACAAATACACTGATATGCATTATTACGGTAATGAGGACACTTTATATTTAATTAAATATTTAAAAAATAATTAGTTCGAAACTATTGATAATTATTTTGTAAATTGCCTTTACATTTTTTTAAAAGATTGAAGTCTGTTTCCATCAACATCAAATATACTCCATGCTACATATATAAACCACCCCCCCCCCCTTTAACCATGACGAAATAATCCTTTTCAGTCCGTGTTAGTTAAGGTGTTGGATTTGCTGCAGAGTCGTAACACCTGGATGACTTCTCATGTCAATGTGACATTTTCCACATTGTGCATCTCCGGAGAGGCCAAGAAAAGCTGTAATGGTCCCAATCTGTTGGCAAATATTTTACCTTTTCTCTAACCCGGTTCTTCAGTTTGGAAAAATTTTGACTTTTCACGTCGCTGCAAAGCAAGAATACAAAATCGGTGTTATGTACAGGTTTACTGTTAGATAATGATTATTGTACTGAAACAGACTGAGAAGAGGAACGTAAGGGTGGATTTTCTAGATAACGTGTCTTTATATATAACAATCCTGTCACCTGCCGGTTTCAATATGCATATGTTAACATAAATATGCTAATATTTTATTAATACGCATTCGCCTTTGCATTTTTTGGACTGGTTCCTTTATATAGGCAGTGCCTTGCATAAGTACTCACCCGTCTCCACCAGCTTTGCTCATCTGGAGATGGAAATGTTCGTCCATTCAGACAGTCGGTCTGCAGTTTAAGCCTTGGTTACTTAATTGGATGGAGGTCTGGTCTTTGACTGGGCCACTTTCAAACATTAACATGCTTTGTTCTAAACTATTTCCTTGTAGCTCTGGCTGTGTGTTAAGGGTCATTGTCCTGCTGCAAGATGAGCCTCGCGCCCGGTCTCAAGTCTTTTGCAGACTGCATCGTGTTTGGCTCCATCACCGCATGATGCTACGCCGTGTTTCACTGTTGGCGATGGTGTGATGGCCAGTGTCAGGTTTTCCACAAGACAGCACCGCGAGGTACATTGAGGCCAAAAAGTTAAATTTGGGTCCCATGTGACCAGAGCACCTTGTTTCAAAGGTTTGCTGTGTCTCCCGCGTGGCTTGTGTCAAACCCATGGGGGGGTAAATACTTGAGGACAATGTAGACATAGATAAATAGACGTATAGATAACTGTTGTGAATTCTTTTGGCCTGTATCAATTAAAGTGCTTTTGCTTTGTCTGTAAAAGTTTAAGAGACATTTGACAATGAAAGAACACAAGCTTGAATCCCCAGAATCCCCAGCGTCTGCGTCGTGTGACTACTTCAAGAATACGTTGGTACACGTCAGACAAAACGCCTGACTCACCTGGGCCACTTTGAAGCAGGTGGGATAAGTTCTCATTTGGAAAAAATGTATACCCTAATAAATATATAATCAATAAAGTTTCCCTCCCAAGAGCCATGATCAAAACATGTTGAAAAATCAGTGAATTTGAAGGAAACATTCAACCACAATGCAAATTGCACAAAAGGTAACTTGGAGGGGGGAAGTGCTCTACTTGAGGAAACTAAAGTGAGCCTACTGAGAACCCGTGTGAGCGGTAAGACTCAACACGTGAGGACGGGCGTCCCTGAACATCCTGGGAGTGCTGCGCGTGTAAACGCTGATAGGACGAGCCAGAGGAATGTTCGCCGTCCTCTAACATGCGAACATCGGCTCACGTTGGGAGTGGAGAACAAACACTCTATTGCGACTGTAATTATTTCAAGGCGGTTGTTTGTAGGCGTAAGGAACACACTGACATACAGCCAGCTATTCGCACGTTTAAAAGGTGGATGACTGAACAAGTACCTGCTTAATCCTCGCAGATTCCCCACAGTGAGTTTTCTCAAATCGATTAAAACAGAACATTTTCCCAAACAAGTGAGAACACCTTTGATAGAAATCAGCACGAGGCTTTTCGGGTTCATGTTTGTCAATGCCCAGTTCTTAAAATACTTGGGATGATTTCATAAGTTGGCGCTGACCTGCCAAGTGAAAATGATTCCCCAGAATGCAGAACTTGGGCCAGAAGGCCGAGTCTGGTAAATAAACTGACTCCCTCTCTCTGTAAAATAATCTTGTTATGAAATGTATTATTCAGGAAGCCGACATATTCTTTTATTTATTTTTTATTTCTAAAATATAAAGTGGCCAAAGTTAATGGTTAACTAACTTGACATAAACCCAGCTGATTCAGCTCACGTGCGATAACAAATCGTAAACGTGAAATTCCTCTGGTCAGCAGGAGTAAACGTTAATCGCTTACTTCACTCGGTCAGTGATTTAAAACCAATCACACGTGTAACATTGAGGCCGTGTGTCACAGAACCAACCGACGTGACCAACACACGCAGACCCACACAAATCTTTCATTGGTTTATTTTTAAAGGCCCATTGAACAAATACTGAAAACCACAAAAGAGATTTCAAATTCCCTCCGTCTTCTCTACTTCGTTCAGTAATCGATGGAGAAATATTTTTTAACAAAATGAAAAACAATTTTAATCTTTTGAATACCAAACAAGTGGCCCTGCGAGGTAAAAAAACAGAACTTGACTCTACGTTAAGCGTTGAACAACACCTTATTACGTGTAATTATAAGGAAGGTGGTTGATGCTCAGGAACATTTTGTGCTGCCAAGAATACTAAAATAGATCGACCGCAGAACAATTCCTGTGGTTGGTTTGGACAGGACATTTTGTACTGTGTGGTTTCTTAATTGATACACTGTAAAAAAAAAAAAAAAGGAAAAAGAAGGTCAAATGACTGGCAGCTACCAAACAAAAACCATAAAATTAAGGTCAACTTAATTTAAATTAAGTGCGAAAGACCATACATTTACAGGATTTTTCCGTAACAATTTTACAGAGAAACACATTTATTTTAAAAATGATTCCTATAGTATTATGATGAAATCCTTTTAATAAAGGGATATAACTAAAGATTCTGCAGCAAAAAACAAACAAAAAAGATTTTCTCTGTACTATTTACGATCAAACACCTTCAATAAAGTGATATCACCAAAGGTTTTGTAGTAAAACACTATTACTTTCAACTACAGTGACAACAGAACAACAGACGACAATGGACAACAAGACAACGGACAACATAGTGCAAGGAATACAAAATAATATAATACAATACTATATAAATGTATTGAAAAACATTGGCTTTGACATTATTAGCATAACACTTACATTTACAATATGACTGTTAATTTACAGATAATATCTTTATTTTTACAGGTAAAATCTATAAAATGAATGTTTTTCTCTGTAAAGTTGTTATGGAAAATTCCTGTGAATTTATGGTTCTCACACTTTATTCGAATTAAGTTATTTTACCTTAATTTAACAGTTTTTGTTTGGCAGCCGCTGCTGCTAGTCATTTGACCGTTTTTACGTGATTTTAATGTAATTTAAGAATACAGTTAAATACTCTAGAATAATAACAGTATTTCTTCCGTCTCGGCATTATTAGCATAACACTTAAATTTACAGTTGGACTGTTAATTTACAGATAATATCTTTATTTAGAGTTTTTCACATTATTTAAAAGAAACAGAAAAATTACTATAAAGATTAGTTATTTTCCGTAAAAATAGTATATTTTTTACAGTGTAGCATGATTACAATCGCAGTGAAGAACAAACACAGGTCCTAATTTATAGTTTAATATGATAAAATATGTGTTTAACATGTTTTGCTTTCACTACAACAATTACAGACAAATGGAAATTCAAGTTCAAATTTGTAAATAACTATCGATCAAGAGGGATTTCGGTAGCATGTTTCAACGTTAGCCTGCTTATATTTGTACAAGTACAACTAAGGTTGATGGCGATGTGATTAGTTCTGCAGGCTTACTTCTTATTAATCAGAACACTGGACAAATTAACCAGCTGTCGGCGCAATACCAATAGTGGAGGGATCGTCCAAGTGAAGACATTTAATCCCGGGGGCGGGGGCTTGTCGGCGAGACAGACACGTCCGAGCCGGGAACAATGGTGTAACCTGAGACCGCCACTGGCTGGTTCGTAGCACCCAGCAATGTGCGTTTGGATTTCACTCTGTGAAAACCTGGTTTCGACACAAGGCGGTCAAGGTCTAATTTAGTGACGGTTTGAGGTCACAGTCAGTTGGTATTCGTAAAAGATTTGATATAATCCCTTTTTCAACGTCGGTACTGCTTAAAGACGTTCTGCAGTTTCATTGTGGCTTCAAGTTTTGTTCAATGTTACATATTTTCAACCTTGACACCTGCGCGTCCTTTGACCACACTGTGATCCTTTCTTTGATTTTCCCATAGGCATCTGGAGTATCTTGAAACCTCATCAGTTAAAAAGAAAGCGCAAACTTCAAATTATTCATCAGTTCTGTGTTAAATGTGGCGCCCCCTGTGGACAAAAGCTACAGTGTTTTTCCGCAATGACGACTACTTTAACCGTAAGCATTGTTTTTTAAACAAAAGTGAAGTAAAGCGGCAACTTCTTTTCAGTACAATTACAAGTACACAGCTGTCCACAGTATGCGTGAGTTTCCCTTTTGGCTGTCATGGATTTTTGAAAAAAGGTCATCTTTGCAGATGCAAAATGACATGGAAAAAAACAAAGTATCAGGTCAGAAATGTTTTGATAAATCAAATAGAAACAGAACACACATCTTATGTGCGATTAAAAGATGTCAACAGATGAAATGGAACTGGAAAACAATTTACAGATTAAATGACAAATACATTAATAAAAATGCAAAGACATCAAAGTGTTTGAGTAAGTAATCATTTGAAAGCACTTAAAGGGCTTCATCTTAATTTTTTTGTTTTTAATATTTCATCTCCCTACGTTGTAATGGCTGTTGGACAGTATTTCCTGGTCTAGGGAGAGATATGACAAATCACCTCCTAAAGACCAAAACGTTAACAAACCTCTTATTATCCAAAATCTAAAGGTCTGTTCTGGAAATATATGCCCATATGTGACATTAGATTGCCTCGTTTCATTCCCAGATAAATGTTTTTAATGTTAGTGAGCAAATTAATTAAGGATGTTATGATGCAATGTATTTGATAAATGCCTTTACTCCCCACTGTACTCTGCTGTAAGCCCATGCACATGCCTGCACTTTACAACGTTCATCATTTACAACAGGTTCATAATCAGGTGTTGCGTGGTGGTCCACGTACCGCGTGAACGCGCTCTGCTGCGGTGGCCACGGTTCAGCGTGCACGTTGTGCTCTGCAACGTGACCCGCTGTGTTACACATTCCTCTCTGCACAAGCCACGAGGCTCCGCCCACCGACTCCCTCCAGGACTCTGAAACTGTGTCACTGGGTTAAAGTGGCTCGAGAACGAGGAGGGCGGGGCCAAAAAAAACCTGCACATGGACGAGCCCAACTGTTGAGAACATTTCGTTCCTACCGACGAGCGCCTCGTCGCGCTCTCACTATAAGAGGTGATCTCCATCGACCCGGACGCGTCCTCTCACAAGATTATTTACACAAAACGACTCGTAATATGAGCCTCGTCTTCTGAACTACCCTTTGTGCGGGATTTGTTTTGAGATTTTGCAGACATTTGAATCACAGATTTATTGTATTCCTCTTCTTTTTATTTTTATTTTTTTAATATACCTCGATCAAGGTATTCCTGAGGACATGGGGACACACAACCCTGGTAAGCGGACAAATAAGCTTTCATTTTTTTTATTTCGGGGAATGTAATTGTCATTCATCGCATGCTGTTCGCAGAGACGGTATTAACATTTAAGAAAGCTGCAGTGGTCCCAATTCATCTGTTTATATATCCGTAGGTGTATGTGTGTCTATATATAGATATATCCTTAGGTGTATGTATGTGTCAGTGTATGTATATATATATATATATATATATATATATATATATATATATATATATATATATATATATATATATATATATCCTTAGGTGTATGTGTATGTATGTGTGTATATATAACCTCCTTAGGTGTATGTGTATATATCCTTACGTGTGTGTATGTGTGTGTGTGTGTGTGTGTGTGTGTGTGTGTGTGTGTGTGTGTGTGTGTGTGTGTGTGTATGGACGCATAAAGTAATTAAATCAAATGAATGCGGTCCTTCCATTCAAACTGTATTAAAATCGTCAACTAATGTTGGAAAATGACACAATTTCTGAATTGGTCTTTTACGACACTGTCGTGCGGTTGAACCGAGTCTTTTTAAACGGGGTTAGGACATTTACATTTGACACAACAGTGTTTATCTTCCCCGCTCACATGCACCGCGCAGCCGAAGCCATGTGCGCCGTGTGTACGCGCTCTAAGGGAACACGGCTCTGATTGGCCAGGAGGCGTGTCCTGGACACGCGGGCTCCTGGGTTAGAGCTCTTCTCGGATTGGCTGAAGGGGCAGTGACGCGGTGACGTTGCATAAAAGCTCACCGCGAGGTACACGTGAGAGGACACGGACAAGAGCGTCTGACCTAGATTTCGGTTTCACGGAAATGCGCGACGGGGCGTCGTGTGGGTGGGTGGTGAAAAGGAAAAAGGAGACACCGAACAGTCACGTTGAAGCCCAGATAACCGCCTGCTGTGTGCCTCGAAGTGTCTTTAATGAACCAATATTCAGTTAAAAACGTTCATTTTAAATGGGAAAACTATGTTAATTTGAGCTGCTTTAAAATGTGAAAAACTACTTCGGTCACATGACTTTATTGAAAATATATATATATATATTTTTAAAGTTTGTATAAGTTACTTTTTTTATTCTTTTATGAATTACCCCGGAAAGTTGTGGGGAGAAAAAACATACTTAAATATCAAGGCGGGTCAGGCACGCCGTTTTTTTACACTCTGACCTTTGCTCCTCCTTCATACACAAGACTTTTCAGATAGTGTATTAAAACTGTATTAACCATGATTTAAGTGCCAATCTATTCATTACTTGCGTGTCACATGTTCCATACTACTTTTCTTCAAAATCACACAATTTTGTAACATGTCCATCACGGGCCAACTGTGGACCTTCGCGTTCTGAATCGTTGGAACCAAACCTGTTTTCAGGCTGAACCTGACAGTCGTGCCGATTTTTTTCTTTCTTTCTTCCCATCACGACTTTAGTCGCTTAGCTGACTCCTATTTGTTATGTAATGGTGTTATCCAAACAGAGAGCAGGTGTACTGTGTGTACTGTAGTCAACATACCAAACCCATTAGAGCACGTTTGTCTGCCTAGACGTTTCAGTTTGTGCATTTAATGACTGTACTTGGTTTACTGCCAAGTGTAATTTTGAACACAAAACAAGACATTTTAATTACTGCGGTGTCCTGCCCCGGTATAATCTCTCGTGTCGCAGTAACGGTGGCATTACATGAAATACCTGAATGTCGATGCAGGCGCATGAGTTCTCAGAACAGATTTAAACTCCTCGCAATGCTCAAGAATAACGCCTCCCGCCATGTAAATGAAAAAAAAAGGGAAGTCACCATACCTGCCATCGCTGTCTCTCCACAGGAGTGATCACCTACATTTCCTCCAGCCCGGAGTCCTTCGTGATGAGCAGTGGCCCCAGCCGAGGCTTTCTGGCCACGCCGGCGCCGCGCTCGTCGCTGCCCAGCCGGGCCGTCGGCATGGTGGTGGACATCTCCCCGGCGGCCAAGAGCGGCCACCAGCGCGGCGCCGGAGCGGAGAAGGCCGGGCGCTCCACCGCGTCTTCCAAGAGCAGCATTACCAGTAAGTATTCCAATATCTGTAATTATTAAGAAGAAAGAAGTATAACCCGGTGACACATAAGTCATTGTTTATGATGTTTTTTCTTCTTGCAGAAATTAACGGCATGGTGCTGCTGTGCAAGGTGTGCGGCGACGTGGCCTCGGGCTTCCACTATGGCGTCCACGCCTGCGAGGGCTGCAAGGTGAGACAAGTTCCCTCAGAAAAATCTCCACATCATGTTTGCTCACTTTGCAATACTTATTATTTTCTATTATTGTTATTTTTTTCAGGGCTTCTTCAGGAGAAGCATCCAGCAGAACATCCAGTACAAGAAGTGTCTCAAGATGGAGAACTGCACCATCATGAGGATCAACAGGAACCGCTGCCAGCAGTGTCGGTTCAAGAAGTGTCTGGCCGTCGGCATGTCCAGAGATGGTGAGGAGTCATTTAGGTTTCTGGCAGCCCATTATTAGGCATTATTAACTTGTTCTCTTCTCCTTGTTGAAAGTTGTTTAATCTCGGAGCAATCTAACGACCTTTTCGTCTTCTTTCTCTCAGCTGTCCGATTTGGCCGCATCCCGAAGAGGGAGAAGCAGAGGATGCTGCTGGAGATGCAGAACGCCATGAACAACATGATGAGCAGCAACAGCCAGCTGGAGAGCATGCTGCACGGCCACCAGAGCCCGCCGCTGGCCGCGGAGCCCAAGAGCTGCTCCTCGCCCGCCTCCTCGTCCGCCTCTTCTTCCACCTCCTCGTCCTCCTCCGCTTTCGACTCCCCATCGTGCCGTAGCCCTTCCTCCCCGCGGTGCCCCCAGGACTCAGAGTCCGTGGTTTCCATGGACACCAACTCCAGCTCGGGCTCGTCCTGCGCGTCGGACAGCGGCGAGGATGAGTCGGTTGCGATGGCGGCGAGCAGGCGGCACCGGGACGCGTTGGCCTGCGTCCAGCAGAGGTCGCCCGGACGGGACCGGGCCTCGCCCCTGACGGGGGCCGTCGCCCCCCAGCAGACTGGCTGCGACGGCCGAATGACAGAGGAGCAGCAGCAGCAGCAGCAGCAGCAGCAGCAGCATCAGGGCAGCCGGAGCTGCTGGAACAGCAACGTGGTTGCCGGGGGTTACCAAGACCGCTCTTACAGTAGCAGCCCGCACGTCACCAACACTGCTTACAGGCAGGAGGGCGAAGTTCACCAGCAGCAGCTCAACAGCGCCCCCTGTTGCAAATCTTCAGAAGACAGCCGAAGACCGCTCAGCACACAAACCGCCTCAAGAGGTTACAGCGGAGCAACCAGCTGCGTGACCAACACAGCACACTTGGTGAGTGTCCTTCCTCTACTTGAAAATTCGCATCACCATTCCCGCACCCAAAACCGTCTTGACGTTAGTCTTCTTTTTTTCCAGGTCTGTCCAATGAACTCGTCCCCCTACGTGGACCCCCGCAAGCCGAGCCAGGAGGTCTGGGAGGAGTTCTCCCAGAGCTTCACGCCCGCCGTGCGGGACGTGGTGGACTTCGCCAAGAGCATCCCGGGTTTCTGCGACCTCCCCGAGCACGACCAGGTCGGCCTGCTGAAGGCCGGGACGTTTGAGGTAATAAGAGCTTCATGTTGTGTTCAAACACTCAGATAACCGCGGGAATGGAAAGCTCTTTTTTCTTTTTTTGTGGTTGTGTCTTCACCTGACTAAATATCCAACCTCCCCCTCGCAGGTGCTGATGGTCCGATTCGCCTCTCTGTTCAACGCGGTTGAGCGCACCGTGACCTTCTTGAGCGGCAAGCGCTACAGCCTCGACACGCTGAGGTCGCTGGGCGCCGGCGAGCTGCTCAACTCCATGTGCGAGTTCAGCGAGAAGCTGGCGGCGCTGCGGCTCGACTCGGACGTAATGCGTCTCTTCACGGCCGTGGTGCTCGTGTCAGCCGGTGAGAAAACGGCCTTAAATAAAATAACTTTTATATAACGATGTGAAAGTCTTTAACGAAGCCCCTTCCTGGCCGCCGGCATTGACCCTTCTCTCCCTCTCGGCCCTTTGGCACAGATCGCTCAGGGATCCAGGACCTGGGCTCCGTTGAGGCCCTGCAGGACCAGCTGATCCGCGGCCTGAGGAACCTGGTGATGCAGAACCACGGCGAGGAGTCGGCCACCACCTTCACCAAGCTGCTGCTCAAGCTCCCCGAGCTGCGTTCACTCAACAACATGCACTCCGAGGAGCTGCTCTCCTTCAAAGTGCACCCTTGAAAAAGCTCCCAGCTTCCACCTCATCCACACACCTCCAGCAGGAACTGCCCCCCCCGAGACAACCCACTAGCGTGCTTGTTTCTAGAATGTATTGAAAGTTGTTATTTGTTGTTGGGTAGAACCCCCGAAGAGAAATGAATATGAGACGTAGTGTATTCATAGAAGCCAGGAGAGCCTTGGTTCACGCAGAGTCGGAGAACACGACTGGCTTCATGGGACGATGCGAGAAGAAACCAATGAGTCGCTCAACGGGACACTGAGGATTCCTTAGTGTGTCCTCTGACCGGCAGGAGTGATTAGTCAAATGCTGTTGACTGATGGACGCTGCTACCGCATGGCTGTACCTAATGCAAACGCTCCTTACGTGGGAGTTCTTCTCCCTCTCGTCTCGGTTTCCCTGTAAATAGTGTCAGTGTTTCTTTTGTCCGTGTGTGCCTGCGGGTTGACTGGGGATTTGTCCGGGGGAGTTGGTGATGCCCTGTATTCCACAGCAAAACTAGAACAGGACATTTAATCACTCAAAATTGTCACACACGTTTCTGCTGTTTTCCCACTTATTTTTACGTTCTTTTTTTTTTTTTTTGCCATTTGTCGGCTTTTAGCATGGCACAGAATTTTAATGTTTGTCATTCATTTTGTTAAAACATGTTTCTGCAACTGGCAACACTGCCATATGTAAATAACTATATAAATATATAAATTTCAAATGGACATAGAATATAAATATCATTATAGTATGAATAAATACAAGTGAAGAATACCTGTTTATGGTCAAGTGTTTTTGAATGAATGAAGCTGACTTAGGAGGTGCACAAATGAATCTTAAATTGCGTCTGTTCTACACTAGGTGGAGCTGTTTACCATCAGGAGCTTAAATTCAAATCGCTTTCTACTCAAAGACCATTTCCAGTTTGTCTTTGCAAACGGTTGCATAATATGGACGAGTTTAGCCTCCAGTGATTCCACTGAATAACTATTTCAATTCAGCTGAGCTCCAGCAAATATTTATATTTAAAAGAATCTTCTCTCATTTCCCTCCTCCCTATGAAACCCGCCCTTCAGCCTGTTTTCCTTCCACTGGAGGAGCTGCAAAGATGCAGAGCTGTGGAGGGAGAATCTGACATCCACATGAGTAGTTTTGTACTCCACAAATCTGGCCTTCATGGAAGAGTGGCAAGAAGAAAGCTGCTGTTGAAAAGGGCACATGAGACCAAAAATGAACTTTTTGCAAAATGCTTTGTGGGAAATACAGTGGCGGCATCATTAAATCAGTAAAGTACCTCAGTTCGCTCAGAGCTCCTCAGCTTCATACTGGGCGTGGTGAAGCTGCCACCTCTAACGTGTCACAGTAAGCCGGTTCAAAGGCTTTTGTTTTGCATATGGAAATGTTGTCAAGCTCTGTTAGTTACTTAAAATGTTTATCCAGGATGTCTTTGTCTGTATAACTGGAGGATCAACACCATGGAGCTCAAATCTCAACTGTAGAAGAACATTCATCAGCTGGAATCGAGATTTGTGAGTACAACTTTCCATTTTACTTTAACAATCAACAAGGACAGCAGGTGAATAGTAGTTAATAGAAGAGCTGTGTCATCACCCGCTTCTCAAACCACAGCCAAAGGTGAAAAAGGCACACTGGGGATTTTGTACTCGGCATGTGGACAGACTGTAAAGCCCTTCGAGGCAAATTAGTAATTTGCAATTTTCGGCTATACAATAATATAATAATATAATACAAAGTACACCTCTAATACATCCTTGGGCCTACTTTGTTGTGTTTTCAATTAATTCTCTAATTAGAGCTTATCTCACTTGTTGTCTCATCATTATTGTTGCAGCTGCTTTCAGTAGTTTTTTATTTGAAGGTTTCAATTCTCCGGAAGGTTAGAGTTCACTTTTAAGTTATCTATTTATAAGTATTCTATTTTTGCTTCTTGTTTGCAGTGAAACTCCACAATGGATTGTTTTGTGCCTCTGATTGTCCTCCTCTGTGGTAAGGTGGAGTCGTTTAAATAACGTAACAACGGTTGGTTTTAAGTTCCAACACATGATTGTAAACCTGTTAAGAGATGTAGGTAAAAAAGAGTAAATTCTCTGGGGAGAACTTCAATTGATTGTACATTTTCATCAAATTTAAGTTTTTATATGTAAAAGAGTCTTTAGTAGAATAATACCGCGTTATTTATCAAGTTCTATACAATTTGCATGAGTTGGATTTCATGCTGTACATTTAAGGAATGATTTCAGACTTTATAAATCACTAAACACTAACCGTGCCCTCTCTCACAACCCTCAGGAGTTCACTTCATCTCCTGCTCTAAAATACCACCACGTAAGTACTACTATGTGGACACACCAAAGACCTGGACTGAAGCTCAGAGTTACTGCAGAGAGAAATACACCGACCTGGCGACCATCGAAAGCACGGATGATGTAAGCAGGCTACCACCTGACAAAAAACCATACAGATGGATGGGACTGACTGACGACCCCAAATCCTGGAGAGGCACCATGGGTAATGACTCCATCTCCTGGAGATGGTCATCGACTGGTGAAACAAGTAGAACTGGTTACCAGAACTGGGCGGCAGGGAATTCAGCCAATCCCCTGCTGACCTGTGCTGTGATGCTCGCTGATGGACGATGGATTGAATATCCCTGTAACTCATCTTTATATTTGTTTCACTGGTAAGACATTATTTGAGTTTATTGATTTTATTCACTGAATTAATTTGTCCACATTTCATAGAACCGGTTGCAGCTTCTGTTCTCTTTATGAATTTACCTGCTGCAATGTAACACTGAATAAGATTAATATACGGTTTGTCGATTCAGTATATTTCACATCTGCTACTCTCTGCATGCATGTTATTATTGATAGATAATAACTTATTGGAACATCACATACTCATTTAGATATCTACATAAATCAATACGTATACAACTAGATACTAGATAGTATTAGCTTTTTAGTAGAAGTAAAGATGGATGGATGGATATATATATATATAATAATAATAATAATATGTTTTATTTATATTGCGCTTTACATGTGAGGACACATCTCAAAGTGCATTACACAAGCAGAAACATTAAAAGACATTGAACATTAAAAGTACATAAAAAAATCATTCAGAGGTAGCTAAAAACAGTTATACTAAGAGAAAGCAATAAAAAATAAATAGGTCTTTAATTTGTTTTTAAAAACTTCTAAAGACTGTGGCCCCCTCAGGTGGTCGGGGAGGGCATTCCACAGTCGAGGGGCAGTCACCTGGAAGGCCCTGTCTCCCATGGTGCAGAGTTTAGACCTGGGGACCTGGAGTTTGTGACTGTCAGAGGAGCGGAGATGACGGGTTGGGTTATGTGTAGTGAGTAGTTCTTTAAGGTACAATGGTGCGCTGCCGTGAACACATTGATAGGTCAGGAGACAGATCTTGTAGTCAATCCTGAACCTGACAGGAAGCCAGTGAAGTTTATGGAGGATGGGTGTGATGTGCTTAGATTTTCGCACCCTCATCAGGACCCTGGCAGCGCAGTTCTGAATATACTGCAGTCTCTGCAGGCTCCTGCCAGGGATCCCGATGAGGAGCGAATTACAGTAGTCAAGCCTGGAGGAGACAAAGGCATGAACCAGCCTCTCTGCATCAAGAAGAGAGAGTGAGGGACGGAGTTTTGAGATATTGCGGAGATGAAAGAATGCGGTCTTACAGATATGTTGGATGTGGGTGTTCAATGATAGGTGTGGGTCAAATCGAACCCCCAGGTTTGTTATAGAGGATGTCGGTGGAATGTCATGGCCAGCGAATGAATAAACAGTCAAGGGGAAAGATTGAAGTTGGTGTGGGGTCCCAATGAGGAGACCTTCGGTTTTGGAGTTGTTTAACTGGAGAAGGTTGTCAGTCATCCATGCCCTTGTCTCCTCCAGGCAGGCAGTTAGCGTGGAGAGTGATGATCCAGAGGATGTGGGGTCCAACCTGACGTAGAGCTGCGTATCGTCAGCATAGCAGTGGAAAGCAACTCCATGCCTGCTGATGATGTGGCCCCCAGATAAATTCAGATAATATAATGTATATACATTTATATATACTTGGCAGAAAGTCCCCAACCAAAGGGAGAGATTATATATTACACACACACACACAATCTATTTACTATCTCTATCCAACCGAGGCGGCTGTGCGCCTGGTCACAAGGGTGACAACTGGGAATTTTCAGCCAGAGAATACTGCCCGGTTCGTTATGGTTTTAATAAAAAGGGAGCAGAGAGATGTTGAAACAATTTGTTTTTATTTACAGGAAAGTTTTTTTATAAAATATAAAATATTCTAAAAATAAATACATAATATACTCCATGCTAAAAGAGATCACTATACTGAGGTACTCTACAGGCACGAGGTGACTATTAGGAGGCCTACAGTAGTGGAAGGCAAAAGGGCAACCACCAGGGAACAGAGAAACACACACACACACACACACACACAATATAAAACATGCAAATTAAACAGAGAATGAGGAAGCCCTCCACCTCGTGAGCCACCACCTATAGGCCTAGGACAAGCCCACCTGTACTGGCATTGACGGGACCCCAGTAAAGGACTTGGTAACGGTTGGTTTATGAAAAAGATAAACAAAAAGAAAAAGACACTACCTTAACTGGAGGCAACACAGATTAACAATTCATAATCAAAATATTAAATGAAACAAGGTAACCATAAGTCCAAACATTTTTTCAAACAAAAGCAAAAACAGCAGTGACTAAGGCTCGGCTGCAGCACCCGAACCGGCCATCACTTTCCGTTCCTGTTGTAAGAGACACAGGTGAAATAAGATAGGAGCTTATTTAACCATGGAACAACCACTGCTCCAAAACAGACCTACGTGGGAATTTTGCTTCATACAGACACCCATCCACCTCGTGGTGAGTGCTGCACCGATGCCGTGGAAGCTCTGGAAGTCCCCCCACTTACCTCCACTGGGAGGTACACCCAGAACACCTGAAAGTGATCTGGTCTCACCTGTCGTAGATTACCAATTAGGGTGGTGTGGCCAAACAGGCAGGAGGGAGGGAGAGCTCCACCCATCACATCTAGTTTGACTAAGAAATCACTTCCAATGATTTACTCGGCCGTGTCTTTACTTCGGGTGTCTGGAATCCACCTCTTTGTTTTGTCAGACAAATTGATGAATTCAAATCTTGTGACCTCGTGACGTCTCCAGGTTGACAACAACAATCAGCATGAATTGGTTTACAACTCGCTATAGATAAGAGCCATTAGAAGTACAATTTAAGTGCTTCCATTTGTTAGTGTTTTAGTCAAGGTTTAGTCTGAAGAGGTGTGTCTTTAGTTTGTGGCTGAAGATGTAAAGACTCTCTGCGGTCCTGATGTCAGGCAGTGCCGGGGCTCCGTACACGCACATCACGCACTGTGCGTAGGGCACCAAGTGCCTGGGGGGGCACCAAAAAATCTGGGACATGAAAAATCACCACAGTAGGCTACTAGTATAGATGACAAATAAAATATGTCTAAAGCATGTTAATATGCAAAAGAAATACAAAAGTAATAGGTCATCACTCACAGCAGCTCGGCGATTAAAGAGCTGGTTCCTGGGCTACGGAGATTCCCCCTCCCCCCTCTCAGCGCAATTAGTTTCACCCGATGGGATCCAAAGTCCAACTGGCTTGATGCTCACTTTCACGCGCACGGACGCTTTGGCTACGAGGAGGAAGCAGAAGCACCGAGCGGCGCACAAAGAGGGGAAACCGATCCGCGTCACGAGCACGCGCGCACCTCCACAGCCCGGACACGCGCGCAAGCATACGCACGCAGCCAAGAAGCCGCATTTATAGAAAAAAGAATTTTTCCCCCGAGACAACGACGCTCGAGCAATGTGCTTAAAAACAAAACAGGCAATGCAACAATAAATGCATACACAATACATAATAAAAACATACAATAGAATACTGTCAGTATAAAAAGAAAATATAAAAAAAACTGACCCGAACCTAACTAAAAGCTTGTGAAAAAAGATGTGTCTTAAGTCTAATTTTAAAAGAATACCCTGTTGTGATGGACATCAGTTCCACTGGTAAAGCGTTCCAGAGCACAGGACCACAGTGACTGAAAGAACCATAAGCTAGTTTGGAGTTGATTTTGGGTATAGTGAGAAGAGCTTTGTTACATGATGATCTAAGGGATCTCACCAGAGTGTATTTAGTCAACATGTCAACAACATAAGGGGGAGCAAGGTCGTTATGATGTCAGGTCAGTTTACAACATGTTCCCACCCCAAAGAGCGAAATACCTCGGTTTTCGTTTTTCATGTGAAACAAACAGCGTTAAAAGTAAACCATTTGTTTGACTCCCAAACCTTCAGTCCACACTGTGTGCAACATGTTCAACTTTATTACGCTAGTCGGTAGCACTGCACACTGCAAACAGACTTTACCAAAACAGATTATTAATACATTTTTACTAAACGTTCAGACTTTATTAAGCTAAGAGGAGCAAGATGAATTTACAGGTTATTTATGATGCAACCAGCATCCAATGGATTAACATGATCGGAGCGATGTTTTGCATATGGAAATGTTGTCAAGCACTTTACATCACTCAAGAAGGTTTATCCAGGTTGTCTTTGTCTGAATTACTGGAGGATCAACACCATGGAGCTGAAATCTCAACTGTAGGAGAAAAACAGCTGGATTTGAGATTTGTGAGTTTAACTTTCCATTTTTCTTTAACAATAAATAAGGACAGCAGGTGACTAATTGTTAATAGAAGAGCTGTGTCATCACCTGGCTCTCAAACCGCAGCCAATGGTGAAAGAGACACACAGGGTATTTAAGAGAACATGTATACTTATTTTCAGGTACTGCTGGAAAAAAGAAAACAAAAGGTAAATTTGGACCAAACTAAATCTGGCGGGAAAAACTCTTCCCTTTAGCTGAGTAGAGTGAATGTAACACGGTGGGAAAGGCTCTCTTCTCCCGACGCAGGACGGTCGGGTCTTGTGGGCTGCAGACGTGGTCGGCTGCCTCGATGTCTAGACTTTGATGCACCTGAAAATAACCAAAATCCTGATAACTTGACATCAACAAATACAGTATAAAACACTCCATGGAATACAAAGTACACCTCTAACATACTTGTGCCTAGTTTGTTTCTGTTTTTCTCCAATTCTCTTGTTAAAGTTCATCTACCTTGTGGTCTCATAATTTTATTTTGCTGCTGACTTTTTATTCAACAGTCTTAATCAGCCAGAGGTTTAAAAGTTCATTTTTGGTTAAAGAATTAAATTTTTCTTTAATGTTTGCAGTGAAAATCAGCAATGGATTCTTGCCTGACTCTAATGGTCCTCTTCCTTGGTACGGTTGAATCATTTTAATATTATAAAACGATTGGTTATCAGTTCAAACTCATCATTCTAAGCTTGTTGCGTGATGCAGGTAAAAAAGAGAGTTTTTATACGTAAAAAGTATCTGTAGTTGAATAACACAGTGTTGTTTTACATCATACACGAGTTGGATTTAATGTATAATTATGGGAATGGTTTCACACTTTGTAAATCACTAAACACTAACCGTGCCCTCTCTCACAACCCTCAGGAGTTCACTTCATCTCCTGCTCTAAAATACCACCACGTAAGTACTACTATGTGGACACACCAAAGACCTGGGCTGAAGCTCAGAGTTACTGCAGAGAGAAATACACCGACCTGGCGACCTTCGAAAGCACGGATGATGTAAGCAGGCTACCACCTGACACCAAATCATACAGATGGATCGGACTGACTGACGACCCCAAATCCTGGAGAGGCACCATGGGTAATGACTCCATCTCCTGGAGATGGTCATCGACTGGTGAAACGAGTAGAACTGGTTACCAGAACTGGGCGGCAGGGAGACCAGCCAATCCCCTGCTGACCTGTGCTGCGATGCTCCCTGATGGACGATGGAAGGAATATCCCTGTAACTCAGTTTTCTATTTCATTTGTTACACTGGTAAGACATGATTTGAGTTCATCAATTTCATACACTTAATAGATTTGTCCAATAACAACATTTCATACAAACGGTTGCAGCTTCTGTTCTCTTTGTCAATTTACCTGCTGCAAAGTAACACTGAATAACATTAAAAGGCGTTTTGTTTATTAATTATAATTCACATCTGCTACTCTCTCACTGGTAAGAGGGGATTTATGGGATTATTGGTAGATGGTAGTTAAAATATATGTAGAATATTGATTTTTAATATCAATTATATTATTCCTCACAATGAGTCAATGAAAATGTCATTACTTGTTACACTGGATTCCCTTCTGTCTGTTTCAGAGACGAACCAAGCAAAGAAAACCTTTGTGTTAATCCAACTTGGAAGAAGCTGGTCTGCTGCCCGCGACTACTGCAGAGAACACCACACAGATTTAGCCGAGATTGAGAATGATGAGGAACAGAATGAGGTCTCTTCTGTAAACCAATATTTTGTAGTTTGGATTGGTCTGTACCGAGTGCCGTGGACTTGGTCTGACAAGTCAACAAGATCCTTTAGTTTCTGGGATAGTGGTCAGCCAGGTAACACCGGTGGCAAACAATTCTGTGGATGTATGCGTCCATCACATCGATGGAACGACGGCGACTGCTCTCAACTATTCCCTTTCGCCTGCCATCAAGGTGATTGTGAACAAGTAATAATTGTTTTACATGCATCATATTTACAGTAGAAGTCTCACTGTTTAAAGACTGCATGTGTATTTTATGATTCAGTTAACACATTGACGACCACGCTCAGGATAAAGTTTGAGACTGACGCTGACGTCACAGATCCAGCTCTTAACGCCCAGATCCTGCAGCAGGTACGACTCTGTGTTGTGTGTTTTAAGAGGTGAAAGTGGACGCAGAAAATTACAGAACACTGCAGTTTGTTTTCCCTCTTCAGCTGAGTGCGGCGCTGACACGTCAGGGATCGACTGACTTCAAGCTGAGATGGAAGATTCCGCCCAAAAAGCAGGAGAAGCAAACAGAATCTCAATGTATCATAAATGGATGACATTTATTTTAACTGCAAGCCTACTATGTTATACAATGTTTTGTGTCATCTGTGTTATTTGAGAATGATATTAGACCTCAGCTATTAGAAGATTTGTCTTTTGTTTGTTTGCATGCTTGTTAAATTGCTGTCCTGGTTACCAGGGAAACTAAAGGAAACTCCAGTCAAGAGAGGAGCAACTGGTCTGTGTGATTTAAAAAGTCATTAAAAAAAACACAATGAGTTGAATTTGAATTTTAAGTTCTTAAATACTATTTTAAAATTATTTATTGACACCTTTACTTGTTACACAGTGACTAAAGGATGTTATGCAACTAATGTCATCATAGCCTTTGTTTGGAATTACTTGTGTTCTTTTTACATGTTTTAAGACATATGAAGATTTTTAACTTGTAAAATTATAAATAATTTGTCTGTGGTTTTTGAAAACTTAAAACAACCTCTATTTCTTCTCCCTTTTTGGAAATTCCATAATCAATGAATAAACATGTCACAGTTCTGATCCCCACCCTCCTCACTCCACCTAATCAGTTGATTCGGTACACCTGCTCGGCACATTCACCTCGTCAGCTCAATCGCACGCACCTGTCACCCTACTCGCTGCCCTCAGTATTTAAACCCCACTCACTCACTCACTGCCAGATTGTTCTTTTGCGTCCATGCCAGACTCTCCAGCGGTTGCCGCGGACAGATTACCGACCCTGCTTGCCCCTATTTTACCCCGATGGCCCGAACCCCAGTGAATCGACCTGGCCTGCAGTCCCGTCGATGGTCTGCTTGCTGCCTGAACTTCTAATAAAGGACAAAGAGCTCTGAATTCTGGTGTTGTGCATTTTGGTTTGCACAAACCATTATAAAGCAATTACGTTTTTATTATAAAGTTTAAAGACAAGATGTCTCCCTCTTCAGTGAGAAGTGCATTGTGGGTGATTTTATTCTGGACGTCTCTAGTTTCCACTTTTCTGTAAAACACACTTTGAATGTAACCAGCTTCCGAACTACTTGTGATGTCCAACAATCACACACACATATGATGAGCAGCCATATTCCTGATATCTGAATCCGCTCTCACACTCAGCTGTAACTCTTTCCTCATGTGATGAGTCCTGTTTTCATTAAACTGTCAAGAGAATTTTAAGCAAATTCTGGAAACTTATTTGGAGCAAATAAACGTGGCTATGCAAAGTGTAGTGTCATCTGGAGTTAATTTATATAAATATATATATATATAAATACTGCAGAGTCATTTTAGGGGAGAGCATGATCGTCCTTCAGTCAGACACACACTCACACACACACACACACACACTCACACACACACACACACACACACACACAACGTAGATCTATTTACCTTCTCTAGTTTGACTAAGAAATCACTTCCAATGATTTACTCGGTCGTGTCTTTACTTCGGGTGTCTGGAATCCACCTCTTTGTTTTGTCAGACAAATTGATGAATTCAAATCTCGTGACCTTGTGTCGTCTCCAGGTTGACAACAACAATCAGCATGAATTGAAAGTGCAACTTGATCAAATAAGCCGGTTTACAACTCGCTATAGATAAGAGCCATTAGAAGTACAATTTAAGTGCTTCCATTTGTTAGTGTTTTCAGTCAAGGTTTAGTCTGAAGAGGTGTGTCTTTAGTTTGTGGCTGAAGATGTAAAGACTCTCTGCGGTCCTGATGTCAGGTCAGGTTACAACACGTTCACACCCCAAAGAGTGAAATACCTCGGTTTTAGTTTTTCATGTGAAACAAACAGCGTTTACCTCAATGAAAGTAAAGCATTTGTTTGACTCCCAAACCTTCAGTCCACATTGTGTGCAACATGTTCAACTTTATTACGCTAGTCGGTAGCACTGCACACTGCAAACAGACTTTACCAAAACAGATGATTAATACATTTTTACTAAACGTTCAGACTTTATTAAGCTAAGAGGAGGAAGATGAATTTACAAGTTATTTATGATGCAACCAGCATCCAATGGATTAACACGATCAGAGCGATGTTTTGCATATGGAAATGTTGTCAAGCACTTTATATCACTCAAGAAGGTTTATCCAGGTTGTCTTTGTCTGAATTACTGGAGGATCAACACCATGGAGCTGAAATCTCAACTGTAGGAGAAATTTCAACAGCTGCATTTGAGATTTGTGAGTTTAACCTTCCATTTTACTTTAACAATAAACAAGGACTGCAGGTGAATAATTGTTAATTCTCAAACTGCAGCCAATGGTCAAAGAGACACACTGGGGATTCAAGAGTGAAGATATATTTTCAGGGATTGCTGGAAAAATGCAAACAAAAGCTAATTTGGACCAAACTAAATCTGGCATAAAAAACTCTTCCCTTTAGCTGAGTAGAGTGAATGGGAGTGGCGGTGGGAAAGGCTCTCTTCTCCCGACGCAGGACGGTCGGGTCTTGTGGGCTGCAGACGTGGTCGGCTGCCTCGATGTCTAGACTTTGTTGCACGTAAAAATCTGCCAAATCCTGATCATCTGCCATCACCAAATACAGTATAAAACACTCCCAGGAATACAAAGTACACCTCTAACATACTTGTGCCTAGTTTGTTTCTGTTTTTCTCTAATTCTCTTGTTAAAGCTCATCTACCTTGTGGTCTCATCATAATTTTTGCATCTGACTTTTTATTCAACAGTCTTAATCAGCCAGAGGTTTACAAGTTCATTTTTTGGTTAAAGAATTACATTTTTCCTTTCTCGTTTGCAGTGAAAATCAGCAATGGATTCTTGCTTGACTCTGATTGTCCTCTTCCTTGGTAAGGTCGAGTCATTTTAATATTATAAAACGATTGGTTATAAGTTCAAACTCATCATTCTAAGCTTGTTGAGTGATGCAGGTAAAAAAGAGAATTCATTCACTTGGGGACGGAGGTTTATCCATCATCAATGATAAAAAGAAGAATTTATTATGATCACCACTTGCAATCATAATATATTTTGAAAAATGATTAAGCATGAAAACCCATTTGTTCATTTTCCCGTATTATCCATGAAAAAGGGAAATGTACTTTGTTCATCGCTTACTTTGTTAAAATGACAAACTGATGAAAATTCTGAAATTAACTAATTGAACATATATATTGAAGCCGAACATCTATGAAAAAATGTAAAAGTATAAAGGTAAGAGAAGAAAAGGTGCTTCATAGTGACATAACTGAAATTACATGTAACATATCTACAGTACATTTGCTCACATTTAGTTTTTTATACGTAAAAAGTATCTGTAATATAATTTTGCAGTGTTGTTTATCAAGCTATGTTTAACCTACACAAGTTGGATTCAATGTATAATTATGGGGATGATTTCACACTTTGTAAATCACTAAACACTAACCGTGCCCTCTCTCACAACCCTCAGGAGTTCACTTCATCTCCTGCTCTAAAATACCACCACGTAAGTACTACTATGTGGACACACCAAAGACCTGGGCTGAAGCTCAGCGATACTGCAGAGAGAAATACACCGACCTGGCGACCATCGAAAGCACGGATGATGTAAGCAGGCTACCACCTGGCATCCGTACATGGACATGGATCGGACTGACTGACGACCCCAAATCCTGGAGAGGCACCATGGGTAATGACTCCATCTCCTGGAGATGGTCATCGACTGGTGAAACGAGTAGAACTGGTTACCACAACTGGGCGGCAGGGAGACCAATCTATGGCCTGCAGACCTGTGTTATAATGCTCGCTGGTGGACGATGGATTGAATATCCCTGTCACGTAGCTTCATATTTCATTTGTTACACTGGTAAGACATTATTTGAGTTTATCAATTTCATACGCTGAATAGATTTGTCCACTAACAACATTTCATACAAACGGTTGCAGCTTCTGTTCTCTTTGTGAATTTACCTGCTGCAAAGTAACACTGAATAAGATTAATAGGCGGTTTATTGATTTACCGTAGTATTATTCACATCTGCTGCTCTCTCACTGGTAAGAGGGGATTTATGTGATTATTGGTAGATAGTTTTTAAAATATATACGTATATAACATTCATTTTTTTCCTCACAATGAGTCAATGAAAATGTCAATACTCGTTACACTGGATTCCCTTCTGTCTGTTTCAGAGACGAACCAAGCAAAGAAAACTTTTGTGTTAATCGAACTTGGAAAAAGCTGGTCTGCTGCCCGCGACTACTGCAGAGAACACCACACAGATTTAGCCGAGATTGAGAATGATGAGGAACAGAATGAGGTCTATTCTGCACATCCAAGATATGGCAGAGTTTGGATTGGTCTGTACCGAGTGCCGTGGACTTGGTCTGACAAGTCAACAACCCTCTTTAGATTCTGGGCTAGTGGTGAGCCAAGTAATCACTACAACAGTGAATTCTGTGCCGCTCAGCATCCATTACGTCAGTGGAATGACATTGACTGCTCTGCCCTATTCCCTTTCGTCTGCCATCAAGGTGATTGTGAACAAGTATTAATTGTTTTACATGCATCATATTTACAGTAGAAGTCTCACTGTTTAAAGACTGCATGTGTATTTTATGGTTCAGTTAACACATTGACGACCACGCTCAGGATGAAGTTTGAGACTGACGCTGACGTCACAGATTCAGCTCTTAACGCCCAGATCCTGCAGCAGGTACGACTCTGTGTTGTTTGTTTTAAGAGGTGAAAGTGGACGCGGAAAATTACAGAAAACTGCAGTTTGTTTTCCCTCTTCAGCTGAGTGCGGCGCTGACACGTCAGGGATTGACTGACTTCAAGCTGAGATGGAAGATTCCGCCCAAAAAGCAGGAGAAGCAAACAGAATCTCAATGTATCATAAATGGATGACATTCATTTTAACTGCAAGCCTACTATGTTATACAATGTTTTGTGTCATCTATGTTATCTGAAAATAATATTAGACCTCAGCTATTAGAAGATTTGTCTTTTGTTTGTTTGCATGCTTGTTAAATTGCTGTCCTGGTTACCAGGGAAACTAAAGGAAACTCCAGTCAAGAGAGGAGCAACTGGTCTGTGTGATTTAAAAAGTCATTAAAAAAAACACAATGAGTTGAATTTGAATTTTAAGTTCTTAAATACTATTTTAAAATGATTTATTGACACCTTTACTTGTTACACAGTGACTAAAGGATGTTATATAACTAATGTCATCATAGCCTTTGTTTAGAATGACTTGTGTTCTTTTTGCATGTTTTAAGACATATGAAGATTTTTTACTTGTAAAATAATAAATAATTTGTCTGTGGTTTTTCAAAACTTAAAACAACCTCTATTTCTTCTCCCTCTTTGGAAATTCCATAATCAATGAATAAGCAATTATGTTTTTATTAAAAAGTTTAAAGACAAGATGTCTCCCTCTTCAGTGAGAAGTGCATTGTGGGTGATTTTATTCTGGACGTCTCTGGTTTCCACTTTTGTGAAAAACACACTTTGAATGTAACCAGCTCTTGAACTACTTGTGATGTCCAACAATCACACACACATATGATGAGCAGCCATATTCCTGACATCTGAATCCGCTCTCACACTCAGCTGTAACTCTTTCCTCGTGTGATGAGTCCTGTTTTCATTAAACTGTCAAGAGAATTTTAAGCAAATTCTGGAAACTTATTTGGAGCAAATAAACGTGGCTATGCAAAGTGTAGTGTTATCTGGAGTTAATTTATATAAATATATATATATATATATAAATACTGCAGAGTCATTTTAGGGGAGAGCATGATCGTCCATCAGTCAGACACACACACACACACACACACACAACGTAGATCTATTTACCTTCTCTAGTTTGACTAAGAAATCACTTCCAATGATTAACTCGGCCGTGTCTTTACTTCGGGTGTCTGGAATCCACCTCTTTGTTTTGTCAGACAAATTGATGAATTCAAATCTCGTGACCTTGTGTCGTCTCCAGGTTGACAACAACAATCAGCATGAATTGAAAGTGCAACTTGATCAAATAAGCCGGTTTACAACTCGCTATAGATAAGAGCCATTAGAAGTACAATTTAAGTGCTTCCATTTGTTAGTGTTTTCAGTCAAGGTTTAGTCTGAAGAGGTGTGTCTTTAGTTTGTGGCTGAAGATGTAAAGACTCTCTGCGGTCCTGATGTCAGGTCAGGTTACAACACGTTCCCACCCCAAAGAGTGAAACACCTCGGTTTTCGTTTTTCATGTGAAACAAACAGCGTTAAAAGTAAACCATTTGTTTGACTCCCAAACCTTCAGTCCACACTGTGTGCAACATGTTCAACTTTATTACGCTAGTCGGTAGCACTGCACACTGCAAACAGACTTTACCAAAACAGATGATTAATACATTTTTACTAAACGTTCAGACTTTATTAAGCTAAGAGGAGCAAGATGAATTTACAGGTTATTTATGATGCAACCAGCATCCAATGGATTAACATGATCGGAGCGATGTTTTGCATATGGAAATGTTGTCAAGCACTTTACATCACTCAAGAAGGTTTATCCAGGTTGTCTTTGTCTGAATTACTGGAGGATCAACACCATGGAGCTGAAATCTCAACTGTAGGAGAAATTTCAACAGCTGGATTTGAGATTTGTGAGTTTAACCTTCCATTTTACTTTAACAATAAACAAGGACTGCAGGTGAATAATTGTTAATAGAAGAGCTGTGTCATCACCCGGCTCTCAAACCGCAGCCAATGGTGAAAGAGACACACAGGGTATTTAGGAGAACATGTATACTTATTTTCAGGTACTGCTGGAAAAAAGAAAACAAAAGGTAAATTTGGACCAAACTAAATCTGGCGGGAAAAACTCTTCCCTTTAGCTGAGTAGAGTGAATGTAACACGGTGGGAAAGGCTCTCTTCTCCCGACGCAGGACGGTCGGGTCTTGTGGGCTGCAGACGTGGTCGGCTGCCTCGATGTCTAGACTTTGATGCACCTGAAAATAACCAAAATCCTGATAACTTGACATCAACAAATACAGTATAAAACACTCCATGGAATACAAAGTACACCTCTAACATACTTGTGCCTAGTTTGTTTCTGTTTTTCTCTAATTCTCTTGTTAAAGCTCATCTATCTTGTTGACTCATCATTGTTTTTCCAGCTGACTTTTTATTCAACAGTCTTATCAGCCAGAGGTTTAAAAGTTTATTTTTTGGTTAAAGAATTACATTTTTCCTTTCTTGTTTGCAGTGAAAATCAGCAATGGATTCTTGCTTGACTCTGATTGTCTTCTTCCTTGGTAAGGTCGAGTCATTTTAATATTATAAAACGATTGGTTATCAGTTCAAACTCATCATTTTGTTGAGCTTAGAGGAGAGTTCATTCTCTTGATGATGGATAAACCTCCATCCCCAATGTTACAAAGAAGAATGTATTATGATCACCACTTGCAATTAGAATATATTTTGCAATCTAAATAAAATATAAACCCTTTTGTTATTTTTACGAATAGGACATTTTATTCACAAAAAAAGGAAACTTTTGTTTTGGTCATTGCTTCCTTTCTGTCACGCCTGTGCTGAATAAGAGGACTCAGGTGCAAAGGGCGAATGTTTTTAGGCCGTCTTTATTGGCTACCCTGACTGGAGCGGCTATGAAAATGTCTATAGTATAAAAAGAAAACAAACCTAAATGATAACTCAAAGTCACTCCGTGGGAGGGAAAAAATAAAAGACTTGATACTCTCTATGCTCAAAAACCTATAAACGAAAAATCTCTCTGGAGGAAAACAAAAGGTCTAGGAGAAACCCCACTACTAGGCCTAAAAATCGACAAACAAAATATTCACTCACACAAGGAAAAACCCACTGAATGCTCGAAGCTAGAAAGGGCAAGGCAAGGAAACTGTGGGTTGGCTTGGTTCGACGAGTGAACGAAACACTCAGGCACAAGACAAAGTGAGAAGAAGACCATAAGACACATGAGGGCAAAGGGTGAACAGGTGGACACAATCAGGAAACGAGAGAAAGGATAATCTTTCAAAATAAAACAGGAACTGGCAAGACAAAACAAAACCCCAACTTGACCTCACTGTATGATACTTTTCTTAAAATGACAAACTGATGAAAATTCTAAAATTGACTAATTGAACACATCTATTGAAGCCAGAAATCTATTTAAAAAATGGTCCTTCGTAGGGACATAACTGAAAATATATATATATATATATTATTTTATTTCTACAGTACATCTCCGCACTTTTAGGTGTTTGTACATAAAAAGTATCAGTAGTTGAATAATATGGTGTTGTTTTTCAAGCTTTGTACAACATACACAAGTTGGATTCAATGTATAATTATGGCGAAGATTTCATACGTTATAGATCACTAAACACTAACCGTGCCCTCTCTCACAACCCTCAGGAGTTCACTTCGTCTCCTGCTCTAAAATACCACCACGTAAGTACTACTATGTGGACACACCAAAGACCTGGGCTGAAGCTCAGCGATACTGCAGAGAGAAATACACCGACCTGGCGACCTTCGAAAGCACGGATGATGTAAGCAGGCTACCACCTGACACCCAACCATACAGATGGATCGGACTGACTGACGACCCCAAATCCTGGAGAGGCACCATGGGTAATGACTCCATCTCCTGGAGATGGTCATCGACTGGTGAAACGAGTAGAACTGGTTACCAGAACTGGGCGGCAGGGAGACCAATCTATGCCCTGCACACCTGTGCTGTGATGCTCCCTCATGGACAATGGAATGAATATCCCTGTAACTCAGCTTTATATTTCATTTGTTACACTGGTAAGACATGATTTGAGTTTATTGATTTCATAGACTGAATTTGTCCTCTATTTTTTATTGATTTAGAATAATTCATCTGCTGCTCTCTCAATGGTGGGAGGGGATTTATGTGATTATTGGTAATATATATCTGTGTGTGTGTATATGTATACACGTGAAAAAATCAATTATATATATAATATTGAATTTTAATATCAATTATATTATTCCTCACAATGGGTCAATGAAAATGTCAATACTCGTTACACTGGATTCCCTTCTGTCTGTTTCAGAGACGAACCAAGCAAAGAAAACCTTTGTGTTAATCCAACTTGGAAGAAGCTGGTCTGCTGCCCGCGACTACTGCAGAGAACACCACACAGATTTAGCCGAGATTGAGAATAATGAGGAACAGAATAAGGTCTCTTCTGCAAATCCAAGCCAATATTTTGTAGTTTGGATTGGTCTGTACCGAGTGCCGTGGACTTGGTCCGACAAGTCAACAAGCTCCTTCAGATCGTGGAATAGAGGTGAGCCAAATAATGGCTACATGACAGAACTCTGTGCCGCTAAGTATCTATCACATCATTGGAATGACGACGACTGCTCTAAACCACTCCCTTTCGTCTGCCATCAAGGTGATTATTGACGAGTAATAATTGTTTTACATGCATCATATTTACAGTAGAAGTCTCACTGTTTAAAGACTGCATGTGTATTTTACGGTTCAGTTACCACATTGACGACCACGCTCAGGATGAAGTTTGAGACTGACGCTGACGTCACAGATCCAGCTCTTAACGCCCAGATCCTGCAGCAGGTACGACTCTGTGTTGTGTGTTTTAAGAGGTGAAAGTGGACGCAGAAAATTACAGAACACTGCAGTTTGTTTTCCCTCTTCAGCTGAGTGCGGCGCTGACACGTCAGGGATTGACTGACTTCAAGCTGAGATGGAAGATTCCGCCCAAAAAGCAGGAGAAGCTCACAGAATCTCAATGTATCATAAACGGATGACATTTATTTTAACTGCAAGCCTACTATGTTATACAATGTTTTGTGTCATTTATGTTATTTGAGAATGATATTAGACCTCAGCTGATAGAAGATTTGTCTTTTGTTTGTTTGTCTTGTTTTGTTTGTTTGCATGCTTGTTAAATTGCTGTCCTGGTTACCAGGAAAACTAAAGGAAACTCCAGTCAAGAGAGGAGCAACTGGTCTGTGTGATTTAAAAAGTCATTAAAAAAAACACAATGAGTTGAATTTGAATTTTAAGTTCTTAAATACTATTTTAAAATGATTTATTGACACCTTTACTTGTTACACAGTGACTAAAGGATGTTATATAACTAATGTCATCATAGCCTTTGTTTGGAATTACTTGTGTTCTTTTCGCACGTTTTAAGACATATGAAGATTTTTAACTTGTAAAATTATAAATAATTTGTCTGTGGTTTTTCAAAACTTAAAACAACCTCTATTTCTTCTCCCTTTTTGGAAATTCCATAATCAATGAATAAGCAATTATGTTTTTATTAAAAACTTTAAAGACAAGATGTCTCCCTCTTCAGTGAGAAGTGCATTGTGGGTAATTTTATTCTGGATGTCTCTGGTTTCCACTTTATGTAAAACACACTTTGAATGTAACCAGCTTCCGAACTACTTGTGATGTCCAACAATCACACACACATATGATGAGCAGCCATATTCCTGATATCTGAATCCGCTCTCACACTCAGCTGTAACTCTTTCCTCATGTGATGAGTCCTGTTTTCATTAAACTGTCAAGAGAATTTTAAGCAAATTCTGGAAACTTATTTGGAGCAAATAAACGTGGCTATGCAAAGTGTAGTGTCATCTGGAGTTAATTTATATATATATATATATATATATATATATAAATACTGCAGAGTCATTTTAGGGGAGAGCATGATCGTCCTTCAGTCAGACACACACACACACACACACACACACAACGTAGATCTATTTACCTTCTCTAGTTTGACTAAGAAATCACTTCCAATGATTTACTCGGTCGTGTCTTTACTTCGGGTGTCTGGAATCCACCTCTTTGTTTTGTCAGACAAATTGATGAATTCAAATCTTGTGACCTTGTGTCGTCTCCAGGTTGACAACAACAATCAGCATGAATTGAAAGTGCAACTTGATCAAATAAGCCGGTTTACAACTCGCTATAGATAAGAGCCATTAGAAGTACAATTTAAGTGCTTCCATTTGTTAGTGTTTTCAGTCAAGGTTTAGTCTGAAGAGGTGTGTCTTTAGTTTGTGGCTGAAGATGTAAAGACTCTCTGCGGTCCTGATGTCAGGTCAGGTTACAACACGTTCACACCCCAAAGAGTGAAATACCTCGGTTTTCGTTTCTCATGTGAAACAAACAGCGTTTACCTCAATGAAAGTAAAGCATTTGTTTGACTCCCAAACCTTCAGTCCACACTGTGTGCAACATGTTCAACTTTATTACGCTAGTCGGTAGCACTGCACACTGCAAACAGACTTTACCAAAACAGATGATTAATACATTTTTACTAAACGTTCAGACTTTATTAAGCTAAGAGGAGGAAGATGAATTTACAAGTTATTTATGATGCAACCAGCATCCAATGGATTAACACGATCAGAGCGATGTTTTGCATATGGAAATGTTGTCAAGCACTTTATATCACTCAAGAAGGTTTATCCAGGTTGTCTTTGTCTGAATTACTGGAGGATCAACACCATGGAGCTGAAATCTCAACTGTAGGAGAAAAACAGCTGGATTTGAGATTTGTGAGTTTAACTTTTCATTTTACTTTAACAATCAAGGACTGCAGGTAAATAATTGTTAATTCTCAAACGCAGCCAATGGTCAAAGAGACACACTGGGGATTTCAGAGTGAAGATATATTTTCAGGGATTGCTGGAAAAATGCAAAACAAAAGATAATTTGGACTAAACTAAATCTGGCAGGAAAAACTCTTCCCTTTAGCCGAGTAGAGTGAATGTAACACGGTGGGAAAGGCTCTCTTCTCCCGACGCGGGACGGTCGGGTCTTGTGGGCTGCAGACGTGGTCGGCTCCCTCGAGCTCAAGACTTTGATGCACCTGAAAATCTCCAAAATCCTGATTACCTGCCATCACCAAATACAGTATAAAACACTCCCAGGACTACAAAGTACACCTCCAACATACTTGTGCCCACTTTGTTTCTGTTTTTCACTCATTCTCTTGTTAAAGCTCATCTAGCTCGTCTCATCATTATTTTTGCAGCTGACTTTTTATTTAACAGTCTTAATCAGCAAGAGGTTTAAAAGTTAAATTTCTGGTCAATAAATTACATTTTTCCTTTTTTGTTTGCAGAGAGAATCAGATGATGGATTCTTGCTTGACTCTGATTGTCTTCTTCCTTGGTAAGGTCGAGTCATTTTAATATTATGAAACGATTGGTTATAAGTTCAAACTCATCATTCTAAGCTTGTTGAGTGATGCAGGTAAAAAAGAGAGTTCGCTTCCTTTCTTAAAATGACAAACTAATTGAACATATATTTTGAAGCCAGAAATCTATGAAAAAACTGTAAAAGGTAAGAGAAGAAAAGGTGCTTCATAGTGACATAACTGAAAATACCTATATTTTATATCTACATTTTCCCACATTTAGGTTTTTATACGTAAAGAGTGTCTGTAGTAGAATAATACAGTGCTGTTTATCAAGCTATGTACAACCTAAACAAGTTGGATTTATTGTATAATTATGGGGATGATTTCACACTTTGTAAATCACTAAACACTAACCGTGCCCTCTCTCACAACCCTCAGGAGTTCACTTCGTCTCCTGCTCTAAAATACCACCACGTAAGTACTACTATGTGGACACACCAAAGACCTGGGCTGAAGCTCAGAGTTACTGCAGAGAGAAATACACCGACCTGGCGACCTTCGAAAGCACGGATGATGTAAGCAGGCTACCACCTGGCATCCGTACATGGACATGGATCGGACTGATTGACGACCCCAAATCCTGGAGAGGCACCATGGGTAATGACTCCATCTCCTGGAGATGGTCATCGACTGGTGAAACGAGTAGAACTGGTTACCAGAACTGGGCGGCAGGGAGACCAATCTATTCCCTGCAGACCTGTGCTGTGATGCTCCATGGTGGACGATGGATTGAATATCCCTGTCACGTAGCTTTATATTTCATTTGTTACACTGGTAAGACATTATTTGAGTTCATCAATGTCATACACTGACTTAATTTGTCCACTAACAACATTTCATACAAACGGTTGCAGCTTCTGTTCTCTTTGTGAATTTACCTGCTGCAAAGTAACACTGAATAAAATTTAAAGGCGTTTTTTTGATTTAGTATAATTCACATCTGCTGCTCTCTCACTGGTAAGAGGGGATTTATGTGATTATTGGTAGATTGTATTTAAAATATATATATATAATGTTCATTTTTAATATTAATTATATTATTCCTCACAATGAGTCAATGAAAATGTCAATACTCGTTACACTGGATTCCCTTCTGTCTGTTTCAGAGACGAACCAAGCAAAGAAAACCTTTGTGTTAATCCAACTTGGAAGAAGCTGGTCTGCTGCCCGCGACTACTGCAGAGAACACCACACAGATTTAGCCGAGATTGAGAATAATGAGGAACAGAATAAGGTCTCTTCTGCAATTCCAAGCTATGGCACAGTTTGGATTGGTCTGTACCGAGTGTCGTGGACTTGGTCTGACAAGTCAACAAGCCTCTTCAGATTCTGGGCTAGTGGTGAACCAAGTAATTACTACAACAGTGAATTCTGTGGATGTATGCATCCATCACATCAATGGTATGACGCCGGCTGCTCTGTGCCACTCCCTTTCGTCTGCCATCAAGGTGATTGTTAACAAGTAATAATTGTTTTACATGCATCATAATTACAGTAGAAGTCTCACTGGTTAAAGACTGCATGTGTATTTTATGGTTCAGTTACCACATTGACGACCACGCTCAGGATGAAGTTTGAGACTGACGCTGACGTCACAGATCCAGCTCTTAACGCCCAGATCCTGCAGCAGGTACGACTCTGTGTTGTGTGTTTTAAGAGGTTAAAGTGGAGGCAGAACATGACAGAAAACTACAGTTTGTTTTCCCTCTTCAGCTGAGTGCGGCGCTGACACGTCAGGGATTGACTGACTTCAAGCTGAGATGGAAGATTCCGCCCAAAAAGCAGGAGAAGCTCACAGAAGCTCAATGTATCATAAATGGATGACATTTATTTTAACTGCAGTCCTACTAAAGGAAACTCCAGTCAGAGAAGAGCAACTGGTCCGTCTGATCTAAAAAGTCATTAAAAAACACAATGAGTTGAATTTGAATTTTGGATTCTTAACTACTACTTTAAAATGATTTATTGACACCTTTACTTGTTACACAGTGTCTAAAGGATGTTATGTAACTAACGTCATCATAGCCTTTGTTTAGAATTACTTGTGTTCTTTTTGCACGTTTTAAGACATATGAAGATTTTTAACTTAAAACAACCTATATTTCTTCTCTCTCTTTGGAAGTTCCATAATCAATGAATAAGCAATTATGTTTTTATTAAAAAGTTTATTAAAAAGACAAGATGTCTCCCTCTTCAGTGAGAAGTGCATTGTGGGTAATTTTATTCTGGACGTCTCTGGTTTCCACTTTTGTGAAAAACACACTTTGAATGTAACCAGCTCTTGAACTACTTGTGATGTCCAACAATCACACACACATATGATGAGCAGCCATATTCCTGACATCTGAATCCGCTCTCACACTCAGCTGTAACTCTTTCCTCGTGTGATGAGTCCTGTTTTCATTAAACTGTCAAGTGAATTTTAAGCAAATTCTGGAAACTTATTTGGAGCAAATAAACGTGGCTATGCAAAGTGTAGTGTCATCTGGAGTTAATTTATATAAATATATATATATATATATAAATACTGCAGAGTCATTTTAGGGGAGAGCATGATCGTCCTTCAGTCAGACACACACACACACACACACACACACACAACGTAGATCTATTTACCTTCTCTAGTTTGACTAAGAAATCACTTCCAATGATTTACTCGGTCGTGTCTTTACTTCGGGTGTCTGGAATCCACCTCTTTGTTTTGTCAGACAAATTGATGAATTCAAATCTCGTGACCTTGTGTCGTCTCCAGGGTGACAACAACAATCAGCATGAATTGGTTTACAACTCGCTATAGATAAGAGCCATTAGAAGTACAATTTAAGTGCTTCCATTTGTTAGTGTTTTCAGTCAAGGTTTAGTCTGAAGAGGTGTGTCTTTAGTTTGTGGCTGAAGATGTAAAGACTCTCTGCGGTCCTGATGTCAGGTCAGGTTACAACACGTTCACACCCCAAAGAGTGAAATACCTCGGTTTTAGTTTTTCATGTGAAACAAACAGCGTTTACCTCAATGAAAGTAAAGCATTTGTTTGACTCCCAAACCTTCAGTCCACACTGTGTGCAACATGTTCAACTTTATTACGCTAGTCGGTAGCACTGCACACTGCAAACAGACTTTACCAAAACAGATGATTAATACATTTTTACTAAACGTTCAGACTTTATTAAGCTAAGAGGAGGAAGATGAATTTACAAGTTATTTATGATGCAACCAGCATCCAATGGATTAACACGATCAGAGCGATGTTTTGCATATGGAAATGTTGTCAAGCACTTTATATCACTCAAGAAGGTTTATCCAGGTTGTCTTTGTCTGAATTACTGGAGGATCAACACCATGGAGCTGAAATCTCAACTGTAGGAGAAATTTCAACAGCTGGATTTGAGATTCGTGAGTTTAACTTTTACTTTAAGGACTGCAGGTCTCATCATTAATGTTGCAGCTACTTTCAGTAGTTTTTTATTTAAAGGTTTCAATTCTCGGGACAGTTAAGAGTTCACTTTTAAGTTATCTATTTACTTTTTTGCTTCTTGTTTGCAGTGAAAGTTCACAATGGATTGTTTTGTGCCTCTGATAGTCCTTTTCTGTGGTAAGGTGGAGTCATTCAAATAACGTAACAACTGTTGGTTTTCAGTTAAAACAGATGACAGTAAACCTGTTAAGAGATGTATGTAAAAAAGAGTGTAAATTTCATGGGGAAAACTTCAATTGATTGTACATTTTCTTCACATTTAAGTGTATATGTAAAATTTATATATTTATATTTTCTCTTTTACATTTATATGTAAAAGAGTCTTTAGTAGAATAATACTGCGTTATTTATCAAGTTGTATACAATTTGCATGAGTTGGATTTCATGCTGTACATTTAAGGAATGATTTCAGACTTTATAAATCACTAAACACTAACCGTGCCCTCTCTCACAACCCTCAGGAGTTCACTTCGTCTCCTGCTCTAAAATACCACCACGTAAGTACTACTATGTGGACACACCAAAGACCTGGGCTGAAGCTCAGAGTTACTGCAGAGAGAAATACAGCGACCTGGCGACCATCGAAAGCACGGATGATGTAAGCAGGCTACCACCTGACACCAAATCATACAGATGGATCGGACTGACTGACGACCCCAAATCCTGGAGAGGCACCATGGGTAATGACTCCATCTCCTGGAGATGGTCATCGACTGGTAAAACAAGTAGAACTGGTTACCACAACTGGGCGGCAGGGAGACCAATCTATTCCCTGCAGACCTGTGCTGCGATGCTCCCTGATGGACGATGGAAGGAATATCCCTGTCACGTAGCTTTATATTTCATTTGTTACACTGGTAAGACATTATTTGAGTTCATCAATTTCATACACCTAATAGATTTGTCCAATAACAACATTTCATACAAACGGTTGCAGCTTCTGTTCTCTTTGTGAATTTACCTGCTGCAAAGTAACACTGAATAACATTAAAAGGCATTTTTTTTATTAATTATAATTCACATCTGCTGCTCTCTCACTGGTAAGAGGGGATTTATGGGATTATTGGTAGATGGTAGTTAAAATATATGTATAATATTGATTGTTAATATCAATTATATTATTCCTCACAATGAGTCAATGAAAATGTCATTACTTGTTACACTGGATTCCCTTCTGTCTGTTTCAGAGACGAACCAAGCAAAGAAAACCTTTGTGTTAATCAAACTTAATAAAAGCTGGTCTGCTGCCCGCGACTACTGCAGAGAACACCACACAGATTTAGCCAAGATTGAGAATGATGAGGAACAGAATGAGGTCTCTTCTGTAAACCAATATTTTGTAGTTTGGATTGGTCTGTACCGAGTGCCGTGGACTTGGTCCGACAGGTCAACAAGATCCTTCACATTCTGGGATAGTGGTCAGCCAAGTAATGGCTACACGGAATCCTGTGGAGCTATGCATTCATCACATCGATGGCATGACGGCGACTGCTCTCTACTATTACCTTTCGCCTGCCATCAAGGTGATTGTGAACAAGTAATAATTGTTTTACATGCATCATATTTACAGTAGAAGTCTCACTGGTTAAAGACTGCATGTGTATTTTATGGTTCAGTTAACACATTGACGACCACGCTCAGGATGAAGTTTGAGACTGACGCTGACGTCACAGATCCAGCTCTTAACGCCCAGATCCTGCAGCAGGTACGACTCTGTGTTGTGTGTTTTAAGAGGTGAAAGTGGACGCAGAACATGACAGAAAACTACAGTTTGTTTTCCCTCTTCAGCTGAGTGCGGCGCTGACACGTCAGGGATCGACTGACTTCAAGCTGAGATGGAAGATTCCGCCCAAAAAGCAGGAGAAGCAAACAGAATCTCAATGTATCATAAATGGATGACATTCATTTTAACTACAAGCCTACTATGTTATACAATGTTTTGTGTCATCTATGTTATTTGAGAATTATATTACACCTCAGCTGATAGAAGATTTGTCCTTTTTGTTGTTTGCACGCTTGTTAAAATTCCGTCGAAAATTATGAATGAATGAGCCAATAGCTTTTCATTCGAAAGGTTCTGAAGACAAGACGTCTCCCTCCTCAGTGAAAAGTGCGTTGTGTTTGAAGTCTCCATCCCTCTCTTTCCAGACAGAACCCGAGTAATCTTCATTCTTCTTTAGCGAACACACAGGCCTTTATTCATCTCATGTAGCCTCTTTATTGTTTGTTGTTATTGGTTATTATTTCAAATATATTTGACTGTATTAATCATTTCCACTGTGTTCATAGTTCAGCTCTTAATTTCTGGTATTTTTGGGGTTCCCAATGTAGAAGTTGCGGTGTGAAGTAAAAAAATAAATACCCTCGCTGTAATTGGTTGCTTTCTGTTATTGTCCATGAACAAAGTAACTGTGCCGCTTTGATCCTTTCGGGAGGCTTATCGAGATGACCGTTGTCCGTCTGCTCGTTTGCATACACTATAATATGAGCCTGGCAAAATGCAGACGGATGCTTCTCAGAAACCTCCCCTAGAGATGTCAGTGATTCCAACTTTGGGATGTATTTGCTCCTGACAGTATTTTGTTGTGATTAGCTCTTTTTCCCCAAATGCTTTTTTTTAGCAGCCGCTATTTTGACCTGGTCCAAAACAGGCTGCGTGACGCCTCCCGTATCCACGGCAATTGCTCTGAAGAATTATATTTTGGAATATTTGATTTCTTTTTTAAGGCTTTGCTAAGTCTGTGGCCGATCACATTTTTACACTATTTAATTGTTTTTGTACGACAGAGGGAAAATTAAACATTTGGAAATCAGATTGCCTCGCACTTACCATGAAACCTAATGAATCAATAATCAAGCACCATAGTTAAGCACCGTATTCCAACATGCATAGGCCAATGCAACAAATGGAAAGGAAATGGCTTATTGAAATCATGTTGTAAAAACTTCATGTATCAGTTTGACTTTTACTATTGCTGTTAAATGGTCCACGTATTCCCAGACAGGTCAGATAACATTGCGGTTGCATGTCGAGGACTTCTGCCATGTACCACGTATCTTATTGGTCACACAGTTTCCAAATGAAAAAACAAAACAAGGCAACAGTTCATCATCAGCTGAGGTCTTGATTTTCAGCTGTAGAGTAAGATAAAGCTTCAAAGATGGGTTTAGTTTACGGAGAGCTCCTTTAAACCTGTCCAGGCCCTGTAATGCCTCTGAGACAAGGATAATAAAGACATATATTGCTCTAATAAACAAGCCTTCAATGGTGCCAGACTCCAAGTGAAGGTTTACAACTGGTTGTAAAGAATCAAAAGGACGGCTGAGGATCTATTGGTCACGTCTGTTTACCATTTGGTGCAACAACATATTTGGATAAAACGCCGGTGAGCAGATGAAACGATGATGATTTTAGTACTTTAGTTTAAAGCCAAGCATGACATGGCTTTGAAGTACATCTTCCAGTTCCTTCGCCTGGTTGCTTTGGGCCTGAATACTCACATTGGAAAACAGGTGTCTTTAAATCCTCTCAATGTCAGTAGAGGACGCACTGACATGGAGTCAGTAATGGAGGTTAACTGATTATACCAGTTAAATGTCAGCACGGTAGCATTGTCTTTACATTAGCTGCTTCTATTTGCTTTACTTCTAAGCACCTTCGGCACAACCATCCAGAGCTGTACTTTGATCAAATACCATGTCACATGCCACAAAATGTGATCGATGAATGGCTGAATAGAGGCACTCAACAATTGACTTGAGTGAACGTTGTTGTGAAGAGCGATCACGATGGAGAGCAAGAACAAAAAAAAAAAATGGTGCTAAATGGGACAGAGACGGGGACGAGGTGCCGCGGGAGGACGGATGAGGGAGCAGAAAAGGAGGACAGGGAGAGACTGAGACTGAGAGGGAGGTCCGGCAGCAGCGGGCTGCAGGAATGCTTCACATGCCTGTCCTCCGGATGACCTCGCCTCCCTGGAGTGTGGGAGATACCGGGAGTAATTAGCCTCCTTTAACATTGGATCTGTGCTGCTTCCACGCCTCAATGGGGTTAGCAGTGGCATTGAAGGAGATCAAGTGCATTTATATATTCAAACAACATAGTTTAACATTCTTACTCAGAGAATATTAATTTCCTTTCCTTTTAATTTATGCATTTCAGAGGATGTTTTAAAATGTTTTTCTATGCAGCCTATTGCTTTTTAGTTGTTGTTTTTTGGCTTAGAGTTTGTTTTCAGTCATTTTGCTTTTAAATCGGTCCATTATTCCAAAGTGGAACAGATTTCCTTCCCCCAACCCACCAACCCATCTTGCAGCTGACCCACTTAATCTCCGGCTAGATTCAATTATGGATCATCCTGGGTGCAAATATTTCTCACTGAAAGTCAAAGGTTCAAGAATTGAGGCGGACGTAAATGAAGAGAAACAGAGACTAAAACGTATTGATTTTGTCAAAGGCCACATGGTTCCAATCACGAAATGCCAATACAGGAACATGAGCTTTAACCTGCTCTGCTTTGATGCCCTTTGTTTAAAACAGCAAAGTGTCCCCTTGAATCCACAGTGAAAAGCCTGAGTGTCTTGATATGAAGGCAGAAGATATCATTTTTGATTCTTTGGCTTGTAGGCTGTTAATGATTGAATACTGACCTTCCTCACTATGATTTAGCCATGTTATGGTTGTATCAAGTACTTTAATGCCACATACTTCTCATTTATAGGAAAGTATAAGAAATAATTTCCATGAAATGCAGGTAAAGTATCCAATTAGAAGAAAGCTACATGTGTGTGCATATATTACTATCAGAATCAGAGTCAGACACATTTATTTGCAACGTATGTTGAATATACGAGGAAATGGTCATTGTGGGTGGTGTATAAAAGATAATCATTTTCAATTAAATGAACAATATATGATATTATTACTGATTAATTACTTAATTTGCAGTAATAAGGATATACAATATAAATCTCTATTTTTGCTTCTTGAAATGATATAATTTTGAAAGTTAAATTTAAGAGTACTTTTACTTGAGCAAATTACATAGTTGTTTCCAACCTCCAACGTCCACACGCGAACTGCATTGTGGGGTTTTGTAGGCGCCAGCTTTTAAACCAGTACAAGAAAATATGAAACTATCTCTTTCAGCTGCTTCCGATTAAATACTCATCAGAGTTTCAAATGTAACCGTGGCAGGCTATTTATTTCTTTACGATATGAATAGCTACTTATTCTCGAGTGAAATGACGGTGGGTCACGTGAAGGTCGCACTGGGTTCACCGGCAGTTCACGCGCATACATCGCCCGCTCTGACATAACCAGTATGACGCAGCGCCGGCTCCAGACGTTCGCCAAACGAAGAGGAGATAAGGGGAAGAAAGTCCCGGGACTAACTTTGTTATGCAAAACGGAGACAGAACCCCGCACGCGCTGAACCGCCGCGGCTCCGCGCACCGAGCGCGCACACGCCCCTCCGGACGCGACGCGTGCACATTTTACTCCTAAAACGCCGTTTGCGTCACAGTCACATCGATCGCAGTGTGTGTGTGTGTGTGTGTGTGTGTGTGTGTGTGTGTGTGTGCGCGCGCGCGCGCGCTTTGGGGTTTGGAGGGGGGGGGGATAAGAAACCCGCATTGCTGTGGAGGATTTGCACATGCGGACACGACGTCCCACGCGCACGGATATAGTCGCCAGGACCGGACCCCCCTGTAGGACATGTTTGACTACCTGGAATTTCACGCGTTCGGCCCCGGGGAAGTCATGGACTCGTACGCGTCCACGCGCAGCCCCGCGTGCATGCTGCAGGAGCACGACCGGGATGCGGCGGCCTTCTTCCCGCAGCTGGTAGAGGCGGACTGGCAGCAGCGCCGCTGCTCGCAGTGTAGGTGGACGCGGCGTTTAAACCATTTGAATCCGGGAAAATGTTATGATTGTTATTGTTGGTTTCGCACTCTTGATACTATGTAGTTTAATTCAAAGTGCTTCGCAGATTAATGTCAGATGCAGAGGACAAAAATAATGCTCAAAGTTTGTCTAGCATATAAGCATGGAAGATTAAAAAAAACGACGAATTAAATAAAAATAAGGGAATAGAATATGTTTTTCAGCATGAACACAATTACATAAATAATGACTATAAAACATAATGTGATTTTAAGCAGAGTAGGTATGTTTAATTGATGATTGAGTGTTCAATAATGTATTTGTCAACAACTAATGAACGACATTACGATGCAACACAGTTTTAATAATGAAAAAAATGTCTTCACGGGAGACCCTGTAACTGTTGACAAATATTAGTATTTTAATCGCTTAAATGCTCTCATGCTTGCGTATACAACTTCCCCGCAACACAGCGTGTCGGTCTGTGTTTGGGTTGGGGAACGGTCAGTTCGGGGTCACCGCGGGTTCACGGGACGGTCACCGGCTCGGAGGACGGCCAGGCTGCTGCTGGAAGAAGCTCAGGTGTACGACTAAGTACAACACGGCAGTACAAGTACAAGTCCTGCATTCAGAAGTACAACTCACAACATGTAGAATTGCCCCAGGTGGCTGATTGGCTTGTTTCATTTATTAAACAAAGTCAAATCATTCAGATGCACTGACGTGTATTCCTGTATGGCAATAGTTTTAATGCATAGATTATATCTGCTTTCATAACACAAGTAAGTTGTTTTTTTTATCTATGTGTCAGTTTAAAAGTTGAATCAATAGTATTTAATGGATCTCGGGGAGACAAAATATATGCAACATTTTTTCATTTAAATGTATTCATTGAACTATTTTAATAACTACTGTTTCTGGTCATCTTCTTTTCTCATCTTTTCTCTATCAAATATGATATAAATTATATGTTTTTCGGTTATAATGTTGTCATCATCATTGTTCATGATTTGTGGGACGTTATTTTGAGCATCATTCACCACTTTTGACATTTTATCAAACAATCTAACGTGCAAATAGTCGAGAATATGATACATATCATTCATACACCTCATTCTACCACTACCCGACCAAAAGGCTCGCACCGCCCCTTCTCCCTCCCTCTCTCTCATCCGTCAGCTGGGTCGTGTCGTGCTCCGCCTTTGTTTTGTCTCCGGGAGAGAGCCGGGGCTGATGGGGGGGGGGGTGCGTCCTCGGTTGACCCGCTGATTCCAGGTTCAATCAGAGGCCACGGGGACGAGGGGACGCGTTCGAGCAATTTTTCTCTTCTTGTTTTTTGTCCCCCTTTTTCAAAACCACTTTCGTCCTTCTGCTGGAGGTGACGGGAGGGCGGAGTGTTGTGAAGTGATGGATTCAGTTGGAAATAATTGAGATTAACACTTTTCCCACAATAGGTGGAAATGTGTGCAAATGGAGGAGTAAATTCTACAACGAATACATTTGAGCCAGTTTGTGACTGATGATACATTTATCTTGACACAATGTGGGTTTCACTCTTTAATCTTTGTTTCTTAATACATGAAGGAGAAGTGCAGTTATGCAACAACCTTTTTTAATATATGTGAATACGCGTCTCATAGTCCGATAAAGGGGATAAGCATGAAGCTATTAACCTGCATTCTCTCTGATGTCCATCAGGGGGCGACGCCTTTGGTTCTGCAGAAGTCTGTGAGACAACGACTGCTCTGTATTATTTTAAAGTAAAATCGATCTGATGTAGTAGTATGCTTTAGGGCGAGGATACCTTGTGATTGACAGGTTTCCAGCACGTCGTTGTGCGATTCACTTCTACTGTTCTTTTCTCACAAATACAACTCTTTGATTTTGTGCTTTCAGATGATTCTGAAAAACCTAAAAAAAAAAATAGGGTTCATTTGTTCCCCTCTTAGGACAGTAAAATAAGCCTCTTGCTTGGTTTATCTCTGAAACCTTTTTATGAAACTGAACAGTCTCTTTGAGGATGGCTGTTTGTTCACATTATCTTCCTATAAATACAACACTTTTGTTAAATATTTCATTTAACAGAAGCTTTCAGCTAGTTGTGTGATTTTGGCTCAAAGGTTCTTTTTGAGAAGTAACACAGAAAGCTACACATGCAGCTCCTCGTGGCTGTAACCCATAAAATTATTTTTTCTTATGCTCAAGCTTTCGATAAATTCTTTCTCACCGTTACTTAAGATTGTTTTTTTATGATGCAATAAGGTTAATTATTTTTTGTGGTATTCCAGTTTGTGGCCAGGACATTTTTATTATGTCACAGGTTTCTTTAACCAAAGATGATGACATATTCAAATTGCTTGTCTTTTTAAATTGTATTTACTCTTATACTATCATTTCGCTGTCATGAAACCAAATATGACTGTTTTTTGGTGTCTTACTGTGTGTTTGCAGCTGTCGAAAGCCAGAGCTCCAGCTCCAGCTCGGATGACCTGTTCGCCAGCCCGGCCTCCCCGCCGCCGCCTCCTCGCACCTACAAGCCCTGCTTCGTGTGTCAAGACAAGTCCTCCGGCTACCACTACGGCGTCAGCGCCTGCGAGGGCTGCAAGGTACCACGCCGGGCCTCCTGCATTACAGATAATCACCATCTACACTGCACATAGTGACAAATGAACACCTGCTTTGAACAGTACTTGCAGCTGAACTGGGTCCAAAACAATTGGATTCGTGCAATTCCAGATGTGTAAAATATCTTAACGCAGAATACTTTTATAGAGGAATTCAGTCTCATTACTTAATAGACCCTATTTGTATCGTCGAAACGATTCTAGATCACAAAAAAAGACAAATAAACAGAATCATGAACACCCCCTCCCCGTTCTCCCCGTGGCCTCTGCAGGGCTTCTTCCGCCGCAGCGTGCAGAAAAACATGGCGTACACCTGCCACCGAGACCGGAACTGCATCATCAACAAGATCACGAGGAACCGCTGTCAGTACTGTCGGCTCCAGAGGTGCTTCGCCGCGGGAATGTCCAAGGAGTGTAAGTGTCTGATCCACGGCGACTCAGCAGGAGGCCTTCAGGGGCACAGTAGATAGTAGACGGTGGACGATGGAGAAAGATGGGACTGAAAGGCCGGTCTTCATTAGGGTTTTTTGCTGAAGCAGAAACTTTGACTTAAGTGCTTCGGGAAGGCTCAGGGCAATACATTTAGACTGTGGGAGCAACAAACAACAGATTTCTGGATCCGGATTTAACAAATCAGCCGAAATGTTACATTTTACATAGATGGGATGTGTTCTTTTTATTATCCTTCTTTTATTGTGATACATTTGAGTACGAACATTAGAAACTATTTATTGTTTGCTCTAAATTTAATTTTATAGAGACACATTTTTTTGTTGCTTAAAGTGTCTTTTGACCCACATTTTAAGAAATCCACCCATGGGCTTAATCTCGCCCATCAAGCCCTTATCCCTAGTTTTGGCAGAGAACTGTCAATCACAAGGGAGCCCCGCCCTTAAAGCGTAATCCTGCTTTATGGAAACTAGACATGAGATCATGAGCTGCTCTTCCCAATGTTCAGACTCATTTTCTGATGGACTTGTATACAATTTTTTCGAAATAATCTGTTTTTAGATTTACATCTTCAAATGAGTCACGGAGAAGATCCCAGTGAACTCGACTGAGATGACCTAGCGTGTGTTGTGGGTGAAGGCCCCGCCCACCCATTATGTTCACATTGTGGCCGCTCCACGCGCACGCGTTACATAAACACGCCACATGCAGCGGGCAGGTGGATGCGATGTAACTCGGCGTGTAACACGATCTTACTTGTTTTCACAATGACGACTGAATGTAGGTCACCCAGAGATGATGAGGAGGAGGAGGAAGAGGAGGAGTAGGAGGAGGGGGCGGTGGTGAGAAGCGCAGCGATGGCTCAGTTGCATAATCCTGAGCGTGTGTGTAGCCGCTCGATCCAAGTGGTCGAGACGCGCTGAAACGCGTTGACCCCGTTGGGGCGGATTATGAGAGGCCTGCTTCTTATCACGTTATGTTACTGCCCTCAGTTTAACGTCAACTGATCACATGGGAGAGTCTCGTTTCCATCAGAGAGCTCTTCACGTTCGTCTTTTTAGGTCATTTTGATATTCTATCCTCCTCTTTTACTGAAGGCCTCAGCCAGGCAGAGAAACTAAAGCCTGAAGGGTCAAGGCCACCCATGACCTTAAAAACCTGTGGATGCATACATCTTTTTAAAACATGTATGTGTATAATACTTTTATGGACTCATGTGTCCAATAGATATATATTTTTACTAAATATGAATAGATGTGCGCATGTGGGTATATATTTATATATAAAATATGGTTCCGGTTTATAAATCCAGCACCATCGTTTGAAAAACATCGAGATTCATTTCATCTCACAACGAGCATCCTTCTCCTCTTCAGCAGTGAGGAACGACAGGAGCAGCAGGAAGAGGAAGGAGGAGGCGGTGAAGATGGCCGTCGTGGAGACGTACGAGCTGACGGCGGAGCTGGGCCTGATGGTGGAGAAGATTTGCCGGGCTCACAGAGACACCTTCCCCTCTCTGTGCCAACTGGGGAAATACACCACAGTGAGTCGGGACGCGACAGCGATGAGCAGGTGGCGCTTTGTCACATTGTAACCTTTTCTGTACAGTAGGTCTGCAATGAGCACCACGGTGGGGCTTAATTGTGACTTTATTATAGTGAAACCTACAATTGAATTGAAAGTAGTATTCCTTTTTGTTTTTTTTTATTGCCAGCAGTGGAAGTCTGCATCATCTCACAGTGTATGATGTAGTGAGCCAAACCTCAGATTGCACGTGCAGCTGCCACGAGGGCGTCAATGTGTGTGCGTGGGTTAATGCCTGCGCGTGTGCGTGTTTGTGTGCTTCAGTGTTTGCCACGAACAGTATATTGCAGGGCGATGAAGCTCAGCGTTTACACCGGTCACGACAAAATGCTTCTCTGGCGCCACCAACAGGAAATGGACGACATTGTATCTTTTCTACACGCTGTTAGCGGTATTCTGGACGGTCATGTGTGCGTTCATTATGACGAAACCCACAGTGGAATCAGTGGTTGTGCGATAATCCCCCACACACGAACGGTAAGTATCTCAAAAGAACTTCTTCGTCCTTTCGCCTCCATCCAGAACTCCAGCTCGGACCACAGGATTCAGCTGGACCTCGGGCTGTGGGACAAGTTCAGCGAGCTCGCCACCAAGTGCATCGTCAAGGTGGTGGAGTTCGCCAAGCGAGTGCCCGGTTTCACCGGCTTGACCATCGCCGACCAGATCACTCTGCTCAAAACCGCCTGCCTGGACATCCTGGTAAGTCTGTTTCCCAGACACGACTTTCTGCTTTCTGCTGTTTCATTGGAAACTGTGAGATTTCTTAAGTTAAAGTTTAACTGGACAACTTTCACTGAGATTTTATTTGTTTCGGTGACCAGCAGTATTAGTATATTATTGCACAATATACTAATCAAACAAGAATAATTTAAACGTAAAAAATATTTCATCAAAATCCTTAAGAAAACGGATTTGTAAACCAGACTAATTGCTTAGTGTCAAAGGAGGCTTAAATGGATCTGTCAAATCTGTCAAATCTGTCTTTCTTTTCGCCTCCTCTTCCTCACTCCACTCTCCTTCCATCCCAGATCCTGAGGATTTGCACTCGCTACACTCCCGACAAGGACACCATGACCTTCTCCGACGGGCTGACCCTGACCCGCACGCAGATCCACAACGCCGGTTTCGGCCCGCTGACTGATCAGGTCTTCACGTTCGCCGGCCAGCTGCTGCCGCTGCAGATGGACGACACGGAGAGCGGCCTGCTCAGCGCCATCTGTCTGGTGTCCGGAGGTACTGAAGCAAACACACAAGGCCTTAAAAGCCTCGTCTTTTTAACGCACGGGCTAAATACTCTGTGGCGTCTGTCCGAACAGACCGACAGGACCTGGAGGAGCCGTCGAAGGTGGAGGTGCTGCAGGAGCCGCTGCTGGAGGCCCTGAAGATCTACTCCCGCAAACGGCGACCCAGCATGCCCCTGATGTTCCCCAAGGCCCTCATGAAAATCACCGACCTGCGCAGCATCAGCGCCAAAGGTCAGACAGCCAGGAGATTGTTCTGCATGAAGTCCTTCACCCGTCTTATTTTTAATATAATATAATATTCATATTAATAAAAAATATGAATATTCATATCGACGAGACTTATTCAGTCATGTAATCATATTGTAGAATCTCCAACTTTTGTTTAAAATGTCCCAAAAAAAAACATTTAAATGCCCCTTTTTGAAAGAGGAACTTCCTCGCGGCGCTACGTGGCGGTTCTCTCGTTGTCCCTCAGGAGCGGAGCGGGTGGTGACGCTGAAGTTGGAGATCCCGGGCTCCATGCCCCCTCTGATACAGGAGATGCTGGAGGATCTGCAGGACCTGGAGAAAGAGTGTGAGGAGAGCCAAGCGGCAGCAAACGGCAGCCAGCACACACAGCGCAGCATCTCCTCCTGACTTTTCACTGTGAGACGGCGCAGAGAAACTTTGTGTCCCGAGAGGACGCCAACAGGATGAGCGGAAGATGCAGTCCGCAGGGTTACTGGTGTCTTACCTCAGTTTCACAGAAGAAGAGATTTAGTTATTACGCTGATGAGCGAAGAGTTCATTTATGCCTCAAAGTGATGCAGTTTTTAGATTGTATCACTGTTTTTACCCTCATAACCAGTGGAAATAACACAGGATTCTACTGTATTTATACTTGCATGGGTTACTTTTACCTCATTTAATGACAACTTCTTTACCTTCCTTAGTTATTAAGCACATGGACTTACTGCTAATGGTTTACTGCTTGTACACGCAATGTACTGTTGGTGAAAAGAAGCTCTGGGCTGACTGTCAACAAAAACAACAACAACAACAAAGCATATTCGTCCACACAAAAGGGAAATATAGAAGCTAATTTTCGAAAAGGTGAATTTTCATAACGGGTGTTAACAAAGTTCACAAAGGTACTCAACCGACAAAGTCCCGGAATCAAAGAAGCGAACAAAACGTCTTTGACTTCTTCTGAACAAAATGATTTAGATAGGAAACGTATTTCCGACTGTAGAAAGTGCAACATTACGCAGATTTCCATGAAGTAAAATGGGTCCAAATACCGTTTTAAGTAAAGTATTGTCGACCTGCAGTGACGTCCTTTTCTACCTTTCATATTCAACAGACCGAAGACATCCTTTTTAGTCGTGTCAAATCCCTGAAATATTTTTTCAATGAAGAAATATATTATCACAAACCATATCAAAGTAATGGAAGTTATCCATTTTTTTCAGAAGCGCAGCACTAAAAATGCAATACATTCCACTCTGTCATTGTTTGCAGAACGTAGTTAAAATTTTATTGAACCGTTTTTTTCAGAGCTCTCATTTATATATAAAATGCTCTCATTTCACACTGAATAGATTTATGTTGTGTTAAATGTCGAGCTCCGTGCAGTAAACAGAATGATTTCTGAGGCTCGCTCTGTAAAACCACCAGTGGTTGTTTACACTGTTGTTTTTTTGGTATCAAATGGAACGGGAAACAAACAGGAAATAAATGTGGAGGACACCAAGGGTGGTATCGACGCACTCATACTCAAACTGCTCCTTAAAAGCTTGTCTTTCAATCTGTTGTTGTACAATTTGCTGGATATCTGCAGTATAAAATATATCCGCACTGTTAGTAAGCTAACGCACAACTTTATTCCATCACATATATTCTACATGCAAAGTTTAATCTCAGATGTTGTTTTTGCAGTTATTAGTAGAACTCAATGTTTACAAAAATGTTCGAGTTTCAGTAACAATAGTATAAAAAGATGCTTATTTTTGAATTTCTAAAAACGTTTTTTCTTTTTCTTTAACAAATTAAGTTTTAGAAATGCATTATTGTTGATATTGTCTTATCCCGGGAAACATTGGGAAGTACTATTTACTGTAGAAATAACACTAATTAAAAATAAAGAAAACTTGCGACAGTATTAAAAAGATTATGGGAAAAGTAGTCTGTTACAAGTTACGCACAGCGGTATTTATATTTAACGTCAGAAACTTAAAGGATATGTGTGCCTCAAGAAATGTACATTCTATTAAACAGACATTGGTTAAAATACTCATGTGCTCACTCCATGTATCCCATCTTCCATATTTTATGAGTTCTACATATGTTACCAATTTAACCTGGAGCATTCATCACGTTTCATCATGTTTTCCTTTCCTCAAATAAAGTCGTGTGTATATGAGTTAATTTAGCTGCGTCATGTTTCCGCTGAAGCTGCCGATTGTCCTCATTTCTCAGGTTATTTATGAATTGATTAATGCCAGTATTTATTATTCAAATGATGTTTTGAGATGTCATATAGATTTATTATATTTATCTTTTTGTTTTTATAGGGGTCTTGAATTTAAGCGTCTTTACCTGGTTGTATATTTTCTGAATGTTTTCCCCACTATTAAGTACACCGGCTTTAAACATTTAGTCTCAGCTCACTCAGTGCATCAACGTTAGAGCAAAATGCTTTAGACAACATAATACACAACAATAACATTGTCCACAATAGATATTTTATTTTGTATTTCATTTAAAAATAGACATTCCTTAAACAGATTGTATAGACAAATCCCTTTTGGATGAAAGTGCATACGGAAGTCAGCGCCATCTGCGCTGCACTCTTGAAAATGAAAACATTCTGATTAAAAATGTACGTTTTGACCGTTAATCATATTGCAAACAGTATCTCAGAGTGCACGTTATTGTAGTGGGCTGCTCGTAAAGTCGCAGACACTGTGGTGTTTTTAAATATAAATGTAAGCCCGTTTGGAACGAGCTGCGTCCTGCAGCGACGAGTTAAAACTGGTCCTGAGGATTTAATGTGCGAGACTCTGATAAACCTGAACAAAGAACAAGGTTTCAAAAAGACAAAGATATGTAGGAATATGACAAGCTGAACCTAAGCAGGTCATTTTAGTAAATTCAGGGTTGATATTTTAATACCAAATTAAGGTACGGTAAGGTAAGAAATTAAGAAGAGTGTGTATTTTTTTTACTCCAACCCCCCATCTGTTGTCCATTGGTTTAATTATATTCTAACCCTTTAACAGTCCATATCTTAAATGTTTTTAATGTTTTCTTTGCCATCTACTGTGACAAAGGTCCTCAAATAAGCATTTTGGCGATCAAAATTCATCTTTGGAAAAGCGTTCAGAACAAAGAATGATTTCAAAATGTTACCTGCTGTGTGCTCCTTCGTAGTAGCTACTCTCCTCTAGCAGCTCCTCTATGATCCCCTGAAAAGATGTTTGTACAGCAAATCACCTCAACAGCAGAGAGGCATCCAATATTGAACATGACACAGCTATGTTGAATTCAACGTGCTTAAGACATGAACACACACAAAAATCCTTTTCAGAAACACAGACCTGCATCTGCTGATAGGTGACTCCATCTTTGAGGTTCCCTCCACCTGGCAGGAGCAGAGAAAGAGAAAATCACACGTACACTTTTTTCATTTAACTTTTAAGGCCCTCAAAGGCACCAGATCATTTCAGTATGTGAGACTTCACGTTGTGTAGGTTTTAGTGTTTTTGTGGGAGGGGTGACTCGTGCCTGTGCTGTCAGCAGCATGGGAGTCGGCTGTGAAGCGGTGCACCTGAAGCCACCAGTCTGAACTGCTCGTGCTGAACTCCATCAGCTCTGGAGAAGAGTGGAGGAGCTACAGGTGGAACAGAAAGGGGATCCTAGTTTTTCCTTAAAAATCTCTCAAAATAGTATGACAGAATTTGACTTGTTTTGAAGCAACCAGATTAGTCGATTAATTAATGCATTTTTTCAGTTAAATCTACGAAGCTTTTCTTGTTCTTATATAGCGACGTATACCTTTGGCGTCAGTCGATTGAACAAACCTTGCTGAGTTCCGTTTTGAGGTTGTATGGATCGCTCCCAACGCGGAACAGATGCTTTTTAAACCTTTCGACGACCCGTCGTTTAAGGTTGTGATGAGGGACTGGTGGAAGCTGGAGAAAATATATTTATTACAAACATTTAACCTATTGAGTCAGCAGATTGATGAGGTTCTAGGCTTCTGACGGATTTCTGACGGAATTGACAGAGTGACAGAGAGATTCTGACAGAGTTGCGTTATTGACCCTGTTACAATTGAATTCCTGCAGAAAAAAAACTCAAAAACCTCAAAAAGTGGCATCACCTGAGTGATGTATACAATTTTATGCAGCTGCAGCAGGAGCCTCTGAATGGGATCGTCAATCTGCCGAACCTTCTTCTGGGAGACGCAAATACCTGCTGACACTAAGGTAAGAGCTAACAACTTTTAGAACGTCGGCTCCTTCATATTAAGGCTTCCTGTTGGGCTGAAAATGTACCTTGTCTTGGTTTAATCTTTGCAGCAGCACAGTCACCACTAAGGTGAGAGGTAAAAAGGAAAAGGCAGGTCAATAAATGATGTCAAATGTGAATCAACACGTCTTGATTAAATAAACTTGAGGCCGATACCTGCAGTATAGATTTCCCGCTGACCAACACAGTAGAAGTGTTTTTCACTTACCCAGATTGAAATTGCTCCCGAGTATGAGGAGTACTTGACTTTACTTCTACAGAAATTTAGTCAAAGACAAATAATCAACAACTTGGTACATCACCACCTCATGATAAATCTCCTCTTGGAAGTGTCTTCTCAGTGACGGAGAACTGACCGTGGTGTTTCTCCGTGGAGGCCGCGGCGTTGATGTTAGCATCGCACGGTTCTCCATCAGCATCTGAGGCGTCATCCAAAAATCCAAATCCAAAAACATATTCGAAATTGTGAATGATTTTTTTTTCTCCAAATCTTTATTAAATTCTGTGCAGTAAATAGGGCACCTTGACTGATGTGCTGCCACCCGTGGTTTGGACTGCAGGTTGCAGGAGAACGAGGAGTCGGAGTTTCGTTATTTATTTGCAATTTCTCCTGCAAAAAGTGTAACATTTTAAAACCCTCCAGTACGAACTAAAAAATACCAAAACATTTATTTTGTTTAGTAAAAAGTTGGCCTCTGGCATTATATAAGCTGACAGTTACCACAAAGCCCGTCAGATATATTTTTTATTTTTATTAATGTCCCAGATAAAATACAAATCTCAATTTTCAAACCCGACTCACCTGAGACGGGTTGGAGTTCCGGCTCTCCGTCCGGCTTTTGCACCTCTCCAGGAAGTACTTCTGCGCTCGCTTCCTGTCTCGCTCTGCTCTGCGTTCCAGTGCATTGTGGGAAGTGTAGAGGCCGTCCATCATCCCCATCATGAGGTCAGAGATCCTGGAGCTGACTTCCACGATGTCCGGCCGCTGGTCTGCGTCTGGACACAAACACCTGACAGGAAGTCAGGAATGTGGAAATGTGGCTGAGCGACTGTTCCTTCGAGGATAACTGAAGGAACTTTCACTCAGTAATATCCAGAATTTCAAAATAAACGTCTCACCATCCGATCATGTCTTTGACTCTCTCTGAGAAAGCTCCTTCTTCCAGCGGCTCGTAGATGGCCTCAACAATCTGCCAGCACAGAGTACGGAGTAAAGGGTAACAGAACGCAGATAAAGAAACCAGCTGAGTGTCTGTGTCTGTGTGTGTCTGTGGTGTGTGTGTGTGTGTGTGTGTGTGTGTGTGTGTGAGAAAACCTTGTGGGCCAGCGACAGCATGTTACTGCTGTTGAACGGAGGCTGTAAAGCGGCCATCTGGTAGAGGATGCAGCCCAAAGCCCAGACGTCGGCTTTCTCTCCATACGGCTCGTTCTTCACCACCTCTGGACTGACACACACACACACACACACACAGACTTGCTTGCGTTGCCTTGAGACAAAGCTGCACAGCGCATCGCCAAGTATCCGACCGTGCAGCACCTCAATCTAATCAGCCCTTAAACAGCTTGTTGACAAAGAAAAGACCTCTGAACATCTCTCTGCATCCAAATATGTCCTGACTCGCAGGGTCCACCCCTCAAATTGATCCTCATTAAAGAGTTACATGTTGTCGCGACCACAAACACACACAAGCTGTAGAAACATAAAAACACATCTGCCATACTTCCTTACTTTAGCCATACTTTAGCCATACTTACATACTTTAAAGCGTTGATTCACCCAAAACACATTGGGTGATTATTTTTAAATACCTCCCCTCCATAAATTCATCCATACTTAATTTAAGGTGCTCATTCAAGGTCATCAAGCAAGCAAAATTTGTCATTTGCAATATCGGGCTATTCAAAAAAAAATCTATTTGATATAGTCCTGATGAAAACCTCTTAAAACCGACCAATCTATTTATCCAAAAGCAGCTGGATGGTAAAAATGAACTTCCTCACCAGGAGTAAAGGATGGTGCCGACCACTGACGTTAGTTTGCTGTTCTCCTGTTTCTGCTTCGCGAGGCCAAAGTCGGCTTCAGGTAGACGAAAGACACGTTCAATCATTTACAGCAAGACATGGAGGGTGATGACCTGTTTCAACTCACTGATGGTGACTTTGTCCTTTTCCCCCAGCATGATGTTGCTTGGTGTGAGGTCGCGGTGGACTATCCTCTTCTCTTTGTGCAGGTACCTCAATGCTAAACACATCTGAGGGAATATAGAGCTGACAACTTCAAAACTCCCGGTTCGCTCCAGTAACTAATAAAGCTACTGGTACGTTTATGTAGTTCATCAGTAAAGTAAAAGCAATGAACAACGCTGAACTTTTGTGCACGTTGACAGCACCTCTTCTCATTTAGCCAAGTACAATGTGTAACGTACACCAAAGCTATGGAGGCAGGAAGACATTTCAAAATCCCCCCCCCCCAAAAAAAACATCAAAGAAAGCCAGGAACAACATGATTTTTAAATGTCACTGTAAATCAGTGTAAAGTGTTATCACAAAATGCTGAACGCATTCCTTAGATATCTCATCCTTGAGAATGTGGGGAGCGCTGAGGTCACAATAACAATCAGTTCACCCTCGAGTCCACGTGGATGTTTGTGCCAGATTTGAGGAAGGCTTCCCTTCGTTCCCACACTGAGGATATTTATGAGCATTTAGTGTCTTGGTGTGAAATTCTGGATGAAGAAAACCAAAATTGAGAAGCAACACTGCGCCGAAAATCATTATTGGCGCATTGACATAAATACTTCAATCAAAGAAGATTAACTCTTCAGAGTTACCTGTATGAATATATTCCAAAGTCTGTCTTCGGTGAATTTCTGATGCTTCTCTTTGAGAGAGTTCAAATGTTCGGCCAACGGGACTCCCTCGATCAGCTCCATCACGATGTACAGCTTGTCGCCTGCAGTGAAGTGTGATGCTTTGAATGTCTTGTGGAGTCCTTTCTCACAGGAGCACGGGGTTGAAATTATCCTCACCTTCCAAAAATGTCTTGTAGTATTTAACAATATTTGGGTGCGTCATCTAGAAAAGAAGAAACATTATCAACAAAAAATGTAACTTGTTCAAACTGTATTTTATTAAATTGACTCTGCGGCTCGGTTGAAACCACAAAGTTCAATCAGAGAATGAGTCCAAACCTTAATTAAATTGATCCGTTAGTTCGAGTCTCTCAACTCACTCGGCCAAGTTTAAAGGTGATAGTGGAACACAGTTTTCACATCACATTCACCAAAGTTTAAAACTTTAAAGAGAGGTTTAAAATGACTATTTCTTAATGCTCAGCTAGTTTTGGTTTGGGCTAAACCAATCCTTCAATCCTGTTTAAAAATGAATGCATGTTGGGTGCAGCCCAGCCTCCATCAGTGAAAGTGTAACTTTGTGCCTGTTCTTTGACAATCGTCAGCTCTGAGATGATTTTCTCCACGTTGCTGTCCTTGGACTTCTTGTCTTTGCCGAACACCGGATTGCGAAGGTTCACCTCCTTTAGAGCCAGGAGGTTCTGACCAATCCGCTTTCGGACCTGCCATGCGGGTGAAAGCATCGAAACCAGAGACACGTGATGGCATGCGATTACAAAAGAGCAAAACAGGGACATTTTGATTGTTCTGTTGCCTTTTTTACCTTAAAAACGCTTCCAAAGGCGCCCGTGCCCAGATGGTCCAGGACGGAATAACCGTTGATGACTTTGAGAGGAGGTCGGTTCTGGTCCACAGCCTCGATGCTCCCTCTCAGACTGTCCAGTTCCACTTCCTGCAGTACGAAACACACAGAACTCCACCCCAGGTAAAGAACAGTGCCATGTATTTTCTGATTTCACAGCTCACAGACCGGCTGAATAAACTGATGCACTTAGAAGCTCTTCTATTACAGTGTAGAACGAAACTTTGGTTTGCAGTCCGTCGTAGGCCGCAAGGTCGCGTACGTAATGTCCAACATCAATAAACAACTCAAAGAGGTCCGTGGGAAAGAGCCTGAAAATAAATGAGAAATTACATAAGAGCGTTGGAGAGCATTTCGTGAGATTATTTTTCAGGTTATGCAGGAAATTAACTGAAGTAAATTACTTTTATTTTAAAAACAAATGTGTTGTTGTATCACCTCTTAAAAAGATGTCTGTTTCTTTCCACGCTAAAGAGAAACCGGAGGGTCCGAAACGCATAGCACTGTGTGCAAAAAGATAAGGATAAATGTTTTAAAAAAACTACTTTGGTATCATAATGCAAGTTAAACCTATTTGAAGCCGTATACCTGTAAAGGTGTGACCTTTGGTCCAGAGTTCTGTGGTAAAATCAATTTTGAGACGATGTAAACCCCGTTTTCCTACGAAAAGAATGGCAATGTGACACCAAGTTTTATAATATTCTACAAATTGTAATTAGACAGAAGGTTTTACTTCATTTCCATCCTATCAGCTGTCCTGCTCTTTATGTAAAGATGTTTGCTTTACCTGCACAATGTGGTGAGCAGATGTGTCATCCAGGCAAAGTTCAGTCAGAATTGTGCAGCAGGCTGAAAACGGGATTAAAGGGAATACAACCTCGAATTTGTACACGTGATTTAATATTTTTTTTTATTGGGACAGATGAGACGAAATGTCATGTTATGGACTCCTAATTAGTTTCCTTCCATGGTCCTATATTTAGACCATCCAGAAAAAAAGAACACTATTTCCTCCCAAGCCTCCAAGCGTCTGGATTGTCACTTCTGGAAAACGGATGTTTGCCTTCAGAGTAACTGAGTAATTACTAATTACTTACTGTGCGCGTGGGCCTTTTTTCTCCATTTCACGTCATTAACAGAACGTCGCTGTGTGAACTCTAACCCTCTTTATGTGCAGTATGTCCCGGTTGTGTCGTCCCTGACCTGACTGCAGGGCCCCGGTGTTGTCCACCTCCTCCTGTGGCCTGAGCGCCTCTCTGATGTGCTCTCTGTGGAGGCTGCAGCCGGAGAGCGTCTCGATGGACGAGGGGCCACAGACGTACTTCCTGTCACTAGAAGAGTGTTATGTTGTGTGTCACCGCACCAGATAATGCAAATAACAGCACTCCTTTTGTGTTTGCCATAACTGAATTGTATTGTTGTGCCGCTCCATAATTTGTAATTGTGATTGATAAACAACACTACATCTTAATATTTCCATAATGCAGCCAACAGTATAATCATGTTAGATCTTCCCTGCTTGGTAACTCTGATGTTTTTTTTACATGCCCCTGTTCATTTTAGGCTACAGACATTATGCTTGAGACGAGTCTCCCTATCCACCCTAACTAATGAAACCAATGGAAGCTGCTATGGAGTTGCACTATGGGAAACGTGTATATAAGCTCTGCTGTTTATGAAGCTTGACCTACATACAGACTCAAAGCCAGCGCAGAAATGGACACTCACAACCTGCTGTATAATACATTCACACTCAGTTTCTGGAACCTGTTGAGCAGCCGGAGAAGCTGCTGCGCTCCGCCCCAGCTCCGGATCTCCCTCCGGGTGTCGGGATCCTCGCAGAGCTGCACCAGGACCCAGGCGGCGCTCCACAGCAGCTTCAGGTTCTGGCCGTGCAGCAAGCTCAGCAGCGCTGGCAGGCCCTCCAGCTCCCTCACCTGGTCCCTCACCTGCCTCACGGGGCACAGGAGCCTCAGCAGCTCCGCGCTCATCCTGCAGGAAACATCGGGCTCAGCCCAGCATTGTTAGGAGTTATTGTTGTGGAGTTATTGTATAAGCTGTGGAAAATTAGATTATTATTTAATCATTTGGTGTACGAAGGCTCGTATGAGCCATTTCTGCGACAGCCGAAGCTGTGTGTCCCTGTGTACTTTGAGATAAGGTAGCCGGCTGACACGAGATGCAGCTACTTGATTTGTTTTGTCTGGCTTTGTACCAGCAACTCAAGAAGGAAGGGAAGTTTCCACAATATAAATCACTTCTTTGTTGGTGTCACAGTCGGATAAAATGTTGCGTCTAACCTCTTTGACAGCAGGTCATATTCCTGCAGTATTACAAGTAATCTCTCCACTACGGGCAGCTGGCCAATCTCCTGCTTGCATTCTGGGCTGTGGAAGAAAACGGCTTTCAGCAGGTGGAATCGTAAATGAATCTAGCACATTGAGTCTCTGTAAATCATATGAAATGTGCTATACAAATAAATTTGACTTGACTTGACATTTGCTTACCTCTCAGCCAAAGTGGTGAGTGCCAGCAGGGCTCCCAGCAGCACACTGCTGTGTGTTGTGGAGAGGAGCTTCACCAGCGTCTAAAACCGTTCACTGAATGAAAGACTCCGCTATTTCTCCCCAAATCACATTAAATATAAAAATAATTTGACATCACCAACAGAGCTCAAAGACAATCCCAGACTGTCACAACCTGCCTGAGGAGAAAAGGCCAAGAAATGTAATAACCTCCTGTCGGAGGAACGCCGCAAATACTTTAAATACACAACAACCAGCGAGTAACCAGTTCCATTGCGCCAACAGGAATGACTATTACGGCTTGGGCTTTATCTCCGAGGTCATGTGAAAAAATGATCACAGATGTCCTTGTCTCGACCGTCACTCACCACGTGAGCGCCGCTCTCGATGACCCAGGCCCTCTGATCCTCGACAGCAGACAGCTTCTGAAACATGTCTGCGGGGCAGCGAGGCAGCGTTTAGGAGGACGCACACACACACACACACACACAGGCTCATTCTACCACGCGTCTCGACGTTGCCTTCAGATCACTCACAGGTCAATAAGACCAGCTTCTGCACAGCAAACGCATGTTCGCCGCAAGATGCGCACCCGGCGGCGACCCGCTCGATGTACTGAAGGGCACATGAGGTGAGACGCGTGAGGATAAATCACCAAGCGCGCCCTGTTTGTTCATGTGAGAATCACCTCAGGGAGCATTTACCCGGGCAAGTAAACGAATGCCCTGCAGCTGATGGAGGATTTTCTAAAAGAAGGCGGTGAAAAGAGGGATTACTGTTTTATTCATGCCAGGCCAAATAAACAAAAAATGAAGAGAAGAAAAAAAAACATCCAATTTACCTGATGGTGGGGATCTCGGATCAATAATCGTAAGCACATTAGAACCCTTAGGACAGATTCGGGCCCCGCGTAATCAATCCATTCACTTGAGAAGGAGGAAACATTGTCAGTAAAACTGTTTTTTCGGAGACAAGAGAAGAAATCCTGCAGTATTTTCAGGTCATTTTACCTGCAGAGTCTGTTCTTGACCAAAGACCCAAGAATGTCAGAGAAGAGTTTATGCATTGGGAGCTTGCTGAAACATCTTTGGTCTCTGTATGTGATGCTGTGAATGTGATTGTATACATACAGTATAATTAGAGGCACAATTGTACATGCTCTATTTGATTTACAAAGGAAGCCTTTAAAAGTAATCTTTAATATATACATTTTAAAACTGTGACTGAAATGGAACTCTGGCAGAGTGTTTTGGGTTTGTTTTGTGGTCCTAAGAAGTTTTTAGATCATAAGAGTAAAAAAATGCCAGACAATCGAATTCAAACCTGAATTTCTCCAGTTCTGAAGCCTCACAGGCGACGTCGTTCTCTCTCCTCCTTTGGCTTTGAGACCCGTCGGCTCCGATGCTGTTTGCTTTGATGTGACTTAGCTGCAACACAGGGAGTCTCGAACTACAAACTATACTCACAGACCTGAAGACGTATGAGCTGGTTTCTGTTATCATCATATCAAATGTCTGCTCATTTGTTGTTGCTCACCTCTTGTCCACGAACCCTCACGGCAAGCAGGCTCAGAAGCCTCCTGAGATCATGAGATCCCCTACAAAACAGGCTCCTTCAGGCGATGTGGTCTCGTCATATCAGGGAAATTTATCTTAAATTATGTAAAAGACTCACTTGTTTTGGATTTCTTTGGATTTCATGGGCAGTTTTTCTCCTTGTGTCCCTTTTTTAACTGGTTTAGATATTTTTAGCGGTGCCCTTTGTGAATAAGAGTGTGTTTCAACTGCAGGCAGATGGGTGATTTAGAGAGGGATGAAACGTAATTACACTACTTAAGTTGTCTTTTTAAGTCTTTGAACTTAGTTGTAATCCACCAGATTTTAGAAAAAAATATTGAAAATATTTGAACGCTTTTGCTTAACGGAGTCATGTTAGAATTGCAAAATATAAATCGAATATTAAAAATGTATAACGGTATAAAGTAATTAAAATACCCCCCACGCCCCTCCTCCTTCACAACCTTATTCATTATTCAATATGGCAGTAACATTTAATACATTATCCAGAAATTGACCATTCTGCATCATACTTTTAATTTGATACTTTATTTATATTTATTTAATAATTATGTTTCTTATATATTTCTCATTGAAGACACTAGTTAACTTAATAACTATTTAAATTGTACAACTATATGCATAGCTATACTCGCAGTAATGAGTATGGGCATGTTTTGTCATTTGAGGGAACATCATAATCGGAACATTATGGTGCAAACATACTGGTCAATATCTTGCATTTTGAAACTGCCGTATCCTGTATTTCTATGATAATACCGCCTGCTTTTATACAACTACTCTCTACTCTAAGCCGGAGTACACTTAGCCACTTTTTCCACCGCCGCTAGCCTCGGAGATAAGAGGGCTAGCGGGACTATTTAGCATTTGGGGGACGGAGGCGATGGAGCGGAGTTGTCCTTGTTGAAAAAGATGAGTCGAAGGTCTCTTACCATTCCGAGAGCTTCGCAAACCAGCAGTAGATGGCCCCGAACATTTTATTTCATTAAATATCGTCGACCGGGAATTTATGCGACAAAGCGTTTGATTATGGATACAACAGGACGCCGATTACATTAGCGAATAAATAAAAACAATGTCCAGTTTAACCGATCCGGCTAAGCAGTAGAGAGAGAGTCCCGGTTGCCATGGATACATCGGACGCCGGACACCGGAATGCCGTTGTATAACTCAGACACACACGCAGTCCCGCTTAAACAGTACATTTGTAATACGATATAAAATGGCAACATATCACTGAATAGTGTTTTTTGACTCAATCTCTAAAGATAAAATATTTTAAATATACAAATCGAAACACAGAAACAATGATATAAAGTGAAGAAGAAATGGTTTTAGGAATGATCCATTTCAGGATGTTAAACTACAGAATCTTTCTTACTTTTTTAAACTAAAATTTGGATATACAATGGCAATATATGGCATCTTAAATTGACTTAATTAAGTGATACTACAAAAAAAATGAGACACGCCATTTAATAATCACGTCATCACATGTCATATGAGTATAGTGACATAATATAATGTGTAATTACGTAAAAATAAATAAAGTCGGTTTCACATTTAAAAAACGTAATTTGCCATTTATCGCGAGAACATATGTAGACTCAAAGGTAAATAGGAATGATCGCGAGACCAGAGTGTTCCTCCCTTTACGATTCACGTAGAGTTTACGTCAGCCTGACAGCGTAGGTTCGTTGGGAAATGCGAGGGCTGCGCAGCTCATTCTGCGCAGCTCGAGCGAAATCAGCGAGAAGGGGAATGTCTGCTCGTGAATGATCGTTTTTTTGAGGCGGCAGGGAGCGTCAACGTTATGGGTGAGACTGCATGCAGCCATTTATTCAGAAAACCTTGATTTAAAAACACCAACTGTGAAGAGTTGTATTGGGTTGTATTATCCTTTTAAATAATTTGCCCGTGCCGCTATTTTAGCTTCTTCAGTTGTCTGAGCAACCAACGCCCAGTCGTCCGCCTCCAGTTGGATTGGTTGCAAGCTAGCCAGCTAACGCTAGCCGTTAGCCGGGGCTTTTGCCTGCAGGCTGTGCTGCCTAACTGGGGAGTCATTTCCTGCCAAAAGCAAAGTTTCTATTTGTGTTAACAGCTAAGACAAGAAGCCACGTTAAGACACATGTTAGGGTGACCTTTACTGTTGTTTTTCTAAATATTGTATACAATATCTAGCAATTGGACTAACTAATTTAGCTAACTCGTAATGTTAATTGCTAACAACTAAGTTATTGCTTGCGATTTTTAATGGCTCCGTACTTCACGTGAGATAATGTAAAATACTGCGACATTATACAAAATACAGTCATTGTTGTTAGCAGTGCATCTGGCTATTTAAAAATGACTTTTACAACGGGGAGAACGATCACTTTCTGTCGTGCATGTACCCCCTGATGGGGCTGTAATAACGTAACGTGTGTGAAAGATCGATAATTCTCTTAAACTGCCATGATTGGAGCGTTTAGGTTCGGCAAACAAAGCCAAAGCTGGAAGATGTGTCTTGCTTAGGCATAAGGAGGGCACGTCTGCCATCTAATCTGGATTAAAGGGGATCTGGAACCGTTAGAGATCACTCTTTTTCTTAAGTTCATTGGCTTCCGACCTCTAAATCAGAATTCTGTACCTGATAATTCCCACAAATAAAAACTATTAACACTTTTCAAACAGATCCCTCCCTTCGGCAGAACTGTCAGACGCTGCCAGAAATAATTTTTATATTGACACCTCACAAATTCCGCTTTTGATTTTTAGATGAAAAAACCCTCCAGCTGTGATTACATTTTTTTTTTCAAAGGTTGCCGATTTACCTTAACCTTTTACAGAACCCAATATATGATCAATGGCCAACTGAAGCATAGGATGCTGCTGAGATTAAACTGTAGGCAAAATCTGCAAATGAAGTCTTCTACTATCACACAGAAGGTGTGTGGGAGGCTGTTGGTTACATTACAGGTCATTTAGGTGGCAACTTACATTGCATTTTTAATGCATGGTTTATACATTTTGTCCGGGGAGCAATTAGAGGTTGGGTATCTTGCTCAAGGACACTTTGACATGGGGCAGCCAGGATTTGAACCACCAACCTTGCAGTTCCCAGCACACCCTCTCTACTCCATGCACCACCATCGCCTGGTTGGCAGGCAGTTGCTCCAGAGTAAGAGGCAGAAATCCTCTCCTCATCGAATGGAAAGCTGCAGCAGTGAAGGGGCCGTGCTTTATGGCATTAGTGACATTAAAGGAACATGTTGGCCAGTGTGGTACATATTCCAGTGTTGTTACAGTAGCCAGGGTTGTGAATCATTTGGCCCGGAGCTTCTCTCTGCTTGGTTCTGGAGGCAGAATGGTGCGTGTGTGTGTGTGTGTGTGCGCGTGTGCGTGTGTGTGTCAGAATGGCCTGAGATTGATTCTTCTGTTGCCTTTTTTGTTTTTGTGCTCTCCCCCTTTGCTTTGTGACCCCGGACACGCTGGCCTTTCCTGCACATTGGCGAAACATAACGTTGATCTGCACAAAACAGCAGTACAAACAGTAAGTATTGAAGTTACTCCTACACTTTAAATAGCTGGACATTAACCACGAGTGTTGTTGAGCTCTGCAGAACATCGTTTTCAATCCTACTCAAAATCTCCAGTACACCTAAAATCTTAAATGTTTTCTTTTACTTATTGCATCTTTTATTGGAATATTTTACTGCATTGAACATGTTGAATATCTTCAATTAAAACTGCAGTCCAACATGACAGTATATTTACATTTTGATAGTGTGGGAGTTGTGATTCTCTTTTTTTTTTTTAAGCCTGCCTTCAAGCTGTGGCGCAAGATCATGTTTTTTTGTGGGTTTAATGTGCTTAATAAATATATTTTTTGCAGCAGCAGAAGAATCTGGAAGGATATGTTGGCTTTGCAAGCCTCCCCAACCAAGTGTACAGGAAGTCGGTCAAGAGGGGCTTTGAGTTCACCCTGATGGTCGTAGGTAAGAACATTCTTTTGTATGAATCATTCATTTTTGTTGTTGTGGTTGGTATTAAAAAGTCCTCCACTGTGGTTTGTTTTTAAGAAATATTTTGTTTGTGCCTAGTTGTATTCTTGCTGAATGCACAGGCCTCCAGCTTTTTATTGAAATGTACAATGCTGGTGTCTGAATTCATCTTGATGTCAGGTCCTCGTCATTGTGGGCCGGAACAGAAACATTGGGGTGGATTTATCTAGAGCTTCTCCTTCGGAATCAAAAATGGAGACATTCTTTTAAAACGTCTGGATGTGGTGGTTGACGCTGAGCCAAGATCTTCCCCGGCTGATCGGTCCCTGTTTGGAGAGAAAATGTTTCTTTGGGTCAAAACCATTTCCTGTGGTGGGACCAACAGAATTTACCCAGCATGCCTCTAAGAATAGCGCGTCTCCCGTTGCGTTCAACAACGCTTTGTTGCTACAGGTTTTTTGCGGAAATTCTGCAGATCGGATTCAGTGACAAATTTGTGTGCAGCTTGTTTTTGCTGTTTTAAGGAACTTTCATTACTACATTCTTTTGACAAGGCACTTTGATTGTAGATGTTTCTGTTCTCAGCAATGTCCTCTGTGAAAGCTGCTGGATACTTGTGTTGGCAACAAAAAGCTTCATTTGGGGAAAAACTATTTTTAATAGTTTTAAAATAGTATTTAAAAATACTGTATTTTATATTTCAAACAATTACTGTGACAAAAATTAGTTTAATTACTGTATTCCAAAAAACACTTTCCCTGTATTTGTACTTGGGTACTTATACTGGGGTCTGGGAGCGAACCAAGAATATATGACATTTGAACAACAATGTTAAATGACGCATGGCAGTTTCTCCTACAATTATATCGGGGCGGTGCCCCGCCCAAGGAAATTACTCTGAAACGGCTCTTTGTTCCGCTATGATGGGCACACACAGATACGTACATGTGCACGCGCACACAGGTGAGCGCACTCCCAGCAGCGGACACCAAGCCCTAAAATGCCAGTGTGTGTACGTCTGCAATGTGCAGAGTATACAGAGCTGCACATAGTTGGATCTCTGGCTCAAACACTCCTGCACGTGGGAATTGCGGGTGATGTTTTTTTTTAACTAGACAAAACTGAACTTGTTCTCAAGGTGAATATCTGTTTTGACTAGACTCGCACTTCCTGCTTTCATATAACATACAAACGTTGTTGCATCTATTAAGAAGGAAAGTAGAGGAGGTCCTCTGGGCCTGTTGGTAGTTAAATGCTCGCTATTGTTGTTACGGTGTCACCCACTTGCATGGACACTCGCCCACTTAATACTCAGTTTCTCTCGGCTTTGGCGAGCTGTTGGCCCACATGTCGCCGCTGTGCGTCACCCGTCTGGTGTGAAAGAGGGTGAAGGAACAGGGAAGGACAGGAGAGAGATGGGACCGGTAGCGCCAGCAGTGACTGGCCTGTCTGCCCACGCCTCACAAACACGTGACCCAACAACATGTTCAGATGGCAGAGCTTATTTCACAGGCCTGCCGCACTGCGTACGATCGTAAATGTAACGAGCATCAAATGTGTGACAAATGCTTCCGTACAAGCGCCACACATTACCCGATGACTGTTGCTCTGGTGTAAATGGTGGCTCGTTAAATATTGACTAGGCACGCAGGGTTAGTGGTCATTTCCACTAATGATTCTTTTCATTGGTAGCTTGGAAACTGGGCACCGAATGGTCAGCCAGGCTGGAGGAGCCTCCCAGACCACACAGCCTGCACAGAACAAGAGCCATTGTCTGTGTGGTTTCTTTGGCCCTTTAACTGTTAACCCAAATGGATTAATGTCTTTGGCAAATGTCAGTCCCGGCCGCCGGGTCAGACGGCCGGCGTGGCCTTTGATGGTCTTTATTGTGTCAACAGGGATGATTGTGTGGAGACACTACAATAAGTGTAAGATTTTATCCCACGTAATTCAGTGTTTTACAGCCTGACCTCCTTCCAAAGGCAACAATATTCTTTAAGCACGGATTTCTCTTCCCTTTCCTGTTTCCCCCCAGGTGAGTCCGGGTTGGGCAAATCCACGTTGATCAACTCCCTGTTCCTAACAGACCTGTATTCAGCGGAGTATCCTGGACCTTCACATCGAATCAAAAAGACTGTACAGGTACGTTTCGTCACATAAATCTGATGTTTTTTTTGTAGCACACGTCGTTGGCAACATCAAATAACCCTTAGTTACACAAAGATGGATGAGCTGCACTATTCAAACCATCAAGGAGACATGTATTTGAATATGTGAGGGTCGTTTACTATTTCAGTACATCTGTATTAATGACGTAAATGCAACTTAATTAAGGTTTTTTCTTAAATATGTTCTCAAATATGAAGCACCCAAGTAGAAACTTCCTTAGAGGTGAATACATCAACAGACAAATTCTTACTTGCTGTTTAACACTTACAGCAGCAACTGGACCTAAACAAAAACTACACATTATAACAAAAACATACAGAAATTCACTGTGCATAAAATATTATTACGGTGCCAGAAAAGCTTCTCTGCTAAAAACAGAAAGAATAATCTATTTCTGGCTCACCATTCATCATGCAGACTTGCCAACAAAGGAAAAGTCTCCTCTCAAGCCGTAGCGTCATCGTACCGCACATCGACATCTGAATATTGTAGGGAGTAGATAATTATGCAGTTTCTCATGACGCCGCAAATTCCTTTGTCTTCTTCTCCCCAATACCACAACGTTATCCTGCGTCTTGACTGCTGCACTTTGTCTGTTTGGCTCCCAGCTGACGGCATTGCTGTCTCCAGATGCTTGTGTGCACTTCTGGCTTCTCTGCATAGCTATCTAATGGCACAGTCGGCCGCGGCCTGTCGCTGCACGCCGCTTCAAGTGTTGTGTTTTAATTGTAAAATACATATGATCCGCGATGCTTTTTGCGGCCAGCGCTAATGCCTTCCCACACGACATGCACTCCGTCTCTCTTGCGTGCCAGGTGGAGCAGTCCAAAGTTTTAATAAAGGAAGGCGGCGTCCAGCTGCTGCTCACAATAGTCGACACCCCGGGGTTCGGAGATGCCGTCGACAACAGCAACTGGTAAGGATCGCCACGGCTTCAGCGGGGATGGTATTCCTTCCTCTAGGGTCCGTAAAATGTCAAAGCGGTTTTCCCAACGTTCCCGTTTTCAAGGAATTGTCTCTAACGTTGTTTGTGCGTCACGCAGCTGGCAGCCAATCATCGACCACATAGACAGCAAGTTCGAAGACTACCTGAACTCAGAATCCCGGGTGAACAGACGGCAGATGCCCGACAGCCGAATTCACTGTTGCCTGTACTTCATTGCCCCGTCGGGACATGGGTGAGTCCATAGATCTGTGAATCCGTTTTCTTTTGTGGCGGTTAGATCCAGTGAGGCTCCTGAAGCGTCAATTCATCAGCCAGAGATGAAGAGTCAGGGACTCGATTAGGACTCGAGAAAGGAAAAGGTCGAGAGAGGAACGGTGTGAGGAAACGAGAGGTCAAGGGAAACGGGTGTGTTACTGGTAAGGGTGGGTGGTGGCCATCGACGTGCTGCTGTAGCCATGCAGTGTGTGCAGGAACTCCTTCACACTCCCACGTATACAACCCTCCCCCAGGCGACTGCTGTAATTGATAATGCAGCTGCCTTGTCTTGCAAAAATAATGGTTAAACTTGAAGACTCTGGCAAAATGCCCAGCCGACTGTACTGATCGCCAAATGTTTCATAAAGTGATGACTGTGTAGAATTTTAACTTGGGCTGTTTGTTATTCACAAGCCACCTGCTCATCTGTAGTCAGTCTTCTTATCTTCCCTTTTTAGATGTGTACATGTCTTAGCGCGACGCACTATTTTGTAAAAAAGCAGAATGTGTGGGTGAGGTGAATGTGAGAAAGTTAATATTCTGATACTGATGGCTTACAAGTGTGAATGTCGGCCGGCCTCACGGTTCCATTGCATTAGGAGTCTCTTGTCAAAGAATCTCACGATTTCTCGTCCTCAACATTCCAGACTGCTGCTGCACTCCATTTGGATTAACACAAGCATTCAACAGTTGGACTCCCTTTTTATTTAGAAAGTGCTTTACAAACAGTCTGTAACGGAAAGTGCTGCATCTTTTTGATACCCGTGTCTGTGTAAACCACTTCTGCAATAACAGCTGCTTGTGGCATTTTATGCCGCAGGAACTGCAGACTTTAGCTAGTACGTTAATTACGTTTCTCTACTCATAGCCTATGAGCTGTTGACCAAACCGAACTCCGGATTATGTTCTATCTGTACTGCATCGATGCACGTCCTGGACAGCTACATCTTGATGCATCTTCAAATACAGAAAAAGCATCTTCAAAATAGGCTTTTGACCTTTAAAAAAACAAAAAAAGCATTTGTAGTGCCGGACCGTTCTCATGTCTGCTGTGTGGAGCTACTCAATCTGCATATATGCAAATGTGAACCGTGTGCTCACATGCCTCTTAAAGCTGCTGACCGTGACTTTCTATGAACAACGATAAGCCTTCATCCTATTTGCTCTCTGTGGTGTTTTTTATCCTCCTTCCTCAGCCTGTCTTCAGTGAGACATTGTGTTTGTACAAGCCTGTCCTCTGTACCCAAACAAGCAGCACTTTAGCCGTGAGGATGGGCAGCGTATGTCCTTTCTCTCACACACACACAAACACACAGACGCACACAGACAGAGCATCTCCTCATAACAGCAGCTGACTGCTCTCACAGCGGCACAATGACCTCCAACGGTGAGAGACAATCTGAACATTGAACTCTGGTGGCTTGTCTTCTTTGTGGTTTGAGGACGGTGACTCATTAAGTAAAAAATCCCCCCACTTGAATCTATGATTAATCCGGAAACTTGGCCATTTCCAAAAGAACCTGCAGATCAGATTCATTGATGTTAGCGTTTGACGGAAACATTTATTTGTGTGTCCCGGCTGCAGGACAGAGTTCTGTCCTGATATAGTGGCGATGTGTGCTGAATGTAATTTGGACATTTAGTTCATACATGAACATCCGGTACTCGAGTCTACGGCATCAAATGCTGCATTGAAGGTGATTTGGACTATTTGTAATGTGCACTCAAACAATCAAAGAGAATATCCTGACAAAATGCAAAGATGGAGCTCAACAATCGTCAAATGTTATTTATTTAGTTCAAAAACATTTTTTTCTCACAGCTAGCAGAGAATTTTCGAACACAAGTCACACTGATGCTTTTCTATATTTGGTAACGTTGTCTAAGAAAAACAGATAAACTAATTAAATTCAGAGAGCAAAGCAGCGGTAAGAAATCCCATTTATTCCAGCAAGTAGTAACAGTTTGTGACATCTGTATTATTATGTTTGCGTTTTTCCCCAACGATTGTGACGCTGCTCGCCGTATCCATTTAAACCACAAACTGTCCTTTCTTTATCTACACAGACTGAAGCCCTTGGACATTGAGTTCATGAAGAGGTTGCATGAGAAAGTCAATGTCATCCCGCTGATCGCTAAAGCAGACACCATGACTCCAGAGGAATGCCAGCAGTTCAAGAAGCAGGTCAGTGGTTTCCACAGCTGTGTACCACTGCTTCGATGTATTAATTTACTGCAGTAACTTGAACATAATCAATTAAAAGATGAAGGTAAAATTGCATTTTGCCGTCGCGTCACACCAGTTGCGTACACTTCTTTGATAAAGTCAAACTGTGACGGATCGGCAGCAGACCGCCTTGGTAGCTGTTTTGAAAGCTGTCTCCCTGCTAGATAATGCGGGAAATCCAAGAGCATAAAATAAAGATCTACGAGTTCCCTGAGACGGATGACGAAGAGGAGAACAGGCTGGTGAAGAAGATAAAGGTACAGCTCGTCATTCGATCTGTCATATTACACTCGTGTGCCGGTTTGTGAAAAGGAATCCTGAATAACGTTGCTCTGCTAGGACAAGTTGCCGCTGGCTGTTGTAGGAAGCAACACCATCATCGAGGTGAACAGCAAAAGAGTCCGAGGGAGACAATACCCCTGGGGGGTTGCGGAAGGTATGAACGTTTGAATTATTCCACTGTTACCAACGCTTACCCTGCGTGGTGCCAAGTAGAGTGTCCAAGGTCACACGGTCATCTGTTATTATTGGCGATTGGCTGACTGGGTTCTTGTTTTCCCATCTAGTTGAAAACGGTGACCACTGCGACTTCACCATCCTCAGGGACATGCTCATTAGGTAACGGACAGATAGTTAGTCCGCACTCAGGGGACCAGTCACAGTACACACACACACCCACACCCACCCTGTGGGGAATGTTTAAAGGCTGACGTATGAAGACTTTTTGGTTTAATTCATGAATGAACTGTTTTACAGATTCAACTCAATGATTCATTTCTCCCTTATCAACCCTTTTATTTTATTTATTCTCTTTAAAACTGTTTCTATGTAGAATTGATATACGTTGTTGATATGGTTCTGTAGTATTCTGTAGACATTATCATAGTGCTTCAAGATATCGTCCACATATTTTTCCAGCAACTTACGGCCCTGTTTTATCGTCCTGCCACCAATTAGCGCTACAATAGCTTAGCATCATAAATCATAAGAGCCTTAAGATAAGTGAAGTGCAGAGGCTGCAGTAACACACAGCCGGCTGAAAGGTGCCAAAATTTGAGAGCATTTCAAATATTTCAAATTGCTTTGTCGTCCATCACCAGGGCACACATGCAGGACCTCAAGGACGTGACCAACAATGTCCACTACGAAAACTACCGCAGCAGGAAGCTGGCTGCCGTCACCTATAACGGAGTGGACAACAACCGGGCTAAAGGTCAACTGTCCACCAAGTAAGTCCTGGTCAATTATCAGGCCTGTTAGAAATTAGGAGAATAATGTATCACCATCCAAATGCTAAATATTCGCTGCGAGGTCTTCTCTCACAGGAGTTTGGACGGAACAAGCGGTTATCCACACTGTTAGCACGGCATTCCAATATGCCGAATGGAATTGATTCATGCGTCCTAATTTCTTTTTAAGGCATTTCATTTCATTCATCGGCCACTCCTCTCAGTCCGTGTCGCTTGACAAACCACCTGTTGATTCCGCTTTGGTTGCAGCTTCTCGCTGCATTACTTTGCATAAAATCATGCCACTGATTTTCATACGTTTTCATTCAGAGCACCATGCGGCTTTCTCATTCCCGTGGACACAAGCGCAATTGCTAATTCACTAAGATAAAGTTCCAGCTCTACACAACGGAGGCCTCACACCGCTGATACTAACACACACACACACCCACGGCTCAATGTTTGGCAAACTCACAAAGCCCACATTGATGTTTTTTTCACATTTTCTACGCGTTTCTACACGTCTTAGTTATTTTAGTGCAAGAACTCATTATTGCATGCTCTGTGTGTCTGTTTGTGCGTGTGTGTTTTTGGTTGTATGTGTTTTTTAGACTTGACCCAGTTGCAGGAATGTAAGTGGTGATTTTTCTTTCAATTATTTTTCAGCCCCTTTGTGTATGATAATCGTTTCTCTGCTCTTCCTACACTCCTCCCTGTTGGCTGTGTTTAGGTTCTCCCCCCCCCCCCCAAGACTTCCCCCTGTCAGTTGATATTTCCAGGAACTGTGGGAGGAAATCCTTGAATTTCCACACTTATGAGTGTATCCTGACAGCTATGAATGTGATGCCTCCATTTATTCTTTCAACCTGCTCGGTGCATGAAATGTTTGGAGCGGTTACGGATAACTGAGATTAAGACATAATCCTGTCTCCCTTAGCGATTCCCTCTTTTATAATATAATTAAAATAACCTGCCTTTGCACCCGAATCAGACCAGATCCATTTTTAATCTCAAGTAGCTTCTCCACATGCGTATCTGTTCACTAACCCGCCGATAAAGCATCCTGATGAGCTTTGCGAACATCTAACCCACCGCTAACGGCTAACTGACATCTCGCTTCGGGTTCCCTCCTCTGCCTCTCAGGAACTTCTCCTGGTTGCTTTGGTTTCCGGTTCCTGTCGCAGCCTTGTTGGATCCCGTCATTCCTGACTCTTTTCCGTATCGCCGCGCTGTCCCTCTGTACACAGATATCATGGATTGTTTATTTTTATGGGTGACATTATTGTTCCCAATGCAAACTGATGAGTACGCCTGTGATGCTGCTTAGTGCTGAACTCAGTGTGTGTGTGTGTGTGTGTGTGTGTGTGTGTGTGTGTGTGTGTGTGTGTGTGTGTGTGTGCGCGCGTGTCTTTGTGTTCATCTCAGGAGTCCCATGGCCCAGATGGAGGAGGAAAGGCGGGAGCATGTGACTAAGATGAAAAAGATGGAGGTGGAGATGGAGCAAGTGTTCGAGATGAAAGTCAAGGAAAAAGTGCAGAAGCTCAAAGATTCTGAAGCCGAGGTAACAAACAAACGCACACAAACACACACACACACACACACTCCTGCGGTCGTTGCCCTCGTGGAATTGCTCAACTGTCTCAGCTGCTTCCTTCCTCTTGTGCTTCAATGGTTGCAAGTGTGACTGAGTGTCATGTTTGTGTGTTTTTAAATTTGTGTAAATTGAGGTTGTTTTCAAGTTCCTTCTTTTGTTCTCACGTATTTGTACCACTTTGTATAAAATCATAAGACACCAACTTCTTCCTCATCTATCTTCAGTAATCACGTGCTGCAACCTCTGATAATTTGCACAAATTAAGTCTTGTAGAACTTTTGCTATTTCTGTTGAAGTTTAGATCCACCCTCGGATGTGATCAACAGAGATATTAAACATGTTTGAGGATTAAGGAGAGACCTGATAACGAATGTCCATATTCGGACACTTCGGTTGAGGCAATTTGCTGATACTCCGACACACGGAGGCGGCGCGGCTTCTCTTTGGTGCGGTGCAGTCTGCAGCTAACGTGCTCTGCAGCCTTGTGCCGTTCGACTGCGCCTGCTCCGGTGCCTTTTATCAGATGCAGAACTCCTGACCTGACCTCCTCATCCTCCTGTCCCTCCTGTCCCATCCGCCTCTCCGCAGCTCCAGCGGCGTCACGAGCAGATGAAAAAGAACCTGGAGGCGCAGCACAGGGAGCTGGAGGAGAAGAGGCGCGTGTTCGAGGACGAGCGGGCGAACTGGGAGACCCAGCAGCGCCTGGAGCAACAGAAGGTGGAGGCCTCCAGGTACGGCTGAGCCCAACCTCCTACGTCATGAACATCGTGCATGTGGCCGCTCTGAGCGGACCGGAGGGGTAACAGAGGAGTGGAGTAGATTAAGTTGAAGTAGATCTGAGCCACGTCGTTTTGGAAATGAAAAGGATTCCTCTCTGCGTCGCTTCGTTGGCCGTGTGAAGGATGATTCATCGAACATGTGAACCCGTCCCTCGGACGTCTTTCCAGCAGACGTGTCTGACAAAAGGGTTCCTGTATTTGTTGCTTATTATTGAGCCTCTATGTCTTTCTCTTCCCTCCTGCAGGACTCTGGAGAAAAACAAAAAGAAGGGCAAGATCTTTTAAGAGAAGGTCGGCCTGAAGGACGACTCCAAACTCCAGTTACTTTTTGTTTGCCAACGTTGCCGGTTCAGGACACCCGTGTGTGGCACTGACATCCCCCTCCTCCTCTTCCTTTTTGTTCTCTCGCTCACTCGCTCGCTCTCTCTCTCTCTCTCTCTCTCTCTCTCTCCCTTTCTCCCCTTTTCGGTCTGCCAGTACAGCGTTGCTCCTGCTCCCCGCAAGTAGAGGGAGGCATTCTGAGGAGGTAACTAATCTACAAAGTATAAAATGAATCCACTTCAGAACAGCCAAACCCATATTATTATTTTAATTGTTGTTATTATTATTATTATTATTATTGTTGTTGTTGTTGTTGCCCCAACCTGCTGCTCTGTTTTTCTTTATCCCAAGACTGATGTGTACAGTTTTATGGAGAGCACAGATTAAAGAAGAAACCCTTGTGAATCATGTCTGACCGTTTGTACAATCAAGTTCTGATGAATTTTATTTGTTTACAGGAAAGAAAAAGCGTAATAGCATGTGAACATTAACCTTCCTTCCTTTGTTAAAGTGAGAGGACAAGGCATTAACTAATCCTTTGTTTGTGTGTATCTGGTTAACGTTTAACCTTCCTTCTGTCAGTGTGACAGAAATGAAACGTGTCAACAAAGAAAACCTGAAAACCAAAACAAACAATAAAATGCACCATGGGCCTTTTTTTTTTAATAGATTACAAAAAACAACTGCTTAAGCTTTCCTTCTGTTAATGTTACACTTTCCTTTTCGTCTGTGTTTAGCTATTTTCCACTAGCCTTGGACCACCATTTATAATGTCATAGCTGTTATACTTCACTTTAGTTTATTTTTATATATACCGAGCCAGCTGGAGTAATAACTTCTTTTGTATGTTTAGAAAACGAATCCTCAGACTTGAGAGCAGCGTCCACTGTTTACCAGAAACACACGTTCACGTCTAACAGTGATCCATCGATGCTTTAAGAAAAACTATTTCAATCACTCTGTGGAAAACGAAGAGTCAACACCACAGTCTGCTTTGGCTATGTACTCCATCTCTCTATTTTTCATTTTATTTTTATTTGTATTGTACAAAGTCACTTAATAAACCTGTGATGATGTTGAAGGGTGAGATGGATTTATTTTGAAAACTGGCTTGGCTGCGTTTGAAATTTTTGGATTTCTTTTAATTATTACAGAACAGATCCTGTAAGTCTTCAAATAACGGCATAGCAACTTGCAATGATGAGAAACCTTGATATTTTGGCCATGAATCTCAAAATTAAAGTAGTGTCCCCATCATCCTGATCCTTTCTTTATTCATATTCTACGGGCTGTATGTGGGCTTCCACACGTTCGTTTTGTCCTGATTTCACCACCAGGGAGCGCTGTTTGCTTAGGTGTACAGAATTTTAAAATGTTTCAAACGCCACCATGATAATATCTGACACTTCGAATCAATACATTACAAACCGACCAAAGAAATAACACTAATTCTCAGTCTGAGATTAAACAAAGTAAGAAAACCAACGCAGATCCTTCATCTTCCTCACTGGTCTCCTGAAAGGAGGAAATCAACGTTTACCAAAATCTCCACTGAAATTATTCCCACCAGCATATTTAAGGTTTCTGTTATTTTAGAAGTAAAATACCTTGATCCTCAAAGCTTCTTTTCCCCATCAGGCCCACAAAGGGTTTATGTCCTGGAAAAAGTCTTCGCGAGTCTCTTCGCGATTTATTTTCATCTATTAGAGTAATTGTGCGTCTCGGTGTCCCCTTATTGTAGTTTTGCATCTGGATATATTCGTTTCTTTATTTGTGTTGATCCTCTTCCGTCTCTTTCTGGTCCTTTCAGAACGCGGTTGCCACAGGCCTGTTGTCGGGGGAACCAGTGCGACGCAAACTTCCACTTCCGTAGTTTTTGCTTTCCTTCATACGTCATCTTTTCCCTTTAGCGGTCAACCAATAAAAAGCCCGTCTCGTTTGCCCCTCGTGGGCCACCGTACACAGCAGCTCGCTCCGCCCCCAACTCAAAGGTCTGTTGATGGAGTTGGGGAAGTTCCCCAAAACGCGATGTGTGAGAGTTTAACAGCACTCCGTCCGGTTGTATTCAGGTAAACCCTGTGAAAGACATGCTCGGCTGCTTGTGGTGAGTTCACGGTCACCCGCGGCGGGTAGGGACCATGCGTTCGTTGCGTTCAAAGCCCTCGCTGCTGTGTCTCCTCGCCGTTGTTTTGACAGCTCGCGTGAGCGAAGCCGCGGCGAAATCGAAACTGATCGATTACGGTGCAGCGTGCGACTCCCGGGACAACGAGCTCAGCCTGAGACCCGGCCGCGCCCCCCTCCCCGGACGGCCCGGAGCCGGGGGACCTCGCCGACGCGTTCTCCGTCCCGACTCTGGACGGGGAGTTCTCCTACCAGCCCGGGAGGGACCGGGGACCTCTCGTCGTGCACGCCTTCTCCAACAAGTCGGCCTTCCTGGAGTGCATGTGGAGCTCGGAGTCGTCCATGGTCAGCCTGGTGGAGGAGCTGCCCAACAGCACCCAGGTGCTGTTCCTGTCCCTGGACGACTCCGCGGCCAGTGACGCTCTGTGGATGAGGGAGCAGCTGCGGCGGGTCGCCGCGCCCAGGTGACCGGGAGGGAGCCGCTGGTTCGAGGCCTCCTTGAACGCAACGCGAGGCATCTCCACTGGTGCAACGTTACGAATAATTAATAAACTCGAGTTAATATACTTTTACACCACCACCGTCACCATTTCTTGATTTGGGATTTTGGTTTTCACCTCCAAAGGTCACAGTCCTTTTTACACATTTGTGTACATATAGTCTACATGTCAAGCACTATATGAAGTATTTAGCATAAGCTCATCCCCAATACATCTTCAGGGATTCAGCTGCATAACATGAACTTTTACTTTTCATAGTTTGAGTGCATTTTGCTGAAAATATGTCTGTACCTTTTGTTAGCAACATCTTTGTGCTCAGGTCTTTTACTTAAGTAAAAGCAGAAAAAAGTGCTCATCCTGCAGGAAAAAAGACCCACAACCAGAGTTTTAAGTATTCTGTCATGCATTCAAAGTTTCACCTTAGTATAAACAGTGGATTTATTGATGTTCAAGGACAACCCCCTCCCAAAACATTGACGAAACACTTGTCCCCCTCCAGGAATAAGGAGGTTCTGTCCAGACTGCACTTCTCCCCGGTGCCGGTCTTCGCGTTGGGTAACTGGATCCCCAATGTGCTCTACTACTGGCGCGGCCGGGTCTTCTCCCAGGTCGTCTTCAAATCCGAGGGTGAGCCGTGTGCCGCCCTGACGGGCCTGACTGAGCATTTTGTTAGGTTAGAATTAGTCAGGTGGGAAATTCATCCTCATTGTATCGATGTGGACTGTGAGATGTTTTTTAATGTTGTGATATGTCGTCTTTTTCTGTTTTTAAAAGGCACAAGCTCAATCTCACAGCAGCGTCGTGACATTTCCAGTCAAGTGTCGAATATAAAACTGTCTGAATGCTTTATTGCTCTTGCCACCCGCACAGGATGGAAGATGCCCATCATCGCCAAGAGCCTGAACGCCCGGTACGACTGGCTCGCGGCGCGCGGCGAGCCGAGGTCCTACCAGCTGCTGGGGGCCGCTGACGGCTGTGAACCTTCGCCCTCGGTGGCCGGAGCTCTGGCCTGGGTGTCCGAGGGCAACTGCTCTTTCTTCACCAAGGTAGAAGTAGTTCATCACGGATAGATGCCATTCGTCAGTGTAAAATATCAGAGAACATCTTTGGCGGCAATAAGAATCTGCACTTTTTTCTTTTCTTTTTTTTCAACCAAACGTGCAAATCCACTTACTCGACGCGAACAGGAACTATTGACCGCCGTGTGACCCCCTTTTTTTCGGCGGCCCTCGTTCTCCAGGTGCAGAGCATGGCCCGATCCAACGCCTCCGGTGTCCTCGTCCACGCGCTCCCGGGTCACCCGCTCCAGGACATGAACTGTGTCGGGGACGACTGCAACGCGACGCTGGCCATCCGCGCCGCCATGGTGCACGCGGAGGCCTCGGTGGCTCACGCGCTCGAGTAATTAAGGCCGTCCGAGGCGAGGCGGTAAAGGCCTCCTCGCTTCGCCCGTTTACATCCTTACATGGATCAACTGAGCGCTGTGAAGGCGGAAGTTAGTGTTTCCCTCGTAGTCTGTTTGCTTTCGCTTTTCTGAAGCCACTCACGATTTTAGGGTGACGTTTTTTTAACCAAATTACACGTTTTAAAATTGTCTACGTCTCTTAAAACTTCTTTTCAAAGTCTTTTGGGATGTGATGCTTCCTGATTGTGCTTCCCAGGTGTGGGCAGCCGGTGTTTGCGTCCTTCCAGATCACCCCGTCCCCGAGCTTCTTCATCGGTATTGACCACCAGGGGGCGCTGGCCGAGATGGGCTGGTTCCTTTACCCCTCGTTCAGCTTCGTCAACTGGCAGGCGCAGTGGTGAGGGACACGCTCATTTGGTCTCTTTACTCATTGCCTTCGATAATCGGAAGTAACAGGGGCATTTCTCCTGGTCTGGTGAAAGTGGAGGCTTTTACGGGACAAATGTAAACACACCGATACACACGAAAAAGACCTCCATGATGCATAGGTCAACCTCTCCATGGGTGCATGGTGATAGTTCTGTGCTTATAGTTTTTTTTTGCATGTCTCTGACTTAGTTCTTTTTGTCCAAGGTTTGATTTCTACGCTGATCTGCAGACTAAACTTCAAAGTCCTGCAAAGGTCGTTTCTGTTTTTGACAGAGTGAAAATGCACGGAGAGGAGGGAGCGGTGGCCACAGTCAGCCTGCCGATAGGTAACTTCATAAGCCACATTTGCGAGAGGAGCAGGTGTTTGTGTATTTTGAGCTTTACCAAAAGTCCAGGATTATCATCGTTTATTATCTTTTTTTTTTTAGTTTAAGATACATAACAGAAGATGAAATCCCTCAAAGTGTTACCATCCTTTAGATGAGGTTGTGTTTAACGCCAACGAAACCACGAATACGCATTGACGCGCAGTGGAGTGTTTAAACGAGGCTGACCTCGGTGCGTCGCGTCTCCCTGCAGCCCTGTCGGACTTTGACACGCTCCAGCTGGACGCGTCCCTGTCGTGTCCCGGCCGCAGGGACTCGTCCTGCGCCCACTGGGATCACACGGTGCAGCTGTTCGTGTGCTGCGACCCCCTCGGCCCGTACTGCAACACGGAGCTGGGCCGATGGATCACCCCCTTCCGCAGGTGGCGAGAAACACACAAAAAAAAAACACAAATGGAACAAATCGCATTGCGCCTTAAAAATATTCTCATCATCACGTCCTGTTGAACGATGACCGGATGCTGTTTTTTGGATCTGATTGGGCCAGAGGCACCGGGCGCTGGCTGACGGACGTGTCCCCTCTGATCCCCCTGCTGGACAGCCACAAATGCACCCTGACCATCAAGACGCCCCCGTGGGCCGGGCCCTGGGTGGTCTCCCTCAACCTGCGATTCAGCCGCAGCCATCGGACGGGTACGAAAGCATCACCCCGTTTTTTTTTTTTTATGCAGAAGTGCTCAGACGTGGAGCATTTCAGAGCCAAACATATGTGCATCACAGTATTATTGTAGGACAACGTGGTCCCAGGACATTTCATGTCCATGTTGAAGAACGCTTTCAAAAGCCCAGAGCAGGAAGGAACAGTCGGAAGGTGATTCAAAGCCAAGATGATTACCTTCAGATCCTGGAAATACTTCCTTAAAAGAGTACTTTTGCTATGCTTATGTTGCAACGGGTCCTTTTTAAGATTATGAAGCAATTCTTTTGCTAATTCTGTCAAAAACTGTTGGCAAATCCTCTGCAAAGTTATTTTTCTTCGATCGCTCACATCTCAAAATGATATAAACCGTGTTCCCTCTGCGTTGCAGATCATAAAGTGGAGGTGCTCCGCCCCTTCAGAGTGACGCCGCTGCACGGCGGGGGAACCTTCGACAAAAACTACAACAGGAGACACCGGCCGGCCAAAGTGTCCGTCCCGGCCTCGACCAAAAGGGTACGAGCACGAATCTCGCGCCGCTCACGGAGGACTTAAAGGGAGGGTTTAAAGGCGCGCGGCTGTGCCCAGGTGGAGCTGTACGCCGTCATCACGGCCCACGGCTACGACGAAAACCACTGCGGAGAGTTCTGCGTCACGTCCCACCACTTCCTGATCAACGGCGTTTTCAACAACACCCTCACGTTCGATGCCGCAGGTGAGGAACGCACGAAGGGCGTCTCTCTTCACTGGTCACGCGAGGAGCTTTTCATGGCGGCGTCCTCCTCAGCAGATGAAGTTTGGTCGTTTCGGATGTTTAAACCAGAAGCTGTTTTGAGTTTAGTCAAGCGTTACATAGAACTATATATAAAATATATAATATTGAACTGTTCATGAAAGTGAAAGAACCAGAAATGGAACTTGAGGTGAGAATTCTTTTAAACTCTTTAGTTGAAGACGAGATAAACGTTAGATAAACAAATCCTCACATGTAAAATAGCTCTGCTCGTCTCGCTGATCAGACTTCAGATGATTGTGGTGTTTTTCACGTGGTGGTGCTGGGGAACCCTCAGGGACGCCTCTGGGCTGCACCCTGCGGGTCAGAGAGGGCGCCGTGCCCAACGAGCACGGCACGTGGCTCTACGGACGCGGGGGCTGGTGTGACGGGCTGCAGGTCGACCCCTGGAGGACCGATGTCACTGAACAGGTACGGCCGCGGCGCGCCCCGTTTATCCCGCCGTTCTCATTGCAGGGTCGATCTCCAACGTTCGTATTTTCTCTGCAATAGTCGTTTATTTAATGTAAAAGGGATTTGGTTTTATCACAGACTCGAAAAAAAATCACTCAATAAGTTGATTTCAGGATTAAGGTCAAGAGCTATCTTGCTATCGCGACAGAGAAGAGATAAAACACGTGTAGACGGTCATAATAATGTTTTGCAGGATATTTGTTGTGTGATTATAGATGCATCGGTGTTTGCCTGAGGGAGCTTGTTTGAGGCATGTTGGTTTTATTGACTGTGTTTGTTCCTCTTTCAGCTGAACATGAGCCAGTTTGAATCCAACACTGTCGTCTACTTCGGCTTGTTCCAAGGGAAGGTTCCCAATCCGTCAAAGGAGCCCGGATACATCATAATGTCTTCTTTTCTTGTCTTTTACAAATGATGCCCGCCTGCGAAATGATGAATGTGAATGAATGAACTTTGAATGTAAAATTATTAAATGTTTATTTTTCCTACTCTTTAAAAAGAATGTTTCTATTACTCCTGTTTCATCATTGTGGAATGAACACAACGTTTGGGTTCGCAAATGTTTAAAGGAACTCTGATAAAAAAAAAAAAACGGCCATTACATGTGACCACCTCTAACTTGAAGTGAGAAAGTGTTTCTCAGCGAGTCATCTTCCTCTAATGGGAGGCGGTTCCTCTTTACTTCCACTACATAATATGTGCTTCTTGCTTGCGTTTTCTTCTTGTGTTTTTTTTGTTTTGTTTGTTTTAATCTACCGTTTTTACCCCGTGTTTTTCTAAATTCCCAAGACCCAACGCTGAGGCTAAAATGAAGCCCCCACATTGTGCGACCAAGCTGCAGGTCAAAACCCACCAACGACACCATTGAAGTCCCTAAAACCAACCCCGGGTGCTTTCATGGGGTTTGATTCTCAGGCCGAGCTCACGAAATAACAAGGCTGTAATGAGTCTCTGCCGGCAGCACCGGGGGAGGCAGAGTGGTGCCGGGCGGCCAAGTCCACTGGCGCACTAATCCCACCTCACAAAGTCTGCTCCTGCAAAAAAACAATATCCTGCAAGCTTGGATTCACTGCTTTGGATAGCCACATCAGTATCAGGATTACCCATAATCCAATATTCACATTCCATTAGTGCAGAGATGAAAAGGAGACAAATTCCACTTCCATCTTCCCTATCGGAGCGAGAACAGGCCGTCTGATGTCTGGGTATCAATATCAACAGCACGCAGAAATGTTCAGGAGCATGAATACGGTCAATATGGAATTCATCCAGATGCAATAAGGCAATTATTTTTGTGTGTCAAAAGTTGTCTGGAAAAGCACATCTAGGCATCGTCTTGTTAAATATGTGTTCAGTGTTTTCTGGTTCAGAGCCTGGGACAATCACATTTTGATAAAACAAAATGTATAGATATGTTTTGTAAAAATTTACACTACACGTGAATAGGCTTAAACCAGGACAATTCAAGACTTACAGTGTGTGCAAAGCTTAACACATCCAGGCAGCATCATACAATTCTATCTTGCATTGTATAAACACACCCAACACAACAGGACGTGTTAGGCAATGTGATATTTGTTTCAATCGTAGTGTTCCCGATGCTGATAATGTGCTTCATAAAATGCCACAAGCAAGTGTCAATCTATGAAATTAACATAAATCCAATGCAATATTATTAGTTTAAGTTCATTCCAAATTATAAGTTATCTTTAAAGAAATTGACGTCACGCAAAGTACATTTTAAAATATAAATTACAGACAAACATGGACAGAATTCTTGTCTAAGCTTTTACACCAAATTAGGCATGCAGATAAAAAAGGTATGTTACCTAAAATCTCATTTAGCTGCAGTCAGTACTTGTTGTAGGGGTCCCGTCCCGGCATTTCGCTGTACAGAGACATGAGGGTTAACAATATTGAAGTAGCATATGAGGTGTTTTTCCGTCCAGTAAGTTTCATTCTCATTAACAAACTTTAGGGAATTAAAATTTGGAGGATTAATACAATCTTTGCTTTGGGTTTACGAAAGTTGCACATAGAGATCGTTTGGAGGCCATGCGTCCAAAACGATCATCGGAAACATTGAGATGACGTAATGAGTTTTAATTATTTGCATTGCCTTTCTGTGTACAGTATTTCCACTCACTTTGTTACGGCGCCCTCTGGTGGTAAACGGCGCGCATAAGAGCAACTGACCGGAACTTTAGTATATGCAGTTCCCAACCCCCCACGGACGTGTTTTGGTGTAACACACAACATTAAGAAGCGCTCTGAGTGTCCCTGATCGACATGTGCACACCACATTGTTATTCCCCCACTCGTTCTAACTATCTGCATGTTTGTAAGTAACAACATAATCGTTAATATCGTAACGTTGTGTAGCATATTTTTGACTGTTAGCGAAGTCCGCGCAAGTTAAACGGGTTTTCTGCCAACTTGTCCTTCACTCGTTAGCATTAGCTTAGTGGAATTAGCATGTCAACAAACTTTGGACTTTACTGTGTGACAAAGCTAAAATTAAACAATGCATCATTTACCTCACGTGGTTCTTCCTCTTTAAGAAAATAATCTCACTAATACTTTGCAGACTAGCAAAAGTTGCTGACCTTTTTGCTATGCAGTTATCAGCAGTAATGCTTACATATTTCATTAATCGTTTAGCTAACATAAAACGTCATGTTTGTTATTTGTCCATCTTGTGTATTGGTTTTGTACATTTCTGTGCTATTATCTCTGCCCATCTGTCCACATTCCAGGTTGGAGAAGGCAGATTTTGTTGATATCCTTGTAGCTGCTTCTGAATCATGAGTGGCTCCAAGCCGGACATCCTGTGGTCTCCCCACCACCCGGACCGCTACGTTATCTGCGACTCGGAGCTGGGGCTGTATTGCATCGGACCCGCGGGCAGCTCGGAAACCAAAGCCGGCACTCTCCCGCTGTCCGAGGAAACCGCTGCCACTTTACTGGCCATCAACTCGGACACCCCTTACATGAAATGTGTGGCCTGGTACCCGAAGCACGAGCCCGAGTGTTTGCTTGCTGTGGGCCAAGCTAACGGCAGAGTGGTGCTCACCAGCCTGGGTCAGAGCCACAACTCCACATATAAGGACGTGGTGGGGAAAGAGTTTGTGCCCAAGCACGCCCGGCAATGCAACACTTTAGCATGGAACCCGGTGGACAGCAACCTGCTGGCTGCCGGTTTGGACAAGCACAGAGCGGACTTCTCCGTCCTCATATGGGACATCAGCAGCAAGTTTACCCCAGAGGCCAGCGTGGCCTCCGAGAAGAGCCGCTTTTCAGCCGCGGAGTTGGACTCGAGCACAGTGGTGACCAAGCCGCTGTACGAGTTGGGCCAAAACGACGCTTGCCTGTCCCTCTGCTGGCTGCTCCGGGACCCAAAGCTGCTGTTGGCCGGCATGCACCGCAACCTCGCAATTTTTGACCTGAGAAACACGAGCCAAAAAACATTCGTCAACACTAAGGCCATCCAGGGCGTGACCGTCGACCCACACTTCCACGACCGCGTGGCCTCTTTTTTCGAGGGGCAGGTGGCCATCTGGGATCTGAGGAAGTTTGAGAAGCCCGTCCTCACGCTCAACGAGCAGCCGAAGCCTCTCACTAAGGTGCGACGCAGTTTGTTTCCAAGGAGATGAGCAAATCCCCCTTTTCGGGGGATGTTGTTGAAACATTATACAAAGTATATTTTTAAAAACAAAAAAATTGCCTCTTAACGACACGCTTATTTCCCTCCTCGTTTCAGGTGGCGTGGTGTCCAACTCGTAACGGCCTCCTGGCCACGCTGACGCGCGACAGCAACATCATCCGGCTGTACGACATGCAACACACGCCCACGCCCATCGGCGACGAGACGGAGCCCACCATCATCGAGCGCAGCGTGCAGCCATGCGAGAGCCAGATCGGCAGCTTTGCGTGGCACCCGTCCTCTCAGAACCGCATGGTGGTGGTGTCGGCGGCCAACCGGGTCATGACCGACTTCACCGTGTTCGAGCGCATCTCGCTCGCCTGGAGCTCCACCAGCTCGCTCATGTGGGCGTGCGGCAGACACCTGTACGACTGCGCGGAGGACGGAGCCGAGGGGGGCTTGCAGGGCGCGATCGAGAAGGACATCGCCACCAAGATGAGGCAGCGGGCTCAGTCCAGGTACGGCCATGAGACCGCCCAGGTGTGGAAGAACCACCTGCTGGCGGGGGGGAGCGACTCGCAGCTCAAGTGTCTGTGGTACGATCTGTTTTATATCCTTTTTTCGGTGGTGATGAGGGGAATCTACAGTGAAACTACTGTATGTGTACTGTTTTGACAAAAAAAAAATCTGATCATTGTGTTGCGTTTGCATTTAACTTTGCTTCTACTTTAGTCCAGTTTAAATAATGCAACGTTTTGTCCTAATCCTGGTTCTCAAGCTGCTTGATCTGCTTTTATCTGTGCGATAAGTGTGCTGTTAGAAATGCAACATGCCGTCATAATTCCTATAAAAGCGTCACATATGAAGCTGTGTGCAGAGGACCTAGAGCTGAAACTTCAGGGGAACAAACAATTGCTGGTCCACTCTGGTATCAAGAACATTGTGAAGACCAGCTCAGGTAAGTCCAGTGACACCGCGTCATGATGGAGCACTCTTAGTGAGGAAGAATCCGACGTTGGATAGATAACGATATGTGTTTTATCTGTGTAGTCCTACATTAACAGTACATTCCATTATCTTTCAATTAGCTGACGCTTTTACCCCAAGAGACTTAAAATAAGTGCGTTCAACCAAGAGGGAACAAACCACGAGAATCAAGAAAGTAACATTTCTTCTTCTTAAAAAAAAGCCAAACTACTAAGTGGGTGAGGGACGTACGGTTTGACCGTGTCCCCGATCTGTTGGCCGCACGGTACGCAAAGTTTTGAAACGGATGCGGGCAGCCACCGGTTAGCAGTGTAGTGGGGGTGAATTTAGCTGCTGCACTCTGGATGAGCTGGCAGGTGGCCCGGCTTGGAGGGAGTTACAATTGTGCATGCGTGAAATGACCCATCACTGAGAAGGGGGCGTATCCTCCTGATGTTGTGCAGCATGCATCAGGAAATTGGGGACACCGGGCTCTTGGAATACACCGCGTATGTCTACCTGCCCCCCCCCTCTCCCATCTTAGGTACAACAGAGAGCCGCAGGTGCTGGAGCGGCTCGGACCGGCAGACCGATGTTCCCCGGTACCACAGCGAGGAGCGCTGCCTCGCCCTGCGGCTCTGCGGCTGGATCAGCCGGGGCCCCGACATCGACGTGGAGGTGTTCCTGCGGTCGCTGGAGCACGAGCGCGAGTGGGAGCGGGCGGCTGCCGTGGCTTTGTTCAACCTGGACATCCGCCGGGCCATCCAGATCCTCAACAAGGGCGCCTCCGCTGAGAGGGGTGAGTGGGTGTGAAAAGGGGGAGGGGGGAACCGGGTGTATCTTCAAAGTCACGGTTTGACCTGAAGGAAGCGCGTTTCCGACCTTGCGCAATTTTAACTGTCCTGAAGATCAGTGTCTTAAATGTTATGGTTTAATTCTTTAGCTGCGACCAGTAGGTCCACAGATGCCTCTGGTGGTCGGTCGTTGTGTGTCTTTCAGTGTTTGGACATATTTCATCATATAGTTGTTGAAAATAGAGGAGGCATTAAGTCAATCCAACAATCAATGCAACATTTATAAAGATATGTTGTCAGGTCCAGAATGTGTTTAAAAACTGCTCAGCGTCTGTTTTCCTTCAGTTTCTCAACAAATGAAGTTACATTTTTTAAATTCCTAAAGAGTTTGACAGCAGGAGGTTCTTGTTTTCCGTACAACACTTGTCTTGCAGAGCTTTTTCACACTGAGGATTAACTGCAATACAGAGGGAACGCTGTGTTTATTTTGTGAATTCCACGAATGTAGGTCAAATGTTTTCCAGCAACTTTCATGACATGACTGACAGGGTGATTCATTAGATAAGGTGTGTCAGCAGAGACGTCTAAACAGGGTCTGTTCTCAAACAGCAGCTTTGACTTCATGTTCGGTTTTGGTTCTGCACTTTGGCCGTCCAAAAAAAGATCTAGCAAGGTGATCGAAGAGTTTGACGAGTCACTACGAAATATGAAGCTACAGCCACGAGATGCTGATCTCATCTTACAGCTAAAGCTGGTACATCCGTTTTTATTAAAACATCTTCTAGCTTTTTCTTTTTTTTTTTTAAATTAAGCAACACGCACGACCCTCAGCACGACTGGAAAAATAAGGGATTTACGTTCATATAAATGAAACCCCTTTTAATTCCTCTCCCTGATTAAGGACGCAGCATGAAGTTGTTCAGGATGTGAGCTGACCATAAAACAACTCACTTGTTGAATTAATTCCCATTTCTCTCAACTTATTTTCATTGTGGCAAAAACCTAAATCATGAACTTTCCTGAGTTAGAAGTTAGAAGTTTTTTTTTTGCCCCACCACTGTGCTGCACTGCGATTAAAGACTACTCGCAGAGTTAATAACTCCTTCTTCCCAGGTGACCTGAACCTGAACGTGGTTGCCATGGCGCTGTCGGGCTACACCGACGACAAGTCCTCCCTGTGGAGGGAGATGTGCAGCTCTCTCAGGCTGCAGCTGAAGAACCCCTACCTTTGCGTCATGTTTGCCTTTCTCACCAGCGAGCCCGGCGCCTACGATGGCGTGCTGGTAGGGAATCCCCTCGGAGCTCAGGAAAAGTGTTTAAAAACAGTTGCCGTTTTTTTTCAACTCAATAGAAAACTCGTGCATATTCTGAACACTAATACAGAGACAAATGCCGTGTACTGGGTGCAACGCTCAATGTAAATGAAAGCTTTTCTTCCAGCAAATACGTCAAGCAAAAATGATTTATTTTGAAAGTTGACATTTGACATTTCTTTGCCTGCATCGCAGCTCGAGAGCAGCGTTGCTGTGCGGGACCGCGTCGCCTTTGCCTGCATGTTTCTCATGCGACGCACAGGTAACCACAGGAAGTCATACTGGCGCTGTGCACGTGTCACATCCGTAAATAACATGTCCTACTCGTTTGCTTTAAATGTGCACGATGACGTTGCCTTGCGCTGTGATTGGTGATGCGTTTGTAAATATCTCTGGGGCGTCTGTGGCTGCAGCTGCCTCGGTACATCGACAAACTGACCAATGAGATGAAGGAGGTGGGCAACCTGGAGGGCATCCTGCTGACAGGTTTGACTAAAGATGGCGTGGACCTCATGGAGAGCTACGTGGACCTCACGGGGGACGTCCAGACCGCCAGTTTCTGCATGCTGAAGGTACCGAAACGTGGTCACGGCTTAGTTCATGTTTTAGTTTTTTTTTTTCGTTTCATTTGACCTCGGTTACAGCTCTCCTGCCAAGCCTCCCTTTGAGAAAGCATTTTAGGAGATTCAAAGTTACAAACCGAATGATCGAAATCTAATTAATTTCATTAAAAACATCAGTTGACGACAAAGCAAAGAGGCAACAGTCAGTTTTGTCACACCACAGAAAAAAATCCCAAAGGCAAATGCTCAAACTCTTGTTTCTTAGAGGTCTCAGTTGTTCTGTGTTCTTAAGCTAAATGTTCTCTGTAATAACGACCCGGGGAGTCATCTGCTCTCGTGCTCTTGTTTCTACGAACAAAGTTTGCCAAAGGCAAAGCAGCGGAACACAAGCGGTCTCTTTAACGTCCTTGGAGAACTACTCGCTCGCGTCGCTTTTTGTTATTTTTTTCCTGTGCTAACCGGCTGCTGCATAGAGTGCCGCAGGGTACAAGTCACCCACTACCTGTGCGGTACATGTGTATACTTGACATACAATGACAAAGACATGTACACATGGGTGCAGGAAGGGTGAGACCTTTACACACATTTCAGGAACTGCCTGTTCCTGTGACCCAACATGCTTCCCAGCGCACAATGCAATAACACGCGATAACAACATTCCAACAGGGTTCCCCGGGCGACGTGTTGAAAGACCCTCGAGTCCAATGCTGGATCGAAAACTACCGCAACCTGTTGGACGCTTGGAGATTCTGGCACAAACGGGCCGAGTTTGACATCCACAGAGGCAAACTGGACCCTAGCTCCAAACCACTGGCCCAGGTAACGGACATCCGCAGGGAGATGTGGTCATTATTTTAGGCTTAGGGGTTGTACCCAGCATGCATTTCAGCGGTGTGACGGGTAATACTGTAGCGCGCTTTACTTTAGGGGTTTTAACATTCAATTGGGATCTCCTCTCAGTATACTACACAGTGAGTACATGTACATGTGTCCCAAAGATCTCGTTAGCGCTCACGTACCTCTTCACTCCTTTGGATCGTCAGCTGACACTAGATGGACTGACGATATGACACGAACATCGAAAAACGTTTGCTGGATTTTCTGCTTCTATGGGCCTTATGTCGCTCTTTAATGAAAGCGATCGTACGCTCCAGCCATAAATTTGTATATTTGATCGTCGTGACTCTAATGTGATCAGGCACTGTCTGTTTTGTTTACAGCCCTAGATAGTGTGACGCTCGTGCGGTTTATTACAGCACAGGTAGTTTGTGCCAAGCAACACCCACAGATCTGCTGCTGCTCCAAATCGTGTGATGAAAAAAAAACTGTTCTAGCAAGCGATCCTCCTCGTTTCCTCTGATGGGACACACACTGTACCTAAATACTTGCTTTTTTCTTATAAAGCCATGTGCAGACAGACTGTTAACTAACTACGCCGGTGCTGCCAGCGCACCTCTGCACCGCCCAAACTGCACCGCCGACGTTCCAATTTTCACAGTTACACAAATTAGGGTTATCTCTGTGTTATCTCGCCGTCCCCCCCTCAGGCGTTAAAAATCAGACAGCTGGCAAGCGTTCCCTCGACAGGTGTTCGTGAGCTGCAACTTCCGTGTGGCAGGTGTTTGTGAGCTGCAACTTCTGTGCGACAGGTGTTTGTGAGCTGCAACTTCTGCGGCAAGTCCATCTCCTACAGCTGCTCGGCGATGCCGCACCAGGGCCGCGGCTTCAGCCAGTACGGGGTCAGCGGCTCGCCCACCAAGTCCAAAGTCACCAGCTGCCCCGGCTGCAGGAAACCGCTGCCCCGCTGTGCCCTCTGCCTCATGAACATGGGCACGCCGGTCTCCAATTGCCCAGGTAAGCCGGCCCCCGTGTGGGGGAGGGAGGGTGGGGGGGGGGGACGCGGGCAGATACTCATGTTGGTGCGAGTGTTTATGGCCGAGCATTTCTGCGGACTTTGTTCCTCCAGAAGCAGCTGCACCCAGGAGGTTCAGTGGCTTTTTTATTGCTGTGCTCACACCTACGTTTGCATAGATAGCGCTTTTAAAAAACGAATTGACTTTCGAGGAATCCTTTTGGCAGGAACGGGGAAGTCTGACGAGAAGGTGGACTTGACGAGGGAGAACAAACTGGCTCAGTTCAACAACTGGTTCACCTGGTGTCACAACTGTCGACACGGCGGCCACGCCGGCCACATGCTCAGCTGGTTCAGGTGGGGGCTCTCTCAGGACGTGTGCATACGCGCATTCATGCAGATGGTCCGTGCACGATTTTTCCAATTTGGACCAAAGATGACAACGACGGAAAGAAGTCTGAATCCATCAGTGATTTTTACTGATATACAAACGGTACTCTTGAGGTGCCTGTCGCTTAAGCTTGTAATTATTGACGACTAACAAAACCATAGAAGAGTAGAAAATGAATTTCCCGTGGCAAAACCCTATTACTTATTTTTAATTATATTCCAGTTCACCCAAGTTAAACGAAAAATACTTAAAAATCAAACTACTTTTTTCCAAAATAATGTCTCATTCCAAAAGCCTATTTGGGGGTTTCCAACAAACTGAAGGTACTTCGACCTGCAACACCATTCTGCCTTCTTTTCGCCATAACATACAAACCCATCTACTACCTACTGTTCACTGCTTTTTCTTACTTGTGTTCATGTTGTGCGTTTTTGTTTTGTAATTGACCCTCACGTATCCATTACAGGGACCACACGGAGTGCCCGGTGTCTGGGTGCACGTGTAAATGCATGCAGCTGGACACCACGGGGAACCTGGTGCCGTCAGACAGCAGCTAAACGGGGCGCGCTCGTCGGAAAACGGAGCCAAAAAGACGAAAGCGCCACACGGCGAAAACCCGGGGGTGAGGGGGGGGGGGGGTGGGGGAGGCGGGGGGGGTGCCGGACAACGAGTGGCAGCGGTGTCCACCTCTGAGGGGGCTGCTTGAATAGGGAGACGTACTGTTTAAGTTATGTCTGTAAAGTTATAACAGAGCCCTATATGAAGAAGGGAAGCTGTGTGTGTGTGTGTGTGTGTGCGTGTGTGTGTGTGTGTGTGCGTGTGTGTGTGTGTGTGTGCGTGTGTGTGAGAGAGAGAGAGACTGATCTCACTAACTGAATCAATAACTGAAAGGGAGTAAATGCAAACTCACTGCTCTGCAAATGTAAATCCCGACTCAGGGGAAACATACGAGATTTAATGAACCTCTCCCAATCTAACCTGAATCAGGATTATAGTTTTATTGTGATCTATTAACAAAAAGCATCTGATCAGAGGTGCTAATGTGTGCGAGCTGTATATGTTACGGACCTTGTTTCTTTTTTTTAACACGCTATTTAACGTCCTGTGTTTGTCCCGCAAAAGGATCTTCGAATACCTCATGAAAGCATCAGTAGGAGGGGGGGGGGCAGCACCCCTGGCAACGGTTCGGAGTGTAGCGTGCACAATAACAACACCATCTTGCTCTCTTCGTGTTCCTCGGTGCCATTCTTCATCTGGTATTGTGTGCGAGGGCTTCCAGTGTTGGAAGGGGTGGATGAGGAATTGGAGAAGGGTGTGGGGGGCGTCTGTATTCACCAGCCCACTCCAGGCCTGTGGTCCATGAAAGAAGCTCGCCAGAAAACAGCAGCTGCTTGGCACTCTGACAAGACCCTCCAGATTGTTCCCTTCATAAAGAACCTCAGCTGCCGGAACACTATTGACTCAAAGAGAGGGCGAGGGAACAGACAGCCTCCGACATACACAGACCTACCCTCTTTTTCTCTCTGTGGTGCCCAAATTGCAACCCCCCCCAAAAAAAACTATGCATACCACACATCAATCCAAGGATGGGTGCCGTCTGTTGGGGTTCAGCCGTGTGTAAGCCGCATTGTAAATGGATTTTTCTCTCTTTCTCTGCCACCCTCTCCGCTCTGTCACTAACCTAGGGAGCCATTGTAAGTGAGAGGCGGCCTGCACCAGAGCTGGCTAAATCCCTTAGTCATGGCGTAGGGAGGAGGAAGAGGAGGGTGGGGTGCACAGGAGCTACTTAGGGCCCACATGCCCTTTTATGAACCATTTTGAAGTGGAGCTGACAAATTGGCGAGCCGTTTAGCGTCCCGAAAAATACGGAGTGGCTGGAATTTCATCCTTTCAGTGTATCTTGTGTTTGCTTTTTAAAATAAATTCCAAGTGACAAATTGGGAGCTGTGCTGAATGGGGAGTTTACATGATGTTTCATAGAAACAGGTGGCGTGGGCTTTTCTATCCTGTGCGGTCCCTTTTCTTTGAGTTAAACCCCATTCTCCCGGGGTCACAAACCCGGTTCACAATTTTGATTTTGTACATCGACTGTAGTAATGCATGTCCTGATCTTGGATTGGAAGTTAATTCTTAACCTTCGAAACAGCAGTGGGCTGAACAATATTTCCACTACATCCCTTAGTAAGACGTTCTGAAGCTTTGAGTCTTAATCATCGGAGGAAATTTGTCCAGTTGTCAAATTTCGTTCTGGTCAGTTGTCTATTTGGTTGGCTTGAAAGTTGAGACAAAAATACAGTTGTGGCCTCAATATTCAACTGCCTCAACACAATTACAATCTGTTTGACAAAGATATACAGTTCTCACCACAGTTAAACTAAATTAAATTGTGTATGCAATGTTGGAATAAATATTGTTTATATAATAGTTTGTGTTTTTGTTTAACTGCAATGTGCCCAAGAAGAAAACCGCGAATCTGCTTTTCCACAACTGGGCCAACACCATCTGCTGAACGAGGTCGTGTCACGTTAATAATGATTGAGAGCTCTTTAACAGCTGCGACAATTGTATGATTAACAGATACATAGTACACATTACACATACGGTGGTTATAGTGGTAATAGTTTTTTTTGCCATAAGTATGTTTTTACATCTTAATTTTCTGAAGTAAACTTAATAGACAATAATAAGACGTTTCCACCCGATTGGATGAACGTACAGCTCACAGAATAATTTGCACGAATCAGCGACATTACTGTACAGCGCTTGTATCCAATCAGAAGCGACAAGTGTAGCCCGCCCACAGGCATCAGCCAGTAGTCTGGCCGAACCAACTGTCATTCAGTCTTAGTGGACATGACGGGGGAGACACTACGGGATCTGGAAAACACGAATTAAACGTCTCGAGAAAAACTAATTTTAAAGTTACTTGTGTGATGGTTTAAGCTTAGGTCGGCATGTGTTAGTAGCTTACAGGTAAGTTATTACCAAATAATGTGTCTTTTGGTCCCTTAAACTCATGAGTTGATTCTTTTCTTTTTTTTTTAAAGGAAGCTAACGTCTTTTTGTTGTTGCTAACGAGCTAATGTTTATCTTACCGTTCATTCTTTGCCCCCTCCTTTCCTCCTCCTCCTCCTGCTTTTAGAGAAGCAGCAACCTGGGCAGTAATTCTTTCCTCACTGCGATAGGAATTGCAGCCGGCCACGGAGGATGTCCGCCCCGAGCAACTCGCTTCAGCAGCCGAGGGTGAGACGCAGCAATGCGGGCTCCCCCGGCTCGTTTAACGGCAACGGCGGCAGCTTCCGTCTGCACCCCATCCGTGCCACCGTGCCCTTCCAGCTCCTGCGCGGGGGTCCGGGCAGCCCGACGCGGGCACAGACCCTCTACGGTGGAGCCACGACTAGCCGAGGCTCAAGCCCACCATCCAGCCCGTCGCTCAGTTCAGGAAGTGCAAATGTTAAACAAAGACTGTCCCCCGAAAATAAGGAGTCCTCCTGTACCCCCGACTCTCCGTTTTCCAGAGGTAACAAAAAAAAACCCTTTTCTTTAACTGCCTTATTTTAGATAGGCCACGAAATGCCATGTCGCCACGTGCTGTTGCTAACTGATAATTTATTCGTGGTAACTTTTTTTTTCGCTGTCACGCCAACTAGTATAGTCATTTTTAAAATATATATTTAACGTTATAATTGTACGAAACACGTGTCAAGTATTACATTTAATATATCACGTTAAAGTGTGGAACAAGGTCTGCACTTGATTTGCACCAGGTTGCTCGATTAACTATTTGGCCTACCATCGATTTCCGCAGTTGGGCACTCATAAAGGGAATAGAGTGCGCTTTTAGCTATCGTTTCCTATGGATTCTTGGGTTCTACATGAGAGGGAGGGAGGAGATGATTGGCAGAAAGACATGATTTCATTTGTAAAATGGGGCCACGTCAGTCCCAATAGTCGGGACTGAGCGAATAGTCAGGTGTTGCTTCTTTCCTCCCTCCATGCATACAGCATGGACTACTCATTTCACATGCTGAACATATGCCGAGCTTCAGCACACTTGCACAAGGACACACAGGCCTGTTCTAGTTTGTTTCCTGTCATGATCAGCTGCTTCTTTTAGAAGTGATAAGTAGAAAAACTGTAGGAGGATGTGAGAATCCAGACGCCCCATAATCTGCATTTCCCAGTGTGTCACTATGTGAACGCCTTTCTTGCCAAGTATTGACACTGTGGCAGGTTTCCCTGTAAAAGTGCCTTTTTGTGGGCCAGAACAGCATTTATAATTTGCTAAGAGGAATGTTTGTTTTTACTCTGAGTAAAAATCCCCACAATATCCAATCACAATTTTTAGTGTCTTAACTACAGCTTATTTGTATGAAAGGTGGAGACTATTACCTCTGTTACCCTGAGTGGGTATTTGTGACTCATGAAAAGCACAAACTATTCAAACCATAAGTGTTCTGCACTTAATGAGATTAGGTTGCATATTGCAGCACAGAAACCACAACACTCCAGCTGGATCTATGCTGCTTTCATTAGTTCCTGTTTAAAAGCGTCTCCCTCTTGAACTCTTTAACCAAAATGGTCGTCTGCCATTTTCAGTGCATGATTTTAGTTATTGTGGAGTTGTAAGTGCTTCACATTCTTCGGTTCTTTGAATGAGATGACCTCCAACCTTGACCAGTGTGCCATGCAAAGCAGGAAACAAAGTCTCTTCCATAACAGGCTTGCCAGGCACGACAAATTTCTCCCGTGTTTGGTTAGCGTTTGGTGTTGATTTCCCACCACAGTGACATGCCACACATACCTCTTTTTCTCTGTAACGGGCTACTTCTAACCGGGCCAGTATCCCATGTTAGTGGCGCTGATGGAGCCTCCACCCTCCTTCATCGCAGTGACCTTACAGTTCAAACACCAGGGAGGGGTGTCGGATGATGGTCATACCAACGCAGGGGCGGTGCGGGCTACTAAAAGTCAGAAATATTCTTCATCACTAAACATAATTTTTGTGATCTTCATCTTTTAATCACAAAGGCCAAACTTGATTTGTGGTTGAAGTAGGCAGAGTTCCATTTTGTAATTCCTCGTTCATTGTAGTACTTTGAACCCACTCGCACACATAATGCATGCCATTTGGTGGGAAATTCAGTCTGAAGTGCTTCGTGACACCGCCCGTGTCAATGCCAGGCCATGTCCCAGTGGTAATGGGCTGCTCTGGTGTTTAGATCCTTGTCTGGATGATGAAAGACTGAGTGAAGAGAATTATATTCAACATCATGACTTTTTAGGTTTAGCGGCATGACATCATTCACTTAACACGCTGTCCCAACAATGAAAGTCCTGCTCACTGTCAAAAGGCCAGCTGTGCTGAAACCGCCCTGCTTCATTGTCACCTACTCAAACTGCAGAGTAGGACCAAATGAGATGTTGTCCAAAATCACTCATCTCTGGTGGAACTGTGCTGTGCTTTCTGTTTGTACACGACTGACTGGGTGGCATCTGGTTGAAGTTTTTTCAATCATGTAGTAGTTTGAATGGTTAGCGCTATTAGCATATGCTCCTCTTTCATTGAGATGCAATGAAACTAGTGCAAGCTAGTTTATACTTGGAGCTACTGACTGATGTAAAATATGCTGATAAGACATTTCCTGACCAGCTAGTGGAAAGCTGCTGAAACTCATAACTTGGCCATGGTTAATATCATTGTATACAAGCATCACCATTCTGATCGCTTAACATTTTATGTAGAGCGACACGAAAACGTGAACCGCAGGGTTAAAGGAATGAGATATTGCACATGAGGAAGATTAAACCCCATGGTATTCTACTCTCTAGTATTGAGATATAGCCCTAGCAGAAAGTCTCAGTACAGCATTTTCTTTACCCCCGTGTACGTCATTCAAACAATCACTAATAACAATGTCCAGGCTTTTAATGGGGTGTAAAATACTGTTATCACCTAACTGAGAAATTCTCTGATTCCGAAAGTGATTTTGTTCTGTAAGCACAGGATGAAGCTAAATGGTTGTGATTTTCCTTTTCAACTGGAGCTGGCAGCCTTTTGAAAACCTACAGGAAACCATTCTGCTATTGTTTACTGATCCAAACCACGTGTTGGTTTTCACATTTGCTTCAGCTATACAGTTAATAAACCACCCATTTATTTCCTTGAAATTAAGACACTTTTTTTTATTTTTTTTAGAGCTTGCCCGGTGAAAGTCCTTATTAAAATCCAAACTAAAAATATTCCTTTTATTATTGCATACAATACTTGGCCTTGAAATCAGCAGATGGAATGCTTTGATGTCTTTGCTTCGTCAGAAGATTATTGGAGTCTAGCAAGTTGGGAGACCGATGGAAAATAACCACGACACCAGTTCAGGGAGCACTGGCTTTGCCTATATCAATATTGATGTATATTTAGCCTGCTTCCTTTTGTCTACAATGCTTTAGGGAATTTTACTGTAGCCGAGTAAGCTTACTTGGGCAATACCTTTGGGTGAGTAGGTCTGTGTATTCTATGTTCAAAGAACAGCAATGAACAGCCATGTGGTTCTGCGAGGGTGGGGGGGCTCGTTTAGATGGTTTAGTCTGTGTGAGTGTAGGTTTGTGTGTTGAAGTTCAAAAGGCCTCTTCATGAACCAACTCGGACGATGGAATAGAGTAAATGTTTCCTGATCATCATGCGTTTTGCTTTCTCCTGATGTGGAATTGAAGGAGCTTTCCTTTTGCTACAGTGCAATTTAGGCTAACCAACACTAGACACAACCGCACCATTCTTAAGCCAACTCTTAAGACAGTTTTGCATGTTTTTGTTTTTGTTTTTTTTGTTTTTTCTTACTGCATGTCCCTGCAGGAATGGTGAGTGGATGCAGGCAGTGTTGCTGTGCATTGTGGTGTGGCAGTTTGAGTTCTAATGTGGGTGGTGTGTGCTTAACTGTTCTGGTTCACAGCATACTGCTTTCATAACATCAAATACTCCTGCTCAGCCCTTTACATTTGCTTCAGGCCTCAGTTCTCAAGCCTGTTTGTTTGCACTGCACTAATACTTATGAGATTAGAAAAGCTGTTGCCTCAACTGTAGTAGTGAGCCGATGAAGGGGAAGTGTTGAGTTATAATGTATTCTTACTTTCTTTCAGGAACCATAGTAAGAATCAATTATATTTATTGAAGTAAATCATTATGTGAAGAACTACACACATCCCTTTTTTTGTAGAATGTATTGAGGAATTTAGTATACAGGGAGGCTGATGCAACCAGTTAAGTAGGCTCACTGAATTGAGAGACACCTTCAACAGTTTGGAAATAACGCTCACTTGCAGATTTGTGTGCGAGCGCTTCATTCAATCGCTTTCTTTCCCACAGCGGAAAGGTCTAAGTTACAGGTACGGAGCTCCAGTGCCATCAGACGGACATCTTCCCTGGACGCAATCACAGGCCCGTACCTCACCGGCCAGTGGCCTCGGGACTCCCATGGACCCTACCCTTCCTGTATGAAGGACAAAGCCACACAGGTACATTCATTCAGAAAAGACGTCATATTCTTCATCACTGTGTTTTTCAAAGCTTTGGCACGATGCAGCCTTTGGGGTGCTGCCCCAAGATGTGTTTTATTTTTATTACACTACTACAAGATGTGCTTGTTGCTATTAATAATGAATTCCAACTTGTGAAAAGAATTGCGTGTTATTCAGTCTTGGACTAACCTAACAGCACAAAATGTAACTGAGCATCGTCTATGCTAGCGATTTATTACTCAATTAGTTTGATTAAGAGGGTTTTTTTCTGTTACTTAGCATCAAGGCCTAGGAACCTATTATTCTCCATTCTAACAGGCAGACTGGTAGATGATTAGTGATATGAACTGCTCTCTGCTTGAAGGATTAGTATAACGTTATATAGATACATTATAGCACCTTTGTTCGTACCCCTGTTAAGTGTGTCAGCCCCCACCCCCTCCCGACATTTGGAAAGAGACTTCTGTAAATCGGGTAGGCATCGCCTTGATTCCCTGGAAAAACGGTCCCAGAGACGAAGGCCACATGTGTCTCATGTACATGTAACCAATTGATCAATCTGTGTAGCATGCATGAAAAGTAAATCGTCAAACGACCTGATCAGTCACATTTAGCAAAGGGATGTTTGAGAACAAGCTCACTCAGTTCACGTTCTAGAAAGTTACATAACTGTTTCCACCATAGGAGTTTGTGAAGATGACACATTTACAAACCGTGACCAATTGCTTTGTGAGGGTAATCTGGTGGTCTGGAGTCTGGTTCCAATCCGGGCCTAACAGAGTTTGCCATATTTAATACAGTTTAACACTTAATCAGACCTGTGCATGGATATCATATTGAGCCTCGGAGCGATATCCTTGGCCAGCAGCCCACACATCATCACCCACTGATCTTGCCAAGTGAGTGGCTAACTGCAAATTGTGTCTCAGGGCTCCATTTTGGGGGGTGTGGGTTTGTGTTTATGAAAGAATATTGACTATGCGAGATCATGACAGGGGCTTCTCCCTCTTTGCTGACCGAAGCCTTTCATCTGTCTGAATGAAGACCGCCGAACCTAATTTACATCGCCGTCATACCTTTAACCCCTCATTTGTCTTGCATTTCTTTGTGTGTAGGCCGAGGAAGTGGTGGGAGGGCCGAGATCTCTTGAAGTGGTTGTAAACAGAGTAAATGCTGACTATTACCAGGTTCCTTTGCAGCCCTGGAAAAATAGTTATATAATGAATATTTTGGAAAATGTTTTTAACCCATTGTAATTTGCCTGTGCTACATAGTGACGTGGCCTCTGCCACATACCAGCCATTATGAGCGTAGATCTGATTGAAGCCAAATGAATGTCCTGTTAATGGATTTACGCCCTTCAAAGGAAATTTGTCATGGAAAACATTTGGCTGTGTCGTAATGATGTGTGAGAGTTGAAAATCCTTGGACGATTAAATGCACAAACTCCCCAAGAATAACGAGAGACCACTTCCTGTTAGAAAGCTGTGCCTGGGCTCTGCTCTTTCAGTAAGACGACAACGGCGGAGAGCAGCAGACAAAAGCTCCCTGGCCTCTTTTGTTGTGCATCACACAAGTTCGAGACAGCCTCTCCTTTTGAGCTGTTGTGTGGCCTTGCATGGAGGTGAAGCCGTTTGCACCTGTCCCCCAAGCTGTGGCTGAGTCGAGGAGAAATCCCACTGCTTACCACCTGGCCCTCGTGGATGCTCTGCCCGCCTGCCTTTTGTGTGCGAGTAGAGGAGCAGAGGGCCCATACATATGCTAATCACTGTTCCCGGATAGGTCTGCGAGTCCTAGGCCCTGTGGTTACAGAACACAGAGCGTGTCTGTATGAAGATTAGGGCCCTCGCTCACCATGCCGACTTTAAAGAACCAGACCAGACAAAGGCACCCTGATCAAACGGCTCGCGCCGCTCCACGTCTTGTGTTAAAAGTTGCGCTTGTACACGCCACAAATTGTACCACGCCGAGCCTGAGGGGAAGACTAACCAACCAGTCGGCTGTTTCTCACACTGCAGTGAATCTGCTTGGCTAAAAATACATCCTCTCAGTAAAGCTTGTTCGACGTGACCAGACACTCGGGAATCCAGCGTAATGGAGCAAAGAAGGCGAATGCCTGTCGTTTAAATATGTTTGGCATGATTTGAAGAAAGTGCTAATGACAAAAATGCTGCCATGGTGACCGACCTATTTTCTGTTATTCCAAGTTAGTTCTGAACATGCAGAGATTAAAGATGCACAAAGCCAACTTCTCAAATCAGACCTCCTCATCCAATGACAGCAGTGGCAGTCTGCTCGCATGTCTCGACATGCAGCCTAAACAAAGCAGCACAAGTTCCACTTAAATTCTATTGAAGCACTGCTATTTCCTGCTTTGGAACAGCGCTGGATTCTTGAGGATGTTGCCTGCATGTAACCTTTTTGGGTGGGAATCCTAATGAGAAGCAAGCTGCAGGCTATGCCAACAGTTTTATCTGCACAGCAGCACATTATCAGTCAAAAGCCTGCAAACGTCTACAAAGCACACAGCTCGGGCAGGAAGCTGGAGCGCTAGCATGCTGAAATGGCCTCTGAGATTAATAAAGGTGGGTGTTCTTGTTAACCGCCGGTTTGTGTTGGACGCGGAGGATTAGGAGGGCTGGCCAGTCTGCCCCTCGAGGCTGATAGCTGGCTGCCTCTAACTTTCATACTATGCATCTCTAGGACAATATTTGGATCAAACCGTAGGAGAAAGGGAACCAACATGACAATTTATAACTTCCATCATTTTTAGAAAGCCCCTGAGTGTTAACAAATGGATTTATCATTTGTGTTTAATTAAATGTTAATTGCTGCAAGATGAATTTTAACTCAAGCTCTCCTCACATTATTATTAAAATTAAATAACACATTTGTTAGCTTCCACAACTTCCACATATATCTCACTGCCAAATTACGAACACGTAGCAAGCAGCACTCTCATCAGAACATCTCTGAGAACTTTTTTTTTTTTTCCCTCAACAGCTAAGTCCACAAACTCCATAAAGCCTCTCTGCCCTTTTACAGCGATCTGCGTTCTGTATGAGCAGACTAAGCTGTGGCTTCAAGTCCCTCTGAGATCTGCCCGTGGCCTCAAACGGCGGGAGCCATTCCTCGGGCCGTGCGCAAAATGTTAATGCTAATGGCGAGCTACACATCTGCCGTCCAGCGTGGCCAAGCACACTAGTCCCTTTTCATGAGAGGACAAGCACCCGTTTAATTCGCTGTCCTTTTCCGGGGAAACCAGCGCCAGCAATCCAGCGCAGACGGCTTCACGGGTGTTCCTCATTATTCACAGTGCGTTATTTCATATCATAGGGCAAGGCTTGTGCGTTAGTGGGACAGAAGGAGGTTGTTCCGTTCGTGTGGGGTCAGACATAAGGCAGTGTGGAGACACTGACATTTTGGATGTTTCGCACTACTGTGCAGACTATAAAACGTCAGATGTTCGAGGACCAAAGGCGCCGTTGATGTGCATAATCAGGGGGAAGTGGACTGTAGTATGTGCCCTATGAAACCTCCTCGGTGTCTCTTTATTTTTGCATACATTTACATGGTTCAACAGTTTGCTCGTTTGTGCAGCAGCATCTTCAATGAGCCAGGACGGCCCCTATGCTCTTGGAGGGAATGTTGTTTTCTTATCGGTTTACTGTCGACACAGAATCTCCTCAGACCCGTTGACCTGGTAGAAGCCTCGCGTGGCATTCTGTTTAGATATCTTTGCTTCCACACACAAAGGAAACCTGTGTTTTATGTTGTTGTGCGGATAAATACATCATGCTTGTCTTGGGTGTAGATTCAACACATGATGTTCTGTGGGCCACAGCCCATTTGGAGCATGTATAAACACTGCATGAGTTGTGTGTGTGTGGGAAATTCTATAAGAGTTGTGTAACATGTTGTCCCGTGTCTGCATGTTGTAACGCGTTTCAGACTCCGGGTCTCTGGATTGATGAGGGAGCCGAACAGGGAAGTCCTCACCAGCGGTCGGCCTCCTGGGGCAGTGCGGACCACCTCAAAGAGGTAGATTCACCTGTCCTACCCTCAGCACCACACAAGTCACAGCTGCTGCCGACTGCAAACGCCCTGCATGGCGGATTAACAGAATGAGGCTGTGTTCGGCGTTCTGCCTGGCTCTAACCTGGGCCGGGATTGGTTAAAAACTTGCGTGCAAACCGGCTCACGGCTCAATGTTTTTGTCATTTTTGAGATTTGTTCCATTTATTCAAGATGTGTTTTAGTCAGTGTCTGAGGTCGGCCTAAATATAAGGCTCCTTAGGGTTGGTTTCCACTCCTGTCTATCTGCTGGACCGGGTGGCCGACCAGCCGACCGCACGGAGCTATTAGTCCTCCCAGCTCTCTAGACCACAATCTAAAATTAACCTCCTCCTTCCCTCCGTTTCCCACCCGCATCTCATTATGGCTGTTTGTTTTCAAGAGACGGTGCAGGAGCACCTCTCAAGGGTGACGCAGCCTTATTGTTCCCTCCTTACCGTGCACTGAGTGAACTTACTCAGGGTAACAACTTGTGTTACGTCAAAGCCTTACACATGCCCCTGCAGCATTTCTGGGTTCCATTAACAGATCAGATACGTTTTCTCATCATTGGTTAGGTCAAATATATCAGTATTTTTTGGGGTAAGTCACAAGCACACAAATCTACTTCCACCAGATGTAAAGACCAGAATTACATTTTATTTATTACTAGTTCATTACTAATAAATTGATATAAAACACTACTATGTTAGGTAAATGTTCAATTCAAAACATATTGCTGCATTTGTTGACAGTTTGGCACCAGGCAAGACAAGGATTACACACTGACCCCATTAAAGCACATTACAGATACAAAACATTGAATGTTTCACATGTTACTATTAAATTGTGAAGCTCTACCTTTTATTGTGACACTGTTTGGACTGATTGGACCAGCTGTGTCCAGACATTCCTAAAGGGGGAGACGGCGGTGGTATCTCATGAAACGTGATCGTAAGAGTCAGATTCCGTAAAATCCCATCCAAGTGGGAATGTGGTTGCACATTAAAACTGGGGTCATTAGAATAATTAAGTGTTGAACTTTCTGCAGACAGCCCCGGGGCTTTGGCCTGCACAATCAGTAGCGCAGCCAGGAAAACCCCTTTCTCATCCTTTGAGATCCCATCGGCGTCGCCTGGACTTGTCATTATCGACTGCTGCGGTCAGTCAATGGATGTAGTGAAATGTATTCTGGCTCCGCTGTGGTTGCGTGCGTGTGGGAGGACATCTATGGATTACGCAACTCTCTTTGTTGACTTTGTTGCCAGGATTAAAAGTTCATCCCTGAAGACCACACCTTTGTCCGCACCGTAAAACGGAGTCTGTTGGGCTCTTGTTTTTAGGCTGCTACTGACGCCATTGACCTGACTGGTTTCATCATTCGACATGATCCATTGTGCCCTGCTACAATATTAAAGTCAGGTCAATCTTCATGGGGCCTCACAGCGGCACGTCTTCCTTTTTTGGTGGTCAATACTGATGTTGCACGCCACATAAATCCGTCTCCCAGCCATTTTAAAAACTGAGAAAATATGCTTTTCTACAATGACATAACATTGTTTTTTTTGTAGGCTACCAGCTTTTTCAGAAAACAACATAAATTATCAAAACGTTAAATGTGTCCTGTCAAAGTATTTTCATAATTTGGAAGAGAAAGGGCTGCAAAGTTTTGTCAATTTCTAATTTTTTAACCCATTTCATCTTTTAAATGAAAATGTACATCATAGTCTTCTCAAATATGAGGATTGCAGCTTATTACCTTTTACACCGGTCAGTCTTTTGCTGATGTGATGTTACTTGTCTTCCAGCAGATTGCTAAACTGAGACTGCAGCTGCAGCGCAGCAAGCAGGTTATCCGTCAGAACAAAGACCGAGAGCAGAGCTCGCTGCCGCAGCACGGCGCTGCGTTTCAGCCGCAGGTGAGTCATTCATGTCAGCATTCACGCTGTGGCATACGGGGGTCACCCGGCACGTTCTCTATCCGGTGTAAACATCAACTCTCTGACTTTGGTGACGTAGGATTTAACCCAGCCACTGGGTGCACGATAAACGGTAGCTTAGCAGCCCAGCTGTTGAAGATCAGCCTGTGAATATACACCCCGGTTAAGCAAGGTGGTTTTCTGCATTACTATGTTAACTAATATCAAATTATTTATCAGGGGGTTTTGTCTTTCATTTGTTGCATTGGTGTTGGTTTGGTAGTTATCAGTCTTCGGGGTATAAACATGCAGTCCCTGTTTGAAGAGGATGTGTAGAGCGAAAGTGCCCATTTTGTAGTTTCATTTCACGTTTTGCATGTGCAGGTCAGGCTTGTGTACAAGACCACATTTGATAACGCACCAAGTTTATGATGATCTATGTTGCGCTGCTTTTTACTGAAGGACGTCTAGTTAATGAGTCCCTTCTGACCAGTTATGTCAAAAGTGGGGAGGGAATGTGTCCGGGCATGCCCCGTCCTCTCCTTGTTCATTCATTAACAGATGCCCAGTAAGGGTACACATCACCCACTGTGGGAAAACAAACTAAACTAAATGTAGTTATCATATAAAATAAACGGGAGTATGCTTTGCTGCATATCTCCATATGTTAGAGAACAGTCAATGTCATAATGCAGTCAATGTTTTTGTACTTAATGAAATTATTTAAACTGATTGCCTCCACCCATTAGATGTCTCTTTTAAACTGCATCAGCAAACAGGCCCATTCTGTATCACTGTCTTCAATCGCACAATTAATCTTTTACTTATTTTTTTTCTGTCTTTCCAGTGCAAGGGAACTTCATCAACTCTGTCAACAATCCCTCTGCCAAAACCCTTCATATGCAGGGTGCCGAGCAGTGTGGAGGGCATCAGTCACGAGCTGGAGAGTGTGTTTATCAGAGAGAACTGGGATCAGGGGATACAGGTAGGGATGTGTACACACCAGCAACGGGTCAAGCCGTTTTTGAGCTCGTTGAACTGTGAGCGTGTCAGTGTGGTTTGTAACACATCTGAGCTCACTTAACAAGGCATAATTTATCCATAAACACAAGTTACTTCATTTGTACCAGCTGGATTACATTTTGGCATCTTGTAACAGTCATTTCTGACGGACAAAAGCAGCGATGCTAATTTAAGAGGAGCTACATAGATGGCCAACAGAGGTATCCCGTTAGCTTATTGGAAAATTGCTACATAATCATACAACATGAGAAAATGAGGACAAGGGTTGCATGATTAGGAGGAAGTACCATCAACTCGCCACAAAAGCTGCAGTATCTTTTAATAGTCTGTGTTTACAGTCAGCTGGCGATCGATGAAACAATGCAACAAGTAACAGCCTGTGTTGCATTTGACGTCAAGCAACAACCATGAATGCTTTCTGACAGTGAGACATTTATTTCCATCAGTAATGCTGACAAAGGAGTGTGGCAGGCCTGTGTTATCTGTGGATTAGTTGGAGGGATACTTTGGGATTTTGAAAGTGGTTTTCTATGAGGTCTGAATACTAGACTACAGTCAGGAGAATCTGAGAGGAGTGTTAACACAGCGGCAAAGTGACGTACTGCTTTTGACTGATGGCTAAAGTACTTTTATCCACCCTAAGCAACGATCTGCCCAAAATATTTTATGCCAGTTTGAGTGTACACTATATTTTATTATTTTTTATAATTGTATTTATCTTCTCCGCAACATCAGTCAAACTTTACATGTTTGTAATCTATATGTTCAAAATGAATAACATGTTCAAGCAGCCTTGTAAATTCGTTTTCATCATGGTGAATCAGTCTTGACAGTAACACGCGTGCAAATTCTCACTCGCACTGAATTTTATTCTCACTTCCACTGAATTGGATCGCTTAAAAGCGAAGACACTAGTAAATCCTGTCTGATGTGGGGTAGTGAACACAGACTAAACCCATTTAAACAACAACCTGCTGCGCTCCCCTCGTTTTCGTGCAGTTCAGTTTGCATAATTTGTGCCGCAGCAGACGGCACCTCACATCACGCTGCTCGTCCACTGTCGCGTATCGCCGTCTGGTTTGATGTTTGCTTCTCCAATTGCTCTTTGAACACACACGGACACACCCTGCAGTTTCAGTCATTTAGACTGGACTTGGATTCAGGACATTTCAGCTGATGCTCTCACGAGTTGGTGGACTGGTAGCTGTTCTGCTAGTTTGACAGGAACGCTTCAACCGTGCGTCCATGACTGAACCTTTTTGAGTTATGATTCATTCCAAACGCTAAGCACCACAACTCTTGACATTTTACGGTCTTTGTGCATTAATGCTTTTGCCGTTGCCGACTCCTCTGACCTCACAGGCCATGGACGTGGTGGATGGCCGCCGCGCCCCCTTTCCTCCGCATCGCAACAGTCGCAGTGGGGACACGCGTGACACGGACACGCAGGCCCCTTCAAGTGGCAGCTCCAGCCCGTCTCCCCGCCCCTCCAGCTCTGACCACGCCCACTCTCCCGATGGCAGTCCGTGCTCTGCAGAGGAAATTGACAAAGGTGTGCCTTTTTTTTTATTTTATTGTTGGGGGCTTTACAGGCAATTTCATGCACAAAGCCTGGTCTTTGGAGTTGTAGGGAGCTCTGAATTGCCTCATTTGATGGCTGAAGACTATTCCGTTATGAAGAAGTTCATAACCCAGCTCATATCTGCCTTCGGTGCGTTAGCCGCTGCTACATCAGCGTAACGCACCCAGTTCTCTGACCAAACTGTCGTTGGTTGAGTTGCATTGTGGGTAAGGTAGTGTGGAGTTGTTGCAAAAGAGACCACAAAGTACTTTTTGTAACTAATAGTAGTGTCACAGACCACTGACCCGTGATCCTTACGGAGTCCACCTCGCTGGTCAGCACACGTGTGAACCCCGGGTCAATGTGACAGTTTAACAACAACAACAACAACTAATAGATATGACAGCACAGGGGGTTTGTGGAAAAGGATGTTTACATTGCATGAAGCAGGGATCTGAAAATGGTATTGACTTGGTGCCGGTACAGAAACTCGTACGTGTCTTACTCATTACTAATAACCAGATTGTTTTTTTATTATATATTGTAATTATTGTTTTCTGTGTTTTTTCAGACAGCGTCTGCAGTTCTCCTCTCCCCAAGTTTGCCACATCTCCCAAGCCGAACAACAGCTACATGTTCAAACGGGAGCCTCCCGAGGGCTGCGAGAGGGTCAAAGTGTTTGAGGAGATGGTGTAAGTATTGTTTTCATTTTTACAATGTGTTATTTTTTGTTTTTAAAGGCACCACTGTACTGTTTCACAGACCTAAGAGAATATGACAAAGCCGACCAGCTTATTTGCATTGTGGGTGGCGGCTTGAAGGCAAAGCGGCTGTTGCTTTTAATCGAAACAAACAAATTAAAAGTATTGAGTGTTACCTTGAATTGTCTGCAGGTCTGGCCGATCAAAAGGCTTCCCCCTCTTCTCGTGCCCCGACAAAAACAAGGTGAACTTCATTCCCAGAGGCTCCGCCTTCTGCCCCGTCAAACTACTCTGCTCCTCCCTGTTCTCCCCCGTCTCTCCCTCGTCCTGCTCCCCCGCCAACCCCGGTCTCCACGGCATCGACGCCCCGGGGCCTCAGGTGACCCCGACTCTGCCCGCCGCACCACTAGCCAACGCAGACGGCCACAGCGCCGACGTGGAAGTGGGGACAGACGACTCGGCGCAAGCTCTCCTCACCAGCTAGTCCTCAGGTATTCACAAGCAGACCACCTACAGCTGCAGCGTCACAGCGAAGTCCAGTGGTATGGCTTTAAAGCGACAAGAAAAAAGAAAAGAGAAAAAAATCCTTGCACTCCGTCAATTGTAACGCAAGCCAGCAGGGAATGCTCACGGTCCAGGAATGACGGAACGCGACATCGGATGATGGTACCAGCGTCCCGATGCACACGCTTGACGGTGGATATTGAACCCCCGTCTCTTCACGCATCGCTAGCCTTCCTTCCTCCCTTCCTTCTTTCCTTCCTCCCTCTTGTACCGTGACCCCACCAATAGCAAAAACAGCTTTGCTTAAGTTTGCAAAAATAAAATCGAGGCTGCTCAAATAATCTTATGTGACACCTTAAAGAAATCCAAAAAGAAGTCTTTCGCCAGAGATGGCTGTGAGGTATCAAACATCTACTACTGGTGTTATCTAACCAGCGTATTAGCTGCTCAGTGTGCTAACATCTAAACTACATATACGTAAGCTTTTTTGGACAGCATGGGAAATGCCCGATGTCGTGTATCAGGATGCATTGCCTCCACGTTAATCGCAATGTTTGCACTTGTTAAGACATGGCTCCGAATCATACAGGCCATGGCCTATTTTATTTTGTTAATTTCAAAGTATTTTGTAGCATGTTGTCTTTGTAAAACTGGTAGTTGCTTGAGTGCTCCACTCAACGGGCTCGCAAGCACAGGCCTAGATCTGCTTTACCAGTCTGATCACTATCAATTGGCTCATCACAAAAAGCAAATGTCTGATGTTTTTTTTTTTTTTTTTCAGTGACCAAATAACCAATCAAAAAGCACACAGTGTTTCCCCCCCACCTCCCCTCCATTGCCTTGATGTAATGCCCCACACTACACAGAGCAACAACTCAGGTCTTGTGGAATGTACTTGCTTGGACTATGTGGCCTTTCCCGAGTGTTAATGAATTTATTCTACTGAAGGACTTTCCCGTCTACTGCGGAAATTGGAAATATATTCAGCGTAGTTATTACGAACCGAATCGACCCATCGCTGTCACGTCTCGTGGCCTTTTGCGTTTAACCTGTTCAGGTTAGAGTTTCAGGTGCTATGAAGCATTCCAGAGATCACTGTTTGAGCCGTGAGTAGCGGCGCTAGCTACATAAGGTACACCCTCTCAAATTGAGACTTTGACAGATGGTCCCCGAACCCCTTTTATTAAATATGTACCAAAGCAGATTGGGAAACCTTGTGAGGCCAGTCGCGCGTTGGGACACAAGCGGCCCCATTTTTGTGCCAGAAGCAGAATGTTTATGTGCGTTTCGTTTAGTCTATAAACAGTTCAGCGCCATATAAACGTTGGTTCATAGTGTTTAAAACACTGCGATGATCGTTGAACCAAAACTAAGCACTTACTTGGAAGTGAGATGATCACTTTTTCCTTTTTTCCTTTTTTTTAGACAGACTTTTCTAAGTTAAAACAATCAGAATTTAAGTGTGCAATTGATTTTTGTTTGAGATGAAGCTACACTAACAACTTTTCTGTAACAGTTTTGTTCAATATACAGATCCAACAAGTTACCTGCACAAGTTATATCACGGGAACATATTCAAAAATAAAACATGCCTTATTTCTAGCATGTTGAAATTTATAAAAGATCTAGTAAATGTTTCATTCCAAATTGGCCGTTGGTCCATACGGCCACGTGCACACAGACGATGAGAACCACATGCAACACATTCCACACTGATGGAAAAACTCTTCAGCTTTTGGCTTTTAGGAGTTTCAATCTTACACATTTTTATTCACAAGCTCATTGTGCAGTAAAGAAATGTTTGGCAATGATTTCAGTTCTGTGTATTACGCAATTTTATGTAGATCTTGTGTGTTTTTCTTTTTCAATAAAGAAAACAAGAAAAGTCTCTTTTGAATTGGTATATAATCTTTTCGAAGACCATAGATGGACACAGCGACTAAAAATACCAGTATTCAGAAGCGTAGCATTTACGTATAAATAGGAGTCATGGTAAGGCAATCAATGTATTAGGTCATGACATTAAACAACGCCACATGGCTTTATCTATTCAATAATTATGAGGTTCAATATTTTTTTAGTCGTTGGTTTTATTTTATTCATGCATAATTGTTAAAATCAGTAACTTTATTTTGAAGAACTTTCCAGTTTGTTTTGCTCCAGAAAAATAATCTTTAAAAATAAACTGCATATTTTTCCCTGAAAGCCAGTAACTGGGCTAAATACAAAAACGTAATCCACTGATAAAGATCGTTCATTCAATCCCACCTTTACCTGGGAACATAAAGCATGCAACGGGCAGTAATGCCTTAAAAATACAGCATGTAGCAAACTCATCGAAGCATAACTCGTAGACTTTTAAAGTGGTGTGACGTAGTTGTCTTTATCTTTCCTCGACATGTTGAAGCATTTCGTAAATACACACCAGTGCGCTGTGATCTTTTGTTATGCTTTCTTTCCTGTGTTTTGCCTTTTTGTGCAATTTTCCGTCATGAGAATCCGAAATGAAATATAAACGCTGCTGGAGTTGGGATTTTCAAGGCCGTTAATGTCAAAGGCTTTTTCTTCCAGACTCGCTGAGGTATTGGTGCTAAATGTTCAATCAAAGTGAGCCGACGGGCTCTGAAATATTTTTGTCTGTCTCATCAACAATATAGTTGTCTCATAATGAGATTAGTAGTAAAATGTATTAAGTCATTTTACTATTTGACCCCACCAGCTTTTTTTTTTTTTTAGCTGTCAGTCATTTACTTTACATAAATATTCATAATTGTCTATTTCATGATTTATTTGTTATAAGCATTTCTGTCCAAAACATAAAGGGGAATTTGGTCACTACGAGCGCATGTGGAGGTCTGATTTCACATCGCCGTGGCGACGAGGCAGAACTACGCGTTGTGAAGTTCGTGCTCTCCGTCGGTCTTGCCGACGGCGTCGGGATTGGAGAGGGGGTCCAAATCGGCGAACAGGTTGAACCACGCCGAGAGGTCTTTGGACGTCGCTGCTTTCTCTGGAAAAGAAAATTAGTCGAAGGGTAAATTTCGCTCGCTCGCGCTGCTGAAAACATCGCTGTACCCGTGCACAGGTTTTGGGTTGCACGAGTTGATCTTTTTATTTTGAGACCCACCTTTGGCTGCTGGCTCGCAGGGGTTCTGATTGGCTCCCGGGGAGGGGTCCGTCGCCGCGGGTGGTAAAGCTGCGCCGGCCAAATCTGAAACGTAGGTCCCACATTTTAGACCGATCCGAACAAATCTGCTCATTTGGAAGAATATTGTGTAATAGTCACAAAGGAGGAATAATATCTGTCTCATGGTAACATCACATGTGGGAAGTTTATTAGTGCTTTATAAGATCCAACTTTGACGTTTATTTAGCATTTATGCTTTTTGTTCATTTGATATTGGATTTAGTGACGTTTAAGCAGAAATTCAAAATGAACAAAACATTTTTTCTTGGTTATTTTTATTTCTACAAGTGGTTTGAAGTCTTTAGCTGTGAGTACCGCTTCAAATCTTATTGTGCTGCACTTTAGGGGATTTCTATCTGGCTGTTTTGGCCGCATGTTCGAGATCAGTCAGAATCTTTGACTGAACCAGATTCCTTCCAGGCTTTTGGTCAAATGGAGGTTATAAGCTTGTGACGTTTCTTCCAGGAGGCTTTCTCTTTTGCATTTGTGAAAGCACTCATTCATGTAACTTATCACGTCTGCTGTATTCATTTCACCTGAGGACTTATTATTCAACATGCTGAGCTACACGAGGAGGGCGGGAGACCTCCAGCGCTCTCGTCTGGGCTCGTTCGCTTCAGGCCGGTGCGATCTGACCTGAGAGGGTCGACCGTTGGTCACTCAAGCTCTGGTCCCACAGCTGTGACGGTAGAAAGAAGGAGCTCTCCGCTCGCTGGGCCTCCGCCGCTGCGCTCGGCCCGTCCTCCGTGTCCCCGAACACCTCCGCCCACTCTCGGCAGAAGTCGCTGTCCTCCACTGACGTGCTGCCCAGGATCTCGTTCAGCAAGGCCACGCTGTCCTTCTCCTCCGCCTCTGACTGCGGGTACGCGGCGAGACGCTCTCCAGTCCCTGGAAGGAGCAGATGAGTCATTCAGAATGCAGAATGAAGCTTGATATTTGCTTACAACGATGGTAAAGTGAGTCTCTTTCACTGTTTTTCCACATTTCATCATGATAGAAAGTAGCCAAGCAATTTTGATTCTGAAAATGGGAGTTAGTTGCGCAGTATTTCCATGTTAAACACTACTTTAATAACGTGTTGTCTTTTACCGTCTCTGGTTGTGGCGCTGGTGTTTTCATTCACGAGTGAGATGAGTCTGTAAATATGACAAACGGAAGATTAGTTCATAACCTCACAACAACACAAAGCGCCAGCTGTGTAGAAACATTGTTTGCATCGCGACCCGACTGGCTGAGAGTTCATCGACATGAGCTCGTCTCTCAGCGCCTGAAGGTCACGAGAACGAGATAACTCACTGGTCATCTGGGGACTCTTTCTTTCCGTCCTCCACCTCTGCTCTAACTTTCTTCTTCCCCTTCTTCTTGGCCCGCTTGTCCACCGGGCCTTTTAATGCCTGAAAGAATGACCCAAGTCACCGGTTATGGTTCCCGGCCGCTTCTAAAGCCCGTAGAACTACTTGAGATCCAGGCCCTTCTGACCGTGAGAGCGGAGAAGTCGTACTGGTGGCCCTTGAAGCTCTCGTGGATGGCCGCCATGGTGCGGGACGTCTTCTCCCAGAAGTGCAAAAGTGTCGTCTGTAACGGCGGAACAAGCAGAGGGCCGAAGGTTCAGCCGCGATCAGAGTCATCGCCGGCCCCCGTTTGTCTCCCGGCGGGGTCCGACGCTTAAAAACACCCCCCCACGCCGACTCCTCGTTCCCTCCCGGCTTACCCCGAGCGCGCACGCAAACAACCAGGTGCTGCGGTGTACCTGATATGTGGTTAAAACGTGAGAGAGCAGGTTGCAGCGGCTGGCTCCCAGCAGGTCCACCTTCTGGCACACGTCCGTCTTCAGTTTGTCGAAGCTTGTTTTGGTCGTGCGCACCTGAGCCTGAACCTGCGGCAGGTAGATGTAGATTATTATGTCACACAGGTTTCAACAGGGAACACGAAACGCAGCACTGAACACTCTATTGTGGCTGAATGGACCCACGATGCGCTCTGCCCTCTAGTGGCGTTAAGCGGCAACTGTTGGGGCGCTGGCTTTAATCTATTTTTCCATTTCCTCATCTAGTCGATATCCTGACAAATAAATAATAAATTCTGGCATTTGGACTGGAGCAGCTGTTCACAGGTGCAAATGCAGCGTTCTGTTCTGTTCCGGACCTTGCGAAATCTCTCCATCTGTTTGTGGGTATCCGGATCCAGCTCCTGCGACGCGTCCTTCATCCAGAGCAGCGCGCCGCGGTACTCGGTCCGGCACTGCTCCATCCGGTTCACGGTGAGCCACGTGTCCGAGATGGCCCGGTAGCGAAACGTCTCCACCTCCTGGTACAGGCGGCACAGCGGGTTCCTCAGAGCCAGTCTGCGCGGGGACGTAAATCGCACAGTGCAGGAGGGGCGGTGAGCGAAGCACCGGGCAGACGTCTCCTAGTGTGACTGATTATGATGACGGAACGCTGGACTTCCGGATCAAAACTCCCCGTGTGGATGTTTTGTCCCTTTTTTTTTTTTGGGTCTGAAAAGCCCATGAATTCCATTTTTTTATTAAAATATAATGTAATATATGAATGTGAATAGAGAGGTGGCCGTTTCACAAGGATTAGTCTTGTTTCCTACCTCTGTTGGGAGGAGAAGCAGAGCGCTTTGCCGGTGGCCTGCATGATCTTTCCAGCCCTGGTTTTGTCCTGGGAGCCCTGGGAGCGCAGGAAACGACCCAGTTCGTTCTCCTCCTGCGAGAGAACTGCACGGGGGGTGGGGGGGGTTTGGGTCAACTGCACGTTACATCTCCTAAATGAATGAAGCATTTGGTTGATTTTTGGTTGTTTTTCCACTGGATACTCACAGCAGATCCTCCTCTGGTACTGCTCAATGACCTTCAGCAGCTCCATGCATGTTCTCTGGATGGAGTGGAACACCTGCAACCAAAGTTATGGTCCGTTAAACAAGACCTGTTTTGTGGTACATCTGAATAGTGTAATGAGTTTTTTTCCAAGACAAATAATGTGAAACTACGCAAAAAAAAAAGTAAAAATAGAAGTGTTGAATGGCTTTAAGAGGCTTTAAAACTGGAGCTCTGATCCTGCATGGTAATATGCAGTTTATCTCATCGCTTGTTGGGGCCCTGGCTGGATGTTACAGCTTTTATGAGCTATTGATTTCAGCCATTAAATTAAATTACTGCTGAAATGTGAGGGGGGGGGGGGGGGGTTTGGAGAGGCAGCTTAAGCCCCAAGCAAATACTGGCACCGTGTGAATCAAAAAGCCATTTTAGTCGCCGCCTGAAGGGAAAGAATCTCCAGCGTCTCCTTGATGTTTTCTCTGGCCTGAATCCCTCCCCCTGCTTCCCCTGTCGACATGCAGTAAATCTCCCCCCCACCCCCCCAACCCCCACACACCTCCAGCTTGCCGTCCAGATCGGCGTCCGACGCCACCACATGTTCGTCCTCTTTCTTGCCGGTGACCTTGATGAGCGTCTGCTTGGTCTTCCAGTACCGCTGCTGGAACCTGTTCACCACGGACGAGTCTTGGCTCTGGGTGAAGCGGTCCAGGTAGTTTTGGGGGTCGCCGCTGCAACCACAAAGAGGTCAGAGGGCCGGTGCTGTTTAAAGTCCGACAGGAAGTTGTGGACGGTTGTAAACACAGCGGTGCACATACTCACAAATGTCCTGCCTCCATTCTTCTCTCCTAATGCAGATGACCTGGGGAGGAAGTAGTAGTTTAAATGTGCATAACAAAATATGCATTTCATAGAAACGTAATGCAAATAGTCTACTTTGCATGAAGCAGTGATTTGATTTAGGATGCAGAATGATTTGAGTATATTGATGACATGCTTTGTGAAGTTAGCTTGCAGCCGTCGGGTTCTATTTAGTTGTAGTTTTAGGGCGAGGCTCTCAGAAGTTCGCTGGATCCAAACGCCAGATTGCTTTGGAGGACATTTTTGTCATCGACACCCAAATTAAATTCCCCAAAAACTCAAGAGGAAAGGGGCCACTTATTGGAGTAGGAAGTTTAAGCAATATAACATTATAATCCGTATTCTACTAAAAATGCATTTGTCACGGTACGGCAGATGTTCAGCAGGCTGTGTCACGACGTTGGGCGGTCCCTTGAACAAAGGAACTAGATCATATTTCACCTGCATTGACCACATGAGGCTCTGTGAATGGCGGCTCAATATGTTATGTTTATTTGCAATATCTAATATCAATTTATTGGTTTGGGTAGAGAAATAATTTTAAATGACAATATATCCAAGGCACCAAATGTAAAGTTACTCATTATGCAGTGTCTGAATCTAATTTATGTTACTGGTTTAGAATAATTGATAAACGTTTATTCCTTTTGACATTGCAGCTCGTTAAGATGAAGTCTGTCGTCATAACACGGTGTGGCGGATATCTGTGTCGTCATAGTAGCCTACGGTGTGATGGACACGATAGCCACATTAACCAGCGAACATTTTCATCACCAGAGTAGATCGTAGCTTGTGATGAAGAATCTAAAAAAACGTTCAACAATAAAACCGCAACATGTTTACGGAAGCGTGTCGTCGGGGAGGATTACATTTTTAAATCATCTTTTGATTTGGTGTTTTTCCACCCCTGCGATGTAATGCACGTCTCTGCATGTCTACCTCGGTAACGATCACCTGCATCCTGAGCTATTTAATCAGCGCATGAGGATTGATATGGAGACTGTACAACACATCCGCGCCGCCGCACCACAACGGACACACACCGCCCGACCTGCCTCCGAGGAAAACAAGCGTCCCCCTTTGGTTCAAAGCAGCACGCAGGAGATACGAACGTCACAACCGTATTAATATATATGATAGTAATCACACGTACCTGGTGCGGCAGACGATTTCGGGCCCTTCCACACCGAACGTGTGTCCGCACAGCTGCTCACTCAGCACCCGACGCAGATGACGTCATTGAGGGTGCGCTCCCCGTGCCGCGCATGACGTCAGGCTGTTTGTGCCGCGCAAACGGATACTGGAGCTGATAATCGGTGGATGGCGCGGGGATCAATGGGATGGCGGTAGACGAATGAACAATAAGGAAACGGTAGTAACAGAGCTGATGATGAACGTTATAACAAACGCAACCATATCAACAACATAATCTCACAGTAGTTTTTACAATCAGACCAGATATTACAAAATTACAGGCCGTGTACGTTTTTAATTTATGACTATAGGCTATAATGAATCATGAAAAGTCTTTAATGATCTGTTAATGCGCATTGCAGCAAATAGAATAAAGTAAAACGGCAAGTAAGTCCGTAAAACAGTAGAACTAATATTACAGACTGTGTAATATTGTGGAGATTGTGAATTTATATTATATAGATATATTCATCTTCGTTAGGTGAGAAGTTCTAAGATTCATTTACATTTTATTATTTTTTATCTATTGCCACAAATTCCGAGTTCCCATTAAATGATGTGACTACTCAATCTATCATTAAATCTTTAATGATAAATCGATAGCAGTCATTAGTCTCAATAAAAGAGCGAATGGACCCAATCAGTCCTGCCCTCGGTCACTTGGTTCTGCATTTGCCCACAGGGGGGCAGTGTAACATTGAAGAAGACGAGGAGCCGTGCACCTTTTGAAAGTCTCCTCTCTGCCGTTTGGGCCCTCCAGCTTTCATCTGTTGGCTTCGATTTATTTCATCACACTGCTGCGGCTGGTCTAATAGCATGTACATTTAGTTGTCACCTGAAGGGAATTTCTTGTCATGCCTCAAATTGATGTACCTGTTTGTAGCCTCGGACAGTATTTGAGCGCCGCGGTGTGAGCGGCATGCAGACCGTTTTACCGATCACCTCACTGGAGTGTTTTTTTTTTTTTTTTTAAGGGGGGGATTTATATTTGGAAAGTGTTTTACGTAGCGCTTTGCAGACTTAATTTGATTATCCCCAAAGGAACGTGAAACCCTTTGATCCTTGAACCCCGCAGGTTGCTTTCTGCACAATACAGCTTGTGTAAACAAGCATGTAGTTGCCATTGTAATACGTTCTGATTCCCCAAAGTGGGTTTCCCCGAGCAGGCCTTGGCCCCCTTCCAGACCCTGACCTCTGACGGAGTCTCGAGGCCCGTGATACGAGCCGATAGATGGACGCGTGTCTCTTGAGGAGAGGATCTTATCTCCATGAAGCCTGGTGTCCTTCACCCCATCCGATCCTCCACCTGCACTCACAGCTTATCTCAGGATCCTAGATGGTATCCAAGCGATTTGAGTTCACTTAAGTAAGACGGCAGAACAATCAGGGCCTTAAATTAAGTGATAGAGGAGGGGGGGTTGGTAATTCAATCAGGGTTCGAGTCAGAGAAATTCCTTTTTCTGATATTGATCAGAGACGTGCGTCGCCATTGATTGTCTTTTGACGTTTCCCTTCTCGGCCGCTGCGCTTCGCGTGAGAGCTTTTTCTGTGTATTCTGTGAACCACTTCTTCCACTTTCCAGCTACGGCCGCAACGCATTCGGTTGGATCTTTCTGGGACGCGGCCTCAGTGCCGGCCCGAGCCTCTTGGGGGCCCTAAGCAGAATTTTATTTGGGGGGCCCCCCTCCAATCACGCACAGTCAACTGTGCTAGAAGATTATTGGCACAAATGTCACGCTGTAATGTTATAGCGAAAACGAATACAGTGAGGTTATAATACAAAACTAGGGCTGCATGCAGCATAAGCGAACTAAGCGGCTGCTTGGGGCTCCCTGGCCAGGGGGCCCCAAGCAGCCGCTTAGTTCGCTTATGACTTGGGCCGGCCCTGCGCGGCCTAAACCAAGACCCGAGCGTGCCCTCGTGATGCAGGTCTGCACCCCTCCTTCCGAGAGGAGGCGACCTGACCCCGAAAATGACTCAATTGTTTCTGTGTTTTCATCTGCAGTGATGTGTGGTAACGGGGAGCCGTGACATTTACATCTGCACCACTCCAATGTGATTTGCCCTTGCTTGGCGAGAGCTTTTCCCGACACAGACTCTAAACGGGTCACAGGATCAAAAAGTGTCTCCAGCCTGGAGGAGCCACGGAATCGATCCTTTCCATTTCTGCACCAAATGGTGTTTTCTCTCCCTCCCTCTCCCCCCCTCTCTCTCTCTCTCCCCGTCTCTCTCACCAGTAACTTGCTGGAACACATTTAGATCCTGAGTAGAACTCCTCAGTGCCCACTCATCACTCTGCGTGGTGTTTGAAGATTACTACGCTCACAGACATCCTCACTGGGCATCCAGGCAGCTTAGAGGCCAAAATCCATAATCCCTTACCCTTCATGGGAATTCTCCATGCACTTCAACACGCTGAAATACAGCCGCGCTGCAGCGGCAGCCACTCGTGGTCGAGGTTGTGCTGCGGCCGCGGGCCGAGATAGATGGATGACATCTCTCAGCGAAATGTGAGGCAAGTGGAGGAAGTTGGATTTTAAAAGTTATACGCCGCGTATAGCTTCCGTCTTGAAAACTAATCTAAAATGATGTTTCGTTTTATGTCCAATGTAAGTGCGCTGCTTCAGCCGGTCCTCGTGCCCTGGTTACTGTTTTATGTATACCATAACGGCCCAGGACACATTATTACCTTAATATATGGGCGCTTTGGAGGGACTCGGCAGCTGCACGGCGTTTCCAACAAGGGTCTCAATAAAGAATTTCCTGTGAGGCTTTGATGCTTTATTAAAAAGCGCAAATAAATGTAGTTCCTTGATTTAGCAATCTGGGTAAATAGGAAGTATGCGAAGTTCAGCCTTTGCAGCGGAGGGACCGGCAGGGTTTAATATTTCCTCCTCTAGGCTACACTCCTCTGACGCTTTGTCTGCTCTGTCGGGGAGTTTGTCTCGCACCAAACAAGTATAATAAAACCAATTCCACATTCGCATTAGGTATTTTCTCATTATGAAAGCTGAAATATTTTCTTTCTGGATATGTAATAAAAAATAGAAAAAGATCAGAGCAGGCTCACGTACGGGTCACATGTTGAACCAGTGTTTTTCTTTTGACGGCACCTGCTCTTTCTTTTTAACTTTTCTGAGGCATTTGGCAAAGGACACCCCGTCCCCACGTCCCCCCACGTCCCCGTCCCTCAGACCCGGACCTTTTGTCTGTGTGACATGTTGAGCTCGGACTCATGAAGATGAAGAATGTCAGTGTTTAGTGCCCTTGGTCAGCTCCTTCTCCCTCCCCCCCCTCCCGCCGTTTGGCACGCTCCGTGGCACCGCGCGCTGGGGGCAGAGCGTGTCACCCAGCTGGCACCGAACCCGAGCTCGTCCAAGGTTACTCTTTGATTTAATGGTGATGCGGTTTTTATTCCTCCTGAGTCCGTCTCTGTCACAAACAGCGACGCCGCGGCTTCACCTTTGGCCTTTAGAGAGGTTCTTTGAGTTATAAATCAGTGGCAAACGAAGGTGCCGTGAGGGAGGGAGGGGGGGCTCATTGTTTCACCCACCGTCCCGTCTGAGAGGCGGGACGTTGGAGGGAAACGGTGCTATATCTTCCCGCTGTGACGCGAGGAAAAGTGTCTCCTCATTTCATCTCTCCACTTATTGCAGAGCCTTGGTGTTTTGACACGTAACAAGAGGCTGCTGCAGAATGTATTACCTCGGGATATTTAGTGTTGGCATCACCCAGCTTGAGGGATGCGTTTGAAAAGGTGGCATCAAGAAAGCGTCAGCTTGCTCTGTGATAATACACTGATCGCATTGGGCATAAAAATAGATTTTCAACAAGTTGTGTTTTCTCTCTGAGGTGCAGCTGATTGTAAACAAAGCTTAATTGTCAGGTTTAGCATCGGCGTACACACACTTTTTATTATTCCTTTCCTTAACTGAAATTAAATCTGAGGTATTCAGGTACGAGAAGATGCGCCTTTGTGTAGTGGCAGTCGGTTATGGATGGAGATGAGGATTTCTGATAGCAAAAGGGGGGAAGATTACTATTCATGAGCCATGTAATCCTCCTACAGCTCATGTCGTTTTTAAAAAGCAGACACGTCTTTGACACCGATACTTTACGTGTCTGGTGTCTAATTTTGTGATCATCTAAATTCTGATGTGAAAAGATTGATCATATGCTTTTAAAATCACTGGATCAGTTGACTCAACATCCCTTTACCCAGCACCCCAAACAATGGGCCTCGTGTTAAAGTAGTTTTCTATGTGTTGCTGTCACTTTGACCCAGTCAGCTGTCACCATATACTTCTATATATGTAACTATAGTAGTTTGGGTATGGTTCCTGTGTTAAGTCCATGTAGTGTCTGTGTCACAGTGACCCAGTCACCGAGGGATTTTACATTTTAAACTCTTGCTTTGTTGGGATTGTGTTGCATCCACCACATGAGCATTTACGCTTATGCTTCCGTTAAACTAATTGTAACTCGATGACACCGATACAGGCGACAACATCCTCACGGGGCTTTTTTACGTAATGCCTAAAATGTAGCGAGGCGACGACGATAGACGCGTGTGTTTGTCGCTGACAGATATTGCAAAGCGGCATAATACCTGGCAGCCTCCCGATGAGCCGAGCAGCCTGCGGTTGTCGACGTGCGGAGGATGCGAGACGCTGTGGGCCGTCCTCCATCACCCGGCGTGGTGAGAATCGACGGCGTTGCCATTCTGACATCCATTAGAGCGATTGGCTGCTCTACACAGGTGCCCTGCATTTCAGTTTGAAACCTTTTTTTTTATTAAAAGTCTTAACATATTCCTGATTATCAAACCCTTCCAGAGAAAAACGTGTATACAAATGTAATATAAGCAGCGGGCGGAATTAAATGGAGCGTAAACTTAATTTCTCGTTGCCACTATTCATTCGATTCATACGGGCTTAGTAGTCGTGCTCATTTTCTTGCATATTCAGGGGTGAAGTTCTGGTACCTGGTTGTGTCTGGGGGGCATTAAGTCTGACTAATGAAATGACTCTATCCTCTGTGGCGTTTTAATCTATTCACCGAGAAAGTAATTGACAAGCCCACAGTATGTGCATTAGGAGCGCTGCAGCACCAAAGGACAGCTGTCACTAAAGCAATTAAAATGACAAAGGTTAATTCATTCTCTCCAGTTTTCACCTGATATGAGCCGTTCACAATAAGTGAGCTTTCATTTCCCGAGGAGTAATGCCGTTTTGAGGAGAGTCGTTTCTTTTTTATTTAATAAATAAATAAAAGACAGAAAAACACCAGCCATTGTCTGAAAGAGCCTTTAATATGTCAATACGTCACACACAACTGGGCCCCGGGACGCCTGCAGCCACAGGAAGGGCGCGATCTGAAATGACGAGGTAAGTAAAATAACCATTACGTCCTTTTTTTGCAGCGTCACAGGGAACACGTGATTTGTTCCCAAACGAGGCTTGTGAGGGTGTTCAAAACATTTTGTCTGGACCATCACAGAAACCAAATACGGAGCTCTACAGTTCACTGGAGTCAGAGGGGGGGAGGAGGAGGGGGAGGAGAGAGGAGAGAGACACACACACACTAATAATTACTAAGCCGACCACCTCTGACACCTCGAGAGCGCAACCCGAGGCCTTTCTAATCCAGCCAAATGTCAAAGCAGCGCGCGGATCTCTAACCGCTGCCAAAAGGCCAGCGGTTAGTCATCTGTTTACTCCCGCAGCTGCTGGCCGTCACTGGGACCGCATGCGGGAGAAATCCCATGATGCTCTCTGCCATTTCCGACGGCTCCCGCCCAGGCCACGTTAATCAGGGATCGTGGGCGAGCTCCGGGGGGACGCGCGCATGGCCGCGGCCCAGGACGACCGACCCGAGGGAGAAGAACTGGGCCTGCAGATAGCTCACATGGCGTCCGCACGCTCTCGTTCCTTCACACAGAGCCCAGGCGGTCCTCCTCCTCTTCCTCCTCTTCCTCTTCAGAGGAGAAGTTCCGGAGCATAACTCCGAGAGACGGCTTTGAATCCAACATCTCCCACATGTGGAAATTACTCTCCCAAGAAAGAGATTTACTGCTGACTTGAGGTTATTAAAAATGTTAAATCTGTTGGAGTTTAATTTTGTACGTTTTTAATTACATACCTCCGCTTTCTAGATCCCTTCTGTTTGATCATTTTATTGACTTGTATTGGAAGTTCTTAAAGTTAACATAAGATTAGACAGAGGGCAGGAAGACGAAACACAAATTAGAAGCCGCTGCCACTGACGGCGTGACTGACAGATGTTTTAATAAAAGGAATAATACTAGACTCGACACCCATATCTAAGTTATTAATATTGCCCAAAGGCTGAAGATTATATAAAATCAGCAATGTAATTAAACATCGAAATAAAACTGCCTGATATCTGTAATTGCGTTCAGATATGAAATTCACAAAACTGATTTCCCACATTTGTGGGATTGTTGAGTACCTCGTTGTCAGGGCAACAAGCTGTTTAACACCGACACACGATGAAACTCATCACAAAACCATGAGCTGGAAGGCGTTAAAACACCTTTCCCATTAGACATTTGACGCATTGTCAAAATACTGATCCGCTTTAAGTCGGCGCATGCGTCTGAACGTCATTCATCTGACTGGTTGCATTTGCCCTCAGACGACATCAGCAGGGGAACAGATCTCCCAACCCTTCTGTGTCGGTCTGTTTACTCTCGTACGATGACGCGCATAATGAGGCTGCATTGTCTCTGCGAAGTGCCGCTTTAATGCTCCGAGTGTGAACAAACTGTCCTTGGCACAGTCGCGTATCGGCGGGGCGATATCAAAGATGAAAGAACTGGCCCCAAAACAGCCATCGCGCGACGTTAGTCATTCCTTCTTCTTCCCGGTGACAGAAACATGCTCCCAATTTACGAGTCAGGTGCTCCCAGTGATTTCTGCCAGCCCCCGTTCCTCCACATCATAAATTCCCCTTTATGCTCCCCCATCCCACAGGCGCAGCCCCTATTCTTCGGCCCGCCTCGTCACAAGAGACGCGCCGCATCGGCTCGTTGGACGTCGTCCAGGCCGCCATTGGCAGCGGCGCGCACCGGGGAAGAGCACTGAATTTAAATAGACACCCGTGATCGGGGCCCCAAGGTGCCTCATTTTTTTTTTTCCATTGGCATTTAAATTCATTCTTTCTGTGGTGTTGACTCTGCGCAGCTTCCACTTACGCTGTGTTCATTTCGTCTAACTGCTTCACGTTGAGCCACTGGCTCCCAATTTATGTAATGAAGGTTTAATGGCCAATTGGAACATCCAATATCATTAACAGCCAGTGTTAGTCTCATCCAGATATCTTGTTTTTTTGGTGCAAACGTTTGATAGGTAGAATGTGTGATCAGCACCAGCTGTCTCCTCCAGAGCAAGAAATCACATTTCAACACTTTTCTTTCAACAATTAGTTTGATGAACTTTCATGTCTTCTGCTTCTTCTAAAATAACTTTTCACAAACGCATCCCAAACACCTATGACCTTATTTTTCTCATCATCCAGCATTTTCTTAATACAAAGGGTGCACCGGTAGCTGACGCCTCTTACTATTGCCTGCTCGTCTCGTAAATGTTGAAGGGGGCAAAGTTTGTTGAATTGAACTTGTCACAAAAAAAAGGTCTAAAAAAAGAGACGCCGGACTGAGAAACGAGGCGCACAGTTCATCTTTCAAGTGGCAGTGAAGAAACGAGTCGTCTGCATCCGTTATCTGATACGTGATTTCTGCAAGTTTTCTTTATTTATTGCAACATTTACTTGCACGTTGGATCTGATCGGAGCCCTGCGGCGGTGTCGCCGGTGTCGCCGGGCCTTAAAAGCGACCAGGTATCACAGAATTCAAATCAAAGTAATTTTTTTTTTTTCCTCTTCGTCGCCGCTTGATGAAGATTATTTCTGACAGCTGCGGTAACATGAAAATATAGATGGACGTTATTCAGTTGTTTACCACATTCGGTTCATGCACGGACACGGGCGAGATTCCCACAACAATATCATAGAGGTAAATTCACGCTAACAATTCACACTGCAGAAAACAACACCACTCAAAATATATTTTCTTTTTCCATTATGGCCTCTACTGCGTACTGACAGGTTCTTCTTATTTGCATTGACATTTACGTGTTTGCAATGATTACTAGCAACTGATTGGAAAAGACTGAAAGCAGGATTGAGGCGGGAATACACTATTAGAATAAACAACTAAATTAGCAGAAGGAAACATTAATAAAATTGTTTTCTGGTCTTTGTGTGGAACCCACAATATTTACATAAATACAATCAGCATATTTTTACGGTTGGCTTGAGAAGGTCCTTTCCATGTAAGCTGCTGTGCATGTAATACGAGTATAGCGAGCCTACAAATGCCTCCCTAAACGCTCCCGTGAGGACCTCCAGCCGCGAGTCAGTCTCGCGTTAACTGGAATAATGCCAGTCAGCGTTTCAAGTGTCTTCCATTTTTTTTATTCAAATAATCTGACGTCGATAAAGACCCGACAGCCGGCCTCTTTTTATCTTTTTATTTTGACCTCTTCTTTTTTCCCCCCACGTTTGCGTCCTGGTCCTGGTCACGTGATCACCCCGTGGGCAGGTAGGGGGTGTCGCTGTGGTAGTTGTAATCTGGACACACCTTCTGCACCAGCTTGTAGTCGGTGCTGTAGAAGGTGATGAAGATGCAGATGACCTTGAAGGGCTTGGAGCACAGCCAGGACACGTGGCTCTGGGTCTGCTCCTGCGAGCAGCTCTGCGACGGGTCGTGGGCGCACAGCGAGTTCCTGGTGCCCTTCTCCACCTTCTCGTACTCCACCCTGCAGTTGAACAGCTTGTTGTCCTTGGCCTCCAGAGCCGTCTGCTGCTGCTGCTGCTGCTGCTGCTGGTGGTGGTTTTGGTGTGGCTGACGGACCTGGAACTCCACGGCCTTGGTGGGCGGAACGAGCCCCACGGACACGTTGCCCTGACCGGTGGAGTTGTGGCGGAAGTAGACGCTGAAGGTCCCGTTACCGTGATCCACGATCTTACCCGTGATGAGGAGGTTGAGCTTCACCGTCTTGATGTTAGAATGGAAGTCGCCCCAGCCGAACATCTTCTTGAACTTGCCGGTCTTGACGATGGGCCTCCTCTTGGTCCTGGGTCGAGGGTCGTGGGAGTTGGACGCGTTGTAAAGCCAGTTCCACTGCTCCGGTTTGGAGAAGGAGTCCGCCCCGTCGTAGTTCAGGTCCAGGGAGGTGAAGTTCTCTTTGCCGTAGAGGGTCTGGGACAGCAGGCGGCTGATGGAGACCGCCTTGCTGCTCTCAGTCCAGTAGGTCTTCACTTTGGATTTTGAGCTCCCTCTCAAGTCTGAATTTCCTGGACTCGGTGAGTCGGCGCTGGCAACCTGCAAGAAAAGACAATCGCCATTACTGAAACATTTCAACCACCCAACAGAGCTCCTGCCTCTGACGAGCCGTCAGATGCTGTTCTCAGAATCCACTCTGGACTGCATCGAATTAGAGTGACTGACGTGAGGCGTAACACAGACGATGTCAGGGTGCATTATAGCTTTGTATCGGGGTGGCGTGTGAATGTGGAAAGCATTTTGTGTGATTAAAACTGAAGCCGGAATCTCTCTGGTTTAGAGACGTACGATCCCTTGGAATCAAATGAATTGCAGGGAATCCATGTGATCTTCATTCAAGGAGCCAGAAATGACGAGTTCGTCGACACTGAGCCGATGACGCCGAGTGTCTGACTCTCGTGCGACGGATCGGAGGCACGTGGTTACTGCAGTTACAACGACCCTAACCCTAAACACCCCCCCCCCCCTTAAAACCAGCTCTCCCAGTCCGTGAAACGTCCTAATCAAGATTTAAGGGCGTTACAATGCGATACAAACAGAGGAATGAAGGGTGCAGGCGTGATGCAACGGCAGACTATTACCCGCTGAACGGATGATTGATGATTCATTCCCCGTCCCTCCTCTCAACAATCACGCGGACGAGGCGGCGAAGGTTCCCAGCGAGCGCCATGACAGTGACGCCCGAACGCCGGGCGAGGAACGTGACAGCAGATCCGTCTGGTCGAAGCGTTCGCGTTCTGCACCTTTGGCCCCCAACACCCCACCCTCCAGATCGATACTCTGAAAATAAGGTCTTCTCTCGTTCAGAATCACCGGATGACATTGCAGCAGCGTACCAGAGGGTACGAGGGGCTGCGGCTCCTCCAGAGTTGTGATTTTCATCTGAAAGTGAGCGTTTAAATTGGCTTCGGAGAGGAGGAGTTGTCTTGGAAGAGGCCTCGGCGGTAAACGGCCCCGTGTGGACGAACCGTTGGTGAGACTCCGGCCTTAGTAGCTGTGAGAGGAAGGACGCACATTTTTTTAATCGAAAGCCCTTCAAACCCAGAAAATGTTTGGACATTTTTGCGGCAGGCTGGATTTTGTAGAAAAAGAAAGACAGAGAGACAGAGAGACAGAGAGAGAGAGAGAGAGAGAGCTGCAGGACTTTGAGCTGCAGAACGATCGTCGTGACAAGGTGAAGAGAACTATGACTTCCAGCAGTTTCCTTGCGCAGTGGGGCAGTTAAACTGTATTAATGAACACCTCGCTTTGTCTTCCACTGCTGGAAACAAAAGTCTGTCATGTCGGCCTTGCTGGTGATGTACTGTAAAAAGATGAAGCGAGCGGGAGGACGAGGGAGGCTTCCTGCTCGGGATTTATCGTCACCATTACAGTCCAACATAAAGCTCCCGAGGACGTAAGAGTTGAATTAGCATCATGTGGACTTTTCAGCCGAGCAGCTATAAAGTTCATTCTGACATTATACTACCAGTCATTATTATTTGGTTTCATAATATTTCAGGTTTTAGCTTGCTTCAGTTTTTTGTGTTGATTTAAAAGTGAAAATGGAACAAAGCAATATTTATTTTTAGCACAGCGGCTAATTTAAGGGAGACGTGTGCTGATTTTTCATATTTCGGGTCACTATAGAACATGCTTACATGCTTTTATGTTTTTTTCTCACACTGTCCTAATGTACCTGTAGTTATTCTTGCTCCGTTTTTGTGCACGTTAATGGAATTGTGTTGCTAGGAAACAGCTGAATCAGCACGAGTTGAAACATTTCAGTTTTACTTCGTCGTTAAAATTATCTTTGACCCCTAATCCCCATTTAATTTTACTCATTTTTTCTTTTTTTCCTCTTCTGAGTTCTGAAAAGTCTCTAATAATCCGATTAATTTTCGCAGTAATTACTGATCCTCCTCGGTAACGCTTCAGATCGAGGAACGCTGACCGCTTTGAGTCTTTAGCCTATTTAACTAATTTTCTCTCCGGCTAATCATGACAGTGTGTGTGGATACAAATATTATTTTCCAAACAATGAAGATCAAAGGAGATTTTAGGATGTTGTATTGTTTTTGCTTTACAGCAATTAAAAATGCGTTTTTTGGAAAATCTAATTTTCTGCCACATCCATGTTGTGGATCCTTTTGTGGGATGAAATGTCACCGTATTTTCCTTATAAATTGTGATTGTCTGACCAGAATCCTCGTTGTTGTGGGGGGGGGAGAACTTGCTCTGTTGTCACCGGCGTTATGTACGGTTCCCAAACTGTGACACGCAATTAGCTTTCATCTAAAGCACCTGACAGTCTCTGGATTAGAGCACATTCACAGAGGCCCCACTTCACGGATTACAGTCCAACCTGTAATCCGACCCGGGGAGATTAGCTAGATCAGAGGCAGTCCTGACTAAAGCAAGGTTTATATCCAGAACACCCCGACTGACTGCACCGACACTCAGAGGGCCGCGTGTGTGTGTGTGTGTGTGTGTGTGTGTGTGTGTGTGTGTGTGTGTGTGTGTGTGTGTGTGTGTGTGTGTGTGTGTGTGTGTGTGTGTGTGTTGAACGCATGAATGCGCCTGAAAGAGACACCGCAGAGAGAAGAGGAGGAACAATGCTGCTGGATAAAAGACGGCAGAGAAACAAGCATCCAGCGTAAAAGGTCAACAGTCACACTGGGATGACTTTGTGTTGCCCACGATATTGGGTTTGGCAATAATGTGTTTTATTAAATATTAAACTACATCTTCCAGGGATTAAAGTGGGATTCATTTTGCACTCGGATAACTTTATCTATTTAAATTGTTTGGTTTGTGGCCATTTAAAAAGAAGCAAAACCACGTCCAGTGGTTTGGTTTAAATATGTTTTTGTGTCTTGTCAGAAATGAATCTGCACGATGGAACATTACCAGAAATCCCAGTCCAGTTGACTCTTTGCTGGAAGTGACGTCTGTCCGATTGTCCATGAGGGGACATCGTATTGCAAAGTAAAAGATGTTGATAATTGGTACATCAGCAGACTTCATATTCTTGCAGCAAAGTTTTGGTCTTCTCCTCAGAGGGTTGTTTGTATTTGTTTGAGCTCTGCTAACAGGATTACGGAGCAGAGCCGTGTTGGAAAATGTCAGCTGTTCGCTCATGTTGCAGAAGGCTAAAGCCACACAGTCCGGATGTAGCAGATTAGTTGAGAGACATTTAGACGCTTCTAATAACCACGAAGGAGGGTTTTTCTGGACCTCAATTCTCTTCATTTTAAGGTAAATTGATGAGGCTTAATGTCGTTGAGGTTTAATGGGTGTTAATGGTATTTTTTGTGTTTACTGCAGAGATTTATTTCCATTAAGTTAAAAATACAGAGCAAAATTTTAAAAAAAGGTAAAAAAGCATCAGAGGCTGAGATTTGGCTGTGCAGACCCCCCCACCTACCTGGTGAATGTCCTTCGAAAACAGGCTTTAAATCTGTGGTGCTTTTGTACAAAAAATACACAAACTTACAGAAAGTCACATCGGTCAAATGCAGCAGGGGAAAAAAATAAAAATAGAATTCAATTTGCAACATTCTAAATATAGCATCCCATTCAAACATATCTCCCAGTCGTATTCTGAGCCTTTTCATTTCGTGGCTCTGGGTTCTTCCAACTTTTTGACCTGCAAGCTGGTTGCGTACGTACCGGCAACCCATTCCCCCCCCCCGTGTGTTCATATTGTTCCCCCGGTGCGCCGCACGAGGCAGAATCCCCCCCCCCACCCCCCCTCCCAACGAGACACAACACAAACCGCCTCGCTGTGCACGAGTCCTCTTTAGGAGAGCTCTCTGCTGCAGGTTGCCAGACGCGGCCTGAATGCTATCGGCCGCCAGCTATCGGCTGTGATAAGGCGCAGGCGTCCGCTCCTTCAAACGGGAAGATAAACAACCACGCCGTTCCCTCGGGAGCTCGGAGGATATTCTATGCCCCCCCCCCCCAACCCCTCACCACCACCTCCCCATCCCCCGGGAGCGGCCAACAAATTCCACCTTTAATAGAACCGTCGAAAAGGGGCCGAGCGACTCAGCGTCTCATAGAAAAACCTATGTGGAAGAATGAAAGTGTGTGTCACTTTTCATTTACCTGTATGTGGGGGAGAGCAGGGGGCGGGGGGAAAGGGGAGGGGTAAAGAAGAGAACCGGGTTTAGAGTCTGCCACTTTGCAGCCTTGATTGGATCAGAGTGTTCGGCTGCAACGTGCAGATAGTTTGTATCGCGGGTTTCTCGTATTTATTTTCGCCACGTTTAAAAAAAAAAAAAAAAAGTTTGGTTTGTTGATCCGCGGCGTTGAAAGGTGAGGAGCGAATCAGGGGGATCAAACCTGCTGTGACCTTTCGAGCACGAGAGGTCACGTATAATATAACATGTGACCTCACGCTGCCACTTGCTTCCTCCTCACCGCGCGAGTTCAGGAAGGAAGAGGGAATAAATGGCTCTGTGGAAGTCGGCTCCTGCGATCATTACAGATGTTCCCCCGGAGAGGAGGCGGGTTACCGGCCCTCGGTGTGTTGATCCCGTATTTTCCCGTTGTGCACCTGGGAGCCATTTCTCAGTGAATTTAGCCTTGTGAGGTCCCCCCCCCCCCCCCTCCCCCCCCCCCCCCTGCCCCTCTCACTCCTCCCGGCATCGAGCTAATGGATCAACTAAGCGCATTGGTACGCCCGCTAAGAGTTTAGTGCTCTCTCCCAGAGATATCAAAGTGTTACCTGAGGGGAGGAGGAGGAGGAGGGGGAGGAGGGGGGAGGCAGGGGGGGTGTCAGAGATGATGACAAATCACAAAGTGTGTCAAGACATCACAGGCAGCCGGTGGACGGAGCCGAGGTCCCATCACCCCGCTTTGAGAGGCCAGGGCACAATTACCACCGTGACTCCTGAGGAGGATAAATACCAAACGCGGTCCGACGGCAGGAGACCAGAGCAGGGGCGGTTTGAAGACTGAGAGAGAGAGAGAGAGAGAGAGAGAGAGAGAGAGAGAGAGACCAGCCACCGGTTTCTCAACTTACCCAGAGGAAAAATGCATAATCATATTATTTCACACACGACTTGGTTCAAAGGCGGCCAAAATAAGTCTGCGAGGTTCCCATGGGTCTGTCAATCTGTTGAAGGAGCTGTAGGCGAAAGCTTAGGATGCACCGAGTACGAAACAATTATGATCATCCCATTAAAGCATAGCGAAGCAATTTGGAAGCCGACTCTGGTAGAGAGGGAGAAAAAAAAAAGAAAAAAAAAAAAAGAAAATCCCCCACTTCCATCAAGTGATGCTACGACTAGCAGGATGCTATCGCACATGTGACCCGCGCACTTGATCGATGTTTGTCTCTGCGTGGAGTCGATAAGGGGATACATGTTTGTTAATGTTATTGCTCCCGGAATCGAGGAATCTTTGTTGTTCCTTGGAAGCAGGAAGGCTTCTTATGGCACAAAAAAATAAATGGGGGGAGGAAATGATTAGTGTGCTTAGTCAGCTGTGAAATTGAGTTTATGGTTTTCAAGACGGTGAATTCAATTCGATAATGGGAATTAAGTTGTAGAGAATAATTAATAGTAATTGACTTCTTTCCATCACTATGCAAATTAAACACTGATAACACTACGGGAGCTTTTTAAGGCCAGTCAAGTTTGTGAGGATTAAGTTTATGGGGGGTTTTTTTGTGTTGGGGAGAGAAGTGGCTCCGGCTTTGATTGCTTTGTTGACAGACTTATCGGCGGTTGAGAGGTTGACTGTCTCTCCGAGGATTAGAGGAATTGGGTTGTCACAAACTGTCTAGGAGCATTCTGCCATGTTTGTCATAATGGGCTCAGGCTGCTCTCCGCCGTACTGTCACATGTATTCCCATTGAAGTGTGTCTGTGAACGGGGAGCGAGGAGGGAAGGGAAGGGAAGGGGAGGCGCCGAGGGAGAAATATCCGTTGGGATCGTGGTGGATTTGTGGAGATAACAGATTTTGGGGTTTTGGAAAAGCTCGCTTCCACACCGACCGTCATTTGCGACGATGATGATGAGTAAGTGCATGGAGCAGTTACATTTAGGGCAAACATTTGAAAGTCAAGGCCACAACAAGAAAATTAAAAATAGTCCGAAATCAAGTAAATGACATGCTGACAGCAGTGACTTCTGATTCAAATACTTGTGACACTCGTGTTGTCCACCGGGAAACTCACTTTATCAAAGGAATTCTACAAGCGCACATTCCTCAATACTGCCGCTCCCACACATTAATCACACAAACCGCAGAGATATAAAATGACCAGACGGGCCACAGCGAGGGAGGCGTTTAACTCACCAGAGAGGCGGCCGACAGCAGCAGAGCGGCCGCCCGCAGGCAGGTGGTCTTCATGTCAAAAGCGCCCTGGATCTTCTTCAGCCGCACAAAGGACAAAGCTCCCTCTGGACGAGGACGAGGCCGGGACCAGCCGCCCAACTTGCAGGAGAAACCTGGAGGGAGGAGGGGCGGTCCTCAGGCCGGGAGATCAATCTTCTCGGGGGTCAGATGTCTCGCTTTAAAAAAAAAATGAAAAAAATCTCTGTCTCAAGTGTTCGTACTGGGGAGGTTTCTGCTGCGAGGTTTGGAGGAGCCGAGGTGTTTGCACATCTGAGAGTGTCAGTGTGGAGGGATGTTTTATATAGTGCGCTGCAAGGTTTGGGGGAGGGAGGGAGGGAGGGAGGGAGAGACCGATGGAGAGAGCGAGGAGCAGAGAAGGAGGCTCGCGTTGACTTCTGAGGGGAAACTTTTCCTTCACCGTCGTCGGTGGCTGACATCTGGTGGTCGCGCGCGGCACCTTGCCCAGAAGTCGTGGACGTCCGTCACGTTGCCACGGCGATGTCCGGTTACCTGGCCCCGAAACTGGAGATTATGAGGGGTTTAAAAAAACCCTCGTAATCCCCAAAACCTCAGTGAATTATCAATCACTCATAATGTGAGTCATTATTGTTACAATAGGTTTAAACACAATTAACAAACCCAATTTTATGCTGTGATTATTTCAAAATCAGGTTTTTCCAAATCATTGTTTTTGCTGTACGAACCAAAAAAATAAAAAAAATGTTGAAAAATACTTTCTTGGCTTTTGTCTTTACATGAAGAAAATTGTTCGGTAAAACAATACAGACTTTCATTAAATAGTAAAAACAGTCTGCGTCCCACAATGCAGCTCGATACATCGTTTTTTTGAAACCCCGCCCCCTGTTGGTCTCTGGTTCACAGTTGAGTCCCAAGTTGGAAATTATGCACTGATGGAAACTGAGACGTGTGAAGACGGCTTCACACGTCTCAGTTATTAACATGAGTTATTCTCATGTTAAGTCTGACGCCCTGAAATAAAAGTTGTCATCATCCCCGTTGTAAACACACACTCAACTCGGAATCGAACGTTAACTCATAAATTCATAGCACATGTGGCTTAAATAAACTGGAGCTGTGAGAGCAGATGGAGCAACATTCAAGTTCCTACTTGAAGGATTTGGTTTCTAGTCTGTGTGTGTGTGTGTGTGTGTGTGTGAGTGAGTGTGTTGTAATCTGTTTTAGTGGGTGTTTGTGCAGGATCTGCGCTGGAGGAGGAGGCGGGGTCACAGAAAGGCGGGGTCTTCTATGCTTTGAAGTGAATGATTGTTTCCTCCCCTGTTTATACAATCGTTCCGATAGCACAGCGTGAACCGATTACGCCGCGTGGCCCCCCGCTCTCCGCTTCCCGCCTTAGTGTGGGCTGTTAGCATCGCTAGCTGGCGTGTGGGGAGGCGATAGAAAGGCTCTGAAGCTCTGTAGCCAGATACGGATCTTCTTCTAGTCCTGTCTGGTTGAATAAAAACATACGGAAATAAAAAGTTACATAAATGGGTCGATTAGTTTCTTTGTGTGTTTACCACCGTGTTCTTATTTATTTTCAGTAATTTATTCCCATACATATAAACAACCTGTACAAAAACGTCTGAGCCTTTTGTATTTTTTTCTTCTTCATAAACGTACAACTTGCATCATGTTAACAACGATCAGCAATATCACACACCCACTTTGCAATATTCAAACTCAACATTTTCTGTGCAATACAAAATAAATGTTCACATACTTAGATTTTTTTTCTCCAAAAAAATAAAAAAATCGCTGTTATTTACAAATCCCACAAGGAAACAAAAGTAAACATTCTCCGCACCAGTTTGCTTTTACGTTGAACTCATCAGAAGCATTTTCTCATATTGTTATTGGCATTTTGTATAGTTTCTTTGTACAGATTGTTTTTTTTTTTAAATCTATATTTCAGCTCGCGTAGTGGGACTGAAAGAGGGAAGAGCACCTATGATACGGATTACTACATGAAAACCATTACAAAAACCTCAAAAGAAAAGTTAGTCTTCTAAATGCTCCATGTGGCCGTTTAATGTTCCCCATTCAAGTATCACAATTCTATTACAGGACCGTTAGTGTCGAGCTGTCGTCAGTAAGGCAGAAATTACATGAATGGTTTGAATCTATTGTTTTTTCTTTAATAGCTGAACGGTTATATTCTCTTCCAATGAACTTCTGATGCGTAAAAAAAAAAGTAGAGAATTGGAATTTAATTTAAATATTCATGGTTTAAAATGACTGAAGCAGGAGGTTCATCAAATGAAAAACACCTGCTGGTGTCACAGTTACATCTTCAGTTTGATCTGGGGGCATAAATAAAAGTGATGACACCAGACGCAATCTACCAACCACAAAAGGTAATTTTACTACAACAAATCAGCTGTGAGAAATAAAATCTATACACACAAATCCACTTGAGATTCACATCTGAACACCAAACTCTGGTCTCCTGCTGCCGCGGTTTTTCTTCGGCGCGTCGGTGGCTGTTCCTCGGCGCCGCGGGTTCGTCAGTGGAAGAGGCAGTGCTTTATGGCAATAGAAGGTAGAAGTCACGTGTGCATATCATGCTGCACTAATATAGTGCAATGTAGAGCCTGAAAACGAAGAAAAGGTGGAGGGAGGCAGGAGCTCGCAGGCTCCTCGTCCGTCAGCATCGCACCGATCTGTTTATCCCACAAACACAGGCCTGTGTGCCTCAAAATCCTCAAAAAAGAAGAAAAAAAAAAAATGCCTCGCCTCTTGTTCAAGACCGTAAGAGATTTGAGTCGAAAACCCAGTTGAGGATTGAGGCAAAAGGAATCCAAACCTTTTTATGGAGATTTTCCTCTCCCTTCTCCTCCTCCTCCTCCTCCTCCTCCTCTTCCCTGCGGTGACTTCTGGCAACGAACAAACCGTCAGAGCATCCTAAGCCTCCAGCTACTCAGCATTTTTTAGGGACAAGCGGAAAACGCGTGGGGGGAAGAGTTGGAGCTGGAGCTGCCATGCTCACAGACAGACTGCGTCCCGACTCCTCCAGCTGAATAGCTTTTCTTTACCATGATGGGTCCCCCCCCCCCCCCGCTTCCCACCCAAAAAGAGGTCATTTCATTGAACAAGGTGGAGTTCACGAAGGCTCTTCGGGAAAATGAAATACTTAGAAATAATAAAAAAGAGGGTGGTTGAATGGCGCTCTACTTGAAATGGATGAACCCCACCACTGTCTCTGCTGTAAGAGGATTTTCGGTCATTTCTGCGCTTCGGTTGCGCTGCAAAAGCACGCGTGTCCCTCGCTGCCACGGCGACGGGCGAAGTGCTCGTGACCCCCGAGGACTACATGTCCGTGTCCCCGTCGTAGGCCAGAGTCAGAGGTTTCAGTCGGTTATTCTGCTGCCTCTGTCTCTGAGGTCTCTTTGGCTTTTTGCTGTGTGGAAAGAGGAGAACGGGGTGAGAGGGCGTGAGCACCTGAACCGGGCCTGGTTTTACTGACCCGATCTCCTTCACTGGAGAATCTATTGAATCTTTAAAACACATTAGACTTTCTTGGACATGTTATACTACAACTTCTCTGGCATATTTTGACTGTACTGAAAAAAGCGTTGTTGTACTACGCCTTAAAACAGCTGCACTGCGTCTCAACGAAGACAATCACTATTATTAAACCACAATAAGAACCAGGAGCTTTCGGCCAAGTAATGCCCTCATGTCTTAAACCTGCTGCAGCGATCTGCACAGAAGATGTAATAACATCAATGTAATATATGACACAAGAAGTCATGTCATAGTAATCTATAGTATTAGTTAGAAAGGCATTAAAAAATGTCGTAGTATAACATGTAGAGAAAAGTCATAATATAGCATGTAAGTAAAGTAAAACAGCAAATTGTCACGTAAAAAAAAGCAGAATTGATTGAACCAATCACATCATCAAAAATACGACCAATTAACACCAATTGTATGGAGTCGAAAAACAATTTTCTTAACGTGTGAGAAGGATAATGAGCTCTTGATTTGACAGGAAATGAAATGGGAGGGAGTAGAAGACGGAATGTTTGGACAACCTCCCCTCACAGCCACCAGGGGGCGGCATGACATCACAGTTGGTGTCGCAGAGACGAGTCCCTGCAGAAATATCCTGGTCCGTTTTCTTCTTTCATCCCCGTGTGTCTACCGTTGCAGATGTAGTAGACCTGCCCTTCACATACTTTACACTGCAGCTTTGTCCAATGTGTATAGCAGCTATTTTAACCTATAGAAACGTGTGTAACTTGACTTCCCCACAAGACTTTAACAACTCTTCACAAGCTGATTCTCCTGATGACGTTTAATCATGAAGTACTGTGCTCAAGCGCAATTTCAACATACTTGCACTTGAGTGTTTATATGTTTTCCTTCTATATTCTAATGTCTAAAATATATTGTACTTTATTCCCCCAATTGAAACTCTCATTGATTACTTTTAACATTTAAAAACTTGTAGTATGTCATGACAGTGTTTCATATTAACTGAAGTGACGGATTGAAAAATTGTCTTCGGTGTTACTAAGGGATGCTAGGCTAATATGCTAAGCTAATATTCTAATACAGTATATTCTGTTTATTCCCTCTGGACCCAATATTTTTTAACTCACCCGTTTAGATGCATCTCGTTGATTTTAACACACTTGAAAGTAACTTTCCTGAAAGCTTGGCGCCCCAAACACCCCAAAAATGCGTGAACACATAAATCCGACACGGGTCACTTTTAAAAGCCGTAAAGAATAATCAGAACATACTGTACGGGGTGCAGGCGCCCTAAGGACCGACTCATTCTACACTAAATGGCCCCGCGGGGTTTGTCCTCACCTGCACCAGCACCTTCACTCGCTAGTCAGGCGGGACATGTGACCCTTTAGAGGGGTGTGTCGGAGGCGGGGGATCGGGCCCTCCACATCCTCATTAGCTGTTGCCGCGGCTCTGAGCCAGCTCTTGGCAATCGGGGCAGGTGTAAATCATCTCGTGCGTGTTGCGACCCCCCCAGAACGCCGTCCCGTTGGCGTCGGACTCCTGGGCCTCAAGAGAGCGATGCACTTTGGCACAGTAGCTGCTGCTCGTACACGAGAGGGGAGGGGCATGCGGGAAACAAAAATAAGAAAAACAAAAACAAAAAAAAACAAAAGGAGCACAGACGTGATGTGAGGGCGGCTGGAGGACGGGGGAGGGGACGGGGGAGGGGACGGGGCCCTGTCTCAAAGCAGGCTTTGGGTTTCATGGAGGAGGGAAATGGTGAATAGGGGGAAATCAGAGTGGTCAACTCACCAAGCTAGGTATATCATAGACACTATGAATATGAGGAGCACAAAGGCTCCGGCTGCTACACCGTACACCCACATCTTCAGCTTCCCATCTGCGGAGGAGGAGGCTCGTCAGTTCTCACTTCACTCGGGGGAAAAGATTCTCACCTCTTCTTCCCGGCGGCACTTTGTGAAGACGGCGTAATTCAGAAATGTGGATTTTATCGTGCGAATCGGGTCCCGTAAAAATACCGGTTCTCTAAAAGTAGGTCAGACTGTCGCTGCCACGGTGCCGTTTAGCTCGCACGGGTCGCGGTTTGGTTCAGGTTGCCTCTGCGTTTGGTCCGTGCGGTTATTAATTCCACGATCTTCTCCGGTTTAATGATGGCTTACAAAAGAAGTGTGGAAAGTTAAAAACGCAAAAGTTACATCAACCGATAGGAATCACAAAGGCCTTGAGACTTTAAATGATTCAGTCAACTTACTTAATATAATAATGAAAAACGGATATTCCCCAACAGATCACTCAAAGATAGTTTACACTATTCAGATCTGCATGTTGGATCAGTTTCCCTCAGTAGTACATCAAGGTCCCTTTGTAGAAAAATAAATAGTACTTAGTAACTAAGTATTATTTATTTTTAGTAACTGCAAGAACAAGTACCCTTTCTTCAGCTTTATACTTAAATATTTTATAGTTCCATCTAAAATATACCATACTTTTCACTGCAACACAGTTATGTGATACTTTGCATAGTTAGAAAACTAACTAAATCTATTTATTACCAATTATCTGGATGCATCAAGTTAATCTGAAGTATTTGGTTAAAGTTGTTCCATTTCCAGCATTACAGATACAGATTACTGGTCCGCCCTTATCTCTCCCAAAGTTCAGCAGGACATCATTTATATCTCCTTTTACCCACAATGCCCAGTTGTTACTACAGTTATCTTGTTTTCAAGCACATTTCAGATCTTACTGTGATGAAGCGCAGGAGGAGGAAGCTTCACGTGGACCACAAAGGCCGCGTTGCAGTTCCTGCTCCTGACAGACGTCGACTCAAATCTGTTCTGCGCTGCTGCCCCCTTAAATGGTTCTGCTGCTGTCACGCGGCATCCGTCGCAACGCGGCGTGCCGCTGCACTTCTCAAACGTCGGAGTCGGCAGCCCTCGGAGGGGGGGGCGGCGGCGGCGGACGAATCACAGCAGACGACATGCCCGATGCATCTTTTGTTTCTTTAATGTGTCAGTTTTAGTTTGTGCGAGCGTGTTAAACCTGCCGACACAAAGCGGAAGTGTGTTCTGCCGCCGCCGCCGCGCCAAGACCTGTCAGCTTCACGCCTCAGCTTTACCTCGGGATTAAACGCTGCTCAGGAGGGAGAGAGGGAAACTTTGTCGAACCCCTTCTGATGAACTTTAAAAAGGGCACCGTGGCCACTTGTCTTTGTTATCGAGAGGTATAAGGACAAATATTTTTGGAGGCCGTTGAGAGTGTGTTCAGATTGTAAAGCCATCCGAAGGGACTTGAGTCCTTCAGTTTAACGTGTGATTAATAATATACATTACCTAGATGAGTTTTTATTATTTATTTCTCTGTGGTAATAACACTGTCATACTAACTAACTAATATATTTCTGTATCTTTTTTACTCTACTTTTTTTGCTAATTCATCTGTAATCAGGTCTCGACTACCGGGAGACGGAGCCTCTGAAGAGAACATTACGGTGGATTAAAAGGTTTTCATTTGACAGCAACAAAGACACAATTGTTTACGACTGGATTTGCCTCTCACATTCCTCCTGTTTGTAATCCTTTGTGAGCGCAATGAAGAATTGGGTAAAAAGCGGCCTTGCGGCGAGGCGGTCTGACCTGGTCCGTAAGGCTGCAGGTACCAGGTGCGCCCGCTGCGTCCGGGCTGCACGGTGGCGGGCAGCGTGGGGTTAATGGCACGACTGGTCTTCACATCCCCTTTCTTGCCCCCCGCCGTGGGGATCTCCAGCACCAGGATGGGGGCGCACTGGTCCAGCTGCCCGCCGGCCGACAGCACCTCCGTGAAGCCCTCCTCGCACATGCAGGTAGCGGCCTGCAGGGGGCGGCAGAGAGCCGTGTTTGGTTTGCAGATAGAGTTAGTTACACAGCTGAGTGACGTCTCCGTGCGCCCACCGCCTCATTTCCTGCAGCAATTTAAATTCATATCTGACAGCAGCGCGTCCCGGCGAGCGGGCCGCGGACCTTCGCTTCGCTCCCTCGTTCTTTCCATTGTTTTGGTCCACGTGTGTTTTGGTCCACGGGATTAGCTCTGCATTGTCTTCATGTACTGTGGAAACAGGCGAGCGGCTCACCTCGCTGCAGAAGGACTTTGTCTTGAGACAGGGAGGGTCACATGAGTCGTTGTCCTCTGGAGGGCTCAGAGGAGGACAGCCTCCTGGAGGGGCGGGGGAGAAGAAGACAGTGGAGTCAAAGGAAATCCTCCCTTGCTGAGTACTGCTGTCGCTTCGAGGAAGAAAATGTACATGTTTTCACATCCAGGAAAGGACAGACTCAGAGACAAGTCCTTAGTCATTCTGTTCTTTTAGAAACTAAAAGTTATATTTCCGACAGATTTTCTGCCAATGTCTCCTGCCAGATGGAACTTACACTTACCGACGCGGAGCTCACGTCGAGCAGCCGTGACGGTTCCCTTTCTCACCTTTCAGATAAATTCAGCTGTTTAAAATACGGTGCAGGAATGTTTCCCAAATGATTTGACTCTTAAATAAACCCGAGGTGGAGCTTACAGATGCTCGCCACCAACACATACTGGTTTTCTGAGTGGCATTAGAGCTGAACCAGTTCTTTGGTTCTGGCCCCTCGAATGTGAAAATGGCCACTTGTCCTTCATCTTTTACAATTAAGCGGCCAAGACAGCTCCACCGACCGATGGTCATTTTTCACTGTTTATGGAAGGAACCAATTAATCCAGCAGATTACCAGCAGTTTGCATCTTTAGTGAAACCTAGAAAAGGTTTAACCACCATTACGTCGCATTGGGATGGTGGGATTTTCTGCTCCTCATTCACTGAATACATGTCATGAACTGAGGCCCGTGTTATCGGGGCCGTTGCTTACCGGTAACGTTGAGCCCGTCGGAGCGCTGGCACCAGACTGCCGGGCGGGTGGAGTTCAGACGGCCGCCGCTCAACCATTTGTACTCGTAGCATTCGCCCTCTGAGAACCAAATAAAGAAAAATCAATTTTTACAGAGAGCGTGCGCTGGGAGTCTGCAGTGAAGACCATTAATCACGGGAGCGAAGGATTAATAAAGCGGCTGCTAAGTTACGGTTGTATAATAGGCGGCTGTCATATAATATCTCTGGGTCCTCACAGAAGGGTCCCGTCCGATGTTTTAATCTCCGCTAAGAGCTTTTGCTTAATGACTTTCTATCAATGCTATTATGACTTTATCAATACCTCCATCGGTGCAATAAATGGCCATATTTCCCCGTGGAGTTCTCTGTGACCAATCATCAGGCTGGCCCACTTGGCTGGCGTAAAATGAACAATTTAACCTTGAATAAAAGGGGAGATCTATGGCCCCCCCCAGCCCCCCGGCCCGGGTGCAGCGGCGCGGCTCCATCTGCTGCTTCCACAGGACGATTTGTTTGCTGCCGGCTTCACTTTCCTCTTTTCTTACACTTTCCTCGGCTCGCTACAGAAGAGGCTGTTTGTAAAAAATGTGTTAAATTATCATCCGATCACTCGCATCCGCCTGCACTCCTCACCGTCTTTTACAAGGATGCTCGAGTTTCACTGCTATGGAAACCTTTCTCAGAGAAAGAGCCACTCGGAAACGTGAAGAAAAAAGGTCTGAAGATGAAAGCCTCTTTGTAAGTGAAGATGCAGGTTCATAAACGCTACCCTGATAAAAAATACTTGAATTAGTTGTTATTGCGCTTGGATAACAACATGGTTTACTTTGTGCCCATCACACACATACACATGCGTGTTCTTCCAAAAACCATGAATCCATAGATGCTAACGAGTGGAAGCGGTAAACTGTTGAACTGGCCAGAGAACGAAAGGAGAAAAGCTTATGTTTCACTTTATAGCAACGCTACCATCAAGTGACATTACATGTCATTTAGCTGACGCTTTTATCCAAAGCAACTTGCAATAAGTTCATTTCAACCACACGGATACAAACTCAAAGAACAAGAAAAAAAATGACTATTTCAACAAGAAAGCCGATTTACAACTTGTTATAGATAAGAGCCATTAGAAGTGTAATTTAAGAGCCAATACAATTTAAGTGCTGCAATTTGTTCGCAGTTAGTCTTCTCCTCATCCGCTCACCGATCACGGTCATGATCATGATTGATCCACATTTCCTCTTCATCGAGGCCAACCAACACTTCAGAGTTTATGTTGACCTTCTAGCTGCTTCAGCCTGCGCTTTGCAGGTGGAAAGAGAGGGGGGGGGGGGGGGGGGGTGTAGTATTAACCTTGCTTCAGCCATGCACGTGTAGAGAAGGTGCATCACATGATTGATTTTTATCTTACATTTTCTCCGCTGCGGCGGCAAAGTTAAAGAACATCTTACATTTCATCACAAAGGAAAAGACATATTGGTCCTATTAACTACATCCAACGGGGATGTGGCGGTCATAAAAAAGTCTCGATACAGATAAGTGGCTTTCCTCTCCCTCCCCCCCCGAATGTGGCAAAACAAACCCGTGCAGCAGAAACAAGACGGCAGCCGAAGGGAAAGAGACGGGTATCGCATGCAGCAAAGCTCTCCACAGGCTGCACTCAGAGCGCGCGTGTGCTTTGTGCCAAAGCTGTTATGCTACTGGGGCGCCCACACTAAATTAATTTTTAATGTAACCATTTGATCTCCCTCCCCGGCCCACGTTCCGCCGTCCTGCTCCTCCCTCCGCTCGCTCTTCCCCCTGCACCTTTCCTGGTCCTGCGCGGCCCCTCCCCCCCCCCTGCGCCTCCAGTGATGCTGTGAAACCAGGTCAGGCCGAGGAAGACTGCTGCGGGGCTGTGTACAGTAGCGGGGGTGGGAGGGGAGGAGGAGTGGGAGGCAGGGGGGGTGAGGGGGGAGGACGGGGCGCCTGCTGTACAGAAGGAGCCGGTGGCAACGTGTACGCTGCGCTTCGGTGGTGATAGCGACTCACAGCCCGCGCTGCAGCTAATGGCTGATTAACCCGCCTGGGGAGCCGCAGAGATCACAACAGTAAATGAGTAGAGAGGAGGGAGGGGACGGAGGGGGGGGAACGGGGGGGTTGGGATCTGACTCGAGGAGTCCCAACTGGGAGAGCGCCAAATGCCCAGGAGTACAGAAGTGATCTCAGCAGTCAGCGAGCTTGTGTTCGGTCACACGGCAGGAGGCGGATGCTTCGTCCGATCCCTCCCACGCACACTCAACGCGCTCTCTCCGTGGCTGTCTGTATTACACGTCATGTGACCCTGCTCCTCTCACCTTCACAGGGCTGGGACTCCCACTCTTGGTCGGGACAGAGCTGCAGGTTCTCCGGCTCCTGGGCCAACACGGCGCGAGAGCGAACCCGCACCGAGCCGAAGTCCACGCCGGCCGCCTTCACGCAGATGCTCACGCAGGAGCTCCAATCCGACCACTCCATCAGGTAGCATTCACCTGCGGGGGCGAAAGGGACAAAGTACAACGCGTGAGGGATCCGTGCAGAAAATAACGACATACACCCTCCCTCCAGTTGGACTTTCTCAAAACGTGCATTTATTGCATTTGTTGTTTTTATCGCACACAGTGAACTAAACATATTAAATAGATTAAATCCCCTTCATGTATAGTGAAAATGACTTATAGTTACTGGTAGAACAGTAACTCTCTGTTATTCTCTCCCACTTCTGCATGGACACCAGACTGCTGAAGTGGAACCACACAGACCTCTGCACCCATCAGACTTATGGATGTGTGGTTAGCAGAGAGAGAGAGAGAGAGAGAGTCTGCAACAATCAGCACTCCAATCAATCCGATCGATGACCCAGGTGTTAACACCCCCCCTCCCTCCCCCCCTCCCCCCGGCCGCGTTGCGCGTACATAGACAGAAGGTATCAGAGAACAACTGATAGCAATAATGTAACAGGATCTTAGAAAAAGAAGGCCTGGAGCAATTCCCCCGAAGAACGGTGAGGCGTTTTTATTAAAGAAACTTTTGACTTCGATCCTGTAATTGTTTCTTCTTGTTTATGTTCATTTTCAGAGCTTTTATATTCTTATAAACGGTGTGAAAATATCTGCATATCTGTTAGTGTGGGTCTCATGCTGGAAATTGGATCTTCAACGTCTCCATTAATAAGGAAATGTTCTACTCTTCATGTATGATTGATGCTAACGTGGCAGTGATACGCGATGTGCACAGACGTATGGAAGAGTATGTGTGAGGGGGGTTTGTGGGGATTTGGGGGGGGGGGGGCCGGGTTGTTTTTGATCACAGCTGACAAGTGCAGCTCCTCACACAGCAGGGGAAATAAACCATGGGTCAAGGGTGGCAGTGCAATAAAGTCTGTTTGTTTGTGTGTGTTTGTGTGCGTGCAAACTGCCAGAATTGCCAAGCGGTGACGCGCCAACAGCCCCTGAGTTTCCTCCCATCCGTCAGCACCACGTCGCCGTGCTTTTGGTTGCCGTTTGATTCTTCAGCTCTCCTGCAGTTGGACTGACTTGTTATCTAGGGCACCGTGTCTCTGGGACCTGCAGACATCTGATGTGCAGTTTCTTTCTTTCCTTTTTTTTTTCTTACCCCAAAAATGAGAAAACCCCGCCAGTAGGAGAGGAGAACATTTCTTGTCCTTAACATTTTGAGAGGGATTGAATGAGGAAAGATCAGTAACGAACCGAAATAGACACAAAGCACTTTTGAAAATGAACTCTGCATTTGTATTTTGTCTCTTGGCAGGAGCAAGAAACAATAATTCTCCCTTCGGGGACCACTGACACAGAAACTAGGAGATTTATATTTAAGCTGCACTGTGTGAAAACACACCCATTTCATATCAGGCCGGATCACAAATTGGGTTTTTCTGTTTCCCATATTTTGTCATTAAAATGTTGCAGATTTGCCCCATTTACCCCAAAGAAACGCCGATATTCCCGTCGTCAATGCAGCACAAAGCCCGGATGCATGAGGAGCCGCCCGACAGATGGACACACTCCTGTCCGTCAAAGCTGCAGAAGAGCCAGCAGCTGACAAGCCTCGTCACAAAAAAACCCCCAGACAAGTCATCACGTCTGACCTTTGACCTCTCTGATATTCTGCTGGTTTCCCCCCCTGCAGGTCTGAGACATCAGCTGTCAATCAAGGCGGGGTCGCGAGGCTACGCCGATGCCATCGGACTTATATCCTGTAAAGATGAAATCTCCGGTGGACACAAAAGGTCATCGCTCGCTTCATTTAATACTGCAGGTTATCCCTCCTCTGAAAATGCTGTTCTCGTGCCACTTCATTGTAGTTGTTAAACTAATCTCAGCTTAAATCTTCCTTGATTTATTGAGCGTCCCAGCTCAGCACAAAGACAGCAAGGAGACCCAATCGCTCGCCGAGACTTAAAATGATCGTCCCCGCGTGCCAAACAGCACCAGGCTGGAGGGGTCGTTTCCCACTGGGGTCACCCGAGCTGAAAACGTTTGCCCACATGGCGCACCAACACATCCAACCACATGGCATCCGTCTCTACAGTCTCTTCAGCTGTGCATGTGAAGTTTATGAGGCGTATGTCACACACAGGGATTTAATGATTTATAATAACAAAAGCTGTAACCAACCTACATGTTTTTTGCTTGTATATTTATTCAGTTTAATTGCAGTTGCAGTTGCAGTCTTTTGTTGGTATCGTTAATAAAACGACTGGAATAGTATACTATCAATAGAAATATTTTGTTTCATTCTATATTTGTTGGCTATTAGCCTTTCAATAAATAAAGCAAAAAAAATACCAAAAGGTTGACGTGTGTATTGACGAGGCAGACTAACAGCACTGGAGACCGCAACATTAGGAGGCGTGGCTTAGTGAGCTATCAATTACACCTGAAATCTTCAACTTCATAAGATCACTTCTCAAACTTACTTCCTAACAAAGCAATTCCTGCAAGATATAAATAGCTTGAGATCCCCACGTATGTATGTGAATACGTTGCCATGGCAGCGGCGATGTGCGCATACGCTGCATGGAGATCGTCAACAGAGAAGTTGATTCATGTTCACAAACGCACGACTGTTTCTGTTGTTTATAGTGGGTTTTTTTTGTCTAGCAAATGGACTCCACATCTGCATTTTGTCACGTTGGATAATGACAATAAATTATCCTTTAAATGTGCCATATTAACTTCCTCATTGGGGCCCCTCGAATCAAGCGAGCTTTGCCTATAATGAACGTTGGAAGCATCGGTCCTCCTTTCAATCAACGTCTGCATTGAGATGTGAGATGAATAAATGCATAAAATCAACAATGTATTGTCATTTACAGCACAGCAGTGTTAGTCGCTCAGCTTGCCGTCTTGTCGTTTGCGTGAGCCCTGAGGGGTTTTTTGTTATCTCGCCCACGCAGGTTATTGATTGAAACCCTTTCACTTGATCTGTCTGTGTTTTACTTATAATCACCTTGCTTCCATTTTTCTGAACTGTTCAAATGGAACCGAATGAGTCGGAGGGGTCAGAGCATCTGGATCGGAACCTCGGTCTCGGAAAAAAAAGAAGTTTGCGCCTTTCATACCAAAAAGGAAATATAGGCTGACATATTCGTTGAATATGGCGGATTATCAAATGTTGTAGCACTTAGTATAGTAAATACAATATATGCAATAAATTTAAATTAAATTAAATAAATAATAAAATGGAAATCAAATCAAATGCATATATATATTTTTTAAATTTAATTGAAATGTATATATATATATATATATATATATATATATATATATATATATATATATATATATATATATATATATAAACACAGTCAAGAGCAGAGGCGAGAGATACAGTAACCAGCAGGAAATTAGACTTGCATATAACAGCGTCTGCGATAATGTAGTGCATTCATTCTGCCTCCAGGTATGTTCCTATCTCTGATTTTAAAGGTCATGGACAGATACAGTACCATCGGCTAGAGATAATGAAATCCACCTTGCAACAAAAGTGTTTTTATCGGCTCCTTTGAGATATAAATCAGACTGCAGACAAGTGTTGAACGCTTTGCAAAGTGACCTTTGAACCCTGCCAGCAGCTCTGCAACGCAAAACATGCTTTAATATTTGCGATTTTACTTTTCTCTGATACACACATGACACTCAGATGTCCGTGGCTCCTTTTGAAATTGAGTTCAGTAACATGGCCTCGGCCTTTACCTGGGCAGGGGAGGGTGCAGGCCTCCTTCAGGCTGATCCGCTTGTCCCCGTCGACGGCCGGCTCCAGGCCGGCGCACAGCTCCTCGTCCACCGAGCCGCCGACCACGTCGCCGGAGCCGTCCGACACAAAGCAGGACAGGTTTCTGTAGCGCTCGCCGTCGCCACACACCACGCTCTGAGCGCGCGGCGACGCCACGGAGGAAGGAGAAAGAGGATGACGAGTTACGACGGGGACGTAGACGGACGTCGGATAACAAGACGATTGGTCCGTTGTCCGTATATTCATATCAATGTGACCACTATGTGTAATAAATCATTAGCTTGAAGCACGGCTGCACAGCCGACCGTGATATTTAATGAAGTTTAACAGACACCACCGCTTATTGTCCTTGATTTTATTGGAAATCTGGAAACAACCAAAGACACTTTGCCCCTTATCGACCGACGCAGCGTTATCTTTTGTCGGGCCAGCTTCTCAGATCAAAGCTCCTGTCTCGGCTGAAAAGAAGGACGCTGGACATAAATCCCTTTTTGAAGGCATCACAAGGGCTTGTGTCCACTGGACTGACTGCTGCTTCGCATTAACAATTCTCCATTGATCACCGGACGCTCCGCGGAGTGAATTGAGAGGTGAACAAGTGAGTCAATTATTTCAAAGCATGTCCCACGTCCCTCTGTGGTCCCATTAAACTGCACTGGTACTCGCAAAGTATTGTTTCATGTCATGAAGGGCAGCGGCAGGCTGCTTTAACAATCTGATCCGGTGGCCCACAATTCACAGCGAAGTGTAACGGCTGCCAGACTTCTACCGGTTCACATCGACGTATCTGTGTTAAAAAGTGCATTAGATTGATTTTTACTGTCCGTCCCACAAAATAACTGTATGCGTGGGGATTCGATGGGGCGTCTCATCAATACTAAAGACTCCATTATTTTTCTCCAGGTGTCGAGATTTCCGTCTTGCGAAGTCCACTCCTGGCTCCGGCTCGCGTGCGCATCGATCTCATTGCTTGCAGCTGACAAGGGGTCGATGCTGTCGTCAATATTCAGAGCGGGCCGGGTAACGGCGTGATTCACTGACGTACCTCCACGCGGCACTCGGACCAGTCGCCGTACTGCCAGCGGTAGCAGGGTCGGACGGGGCAGGGCTTCCACTGCTGCGTCTGCGAGGGGCAAGGCCGCCCGTCGCCCTGGAAGGCCCGGACCACCGAGCGCCGCCGCCACATCTTGCCTGGTGGGGAGACACACACACACACACACAGGAAGTGACATCATCAGGGCCTCGTTATTGAGATTTGTTTATTTTCAGCTTTGCGCGCAGACAACAGAGTCAATAGAGAAGCTTAAATTTGATCCCGCAACAACATCTTATGATGCTTTTTTTAAGACTTGGTGGGGTATTGACGTTATTTTATGTAGTGAAGCCAAAAAGGGTTAAAACCCTATTGCGTTATTTCAGTCATCTATCAAAAAATAATGAAATGAACTGACTTGAGACAAATGGCTTCCATGGCTCATTCCTGCAGCTCTCTATAAGTAAACAGGCCTCTACTGTAGCTGCAGCTCAATTCAACTTAAACAAAATCGAGTACCTTGCATGATAGCAGATGAATGTTAAGTGATTTCTTTCCACTGAGTGATAAACTACATCCTATCTTTGGCAAATGTAGCGACCACTGCGCTGCCCAATCATCCGTTCCCTCCGTAAACAGCACATTTCTTTTGTATTCATTAAGTTAATGTTGCTGTGCAAAGCAGCGCTTGAATTAACAGAGCGGGCTTCTCTTAAAAGGCCCCCCCGTCCTCATGATAAGGTGTCCGGACCACCTCGAGTAAAATGGCTTTTCTTCCTCATCCCTCAGCAAAATCTCCGTAAATCATTACAGAGCATCACAGCAGAGACCTCGCGAGACCGTTTCATTTAAGTGCAGAATTCAAGTGATGAATTACTTGAGAAAACTCAACCCAACGACTCTGCGTGCGCGCACACACACACACACACACACACACACACACACACACACACACACACACACACACACACACACACACACACACAGGTTTTATTTAAAATGCAACCTTTCTGTGAAAGCCGCCCACTCTCGGACCTCGGAGCCCTTTGTGTGTCGTATATCCCACTCACGTTTCCTGCCCTGCCGAGGCAGCGATCTGCTCACCTCCACTGCCTCTCCACACATAAGACACGAATCAGCCTTCCCACTCATTCACACACACACACACACACACACACTGTACCTGCTCATATCCCATTCCAACCACAGAACATCCCACACACCTACTCGCACGCAGAAGAAAAAAAAAATACATCAAAGAGGGTCCCCCTCTTGCTCTTTCATCCGTACTAAAACTTTTTTATCTTATTCCTTAAGATTTAGCAACTAGCGCTGCGGCGGCTCTTCTTCAAAGCGCTGGCGCTCCGCCCCGAGGAGCAGGAAGATGTGACGCCACCGAATCTATTGTGAAAACCGCCGGCAACAACAAGCAGGCAACAGCAGGACACATCGCCGGGGCCATTTGGGAAGACTCTCAAAGAAACACTTCCTCGCTTCTGCTTTTGTGAGTTTTTTTTCTTCTTTTTCTGGCCAGATGCCTCCAGTGGGAGCAGGAAAAATATCCAAGACACTACGTTGTGCTGCACATACGATTCAGCACTTTGGTGTGGAATCACCAACGTGCACAATGAAAAGGTTAATGCCATCAGGCCCTACAAAACACTCCGGGGACCACTATGGATGGATATGAAATGGATTTAAAAGCCGCACGTCTGCAGACCTGTGCCCTTCATGTTTTATACATTCCACATTTATGCGTGTGTGCGTTTGGTGCAGAGCATCGTGAAGTCGACTGATGGTTTTAGGCCAACAAACGAAGGAGGGGAGAGATCACAATGGCCAACGATGAATAGAAACACAACTGTATCAGCGAGTTCTGATGACACCTTTTTTTTTTTACACTGTGTGACGTAGTCAAAATAAAGACTTTGGAATTTGGATTAAGCAGGTTTGTAATGACTGAACCAAGTGGAGATCAGTGGTTTAAGAAGCTCCATTTGAGCCGAGTCACTGGCGGAAATTGCCATCATTTACCTGGCTATTTTGTCTTGATTAAATACGTGTCGTTATTTCTCCCCGAGCTCTGATTATATGTGTTGTCTTTTCGTATATATTCCTTTATCTGCTCCGGCTTTTAGCCTGGAGCTTGAGCTTCTCCTCCTTACCGTCCAGTCCGCACGTCTGAGAGCAGTCCGACCACGGCGACCACTCCGACATCTGACAGTTGACGGGACACTCGACCACGCAGGAGATGTTCATCTGCCACTTCTTCTCCAAATTCAGCTGCAGGCACACGCGGGAAGCGAAGAGGATTAATACACGACGCGACGCGGCCAACTCAGTCTGCCGCGGTCGGGCGGCAGCTCGACCTCTCGGCACCATTCACAACTCCCGGAAGCTTTTTGTTCTGGCGGGGCGGCGCTGTGAAAGCCGTCTTGACACAATGCGAATTTTTGTGAACGAGCCAGATGATGAAGCGGGCCAAGGGGTCAAGTAGCTGTGGGGACGAGTTCTGCCAGAGCCCGCCGGCTGCAATTACATGGAGCTGAGACTCATGGTGGACGAATGAAACGCCGAGGCCGGCGCATCCGTGCACCAGATTACACCTGAACGCTCCACGCTGCTGTCGGGCCTAATAGTACCGGACGTATCCGCTAATAGGTCGCCGTGAGTGATGTGATTAAGCCATCGGGTTAAAAGAGTGTCAAATGAAGAAAGGCAAAATGAATGGGTCAGAATGCAAAAGGGAAGAAGCACAAAAAAGGGGGAAACTTGAGGAATCTTTGCGGGTCACACCTCATCGCAGAATTTGATGTCGACCGATTTGCCGTCGCTGCGGACGCAGTCGAGCATCCGCGTCTTGATGCCGCTCCCACACACGGCGTTGGGACTCAGCTGACACGTGCTCCAGTCTGAAACACAACATATTCACGTTTATATCTGTGGCTGTTTCATTGAGGCGGCGGCGCTGTAAGTGGGTCAGAGGCCACGAGGTGCAAAAAAAAAAAAGAAAAAAGACAACAGATCCTGACAACAGGCTGACTGCTACCTGACAGAACATCAAGGATACATTCAGCAGGTGGCTGCTGTTGATCTTACCACCCAGGGTGCAAGCAGAGGAAGGAGGAAGGTGAGAGATTGAGACGTGAGCACAAAGCATTGAATCATGTCACGAGGAAGCAGCATCTCACAGGTGTTCTGCTTCTGAGACGCCGTTTCAAAGTGTTCAAATGCAAATCTCTATCCACCTTGTGGCACCGCTCTTACTCCTAATGTCGCCCTGCAAACTATTTAACTCAAGATGGTTGTTTGTTTTACATGCAACAAGAGATGCATGAAAAGATTCCTGATTTAGTGTATTGACACAGGAATATTATAACCCGGGTTTAAAAGACTTCCCACCTAATAAACCTCAGGCCTAAGTACTGGATATCCAAAGGATATCCGTGAAGTGGAAAGATAACGTATTAATCAGGACTTTGGATGCAAGTGCCTTTAAAATCCCAGCGTGCACGCTGCTGTTGTTGCTGCAGCAACACGGCGGATGAGGCATCGCTCATAAAGCACTCTGACAGAGACGAGCGGCTGCGTTTAGCGGCGGCGAGCTCCAATCGGGGGGGAATTGCGTCCGCTTCTGCCGAGCGGCTTTGCGGCCCTCTGGGGACTTAAAACAGGGAGGTTGCAACAAAAAAAAGAGCGACAGTAAGAAACCAGGGCGAGAAAACGCGAGATATACTGCAAACAAAAAAAGGCAGGAAAATGCAGCTTGGACGGCCTCAGCTTCAACAAAGAAGAAAGAGAGCGCTTTAACCAATAATAATAATAGTCTCTGCTCGTTTGTTATGTGCATACACACCGGGACGCATGTATGCCACTGTGAACCCAGCAGTAGGGATTATATGTCACGTCTCCCGGGGCAACAGCACAAAGGTGGAGGAGGAGGAGGAGGAGGTGGAGGAGGGTGGGCTGGTTCAGAATATGGGACAGCAGCTACGGAGGCAAACAAAAAAACAGGAACGCTGCCAACGTTCCCTTCTTTCGTTCTCATTGAAAATGCTTGCAGCCGTTTTTTCAGAGGGAAATATAAAAGAGGAGCCTGTGTGACATTTCATCCCGAGGATTTGATGTCCTGCAGATCAGACGAGAGCTCGCGAGGGCTGCCAGCTCAAAGACCGGAAATATAACGACGATGCATGAAATAACAATGTAAAAACTTGAGGGAAAGTTGTCACTTGTGGTAACGAACCCCCAGAGAATCAAAGCTGGAAGCTGCAGCTGCCGACGTTTTTTTAAAGAGCTTCATGTTCCAGCTTATTGTTCAGCTATCTGGTCTGTGACGTTACGATTTTGGTTCATCATTTCTTGGCAGCAGATTTTCGGGGGAGGGACATGCACGTCCCCTAAGAGCAGACAGACACAGTGAGCTGCTAGACGCAGTGGACCATTGTGCTGCTAAAAAGTCTATATGTACACAGTATGTTACCGCAGCCAAGTGGCCAATTAATCAGTCAGTAAAAAAAAGGTGTCATTTGGTCTATTTGCAGCCACACATGTGAACGAACGCTACGTCACACAAAGGCCAACAGTCAACGTTGTACCGGTCGGCCTCGTCGAGGCTTTAACGGTTGTTACTGCAAAGATCTCGCAGCGGGACACAACGGACAGACAAAACGCAAACCGCCTCCTCACTTACCTGTGACTGTTGTAGAAGTAGTTGAAGCAGTTGAGGTTCAGGCTGCAGGGCTCCTTGTCGCTGGTGTCCGGGCACTGCCTCCCCACGCTGGGGGGGCGCAGGGTGAACGCCGTCCGCTCCCGGCTGTTGCTTCGGATGCACGGCTGAAAAAAGGAGTCGAATAAACAGCCTCTTTGAATGGCTCCATCTTGCCCGATGAATAAAACACGCGGCGGGAGCCCCCCCCTCCCCGACGCCGCCGCAGCGTCCAGTGCGAGATTGGCAATGTGGGAAGTCGGCGCTTCCGAGCACGTCGGGAGAGAACGGGGTGAGTGTTACTGGCCGGCACGCCGCTGTGAGGACAGCAGGTGAGACCCGAGCAGACAAAATAGCCTCTCTTTCCTTTTAGTCGGAGGCGCCAGGGGCGTGCGGTCTGAACATGATGTTCTGACACCTCGCGTGTTTACACCAAAGCCACAATGAAGACACACAGACACACACACACACACACTGAAGCCTGCAGGCTCTGTTACTGTGATTTAATCACCTTGAAGTATTCACATTTTACAGAAAGTATGAAGAGGTCTTGCTTTAGAAATCATTTCTCATGTTCTCACTTCTTCCGTCAACCTCAAGGGCCAAAATGAACATTTATGAGTAAAATTCCTTGTAGCATCCAGTATCTGCCTGCCTGAATAATTGATCGTAAACCAATATTTTTCAGCAAATACATCTGATTACTTGTCTTCTGAATGACCCAACAGGCTCGGGGGTATTTCAGCAAATTTTCCTGTTGGCCCAAACACCACTGCTGGCGTAGAGAATGCGTCGCAAAATGTAAATTTGGAAACCTGCTCGGGGGTTTCGAGTCTTCATCATAAATCATCCGCCTTCCGTTTGTAAGCATTCACACATCTCTTTTATTCCACCTCGGTGGACGAGAAATAACCCGTTCAATTCACACGGTGATACGCCGCGGCCCCCGAGCCTCAGAGGGAACATCGCTGACGGGAAGAAGATATGCAGATCAACTTCAGAGGCCTCCACGAGAGCAACGCCGCGCATCCCTGCCGCTGCTCTCTGATTGGCCCTCGGCTCTCACCAGGTCGCAGCGGCTCCAGGGGCCCCAGTCGTTGAGGACGCAGTCCTCGGGGCAGGGCAGCCGGCTCTCCCTGGCCCCCAGGGGCATCAGCTCGGGGTCGCACAGGTAGTCCTCCACGGACTCCGAGGGGCCGTCTATGGTGTTGAGCATGCACCTGTGAAGGGGGGGGGGGGGGGGGGGGGGGGGTGGACAGTAAATGACTTTTACGGTGAATGTATTCTTTTTATTTCTTGCTGCTTTCCTCAAATGCAAACTTTTACCTGCAAATTGCATTTTTTTTAAATCCTTTTTATGATTTTATCCCTGACAGGGGGCCTGGATGGAGCTGTCCAGTGATGTTCCTCATGGCTTATCGTTTGTTTGTTTGTTTGTTTGTGTGTTTTCACAGGACCACCGTGTTTGGTTCTCAATGCCTCACAAAGCATCTAATTAGGTGTAATTGCAGAGTATGTCTCTGCATGTGGGCGACAGTAATCCAAAAGTTTGAGTTCTACCCAAAAGGATTTGGCAGCGTGTCGGATGTTGACTTTCAGCCGAATCATTTGCGTGTTTTCTTTTTTCCTGAATCACTTTTCACAAGGTAGTCAAACTAATCGGAATACGAATTAGCACGTGTCAGCTGTAGTGCACGTGTGACAGCCTGCAAAAAACAAAAATTATTATTACGGATTGAAGCTTATGACGAGTGCATCTGCCCAAAAGGCCTCCTGGCGATGACTCATTGGATGACTCGGGTTTCCGTTCATTGACTAATCAACTCGTTGTTTCACCGCTGCAGCACTGATGCACCTTTAAGCGTTACGCTGAGAATATCAAAATGACAGATACCTGACTTTTCTGGTCTGGACGCCCTCGCCGCAGTTCTCCTTCAGGTCCACGTTGCTGACTTTCCACACGCTCCACGGCTCGGCCACCCACACGTACTGATTGCAGTCGCTCCGACACGGCACCACCTCGTACACCTGAGGACGGAACCGCCTCAGTCACAGGCAGCACCGCACTGGTTTCTACTTCCGGCATGCAGCCAACTCATGATTGTAATAATCGAAACACATTCCCATGAATATTTCCACTAGTGCCCAGTGATTCTTCCGCTCAGCCAACATGACTATTCCCCGCAAATGTCCGTATCACTGAATCTCTAATGTGAGAGTACGCTGTTTAATTACAGATATCATGACCGTTGACATCTGTCAGCGACCCACTGACGTCTGTGACACTCAACATTTAGAAGAAGCAGCTCTTACCTGGGCCTGCAGCAGTGAGTCACGTCCAGCGGGCATCAGGGCGGATTAAAAGGGAGACAGGCGGATTAATGAACACATGCCAACCGCTCACACGGCAAAGAAACTACGCTTAATGCAACATCCGAGAGGGCGTAATCTTACACCAAAAGCCCTTTGGTATCAGTTCCTGTGCCAACTTAGCAGAACCACACGCACATTCACACGTGCACTGCTGGCCGGGGACCAACACATCTACACATCTCCATCAACATCCGCTGAGGCTCTCGGGTCCGGGAAGCATACCGGTTTTTTTTTTTTTGCAAATCATGGAAACTTTAGGAAGCCACCCGGCACACGTTGGGAGACATTTATAGCCCCGGTCACCTTCAGCGATAATGAGGGGAAGGTGAAGGACAGCTCACTGCATCATTTATTAATAATTCTCACCTCGCCCTCTTCGCCCGCTGTTGGATTTGTACAATGTGTATAACAATTGTCAGGTAGAAATCCATTATATTTCGGAATAATTGCCCAGTTACTACATATTCACGAATGGTTTTTTTTTCCCCGTCTCTCCTGCTCAGCCACCCGATTGAGGCTCCCAGCTGCGGCCTGCGTACCTGGTTGATGTGGTCCAGCTTGGGACACGGCCGGCCGCCGTTGTAAGGCTTCTCCCGGAGCCACTTGGAGCGAACTTTGACCCCGCTGCCGCAGGACTTGCTGCAGCGCGACCAGTTGGACCACTCGCTGAGCTTGCAGTCCGAGGGACAGGGGATGATGCACGCCTCCTCGATGTAACCTGGAGGGAGGAAAAGAAGCCTTATCTGGGAAGTCAAAAGACAGGATGCGCCACAGCGTCCAAGTAGCCAACGCGTGTACGGTTAAAGCGCGTGCGTATTCATTCATTTAAATGGTTGATGAACTTCACTTTAAAATGTGCAAAACGCTCTTCATACTGCAGAAGAATAACGCAAAGTCTTTCTTTGTATTATAATGCAAACATTGTGAGACCAAATGGTGACTAGCTTTCTTTTCAGTCCGTTTCGATGAATGACCGAGTACTATAGTCTCTTATTAATTACTTCAAAAGGGAAAAGCCTTCACCAGAGAAATGGATTTATAGGAGCTATAAGAGCTTTGAAGTAGAACCGTTGTTCTCTTTGCTTCTTGAATCTCTTCAGAAGACTTTTCTTGTCATTAACCAGGATGAAACTACATTTGTCCAAATTCCCAAAGGTTAGTTTTGTCTTTTCTCGATCCAACAAAACAATCTTTCGAGTTCAAGACCTTCGTAAATGCCAGAGAAAAATACGCTGCTGCCACAGCAAACAATTAGCCGATACTCCACAAACGAATCCCAATGCGCTTATTGATTTTCATCCCAGTGGGATGAAAGCAGGGTCCATATTCAAAAGCACCATGCATTTGGTTTGTCATATGTAAGTCTAATAAGTGGTTTGGCCTGGCGGTGAGCTTCATTATTTCAATCTATTTTCCCTCGGCTCGCGGGGTCACGCCACTGTCAGCAGGACGTCTTTTAAGATTCTTCCTCTGCTGGCTTTTTTCTCCGTCTCCCAGCTTTGATTTCCTCGCTCTGACATCTTGAAAAGAAATTTATACTGATACACTTTGAGCTGTTTCCATGACCCATGAGGACATGATTTATGTCCTTTAACGAGGCTCAAGACCGTTTGGGAAGATGGAACCTGATTCATGCTTTCGGCCTGTAAATCCGTTTAGCCTTTGATTAAGCGGATCGATGAGGCAAATGAGCCGGCAAAGTGGAGCGTCAAACCACTTCCTTGTTGAGACAGAGACGCGCGGCGCTGACTGACGGGTCTGCAGAAAACACACGCAGACGACAAGCGTCGGAGGAAGGAAAAAACACAAATCCATTTTAGTCATTTTTCACACTATTTTTCTGCCTTGCAGACGCACATATGTTCTTCCGTGGCGCCATCGGGCCTCACGCTGAGCCGCCGAGCCCTGCTGGGTAACACGGAGGAGACGGCTTCTCACTCACAGCCATGCTCACAAAGTTTGTCCCGCACTAAAGGCCCGACCCGGTCAGATCAAATAAATACACACTGGAAAAAGTACACATCAACGACCGGTGTCCTGCTGAAAGGTAGTGTTGAGAAGATGAAATGGGAAGAGTAACACTTCCACATGTCTATCAGACATCGAGATGCTAATAATAGAACGGGAGATGAGATGAGTTCAAAGCAAACAGAGGCGTCCATCATGGCGGAGCAGGGAGCCAGCGGCTGGCCGAGTTCAAATCCACAGGGAGGCTTTTGTTTTGTTTTTGGGTTGCAGGGGAAAAAACGGTAGCCGCAGCAATGCTATCAATGAGGGGGGGGTTCAGCATAACCACAGACCAAAGACATTGTGTCGCAGTGCTCCTCCTTAGAGCGAATCAGCTTCTATCTACTTAAACCGATCCAGACCAGGGGCCCCCGCAGCAACTCAACTCGCCGTGACATCATGACCACGTCGTGCGCTCACGACCTCCTCGCGCCCGGTTGACCCCCCCCGGGTCCAGATCAGCATCTCCACACAGAGATGCGTCACCTCTGGAATGAGCATCACTGCCTCCGACCGCTCCGACCCCTCCGACCCCCCCCCGCCGTTAGTCCAAGGGTCAAGACCTATCCTTTTGAATCACTGAGCTAACGCTCGCCAACGCTGCAGCCCCCCCCCACAGACTGCGGTTCACCTGCGGGTCAACTGAAGTACTGCTCTTCTGTAAAAAATAAATAAATTGTGATTTCCCAAAGCAGCTGTAACTGCTGATGGTTCTTCACCTGAGGCGTTAAAAGTCTCACTCCCGGTGATGATCGAGGTGAGCACTCAAAACGCCTCCGGAGTCAGCAGCCATAAACAAACAGAAAAGTGGGTGTTCCAGCACCATGTACAGCACGCAAATGATCCGTAAAAAACAAATAGAACGACAGCACAACTACATGAGTGTGCATCTATTCATCTATAGGCATCTGTTCATCTACGCCACAACAGTATAACTGCATATGAAAGTGCAGGAGATTGATCTCCTGCACGCTGAATTCCCTGCAGCTCGGTCACTTTCTTGGAATCTCTGGCGTTCCTCCCAGAGATTGATATGATTACATTCCAGTTTACAGTTTTATTGAAGCCAAATGAGTGTTGCCTCGCGTAAGCGAGACCGCTCCTGAATTCCTCTTCTGGGCATGTATAAAGGCTCCTATTCTTTTACAGTAACAGTAAAGTGGAATTTTCACTGTCATTTGATTTAACTTTAGTTAGTTTCGTATCGCGCCTGAGAAACACATACATTTGTCTCCAGTAATGACACCGAGCAACGATCGGTTCTCTGTGCTAGATGGAGGTTTTAATGGGACCCTTTGTGTTACCTGCTTGGATCTAGTAGCATGCTGGAGGCATTTCCTCGCCCGTCCCCACATCCGGCTAGGACGAGGACGCACCCAACCCCCCCCCCCCCCCCCCCCCCCCCTCCCCCCTGGCTGTTATATGAAGTCATGGCAGCCCCGTTCTCTTCTGTTGATGTGTGTGGAAGGCGGTTTCGCCCACGATCCCCAGCATAGCCGAGGGAGTCGTGTCGAGGAACGAGCCCGTCCACCCAGAAGGAAACGGATGGCGGCTCGGGCGCAGAGTGCAAAGGAGGAAGTGGCAGCGAGAGAGGAGAAGACGAGCGAGCGCATGAGAAGGATGAAAGAGAACTTTTCTGATATCTCTGGGATGCACGTGTACCAACGCCCGGCCTCGTGAAAGGGCGTTGGGGTTTTTTCTGTGCACCTCAAGGAAAAAAAATCTTTTGTCTGAGCTCACTGATCTGTGAAGATGAATGTGTGGATGCACATCGCATGGGTGTAACAAATACACAGAAAACACACAAACACACGAGCCCATCCTTCCGACATGCCCTCGTCACACCCACAGCCGGATTAACTGATGCATATCTGGATCTGTGACTCACACGAGGAGACTAAAACCATGCCTGTATATGCACAACAATGATGCATTCATTTGAACATCTCCCGCATTCTATTTTCACAGCAATTTTCACGACGAGTTTCTGAGCCAGGATTCTCTGCTTGAAGTATTTCGGATCCAAGATGAGGCCGTGCAAACGAGTGTGACAGGAGCGCGCCAGAAACAACCCCCACAAACGTGCAGCTCGGTCTTCCAAATGAGTCGCTGTGCCGGGCTCCGACAAAATCCTTCACTTCAGATCGCCGTTTAACACAACCGAAAGTTACTCTGTTGCATCTGCAGGAGTTCATGCAAACAAAGTCGACGCCACGGAGGGAAAACAAGGCATCACGCTGCACCTGGAGATCTCCACCTACGTCGAATCGGTGTCTGTGCAACTCTGGATCACTAATTCATTTAACACAATCTACACTCGGGGCGGCACGCGGTCTGGTGATTGGTCACAGCCAGAAGGTCCTGGGTTCTTTCAGTGTGGTGTTTTCATGTTCTTCCCGTGTCTGTGCGGGTTTGTTCATGAAACATGTCATTTCACGACCCAAGTTATGCTCCATTTATTTATTTAGCCTTTTTACAGTAAGCGCAAGTGTAATTTAGGTCCCAAACACGGGCATGACCAGCGGTGTCCCCGATGCATCGTCCCGCTGGGATTTGTCCCGGTATGCCGTGCGGCCGGTACTCCACTGGACCGACGTGACAGCAGAGAAACTGTAAAAAGGAATCAAAATAGTCCAACAGCCAGTTATGTGTATCGTCTCACCTGGGATGACATTTTCTCTCAGTTGGCGACTGGCAGGTGTTCATTTTGGACCCAGAGTGTGTTAAATAGTTAGAGTGATGTTTGCAGTCGTATTCCATTTATACTGGAATTCTACACCACTGGAAAAGTACAGCGTGTGTGTGCGTGTGAGCATCCCAGCAGAAACCCATCCATCAGCGCAGTAAAAAAAAGAGCAAATCGACCTCAAACTTTACCGTCAGATCGACGGGTTCTTTTACATCTCATCATCAGTCACACCGCGTTGTGGCCTTGGATTACCTTGATGAAGGTCATGCAACTTGGAAGCAAGTGCAGATGTTCTAGATGTGCTACTTCTACAAGACCGCTGATTTCTCACACACACACACACACACAGATACTCACCGTGGCTGTTGCAGCGCGAGGTCTCCACCAGCCTGTTGTCCTGGTCGTAGCACACCATGGCCTGGTAGCGGTAGCCCTGTCCGCACTCCTTGATGTCTCCCTGGACCTTCATCCCCAGGACGCTCTCCACCCGGCCGCCCTCGGGCAGGATGCAGTCCGACCAGTTCCCCACCGGCTGGGCGTTGTACTTGTCGCAGGGGCAGTACTGGGTCTCGCTCAGAGGGTACATCTGCGTGTTCTTGCACTTGTCTTTCTTCTTGCTCCTCCCTGGGGGAGAGCGGGACGACAAGAGATGAGCTGCACCGCTGTGGGAGAGGTGACTGTGCTGGTGCCGGCCGGCTTTCTGTCTCCACTCGGCCGATGCAACACTTTCGAGGCCTCCGGGATGCTCAAGGACAGTTTACTCACAGAGAAAGGACGGCCCGATGAGAGAGCACGCTGGCAAAATTGTTTCTAGCAGAATGCTATTTTTCTTTTTTTTTTATCTTCACAAACACGTCGTTAATATCGTTGAGTATAAATATATGTGCAAATTTGTTTTTTTTTCCTCGCGAGATTCAAAGACTTTCTCAATGCAAATGAGAAGACAAATCTCTGATGACTTTCAATCCAACTGCCCGCAGCATATTTTCCTGCATGTGTCGGTGGTTCTGGACTTTTGTTTTTGCATTGCGATAAGTTTATCCTGCATTTGGACCACAGTCGCTTTTTGCCATATTGCAGCAAACTGCAGTGCAGAATGTGTCTGTATATATTGTACATCAGTTTTATCTGCCCCACTTCAAAACAACTGAACTTGGATGTCAGGCTTTTCATTTGTACTGAGAGAAGAATACTGTAAAGAGCATCCGGACGACTCTGACGTACATTTAAACGGCTAAAACAACCCCTTCAGATCAGGGCCGGCCCAAGGCATAAGCGAACTAAGTTAGTTAGTTCGCTTATGCTGCAAGCAGCCCTAGTTTTGTATTATAACCTCACTGTATTCGTTTATAATTTTCGCTATAACAGTATAGCGTGGGATTTGTACCAATAATCTTCTAGCACAGGTGACTGTGCGTGGTGGGAGGGGGGCCCCCAAATAAAATTCTGCTTAGGGCCCCCAAGAGGCTCGGGCCGGCACTGCTTCAGATGCATCAGAGGACCGCTGTTTTCCAACCCGATTTCTCACACTTCTCAACAGTGTAATCTTCAGCAGAGGTGCCTTAACGCGTCTCAAATCTCATTACAAGTCATTTTGATTTTAACGACGCATTTACCCCTTTAAGTCGCCCGATAACTCTACAGGCCCCAAGACTGCATAGCAACGGCTTCATTGTATCTCTCTCTGTCTCCTCACCTATCAAGGCCCTCTTCCTGGTGCGGACCCCCACACAGTCTGCCGTGCAGGACGAGAACTTGGACCAGTTGGTCAGCTGGCAGTCATCCTGGCACGGGAGCTGACAGCGCTGAGTGATGGCGGGCATGGCCGCGGCAAAGTTCAGACACTCGCCGATGTCGTCCTGCGTCCCGTCCAGCTGCCGACAGGACACAGCTGGAAGAATCCGAAAGCAACTTTAAATGCACGATCGGTATTCCTGCAGTGATTCAGTAAACACGCCCCTCAGACTCAGACTGTATAGTACTCCATGTTACCAGCAAGACGACTGCTCTGCTCCTTTAAGTACAGAAAGAGAACCAATGCGCCGTGCCCCACTGGAGGACAACAGATCATTAAATAGAGATTTAGAGAGGAGGACTAAACGATCAATGAAAAATACATCATGACTCCATAACTCAAAATAAATAATATGACAAGCAAAACAGACAGAAATGCATCTTTACAACAATTGGTATGAAGCCCACTGGTTTTTAATTTGCGTTGCCTTGCATCATCGCAGTCTTTGTTCTTTCACTAAAGCGTATTACTTGTGTTCAGCAATGTTTCATTTTCTTGTGATGCAGACGTTCTGCAGGGCTGTAACGTAATAGAGGAATCAATCTCCAAGAGCACTTTGCCGAAACCCCTCGTGGTCACTACTGTGGTCTGTGTGTGTGTGTTCGTGTAGAAAAGAAAGAGAGAGGAAATGGTGTCAGTTCTAGTGTGTTTAATATTCTTAAAACTGTGTTCTCTCTCCCTTGTCCAGGTAAACAACCGAATACGCTGACAGACCAAAACAAACGCACAAAGCAGAAAGAAGGAAGCGTCTTTTGGGGTTTAGGTCATTGATAGAAGTGGCAGGGAGGGAGCAGGACATCGGGTGCATAGTAGATGGAATGCTGATGTTGTGAGTACGGCCAGAAGTAGGCTTAAAGCATTTTCATGAATAAATGGATTATTCCATCCATTAATGTAAACTGGCAAAGACGAAACAGAAGTATAAGCATTAATAATGGCCTTCTACAGGAGACGGGAACATGATGAAATTGATCATTCTGCGTGACCCCTTGAAATTGAATTTTTATGAAAGCCTCCCAGGACCACATGGCCCATCCATCCTCTGAAAAAAGGCAAGAGAAAGTGCGAGCACACTGAGCCACAACTCATTTAAAGTACTCGTCACTTATGCGCGAAGCCCACGTGAGCAAGAGTTCGGGCTGTCGGTTGCTACAGGCAAGGTGCAGCATCTTCACCCTGAATTTCCACAAGAGACATTTGATTAAAATTGCATGACGAGAGCCTGAGGTGCAAAAAAAAAAAAAGCCAGCAGAGAGACGGGCCAGACTGTCAAACGAGTCTCAAGGGGCGCGCGACGATCGAGCGCTGACACATTTCCACCAACTCGGGAGGAAACAACAAATGCTTTAATAATATAGAAAAACAACAATAAAAAAGAAAATAAGCCTCTTGCTGATGTTTTCAGGACAGTCGGATGGGATTAGATGTGCGCTCTCAGTCAAATGCACTGAAATGAGCAAAGATTTCATCCCCTGTGATTAAGAGAGGGAGGGGGGGAATGGGAGGTTGGTCTCTATACCTCTTGTTTGGAGTCCTGGTCCACACGTCTCCTGCGCACCTGGACGGTCCTGTCTGAGAAACCACGGCACCAGCTGGCACTTCCTCCATTTATGGGTTTTCCACCTGGAATAAACGACGACAGCACAGTTCTGTTAATGCGACCACCGACAATTTATAACACAAGAGAGTTCATCATGAGGTTAAACGACAGGCTAGTATTTATTAGATCACAAAATTGTTACATCCTTAATACGTTGGTACCAGCTTTTCTAGCTTAAATGGTTTATTATGTCCATCAGCCAAGTGGAAACAATACAGCGTGTGATGAATACATGGCTGCTTTTGAAAGAAGAGGAAGATCAATCCTTTGACACTTTGTCAATCCCTTCAGCAGAAACACACAAAAAAACAGCGGCGTCATGTGATCAGGAGCTCTTACCTGAAGCCCGGACAGACTTTGGGGACCTCACAGTCCCTCTCCTCCTCCAGCACCTCGGGACACTCCTGTCCCCCGTTGGACGGCTGCTGGATGATAAGACGCTTCCTTGACTGCTTTATTTTCACAGCGTTGCCAGCTTAACACACACACACACGCACACACACACACACACACACACACACACACACACACACACACACACACACACAGACAGTTAGTTAATGAAATATGAAATGTCTGCAAAGTGATGAGAAACATGTCAAAAGGATAAGCTAAATGAAGGCAGCTGTTTTGATGCTCCTTGAAGACTTGAAGCCTGCCGTTGCCAGATCTGATTGGACAGCTGTCACAGGAGACACGCGCGTCTGATAGGCCAACGACGATGATGCAGGGGAATCCCATCAGACCTCGGAATCGACTCAGATTGCATGTACGGTCTTTCCGTGTGTGGATTTGAAGTAGTTAATTAAGGTGAAATGAGCCTCTGGGTGGCCCTGAACCTTGCCTGCTTTAAAAAAAATCTCTCTGCGCGCCGCAAAGACATCAACAGCCTCAGAAATTCCAAAATGAACAGCTGAGCGGGAGCGACACGCTCGGGGCAGAGAGGTTTATTTCACCGTGTCACGGGCAGAGGTCCGGCGAGGACGATTGTCCGTTGGCCCCCTGAAAAGGGCGAGCGACCACTTGTGGGCAACGGGCGAGTCGGCTTTGCCAGGCGCATTAAGGGAGGTCGGCCCAAAGGTCGTCTCACACGCCGGTCTGTCAAATGAATTACGTGTAACAAAACGGGAGGGAAAGTGTGTGCTGGTTTAATGGGTCCCATTGGCTTCGGTGTGTATTTCTTTTAGGTCAGAGCAATTTGATTAATTGATCTTTTGTGCGTAATATGGCAAATAAACAATATTAATGTACGTTTTTTTATAACGAATATGTTTCCTTCTGCAGTGTTATTACACAGCACGCTGGCCACGCCTCCCCCTCTTTACCTGCGTCACAGGTGAGGGGACACGCCGTCCAGTCGCTGAAGGGAGTCGTGATGCAGTCTTTCTTGCAGGGCAGCTCACAGGGTCGCACCGTGCTGGGACGAGGGCCGTCTGGACACCTGGGCAACGAAAACACAGCGGAAATGTGAAGTGATACCGCCGGGATCTCTTTGAACATTCAGCCAAACGCGAGCTCGTAAGGCACAAAAACAAAGAACCCTGTTTGTCTGAGTCAACATAACATATACCATCATGCATTTCTTTCTTTTGTTACTGTGCTTATACGGTGGTGCAGTCTGCACACACATCGTCATCCAGGTTTCTTCCCGCCTTGGCCCAGTTTGTCCGGATCAGAATCAGAAAGGTCTAAAAAAGGTCTTTAAATTGAGCAGATTTGCAAATTTCTGGTTACTTTTTTGAGGCTTTAACTGAAATAATGGAAGGTCCGGCTGAAACCAAAACCTCCCCTCCCCCCCCGGCCCCGATGCCTTTCTCATGTATGTACAACCAGCACAGTGGCTGCTGGGGATACCGACTGCGTTTTAAGGCTTTTGTAAATATCGCTGTAGAGGTTTGGCACGCCGACCATCTGGTTGTTGCTTGAATGCAGGATGCGATTATTCCAGACGCTATCTAGGGCAATAAAACCTGATGAAAACCGTGGTAATCACAGCCAGTTTACGACTGATGTCGGCCATCTGGCTGGGGCTGCTTGGAGGATACAGGGAGGAAGGAGGTGGTCACAATGCTGAGCAAGTCCACACTATCCGCGGCACAGAAACTCCTGTTTTAACTGGATTCCGCCGGCGAGTATGATAATCCTATTGATGGCACGGAATAGTCTTTGTGGCGGGAGGGGGTTTTACGTGGTGTTTTTTTTATTTTTAGAACAAGGGTTATCATGGATAATCTCCAGCTATCCCCCCGTGCGCATCGCCGGGAGACGATAAATAGGCCGAGATAGAACTGCCGGGAGACATCTTGTAATCCGCCGCTCCGGCTCGTCATCCTACGGAGGCCCCGCCGATCATCTGGGTCAGGGGCCAATGGCGTCTCAGCGTGAGCCTTCCCCCTCCCGGGGCGACCCGGTGCTCGTTGGCCGGCAGTGAGGGAAAATGTAATAACGTGACAACGACGCGAGGGGAGATTTATTCTTTAATACCGATGGACGGAGCCAAATCCCTCTGGAGCAGAACAAGTGGTCCCAGGGTGGTGCAGGAGGGGGGAGGACACATTCACGCACACAATGACGTCCGTGAAGAAGGGGGGGTGACCGGGTGTCAGGCTGGAGGACGTGGGGCTGCTGAAGGATCTCTACACTGCGTCTCAGCGCTAACCAGGATCCCTTTTTAAGCAGTGCACACAAATCTGCAAGATCAAAACACAATCAGAGTCTATGTGGAACGGATGGAGAAGCTATTTCTTTCATGAGAAATCCGACAGACAGGAGGCCAAAATCAGAACTTGCGGTTGCATGAAGAACAGTATTTAAGTCTCAAAATAAACTTTTTTATTGTGCTTTTTCAAAAGTTCCTCCTTTGGCATCTCGGGTCGTTGTTCTTCAGCCTCAAACTACTTTGCTTTGAGTTCCACAAGAGACACGATCTGAACCTTCATTAGGACATTGTTAACACAATTGAGTACAATGGGTTGTAAATCACAACAGATAATAAAATCGGTTTTTAGACATTTTGAAAGCTAACAATAATACTGTTCAGAAAGTGGCTAAAAAGCTGTTGTTTTTAAGGCATTGTCATTAAAGCCATTAAAAACTGCCCATTGAAGCTACACATTGAGGTGTCTTTTTCATCCTTAAAATCACATTCAAAGGATTTATTTTCATTCAAGGCTTCTAAGTCAAACTTAGCATCCGGAAGCCTACGGGTCTTTTTTATTTATTAACCGCTTTAGTTTTCGGGTGGCATTTTTTTTTTTTTTACAAATCCAGCATATCTGTCATGACATCCTCCCTATCTCCAGCTGTGATGCACCAGATTCGTGTGTAAGCCCAAAAGCTGTAGCAGATCTACATTTAGGTCAGATTTCTTGCATTATCGTTAAACTGGCTTTCATTAGATTCATGTCCAGATTGTTATGCAACAAAATAGGAAAAGGGCAAGAAGGGAGAATTCCAAAGAGCACGTTGATCACATCGCATGATTCTGTTCTTTTAATCCCAAATGGTTTTCTTAACTTCATCTCTTGATTTTGTTGCTCTACAGAGAGAAACTACTATTTATTCCCCTGTAACACTAAACGTTTCCAATTTTAATGATTCAATTGAGTTATATTCAAGTTTTTGTAAACAAAAAGGCTGTGTTTGCCAATGATTTTTTTTATCAGTTGAGTGTGTGTGCGTGTGTTTCTGTCGCCGTGGAAACAAACCAGTATTCCCTCCAGAACACGGGCGCCTGATTTGGACTTGTCTCGCCGGTTCCAGTTCGTGTGACAGTCCCATAATGGTCTCTAAATGTCGTGATTTGAGACGAGGCCCAACACGGGGCCCCGGGAGCTCGTCTCGTTGAAACTCCGCGTTTCCCTCGCCTGCGATCGGCGTGTCCACTGATCTTCCCGGCGAGAGGCTGCTTATGGCTGAATCTCACCGTGAAAAGCACAAACACGTTTGTTAATCAGTCGTAAAACGGTTGCGGTTCTGCAGGAACCCTTACGGTTGTTTCTCTGGCTTCCTCCCGGAGAGCTTCAGCGAGGCCACACAGCGTCCAATAGAAAAGGCGACAGGGAGACGAGTGACTCGGCTCGATGCGGCTGATGTTGAGGCGCGCGACCAGAAATCCTTCGGTTTCCCCTTTTTTTCACACATTCCACAGCATCAATGTGATTATGCAGCTCACGCATTGGATGTTCGGCACACAGACCGACAACAATCAATCAGCAGTTTGTGGGATGATCGGAGCCCGAGGCATTGACATGTTTTGTCTCCGTTATGTCTCTGTGTGTGTGTGTGTGTGTGTGTGAGAGGTTCACTGCCTCAGGCTCTGGGAGGAAGACGGCTCGGATCCATTGATGAAGGAGACAGGACACATCTGCATTAGCAGGTTGCACGTGGCCATGTTTGTTTGTTCTGCGGGGATCCCCTGGGTGAACTGATCAACAGAGGTGCCAGTTGGATTTTGTCGGGTAAAAAAAAAAAAAAAAAAAGACAAAAACTAGTGAGTCCCTCCTGAGTGCAGGTGAGCAAACGCTGCATCTGAGCAGCAGATGCTCCATGAATCTTTATTCCCATAGTGCAACTAAAGCTTTTAATGAAAGACAATAACCTAAGACGGAAACCCCCGTGTTGGATTCGACACGTCACGTGCGCAGTGTATTTTCTAAATAATCTTCCGACGTAGGTTTATTTAGGTCTGCAAACGTTGGTTCGGTTGACCCGGTTTCCCACCGGACTCTGACAGCGGTCTCCCCGTGTTTGTTTGAGCCGCCCAACTCCCCTTCCTGCGCGTTCTACGCAGACTTTATTGCTTCCTGTGCTACCTCGGTGGCGTGTAGCCGCGGATGGATTTCCCGGCAGAGTTACACAGATGGAGGATCCATGACCAGAAGCACTGAAGCTGTTCCTTCGGCTCGTGGTGAGTAAATACCAGCTGGCAAACACTGCTGAACGCTACCGGTACATTACTTGATGTAGATCATTATCTAGATTAAATGATTTAACTCTAAGTACCATTTAAGAGTTCCCCGATTAGTTTTTGGATACAGTAGTTAAAGAGGCTTGTTCCGTCTGTCTTACAGTCTCGTACCAGAGGACATTTTAAAAAGACATGTAAAACAAAAAAAAAGAGAGGCAGACTTTTCTGCAAATTAAGAGGCTTTTTTTTTTTATTGCATTAAAGTATTGAACAGAATAGTGAGTTTTGGGTCTTATATAACGATTGGAACAAAGTTTAAATTCGCTAATGTTTGTCATCTTTTTATTTTCCCTCTGCATATTAAATAGTTTGATGCGTTTGTTGTCTCTTTTTAGATCAATGCGCATGCACGTTAATTACAGATGATTTGGTCCCTTCCAGCTACGTTAATGGTCTCATGTTGATTTGAAAACTTCATCAACGTGCTGATTGGCAGACCTCTTTTATAGCTCACAAATGTGGCTAATTAGCAATCAAACTAATGGCACCATGTCAGTGGCCGTGTTTGTCATTGCGGGTGTGTGTGTGTGTATGTGTGTGTGTGTGTGAGATACAGCTACAAAAACTTAAAACTAAAATAAATTAAATAAATAAATAAGCAACGTTGTAGACGTTGTGCGAGCTCCCTTTGGGCACAGCACAATGGGAGTTTGCATGCTGGTTTACAGCCTGTTACTGGAACCCTGCCAGTGAAAGCGGCCCGATGGAAAAACCCATCGACAGATTTTGGAAAAAAAAAACAAAAGAGAAACTACCATTTGCGGCAAGCGCAAAAGGTCGTAACAGCCAATGCCGGGGTTGGATGAGGGCCGAGTTAGTGAAGCTCCCTCCAGCACCACGGACAGCGGCGCCGGTCCACGAAGGGGAAAAGCAGAGAGACTCGCGTCTAACGTCGATCTGTCACACTGGCGGAAAATGAGGCCGTTTTTCTGGCGCTCGAGGGTCTTATTTTTGTTGTTGTTGTGTTCACATGAATTCTTTGCATGTTTCTCAACTACGAGCGAATGGGCGCCAGTCGACAGAATGTCTCGATGTCAAACGTGTACTTTTAAAATGGTGAACAGGGAGCCGAGCGGCATAAATCTAAAAAGAATTGAGTTCCCATTATTTGCGGTGTCTTCTTCGAGGATATTGAGGCAGCTGCATGTCTGTCCTTTGCAATAAAAAATGCAGACGATTTTCCCCAAACCTCAATGCCACAACTGTACTGTCACAACTCCAGTGTGACAGTGTGTCAGACCATTATTATAAGCTGCAGGTCTCTCGCAAGTACTTTTTCGGTGTAAACTGGTAGCGATGCTTTTTCATGTTGTTCCTTGATAAAAGATTACGAACAATTCTTTGAAGTTATTGACCAGCGAAAAGAGAAAAGATATCGGAGGAAAATCAACAGAAAGCTCTTTTTGTTACCCGAGACTCTTCCAGCCAACCCTGCTGTGCTTGTGTTTACCTCAGCGTGGATATAAAGAATAAAAACACAAATGGACTTCTGTTCTGCAGCCCGATATGTGTGAACCGCAGCACCTTAAACCACCTCCTCCTGAGAGGGTTTTTTGTGGTGTGAACCGGTCGAGCGCCCGATGGGGCAGACGTTACCCGCGTTGAGACTTCGTCTCAAGCAGACTGGTCTCCGGGGGCCGACCACAAACATCTCGCCTCTCACCTGACTTGTGATTAAATTACCTTAATGTTTCAATCGCATTTAATTACCGTCATTACCATCAGTGAGTAATTACCAGCAGGGTTAATTAGGCTTTTAGGGATATGGAGACAATTTGCGAAGGGAAGATATGAAGAGGTTACTTCACGTAGAGTCTGCTTACTTCACCGGCTCCATCAGCATCTCATTGTTTGTTTTTTTTCCTCCCTCGCTGCCTCACTCTTCCCTCCCCCGCTGTTGATTTGCTCCCCCGCACTGCTGCTTCTCATATCGCGTCTCTCACCTCTAGACTCTTTTGTTCCTTTTAATTCTGCTGGTTTTCAATGTTACACAAACAAACACGGACACCCGACCACACACCCTCACGTACCACTCGGCCGTACCAGTTTGCCACGAATCAACAAACAGAAATGACTTAATTTCTCTTCGCCAACTGATTGCTTTCTGTCTTCGTCGAGCAAGTAGACAAAAATAAAAGAGGCTCCCTGAAGATTCTAGTCAGCGGAGCTCTCCACGTCCTCTGTTCTCCCAACGGCAGCGCAAGGTTCGACTGATTGGTTCCTTCATCGGAACAAGTCGCACGAATCAGTCAAATCGGCAGTTTGAAATGCTTACGCTTAGATCGTGACTGAGAGCTGCAGCTCAGGGCCAGAGGATCCCAGCTCCGTTTCCCCTTCAGCGCCATTCTCCGAGAGCTCATTTCACAGTTCTAAACAGGCGAGCGAGAAGAAAACCGGCGAGCAGCAACAGGTGTGAAAACGCCAACGCGAACAAGAAAACGCACGCGCACGGGAGAAGGGAACTCACTTCTTGGGGGGCACCTGTCCCACGTTGACCCGGACGCAGATGACCTTGCGGTTCTGCATCCCCACGGAGCAGGAACCCTGACCGCCGGCCCGGCCCCCCGCCGAGGTGTTGAGGGCCGAGGCGGAGGGGTCCTCGGCGCAGGGCCCCCAGGGCCCCGTCTGCCAGTGGTAAACCGTGCAGGCGTGTTCGTTGCAGTTACGCACCTCCAGGAGGGAGCTGCTGTTCGGGCACACGGCGCCACCTGAAAAAAAAAAAAAACGCTGATCGGTTATTGGTTATTGAAGCGACTAAAGGGGGATTGTTGAGAGCTCTGGAGTAGTGAGGACGAGCGACTCGATGTGATCAGATCGGGCAGCTCAGATTCTTCAAAATGCCTGTTTCAGTCACAAGAGGGACAGAATAACCCCCCTGTTAGCCTCTTCCAGCTGAGCATCAACAAGCAGGCAGACACAGCAGGTGTGCGGCTCGCCAACGGGACATTTGGCAGCCAAAACACGTTTCCTTCCGGAGCACAGCTCATAAGAGAGTCTGATAGTGGATAAAAGGTCACAAAGTCACAATAAATGTTACACCGCGACCACTAGATATGTAAATATTCAACTGCTTGTGCCGTTCCACAAATATTGCCCCGACCTACAGTACAGGTTTAGATGTGTGGCAACATTTGACCGGTACTGTGTCTTCTTTTCAGATTTTGGAGCTTAGGCCCATTTCTCCCTGTGAGGCAAACTACAGAAAAAGATCTAGCACACCTGTATAAGAATGGCTTTATCTTGAATTGATTTATCTTTCTATTACATTACATCTCAACTTCCAAATAGCCTCCACAGCCAGCGTGAATGCATGTGACGTATTTGTTTTGTTTAACCCAACAACAACAGCAAGTTCCTGCGTGAATCATTGAGAAAATGCTTTTACCATTTCATGAGGCACTCTGGCCTCCATTACAGTTTAACTGCAGGCATCCTGTAACCGTGAGCAACGGGTCAGACCTTCGGCGAGTTCAACGCTCCGTCTATCGTTCCCCCCCCACATTCTTTCCTTTTGTGTCTCCTCCCCCCCTTTCAGTCTGTCACTTGTGTCGACGGAGCCCACCTCGGCGCAGACTAACTGCCGACACTTACGCCTTTCAGCGGCGAGATTGAGAGGCGTTGCGGAACTGCGGCTCCTGTATTTCGTACCGCTGTAATGAGCGGCGGCAAACACACACACACACACACTCACACTCACACTCACACACACATCCTCATAACAGCCTGCCAGCTCACACGGGCCTCAACCTGGCGGCTCCTGAGCAGGACTATGCTGACTCATGCTCATCGCTGACTGACATCGCCGGCGATTAAAAATGGCGGCTCAATGATCTGGAAAGAGCCGCCGCGCCGCGGACGGCGGGGAAAATGTAAAGCTCACAGAGGGAAAAAAAAAAAAAACACAAACCGCAGAACAAACAAAAGCCAGCACTTGAGTAATTTGTGTCTTCTGCGGAATAAATGAAGGACTGCTGGCTCCTTCACAAAGTGGAGCATTCCTTACTTAGCATGCGTCTCGTTATCACTCAGCTGAAAGAGTAAGAGCCACTTGAGCTTCATAATGTCCCGTAATAATCGCCGTGGAATTAAGTGCGAGCGGTTATGCTAAATCGGTCATTAATTAGGCATAATATTGTATTCATAAGCACATAATCCTATGCCAACGTATGGGCGCTTGCTTCGCTATATGAACCCTGTATCTTTGAGCTTTGGTTCGTTCCTGTAGTTTCAACATTTTTTGTCTCTTCATCAATATGCAACACTGGAGCTGTGAAATCTGCTAAAGAGCTCCAGATGTAATCAGATAATCTCCACCGAGGGGGAACCTGTGGTGCACAGACAAAAGCCTCTTTCAGGTATTGTTCTTGAGTACGTGTGCGTTGAGTGTTTCATAAAAGTGTGTCTGGAATGACAGCGGGAGACCGTTCGGGAGGATCTCCTTTGTATCTCTAAACCTACTACCACACAGTTCTAGTCTGACATCAAAGATTTACCAAAAAGTTCTGGAAACTTTGGCACCCGAGTGAGACCTATGATGAATACAGAGACCACATATGTTAATGCGACAGGTGAGTACATGCAGAAGATAACCACTGCTGAACAACAGAGAACTGGTCTAGTTCACACACGGACAACGAGCTGACTAAAATCTATCAATTAGTCGTTTTAAAAAATCATTAAATCGGCAGACAATTCACATTAAGCTGTCGGTCCACAAGCTAGAGGTTCAAAACGGCTAAAAAGCTAAATCTTTATCAGCTGTTACCCTCCATCACTGTGATCCAGGCCACAACCATTGCTGTGACTGCGAGGAGAGACACACAATAACACACACACACACACACACACAGAGATAAGACGCAGGCAAATGTTTGGGAGAAAGGACAAAAAGAAAGACATGAAATGATCATGGAGACAGATTAAGAAAAAAAGAGAAAAAAGTGTCGTGCGAGAAATAATCGCCAGGAGTGATAAGCGGACTGTCTGAGATGAATGCACATGCAGACAGGTGTGAAATCCAGACATTCGTTGAGTGACAGCAAAGGACGACTTGAAAGGGCATGACTAAGCCGATACGCGAGCCTCATCTGCAGCCATTTCCATGCTTGATGGTGCGGGGGAGGGGCGGGGGAGAGGCGGGGTGGGGGAGGGGCGGGGGGTGGCTCACCTTCCCCGGCGTTGTAGGCCAAGATGGAGCGCGTCCTCGTCTGCTTGCCCTCGATGGTCTTGCTGGAGCAGGTCTGAGAGCAGGTGGACCAGCTCGTCCAATCGCTGAGCACGCAGTCCCTCGAGCAAGGCACCTCGCAGGGCACGGGCCCCGGAGCCGGGGACGCCGTGCAGAGGCTCCTGTCCACTTCCTCTTCTGAGGAGAGGCAGTGACACAGTGGAAGGAAGGAAAGACAGGTGGGCTAAAGGTGCTTTTCAAAGTAAAATACGTCCAGATTGTCTGTTTACAATCAATGGGGTTTTCTATTGTAAAGAGGAGTAGTTTGTCAGTTTAGGGATATTGCAGGTGATATTTTGGAGCTGTAGCTGTAGCAGTTAAAGTGAATTTACATGAAAAATTCTAACTCTAAAAAAAATAAAAAAGAACATGTTTTCTAATAAAGGACCAATTAGCATCAACGTCTTCAGTGATGCAATTTGCTTCCATTTATTTTTTGTTTGCTATAAAGATTTTTCCTTAAATATTACGGCCGTTGTATTGCATTGCGTTATTTTTCCCTACAGATGAAAAGGGAGGGGATTTAAGGAAATCCACCTCAATAATTTTTAAAACACATTGCTCAAGCTAAGGAGAAAGAAACGAGGGAGAAAGCCAGCTCTTATTTACGTTTGTATGTGGAAAGGTCCATCTGGGTTTCCTTTCTTTGGGCTTTTTGGGGCCTGGAGTCTTTCATTGAAAATCAAAACAGATGGTTTTGTAGTTCCTAAACTTGGTTTATTGGTTATTCATTTTGAAATACCATCTGTGTTTACAGGTAACGACTGCCCCGAAATGTAAACGTCTTATACTGAAGGCTGAGACAGGTGGCTTTGTATATTTAATTAATGGTTATTACCGTCCTGAAATCCCTTATGTGTTCAGGTGTATACGTGTCTAAGTGTTGTAACTGAGACGATACCATCTGTGTTTCCAGGTACGTTTTTGTATTCGATGATCGTCTTGTGTACTGATTGTCTTGTGTACTTGTGAGTATAGTACTGCAATGATATAAGCACATTGTATTAGCACAGTGCAAAGACTTGCTGTTTTACTACAATACAATACTTTAACTTGTCCTCGATTGGAGAGTGAATCCAAAAGCTCAAACGCTTCAGAAGCTTCAAAAGAGAACCAATGATGCCGACACATGTCGATTTTATTCGGCAGTTGATGAACTACTACGCGGCAACTTTGGCAATGAGAATAAAGCCGACCAGGAATTAGATTATCACCGCCGAACTACACTTTGGCACGGAGACGATCGGAGCCGCCGCTCGTCTTAATCGGTGGAGCCGCGTCGAGTTCGTGCTCCTTTTCTTAAGACGTGTGTTCTCCCCCGGGAAAGAAGGGTTTCCAAACGGGTCCAAGTATCGACACACCGGCTTTAAAAGAGTGAAGATGTGAAACACCCAATAAAAAGAACATGCAAACGGTCCGCTGCGGAGCACTGAGAGAGAGAGCGTGTCCCGCAACGAGGGATCAAACAATCATGCAACACATTTGGCAGGTCATCTCCAGGTTGCTACATTGCATTTGGTGCAGCTTTAACTCCGAAAGGAGTTGCTTGGAATGTTATTCGCAAATGACGTTGAATTAAGGAAACCATGAAGCAAACCACAAACACCCAACAGACTGTCGTATCTACGCAGTCTGCTGGATTAATTCAAAAATATTTAACTTACGTATTCCGTATTTAGTAGAACCTTTAAATGTTACATATTCTTATTGATGCACTCTTTACTCTGGCTAATAGCAATAAGTGCACACACACATCTCCCGCCATGTCGTAGCAGGGAACACGTCTCCTCGTGAAAGCGACGCATGCTGGCAACATGTAAACCTCTCAGTGGGGGAATCTGGGGCTAGAACGGCTCACAAGCCCGACCGGAGGCCGCGGCGTTGCAACAAAACGTCAATTTGACGGATGCGCAGTGAACCAATCATGACCGGACTGAGAGGGCATGAAAATGAGAAGTGACAAGGGAGGCGAGCAAGTCTCGGTGTCACGCGGAGGGGAGGAGCAGGGGAGGGGAGGGGAGGGGAGGGGAGGAAGACCTCCACTCCTCGTGTGCAGAGAAGGAACGGCCGCCTGCCTAAGTGGGTGGCAGTCGGGAACACCGACGGCCACTTTCAGTGACATTCGTATCGACCTTGGCCTGACGGCTGCGTGGCCTTTTTTCTTTTACGCCCGGCGACGGGGCGCAGTGAGAGAAATATACACAGCTGACGCCGCAGTGAAAGCCCCCCCGAGGCGAAAAAAGTACAGACAGAACCGATCAATTTTCATCAGAGGAGGGGAGCGTATGTTGTGAGAGAATCAATAAACCGAAGCTAGGGGAGGAAAATAGAATCAGTGTCCTGCAGTGCAACTTCGCCCAATACCTGCAGTCGGTTCACGATTGGTGGACGATGATACACGGAGAACGTGAACAAAGTCACCTCGCAGGGTCGAAAAATGAGCACGAGGGGAGCGGGGGGTGGCGGGACATTCCTGCTGCTGAGTGGGTACAAATGGCAATTAGTCCACTCCTTTGCAAGAAAAGTAATAATGTAAATCAATAATGTGCTCCAGCTTTTCTTTTAATATTCGTCTGCAACCCGAAGGCGATTTGGAGTCTGGGAAGCGTCTCCGAACTTTTAGATTAAAGATTTACATCCGTAGTAAAAAACCAGGGCGCAAATCCGTCCGAGACCGGCGGCCACGGAGGATTGATCTGCTCCAGAGAGAGCGGCGTTTAATTGCGCGTGTCGAGAAGGGCTGTAATGAGAGATGCAACGTGAGGGGGGGGGGGAGGGGGGGGGGCGGAGCTTCAGCAGTGGGAGGGGGGCGCGGGGAGACGGATCTATTCAGGTACATCCGGCGCGGGAGGGGTGACGTTGAAAAATATAAGATTCCTACTGGGTCAAAAAGCAGGAGGAGCCAGCGGGCCTGTAGGAGTCCCCCCCCCCCCCCGCCATACCCTCACCCCCCCTCTCACCGTTGCCGTTGACACACCGGAGCAGTGGCAGCTGAGCGCCGGCGCCGCACGGCGTCCCGTCGTCGGGGACGCACGGGTCCAGGCCGACCAGCCGCCAGTCGAAGCAGCGGGGCTCGTCGCACGGCACCGCCTCCACCAGGTGGGGGCAGTTCCCGGGCCCCCCCGTCGGCTCGTTGGCGATCCGCCGCTTTCTCAGTTTGAAACCTGCAACGGCCGTGAAGACTAAGAGCGAGAGCCAATCCACGTTTAGAGTCACACGGGGAAATGACATGTGATGTAAACATTTTAATTGTTGCAGCTGCAACGTTGATGCACCATTATTAACAATCTAACAATGTACTTTTACTCTCATGGCGCTTTCTGTGGAACGATGTCGGATCCAGGAATTCTACCAGCAATGGAGACATTTTAAACCGTGACACTGGTGCTTTTACTTAATTAAAAGGATCAGATGATGGATGCTGATGATTAGCTTGGCTCGGTTTGATGGCTGCCTGCTTGAAACAGCACATTAACACTAATGAGGGGAAACCTCAATGATTTGCTCACACGGGACGAGCTGGAGGCGGCCGCTCGTCTGGCCCCGCCCATCTCGTTCCACATGTGGCCAATGACATGTTTTCACGCCGTTGAGCTTCCACTTACTCTCTCTCTCTTACATACATCACATCAGATTCATGTGAGTTTATGTTCAAAAAATAAAATCCCATTAACCGTGCGTGTACCTTTCTTTCCAGCCTGGTCATCACAGTTCTCGAAGGTGCAGGCCCCCCAGGCCCCCCAGGGAGACACCTCGCAGTCGATGGGACAGGGGATTTGGCACAGCTGCGACCGGTTGGGAATCGGACCCTCGCACATCTTGTTCTCCACCGGGCGGGAGGCTGCGCGAGAAGAGAAACAGTTTAAAAAAGGAAACCCTCTTTGCTTTGATCCTATTCCGGTTTGTCTTAATGCGAGGACGTTTTCAGCAGCATCGCACTCCGAAGGGACGGAAACAAGGCTCATTTACTTTGATTCCAGGCAGGAGAGTCCCCATGGAGAGCAGATGATTGTGGAGACTGGGGGGGGGGGGGGGACATGCTCGTGAAGACATTATCCCTTTGTCTGTTTTTTTTACGGCGTGTCAGAATGATAAATTAGCTGAAGATGATCTCTGAGCGGCACAGAAGGTTGCGGAGCCTCGCCCTCACCGGAGGCGGCGGAGAGGATGAAACCACGCGGAAGGATCAAGACAACGCTGTCTATTTTTTGGCTGGTGTCTGATGAGGTGTAATCCGGCACCTTCTCCCGCGAGTCGCGCTAACATTTCTTTAAGCTGTTCAGGATTCATTCCTGAACGATAAATAAAAGGTGATGTGCAGAGTTTCAGAGGATGCAGAGTTTATGCATTTATACATGCACGTGGAATATTTCAGTTGGTGTTATTGGCATTTTTTCCAGCAGTGCTGCAGTATCTTCCAGAGCTCTGCATCCGTGTTTCTTTATTGGGTGCCAGAAGGTGAAGGGTTGATGGGTAATGTGAAGAGACAGTGATTGAAATTAAACTTTTAGCGCTGTCGCGAAAAAAAAAAAAAAAACAGAATTTTCGGAGACATTTGGGCCTCCAAAAGGTTTCAAATATTTGCTCAGTAACCCCTTCAAAGCTCACGTTATCTGCCGCTTGCATAATCAGTTCAAAGGTTTTTTTTAAATAATCAAGGCTCGTGGGTAAATAAAATCAACTAACAAGCTGCTGTTTCATAAGCGAGATAAGAAAGTTTACAAATCCTCCCATCTGACTCTCGTCAAGCGGGTTTCCCGAAATGTCAACCTATAATTGCTTTAATCCAACAAGGCGCCACCTCGGCGCTTCCAGGTCGTTCTTGGTGATAAGAGGGACTTGTGCTCACTCAGCAGACAGGTTCAATCCCCCCAACCCACAATCCGTCTGACAGCCTTTTTCCAGCTGAACACACACACACACACACAGATTAATTTACCAATATGCACATTAAATACTAATGGAAAAACCTTCTGGTGTCTGTTTGGACTCAAATCTAAATAGTTCTACGGTAAACAAAAAAACCTGGTACGTAAAAGCCGAATTGTTTTATTCCTTCCTTAGAACAAGGCGTGGGTCGGCAAATGAGGATCACTAAATTGTTCATCATTTTTCAAATCATTTTTCCCTTTCAGTCCTTCTATGTCTGAGATAGAACTCAGACACACACACACACACACACACACACACACACACACACACACACACAAAGGAAAGTCCCCCTTGTGTTAAACTGATGTCTTAAAATGCTCCGAGGTGGCACGGAAGTTAAAAATAAATCTTTGTATGAACCTTTTCTTTGTAAAAACGTTCTTCCTGGAGGATATTTAATGAGTCACAAAAAAAAAAGAAAAGAGAAACCCTTCACATGTTCAACCAGAGGTTTCAGTATTTCGACTATTCCTACCAGGCATTTAAGAGCTTAAAGTCTCACACAGTCAGCAGAGCTGATTCATAATTCCCTAAGAACTGTACAGGGGAAGAAGGCAAGTGGGGCTTTTGAAATGCAAGGAGGTTAATTCCTCCCACACATACACTGAAAGTGAAAATACTGAGTTTGCTGAGCCACCGTTAATCCTCGTCTTATTGCTGAACTACACCGACTTCCATCTCTCAACATCAATCCACTTGGGAATACGACGCGGAGGACTCGCCGAGTAGAGAGAAAAAGAAGCCCTCACTTCCCGCTTGGACTATTTTTACAGCGTATTCTCCAGAGGATTCTTTTTTTTTTTTTTATCTATTGTGCTGGAGTGACAACAGAGGAAGAAATCTCTCGCGCTAGTGTGGCTAAACTGTCTGCGGCGCCTCACCAGCCGTATTCCGTCTGTGGAGGAACAAAGCTCCGACTCCTCTGCCCAGATTTTTATGGGACAATACAGAACTTTGTTGTAATACCACTTGTCCCTTTGTTGGATTTGGCAGCGACACCGAGCAGTGTGGGCTCTGTTGAAGGGCGCTGTAATGCCGTGTAGAGTTAACGTCATCAGAACTCTAAAACAACCTTCAACGTGTTGTTTAAAACAATTTGTGAAGTGTCATGTTTTTTTCATTTATGGTCATTATTTTACATTCAAAAGATGAAAGCAGCAAAATGGGAAGCCTGAGAAAAGAGCGTGAAGGAAAGAGGAGGTGAAGGAACAACTGCGAGAGAAGGAAATGGGTTAGGAGACGAGAGGAGACGGGGAGAAACAAGGAGATGAGAGGCGACAAGGATAGGTGTTAGGATAAGAGATGAAAGGAAGGAAAGGCGAGAGGCGGAGACGGAACAAAAATAGATGTTGGGTGAACAGAAATGAGAAGAGGCCCCAGTAGGGCTGTTGCGATATGCGATAAATTGTCGCATCCCACACTCGCTGACATCGCGTGCAATCATATATTCATTTTACATGAATATATGATTGCACACAGACACAGAGCGGACACGGGAGGTGAAGAGAAGCAAGCAAAGCAGGTGCAGTGGAAAGAAAGGAGAGGCGTTGAAGGAAGGAGAGTGAGGAGAGGAAACAACAATACAGGATCGGTGAGGAGAAATTAAGAGAAGAAAGGAGAGAAAAGGTGGAGATGAACTAGTGAGGAAATAATAAAGGGTAAGCACGGGAAGAGTGGAGTAAAAAGAAAGCATCGAGGAAAGAAAGGATAGCAGAGAAACAAACACACAGAGTGAACAGAAGGACAGAAAGAGAAAAGGAAAATAAATGTGAGAAGTAGCGGAGGATAAGAGGAGGGTAGGAGACAAAGGGAAGCGGTTCGCATAGGAGAAGAAACAAGGAGAACCAGAGCCAAGGAGCAGGGGGACGGGTAGAGGAGAGGAAACAAGGAGAAAGAAGAGGAGACTGACAACGCCCGGTGGAAGCGAATAGATGGGAGCCGGTAGCTTCGTTATCAGCGTGACTAAAAGCACCTACCTGTAATCTGGAAGGTGATGGAGAGGAGAGGGGGGACACTAGGCTTTTGCTGTCTTTGGGTCTGGCCCGCTGCAATTACAGGGGAGACAGTGCTATTAGCTAGGCACACACAGAGGGAGGGGGAGGGGGGCGGGGGGGGAGACAGCAGCAGAGCCGGGCCTCCGACCGCAGACCTTCAGGTTGGAGATGTTGATCACAAAATAACGTCAAAAGTTGCTGTTTTTATACTTCTGTTCACATAAATAAGAATAAAATTAATTATATACAATAATATAGAATATAAAATAAAAGGCTTCATTGTATTAACCGTTGGTTAAGACGAGACTTCTCACGGATATCCATTGGTGTTTGAGACGAACAGTAGCTGTTAGCGCTACGTGACAAAGCTTTCTATAACCATTGTCTGTCATTGTTGGGACTGATGGGAGGCTTAATGCTAAGCTAGGCTAACCCCCCCGTCCTGACTTCAGCTCTGCCTGCAGACGGTTCGACGTTTCTTCTTCCTGTCACTTAACTTCAGGGGCTTTTAAGTCCATCCTCTCAAATGCTTGCAAAGGGGACCAGAAATGTCAGCTCCCGCACGGCGGGGAAATTTGGGGCTCCACAGGCTGCAGCTGCAGCGGCTCGGCAGAAAGCCACATTAACAGAGGAGGTGCCGTGTGATGTCGCTAAGCCTGCGATACTGATCTCGGGTCAGATGGGAGTTACTCCCTTGTAAAGATTAAGGTTATGGTTTAGGAGGTGGGGAGCTGACTCCAGATCTCAGCCCGAGGGCTCCTCCGCAGCCCTTTAGCACGGCGAGAAGAGAGCGCTGGCTGCATCTAACTTCACTGAGCCACTGACTTCCTCTGTGTCTCGGTGGTATGCTGGGAGATTAAACCCCCGCCACAGATGGGAAAGAAACCCTGTGCCAAGAAGATAAGAACTTTGTGGATGTATTTGTAGGACATGTGTTTGTGCAGAAGCACGCAGGCGAGTCACGCACAGTTCTGCACCGAAAATATATTTAGTATACTGTATCAATCTAAGTTATAATCTAAAAGATGCGTTAGTAGCAATCATTTAGTTTTAGAATGAATTTCTGGACATTAAGTTTAATGATATAATTGATATAATTTATTAATTTAATTTTCTGACTTTCCATTCCTTTGATTCTCTTCAGGCTAAACGGATCATTTATTAGCAGGCTAATGTCCTCTGTCTTGTCAATTAGTGCTAGTTACGACAAATTGCATGTAAGCACGTATCATGGATCATTAGTAACTAGCAGGTTAAAAGGTCTTTAGTTTGGTTGGATCTCTAGATTCACGTATATTGCCCCAGTCTGTAGCCAACAATTGAAATTGTTCTGGTGCTGTGCTCATTGACGGCTATTTCCACAGCTGAGCCAATGAGGGCTTTGTGAGTGGGATTAAGAACGATGATGTCATCTTCCTGTCCCGGAGCCAGCAGAAAATGCAAAAATAAACGTCAAAATGGGGATTAGACCGACACAGCAAAGGAAGCATTTAATGTGAAACGATCCAGCATGGGGCCACGCCTCTCATGAAATACACGCCAGTGTTTGGGGGGTTTGGGGGATGTAAGACGCCGTGTAGCAACGCCTGCACAAATGATCAGTCTTTGCTGCGGCAGAGGTCGTGTTGACTTTGGTCAACAGCCTCCCGAGATCAATACAACTCAAAACTATGAGTCGATAAACAGAATCTATAGATTTGTTAACTCAAATTGTTGCACGGATAGTGACTTTGTCACCTGTGAAGAATTAATAATGAGCTATTGTTATTATTTTAATGTACATATTTTTAAACTTATTTTGTACCTTTAAATTTCGTCAACTGTTTTTATTACCTTTTCTCGGGAAGGACATTGAGAACTTCATTATTGTAAATTCTATTTAAATTGCTCATTATATTTCCTCTGTCCATGTGTTATTTTTGTGAATTGGTGGTCTGTTTCTCAGCAGGACTACTGGAAATTCATATTTTAATCGAGTGTGGTGAAAAAGTGTTGTAAGGGCCACGGAAATAACCCATTAAAGCCCATTACATCCTTTCAGTGGGGATTCAAGTGTTACTTTTAACTCATAGGAACGACCATGGCGCCCAGTTATCCGTAGGGATTATTTCGTGAACATAATGACGGACTGGATAATGCAGCAAAAACAAAATGACGTCGGAGTCTTATGGGCTGATATCTCAATGAATCCACAGATTATACTTAACCCCTTTAGATTGAGTTGAGTGGACTTCTGGATCTGGGTTTGTGTCTCTCCCAAGTTTGAAGCGAGCGGGTGTCTCACCTCTCCGTAAGCCCGGCCTCAGGCTAACGGATTTAACGGTTTAACTTTAAGAGTGCAGCTTTAGTTTTAAGCTGGCCTGAAAAGAGAAATGACAAACGGAGGCCTCGCCACTCGTGACCAGTGACTCGGTAGTCGCAGCGGGAATTCGCCAGCAGACAAAACCTCTCTTAACGAATCGCGCTTCAAAGATAAAACTAGAAGCAGTCGATGAAGCCACAGTGGCATATTTTGGGGGGGAAAAAAACATGCCATTTACAGTAAATGTAAATGTAAATGATACAGGTATACGAGTGTCATTTTACATTAGGTCCAACCAACACGTAGGCTTATGTCTGTTGCGGTTTCGGAGATGCAATTATCCAGGACACTGCAGCTCTTATGACATTCACTGTGCCAAAAAAAAATAAATTATGAATCCTGCAGCAAAAAGGAGCTGGTGGAAGAGAAAGTGATTCCTCCTTAAAAACATAAATAATGCACACATGTTCAGCGAAGGGATTCCTGAAAAATGGATGTTGTTGTTATGATCTACTAAGCACTAGAACGTTTCCTACCGCGACCGATAGAGTTACAGAAGAAATGCTAAACGCTATGCTAATGCTAACTGTCTGTTGGGGACACTTTTTACATGTATGGCTGCAGGTGGGTCGGATTTGAGTTCCTGCTTCGGTTTGGCTCAGTTCGTTGCAGCGCTAAAAAGTGTCCTGTTTTTGTAGTTTAAATAATGTAAATAAGGATTTAGTGCTTATCTAGGGCTTCAGGAACTCGAGCATTAATGCTACACAACTTGTCCTTGCTTGTATTTTCTTACCTTGGTCCTTTTCTCGGAGGTCGTCGAGGTACTTCAGCAGCTCGGCGTTGGCCTGGACGCAGTAAACCTCCCTGGTCTGCAGGCCCCCCCCCACAGAGCCCCGTCAGGTTGCCACGCCGACGGTCCTGTTGGCCTAGCAACGCGTCGACCCGGCAGTCGCTCCACTCTGTGCTCCTCCAGGTGTAGCTACGGAGGACGAGAGCGGTGGGCGCGGCGCTGAGTCAAAGTACCGGATGTGTTGTGTGGTTACGATCTATTAATTCTTTTTTCTGAGCTGCACTTCTCAGTTCGCAGTACGCACGGGAACGTAGACAGTTAATGGACACTTGAACCGCCACTTCAGCATTTATTCTGACTTCTGCATGTGAATATATGCGATGAATATTTATTCTACTTGGTCCCAACTCTGCTTGTCACCACAGCTGGGACAGTCTGACGCAGTCTGCAGACATCAAAAAGCAGTGAGAGGAAACTAAGAATCAAACATTTTTGATTTCTAAAGAAAGAAAGTTCTATAAAAAGAAAGCCAAACTCTCTTCAAGATGAGAGTCATGCAGGAGAGTGTTTGGGTTGCTGTGTTGGCCACAGCTGTGAAAAAGATGAAACGGGACGAAACAGAGGGAATTGAGGCCCGTTTGAATCTTTGTGTGTTGGGAGAGTTTGTAGGATATCTTTCCCGTGTCCCTTCATTTGTCTCTACTTTGCGTCTGGCTCCATCCCAAGCACTTACCGTAATCTATCTCCTTATGCTGCCTCCGGCGCACACACACACACACACACACACACACACACACACACACACACACACACACACACATGAGCGACCCAGGAGAAAGAATGAGCTTGGTGAGTCGGGTAAAAAGGGGACCGACGTGTGCAGCCTCAGTCAGGTTGAACGCCGTGACAGGATTCTTTTCATGGGCTTTATTGGCACTCAGAATGAACCCCTGCAGAGTGCTTGGTACCATAGCGAAGGTTTTAACCGCGCTGGAACCACACAGGGTGGTTTTATCACCACCTAACATGCATTTGTGTCCCTCTGAAACTGCTCTTTGTATCGAGCGGGTGAGGGTAAGAGGGGGGGGGGTCACTCACGTGGAGCAGGGTGGCACACCTTCCCCCTGAGGTTCACACGACTCAGAGTCCTCCAGCGGCGTGCACTCCGCCCCCTCGCCCACGGGGAACTGGACCACCTGTCTGCCGCGGGTGCGTCGGCCCGCGGGGGACGCCGGGTCCAGGCAGGTTTTGGAGCAGGGCCCCCACTCGGCCCAGTCGGTCAGCTGGCAGTCTTTGGGGAGGACGCAGGGCCGGAGGGTCAGCGGCGGGTCCCACGGGGCGCACAGGCTGGGGAGAGGGGAGAAGACGAGAAGGCGGGGCGGGGGATTGGTTGTGAGATCCATGTCGGTAGAGGGAGAGGAGAATAAGGCCGCACGGTTCCAGTTGTATTCACCAGTTCCCCCTGGTACCAGCCAGAGGAGAAAGTGTCACGCTTGTAATGTACACCACCCAAGTCTGCAGGAAAGTCTTGAACTAGCCGTAGCCCATAGTGATGTTTTTTTTAGGATTAAAAGATTTAATGCCAATTGGCTGCTAGCTGTCCAATTAGCGCGTCGCGTACAAGTATTGATCTTCTCAAGAACATTTTTAAGGATGTTTAGTTATAGCGACAGAACCCACCCTTCATTAGGGATAAGGACCATTGAGTATGGCCAACAAAACTCCACGAACATTTAAGAAGCTCAAACTGGATAAATGTTCGTGAAGTGCATGTCCTAGGACAACCCAAAAACAACCCCGTGATCCATCGCTCACACACACCCTTTGATCATCCAAATGACGTTTAGATGTAATAAATAACTGGTCGTCTCCTCAGGCTGCTTCCGAATCGTTAGGAGATTTGTTTGTGAGGAAAGCCGACCGCTCCGTTCTCCCCAGTCTGGATGTCCCCCCCCCCCCCACTCCCCTCGGGGGGCGGCGCAGCTGACGAGCCATTAGCGCTAATTACGGCTCTGCTTCATTTAGAAACCTCTCATTTGGATGTTGCCACCACACTTCACCTCCAGCGACTCAGACTTCTGGTGCAGGAGGAGACGCGTGAGCTGGGTATCTGGTCTCTCTCTCTCTTTGACTCCCGTGTCTTTGCAGATTAAAACACCTCGCCGGTCTCTGAGGCTGGATGGCGAGGTGGATGGCGAGGTCAAGATTTTCCTCAAAATCACTTTTTGCATCGGAGGAAAACAATGAGGAATTTTGACGTGATGCTTCGAGGGTGATGGCTGGATTTACTGTATCAGATTGTTGTGTTTAAAAAAAAAAAGAAGAAAAGCCTCTAATGCAGCCAATGACCCATTTCCCTCTCCCTCCCCCCTGCATCTGGATCTTTTGAGTCTGCCTCGATGGATGTGTGCATATTCGAGCATTTCGGTGGAGATTTCACAGTTGTTGCAAAGGATTCATTATTTCTTCATCTCAGTCATTCAGACAGAATGAGGACACAATCGTTCCCTATTTAAATAAGTAAGATGATGTCTGAAAAATGCCTGTAGCGTTTACACAGTGACTCGCCATAGTGGACTCAGAAACACTTGTACCTACTTACTTATTGAGCGGCATTTAGAGCGTCCGGTGAAATGGTCTTAATACATCATTTATTTGTTCACATAAATAACAACCCAACAAATCTGAGAGGAAATGGCCAAAATTAGAAAGAAGAATGAAAAAAGGAGCCCGCACCCCCGTGGCGCTCCTTAAACGCAATGATGCAACGTGGCACAGTGGAAATATTCAAAAGGCCATGATGCAAGATGAACTGGGTTAGGAAGAGGCGGCCCTGTTGGAGGCGAGAGGACCAAAAGGCTCCATGACAGATGTTCATCAAACTAAATTGGAAATGAGGTGAGGAAGATGTTCTAGTTCATGTCTTCACTGGGAAGTTTGCGCTATTTTTTTTCTCCCACAAATGTGACACTAACGACTATTAATATTTCAGGACAAGACGTAAACAAGTCAAGGATTAATATTTACGCTCCTAAGGGCACGCAGGGCTGTTTTCACGGTTCCTTTGAAATATGTGAAGCTATTGACGTGTTTCACTGACATCGTCACCGATTTGTTCCTGAAGATCAGAGACTCCAGAGACAGAGAGAGAGAGAGCCTCCTCCACGGTGGCATTCAAGTTACCGTCAGTCGAGGGAACGGGAGCAGCTCTTTAAGACCACTGGCCACGTGGTTAACGGCAACAAACGCTGTCTGAAAGGTGCACAGCTGCTATGGACTTTTAAAAAAAATGTACCAGATGGAACAAAAACGATTGTTTTCAGGTGTTCAAATACTAAAAACATCTCGTTTGTGGCGTTCTCTGCTGCTCAGGGCCGGCCCAAGGCATAAGCGAACTAAGCGGCTGCTAGGGGGCCCCAAGCAGCCGCTTAGTTTGCTTATGCTGCACGCAGCCCTAGTTTTTATCATAACCTCACTGTATTTGTTTATAATTTTCGCTATAACAGTATAGCGTGACATTTGTGCCAATAATCTTCTAGCACAGGTGACTGTGCGTGGTGGGAGGGGGGCCCCCAAATAAAATTCTGCTTAGGGCCTCCAAGAGGCTCGGGCCGGCACTGCTGCTGCTGCTAAGTACGGTTTGAGAGGGAATAGAGAGCTCTCGGATGAGCGAGGCTTTTTTCTCTCCAGCAATTTGACTTCATTTCTTAATAACTGAGGTCATTTTGAGTGACACTTTTCTTAACTTTTTTATAATTCCTATAACACATTCACTCCAAACCAGAGGACAGAATGGAGAAAACTGCATTATTTTGTGATTTAGTGATTGATGTGATATCAGCATCGGATACGCTGCGGCAGAGCGCTGACGAACACGCGGCCGCCTCCCGCCGTCGAGAGAAAGAGGGCTTTCAGGGGGACGGATTTGGCATCTTATTAGAAATGCTCTGATTCGAGGACGACTATAGGAGTCGAAAAGTGCGGTGACGAAAATAAATCGGTGGCTGGAGATGTTGATGATGAAATGAGACAAATTTAGATTCAATAAAACGCATTACCTCTGCTGAACATTAAAGATAATTGCCTCATTTAAAAATGAATGTTTCACCTTTACCCAGGCAATGAAATTGAAAGGGCATATAAGTGCAGAGAGAAATGAACGAAAAGAAATCAAATTAACTTTATGTCACATTAACATAGAAATGCAGCCACTCACTTGCGACCTGCGGCGCTGCCGTTGCGGTGTGTGCAGGTCACTTCCCGGGTCTGGTAGCCCACCTGGATGTCCCAGAAGGGGCTCTCCTGCCGGTTGAGGCGGTTCCGGGTCCGTTTCTTCTGGATGAGCTCTCTGGTCTCCGGGTCTTTGACGCCGGCCCGCTCCCTGAGCCCTCCGCCTTTCCCTTTCCTGCGCTTCACCTGGCGCGCCGCCCGCGTCCGCGGGAGGGCGCAGGCGCTCCACGGCCCCACCCGCAGGCTGTACATGCCCTCCGGACCCGCGCAGCGCCCCGCTTTGCAGGACTGGAACTCGGTTAGGTTGAGGCAAGCCGCGCCCCCGAAAAGCGGAGGGACCAGGACGCTGCGGACTCGGTTCCTGAGGCCCGTGCCACAGGTTTTGGAGCAGGACGTCCATGGCGAATACTCGGAGAGCACACAGTCCCGAGGGCAAGGGATCAAACAATCCTGCTCCAGACGAGGCTTGAGCTCAAAGTACTCGCAGATGGCGTCCTCCGCCGGAGACGCGTCCGCTTTGAGTGCGCAGCTCACCTCCCGGGTCTGAATGCCCTCCTCGCCTCCGCTGCACGCGAACGGCCGCGAGGTCCATAAGGTCCTCGCCGAAACCGGCACGCACGCGTTCCAGGCGCCCAGCTGCCAGGCGTAGAGGTCCTTGTGCCAGTCGCACACGCGGAAACAGTTCCTCTGGTTGGAGGGCCGCTGGCCCTGGTCACAGTTGGTGTGCAGCGTGGTCCAGCCGTCCACGTGGGCGCACCACACCGCCCGGCTCTGGCTGCCCCCCGGGCCGCAGTCGCTGCCCATGCATCTTCCCCACGGACCTGGGCGACAAAAGAGCCGGGTTAGTTTACGGTGGGAAGATGTGAATGAATAGCAGACGGTGTGCTTTTAGGCGGAAGAGGTGTACGACAAAACAGCCTGATGAGCAACAATTTGCTTTTTTTTTTAGTTTTGGTTGGCGTCCTTCAGGATTTGCCAACGGTGTACCTCTTTGTGGGATCGTTATTGTCTTCTTCTTCTTATTTATTTATTATAAGTGTCTTAAAAGCAGATTCATTTTTGAGTCATAGGGTTTGTGAGGTGACGGAAGCATTCTAAATCAGTTCATCTTTGATCGTCTCACGACGTCCACGACATTTGGCAGCTCATTGAGTGAATATGCAGAACTCAAGTATGAGCCACGGCTTTCATGATAAAACACGACTGCACGGGCTGTGATCTCCATGTGTTGAGAAAAAAAAAAACATCCTGTAGCTACATAAGTAACACTCACTGATGCCTTTAAAGCAGAAATCCACCTCACGCGAGCAGCAATAAGTCAAACCCGTCGGAGCCTCTAATGCCGGAGAAAGACGGTTCACTTCGGGAGGAAAAGCCTGTAATGCGTCTTCAAGGACGACGCAGCGGGTTCACAGGCTCCTCTGGCGCCGCCCTTGATGTGGAACGCGTTGGCAGCCCGCAGCGGAGCGCGTGCCAGTGCAAGGTGAGGCGAAAAGTAAAAAATGTCACCCATTGGGGTCAGTTGTCAGTTGTGCGAGGCAGAGACAGGAAGTGCAGCAGCGATAAACATATCTGAGAGGAGGGAGGGAGAATATTCACACACAGCAGACAGACGCAGATGCAGATCCAGACAGATGCATCATTCCCGTCATTCAGTTAAAATAACCATAGTTAACCCAATCATCCCATCTCAGCTGGAACTCGAAGCTGAAAAAATGCATCAATTAAAGCACTGGCAGTGTGTTATCGGGAAGCCGATCACACCGGTAGGGCAGCTTCACTTTTCCCCCCTCCCATTAAAGTCCTAAGTAATTGATTAAATCAGCAGCGGGGCCCCGGGGCTGATTGGACCCTTAGTGGGCAGCCGGTGCGTGAGGGCCGCTGGCGTTGACCCCTCGTCCACGCAGAGTTTTTAAATCACTCCTGCTGGGGAGTCGGGAGCACGTTTGCGGCCTGATTGCCTCTGATGAGGGCGGCTCGCTGCCCTCATCAGAGCGGCTGATGCGGCGCACAGGATCTGCCGCGCGGCCTTGGCGACGCCGGACTCACAGGAGCCTCGGAGCGCTTTCTCAGAGCTCGGTTTTCTCCATGGCGCCGCCGACACACTCAGTCGATACGTCATAATGGGCCCCGTGGGCCCCGGAATCACTTCGTGCTACTGGTTTCCATTAACTCTGGAGTTTAGGAGGAAGATGCAGAGGGTGAACCGCATTAGTATTCCCTCGACCGACCCCCTGAGTCCATAAAAAAGATGTGCCGTTCTAATGCAGTAATGGCAAAAGCTTTTGGCCATCACGCAAACTGATAAAGGAAGTGAATGTTATCCCGAGGGCTGAGAGGAGAAGAATGCAGAGGAAGAATTACAAAAAGAAAACCCAGTTGAAGAAGATTAAAGACCAGAAACGCCCCCCCCCCCCCCCCCACCCCCCCTCCGCCACCCCCTCCACACCCCCACCTGAATCTAATCCACCCCAGATGGACACTATCGTCTCCAGGACTTCCGTCTGGCTCGGCTCTCACTCCTCCAGGATGTGGAATATAGCAGTCGAGCTACCCGACCTCGGTTACATTCGACTCGCCTGGTTCTGAGGAAGCAAAGCAAGACACTCGTTTGTTCTTCTTGTTCTTCCCTCGCTGTGGTCGAGATGCACTTATTGTGAATCGCTTTGGATAAAAGCGTCAGCTAAATGACATGTACTGTAATCTCATATCACGTTTCCGGCCGTTTGCCCGGTTTGCCACTCTGCGCATGTACGTTCATGTGCAGCTCCAGCAGCCAACTTTTCAATATCGCATGCAGTGTGACAGCGCCGAAAGTGTGAAAACAAAAACGACATGCGGCGGCTCCGTTTCTCCTGTGTAGGAGAAAATATGAACTGAACTATCAATAGCCGTCACTCTACTGTAATGTATATTAATATCTCTATATGGCAGGTGTTGCGGCTATCAACCAATCGTCGCTGAAATCCGATCACATTTTTGTTAACAAAGTCAAATCAAATGAACAGACATCAGAGATCGGTGGAGAGACGCAACGCTGTGATGTGTATCTGCGTCACTGCTCAAGCGAGTACCAAGGAAACTAAACGCAGTAAATCTTATAGTTGAAAACTTGTCGCTGAAAGTTTGCATTCAACCAAGTTTCTATCATTTCTTTTCTTGAAGTAGTATTCGAGTAAAAAATAAACCGCAACCTTTTTATTCTGATCGTGATACGGGTTGTTTTAAAGATTATCTGATGGGGATGTGTCAGGATAAATGCCCCGCCCCCCTCCACCGCAACTCCCAGGTGTATCAAAATCAGACATTTATGATATTTCTATTAAAGGAATACATAACTAGTCTGCCTCAATCAGTGGAATGAAGTTGTGTCAAAGCGCTGTAGGGTGAGAGCCTTGTTAAGAAAAGTGCATTCAACCTTTTTACACACAGTTACAACCTGGCAGCGTGTTGGCAGTGTTTCTATGTGACGCATTGTGATAATAAGCCGCAGGGTTAAAGCCAGTTAATGTGTGTGTGTCTATATATATACATATATTGTGCTAGCCTCGGGTCTCCAGGGATTCACTCTCCCACTCACTCTCAGTCAGTGAGGATGAGCTCTGTCCCCCTGTCAGACTAAATCACACACAGGAAGATGATTTTACAGCGGTTTGGTTTCATGGATGGCTCTACTTGTTTTACGGATGCGGCTGCACACAATGAAAGGCTCCTCTCGGTGTGTTCGTGGTATTTCCCGGTTGGTAAAAAGCCCAAATCAAATCCACTAAAACGCTCCGGTGGAGCTTGTTTCATGGTTACACAAGAAACAATAAAAAGACTTGTTTTAATTTGATGCAAATTTGCCGGGAAACTGATCATCAGTTTCCAAGCAACACAGCAAGATGTCCGGTAACATTTGTTAGTTTTAACAACAAACCAGCGTTTGTAAAAACGTCAAACTGAGTTTTTGAGGGTTCCACGAATAAATCCCACCGACTACAAGGTGATAATTGCACGTTTGCGTGCCCTTCGGCCAGTATTGGAAACATTGAGCTTGCAACATGTAGTCACATTAAGCTCAATAATGAATTTTCTCTCGCCGAGAGCCACAGAACAAACGTGGTGGGCCCTGTTTGTTTGTGCTGAAGAACAAATGCACGGCGGCGCCGCGGTTCAAAAGACGGCTATTTGGGTGCCAGATGGACATTTAGCCTTTCCATCTTAATGGGCCGCAGCATGCGGCGAGGGGAGAAAGGGAACGAGACCAGGGGCGGACACTTAACATCAGAGGGAGCAATTTGAGCAGCTCCGCGTTCACGGACGGTTGTTAACCCCCCCCGACCTGCATTCGGGGCGATGGCTGCCCGGGGGCTGAGCGCGGCGCGGCGCCGAGCCACGTCCGCCGCGTTCGCTCTCCGCTCACACTTGATCTCGATTTCATTAGCTGCAACGCCTCCACTGTGCGGGTCCGCGCTCACATGTCGGTTTCGTTCAGCTTTATCACGGCAACAGTAAGTGGTCAAAGCGGGTAAGAGAGGGGAGGGGGGGGTCAAATTACACTGTATGGGGCACTAGTCAAGTAAAATAGAGAGCTTTTAGTAAAAAAAATGACATTCAAGTGAAGATACCCATCACCATGACATTTCTAAGAATTTGTACTTGAAGCTGAAGCAGAAATATACTTTAGTTCCTCTTGTTTACAGAAAGGCTGAGCATGTTTAGATGTTACATTATGACATCCTCCGAGGATTCAGGAGTGTCGAGATAAATTACAGAGAACGCGCTCCGATGTTAACAACGCCCACATGCCGAACTGCGACGAGATCACTGCTGGCAGCAGAAGAAAAGAGAATCCTCCCAATGATCAGAGTCAAATGGGGGGGAACTGCAGCTTCCACGCTCACAACTTCAAACTGTCGGCCTCCGAAACAGACGGATTCCCAAAGGTCAAAAGCACGGCGCTGAGAAGAGATCGCCCATGGGGGACCGTGGGGGGTCGTCCAACTCCATCGGTTCCCATGTAGAAGACTCTTCGTGAAGACGTGCAATCAGGCATCCGGAGGCAAAAGATGGAAGAAAAGCACAGTGACGAAGGCAGCAGCGCGTCGCTGCGCACGCACACACACACACACACGCTTCAGTAGAGACGCCCCGGTGTCCGTCGGTTACAAACCCGGTACCCTTGACATTCTCGAGCAGAGACAAAACGACGGCAGAAATCTCCCATCGCAGGGAGGTGCACTGCAGCGCTTTCTCCCCTCTCCTCTGAAATGTTCTCAGAGGTAAACGTTCTCCTATAAAAGAGCCTTTCTGGTCTTCCGACCGAACGTCATTCACCCGCCACAGGGGGCGCACTCACAGCATCACGGGTCACAGCGACACGGGAGCGCGGCGGGTGGAAGGAGGTGCAGGTCGGGCCGACCTTCAGGCCAGCTTGCCATTGATTGCCTCCCAGTCTTTTTCGCCCCCCAGTGTTCGAGTGCTGGAGGAGCGGAGCCGGTTCCAGGGAAGGAGGCCGCTCCAGATTCACGGCTCGATGCTCACGACGCGTGTCGGGGGCTGCTGATTATCAGACCTTCACGCCGTGCCGCCTGATTGGGACTGATCGAGTTGCCCGTCCGCCCACCATTCGAGCCGAGGCGTTTGAGGCTAATTAGTGTGAATCAGAAGTACTAGGTGATGGATCAATCCATCCATCCATCCATTCCCCCAGCATTACCACCCGCTGAGCTGAATCGGACCGATGACGGAAAACCTCGCTAACCAGCGCTGACAATTACATCCAGGGCCGGCCCAAGGCATAAGCGAACTAAGCGGCTGCTTGGGGGCCCCAAGCAGCCGCTTACTCCGCGTATGCTGCAAGCAGCCCTAGTTTTGTATTATAACCTCACTGTATTCGTTTATCATTTTCTAAACTAAGCGGCTAGTTCGCTAGCTCGCTTATGCTGCAAGCAGACCTAGTTTTGTATTATAACCTCACTGTATTTGTTTATAATTTTCGCTTTAACAGTATAGCATGACAATTGTGCCAATAATCTTCTAGCACAGGTGACTGTGCGTGGTGGGAGGGGGGGCCCCCAAATAAAATTTTGCTTAGGGCCCCCAAGAGGCTCGGGCCGGCACTGATTACATCAATGAAAACACGGCCTCTTCTTTGGGGGAGTGGGAAATGGCTTCAAAAGGGCCGCGAGGCAGAAATAAGTTCGGCGTTACCGAAAGCATCCCTCCGGAGGTAAAAAAACCCTCAATTCTCCTGAGCCGAAAACAAACTTCTTGAGACGCCGGCATTTGCGTACAGTAGCCTCTGCGGAGTGCGAGAACAAAGGAATTAAATGTAGCTCTTTTATTAAAACAAACGAAGGTACAGTTGAAGCAGGAGGAATAACATCAACACCTTTATGCTATTATTATCAAGTATCGAAGTGAGGAAAATCAAATGTAACAATATAAAAATTCAATGTTTATCAGACAAAACCTGAAAAGTACATATAAAAAATGTAAAACCTTTAATAAGTAACTTTTTCACTATAATTTGATTTACAAATAGAGCAAAAATGAGACGGATAAGCCATTAGTCAATGACAGATAATTAACTTACAACTACTTGATTCATGAATGTTTTTTGTTGTGTGCTTTTAATTGAGCCTATTTATGTTGTGTGACTAATGAGGAGCATTTGAGTAATGGGTCCACGTGATGTAATGGACTCGAAGGTGAGATGTTGTAGAGGCGATACCGATGCCAGTTTTAAACGCTGGTTGGTATTTGGAGTCTGAATTGATGATGTCACCTTGTAGTTTAGGATATTGTGACGGGATCTTTCCTCCCCTGTGGTTTTTGATGTTTTTCAGACCAAATCAATTCATTAAAATTATAATTGCGGATGAATTGATCCACACAAGGACACACTACCCCCTCATTGGCATGGAGGGATGAAGTTTGGAATAATCTAATATGTTCCTAACTCTGAGAATACAATAACGACGTCCCCCCAGTCCTAAATGCACCCATTGTTCCATTTATTATTTGGACATTGGTTTGATTCAAATATAGTTTCCTAAACTTTGTGTCGAACCAACAGCTACCAAGAGAACAACAAACAACACGACAAAACTGGAAAAAACGTCAACATCTCGGGGCGGTTGCATCTTGTAACATGGTAGCTGTTAACGGAGCAACATTCGACACAAAAACAGCTAAAAATTCAACAACTCTCTGATCCATCCAGCCAAAGCCACAACTCAACACGGGTCTTTAGCGAATGAACACGACAGCTCCCCGTGCTGTGCTGCTGCACTCGACACGCGCAGTGTGTTTAAAGGAAATGATGTCTAACCGCCCTCAACGGCTTTGCTGTTTGTCAAGAAGAGGCATAGGAGCTAATGAGGGAGGTTTTTTTTGTGATTCGAGGAGCCCCAGTGGTACACAGGGAATCACTGATGCTATTGTGACGCAGAGCATGACTGGCAGACTGTCATGTTCTATTGGGAGTAAAATGACTGAGAACAAATTGCCAGCAACCGCAATTCATTCTTCAGATGTTTTTAAAAAAAGTTCAGAGGGTTGATGCCGGCTTGACACTTTAAGCGACGTCCCGTTTTTTCTTCCAATTGTCTTAATATGTGCTGAACAGAAGTCATCGAAAATACTTCTAACGGCCGTGGCGGGGAAAAGCTTCCCTCTGCATTTCAAGTAGAGACACCTAAGGGAGAGCAAAACAAATCTCATCACTGTCAAAGTAAAAATAAATACGTCTGTGAGCACCGCGGCCAAACACTTTATCTTTATTTACCGGCAAATAAAAGCTCTTGTTCTCCCCCCCCACACACATCGAGCGCCTTCGAATGTCGGCCTCGCTGACTCAAATCCGTGCTGACAGACTCCGGCAAGCCTGCCCTCAAGGGGCGTGGTGGTTTGGCAAGGGGTTGGTAAGAGAGGAGGGGGAGCAGGGGGGAGGTGTACCAGCGCCCACTAGGCAGTGTGGGAGGCTTTGTGCCCTGACCCTGTGGAGGACGGCCCCCGGGGACGCCGTGATGCCTGGTTTTTCTTTTCTGGAGCAGTGACACAAAGCGCTGGAGACAGTTTTCTTGTGAGGAAGAGAAACCAGAGAGGGAGACGTCCAGGAACCAGGGTGGATGGGATTGATTTAGAGATTTGGGCTTTTTGTTGACTTGGTTTCCACCCCGACCGCCTACTTTTTTCGTTCGCTGCCGGTCCAATGTTAGGCGTTCAGGTCAGGCGGCTAGTTCCCAACGATGGGGGGGTCGGGCTTTCGTGATTGAATCCTCTTACATCAGGTATTAGAGACCGGAAACCGCCAAATGTGTGCAGAAGTAAATAATCATTTGGTTCAACCGACGTTTTGTCTTAAGGGACGTCTTTACGCGCCGAGGTGTCTTAACCTTTGTCCCACAGCCGTGCACAACGAGAGGGTGTCATCTATTGGAGACCAATGTTGTATGAATAATGCAAACCACCACATTGTTTGAAACAATCAATCACTGTTGCAACAGACTTTCCCTATAAAAAAAAAAATAAAGTACAAAAGTTGAATTTTTTTAGAGCCTCGTCGATCCTGACATTCATTAACCTGGTTTACAGCTCTACATTTGCTTCTTCCGTCTGCCGGTTGCATTCGCGCTTCAAGAATCAGAAAAGTGGGGATTGTGAAGATTATCTTGCCGAACAAAAGCATGGAAGAATAAACAAACAAGGAAACGACAAAAGCGGAAATGTCTGGCATACCTTAAAAAAACGTCAGTACCGTAAGTATCTCGGCAATAAATGAGCATGAAAGCAGTCGGGTTTAAAACCCCCGGTGTGGGATGCATTTGTAGAGGGATCACATGTTCCAGGTGTATTTTCCTGTGTCTCTGGCGCAGTGGGTCTGCATGTGCTGTACTGGGCAGGTGTTGCTTTGAAGGGGAGGCGGAGGGGGGAAGGGCGCTTGATGATGTAGCTGTCACTTGATTAAGATACATTTTCCAATCACATGGCGAGATCCCCTGCCCTCAGGAGTGCCAGCGTCTGGGATTCGATTACCGCCTCCCACAATGCATCGCGCTTCACAATCACCATCCAATAGGGAGGCACAGCGAGAGCGGTGATGCTGTGCAGCCTCGCCTCCTAAAACGGGAGGGTTTAAAATGAGTTCTAGGGACACGCAGTAAATCACGGCAACAAAGAGAACCCCGCAAGCTATCGGCTTATAAAAAATAAAAAAAAAGTGGAATTAGTGGCGTTCGTGAAGCAAACAACTGTGCAAATAAAGATGTTGCAGATACTTTTTTTTGTTTTGCTTCACTGCTTGATTTGGGCTGATTTGGAATTTTCAAGCGTAGTTCTCCTGTTATCAGTTAAAGACGGGTACGGTGGCACATGAAGAAACAAGATAGTAATGAAATTAAGGAAATAAGAATAAGCTGGCGTGGAACACGCAGCGGAACGCGACACAGACGGTAATTGTTTCCGTGCACTGCAGACTGTTAGAAAAGAGCTTACACAAGCTGCTTTTGAGAAAGTCTACCAGCAATTTCATTATTCAATCTTTCAGTGTGAGATTCAAGCAGAGCGAGTAGAGCATCCCCAGACAGCCGGCCCGTGACGTCAATTCTCTGCGTCGGCAAAGCCAGGAAGTCGAGATCGATGCAATTACAATCCGGTAACAATCACCTAATAGAGCCACAAAGGCCGGTCGCGGTAAATACGAGCGTTGCCAAAGTGACGCATCATCTTACAAAACCGACGGATCACCAGCGTAACAGACCGATGGATCTGCCTTTTCTTTCCTCAGATACCAAAAACAATGTAGATCACGTTAAGAGTTGTTCCATTACACAATCTAATCTTCCAATCTAATCAATTTGAGGCGAGACGTTCTCTGCAATAGCGGTAGGGGGTGCGGCTTAAGGGCCCCGCTGTGCCGCGGTTGGTTGACTCTTTGGTCGATGGATACATGATCGTGGCTTCACCACACAATCATGCAGAAATACGTTTGTGTCCAGACGAGTGTGGGGACGAACCAATCAGAGCGCTGTGACGAGCTCCTCTGAAGCTCTCGTGCGGTTTAGGTGCGCGTGAGGCAACAAAAAGAAGCGGCTGTTCGCCCCATCAAAGTGGCAAACACACTAGTCGTATCAGAACTGGAGAATGTTTCTATATATCTGGGAGAAGAGCAATGTTTCTCTCGATGGAACAGATGTTTCCAATCTTCTCCCCACTGACTCCAGAGTTTGATTGACAGGTGGAGATGGTTCATCTAATAAGTGTCTCTTTCCAAACAGCGTCCAATGACGGCTTCCATCCGTTGGCTGGTGAAGGTATTCTGACAATCCAACACTTCCTCACTCCCAGGGAGGTGGAGGGGGTCGTTAGAGGTTATAGATGAGGCATGACGAAACAAGACAGGGGAACTTTGGGCAATATGCCGACATCAGCACGCCAACATGTTTAAAATACTGACATTTAGCAGATAGCTTCACTATGTCCACCAAGTCAGCTCACAGTAATCCATCCAATGATTGCTGAAGACTGACTTCATTTATCTTCATGGTTCTGTGGTCGGCACTTCTTCCCCCGGAGGAATGGAGGAACAGACTTTCTGCCTGTCGTCGCTTTGTTTTGTTTTTATTCTAAAGCACCACATTGTTCAACGCGAATGGCTTTATGTGAATGTCCTACACAAATCTATTGTTTACTAAACCACAGGGGCGTTTGAGTGGGAAGGTGGCAGCAGCACGTTCCAAGGCTTGAGGAGAATTTACATAAAATTGGAATTGTCTGAAACAATGAGGCTTTGAAAGAGTGTAATTTCTAAAAACAAATTAAACAGTCCTACCATCTTTTGTTTCAGTCAATTAAAGCCTCGGTGAGGCAACACTCATAAAATTGCCGCCTGTCAGGTTGTTAGATTTAACTAACATAAGGGTTTTTTGGCGGGTTTTACCAGTGAGCTCAGCATATGGATTCAAGGAAGCGGCGCTTCGAGGCCAGTTCGTGGTTGAAGTTATTGAGGCGTAGGCCCTCCTTTCCGGGGGCCTACAGGGGATGTGTCTTGGACTCTGATTCGCTGGCAGTAGGGAGGTGCGAGATGTTGGACGGAGGACGTGGATACTGCAGCCAAGCTACATCCAAAGCGCACACACACACACACACACACACACACGCACACACAGCAGGCCAAAAGCAGAGCAGACTGTGATCATACCACCGCATCGACCCACCGCCTTCTGTTACCTCTTTTCTTGCTCGCCTTCATTTCATAGTGCGCCGAGGTGCGTGATGAAAACAGAGAGCGAGGAGGTGAAATTTAGGGTGAAACCTTTGCTTTTTTTCAATCACGCCGTTTCGTTTCATCTCCGCTGCTTTGATTGTGGGGGTTTTTTTGTGTTTACTTTGCAAAAAGCCGATTCGAGTACATTCCTACAACCCCTGAAAAGCTCACACCCTTATTGTGTGACCCTTATTGATCCAAACTGATGCTAAAATTGGACGCCTGGCAGACTCAAAATAAAATAAAAGTCACACCTGTGATCTTTATTTTTTCAGCAGAAAGGCTCAGCGCCAACAGTGGCCCTCGAATGACCCTCATTACGGTTCTTTCCCCACAAGCACACAGCGTAATGTATTCCTCCCGAACACCGAGGTCGGGTCCCGGTGCCAGCTGATGCCCCGGGTTATTTCCTTTTATGATGAATAGTTTTGGGGGCTGAGGGAGGGGGCAGTTAACACAAGAGCTAACTGCGCTGCGTCCGCTACATGCGCCCAGCGGGGAAAAATGACACATTTCCAGCAATCTCAGGCAAACAAATTGACGGCGTGACCGACTGGGGGTCCCATAGGAGGTCTCGTTAGGGTGTCGAGCTATAATTGGATGACACGTGCACGTAGATGCAGAGAGGGCAGAAGATACAAGTGCCAACACTTTCTGGTGTCTGCCGAGAGTTGTCAAGCAAGGTGACTATTTATATTTTCTTGTGTTCAGGGCAGAATCCCCTTTGAAAAATCTCGCCTTTGATACCTCCGGAATAATGGCTTCCTTTTTATTCCCCTCGTATCAAATCGCAAAGCAGCCGTGGGACAGATGATTGATTACTATGAATCCCGTCAGGCTGCCAAAGCCCACCCCCTCCCCCCCATTTGCCCGTTCCCTCCCGGTTGTGCGAAGACTCTCAGAGCCGAGAATAGATGAAAAGACTGACAGCTGTCTCTCCCATAGGACAGCCGCCTCTCGCTTGTGCTAATTCGTGCCGATGCCTGCGCATGTGGAGGTGTGAGCGCGTAACGCCAGAGAGGTTCAGAGCATCATCACTGATTTCAGCGGAAAAGAAAAAAAGTTATCCAGTGCAGCTGTGGTTTGTGTTTACTTTGCTTTTTTAATGCAGCGGTTCCTCTGCTTTTTTGCTCACTGAATTTTAGCGGAAGACGCGGCCCGCTCTACCTGTCCGTGTACTGTATCGTGCATCGGTGACTAACCGCCAGCTCAATGTCAACTGCGGAGCTAGGAAGAAAACCCTTTGAATAATTCATGCCGCACGCACCCTGTGTGTCGAGGCACGGCGTCCCCCCCGGATGAAAGAGGCGTAGGCAGCGTCGGCGTTATTGTCTGCCCTTAACGCGAGGCGTGTGAACAGCTGTCAAACACGCGGAGGCCTTCTTTCTGGAGTCGGAGGGCTGAACTTGATCCGGCGCGCGCACCCTGAACGATTCTGCAAGATGAAGGCGGCTTTCAGCAGCTTCTTTTTTTCTCTCGCATGAATTCAAGGAGACGCACAGACCGAAACAGGTTAACAGGCGGGCAGGTGGCCCGCTCAGCGGCTGTTATTTCCGGCAGACTGACAAGCGGCGTTGCAGCTAATCAAATCACGAGGCCCAAATGAACACGGAGCGGGAAAGGTGCCACGGGATGAGCCGGGGGTGTCGAGAGGAGATGATGGGTTTTGGAGCGCTCAGATCTCCGTCATCGCCGCCCTGACCCCTCCCTTCTCACACCCTCCCCGCTCGTTAATTGGCTAGATGAGGGAGATTATGGCGCCCCGGGAAGACTGGTTGCTAGGATATTGATGGCAGTCACAGGACGAACTGCAGCTCTGGTCATTCGCTGTTGTCTGCCATATTGACTTTTCTGAAAGACATTAATGGGTTTTTTTTTTTCGGCGGCTTTGAATCTTTACAAACACATCATCACTGTGTATCTTGTCAGAGTAAACTAATAAAAGTTGAAACATTTCCCTTAATCAGCATACAACCTCAGTTTGCTGGCCAAGTAAAAAAATCATCATCATAAGTCCTCAAAGAGGATATCTTGTGAGAACGAGAAAAAAAAGCCTCCCCAAAGACATTATTGACTCGAGGCGGCGGATTGATCAGAGGGCGAATCAATAACAGCGAGCAGCTGTTATTGTAGAGTAGAGGCGGAAATGTCTGTCCGATAGCACGAGGCGCTAGTGTTTGGTTTCTCTTTCGGATCTACTCGACTGTGGCATCGCTCTCCATATGGTGACCTGGCCCGTTGTGCACTGACACGCGGCCGGGTCAGAACGGACCGGTTGTGCTTTGCCGTTAGCGTGGAAGTAAAGATACGCGATCAGTGTGTGAAAGGTCAAAGGTTAAGTTAGTGAGGAGTAGGCAGAGGAGGCCAACAGTTTATTCAGCACACGCAGCATCTTTTGGTACCTCGGGCCTTTTGACGGTTCCTCGGTTATTTACTGAAAAGTTTAAATTTTATTCTGTGCCTGCATGTTTAATTTATAATTCTAATAACTTGATAACTGGATACAAGCTTACAGTTAGATAGTCACTTTTTTTTTTTTAAACCCAGCGGCAACCAGCAATTCCTCAAGTGGCCACATGCCTGCGAATATGTGTAGGGCCAGTCTACATCACCAACAGTGGTTTGCTGCATGACAATAACGTCTCCGGTTTCTTTCAGATTTCTTTTCCAGAACTTTTCATAAAAATTGGAATTTCGAGTGACTTTCTTTGAAACTCTCGGCCTCGCTCACGCTGTCAGCGGTTGAGTGCTGGAGGACGGCGCTGTCAACACGCTTCCTCCTCTTCCTCAACAGAGTGGGAAGAAAACCATTTCTCACTCCTGGATTTGGGGGTTTTGGGAAAATTCTATGGTTTTCTTTGTCTCCTTACCACTCAAGCAATATGGATGTATTGTTATATGCAGCCAAAAAAACGTTTTAAATAATAAATATCACCCTCACCCAATTTCAGTTAGCATCTCATCTAGGAATCCCAAAATACTGAGATTTCTGAAACTCGTTACGCTCTGGTAAGATGCTTAAATGTGAGTCTTTATCATAAAACATGTTTTGTTTTGAAGCCCAAATTTGCTTTTTTGACCTTACCTGACCTATTAACACTACATTGCATTTTGGAATATACCTCAAGTTCAACGAATATCCGTGAATGCCAACTACAGTACGGATCCATTATGGAAAGATGACAGCTGAGCTAAAAATAAAAAGAATCAGACTTTCTTGTTACAGATGTTACTCAGGAAGACTTAATAACTTAATAACTACGTAGCAACCAAAGTAAAAAGAGCTCTGTGGAGATTAAACGCCTGCTCTGGGAGTCGCTGCACCTGTACAGCACGCGCATATCATCATGTGGCCTACACCCTGTCTTCTCCCGACAGCGAGATAACAAGAAGTGGCATCACAAGGAATATCATTACGTATAAATGAGCCACCCACTGCCTCACTTTCGCGCCATGAATTAGGAGGCGAGGAGAGAACAAAGCTCTCAAGGAAACGCCGCGTTAAGATCCGTCCTGCTTACTGTGGCGTGAGAAGCGCTAATAGACGGCGAGCCGCGAGGAGGATATCGCTGCCGGGCGGAGCGGGTGGAGCAGGAGGGCCGAGGTGATGGTAAACATGGGATGACGGAGCAATGAGTTCAGGGGTGTTGGGGAGGGAGGGGGTGGCACTGAGCATGTGTACACACACACACACACAAAAAAAATTAACACACGCACACGACCTGCACATCTACACAACTGCTGGTTCGCGTGAGCCTTTGATGTTTCCGTGTCCTCACATGGATCCAGATGCGGAGGAAACGACAAAGCTGAACCGGTTGTGTGTTTGTAGCTCGATGCACCGTCGTCCTCAGTAACACTCAGAACAACGTCTCCGGTTTCTTTCCGGATGACCCCCCCCCATCCTCTCCCCTCCCCCCCCCCGCGGCTTTCCTTTCCTGTTCTTTTTTTTAAGTCAGGCATCGGTCGCCAGCGATCAAACAGTTCCCTCGGATTAAAAACACACACGAGATAACAGCTGGGATTGAACGAGCCGCCCGGGGGAAGCCAATCAATCCCCCCCCCCCGAAACTAACACAGCAGAAAAAGCCCACGCTTTAACACCGTCTCATACAGACACCTTTGCCCCCCGCTTACTAGATCCAGTGGTAACATCTGGATGCGAACACAGAGGAAGTGTAATCAGGGGGCGGCCATCGGGCCACGAGGAGAGAGCGCCGGATACATTAACTGCGGATTAGAGTGGTAATCGCCTGAGAGTGGGACATGAGGGCAACGGGAGGGTGGGAGGGCAGCCAGGTGGAGGGGCCGGTGATGGGAGGGGGTGGGGGAGGAGTTGTCGTGGCTCAGTGTTGGCATGTTTTTGTGTGTGTCCGTGCCCCCGATGGAGCGTTCGCCACGACAACTCTGTGCAAACGAGGGCCGCTGATGCCGCGCAGCAGATGTGTCCCTCTCACATGTCGGACGCCGTGCAGATGCTTCCCGGAAAATAAATGTCTGCGGCATATTTCTTCGCGGTGACTGCTAAATGTGTGATTTTCGGCTCCGTGTGTGAGTGTGTGTGTTCAGCAAGATTCAAGAACCAGCGTTAAAACAATAGGCAGTGTGATTAGCACCCGGCGGCCGTCGGGGAGTCTCTCGCTCAAATTGAGGTCATTTTTTGGGTCCTGTTGGTTGAAATGTGGCTTCTGGGTTATAAAGGCAAATGAATAAGACGTCATATGAAAAGGCAGTGCACGTGTGGCTCGGACCGCGTGTCCTGAGCAGTCTGACACGTCACAGGACGCTCCAGAGAGTCACTTTCAACCCAGGCGCCCAGGCAGGTGGAGGATTGAAGCAGCTCAATAGGCCCCCATCGGCCATCTTAAGCCCTGTGTTCTCTGGGGAACCCAACACGTGCTCCCCGTTGAGCAAAGCAAAGGGAAAGCATACGGAGAGTGAAGTGAAGCCACATCCTTGCTGAGACGAGCGGTGAGAGGCGCTTTGAACCGCCGTGGCTCACAGTCCTCAGGCCGCCGTGCTGTATTTATCAGCGAATACTCGATTTGTAGGATCCCCGACTGAATCGACGGGTGAAAACAGCGTTGCCTCGAAAGGCAGACAAAATTGAGGACTGCTCTTCCACCTTTCAGTCGCGTAGGAACCACCCCCTCGTTCCCCTCCTGCAGACAAGGTATGATCAGCGTTGATAAAGAGAGGAGCTCTGACTTGATCAATCACAGCACTCGGCGGCGCCCTGCGAGGGAGGTCGTGTTATTATTAGTATTATTTCCCTCCCTTGGGTTTTGTCTTGAGAGGCTGTGTTCATCCTCCCGGTGTTTCTGCTGCTCCGTCTCCTCCTCCTCCTCCTTCACACCCGCGCCTTCATCTCACATCTCCGAGGCCTCCTCCCACACGCCCTCCCCTTTGCCTCACAACGCACGACGGCAAGAGGCATTATGGAGTCACGCACCACTAAAAAGGTTAATTCTGCCCATTTCCACGCTACAGGCCTTTGGTGATCTTGGTGTCAAGGGGAACAGAGGCCACAAGGAGTGGGCGTCCGTCTTCTTCGAGTCCTCCTCTGCGCCATTGACCCGCATCGTCCAGGTGCATTCTTCCCCGTTTCCTGTCTACTTCCCCACTCGTCTCTCCGAGCAGCGACCAGCCGTCTGGAGGGTTCGCTGAGTGGGGCGAACGCGTCCGGCTGGAGATGGAACTTGAATAGCGTGAGTGAGCGGGAGTCAAGTTTTGAGTGGTGATGATAACATGCCGTTTCATCCAATAAGATAAATGCTCGTCTCAGTGAAAGTCAGACGGACTGAAGCAGAAGACAGATACATGGCGTCTGTGTGTCATCTATGCAGAGTACTGCCAGGCAAATGATCTCCATACTGCGGTGTGCTATCATAATTATACAAGAACAACGAGATTCCACGGAGTTGTAAAACGGTACATCTCTGGAGGTGGAAACAGCAAAGAGTAATGAGCTCGAGGTGAATGGCGTCAACCTGCAAACTGTGTGATAAGAATGCAGAAGTTCATTAAGTTCATTAGTCATCGACCTGAAGTTGTTTGGTTTAATATGAATTCCTAGCAGATAATGAACAGATTTTTCTCGCTGTTGAGATGCTTTTGTTCTCCATCATTTACGATTCATTCACCAACGGCTCTCTGAGGGGGCACAACGGGTTTGCAGTACAAACCATTCCTCTGTAGCGGGAACGTTTGCGGTCCAATAGAGGAGTTTGAATTAAAGCTGATGGGAGGAATAAGAGGGCTGACACTAGGTCCTCCGTTTCCCGCCCGGCAGCCTTTTTATCCTGCACGGCTCATGGTCAGATAAACACATGCGTTCAGTAAACTGAAGGACAGCACCCTGCATCCCTGCACACGGGACCAGTCGCCGTGGAACAAGTCCGCCCAAATCCTTCAATCAACGGCCTGATTTCCCTCCTCGACGCCGTTCCTGAGTGTTAAAATGTTGTCACATAAAACTCCCGTCCATCAGGAGGAGGCACTCTACGTGACATATTCACGGGGCGGGCGGGTGGTTGATGGGAGTGCGTCTTCCACCGCCCACCCAATACGAGGAGCAGGCATGGATATTATTATTGCAATTCGCGGAGGCCATGATGCGCTTCTGACCTTAAAGAAGAGGCTCAGTATAATTCACAAGTGGTGCTCGCTGTCATCCTTCCTTCCTCCTCCACACAGTGAGGGAAGTGACCCCTCACTAAAGTAAACTACATGGCGAGAGATGGAGGAAACGGTCCTCGTGTGGCGGAGCGAGGTCTGTGGAACACAGTGGTAGAAGTTTGACGGGGACAAAATGTATTCTTATTTAAATCTCACCTAAAGGAATGAGAGGGATGACTTTATGCTCGGTATGCAACAACTTGCATACAGTTTTAAATATATTTTAAACTGTATGTGAGCGTGCAAGTACGATGATAACGAATAAACCTGCTGGTGCTTAACGTCACCAAAACAAGTGACAAGCTGAGCCCAAGTATTATTATTATATAACTTCCAAACCTATGAGGCAGCCACAATGTGTGACATGTTGCTTTGCTCTCGTGAATACAGGCACTGTAGTCATTTAAGTAAATCCCACACGGGCTTCCTGGAGGAACAACATGCGCAAAACAGTCTTTTTAATCTGCAGCTACAAACAATTACACCCCTTAATCCTTTGCCTACTGACCTACGGCGCCAACCGTTGAGGCCCAATAAAAATACCTCAATGTATTTCAGGCATTTTTTTTTAAAGATTTCACATTTCCAGGAGTTGAATTCAAAGAGCGAAGAGAGACTAAAGAGAGTTGTGTTCTTTCCATGGAGAAATATAGAGCACATCCTTTAGAATTTAGTAATATATCTGAAGTGACGATCCTATTTGAAAAATACTTTAAGCACCAGGCAGACGAATGAGAAATGAGCGGCTGACCCAGATACGTATAGTTGTGAAGATGTGTCCATGGCTTCTTTAGTAGCTCTTCCTGCATAATACAGGAGCTGGTAGCACACTCCGAGAGGCTCAGGAGAAGTTCGACTCAAAGTCAGCGGCGGTTTACCGAGCCGGCGGGAACGGGAGACGGACATCTACGACGCTCCACTTTGCATCCGAGGAGTAATCTGCCCTCTCCCTCCCACCGCCTCTCTCCGGCTCCCCCCTCGCCCTCCCTCGTCTACCTTGCACTGAATGCGCCACGTGTTTTTGTATTCATATGTTGAGCAACTCTATCCGATCTACCCGGATGCTACTTTACGCGGCTCCCACGCCGGCTCTACCTGCTGGGATTTAGAGGTGGCGCGATGCAGGGCGGTCAGAGACACACGCATAAGCAGATTTGGGGGATCGATGTAAGGAAGGAGGGAGGGAGGGAGGGGGAGGGAGGAGAAAAGCTCCGTGCCCTTTTCACGAATGAACACATGCCAGTTCGGATTGTCCGACTGTTTGACTGCAGGGTTCACCGGCAGGCTATAAGAGCAGGACTGACCTACATTTCACTCACACACACACACACACACACACACACACACACTGTGGTTTCCTTCAGACAGTTTCCCTCGAGTCTAAAAAGCCTCTGAAAGAAAAGCACATGGATCAACAAGGGACTCAAGGAAAATTGCCAAAGGTAAGAAAATGTGTTCAGAGGTGGCGACACCTTCCTTTCACCTGTTTTATAGATACACACTTTCACACTGCAGAACAGACCTGAGACCAGTTCTCAGATTCAATACCACTAGTCTCATACAGGTATCATAGCTGTTTTTAATTCTAAAAAAGGTACAGGTTACTCCTGTATGTTCTCTGCAATAGTTGTCTTGTCAAACAGTAGAAAAACTATTCCAATGTTCCCAGACAAATCGTCGCAAAAAGGATTTGGGATAATCAGCGCGTGTCTGTTCAGCACGCGCGACAGGTGCGCTCACAGGCAGGAGGGGCCAGAGGCCGTGACAGACATCAAATCATCTCTGTTGCCATGACTACGGCTGTCATAAGCCCAGAAATAAGGGGTGAGGTGGAGGTGGGGGGAGGGCCGGGGGGGCAGCAGCTCCAGCCTTGACTGACGGATCTGACAGCTATATATCCCGGTTGGTTGGAGACACACACAACACAAACACACGGGTGGGGGGGTTAAATGTGGGGGGGCAGGTGGGTCCGGCTTGGTCTCTGACAGCTGACGAGTCGTCCCGATGAGTCACCATACGGCTTCTCGCTGCTAGCTGCGGGGTTAGGGAAATACTCATTGTGTTCCTCTCATTGTTTTAATATCCAAAGCAGCAGGATAAAGGATTGCAGGAGGGGCGACGCCAGTGAAATGCAAATGTGCAGTTAATGTGATTCAAATAAAAGGGCCGTCTTTCCAGAGATGCCCTCTAAAGGTTGAGACTCTTTCCTTATGTCAACTATAAAAGTTCTAGGCCGCCGGCGTTATCATTTTTGCTCCCTTCCATAACTCCGAAATGACCTTGTTCACTCGGGAGTGTGGAAAGTCATTCTGGCAATCAGGAAACCGCTTACTGAAGATGCAGGTAGCCCAAAACCAACAGGAAGTCCAGCAGTCGCTCAAACACACACACACACACACACACACACACACACACACACACACACACAGAAGAGAAATATAATAAAATAAACCGCCACCGATTGATGACACCTAATGGTGTGAGATCACTGGAGGTTGAGTTTTTCATTTAAAAGAAAGGAAGCGTGGAGCGGAGAGCGGCGTTGCCCTCTGACAGCGTCTGGCGCAGCTACAATTCCACAAAACTTCCCGTCCGGAGAGCGAGAGCGTGCCAGAAAGAAAAACAAGGAGGGGAGGCGGCTGGCAATTTTTTTTTCCACCGCTTGCTGGAGGAAGCGACCCCCTTCCCGTTCTGCTTTCACTGGACGCGCAGAATGTAAACAAGGAGGTGATAGATGACATTTTCCTGGAGCTTTGTCTCGCAATTAGTTGTGGTTCAAAAGCTCCGGGGTCCTTAAACAACGGCAGGACATTTTGTTCCTATGATGACAAAAGGCTTCCTGCTGTGGAGTTTCCAGATTAGTTTTTTTATCCCGCTACAAACAGGTGAGAGCAATATAAAATCTCCCTACTGCAGCTCAAAAAACACGTCAAGATTCCTCCGGGAGGCGAAATCAGTGAGTGGTTTATAGAAGCGAATGGTCGAAGTAATAATGAAATGTTACACTGAACAAAGCCACCGGGCATCTAACTCGCTTTGTGCCTTCAACCCCTCTGGATGTTCTCCCCCCAGGACAAACAAGAGCTTCGGGGTTCACGTTTCTCGGATGAAGAAGGGCACAGCGAGCAGAGAGGTCACACGTGCCGTGATGAATTATGGTAGGCGGCTCGTTCACTAGTGAGTCCTCTCAGGGGGACACAAAAGGACGAGCCAACAGGACATTGATTCCTCGTTTGGGACCCGTGCGCCTGTGTCATCGAGAGCCGATCGTAAAAGTCTTATCTATGAATGACTGAAGCTAATTTGCATCATTTGAGGTCACTTTGTCCCTTTTTTTGGGATCATCACATTCAAAGGGCTGAAAAACCACCGACAAAAAACGGCAAAGACTGACGTGATTATTAATAATAATGCCCACAATTCCTCCCCTTGTTAGGCTGCGTACCTCTCGTACAGGATACACATGTGTTACTGAGAGTTAGAATCGAGACGGCTGTTCAGCCGCCAGAATTTGCATCACAATAAAAAATGCAATTAAAACGCAATTAAAACTAAACGAGCTAACCAGCCGCTGATGCAACATGTGACCACTTCATAGTTACGGGTCACAGTAAATGTTATGATTTTATCCAGCCACTGATTGTAAAAACCCTAAAAATGATCAAATATCTTAATACTCCTCACTTATAAATAACCCGCACGCAATCTGGTGACGGAGACGACGAGGAGGAGGCATCTGTCACATGCTAGCACTGAGCTGCATATAACCGCAGGTGTGACCTCTGGTGGATTCTCCTCCCCGACGGAAACGGCTAAAAACAGAAAAGAGCTGCCTCGCTTTCGACATTGTGTTAAACCCAAACGCCAACTTTCCCCCTCTGGATTTCGAGTGTGGTTTTAGTGGGATCCGCCGTGCGTGTGTGAGACACAGTGTGTATGAAGTGACACCCGTGAGTGCCCAACCATTTGAAAGCAGCAGAAATAACCATGACTTCATCTTTAACTGGGAGGCTGGTAAACTCGCAGCCAACAGGACATTTCTAGTTCTACCTTTGTGGGGGAGAACGGAGTGGGAACTGCTCACTGGGGTTAACTATTGTTAGAACAGGTTGCTATCTACCAAACATCATCACCCATAAGTGATCGCTTCACCTTGAGAGGGCAGAGAAAGGGGGAAAGGTCAACGGTCGAGGAGACCGCCGGGCCTCCGTCAGCCACTCGAGCACACGAATGACCCTTGGAGAGAGAGTTGCTGCGTGAACACCTGGGTGGATGTTGCCGGTTGGCGTTTGTGTAAAACTGGATTTCCTCCGTAGTGTAATAACGCGTGTACGTGACCTCTGTCAGATACTCCACAGTGCGCTGGTTAGAGAGCCTGATCCTCCTTGCAGTGTTCAGACGCGGTCAGCACCGCCCTGCCTGGGGACATTTGCTGCCCTGCCTCTAATCTGAGGGCTTGTCAGGGCTGATTAGCCAGCCCATCGATCACGGTTATATACGTATTTCTGGTGTATCACGTTGGTGGTGGTAAAGCCCTGGGTGGTATTCATGCTAAGCCTTGACAATTTGATTCTATATTTCTGGCCTTTTTATGATGTTTTCAGGGCTTGAAAGAAAAACGGCGGGCTCTCTTTTCTGTGCATCTTTAAGTCCTCAAACGAATCACCCTCTCCAATTTCTGCTGCCATGTGCACCTTTGCGATGTATTTCAAAGACTTGAAATGGAGGCCGATCACAGTAGCAGTGTCAGAGACACAGCGCCTAGTGTACTTATTGCGGCTTGAATCCAAATGAGGTCAATAGCATCAATCGGAGGTGTAATTGAAGGATTTATTACCAGCTTGACTTAAGTTTGAAATCTTCTGCTCTTGAAACTGTGAGTAACAAGTACTGGCTTTCACTGTGAAGATAACAGACAGACATGCAAGATTAACATCACTATGGTACTATGGTACCTTGCACTGAATGCGCCACCTGTTTTTGTATTCATATGTTGAGCAACGCTATCCGATCTACCCGATCTCGCTATGATGTTCATCGAGCCCAAACGGCACCCTGTGATTAAAGAGCGAATCAGCGGCTGAGACCAGCGTGACGGCGCAAAGGGGAACAGCGCTCCACTGGCTTACGCCCGCATGCACTAAAAAGGCATCCGCGACCCGCCTGGCCCTGTTAACGAAGCGCAGAGGGAGATATTACTCCTCTGTGTCTTTGCGAAATGGAGGTTTGACGCTACATTACAGAGAATCGTTAACTTTATACTTTAATACTCGTGACTCAGCTGTACTTTGTGAGGTGGTGTTGATTAGCGAATACCTCCCAGAACGCTCACTGCCGTCATCCCGGCGAGGACGTTGACATGTTTGTTTGTGCCTCACACGGCTGCTATCAGTCACTCCTCTGTCTGAAGACACATGGGTCAGCCTCATTCCACAGAAAACCATCAAATCTGGGATTTGCAAAAACCGTCACAAACAATCACCTTAAGCCACCGTCCCGTGACTGTTATCTAGGGGCACTCGGGAGGAATTGCTGTGCCATTTTTACTCAACAAAACCCCAAACCGAATGGTCCAATAAACAATGAGGAAATCGTTTAGGAATGGGGTCAAAGCCGCAGCAGCACAGTGCGACTTCCAATAACAAAAAAGCAATGTGATTGAATAATCAGCATCCAATGTTCTCATCCTATTCAGCAGAATGGATAGTGTACTTGTGTGGTATGTATGTGTATGTGTGTGTGTGTGTGTGTGTGTGTTTCGAAACATGAGCTGACCACACAGCGATGACTGCTTTCTATAGCATCCACTTCAGCTCGTGAGGCGGCGGAGCAACGCTGCTGAGGAACAAGAAGCCCGGGAGATGTGCCCTCATCTACCACAGAGCCTGGGGAAAGAAAATGATATATTTACTGATGGTGAGGGATTAAGGGAAGGGCTGCTGCACGGACGGGAGGATATTTACTCCTGAGCTGGCTGCATCTCCACGGCTTTACTAGAGCAGCATCGGCGGAGGCAGCACCGCCTTTAAATGTCACCGCATTCTTCGATGACGCCGCCCCGTTGCCCCCCCCGAGGGAGGGAAGGGCTCTGTTTCGAACACCACTCCCGTACCGCTGGAGCACTCGGGTTTCCTCGGAGTGTTTTGACTTGTGACTGAGCAGCGAATCGGAGTCCTTGTTGCTCAGAGACAGAGTCTGAGACACTAAGTTTCCCACAGGGTTGAGTTGAGCTGGATTACTGGAAATTGACTGAAAATAGAAAACGAGTAGGTCCGATTTTTCTAATCGGACCTTACTAATCTTTTTACGGCAGCCCGTGTCCCTGGCTGATAATCAAGGGTGGAAAACGTCCCCACATCACATAAATCTAGCACTGATCTGCTTACTCACATCACCACCAACCACGAAGCCCACTGATGGTGTAACTGAACGGCATGCAGCCGGATCTGAAACATGTTATGAGCCATTTGAATATGGAGTAAGGCAGCGGGAAATCCTCTTATGTCACTCTAAATAAAGTTTTTTTTTTTTTTTTATATGAAGCGTAATCTCTAATCCTGCCATCCCTTCTGTATCAGTAATAGCCAGGTTTTAGTGTAAGCTCTGACATTTAGATTAAACAAACTCTGGCATCTCCGTGGCTCCTTTTCTCCCCCCGGGACGGATCGGCTATTTAAACGAGACCGGCTGATAAACAGATCAATCTGGGTCAAATGTGACGCGTAGTGCTGCGAGTGATCTTAAACTCGAGTGCAGCGTCACCGTGTCGCCGTTAACCAGCTACGGTTCATTTCAGCCGAGACCAAAAGACCAACCGCGGAAAAAATAGCTCCCTCTCGTCTTTCAAGAGAGAGAGAGAGGCAGAGAGATGCCGAGGGCCCGCAAACAACAGACACAATTAGCCCTATCTTCCACTCCGATTGAACTAAACGAAAAACAAAAACACGGGCACACCGAATTAAAATAAAACGGCCCATTGGCGTACTGTGTGACGAAAAATGAAAAAATCCCGAGGAAATTGCCCTGATTCATATGCATGGTCTAAATGTGTTGCCTGTTGCTGAGGAATTGAAACGGCGGCTGGCCAATTACCGACCCGGCTCCTGCGCGCCCTCGGGGGGGCTATGCTAATAATGGTCACAGAGGGTAGCGGCGGAACGCACTCGCCTAAATGAGGCGGGAACCTCCGAGGGACTTTCTCTTTCTGGGACGGTGCCAGTCACACTCACGCAGCGGCTGTTTGTCGAGCTGGCTCACGGAGACCGGCGGACACAATGAGCACTCAGGTATTAGCACGCGGCTATTTCAGGAAAAGGATTTTCCGGGAGTGGGGGGCGAGAGCAGATATGTAATTTAAACCCGGGGACGAAAAGGTGCCGGGTTCATCGCAGACACGAGTGGATCGGGAAATCCTACGCCACATTTCACGTCATAGTGATCAGTGCGACGTCCCAGATTTGTTTTATCCTCGCCGCGGTAACGACCTCGGCTCGCCGCGTTGAACTTGTGAACCCGTCACACCTGCTCTCCCTCAATTTCCCCCGGATGGCCTCTTCAGCGTTCGCCCGCCGCGATATCTGGTGATTGGGCTCCACTTGCCAACCGTGACCCTTTAGCCGAGGTCACGGCCTTCACTGCGAGCGGCCCCTCTGAAGGGAGGGGAACGTGCTCGGCTAACAAACGGGCTGTCAGCGGGCGGAAAAGGTGACATCAGTGGGACGCGGTGACACGCGGCGTCGCGCTCCGAGCGGGTCCGACAGCTGCCTGCACTGGCCAACGCCATTGTCTCCGCAGAGTGACGGGCCGCTGGAGAGAAAACCGACACACACAGAGACGCATTTATGGAGTCACACGGCACCGAATACACCGAACACTGAATACATGGATTAATTAAATCGAATCGAACAAAATGCCTCTTGCTTTGTGTAACAGGTGTGTGTCACTGGTCTGACTCTTCCCTCTCCACACGAGGTGAGAAGGTATTCTGGTATTCAGGACTTCTGCTTAATCCGAATGATAATCCGGATCCCTGGAAAAGATTATGGTGCCGGCATTCAGAGGCTGGGGAGGAGGGCGGGTCAGATGACTGATCGATTATTTGGCACTTGCTGTCGCCTCAACGCGTTAAAGACAGTAACACTATTGATTTTGAAAGTGCTTCGGCGCACTTTTGCGGTACGAAGAACGGTGTGTGCTTGTTTGAACACACCGTCACCTGCTGCGCCACCTGTAATTGCTTTGTCCTCAGGCACACATGTGGAGTCTTGACAGCTCAAACCCGGGAACCTTGTTGCTTCAACGACAGCCTCTAATGAAGCCTGCACTCTCTACCTGAAAAGGAATGATGCACCTGCCGTGTGTGTGTGTGTGTGTGTGTGTGTGTGTGTGTGTGTGTGCCTCTGCATAGGTGGTAATTAGCAGTTCTCTCGCGCTATTAACACGTGAAACATGCAGGATGCTGCTGAACGTGTTGCATCTATTGTGACCCTGACTTCCCACCGCCCATAGCACCCACCCATAGCTTGTTAAAAGCTACGGCAGCCACGGATCTGGAAATAGGAATCCGTAATGCGGAGCTCCAGACAGAGAGGAGACAGAAAGAGGTGCAGAGGACCAAGTGCACCGGGAGCAAAACAGATGAAGAGGACGACGAGGAGAGAGGACGACGAGGAGAGAAAAAGAAAACACCGCAATCGCTCAAAGACCCCAGAAAGAAAGTGTGTGTGTGTGTCATCACCATCATCATCATCATCACCACCACCACCCTCCTCCTCACGGTGGATGTAATCATTCTCGTTTTTTTTTGCTCCAGTTCTCCTCACTGCCACCTTCAGAAATATTACTCGCGGCGTCTCGCAGCGCCCGTTGTCTCTATCCGCCTCATTTGAATAAAATTGTGGAAGAGAACTGTCTCAACTCCCAAAACAGATACATCATATTTTCTCAGAAGGCAATAAAAGCAGTGCAGGCCCAATTCCCCACAGTTCCCAAGACAGGCTCCGTATTTCAGCTCCACTCATCAATATGCAAAACATCAGAGCGTTGCTTGCCACAAGAATATTCCCTCCACTGCATACTCTGCAAATGTTTTTCCTTAAAAAAAGAAAAACAAGCTTCGATTGGAAATTAAAGTATGCAAATCTAGTGCAAACATACAGTGATAGCATTTTGTGCAAATGCACTGGGATTCAAAGCCCTAAATTGCCCTGTGTGATTTTAATACTTGACAGGCAATTGTGAAATCAAAGAGGGGTGAGAAAAAAAAAGAAAGATGTCTCGAGGGCTGAAATCAATGTTTTATTTGGAAAAAGTGAACAAACTCCAACCGCCGGCTTTCATTTCAGAAACACAGAGCGCAGCAGCGTGGGAGAGAGGCGCACAGAAGGGTGCATGCAGGTTACGTTAGTCCACCCCTCGGCCTGCAGTGCTCCCTCTGCCTTCCTCTTCCTCAACTCGGTTCCCTGGGCCGCCTTTCCTGGGCTGTTAAATCCCTGCTCCTCTAATCTCCTTACTCAGCTACATCCTCTTTAAAGATGCAGAACCTCGGGAGGGACGTGGCAGACGTCAACGGGGAGCTGGTTGTGGGCGGGGGGCGAGGGGGGGTGGGGGCGCTTTGATTTAGTGGGAGAAGTTGGGCAGGTATTTGTTTAGTCAAATGTGTACGTGTGCAAAAAGAGCACCCTTTGAATTTGGGATTTAATCACGTCGTTTAATGTGTGCCCACCGCAATAATCACCGCAACATCTGCACTCTTAAAAGCTCACATTGGGGTGGTTGGCTTCCTGACACATGTCAACAGAGGTAATGTGATGTATGGATTTCACGCGCGCGCACACACACACACACACACAGTCATTCCAGGCTGCGGCTTCGTCCCACACCGCAGCGCTGTTGTGCGTCAAAGCCTCAATCAACCATTCAATCAATCATCTGAGCGGCAGCATCTCAATCATGGCGCATCACCGGACTCGTCCCGCGCGCTATTCAGCGAGATTTTCTGGGTCATCTTCCGGGCGCGTGCCTCTTTGAAGTTCGGCACTCGCACACCTGAGGATAATTGAATTTGCGACCTGAACTGATGTGTCTCAGCTGTAAGCGTCGCGCGGGGACATTTTATTTCTTATTTTCACTGACTTCAAACGTTCAATCCGTTCTAAAAGTTGGTGGGGGATGAGGCTTTTTTCCGTCTTTCGTCGCGTAACGCGCGCAGCAGCCATTGTAAACGTGCCGCCTGTGATTAGTGGTTTGTGCGGGGTACCTGTTTCCCAGAAGTAGACGGACTTCCCGTCGTTCGTCTGCGCGCGAGCCTCCCGGCAGCCACACAGCAGCAGCAGCAGCAACGTCACCGAAGGGTAGCGGCTCCCCTCGGTCCTTATTGGGAGGGTCCCCGCTGCGCCCCTCCACCCGCGCCCCATGGTCCGCACACGGGGAAAAAGTAGATCCACTCAGCCCGGAAGGTCAGCGAGCGGCGGGATAGTAAAAAATAAATAAAAAAAGACCAAAAGATGAACACACACACACACACACACACACAAAAATACTAGTCCAAAAGGCAGGAAGAAGTGAAGTAGGCTTCAGTCCGAGACAGTGCGCCCCGTCCCCCGGGTCCTGCAGGAGTTGAGGTCCGGCACTTGGGTCTGGTGAAGGAGGGAGAGAGAAGTCGCTGCCGACCGGACGGGGTGGTCTCGGCAGAGTGATCCGTCAGCGGCTGAGCTGCAGGCGCACGGCGCGGTCTGCCTCCTCCATGGCGTCCTGCGTCCACTGCCTCTGTCCTCTGGCTGCGGAGCGGTGACAGCAGTCTCTGCAGTCTCTCTCTCTCTCTCTCTCTCTCTCTCTCTCTCTCTCTCTCTCTCCTATTCGCTGGTTCCTCTGCTCTTGCCACCCTGCTTTTGCGCTCTTTTTTTTCTTCCTAAATATCAGTTTTCTCCCTTTCTTATCTCACTCTTAACACACACTCCCTGCATCACTAACGAATTCATGTTTTTCTATTCCTCCCACCCAGTGATACAGATACCGCCCCCCCCCCACCCTCCCTCCCTCTCTTTCTCCCTCCTCCTCCACTTGCAGTGCCGGGAAGGCAACTGGAGACCATCAGTGCTCACACTGGTCTCAGAAGCTCCCATAAGCACTGCTTCGAGGATCAGAGACAAGCAGGGCTTAATGCAAAGTGAGAGAGAGAGAGGGAGAGGGAGCAAAGCACTGAAGCAGCGAGGGAGAGCGCACGGGAAGGAAAGATGAGTGGGAGGGAGGGTGTTTGTGCTTGGGAGATATGGATGTGAAAGTGACAATGGTGGCATTGTGATATGCTCAAATTAAGCTGCAGCTGGAATTTAGATGGGAGTAATTAGACCTGCCGTCGTGTTTTGCATCCAGGGGTCAAAGGTTTGACCTATAGCCGTGTTTAACTTCAGGGTGAAAAGCAGACACGGCCCTTTGACCTACAGCAAAACATGGGGATCAAAATCCATTTCGTATCATGGTGGTGAAAAAAGCTGAGAATTAACCGGCCAAGTGCTTCGTATAGGCAATGATGCCCACACAATCCATTCCATCAACTCCATCAAGACATCAGCTACAGTTTAAAATAAGATTAGTTTTTTAAAGACTGTCTAGTAACTTCCTTAAAGAGCTGAACCAAAGTCCTTTTAGGCAAGTCATGCCACTCGCCGCCATCTTTGCAACGCCTCCGGGCAGCTCTAACAAGATCAGCCTCCTATCTCAATGAATGGGAAGAGAGTCAGAACTGCACTTTTCAAGGGTCATCGGGACATAAAAACTACATGTATAGAAACAGCAGTAGAATATGATATAAATCGCTGAAAAAGTTTGATGACTTTGCCCCAAAATATGCTTTAAAACGCCATTTTCCCCACAGGTTACTGTTACTACGCATGCGCAAGGGTTCACGACACTAACTCTCATTTACGTCTCTATCCAGAAAGCCGGTGTTGTGCCCGTCGATATATATATATAGCCTTAAGGCTTAAGGCTATATATGAAGCCTTAAGGCTTTATAAAGCCTTAAGGCTTTATATATACCGCACACATACACTGCATATCAAATCTGCCGCCTTTTCGATATAAAATGCTTTAACTACCTTGGTAGTCCGGCGTCTTGCCGTTGTTATCCTCCTCCACGTGGATTCCATCTGATCTCGCACACACCCGTCTGACACGCCACAACTCGCTGCCGCCAAATCGTCTCCGCTGTCGCAAAACCTCAACTGTCCGCATGCGTCAGTGGAACCAGACGATAGGCTTAAATGTTTCCCGGCTTGACTGTTAAAAAGCAGATGATTGGCTTTCCATTGGGAGGGGCGGGACATGTACATACAACCGCCATCTTTGCCGTTACGGGTTTTCCTACGGGAGTTGTATTGAGAATTGAGGAAGTGGCATGTCTCCTTATATATAGTCAAAAGAACCAGATTGATGAAGACATTTGGTGCAATCGAGTATTTACAGGTTGAAGGGAAGTAGTGGGTGCTCATCGTGATGAATTATCACTACGGGAATGGGGGCGGGGGGTGAGGTGGAGGCTTACCGATGTGTTTTATAGTCCTCAAAGACCACAGAAAGTCTGCGACAACGGAAGAAGAAGCTCGACCTGTTGTTTCCAAGATGGTCCCTTATTTGAGAGCACAACCCTCACTCAAAAAGACAGCTGGATTAGAGGGGGAGGGACATGTTGTCATGACGTCGCGTCAGGCCGTCATAGCGCTTTCCCAGACCAGACAGTCGAGTGGATGCGACAGCCAGATTAGTGCCAGATTCACAGAAGACTGACAGGAGCCGATTCTTCTGTTATTTATTCAAGTTGAAGGCAGCGGGACTCGACTCTAAAGCCAGTATCTCTCAAAGTAAAACATCTGCCTGCCTCGCATCGTTGATAATTTGTTCACTTCTCATGGGAAAAGAAAGGCTCATTTCCCTTGTTTGATAAAAAGATCGAAAGGCCGAACAAAGGGGATGTTGTGCACAGCACATAGTCTACCAACGGCAACCAAGTCTGTGTAGAAGGACATAATCGCAGTTTGTCATATTTTGTTCACAGGCTTTGTGGGATGGCTAATGCTAGAAAGCACTGACAAAGTTCAGCTTATGTTCCAAAGAACATTTTGTATGTTGTCTTCACCTAACCGTGACCGCCCGATTGGGAGCAGGTAGCTTTGAGAAGTGAAGGTCCATCAGTAACTCTGAGGTCTCGTTTAGAACGGAGCGTACGGCTTGTGGACGGACTCATTGGAGGAGAACCGGCCACGAAGTGAAACGACACAGCCGTCGTCACGGTGGAGAGAGAGAGGCATATCTCTAAAAAATAATGTTTTACCTTCATCTGTTGCCACGAGCGGCGAGAGAATGAGCTCACGGACACGTGGGGCTGAGATAAGTTTTCCTCCCTGAAAGCTGATATCTTTCCTTTCCCCTGAAGAATCAAAAGTGCAGTGATTTTTGTTGTGCATATTTTAGAGCTAAAAAAGTCTGTCGTCCTTCCGTCATGGCATGTGACTTGACGGCGCTATAACGTCTTTGCCGTTAAATATCACCGGTGAGAAGCCCAGAGGATGCGGTCGGACAGACGGGAGAAGTAGATAAGACGAGGCAGCCGCCGGAGGAAGTGGCATGATGAAAAGTCACCACCAACCACCACCTGAATACTGGCAGCACAACCTTTATGAGGAGAGAAATGGCTTTTGACAGTTATCTGGTTCCCCGAAGCAGCAGAGACGTGTCAGTCAGTCAGGCCGGTCAGACCACGGGATCCTCGATCGGCACCCAATCGCAACCAACACTCTGCTCCAGTGGGCCGATTGAAATATATCAACAGGGACTTCAGAGCGGTGTCTGGCGGCGCCTTTCAGAGAATTAGGAAGCTTTCTGAAAGAAACGTTAGAAGAAAGATGAAAAGTAGCAGACTGGGTTTAATCAGTTTTATGTATCTGTTCCTTTAACAACCTTTATTATGTATGTTACAGAAAAGAAGGTAAGTAAGTACCTTTTGTAAGTCGATTAATCATCCCCTCAACGCAAAAATATATGCGATAAATCCATATTTACTAGAATGATGTGGTAGAAAAATACAGCACACAAACACACTGAGAATGGACTTCACATTGAATCGCGTCCATCTGGGAAACCTCTGAAATGAAGAAATAGTTTGAATTTGCATATTCATGTGAGAAGCAGCAGATGTTCTTGGTTCAATGTTTAATTCAATGCTTCGGCATTATTTGTAGCTTCAGACACACATCGTTTTCAAAGTACTTTATCTGTTAAGACAAGTCTCAAGAGTTTTTTAACTGTCTGCTAAGTGCTGCTTTCACTAGAATTGCTACATTTCAAAATGATGACTTTTCTTTGAGTTTGAGCTCATTGGAAAATACTGTACATGCTGTTTTTTCTTTTTCTTCTTCCTCCATAATGCAAACAAATACTGTGAACCTGAAGGGCCTTTTCGATCCTCCATTAACAGTAATCAGTTTAATCAAAGGAGTGAGCATACTGTGTCGTGCTGAAGTGAGACGCTCCAGTCACATGAAGGATATGAGCTTAAAATACTGTAAATAAAGAATGCACTCAGATAATAGAGGTCATTCATTGTATCACTAATAACAGCACATCTGTATACATCTAAGTGTTCCGTTTTTTTTAAGTCATTTTTCCTAAAAACTAGAAATTTTTCAGCACAGATAAAGCGTTCTACGGCATACTGCGCCATTTCTATGGCAGAAGCGGAGTATGGTGACGAGGTATTTCTGCACAGAACAGGCACCTCTCCTGTGCGTATTTAAGAGCGTCTGCCGGCTTGTTAAAGTCAACACATGTTATCACGTTGTGTGTGTCGCAGGTTTATTGATCAGCATTTTTCATGCTGTGTAATCTATCAAATCCTACCAGACTTGCTTGTGCGCCTCAAGCTTTGTTCGGTTCACTGTGTTTTGTTTTGCTGCAGTTTTCATCTTATTTCATTGATTTGATGTTTTTGGCAGCAATGTCCTTGCTTGGGATGAAAGAAACAATTAGCTACAATCCATGCATGTAAATCATTGCGACTCCTCGCTGTACGGACAGTAAATCAGGGTCAAATGGAGTTAATGCTGTTTTTTTTGCTCCCCCGGGTTCGAGGTTTGTGTAACTTATAAAATTATTATTGTCATTTAATTTGCTAGTAGCCCATAGTTTCTCGGGTTTTGTTTAATTAAAGTGTTCTTCCGAGGTGGTTGCTCATCAGGGATTCGGGGTTTCTCCACTTATAACAGGGAAAGAGCAGGATATTGTATAAGTACCTCTCGGGGAGCGTGTTTGCGAGCGAATGAAAGTTTCTTTTACTTAACCTTGAGCACCTGTTGTATAATTAAACACTGCATCTCAGCGGTGACACACACAGGAAGGGAAATTACCGCCGTGATAATGTATGAAAGTACGGCAATATTAAACTTAGAGAGACCCATTACAATAAAAATGTTTTTAATCCGTGGTTCTGTCCCTGATGAGGTACTTTAGGTAATTTAATTATTCGGCTGTTTATTTGCGCTGTTTGTGTGGTGCAATAATTTCTTTTGTGAGGCTTGTTGCTTGACTTTCTCCAGTTACCAAACAATCTCGTGTGAGTTGCTGGTGGCTTTGAAGGTTTACATTATTACTCAGAGGCTGTAACCTGTTCCAAGTGACGCCCACTCCGACTCTGTCGCTAAGCAACCCTGACAACACATTTGTTTTGTAGAGTAGTCACATTTTCTTTGTAATAGAGAGAGCATGGACGCGTTTGGTGGAGACGTCAACGCTATGCACCAATTGGATTGTTTCATTTAAAGCTGTGCCTTTTGTGTTATATATATCACAGATTTTCAGTTGTATTTAAAGAACACAAGGTTTTGAAACACAACTTTCTGTGTTATTATGTCAAAAATGTAAATCTTTAATTGCAGCAATATTCCTATCAAGTCATTTTCAGAATCACCTCTTCTGTGTTTTGCAGCCAGCTGTCTGATAAACAGTCGAATCGGTCACTGTGCAGGAGATGGATGATGATGATGATGTTCACTCGACAAGAGATCACAAATATTAAAGTTCATTAATCAAACGCAATGAATCAAAGAAAAACATTATTGCACTCTACATCAGCACTCGACCGGAAAAAACACCACTACCGGGTTATTGAGGGCAGCATGAAGACTCCTGACATCATCACATTAGCCTTTTGTTACTGATTTCTCTTCTACTGTAGGACATGTTGACGTTGTCGTCAGTCAAGCAGATCACTTATCAACAATTTGTCGTTCCTGTGAAAAAAAAAGCAAAATGCATAAAGCATAAAACCCTTTAAAGGGCCCATATAATGGAAAAATCACTTTTTCTGAGATTTGGGGTGTTATTGTGTGTCTCTGGTGCTTCCACACGCATACAAACTTGGAAGAAAATCCATCCATGCTGTTTTGAGTGAGATACGGGTTTCTGAATTGATTCTGCCTTCAGCCTCTGAACGAGCTGTTCAAAATCCTCAAGGTTTTCTACGCCACAAACCTAGATATTTGAATAATCCCACCCCCTCAAGTCCCGTTTTCCAATCACAGCCCGCTGGCGCCGCTACCACGCCCCATATCAAAATATGGACCCTTTAAATTGAGTGTTTGATATTCTCAGCTACTTTTTTAATATCAAGTTACAAGACAATTAACAAAAAAAGAGCCTGGAATTATTTGAAATCAAAAACCTAAATTGTCAATCAATTGTCAATCAATTTGTTTCCCAAATCAAAACTCCACTATTTGACGAACTTGTCGCACTTTGAAAATGATTGATGGCGGGTGGGAAATTGCCACATATTACAGTCCTTCCTTAGAACGACAGCAGATGAAGGGTAACGCCACCGGCTGTCAAAGTGCCGATGCTTTAAAAGACACAGCCTTTGTTGTCTGAGCTATTGAACCTCAAAAAAGTCCCAAGTTGATATTACAGATATTAATATCACCTGGTGGCATTTTTGTCTTCGTAATAAGACATATTTTGCGGACTAAGTCTCGGTCTGCAGTGCTTGAAGGTTACTCATTGTGATGCACACACCTGGCCTCTGCTGGGGTGCAGATGATTGACAGCGAGACGTTATTATCGTTCCTTTACGTTCACAGGGAGCAGAGAGATACTGGCTTAAAAAAGAATGCATTGAGGTTATAAAAAGGAGTCGTCCTGTTGCTGGGAACAGTTCATTTGGTCTGGATGAGACCGCTCTGCGGCCTGACAGAGCGGTCTCATCCAGACTCAACAGAGTCAAATGTTGCAGGCAGTCTGGGAATTGCTGCTCATCGCCATATAAGAACTCTGGTGGCAAACCATATGATGATATGCTTTCTATCATAACTTAATATCCAAACTAATACCTTTGTGTCCAACGGTTATATCAGAAAATGAGCGTAGCTCAACACAGACCACATCCATTCCTTCTCTTTGTACTTTTCACAGTAAAAGCACTAGACATATTAACGGTTCACCAAAGGCAACTGTACTTCTTAAATACACAGTATCTAAGCCTATGCACTTCACCTCCAACAGACAACCACTGGCTCAAAGGTTCTCCGTCTGAGGGAACCTTTTAAACTTAAGATTTAGAAACATTTGCAACCGTTGCAATGTATGTAAAGCTTTGAAAACACAAACTTTTAGCGGAACCAGCAGACTAAGCAGACTAACTACTGGTGGCAGTACTGAAGCTCAGTCAAAAGCTAACACGGTAAACAAGGATCCCCCAGAAGAAGCCATCATTGCTCAAAGCAAAGTATCCTTATTGCATTTTCAACCTTAAAACTTCTCTGACTTAAAACACTTAAAAACAAATAGCTCAATGAAGGCTAAAGAGACGTTGCTTCGTCACGTGACATATTTGTCCCAGACATTCTTTGTATTTGTATTGTATTGTGTGTTGTCTGCAGGCTGGAAGTCTACTGAAGTGTACCACAGCACCGGTGGGACCCTATGAGCCGGAAAGGTGAGCAAAGTCATCACAGTAATCTCACAGAAGGCCGAACACCATTTCATGGTAAACTGGCCAAAATCACTTTGACGAAAAAAAAGGAATACTCTTGTACAACTTGTTTTTCACACAACAAAAAGAGAAACTCTTTGCTGAAGCACCATGTGACAAGGCGACAAATCACCGACCTCAGAGAGATTTGCCTCAAGCAGAGTGAATAAAAGAAAAGAGTGTATTTATTGAGTAACGAATGGTGGTTTTACACACGCAATAACTCGTGATGAGATCACAACACAGTTGTCTTTTATTTGCAGACCCAGCAGTTAGAGAGGGACATTACCATCCATCTGGAGTCGAGCTTTGGGCCACATGGTGAAGTCCAACGTTCCCTCTGTGTTTCAGTTTACTCCTCCTGTGGGAAATATCGGGCTCTTTAGCTGCTAAATGCTGCGGGACGCTCACCAGCTCGTCTCTCACTGGGTCTCTCCACCGCATAGTGCTGAGCAGGCACTTCACATTGTCATCCCAAGTTTTGATTATAGATTTATTTGAATTGTGAGGCGTCACAGTTTCATGAAAACGGTAACGGTGATGCCTCGAACGTGAATTATGAACCCTGCTCTCGCTGCCGTTGCTGTTCATGACGCACAAAGCAGAGGACAGCGACGGGGACACGCAGGCCACGGGGGCCGAACCCGAGCACGCGATGCCGCGGCAGCTCTTCTCCGATCGAAACGAAAGCAGAGCGTCGGCGTCTCGAGGGATCGTCCACCGAGCTCCCGGCGCGTGCGTGCAGCTCATGTGACACAATGAGATCAGTGTGCCATGCGACTGAGGACGCCGCTCTGGGATGTGCGCACACGGGCTATTCTTTGTTTGATACAAATCCAATAACACAAATGGCGCGGCGTTTGTGTCACACAGCACCATTCGTGGAGCCTGTGAGACGATTTTTGGGGTAATGGCTGAAAGAGCCCGTTTCTCTTTCTGTGTATAATTTAAACTCATGACAATAATAATGACACATAATGAATTTCATGGCAGGTGCAATAACAAAAAAAGTATTTTTAGCTTGTTGCAAGATTTACCCGGGTCGTATTGGGTTCTCTTCATCATGCAAGCTCGATTGCGTTTGTAGGCGTGCAGGTACGAGAGGAACGCTTTTGCCCGAAAACGTTTTCATCTTACCGTGTGCTGGGTTGAAAAGACACCGCTCAGACACATCTGTTTCAGATGAAAAAATGCCACCACAATTAGGGAGCAGTAACTCACACCGCCCACCTGACCATTTGAATAAACTGTTTAACAAAAGATATCACAATGCTACCCACCTCAAAAAAAGCTGGAAGAAACATTTAGTCCTGGAGAGGATTGTGAGGGACTAAGAAGGAGGTTTAATCCTCCCTTGAGTTTGGGGACTAAATTTTGCTCTAAATCTCTGCCAGGAACCACGCAGGCTGGCAAACAACAACAACAACAACAGCAACTTCATTCAGGAACAAGTTCAAACTCATTCACTGTCAGGACAAACAGGTTTGCATTTGTTCATATCAAAGCATTGAATAACTTTTTCTTCATAAAATGCAGCTACATAACGTCCCAAAGTTCCTTGGGGTAAAATTTGAGTTCCACACACCGTCGGAAGACCAAATGGATGTGACACCACAGAGGGAAAAAAAGACGTTTGATTCGTTGACCACAAGGTTATTGAATTGTTTAGATGGAGCAGCCATACATCTTTCCTCAGCCCAAAAATAATAACAGTGAGGTACCCCACGAAAACTATTAAAACAAACTGCAACAAGCCTCTGATGATTCGGCAGAACCATGCCGAGGACAATTTTACAAATACAGCACAATTTTGTAAAAAGGGTGGGGGGTCGGGGAAGAACCAAAGAAGAAGGAAGGATTTGCCTCTGGAGATAAAGCAGCAGGGGGCCAGAATGTTTTGAGGATAAAAATGTGAACTTGTTAGAACTCTGTCCCTCTGATCTACCGGGAGCGGAGCCAGTGAAGCCGTTTCATGTATTTAAGCTCCGCCCAGCTGGCCCTTGTTTTCCATCCGCACCACGGCGAGTTATTCATTTCAAACCACCAGAGGAATAATCAACTCTCTGAGATCTTCCATCTATATTTCAATCCATGGACCCGAGCTCTGATTAGCGAACATTTAGAGGCCGAACTCTCTCTGCGAGCTCCATCAAAGTAATCCCGTCCCTGAGCATGTGACCTGAAGACCTGCCGGAGTAATCTTTAGCACGAGGTAGATAATGGATTTATGAGATCAAGTCTGTGGCCAGAGGGCTTCTAAGTCTCTTCAGGAGTCTCCTCCCTGGATCAGAGACCCTCGTGTGCCGCCGGGGAACAGAGCGGCAGACATTTCTAAACATTTAACTAAAAGCCACATGGCGAGATAAATATTTACTTTGTGTTAAAACGGATACACAGAAACCATCAGCGTCTGTTGTAATATGCATGCACAGCGAGCATGATGATGTGAGCACTAATTCTCTCTCCCTCTTTGCCTGTAATATGTCGGCACATGTGGCAGCGGGGAACTATCCGTCTATCCCTCTCACATTCAGAGTTTTTGCACACTCACATGGACATCCTTCTGATCCTAAGAAAATAATTCTCCCCGATATATTTATATATAAACAACACTAAAATGCAGAATATTCAGCAGTGAACCGTGGAACCGTAAACGTACTAATGACACTAATGAAAGGTTTGAATTTCTGAGCTGAAACTACTGGGAAGGAATTTCAGTTGTATGTTCCGGGCTTTTATTGTGAAAGGTAAAAACACAAGGAGTGGCTCCGACACGTGTGTCCTTCCATGAGGTTGAGAGGAGTGAACAAGCGTTTCGTCCATCGAGAGGTTGTACATATAGGACATAAACGATGTGATTGGTCGATGCCTTTATTTGTCAAAGTGAAAGTGGAATAAAAAAACAATGCACGTTGCTTTGTCTCTGCCTGATATCTGCCTCTGCTGTGAGAATATTTAGGACTAAATCTACTGTAATTTCACCCGGCAGCTTAAGGCGAGCAGATTGTCGGAGGAGTGAAGTGAGACAATATTAATATCAACACAATTCTGTGTTGTGCTGAAATGATGCATGTTGCGTAATGGCCCCCGAGCGTGTTTCCCTTCATAAATAAAACAACTAAAAGTTCAAACCCAATAGTTACTGAGAGGATTCAGCCTGGCCCAACAGAGAATATTTACTGAAATGAGCATGCTAGCTGATTAGCCGCTGCCGGTGCTTTCTTGTAATACTTGTTCCTTAGGAGGTGCTACTACTTTCATTATTCATTCACTTTCAAATGATAAGAAATGCTTCCACATCAGCGGGTATTTTATTTAGTTAAGTGTGCAAATTCATGCAAACAAGGCGAACACTGGCAGCGTTCCCCTTGCATACATTAGGCCCTAGATACCTTAGGTGGCACAATCCCACCGGGCAGAGTACTGACAGAATGAAGGGTACTTAAAAATGCTTGCATAATATCACTCACGTTCAGAGATGATGATGATGCACACTATGGACCCACAATGCCACAAACAACGGGAATGTATAAGCCACTTAAGTTGTAAACACACCCAAAAGCTCTGGGCACTGAGAAATTTAAAAAACAAAACAATGGATCTTAGGAAAGACATTTTACAAGCTTTTGGCGAACTTCCTCAGGCGCGGGTTACATAATTCCGTCTGAGTACAGAGTTGTAAAGTGAATACATCCCTTGACCAGCCTGACAATGTCACTACTGGCTCATATGGTTTCCCTATATTTCAAAGTCCCGGCCATTAAATCAGGCAAGTTGCCAACCGGAACACAAAAGCGGATCCTTAAGGGGCCACAAATTACGAAATAACAGGTCTACCCTCAACCTGACCCCTCCACCCAGTCGACTTCTAAAGGGGTCACCGGCAAAAGCCAATTAGTCTGATGACACACAGGAACGCCATCCTTTAGCATCTGAGGATTTGCTACCTTATTTAGCTTAGCATTGATTAACGGTCATCTTCGGCTAAGACTTTCACCCTCTACGTTGAGACACAGAGATTTAATTAAGTAATGGACTCCTTGATAAATATGTTTTTTTCATTCGCAAAGTCTTGCTGAGGTATAAATACGAGACGGGACAGGCTACAACTGCTTCATCTACCATGTGTCCACTAATGCATAAAGATGGGTCTCAAAAGTTCAAAGTCCAGAGCGAGCAGAGGGGTACGACACAAAGAAAGAAAACTCCCAAGAGCAAAGACGTTGTTCGACCTGCACAAGCCATCAAAATCAAATAGCTCCTCAGCGCTAGACATAATAATGCACTTAAATAGCAGGACATGCAGCAACCATACAATAGAATGCATATAAGAAGTGACCAATACTAATAGGTAAAATAACAATTTGGCTGATAGCCCACACAGCCTCATCTAAAGAAACAATTTAATCAAATGCTTGTGCGATACTTCCGAGAATTAATTTAATTACATTTAACAATTTTTTTCTGTTGCTCCAAGAGTACGTTGAAAAATGCAAACAAGATTTCTTTGACACTGTAAAAAAAAAAAAAAAAATGTAAAACCCACAGACCGCCCCCACTGCTCTCTGTGCCAATCACAAAGCACATGTAATATGTTCTACTCTGTAATTACAGCCTGCTAACAATGAAGTTTCTCCCATTTCACCAGAGAAATGATTTGAAAAAGCTGAGAACAAGTTGAAGCTTGTCAAGCTAACTCTTTCTGCTGTTGCGAGTAGTTTTTGTACGTTACAATGTCAGAAGTTTGAAAAGTAAATCATGATAAATATGAGAAAAGCAAAAGCAAAATATTGAATGTGCGCTTTTTGCTTATTTCCTTTTCACAAACTTCTAATGTGTGTGGAGGCTTTTTTTTTCCTCTTTCAATTTGATTCCCTCTGGACACGTTCAGACAAAACATTTCATTTTGGAAACAAACACACTTTGTGTTCGAAACACAACAGCCCATGAACCGTCACAAAAAAATGTGGGTCAACAAAACCGACAAATAAAAGGAGCTGGAGCGGAACGAGGTGACAAAAGGCTGCTGCTTTCTTTTCCTCTTTTCTTTTTCAGCGGCCGCTCTGCAAAGCCACTGCAAATTACAGGAAATAAAATTACACATCGGAAAACTTGGTCGACGTGACTTGCAGGCGTAGCTGGTTGCCGATAGGAAGCATCCTGCATCACACCTGCAGAGAGTCACACAGGGAGCCCAGCGAGAGCCGAGGAGAGGGAGAACAAAACATGCCCCCACCCACCCTCCGTTCCAACTGTTTAAATGAAGGAACAAGTCAGTTATCTTCTGTACCGGGGAGGAGGGAGGGGGAGGGGGAGGGGGAGGGGGAGGGGGAGGTGGGGTGTGTGCGAGATTTGATCTGAGTAAAATAATTGAAAAATAAACACTGTAATGCCACTGTAATGGAAACCATTTATATCGTATTGCATATTATTATAAGAAAAGTATTAACAGTACATTCAGCCCCCCTCTCCCACCTCCGCCCCCTCCCCCATCCCTCCGAGACTATGCACCAGATCTGCTGCTTAATGAGATCAGCAAGTTAAACTCTCAAAGAATAAACTTCATTCTGTAGTAAATTAATGGATAATTGAGGAGGCCTGAAAGTTTTTTTACGATGACAAATTGAAGTAATTTCCTGCACATCCACAGCAATTGCACGTTTTGTGTATTCGACATTACATTAAGCACAGCGGGTGTGTGGGGAAATGGGGGGGGGGGGGGGTGCTGTTGGTGTGTGTGACACCCCGATCGTGTGCACCCTGTTGCCTGTATGAACCATAGACATATAGTCAGTATCTAATGCGATTTTCTAGTTTTTCAGCACAAAAAAATGTTTAATCGCCATGTATGAGTTAACAGGCAAGGAATTTACATTGGCAGGAAGGTCCAGAGCTAAGACAAGCGCTTCGGTGCGGCGCGGTGTCTCCCCCGGATAAAGTGATCGATTTTGGGACACTTTGGGCAACTGTCCGGGGTATGGAGCTTTTTTTTTTCTCCCCTTTTGGACAATTCTGTCCCTGACCGACGTGCAATTGTGACCCGCCAAACCTGGAATTCATTACTCTCATTGGAACAGCCAAAGGCAGCACAAGAGTCTGGCACAGTCCATTGAAAAGTATTGAGAGAACTAAGTGTAAGATGGCGGCGGTTTTGACGTATGCTTAGAGCCCGAATGCGACATCTAGTGTATATGTCTATGTGTATGAACCACCACGGGACGGCCATTTTTTTCCTTCTCTCGCTGCTGCCATGGCAACCAGCTTGAAAAAAAAGCACCCCGACCTGATGTTAATATGATTTGACAAGCAATAATGTGCGTGTATGTGTGTGCATCATTGTGTGTGTGTGTGTGTGTGTGTGTGTGGGCGGTGGTTTTATTTAGACTTTCTACTTTTCTGCATGTGCGCGCGCTCGGCTTCCGCCCGTTTGTATGTAAAGCTCATTAAATGTGCAGCACGCCGCTGTCATGCTTCTTACCCGAGACTTAAACAGGAAAGAGACAGGATCTCACACCTGAATTAAGCTCCGCCTTCACAAACAAAAAAACTCATTGCAGCCATTTAGGAGATTTTAATGTTGCTTAAAATTCGTCAAGAGGAATTGGATGCAGTCCCAAAGCGCATCATAACCCTAATACATCTGGGGGTGGAGGGGTAGTCTGATTAATGGGGGACACACCACGGGTATCACCTGTATTTGAGGGGATTGGCTCCACTCAGATCTCAGATAACCAGTTAAGAAGGTACTGAACCTGGCTCTGAAACTGGCTCTAGGGAAATTCAGCCGTTTTTCTTTCTGTTTTTTAGCAGTGGGCTCCTCCTGATAAATGTGGGGATTCTGACCATGAGTGTTAACGATGCCCTCCACGCCTCTGCTGCGGCCTCATAAATCTCCTTCCCTCCCTCCCAAAAGTAGAGCCCATGTAGTTAACTACATTCCCACCTCGGGGGCTCTTAGCTTACTCTGCAGCGGAATAACAGACTAAATCGTCTAAGTGCATTGGAATATGGAAGCCTTTAGGAAGTAGACGTGTGGTTCTTGTCTTTACAGTGCAGATAAAGTTTATGTTCCTCTAATTTTTTTTAAATCCTTTTCTGGCATTTTTTTATATTCAGTGGTTGGTCAGAAAACTGCAGGAGGTGAGAGTGGAGTTGCTGTTCATTCAGTACGCTACTTCAACTTTAAACTCAGAACCCGTAGTTATCCTTTGCTGCATGTCGTCGCCTCCCTTTCTTCTGACAATAGCAATTGAATAATGAATAAAAAGCTCAGAAGTAACCTTTAAAAGAGGAGACACCTCTCCAGGCCACAGTTCGCTGTTGCAGAAAGGAATGGGGTCTTGCAGCAATTAGCCGACTGCACGCCACGTCAACAGATCAAGAGCGGCGCAAATGTAACAGCAGCAGCAGAAACATATCTTTTATTGTCGTATTTATCTTTTCATCCCAGCCACAGAAGTCTGACAATTCTCCAAAAGGACCCTTTTAGGAAGCCGGTTCAACATACAGAACCAAGAGGGACGGTGTTATTCATATTTAATCACGTGATGAGAACGACTAGGTAGCATCTGTGAAATAAAGAGATGCCACTCAGCCACATTCCCCTCAGAGCCTTTTTGGGTCATGTAGTGGCCGACATAACCGAGCAGCATCAGCATCACGGCCCCGTCCTCTCCGTTCTCTCTTCCCCCGTCAAGCTGCCGACTGGTAGAGTCGAAAATCATCGAGGAGATCTGCGTAGCCGCAGACAGTCGCGTCTAATTTGCCACGGTAACGCCGCAACCGGCCACAGAATGAAGACACTTTAATTCAACATAACAAGTGACTCCGGGGGAACGTCAACAACTGTATTTTCCGGATCAGAAGCGTTTGATGCTCCGCGCGTCTCAACACTGGAAACACATCTGGTCGCGTTTACTTCTGCTTTCTAGATACATGACGATCGGGTCAAAACATCTGCAGGGCCGTTCGTCGCGGCTGAGTGATCATTCAGAGTAAATGAGATGCACATGATATTTCATAGGCATCTCATGTGATATTTCAATTCAGTTTTGCCAGCATTTTTGCCAACTCCTGCACATGGGATCCTAATTCCCTCTTCTCCCATTGCTATTATTTCTGCAGGAAACTCTTTTGCATGCATGCCACACTTTCAGCAAAGTTTGAAACCCGGCTCAAACACTCCCGCTAAATTGAGCTCTTCCACTGGCGGCCGGATCGAGATGTTCTCCAGGTGATCACCGAGCTTACGCTACAGTTTGGAAAAGCCCAGTTAGACAAAGAGTCTGAGAACCATCGAGTTTAAGGAGAAAAGGAGAGGGATCAGGGCAGCTTTCAAATGTACCGGAAAAACCGTGAAAGGGCAGAAGACCAAATCAAATATCGGCCGCCGCACCTTCCACTGACTCTAAGCTGCTCCTCCGGTAGCTAAAATAACTTACACCAGCTATTTGTTACATCCCACTGTTGTTTTAGACACCAGACACAATCTGAGCGTATCCTCGGCGCTCTACTCATCTCCCCCGTCTGCATTGATTATCACACCGTCTCTGTAAAACCCTCTGATATGTCTTTTTTTTCCAGATTGGATTCCAGTAGCAAGTAATCAGAAATGCTGCATGGTGCTTAGACGACACGCTTCATAAGCGTCAGCATCCAGACATCGTGCTGGTATATTTGCACAGAATCTGATCAGCCGACCGATTTATCTGACACGCTTTCTGATTCAGAAAAATTACAGGCACACTTGGAAACAGTTTTAACAACACGATAGAGGATGAATACGCCGTCTATTATCTGCTCATGAACGAGTCGCAGTGGCCGAGCTACCGCTACAAAAGTTTGATTCCATGTCACGTTTTTGGTCATTTTAGCGTATCAATCCAGAACACAAGATTTTTCCAGGATATTCAATTTTTTTTCCCGGAAGCACCGCAGGCTGAACGGAATTCCAGACCAGCTCCGAGAGCGACGAGAAAACTACCAACGGATAGTGTGAGCTGCCCGGGCCGCGCTGGGTCGGCTTGGAATAACTTGACGGACCCCCGACTGGGGAAAAGTGTCTCAGCACCGGGGCAGACAGAGCTGTCGTTTTATGTTTTCTTCCCCTATCTCCCGTCTAATGATAAAGAAAATATTCATGGAAACTTTGGAAATGAGCTACTATGTAATTACATTTTTTTTTTTTTATTGGTGTAGAAAGAAAGGGAGTTTTGCTTCTGACGATACATCAAGTGTCACAATGGAGCAACCCGAAGGCAGCAAAATTAATGGAAACTTTGAACTTTCCAAATTAGACCCTGTAACCATTTCTTGTGTTTGATGATCACGACAGGAAATGTGCAAAAGATGCTGTGAATATTGTCAAAACTCAACGACTAGAACCACTCTTATCACCATCGCTGCTAATCTTGGTCAACAGACGTCCCTCAATTATGGATTCAATTTGTTGGAGGTATTTAGCAGGATCAGATGTTGTGTACAGTCTTTGTATCCTTTTCTCAACACTCGCTCGCTCCTTCTTCATCTTCTTCTCGTTGCGATGATGTCTGGTGAGCTCTGTGCACCTGTGCTACCTGTGCTAGCTCACCTGTGCTATGCTATTTTGCCTTTTTGATGTTTCATTCATGTGGCTGTCCATCTGGATCCTAACGGCAGATTCCCGTTTGAAAACAAGAGGACTTTGTGATGCGTAAACCCATTTTATGATAACCATTGAGATGCCGTTGCAATCCAGACACGATGCTGTCGCCTTATGAGCTCAGAGAAATCATTACTGAGTAATAAGTAACTTGAGCAGTTTGTGTGAATGTGAGCGCTCACACACTGCTGCTTATTTTCTCTGTCAGTCTATCAGCCTCCCAGCAGCTTATGAGTGGGACTCACTGATGCTCAGTCATTTTCCATTAAATGGAAAAGCCTCGGCGGTATATATGCCATCATATGTTTGATCACGCCTGATAACTCAAGTGCAATGCAGTAAATTGCTTTACCACACCACAAAAGGCTGGCGAATTAAATAATTAAAGTTCAATGAGAAGGAAACAGAAAAATCCACCGAGGCGCCACATCTTTTTTTTTCAGGGTAAAAAGAAGTTGACGCCTCACATCAAACACCGCACATTTAGAACACCACCCCCCCCCCACCCACTTCACCTCTTCCACACATTCCCTCTCCTGGTTTGAAGTGCTGACGGCCTGAAGAGGCCCGACGAGTCCTCGCCACTCACAGGGCTCTTATCGGGGACGCGCAGCCGGCTCCCTTCGCACGGACCGGGGGCCCCAGACTCCCAATCTGCCACCTCAGACCACAGAGCGCCGCAGCGCTTTCACGTCAAAATGAATCACTCCTCTCCGTGTGCGACGCCGGTGACGGGCAGTAGAGTTGGCAAATAGGGAAGACGGGCATTCGGTGTGTAACAGGAGGGTTTATGGCACGTTTCCTTCTCTGTGGGGGGGGGTTATTCGGCAGATCGAATGCCGCCGCCATGGCCCGTTTTGGGCCACGACGTGATAAAGAAATAATCCCAACATGTAAGGTGGGAATTATTGGCATCTGAAGCACGCAGTTACACAATGACATCCATCATTTCAGGGTTTGTCCACTGCTGATCCTGATTTCTGTCGTTTAGCACCGGCTTAATGACTAACTTGTCAAGGATGCCAAGTAGGTCGTTGTGAAAGCCAACCTGTGTCGCTTAGCAATTTATTTTAAGCACATTGTCACGGACTACCGGCTGGATTCTGAGCACAGCTCAGTCCAATAACTCAGTTAAGTGTCAGAGGTATCCCCCCGCTGGGATCCAGACGTCCCCGAAAGTGTCTCAGCACTGAAAAAAAAAATCGAAATCGCAGGAAACGACAGAAAAAACTACAACTCCCTTTGGTCCTAAATGATTATATCAGTTCTCTCTGGTTCTCAGAACAAACTGCAATGAATAAGATTAGTTTTCAGCCCAGTCCATTACAGGGTTATTGTTATTATCAATTAGCCATTTTCAAAGTGTACTCTTTCCTTAGTTTGCCACATTATGCATTATTAAAAATGTTTTCCTCTGCAATCATACAGAGATTTATCAGATTAAAATAAATCCATTACCGCTGTTATTATTTGATGTTTGCTCACCGACACCAATGACCACGTCATCGTTGTTGTTGTCGTCAGAAGGATTCAGTGCTGCTGAGTCACACACACGCACGCACGCACACACACACGGCAGCACACTGCCATCATCTGGCAAAGGCAAAGCATTTGAGATGTTGAGCCTGGTGTTTAATTTGAAGCCTCCAAAACACTTACTTACTTAAACGAATATATGCTACAGGAAAGTATTTGATAGGGTGTAGTTGATGTGAGAACAAAGGGTAAGAAGAACTTGTTTTTGTGAGTTGCGTTACTTTAATTAGCTGTATTGTTACTTCATTAACAATAAAGTAGTTTATTATCTAAACAAGTATGTAAAGATTGACTCAAATAATCATGAATAAAATGTTCCTATGTGAGAATAATAAAGTCAATAATAGATATTAGACAGACATTGGCATCGGGACACTACATGAATTTGATACGTGGTTGTGGGAAGTCAAACAGCAAAACACAAGCAACAACAAAAGGTCAGATTTTCATTATTTCCTGTTGGGTCTTAACGAGAGCGATCTGAATTAAAGTCGACTGGTTTCCCTTGAGGCACATGTTTGCCTCGTTTGGCTTTTGTGATCCATAAAATCTAAGAGACTTGATTGCATTTTAATAGTTATTTTAATATCTATTTAAAGTTTGGGTTAAATGATCTACTTTATTTTGTGATTAGTATTAAAGGGTATTTCCGGTGGAAGCATATAGTTACAGTTATTCAAATACTATTGTGTGATAGGCCTACTTGAGTATTTTCTTGGTTGTACTTACAATTCACAGAATTCAGATTAAACAAATGACATTTTAACTCCACGTTATTTACTGAAGGCTTAAACTGGTGTGTGGGTTTAGATTTTACATGTAGAAATATGATAAACCTCTTAAATATAATACATACTTAATTATAAAACAGTGGATAGTAACAGCCATCAGTTCTCTTGTGAACTGATGGCTTGTGTAACTACGACCAGGGACAATATTAAATGAATCATTAAATGATAATATATCACAAATAACAATCAAATCGTAATATACTGTAATGCAGTAAATCTTATCAAATTGAACATTTTTTTTTCAATTAGCCTCACTGCAACAATCTACAATATAGAAAATGCAGATTGATTGGTAATGCATGAGTGATAATAATCAAATAAGATGTATACACGATATAACAATGAGGAGCAATGTTAGTGAATTGCATTTACTCAAATGTTAACGGGTTTTATTAAAGACTTGCATCGTTTTGTATTATGTGGTTTAATCGAGTTGTTTCGATTTGTTTATCTCTATCTTGATTTGTACTTATTAAAGTGAAGACCTGTTATTGCGGGGTCCCACCGCTAGATGGCGCCCGCGGCAGGACTCTGCCCAATGGGGGGCGGGGGCTTGGTGTCGCCATTGACGTGTCGAGCCAAAACAAAGCAGCGAACGACAGGACGAATGTCCACCAAGTGACACACGGAAACTGGTAAGAACGTTTCTCTGCCTTTAAATATAAAAACACGGAGCTGTTTGCTAAAAGACCGAGCGTCGCTTTCGATCGCGTGTGTCAGAGAAAGGAGGTTTTCTTTCGCCCCGGTACGTCGTGTTCTCCCTGCGGGCTCAGATCCATGGCGGCGGCGGCGGCCTGTGACGTCAGTGTCTTTGTTATACAACGGTGTCGCTGGGCAACAACCAGCGGGGTGTCCCCTCCGACTGGTTGCACGGTGTTGTCCCGGTGCCTAACGCAATGGTAGACGACCGTAGTGCACCACAGTTGCTGAGGCCTAGGAGACGGTACCGTCTACATCCGGACTGCGGTGCCTGCCGGGATGAACCCGTGATACGAAACGCATGTCATTTAACAACGGCAGACGATTATCACAATAAACAGTATTAATCTTAATTTAGATCTTGTAAAGAAAAAAAAAGAAAAAACATTTAAATCCTTACGTACAGGACTTGCACAACTTCCAGTTTATACTTCCTAAACTTAACCTCGGTGCAAGAGCTGATCATTTTTGACGGATACTAATGTAATATTTTGTCGCCTGCAGACAGCTGCAGCGATGGGGAAGTTCCACTCTCAAATAGCCAACCCTAAAGACGAGAGTCAGGACTCCTTGACGGCCTCCGGTGAGTACGACGAGGACGGAGACGTGGAGGGGGACGAAAAGAACGGAGACGTGTCCCAGTTCCCCTACGTGGAGTTCACCGGGCGAGACAGCGTCACCTGCCCGACGTGTCAGGGCACCGGGAGGATCCCACGAGGTAACTCGCGCTGGCGTTATGTCTATACGGAGAACGCGCCCCCCACGACCTCATCGTCGCACTATGGTCTAGTAAGTTATTTTTCTCATTTTGCGTCGTTCAATCGCTGTGCACAGGACAGGAGAACCAGCTCGTGGCTCTGATTCCGTACAGCGACCAGAGGCTCAGGCCCAGCCGCACGTAAGTCTCCCTTCTCAAAGACAAACGCACGACAGGGTGACACACTTATGGGCCTCCTCAGCTGATTTCAGGGCGTCACTTCCCGTTTCCCTGTGACGCAGAAAGCTGTATGTCACCATATCAGTGGCCCTCTGCCTGCTGCTGTCGGGCCTGGCGGTGTTCTTCCTGTTCCCTCGCTCCATTGATGTGTCCTATGTGGGAGTGAAGTCTGCCTACGTCTCCTATGACCTTGACAAACGAATCGTCTATCTCAACATCACGGTAAGGCCGTGTCGGCACGAACCCCCGACCTCTAATGAAACCCCGACAAAAACTAAGGTTTTTAAACATACCTTCTTGTATGGGGACAGATCGGCTGGTTGTGACGGATACACATAGAATAATTACGATAGAATTATTGTGACTTTCTGTTTTCGAGCCAGAGCAAGCAGATATTTTGAGGAGCAAAAAATACTTTTAAAGGTTCTGCAGCCTCAAGTAAACATGAGTTTATGCTCTCAATGTCTAGTTTTAAGTCTTCTTCAACACAGCATGATGTTCATTTGATAAATGATTGTCCATTTAGAGTCAAATATACCTTAGTGCAGGTCATGGTTTAGGTTGGTGATATATTGTGATTGACAGATATGCTGCAAACAGGTACGCCAAGTTAAGTCAAATCTAAATTGTTGCTGCAGGTTTATAACGCTAAAGTTAAGATCGGGGGATTTTTTTTCTCCACATCCAGTGCTACTTTGCCACAGTTTCACATCTTTTATCTTCTAGAGCACTCTGAACATCACCAACAACAACTACTACACCGTATCTGTGACCAACATCACGGCCCAAGTGCAGTTCTCCAAGACTGTGATCGGCAAAGCCAAGTTAAACAACATCTCTGTGATAAGCCCGCTGGACGAACGGCAGGTGGGTCACAGTACATTTTACCGCTCTGCACACAGAAAATCAATCATTAACGGGTTACAGAGAATGGACTGGAGTCATGAATGCGGGTCATTGTGGCACCGGATACCAAAGGCACCTCGCACCTCCCACCTAATTTATAAGACTTGTCTTGTGATTTCTCAAAAGTTACTCAAATGTTTCTGCATAGTTCCAGCCTTATTAGTTTGAAAGCACAAGTCTTGTTACTAGTATGCTCTTGGACCTCTAATCAAACAGAAACGCGTACAGTATAGTCGCTTCTGTTGTGATTAGCATAGGTGTGTAATGAGTAAGTGTCTAATCCCGTTTCTCTTTCCGCGCTGCGCTTATTGCAGATTGACTATACTGTTCCCACCACCATTGCTGATGAGATGAGTTATATGTTGTGAGTATGTTTCTAGAAGTCATACAAATATACTGTTTACAATTTGAGCGTTTAAATGATGAATCCCTTCCTGTCTTACAGTGACTACTGCACCTTGCCGAGCATTAAGGTTCACAACATAGTGGTCATGATGCAGTAAGTATTTAGAATGCTATTTTTCCTTTACATTGAAATGTTTTACTTTAAACAGAATCCTACTATACGGGATTTACTGTCATTTTTTAAAAATCAGTCCTTTTTGTAGATGAGCTTTTAGCCCAACCGCATCTCACCCACATATACTGTAGAGCTGCCCAGAGACACGTCAGTCCAACGGGGGCACGCGGGCCTTTGGGTGCCCTGCGACACGTCTGTGGCACTCCAACAGATTGTAAATTTAGCAAAGCAAACTAAGAAGCAGCTGATGCAGTCTACTACGCCTTATCCGGTTTTATCTAGACCATGATGCCTTAAAAACTTAAATAAATCCAACCAAATGCCATACCAAGATAAGCAAAAGCAAAGTGATGGCTGAGCATTTCATTTTTATTTTTTCCTTACCTAGTTATCTGAGGAATGTTTTTTTTTTGTTTTGTTTGTTTGCCTCAGGGTGACCGTGACCACGTCGTACTTTGGCCACGCCGAGCAGGTCTCCCAGGAGATGTACCAGTACGTGGACTGTGGGGGCAACACCACCTCCCTGCATGGCGGTGTGCAGGTTTACCAATGAACGGAAGGCGGTTTTCACAGAGAACACAGAGCTCACTTCCAGGGAGCAAACCGTTGCTCGGTAACAACAGAATGATGGGAGGGACATAGCTTTTCTTAGACTATCAGTGTGCTCATTCGTTCCCAAATTTCTCCCTGCAGAGGTAAAATGTGATGAGCTTTTTTAAAGGTTGGTAACCCGCCGAACGAACGGGTCAGAGCAGATAGAATTTAGCAGGATCTACCCTTGACCTTTATTCTAATTATTCCAACCAGGTGCCAAAAAACAGACATTGATATTTTAGTATTCCCCCCCCCATTGCATTTACATTTATAGCTAATAAATTGCTGAAAGCAGTAGCTTCAGATACGATGCACTTTAACATGATCAATAAATGCAATCATATGAATGTAGATTTTGCCCCACTACGATCTGCCACTTATAAAGGAAGAAAAAACAGCTTAAGTTCGAAAAGCAAACCCCTGACCAGCTCTTTCCTTTCTGTGTTTATTTTGTTTCTCTTGATAGTCGTGCAATATGAGTGAGGTTTATGACATTTGGTTTTTGACTTCATTTTAATTTTGAATATTGGTAGTATTATTTTAGGTTTTGCGAGCTGTTCTCATACACCTGAGAGATTTAATAGCAAATGTTACTACTATGAAGACTGCAGCGTGTTGCCAGGAGGTAGCAACATATATTTTCCAAAAAGGGATGACCTTTTCTTTTTCATAGCAACTGTGTGAGCATTAGAATTGGCTTTAAGATATAGAGGTGTACATTTCTGGCTTGCTTCGAAAAAGGCTTTTTCCCTTTTAATTGCGTTAATTTGATTTCTATGTGCTATTTTAACCAACCCTGTTACTAGAACTTGAATCATGAGTTAACTTGTGCTTTCAGGTTTTTAAAATAACGAAAGACTCCATGTTGGGACAAAAGCTTTTTTTCGGGTCTTTTCAAAAAGATCACTTAATGGACCTTTGTCTGACAGGAAGCGACCAAACACACCTCTATACAAGTTATTTCAGAGATCGCACGGGTATAAGGTTGTCATATTATGAGCATTTTTTTCCAGAGCGTTGATTCAATTTCTAAAGTCATCAAGAGAAAACTTAACTCCTGGTTCCGACCCTTTTTGATATTTGAAGGTGATGGACACAGTCGACGTGAACACCTCTCTGTTGCTGTAATGCCTAATTTATACCTCTGCTGAACAGCTTGAGCACGACAATGGGATCCTCAGAGGGGTTTGATTGGACATTGGAGCCATGAGATGGTTCTCATCATGCTGGGCAAAGGAGCTCCTAATCGAATAATGTTTTTAAAATAAACTGCGGTGGCAAAGGGTTTGAATCAAATCAAAAATGCATTTCATGCTGAACGTAGTGTACAGGCCGCAGGAGTAAAATACTGTATGTAATAAACAAGCATAACGTTGTGACTTCTAATAGCTTCTTGGTTCTATGTATTTCATGCATGAGGCTGGAAATAATAATAAAAACATTTTGAAATTTGAAATGTTTCTTCAATTTCCTTGTAATATGCTTTGCACACACTGGGTGGCGCCAAGTGGTCTGCTTGACGAGAGTGGCCCTCACCTCGCTGTTATTGCAATGATGTTGAATTCAGTACTTTCAAATCATGCTAAATAAATCTGTAAAAATATTAGAGAAAGCGAAAGAAGACAAAAAAACATTTACACTAGAAAATTCAAAACAATTGAAATATGGGACAAATTAATATTTAAATCAAAATGATTTGGGAGCATTAATACCAAACTGCCTTGTATCGCAAAAACAAACTTTTGTATGTCTTTACTCTCTAATCTGGCTTTTAAACTCCTCGGTGGAGGCAGAAGCACAGACGGTCTGCAGTGTACACATCTGTTGCAAACATTAGCTCATTTCCTCGTTGACATGCATTTGTTCATTTGTTCTCTTTTTCAATATTCACACGGTTTTCACAAAGACAGGTGAGCGTTTCCCTGCATTCCACTACATCTGGTACAGCTGTGCATATTCCTAATAATCAAATTATTATAATTTTTTTTAACGCTACTAATTTAATCTCAGGCCGCAAGCTCTTTCTGCCTAGAACGATTCCAGGTTCCTTTGAAAACCGGAAGTTCACATACAAAACATTGTTCAACTGTCATCGGCTCCTGACTTTAAATGGGCAACAGGGATTTTTACGAGCAAGAGCCCATATTTTCATATGGAAATCTGCTTTTCTGTGAGCTCAGCGCCCCAACTTCGGATATTGAGCCGGTTGTGTTATTTCCATTACAGCAGACCTTCCCCCTGACCCACACATGCATGCATGTGCACCCGGCACTTCATCCTGCCAGGCAAAAGGAAATTACTTGCGCACATGTCTTCTCTGTGAACACGACTGTTGCGGTCTGTAAATAATAACCTACTTTGCTTCACACTGAACCCGAAGCGCTGGAGAATGTCCAGTACAGGAAAATTTAACAGCTTTGCATGCAAGGCTTCATCATTACAAAAAGTGTATCAAAATTGTATGTAGAATCCGTAGCATTGAAAAGTTACATGTAATCTTGTAAAACTTGTAAAGTTTAAAGTAAACACATGTTTAGCAGTTAGTCTTGTTGTATTACAAAATATTTTGTTTACCTATTATCGCTCAGCTATATTGTTCTGGTTTTAACTGTTTAGCTCATCCAAAACTTAAACTAAAATTAATTAAGTAGATCAATTAAGATGAATTTAATTTTTGGACAAAGGCATTACACAACAATACTTTGTCAGAACAACAACTTCTGCTTAATGTTTTGAATTATGGGAGATTAAAATGGACATTACGTAAGCGGTAACTACTACTACTACTTTAAAAAAACAAAACATTTACGTGGCCTTTCAACCCAGATGTAACGTTAATTAACATCTCGATTCTCCAATGACGTCATGTTAAGGTTTATGTAGCTTAGCTAACGTCGGCTAACTCAGCTAAAAAGCTAACGTTACCTTTCAACTAAAAGAAAAAAACGGTTGAAAGTTCTCCCTTTAGCGTGGCGACTAATAGCTATCTATATCTTTTTTATATATATATAAAAAATATTTCCACCCAAGTACTACTTTCGTGCGTGTGGCGGGCTCTTTCAAAAACTCACCACCCATCCAAACTCCTCCAAGTCCGCCGGCCCCGTTCTCCTTCTCGCCCCGCCCCAGCACGATCAACGGCCTTCAGAGGGGGGGGGGGGTCCCGCTACTTTCTCCTCCATCTCCGCGGACCGAACCGTCCGTCTGCTGCCTTTCTCCTCCCGTTCTCTCCCTCTCTCTCTCTGTCCCTCTCCAACAGCATGGGTGTCGTGGCCCTCGCTTCGGCCGTGCTGTTGGCCGCCTGCGTCGCCCTGTGCTCCGCCGGGCGCGCGGACGCACCCCGGGGAGTCGCGGTCGGGTTCGTGTTTGACCCGAAGGCGAAGTGCGACCCGCGGTGCGACCACGGAGGCGTCTGCATCCGCAACGGCACGTGCTTCTGCTCCAAGGGCTACGAGGGAGAGACCTGCCAGTATGGTGATGTTACACACCTTCTCTGTTCTGCTTCCACTGCGTTTACTGTAAAAAACAAATGGTTGTTTTCAAGCTGCATCAGTAGGAAATCTATAGTAGGCTGTAGTATGTTTCCCCCCTGTAGATAAATTGAAGCTTGTTAATATTTAGGCCTAGCACAACGACTGCTGTGAGTCATAATTGAGTGGTGTGTATTCTGCAAATGGCCTTAAGATACATAAATAAACTAATAAGCAGATTTTAATGTTTAAAACATTACGCTTAAATCCTCTTCTTTCCCTTCTCACTTTTACAGCGTCCATGATATAACTTCTCTCCATCAAGAGTAATTTAAAAAATGTTGTGTGTTCTTGCGTGAATGTAAAATACAGCCAACTGTTATCCCAAATGTAAGAATGGAGGAGCATGCCTTCGCCCTGGGAAGTGCAGATGTCCCCCAGGATTTGGAGGACGATACTGTCACAAAGGTAAGCCTGGATTCTTGGTGTGATTTGAAAGAGTCTTAAGGCGAGTCAGTAAGGGAATCCGTCTTAATGCATATCGGTACATTGCGACACACAGCTGTCCCTTTCATCAGACACACACCAGATTCCTTCTGACCTGCAGTCGATTTCCATTTCTTCCCCCCCGGTAACAGAACTTCAACCGTTTGGGGTTTTAAAGTTGGTTATATTATATTTTCTGGGGCACAATGTAAATAAAATGAGCATTTAGAGCCTGTATTTTGTTTTTCAATTTTGGATAAAAGATACATTTGAGGACTCGCAAAAAAAGACACATCATTCTTTCCAGTATTTCGTTAATTCTCCCAAATTTCTAGTGAATTACTGGATAATTAAATGAACCATGCTCCTATAAATGCAAAGAAACCACTGCTGGACACATGCAACTAGTGACTAGGGGTCTTAAGTACTCTCCAAAATAGACATTTTGAATTTTAAAGGGGTCAAAAGAAGAAAGAAAACAAACGGCAGTTAAATAAATAAAATGTATGTTTTCTTTGCCTCTGATTTAGAAATCGTGTCTTATGTTCTGCAAAGCCATGTAAAACCATGTGGTCAGTGTCTGTCTTTTTGGCAGTGACGTGTGACGGGGGATGCTGGAACGGAGGAGAATGCATCGCTGTCAACGGAGTGGCCAAGTGCATCTGCCCCTCCAGCTGGGCCGGCTCCAAATGCCAGGAGGGTCGGTTCATGCCTGTTTCTAATCAGTCTTTTACCACCAAAGGTCTAAATTGCCAATTCATCCGACATGGGGGTTATGAACGGCCTTTCACTTGACGGGTTGTGAATGGAGGTTCCAGGCAGAAAATTGGACTTGAACAGATATTTCTCAGAATTGTATCAAATGAGATCAGCTGTTTATAAATTAAAGAAGCAAAGACAAAACAATTTGGCTTCCTCTCCAACCGCAGGTTAAATAAGACCTGTAGGCTTAATATTGAGCTACAGCTAGCAGCCTGTTAGCTTAGCATAAAACAGAAAAACAAAATAAATAAAACAGCTGGCCTGATCAAGAAGCGTATTGTTTTAATCCCTCTGGATTACAAAAACAATATATAATATGTTTTATGCCCTTTGGCTGTAAATAGGTGTCCCCCCCCCTTATTCCGGTTTTCGCGCTATGCTAAGCTAATTGGCTCTTAAATATTCCGCTAATGTAATTCCTGCATCCAAAGCATGTTTCCGCCTCCAGTACATGTGATTTATCTAAAGGCTGAAGCTCAGATTTGTTCTCTGGCATGCTAAGAATGTCTTTTCCGTGGTTTTGTCCTCCTGGCAGCGATCTGTCCCCAAGGATGTAGGAACGGGGGAATCTGCGTGGCTCCAGGAATCTGCAGCTGTCCGGAGGGATGGCTGGGTGGCGCCTGCCACACTGGTGAGCTTCAAACCGGTTCCAGACACCGACACCTTCCACATGCATCAGTGCACTTTTAAAAGCGTGGTTCCTTTTTTTTTTTTAGTACTTCTCTACTGCTCGGCCGAGGTTTTGCTCCTGTTCGGTTTGGGTTGTGCTTTAACACTCTCTCTGTAAACTGTCTGCGTCTTTAAAGAGCCGATGCCAAAAGACCAATCGGCCAAACGGCTGAGAATGAAATCTCGGATGTGTCTGCTGAGGCAAAGCTTTCAGTATTTTTCCAGATGCGAGAGACGTGGAAACGCTTCTCTCCCCCGTTTCTGGATTTGTGTTCAGATTCAGTCGTTTGCTTCTTTCACAGTTTCTTAATGCTGTTTCTGTTATCTTTGGTCTACAGCTGTGTGCGCTCAGTCCTGCCTGAATGGAGGGAAGTGCATCTCTCCAGACAAATGCCGCTGCCGCCCCTCTTTTTCTGGCCCTCGCTGTGAAGAGAGGAAAAAGTCCCACTAGTGATGGGGTCAGAGGTCAATGAGGCCCAATAAGGGGCATTACATTTCTCATGCATTTCTTTTTTAGGAAACATTGAACCTGTGCAATGTTCTCATTTGCTTGTATAAACACGTACTGTACTGCAATTTGTGTCATGAAATGAATAAAAGAGTGAATTGCATTTATTATCACTGTCATTTTCTTTATTATGTCAAATGTACCTTGTACAACAGTGTCATCTGGTGTTTCAGAGGGTTTTTTTTAATATAAAACAAAACCCTAGATCAAACAGGTGGTCATCACTTAACCCAATGAAAAAAAAAAAATAATAATTACAATTTGGTTATTGGCAACATATGGCTCAGGAAAGTTAATGATTTTAACCTTCACGATTAGGCTTAACTAATATAGAATCCTTGCATATAATTTGGCGTAATTGTGAAAAAACTAAAAGTTTGCTGGTAATAAATAACCTGCAGCTGGAAAATAAATCACCACTGAAACAGATTGATTTGTCATTTTACATAAGTGTGCAGTAACACTCCACACATCCGTCAAAAGTCTCTGCTGATGCATTCACCAGATGTGTGTTACTGTGAGCCTTGAGGTAGTGGTATACCGGGACAGACCAGTGCAATACATCAAGTCCCTCGGTTAGCCTTCAAATGTTCCCAGAGCCACACACACACACACACACACACACACACACTCACAATGCTCTCCTCTTGCTTTGTGCATTTCCTGCCGTGCCGTCCTCTCCTTTCTTCCCCATCATGCTTGCAACGCCTGTAAAAGGTGCAAACATAAATTCATCCCAATTACATTTCACATTTTCATTTTCATCCTAAAAGACTAATAATCATTCTCTTTTCATACATTCACGGTGATTTACCTTTAAAAGAAAGAAATGTACATGTGCAAGAGGGCTAATCAACATTCTGAATAATGATACAGCAGCTGCAAGCTGTTGGTTGTGTGAAGCCGTGCAGAGGAGAAACAGAGAGAGGAGAACCGGGTTAGAAGTGGGAATACGACGCTGACCTTAAGTGCGCAGGTGAGGCCGCTGTAGCCTCTCCGGCAGTGGCAGTAGTCGGGGAGGACGCACCTCCCTCCGTTCAGGCACCGCCGTTTGCAAACCGCTGGGGGGAGGAATGGATGGGGGGCAGGAGTTAACCCATGTGTCTACATGAATTAAAATGGACTGATCAACGGATGACAAAGCTCAGGTAGGAAGGGAGCCCAACGACTGTGTGCGTTGTGCTATTATAAATGAACTCACGGGTTTGACACTGGAGACCCCCCCAGCCGGAGGGACAGTGGCAGGTGTTTGGCCCCAAACACTCACCGCCGTTTTTACACTTTTGCAGACAGACGGCTGCAGTGAGAAGAGCAGATAGGGAGGTTTGAATGCAGGCTGCAGCAGCTGGGTTTAATTAACAAATCTACCCACAATGCACCGCTGACATTACCTCAATAAAAGGGACGAGACCTGGATGATAAGTCTTTACAAAGTGACCCACTGAATGAATGCAACGCGGGAGTCACTCACGTATGTTGCACCTCCTCCCTCTCCATCCTGACGCACAGGAGCACGTGTGAGGTCCCACGCATTTGCCTCGGTTCATGCACATCGGCTCACACACACCTGGAACACGTTGGGCAATGCGTCAGATTGAGCCAGGTGTCACTCGCAGATAAGTCTAGCGATTCTACTCACTCGTTTGACACCTTTTCCCCGTGTAGCCTTCAGGGCAGGAGCACACGTTGTTCCTCATGCACTGACCTCCGTTCTTACAAGGAGGGCTGCATACAGCTGAAGAACACAGTACAACAGGTGTGTAAGCGAGGTGCGTGTAGCTGAGCCTGGACTGGAGGGAAGTGCCAGAACGGATCAATGGATAATCAGCACGTTTTCAGTCCAAAGAAACCCCCTTTAAAAAGTGTGGGGCAACGTTTTCATCAAAAGTGCAGATATTTCTTGCAATTATCCTGGAAATCTGGCCTTTCTGCACCAAAAAACTTTAAAAACCCCCCAAAAGGAATAACATTGTTGTCACTGAAACAGCCTCTCTACGTAAAACTCTTAATTGACACCCTGACTAAAGTTGCAGTTTTGTTCCTCGCAGTGAACAAACGTTGCAGGGAACACGACGGACCACCTTCCTCCTCGCTGCGCTTACCGATCTGACACTGAGAGCCGTAGAAGCCGCTGGGACAGGCGCAGATGTTGGGCTTCGTGCACGCGCCTCCATTCAGACAGACGGGCTCGCAGAGGGCTGCGGGAGACAAAGGGTCCTGTTCAGATTCTCACACCGTTAATGTTTAGAATCTCAAGCTGTTTCTCCTTCGAACCCAACAGCCCGCGGCAGAGAAAAGCCTGCGTGTCGCACGGTTGACTGTCTGGTCGAGAAATGCGCGAAATGTAAAACGTGGGGGGGGGGTCGTGACGTACCGGAGTTGCACGTTGGTCCGTACCAGCCGGGTTTGCACTTGCAGACGTCCGGAGAGACGCACTCGCCCCCGTTTTCACAGTGCCTGTTACACACCACTGAAACGCACACAGGATTAGAGGATTCTCCAAAAAATTCTCAAATGCCAGGCAGTGCAGAAGCAGCACAAACATGAGCGCCTGAGAGCCACAGTGGAGTCTCAAAGTGTTGGGAAATGTTGGGAAATTATGTTGGTAAGTGAATGAGGTTAAGGTGCTGAAGGAAAGCAAATCAGCCTACTGGTGTTCTGAAGGGTGCAAATACAACATACCTTGTTGGTCTAAAAACTAAAATCTAATAAATACGTTGTGTTCATCTCACTGATTTCACATCTGGGTCCCACGTAGCCGTAGGGACAGGTGCACAGGTTCCGGGCCACGCAGGTGCCTCCGTGTCGACAGGGCGGCTCGCAGCTCGCTGACACAAACACAACGGATCGTATCACGAGTTACGATTATTCCGCGCGTGTCGGCATGTCAGACACATACACGGATTCTTTACCTTCCTCGCAGGTGGGTCCGCCGTAGCCCGCCGCACATTGGCACACGTCGGGCTGCACACACTTCCCCTGGTTCTTGCAGTCGGGTCGGCACACGGCTGAAATTGAACAAGACCTGTATTTCTGCTCAATGACAAACAAGTCGGGCTCTGACTGACGGTTCCCCCCCCCTCTCACCGATGTGGCAGCTGTAGCCGGTGTAGCCCTCCTTGCAGGCGCAGGTGTTGGGCAGCGTGCACTCCATGTTCCTCCCACACTCGTACCTGCACACAGCTGAAACCACATCCAGAGTTCACTCCAAGAAATCCACAAATGCTGAGGAGGAAATGCCACTCCGACGAGTCCGAAACACTTAATCAAGTCAAAATGCAATAGAAAAATACTTTATAATAGTGAATATCAACTTTATGTGTCTCAAATGCTGCTACCTGTAGTACAGAAGAAGATGCTTTTGCTGGCACTGACATATACATATATATATGCAAATATCATTTAAAAGAAATGACCACACCTAAACAGGAAGTTGTCTTAAAGTACCTTTACATGCGACCCCGTCCCCGGTGTAGCCGTGCGGACAGCGGCCACACCGGAAGGAGCCGGTGGCGGCGGGCTCACAGGGAACACCAGGAGAGCAGGGGGAGTCGCCGCATGTCGCACGCTGAGGTGGCGACCCCGGTTTCAGGTCGGGGGTCAGCTCCGCCCCTGCTGGGGCGTCGGCAGAGGAATCCCCCCCGGCGCTGGGGATGGTGGCCTCTGGTCCGGTGCGCCTCTCGGCGGGTCGTCTGGGGGACGGTGAAGAGGCTGAAGAGGATGAAGAGGAAGTGGGAGTCGTTTCCTTGCCGGAACTTGACTTGGTGATGAAAATATGACCATCAGCGCCGCCGGCGACCGTCCCCTGACCTGTAAAATACTGGAAGTTAGAGGACAGGACTTAAAAAAGACAAATATATAACATTAAAACAAGACTATGCACACCCACTCACACGGCATTTGGGCTAATTTAATCATAAAACTAAATTTATATTTAAATACACATGTACACATTTTCAGCTGGATTCATGGCGTGCAACTGTGCTGTATAAATAAATGATTTATGTCACCACTGGTTAGAGATAAAGACAATATGCATGGCTAAATACATGACACGTTATAATGAGAATGTCTCGTTTGGAAATTTTTATTTAATTATAAAGAATTTGAAACAATATACAATATAAATATTGTATTATTATGTATATTATGTATGTATCCCCTCTCACCTGTGGCTGTGCACGTTCGCCCGTTTCCATGGAGACCCGAAGGGCAGGGTCCACAGACGAAGCCCGCCGAGAAGTGGGTGCTCTCGAAACAATGGACCCCCGGGTGACACGGTCGACTGGAGCACGGCGACAAGCCCAAGGGTATCGGGGGCCTCTGGGGCCTCGGGGGGGCCTGCGCTGCCCGAGCGGCAGAGGTCATCACCTTGACTGGGGGGGGTCGACCACATGGATGAAACAACAAACGGCAATCTGTCAATCAATAAGAGCAGCTATCCCCGAGCTGCGGTGAATTGGCGTTCGGTCAGCTGTGACGTGGGCCGGTCCGCTAACTACGCAGCACTTACGTGTGCATATTTTCCCGTCTCCTCCGTATCCTTGTGGGCAGACTCCACAGGTGAAGGAGCCAAACGTGTTGTTACATCCCACTCCGGGGAAACACGGCCGAGAGACGCACTCGTCCACGTCTTCTCTACACGTGCGACCTGAAAGCACACAAAACAACGGCGCTTAGCTGAGAGAACTGAAACAACTGTGAGCAGGTAAAGAGGTGACACATGGTGTTAGACACCATTGTTATATACTCTATTTCAGGGCCGGCCCAAGGCATAAGCGAACTAAGCGGCTGCTTGGGGCCACCTGGCTACCAGGGGGCCCCAAGCAGCCGCTTAGTTCGCTTATGCTGCAAGAAACCCTAGTTTTGTATTATAACCTCACTGTATTCTTTTATAATTTTCGCTATACAACTATACAGTATAGCGTGACATTTGTGCCAATAATCTTCTAGCACAGGTGGCTGTGCGTGGTGGGCCCCCAAGTAAAATTCTGCTTAGGGCCCCCAAGAAGTTCGGGCCGGCACTGCTCTATTTGATGCAAACGAAAGGGCCAATACGTTTGATTTAACTACAGCGGCGTGTGAGCATGGTGTAAGAACTGCTTCCACTACATTTCTGGCTCCTTACTTGTGATTAAGATGTCTCTGAAAAGGGGAAATGTAGTCCGTCTCCCTAGTTGACCATCAATGTTACACGTGATCGTTGCAGGTAACAGAGATCTGGGGGATCACATGCCACTATCTCTACAAAGCTGGCCACATGTAATAAGACCCTGTGTTATTCTTGATGTTCTTTTAAATTCTGCATGTCAATTGCTGCTTTCGCAGTCCAGAAGCATCCAGCCGGCACGTCTTTGCGTCTCTCTTTTCTACGCACCAATGAAACGATCGCATCAACTTCAAAAACGAGACACAGGTTGTAAAAAGAAAAAAACCTCTAAACAAGTTCACACAACCCTTGATGCCCGCTTCGTAGTGCAGCCCTGCGGACTCGGGTCAATCTTCTACTTCCGGGCGTGAAACACGTCGGCACGTCGACGCCCACCTGTCGTCCCCGCGGGGCAGACGCAGGAGAAGGAGGCGGGTCCGTCGATGCAGCGGCCCAGCCTGCAGGGGTTGGGCTTGCAGTCGTCGACGTCCACCTCGCACCGCTCCCCTTTGAATCCGTCCGGACACGCGCACAGGTGCTCCCCGCTGCCACGGGAGGGGTCGGCGGGGGTCACGCAGGAGGCTCCGTTCAGACACTCACACGGGCGCACTGACACCTGAGGAAGAGATGGGGAGTGGGAGATGGGGGGCGGGAGAAACAGGTTTATGGAGGTTTTGGAAAATAAATCACACCTGCAAAGAAAACAGAGACATGCATAGAAAAGAAGTAAGTGGTGGCACTAACAGGAATCAAACCGATAAATACATTAGAAAATACAGTTTTACATTTCTGTTTTGTGAGATGTTTTCTTTGACCGCTTGCAGCTGAAAGCAGCTCATTTTTTTCCTGTGTGCATTGCTTCGTAGAGGAAAAGCATCTATCAACGCAAAGCTAATTAAATCTACAAGCAAACGTAACTGGTGGTTCATTTTACACAACCTGCTCAGTGTCAGTGAGCGGAGAACATAATGAGCGCCCTCTAGTGGGAGGAAGAAACAAGCTTAGTTAAGTAGTCATTGAGATTCAAAAGGTCTTAATGACTTTCACATGTGTTATGACCCCTTTATCCTCAAAAACAAAAGACACAACATCTAGAGAGATATTTACTAAGATCATTAGATTCAAAGGATGATTGATTGTTTTTTTTGCTATAGAAGGAGGAAGGACCTTTGAAGTGTATTCATTGATTCTTTTACTGACATATTCTGTTTATTGTTGTGAAGCAAGGAGCGTTCAGGTGCATTACCTGAGCGGAGGTCACCTGAGCAGAGGTCACCTGAGCGGAGGTTACCTGTACGGAGGCCCTGGTTTCAGCTCCACAGCTACCCGTCACCGTAAAGCGGAAGGTCGGAGCGTCCGTAGCTTCGGCTGAGGCCGTCCACGTCAACAGGCCGGCCGGAGACAGAGACGCGCCCTCGGGACCCGAGTCCAGGGCGAAGAGCACCGCTGAGCCCTCGGGGTCCCGGGCCTGTAGCTGGTAGACGAAACTCTCTCCCTGGAAGGACCGCAGGCCAAGCGGCAACAACTGGAGCTCCGGGGGCTTGTTCTCTGGGGGAAAACAGGGAGGGGGGGGGCAGTAAGTGGGAGACTGTGGGAGTAAGTGGGAGACTGTGGATGAGTCATGATGATGACCATGGAGAAAGTTCTCCCTCCGCAGCACCAATTTGTCTCACATTCAAACGTTTTAAAAGATAAGAATCTTTCTGAAAGGACTCAGTTATCTTCTTTCAGCTAATCAATAATGTGTCTGCATCGGCTCGTGAATTAAAGTACAGGCAAAGCGTAAGAAAAGGGTGAAAATATATATAAATTATATCATAGACTTTTTTGTCTATGTAAAAAGAGTAGTATATTTATAACACAGCTTTCTTACACCACACTACCTCGTTATAGCTTTTTATTTTTCTCATCCTAATGCTATTTTTTGTTTCTACATTTTATTGATACTATCGTATTGCATTAATTCAAAAGGAGAAAGTAGAGAGTTTACTGTTAATACCACGAGAGACAACGTGATTCTCTGTGTCCTGATCACTCATTTTCATTTGATTTCAAAGTGTCAACAATTAAAGTTATTTGCTGTTTTCAATGTTTACATGTTCCACATGTGAAGCGATGTGTTCACGACCGATTAAAGAATGCATATTGCATTCATATTGAAATGTCAGACTGCACGTTTGCATTGTCCAAACAGCCTCGAGCAGCTTCATTCTACCAGGCATTTTGACACGGAGCGTGTGCGTACTCTCCGCTGTGGACCACGCGTGCTTGGAGGAGTCTGGGCGACACGCGAGGCAGGTGCTGCTGGGGTTGGACTCGCCCTCGCTGTAGCACAGGCCGTCAATGCGGCAGGTTCTCTCCTGGGAAGCCGAGACGATAAATAACACAACGATCAAGATCAGTGCTTACCGCTCGTTGATGTATGTCGGCTTTTACGCTTTCCCTTTGAGACAGGGCGGAAAATATAAATATAATTATAAATACTATCAATTTCTTCTCATCTTGTCTTTTAATTGAACTTATTCATTGTATTTTTTTATCTGTGTTGAGGACAAACTGACACTGAAGTGGCCCGAGAGAAGTTAAGGCTGTTTCTTTAAGACGCCACAGTTGGAGGACGAAGGAAAAGGGCTGGAGTTCCCCTGTATTAAATGAAACAGCACTGTGCAGACAGCCGTCTCACCCTCAGCCTGCAGAGGACCGGCGTGTGGAGGCTGCAGATCTGGCAGTCTCCGTCGTAGAGAGTCAGTATCTTGGCGTTGCTGAAGCTGTAGCCGTCATTGGAAACCTGCCACCAGCAGAAGCTTGATTACTGTGGATCGCCGGGCCAAAGGCATCCAACTAACAATTGAGTATTTGAACAACATGCTCATCCTTCATTGATAGATGTTCTGGTATTTTATAAATCTTAATAACTTTTCATCCACTAAAATACATTTCCGACTTTTCACGCAGCCGAGTTAAAATTTCCTCAACCGAAGCGGCGGCTAAACACCAGTAAACGTTCCCCTCCGTCTGCTTTTCATGCTTTCATTACTTTACAGATTCACTGCGCAATCTCATGTGGGGAGAAGGACAGACGACGAAAACAGAGGAGAGAAAGTAGAAATAGGAGCTTGACGAGTAAGATGGGATGGATCTCAGACGTGACTCACTTTGATCTGCCAGCGAGCCAGCGGTCCGTCCGCCTCCGCCTCCGGGCCGGCGGGAGTCCCGCTGTCGTCCGGGGGGACCCGGCACTCCAGAGCCGTCTCGTCCAAGAAGACGGCCGGGACGAGCCGCGGCTCGTCCAGAAGCGAGGCCCCGTCCTCGAACTGGCAAAAGGGGTTAAAAAAAGACACCAATCCGAATGACACGCTGATTGTACAGCACAGGTTGTGTGAGAGGATGCAAACTTTTCTTCAAAATCAGGTGACAAGCCAAGACACAGAAGAAGGAGCGGAAACCCAGGATACCTTTTCTTTGACAAACTCGCACTTGAGCTCGTAGGAGTCCTTGAAGCCTTGGCCGGTGACCCGCAGGGGGGAGCAGCCTCCCTGTCGCACGTCGCACAGACCCTCCTCCTGCAGCTCGGTTATCTCTGGGATCTGGTCTTCACAACGGCAAACAGCAAAAGCAGCCTTTTTACAATTGGGATTTACAAGCGACATGTCAGTGACGATCGAGCGCCTGCTTCAGTGTGTTACCGGAGAGCACGCTGCAGTCGTAGGACCCGAACCCCGGGAAGCAGACGCAGCCCCGCTCCGAGCACCGGCCGTTCCCGTTGCACAGGTCGGGACACCTGAGGACGGCCAGGACCTCCCGGTACTCCTCCCCTCCGCCCCTCTCCTCCGTCAGCCTCCTCTCGCACTCGTTTTCCAGCAGCGGCACGGCGGCGTCCAGCCACGACGGCTCGTCCTTCAGCCGCAGGTCGGCGACGCACATGGCCTCCGCGCGGGAGATCACGGACGGGTCCAAGAGGCGCCGGCAGCCCAGCGCTACGCCCGAGCCCGCCACGGCCCGCCGGCACTGCGCCCCGGCCCGTCGCTCCGTCAGGCCGGAAGGCGTGGGCCACCCGGGGGAGGCGTCGGGTGGAGCCGCTGCTTCGTGGTCCTCGGGGAAAAAGTAGGTGAAGCCCTGCAGGTCGGACCGGCTGAGGCTCTGGCGCGCGGGACCCGAAACGCGCCGGCGGGTCCGACGCTGGCCGCGAGCCGGCGCTCCGTCGCCTCGCCCTGCCTCGCCCTCGAGCAGCTCCACCGAGCCCATGTACTCCGCCGTGATGTCCAGGGCAGGGATGACACCGGGGAGGCGCACGTTGCCGTGAGGTGAGCAGGTGGAGGGGACGCGTTGAGACGAGGCACGACAGTCGCAGTGCTGGCGGGGGCTCAGCGCGCTCGGGTGGGGCGGCGAGGTGTCGAACAGGCTGCCGCCCGGGGGGAGCCTGGCAGAGGAGAGGGAGGAAAGAGGAGAACCCAGCATTCATTAAAAATAATATTAACACACATCCAATTGACATGTGACCCTATAGTGAACCTTGGTGGGCCCTGCGATCTAGTTTCAAGGTCAAGGTGCCTGGCTGGTAATCCAGCTTCGGCTCTTTAACATTCGTGTAGACATAAGATTTGGAAAACATGCCTAGGATACTAAAGATGTCCAAAATATACTTTAATTTGAAATTCATCTCAAGTGAAAGAGGCTGTTGGTTTGAAATGAGACACGACCCAAGGAGCCATTTCTCGTTGTGAAAAATGCCCAACTCACCTCCATTCAGAAATGAAAGCGTGCAGGTGCTCCACTGTGGCGCCCCCTGCTGAGTGGAGGTCATTGTCCAACCGCCCGTCGAAGGTCCCGCAGAGGCCCTCGGTGTGGCCCCGGTCCGAACCGGGGGCCCTCAGCGTCAGACTCATTCCCCAGTCCGACACGTCGGCGCGAACGAACGCCCCCGACGAGAAGGTCATCTGCATGAAGACAAGACAGCGTCCGGCTACATTTAGTGCACAGATTTCATTCCAATGGTCCCATCAGCAGGCAATCGACTTCCTTAAACATCAGCGGTGAGTTGGCCTCTTAACAAGAGAGATTATTTATCACGAAGGGTACGTAAGGCGCACGGAATCTCGCCGCTCACCGTGACTTTGCGTCCCTGGTAGGACTCTGTGATGCGGACGCCGCTCTCGCTCCGGTCTCGGTGCCTCACGGACAGGCGAGGTCGGGTTTCGCCCGTCTCGCCGTTGTTGCACATGTCGAAAACGACGACGTCGCCGCCGTCCCGCGCCGCGAAGCCGCACGCGCACGAGGCGGCGTCCACGACGCTGCCGCACTCCCACTGACGGACGTGCACCTCGAACGGCCTCGCGGTGCTCTTGTAGAGGACAAAGGTGCCTACTTGGTAGTTGTCGTAGCGCCTGTGCATAAACATTTCCTACTGTCACACCATTACAAAATTATCACAATGCAATGAAAAGACGGGAGGAAATCATTCTATATGGACGACTTAACGTTTCCCACAATAATATAGCACATTTGTCCTGTTTTACCGAACAAGTACCTGCCATCAAAAGTGATGATGTGAGGATCAGTGAAGGAGTAGCAGTAGGCGGAGGGGACATCCTTCACGGTTATCTGAAATTACATTCCTATTTAACTTGTAGTAGAGAACCAAGTGTACATTCATGTACTTCTTCCTCCTTTGTCTTATTTTCACGAGTTCAGAAAGTCGCCCTCCTAAAAACCGTGCTGACCAGGCACCAGGTAATTAGACAAATGGTGCGGACAAAGCACCATAACCCTCGATAACTGTTAATACTTTTAAAATAATTTAATAAAAAGTATCCCAAAAAAATACTAGCCTACCTCAACTGGTTCTGGGGAGTATCCGTTCCAGAGAGAGTTCTGCGTGACGACGGGTTTGACGGAGATCTGCGTCGTCCTGTTGCCGTCTCTGACCAAGTCGGTGACGGGGCTGAAGTGGATCAGAGCTCGGCAGCAGACCCCGTCCCCGCAGGGGCCCCGGGACAGCTGCACCACGCAGGACGACAAAGACACATCGGCGCCCAACGGGCCCTCGTCTGCGACGCGACGGAGGAGCCGGGCCCCCGGTGAATGAATTTGCGAAGCGCAGGTATGTTGACGAGCGAGCGGCGAGCAGCTCACCTGCGCTGCTCGTGCTGAGCTGCAGAGACAGAGTGCACCGCTCCGTGGGGGGGGAGGACGGCTCCTCCGGACACGGGACGGGCACTGTGCTCTCGACCAGCAGCTCGTACAGCCTCCCGTCCTCGGACACGGCGCTCTCCTCTGGTCTCAGCTGCACCGAACACACACGTACAATTCACCGAGAGACACCACACACATCAATGAATATAAATCGCCTAAATACCGTGATGTACCATAATCCCAGCAAAGAACTCCTGACTTTGCACCAAAGCACCACGGACGTTGGGCGAGTCCAGGAGGAAACTGGAGCTGGAGCAGGATATCTGAGGAAGGGAGAGAGTTTTAATATTAATAATATATATTGGCTTTTTTCATATATATATATATATATATATATATATATATATATAAATATATATATTTTAATTATTTCAACTAGTTATATTTTACTTATTTTACCCACATTTATTTTAAACTTTTTTTTCCATTCTTTTGACCTTTTATTTTGCCTCTTATCGGATGGCGACTTTTGACCAAATGTATTTAGGATTATTGGTTGTTTTTTTCCATGTCATTTTACAACCAATTTTGAATTATTTTACCAAGACATTTTTCAACAAAAGAATTTTTGGAATGTTTTCCATGACAATTTTCAAACAAATATTTTTTTACACTTAATATATTTTGACTTTACCCAAGGCATATTTATTTCAGTTTTTTAGAGCTATTATTATTATTTTTTCGATGATAATTTTTGACTTAGAAATTGGAAACATTTTTTCAAGACTTTATTATTCCCGACAAAACAACCTAATATTTTCTGGATTTTTCTTTTCAGACATATCAAGGACTTTTTTCTTGATATTTTTTCAGATGGAAAAAAAGAGAGGGTGAAAAGAGAGGGAAGGAACAGACGGAACCACACAGCAAATAAAAGGAAAGCAAATCCTAGCTGTGTAAAAGGTTTTAGAGTTACGGTCAGGTCACTCAGCACTCAGTAAAACAAAACAGTGTTTACAGGTTTCAATAATAGCTTCAGTCACAAAACCTTCTCTTATTTCCAGAAGAGTGGAAAGTTGATTGATGGAGGAGTCCTCATGCAAAGAAAGAAACAAAACTTTTTCTTGAATTAGTTTTTTCTATTCCGGTCTAACTTTCTCTCATCTCATTACTAAAATCCTTGGATGAGAGTAAGCATCCCTCAGCCTTCATAAATTCACTGCGTTAGAAAATAAATTCTGTCAACAAAAATAAATTGGATGCTGAAAAATTATCTCTCCACATCTGCAATAGAAAAGGGAGACGTGCACCCCACCTTGTCCCCCAGACGGAGGTTGAAGCCGTCCAGTTCGATGTAGGCGGAGGTCCTGGTGGTGGTCTCCTGTTTGAGCTCCTCCTTCCTGCCCTCCGGCGAGAGGCGGAACCAGGCCACCACGTAACCCAGGGAGCTGTTGGAGCTGCTGCCGAAGACGCACTTCAGGTGGACAGAGTCTCCCGTCACCTCGGGGACAATCACCGGCGCGGACGCGGGGGGAGGCCGCTCTGCCGGGGAGCCGACACCTGCGTTTAAATCAGAGGATATTTGGGCAATTGATTATCCAATACCTTATCACCCCAATACAGCTGCTCTGTTTTTGAGCCCTTTTGAGAAATGAAAGTATGCTTTCTTTAACGATTCATTTGAAAATACTTTTTTTTTTTGCAGACTCAATACCATTCAACTTCTTTCAGGGAGGGAGGAGGCTTTTACAGCAACGTATCAATGCTCATTGTACCGAAAGGAGATGCTCAATTACCACATAAGGGTTTACTTTGTCTACTTAGTTGAGGTGTTCAGGTATTTTTGGCCTCAGAGTTCTAACACAGGTGTTTCACTGTACGCTTCATACGGTGTGTTACAAGTTGGACATCCAGAAAACATAATAAACAATCATTTGGTGCTTATTTCCACTCCGGCTGGATTCAATGTCAAAGTAGTGCAACTTTGTTTTAAATGAACATTGTCGCGACAGAGAAATGCAGCAATACGTATGCAGAGGAAGCCAGTTTACACTGAGGAACACAAAGTAACGCGTGTGAAAATATTCAGCAAGGCAGGAAGAGCGTTCGAATCACAGCAGCCTGAATTCTGTTATTCAAAGATGTTCTTCAGAGATATTTCCTCTTTCCCAAACCTCCCGGCTCCTTTCCACCTCAGCCAGCTTCCTGGAACCCGTCCTGGCTGGAGGCCGTCGCCGTGGAGACGAGGCCAATCTGACACTGTGTGTGTGTGTGTGTGTGTGTGTGTGTGTGTGTGTGTGTGTGTGTGTGTACGGTGGGGGTGGGACACATGCTCGGCTCATTAAAAGGATGAGGATGCATTCCTGACCACATGGCAACTCCCCAACCTGCCCGATCGCCGCAGTGTTAGACCGAAGCGTAACAGAGCAGCAGGGTCCTCACTTTTACACGTCCCGGGGCCGCAGGCCGGCGACGCCGCGGGGGACGCGTCCGCCGTCTCTGTTAGGAAACACAGGAGAGCAACATGACCAAAGAAACGTCATCATCGGCTGCCAAAGCAGTGTTACGTCTTTCTAATGTTATTAGGTGTGAGACATTTTGCACACGATCTTGTGACAGTGAAACATCAAGCCATTTGTCTGTGGGAGCTGAAGGACGTTCCTTTTCAGTGCAGTGTCGTTTAGTCAATGTGTATGTTACACTGAAGGTAGCTATGGCAACAGTGCTTTTTGCTGCGATATCATTTAACGCTCAGAAGTCAAACGAGGGTAATTGGTTCTGCCGTAAAGCTTAATACCCAAAATAGAAACTAAACATTATGGATACAGGTTTAAAAGAAAGTCACAGAGGGTTGAATTATTTTTGATGTTTTTTTTTTACATCGCACCAATAAAGTTATTTGTATTGTTAGCAGCGTGTCATTTAGTAAACACTTTCAAACAGAAGCGCATGAGACCTTCAGCTGCTTCCTGACGCATTTCGTTGACGTGAGGACCGTCACCAAAAATGCATCTCTTTTGTGTCCGACCCACCCTGAGCGCAGTACCCCATGCATCCCTGCGTGGGCTGCAGCAGGTAGACGTAGAAGCCTCCACAGTTGCGCACGGTGACCGGGATGCGGAACATGCAGCATTCTCTGCTGAGGCCCGCAAAGAGCTGCCAGGCGGCGCAGGCCGTCAGCTGCCTCACCTCCAGGGGCCCCGGCAGAGACTCGCCGTCCCCCAGCGACAGCCACACAGGAGCCTGGGTCCCGCAGTGGTTCACCTGGAGGTTTGCAGCGAGAGACGATTTCACTCCGGTCCCTTGGCTCGACTTTTATTAAGAATAACCGGATCAGAAATATTAATCTCCTCGCGGATGATTTAACGACGAAGGCCGCAAAGAGCCGACGGAATCACAGTGAGACGGTTTCGCAGGTACAGATCTTTCACTCAGGGAGAGCAGCGATGCTCTGGGAAGGAAGAGGGAGGCTGACACTCTGCACAGCAGGACGCCCTCGAGAAATGAGGCCCACTTCTGTTCTCGTCATGCACTCTCCTTCATAAATATGTACACACACACACACAATAATAACTGTGTCCACAGGTTCATAGGGGTATTTTTTAAACAAAGACTTAAAAGTCCACAGATATATTCTTCACATGAGGGGGCCGATGGAGTTTTAGGAGGATTTAAAAAAAAAAGAAAGATAAATCTAACATTTATAATAGAGCAACACATTAACTAGTGTTGCAGAATTCAGCATAATGTAGTTCTAAAAACAGTTCGGCTGTAAATAAAAAATGTAACAGAAATGTATAAATGGAGTCATTCTTCCAAGGTTTTATGTAGCTATTGAAGTTTAATCATTTCAGTTAAATGGGAAATCAATCATAGCGTTAAAATCGGAAGCACATTTCCATTGAGGGTGCATTAAGGTCATTTACCTCCACGCACTGGGTGGGCATGCTGGCCGGCTTGTCAAAGATCTGGAAGCGGTACCAGCCCGGAGCGAGGGAGTGGTCGCAGATAAAGTCCTGCAGGGCCGACTGCTGCAGCCAGCTGGAGCGGAAGGTGGTGCTGCGGTAGGGGTCCCGCAGGGTGGAGTGGCCGCCAGGCGCACACTCGGCGGGGGGGGGCTCTGCAGGTGCAGCCGGAGAGACAACAGCACCGATGACGGAACACGTGGACGGCTTTCCCGAGGGGACAGACAGCGAGCTGTGGACGTCCCGCCGCCCAGCTGGACGGGTTTCAACATTTAACATTTCAAATCGCAATTTCAAAGCCTGTTGAAGGCGTCGTGGGAGGCTTCAAAGACACAGAGTTGGATTTGTGTCACTGAGGATACATTTACTGGATAAGAATCTTTTTGAGAAAAAGACGAAGCTCACAGCAAAGAACAAAAAGGATGTAGTGGATGTAGGAAGTAGAGATGATCGTAAGGCAGCCATCTATTAATACTATAAATATTACTACATGTTAAGCGCCACTTAACATATCAGGCAATAACAAAACGACATCCCATGAAGAAATTGAGCACTAAAAATAAAAAGTTTTGATGATGAGTTATTCAGTTATTCCTGGGTTATTCAGCCACGCTGAACCACAGCCTCTGTTGGCATTCGGACGTGGGCGTGTCCCCGGGTGTTTATTGTCCCTCTGCGTTGGGGGCAGTGATGTAGATAAAGGGAACAAGGAGGCAGGGATTCCTTTCACAGCTTCACCTGACAGTCTGCTATGTGAGATAACAACTCTACTTTCACCTCGAGACCCCAGTAAAACACAGCGAAACAAGAGTTTGTGGCCCCCGATCCTGTAGCCGCCTGTAAAACGGCTTGTTTGGCATCCGGTTGCCCTTAGTTACACCCTCCCGCGTCCCTTCTGGTTGCGCGGACGAACAAAAAGCCAGACTTAAGTTTTCAAAACCCGAGTGGTAATTACGGGAGAAGCGAACCCACAGAATGTAAACGCTCGTCCGGAAGTGTGCGACCATGGAAGTTGAAACATGACAATATGAACGCAGAGGCCATAAAAGTGAGAGCAGGAGAAAAAGATTGAATGCGTAACCGTGGAGATAGAGGCTGGCTGTCTGGAAAGCTTCGGCGGTGTTTTCGGCCGCCGACCAGAGAGGTCAAGTGTTAAGTGAATGGAATTATTATTTGTGGAATTTTCTCCAGCAGGATGTGACATATAATAACAGGAGGAAGTACTTTCATCCATCAGCCGGTGGTAAGCATCACATACGCGTATCCTCTGTGTATTTTACTACCTACACAAAAGACGGCCTCTTTACGTTCAGACCTCGCTGGAGTGGAAACAAGTCCTAAACCTGTCACGGAGAAACGAAAGGTCAAAGGTCAGAAGAGGGGCCCTTAAACCCGCTGTTTAAGGGTTCAAGGGTCGTTAGAAGGGACAATAAAATAAAACTGGAACATCTTTCAAAACGCGGATGTCAATAACACGCAGGAGGCTGGATGGGTGGAGGTCAAAGAGGCAAAGCCGGAGACTTTGAGGCTTTTAAAGAACAGATAACATCAGCCGGTTTTCCTACCGTACCTCTGGAAAACGGGAATTTCAATCTTCCAAAGAAGTTTAAACTCAAGATCAGCAAAAGACCTGAGCAGACCGGAGGTTAAAAGAGAGCGAGAGGCTGGAGGTTTGAAGTACGAGACAATAGAAGTGGTAGCATGGTGGTAAAAGCATAAAAGCTACAAAAGCGAGGGCAAAGATGAAGACCCCCCCCTCTAACCTGTAAACCAAGACATACCCCTGTCCCTGAACACAGAGGTCAAGTGAAAGCTGTCAAAGCCTGCGAGAGACGTCCTTCATGTCTCAAAACCTCCAACGGTCCAACACCCGTGTCGGGTGAGGAAAAAAAGGAAAGGAGAGCTCACAGCAGGAGGAATCTGCCCCGCGAGACGTGGAAGAATGTTGCCCCGGATGACAGCGACATGATGGATGAGACGCTGCCAGCTTCTTTTTGGCAGAAGGACTCTTTAATTAAATAATTAAAATTTAAATATTGATTTTTAATCGCAATGTTTTCTAAAGGATTTTTAATCTCTTTTTTAAATATTATTTGTTCCGTTTAACAGGCTGCAGAACAACAGTCTGTGGTGGATCAGTGCGCTTACCTGTCTGAGCGCGCATGACGTCAGGGGGGAAAAGCGCGACGCACGCGAGAAGTTTAAAAACGGCCCCAAGTCTCATCGTTGTTCCCGAAATGTCCGGTCCTCTCTGTCCTGACTGTCCTCTGTCCTCTCCGTCCTGTCAGTCCTGTCCGTCCTCTCCGTCGTTTCCGACCCGAAGCCCGAGTGTGGAGCGGGAGGAAGGGAGGGTCCCGCGGAGAGGGGCCCCGCTCCGCGCCCCCCCAACCGCCCCCCCACCTCCTCCCCCTTCCACTGCTGCATCACCGCCACAAAAAGATTCAGCTCTTCATCCGGAAGATCAACTGGGGTGATGGGACTGAGGAAACGCTGACACGTGATCACGTGATCACAGCCAGGGGGCAAATGAGTAGCTAGTGTACTTATGTACTGAAATAAAAAAACATACGTACATTTTCCATGTTTTACTTTCCATGCTAATTGTAGGTTATGCTTCTACTATAAACCACAACAGCTACTTAATAGTTTTTACAAATAGAAAAACGTATGTTTATGATGTGATGGAGTACTATGAAACTACCATAAGTATGCGTATCTTAAGATGGTCTAAAGATCTAAAAAGTATTCAATTACTCTTACATGTTTAAAAGCAGAATAATACTAAAGCTACTACTACTAAATACTTTTCTTTAATTACTCAATGATCAAATATGATACAATATCTGCTAAAAAAAAAGTCCCATCAATTAACTAATGGAAAATGTTTGTAAGCTTATAAGCAAAGGGGCTTACCATTACTATTAAACATAAAAATAAAAGTTACATTGTTAATAACAAAATGGTCTTTGGTTCCTTATTCACTGTAAAAATCATATTGGACATGAGGTAATGATGTCTTTGACTACCAGGAACAAGATGTTTGGTGAAAGTTGCATTTACAGTTCGACTAAATGCAAAGCTTACATTTCACATTCCTCATTTTTTATACAAACGCAAAGAAATTGACGGCGGTAAAGCAACACAAACCTAAATGACTTCAATTTGTAGGCGTCTGTTCTCTGCATCCCCTTCAAACCTTACAGATACAACACTGTAATTTGAATGGCTGACTGATGGTCCAGTAATGTTTCATAATCCAGCCCCTCAAACCACTGGAACAGCTGGAGTGGAGCTTTGGATGGGCCGTCTAGTCTGGTCCTTTCCAAGGGGCTGCTTTCCATTCTCACGCTTCAAAAGCTGAAGGCTCTGTCAAACACTCGAAACAGATACCTCTATGGAAGAGGAAAGAAGAAACACAAGAAGCAATGGCTCAATTTGTACTGTATACAAATGTACATTTTGTAAAAGCTTTGTCTTTGTTGAATTGAAGATTTTATTACATGTTAAAATGGGGAGAACTAAAAGGTCAGATGCCACAATTCCACAGTATGAACAGGAATCCAGATTTTTATTAATAAAAATAATGTCACAGACCAAAAGTTATACAGTTCACAACTGAAACTGAAGAAATCGGAAAAGACACTTTCCTGTTGATTCGGTTGCTCATTTTCTTTTCCTTTTCCTTCTCAAACAGAGAAATTATCTCAGGTGTGGAAGAAAAAAACTTTTCACGACTAATTCTGAAATAAAGCGAACCCTTTGAGTAAACTGTAAAGTTTCACTGAGACAACATCGTGTGATTTACAACAAATCAACCATTGACCACGGTGATTCCTGCAGGGAGAAGCTCCCTCGTAAATCTCCCACCATCAACCTGCTCGCAGCCTGCAATAGCCATCAGGTGAAAACGTAAAATAAAACGTTCTTCCTGTACGCTGCTGCCTCCTCTTGCACATTAGCTCTCAATCGGCCTCCCGCATGGAGAACATTTACTTTGAGAGCTCGTATGAACACTTCATGACATAAATGGGTCGCTAGCAGCAAAACAACACCGGCAATAAATGGGGATAATTGCCTCGTTTGGTTCTTTAATCTGCACGCATGAGCTCATTCGGGGGATGGAGGGAGGGGGGGGGGGGGCTTTCATTATGCTCAGATGTGGGTAAAAAAAATGGCGCCACTGAAGTGTCCCCTGGGAAATGCAAACTAACTAATTCCTCCACCACTGACACACAACGACCGTACGACTCAAGATTTTTCACCATGTTCTGAAAGTTTAAACAAGAACTTCTCCACTTGCAAAACAAAACAAAGCTCAAAGCTCTTTGGAGCCGTTGGAAACCCCGCGGTGGAGATGTGGATGGATGTGTTTGGCATAGGCCATGTTTCAGGTAACAAAAACCCCTTCAAAAGAGAAAACCTTGACTTTGCGGTGAGGGAGACCGAGGAGCAGAAACGCTGCCTCATTTCGTCGGGGCTCGTTCCTGCAGCACTTCAGTCCCGATAAACGTTCCTAACTGTCCTGAGAGTTTGTTTGTTCTGTAATCGGTCCCCCATTTGTGCGACGTTACTGTAGATGGAGGGAAAAAGTAACCCCAGAGCAGCTGGCTCACAAAACAAGCTATTTCTGCTGCTGCCCGCCGCCATCCGGCCTCCGATCGCACACAACAACCTCAGCGCTCAGTCTCTGATCCAGGACCAGAATCATGAAATCATGCATTTCCTGATTGACCCTTCATTGACTTGAGGTATCACTTCTGTTCTGCCCGACAGGAGAGCAAAGAGGAAAGTAGAAGGGAGGGATTCACCTCAGCCTGGGATCATCATCAGCCGCACCCCTGAGGACAATGAATGCAGAGGACACTGAATGCAGAGGACACTGAACACAGGGCCCAACACGGGGTCTCGGGCCGAGCCGCTGGCCGCACTGCGGCTTCAAATGTCACCGGCTACAAAGAAAGGAGTTTGTGAGACCCAGGGGGGCCAGAGGCTTGAGACAAGCTTCTTTGGGGGGGTGGGGGGGGGGGCGAGGTCAGCTCCTTCACGGGAGCTGTTTGGCCTCAGCTTGGGTTTCCTGTTACCTTTGCCCCCCCCCGCCCCACCACCTTTCATCAGCTGTCCGACTTGGTTCAAATGTAATGACTGCTGCAGCAACTGTCTGCAGAGACTGTGCTCCACACAGATCAGTGTTTGAACGGTTTGTACAAAACATATATATATATAACATATTTTCTACTCCGTGTTTTAGTGTTTTCGAATATAAAACCGATACACCGGTTCTCTTATAAAAGAGCTGTTCGGATCACAATGACGTAAGCAGACAGGATCACCGCTAAAGATGTGTCATAAACAGCCTCCAGAGTCGTTCCAAGAAGAGGATCATTAACACATTTTAAAGTTAAGATGAAGAGGGTACGGAAAAGAGATTGTGTGATCCACTGACTGTTTCTTAAAGGTCTGGTTGAACATAGTTGTGTTCCATGAATCTGGAACGGGCATCATCTCTGCGTGCCGAGGCTTGGCCTGCTGCTGCAGACGGTGGACACACGGGGAGGATCGTGTGGCTGAAGTACTTCTGTCTGCACTGAACCGTAATCTCGCCACTCTCGATCAAACCTTCACTTCCTCAGGCTGAACTTTACAACTAAAGCACATAAAGGTCTGATTGTGGAAGAAAAAAAACATGACTTCTGTGCCTGCCGTCAGCTGAATGACATGCTGCCATCTAGTGGACATAATGTGACATTAAATATTAACTCACAGGTGTTTCTGATACACATTGGAGGAATAGACTTTCCAACGGTACTGTACTAAAGGACATTTTTGAAATGCTTCTTTTTTTGCCTTATGGAAAGCATCTTGCATTTCAAAGGGTACTCTGGTGGTGAAGGCCAAACATCTGTTTAGTTGTAATGTTTAATCTGACCACAAGGTGAAGACAAACACCGAAGTAAAGTATATGTTTTTTTGTTATGACTGATTCCAGCTCAAAAAGGACCTTCAAGGCACTCTTATTACATGTCAGAGAGATCCAGGTAGCTTAAATAAATAAAACAGGGTTAATTTATTATCTTTAGTTTTTTAATGATTTAGTTATGGCTGAAAATTCGTCTTAGAATGGAGATTACTTTGAGGAACGCTGAGCGTTTCTTACTCAGTCAAAGGCCTTTTTAAAATTATACTTATTAAAAACAATTAAAGGGGGGCCAATAACTAATTGACTGAAGGAGGATGTGTTGATAATATTTGTATTTGAAAGTAAGACCCTTTACCTGTAATGGAGTATTTTCTTAATGTGGTATTGCTACTTCAACTTGAAATGATTTGAATACTTCCTGAAAATACTCAAAGTGTAATGCTTTTCTACTACTCGGTAATAGTATAATAATAACATCACCTGACTTAAACTACCTGTTGTGTTTTACCCTACAACAGTTTATATCATACATTACTTTATTAATAGTGGAAAAACTCGACTTTCTCTAATAATAAAATATTTTAAAAACAATGTATATATTAATGGTGTTTCTTTAAATAGTGAACTCTGCATAATATTTCAACAAACAGACTGTTGTCAACATGTAGAGCAAATTAACGATATGTTTTCATGTGATTGTAGGATACGGCAAATCTATGAATATATATAAACTGATGGAGGGAGACATGCGGCAGTGGCTGTGGGGTCACGAAGGTCATTGCAGCACATAACGGAGCCCACTGGTTCTTTGACAGCTGCGTATTCCGTATCCCAAGAATTATAAACGTGTGAAGCCTGCGCATGTTTCTAAGCATACCTGAAATTGCTGCACATATGAATTCAACGAGTCATCTGTGACTCTACATAGCTCGCAGACTAAATATAAAATGAAAAGAATATCAGTCACTGCACCAATCCACATGACCTCCTAGCAACTTCAACATAAAACAATCTGAATTTCTAAATATGATTTAATGTGCAAAGCTTCACAGGGCTTAGATACTAGGAACCATTACTATAAATGATTGATGCCCAAAAGGTTAAACAAATAACAAATAAATGGCGTGACGGCCCATACGCAACAACAGGTGATCCTGATTCCCGGGCGATGACGCAGCGGTTGACAGCCGTCCCAGCCAATCGGCTGAGAGAGACCGCGGTGGACGCGCCAATCAGCGCGGCGCGTGGGCGTCGCTGCGCACCGACGGCGGCGTCGTCGGCGGCGGAGGAGCCACACCGGGACACCGCGGACCGACAGGCAGGTCTCCCCGCTACCGCCGAGGAGAAGAGCTTCCGACCGTCGTTCAGATAAAACCCGTGAGTTCATTTCCCGGTGTACGTGTGTGTACGTGTGCTTGTGTACGTGCGGGTTCACGGAGGATTAGTTTGAGTTTTTTTTTTGGACCTGCCGCGTTAATTCTTGGTAATCCTCCGTGAATGTAGTGCTGCGTGACGTCCAGATTAAACACCGATCTGAACTCCATGTGTAATCACACTTAAGGATGTAGAAAATAACCTGTGAAATAAGAGTAAAACACGGGGGGGGGGGGGAATAGCACACAGCCCCCTGCAGGAATGTCAAGTGTTAACCTGCGAGATGAATTCATTAAACTTGGAACAATATGGTGGCTGTGAGGCGTTACACTGGATGTCGATTCATTGTGTGACTTTAAGTGTGAAATGTCCTTGGACATGTCAATGTAATGTCATTGTCCCGTCAACATAGATATAATATATAACATACAAGCCAGTCTTATCATGGTCAACAAGGATGTTTTCTTAGCAGGTGACGCACCACAGCGGACTTTGACTGTGTCATAAATACAGGATCATACCTCTGTTTGTGCGTATCGGTGTTCACCTTCACTATTACTAATTTGAGTGTGGGAAACACATCCGAAAGTAAAAACAAAAACAAAAATGCAGACAACTTTATTTGGGATTCCATCCTCACTGTGGATTGGGTCGCATAACATAATAATGATGATAATAATAATGATAATAATAAACTCGCATGAAATGTGTGTGACGACACGGTACATTCTGTCTCTGATGGATAAAAGGTACTTTGGTCAGGTGCAACCAACGGTTTATGGCGTTGACACATTTGCTGTGACGTCGCTTGTTTGTTGACTTTAGCTCTACTTGTGCTTTTGTTCGCCGCACGTTAACGTCTTCAAAGCAGAGGCCCCGGAGAGGAGGTGGGGAAGTTCCACACGCTTGTTTCAGATGCCACCTGTGTTTTTGAGCCAAATGTCACGCCGGCCTTTTCCCTTTTTTACAGGTGACCACAAGCTGCCGCGAGGATTAGCGAATTGGATTAGCGTCTCCCCGAAATCGCCGCTCCTTCCTCCCCGAGGAAAGATGGGGAATGGATCGTCCGAACAGCCCCGCCTCCTCTCCAAAGTCTCGTTCTTCCAGTCGTTTCACATCGCCATCCTGGGCCTGGACTCGGCGGGGAAGACCACCGTCCTCTACAGGCTGCAGTTCAACGAGTTCGTGAACACGGTGCCCACCAGGGGCTTCAACGCCGAGAAGGTGAAAGTGTCTCTGGGCGGCCGCCGCACGGTCACCTTCCACTTCTGGGACGTGGGCGGCCAGGAGAAGCTCCGCCCCCTCTGGAAGTCGTACACGCGACGCACGGACGGCATCGTCTTCGTGGTGGACTCCGTGGACGCCGAGCGCATGGAGGAGGCCAAGACGGAGCTCCACAAAATCGCCAAGACCTCCGAAAACCAAGGGGTGCCCCTGCTGGTGGTGGCCAACAAACAGGACTTGAGGAACTCCCTGGGGCTGGCGGAGATCGAGAAGCTGCTGGCGCTGAAGGAACTGGGCCCGGCGACCCCCTGGCACCTGCAGTCGACCTGCGCCATCATCGGCGACGGGCTCAGGGAGGGCCTGGACCGGCTCCACGACATGATCCTGAAGAGGAGGAGGGCGCTGCGGCAGCAGAGCAAGAAGAGATAAGACGAGGGTCTCGGCGACGAAGACCCTCCGGCTGTTACGCGTGAAGGAGGCCGAAGGATGCCCCTCCCCCTCCCCCCCCCCCCGGGTGGATCGCCGACTCATCCGCTGCAGGTTCCGGGTTCAAAATGCTGAGTTTTATCAGCGCGGAGGGTTTGGACCGGCTCGGGGGGAGCGGGGGGGGGGGAGGGTCTCGCGGTGACGCTGTGGATCAGGAAGTGACGGTTAAAAGGAATACAGTACGAAGACGCGAAAGTTTCGGACATGTTCTGCGAGGAAGAGTTTTATGTGGATTACGAGGCGGCGAGGGGAGGGGGGGGGGGGGTTTGGGTTCCGGAAAGGGCGCGAGAAGTGAAGGATGTTTCATGAACGGCTGTTCCAAACGACATTACCAAAAAAGTAATTTAAGAACACTAGTTGAAGGGTTTATTTTTTTTTAAGCGAGTGAATGTCGTCGCACCCGAGGAGCAACTAATACAAATTCTTGTTAATTTTACGGTGTCATACTTTATTAATTCACGTTCATTTTTTTTTACACTGGACTTTCTGCTTGGAAGAAAAGTATTATCGTGCATTATTGCATTACTACCCATTTGCTTGCTGTCTTATCAGATCTGTTTTAAAAGCACTTTAGAATATCTCTTTTCATGAAGTTTACAGTTTCTAAGTAAATATAGAATATCACGTTGGATTTTACCGAAATCTCTGGGCAAGATATGACGGTTGCTACTGAAGTTGGTCACATGTCATTAGACCGGTTATGCTTAATAAAAAATATTTAGCAACATCGACATTGGTATGCAGGGTGTTTTTTTATCTCCGCTTGGCTCAAGTGTTTGCGTTTCCTCTAAAGGTGTTCACGTAAGCCGGAGCTTTGGGAGGCTGTTTGGAGGTCTGTCCATTTTGTGCCCCCCCCCCCCTACCTCCCCGCCCCGGCAACCCCCCCGCCCCCAGTTGAGCTGCTGGGAAGCCGCTCGCCACAGAACCAGTCCGTCCGCCACATGTCAACGTGACACAATGGATTCCCGAAACCAAGCGCACACGCCGCTCTCGTTGTCTCTTTGGGGAAAGAAATGTCCTCGCTGTCGTCGAGCACAATGAGGTCACGTTGACACAGGCCCACGCCCCAAAACCTGAAGGCCGGTGTCTTTTAAAATAATATATTTTTTTTAATTGCTCATGTCGTGTCTGAAGTGAAACTACCCGCAGCGTCCATTTCTCACTCTTGTGTGCGCGGCGAGCTGACCGCGCACGGCTACACATCTGATGGCGCCACATCACGCGCTTTTTGAGCAGAGCCGGTGCACATCGATGAACACGGATGCAAAGAAAACAAATATTCCAGAGCTGTGTGTGGTTCCCCCCCACCCCGTCTGCGGCGGCGGCGGCAGGCGGGAAGGGTTAAGAGAGGCAGCGGAGCGGCCGTCATCGGGACTGCAAAATGTAGTTGGGGCGGTTCTGGTGGCACGAGACTCGCTCGCCCGGGTTTATTTCCGGACTGAGCCGGGGTGGGAAATGCGTCCCGCTGCATCAACGCCATTCGCCGCCCACTGCATTCCTTTTGCAACAATACAAACGATGTGTGCGACTCGCAGGCCGGGTCACCAAACGGGCTCCGCCAACCGCACGAGCGCCCGCCCCAGTTAGATGTGATAACTGTGACCTTGATGTGGGTTTTTTATGCCGTGTCTCGAGGGAGGGGGGAGGGGAGGGAAGGGCAGGGGAGGGGGGTGGTGGGCCGTTGCGTTTGAAACTAGAAACCATGCGTCATTAGCGTTCATTTTCACACATTTGTTTGACTTTGAAGCTGCGGCAAGACTGAATGTTTTGTGGTTATTGTGATTTTGTTGGATGGTTCCAGGCAGAGAGGTGGGGAGTGTGGGGGTGAGGAGGGCGGTGGGGGGGCATGAGTTATGGCAAGAGAGTGAGGAAGATGACACTGATGTGTCCCAGCTGGATATCTGAACCCACACTATTGACTCCCACAATGCCCCATTTTTTTCCAAAGTTGATGAATCACTTTGTGTGTGTGTGTGTGTGTGTGTGTGTGTGTGTGTGTGTGTGTGTGTGTGTTGGGGGGGAGTAGAGGGGGAGTCCAGGTGCCTCTTCCCGACTTGTTTGCCAAGGAAGGAAACTCAAAGGGCAAAGGAACATTTGCACTTTTCCAGATTTTACTTCCTTTTCCTCAGAAAACCACGTCAGCTTTGCGTGTGTGTGTGTGCGCGTGTGTGTGTGTGTGTGTGTGTGTGTGTGTGTGTGTGTGTGTGTGTGTGTGTGTGTATCAATTAATAGGTCATTTCCTGCTCCACCTCGTTGGCACTCCAGACCATCTCTCTTCCTCCACTCAGGCTCTCTGGGGAACTTCTGTTTATGTTTTCGGGGTTTCTACACCTACTGTCCTTGCGAGCAGAAAGCTCCCTCACGTCCAGAGTCTTGAGTGAAAGGTGCATTCTGGGGGTTAAATCTCCTTCCCGGGGGCCCCGACCCATTTAACCTCGGTGAGCCACCCTGCTGCGTCCTCCGTGTCCTATTTGGAGGAGCTCCTCCGTGCTAGGACTTTCTGTCCTGCTGCTGCTGCTGCGATGCGCCTGAGGCCGGATCGGGTTTGGCAGCTATTATCCAGGTTGGGCTGAACACATGAACGCTGTACAAAATGTTCCAGGTTGTTGGGGAGGAACGCCGTCGCTCTGCAGAGAGGAGCCGCCGGTTGCAACAAAACAATGATTCTCCCCCCACCCCCCACTCCCCCCGTCCTCCCCGTCCTCCCCCCTCACGCTGTAAATCCAAGTCAGACTTAATGATCTCCTCAGTGATCGTCGGCATGGAGACCCTTGAAACACCCTCGGCGCGCTGCAGGACAACACAACTTACTTAGTCTGACGGGTAACTCTTAAGATGCTACAGTTCGTCTTAATTATTTCAACTTAAAATTGAAAACATGTTTGCCTTTGGTGTTCCAATACGTCAGTATTTTTTTTTTTAAATTCATATCAAGCTGCAGCTTTCTTAAATATTCTAATCAGAACAACAACAACTTGTATGTAACATACAATATGTAAAGTTACATATGTTGTTGCATCAAGGACCTTATGAGGGTTTCTGTTCTATGAAGCTTCATATATAGTGACACAACTTCATGTCCTTCTCCATAGTCCGCATGGGACTAAAGGAAATATGTTAGAAAGCCACTTTGCACAGATGTCATGTTGGGAACTGCAACTAATAGTGGTCAGTAAGTTAAAACAACGTATCCCACAAGAGCTGTAATAACGTTTTCATGCAAGGAACGACAAAGGGATTGAGCAAAGAATGATTTGTGGCTTTTGGCTCCGTGAGATGCTTTGAGAAGTAAGTGATCCTTGCTGGTGTTCAGATGAGCAGGAGATGAAAGGGAAACTGATCTGCAGGGCGAGGTGGTGTGTAAAGGCCTTCTTTTTATCCACGACCCCTGGACTAGACCGTTCACACTCCAACGCATGCTCGGACACTGGAATCCTCAGAATTGTTACTTTGGGAGCTCCGAGCGCCACGTTGGGGCGTGAAAGGGAGGCGTGTGTTAAAATGGATTCCATAAAGCTCTTTTTACTGCATCGCCGTGACACGGTTATGTGCACAACTTCGCTTCCCCGTAACTCCACCTCCAGAGGGTCCCCCCCCCACCCCCCCCCCCCCCCCCGTTCTGCTGAGTGTGTAGATTAATCCCACCGCGTACTTTAAAAGAAGACCTCGCAATAAAGGCAAGGCCTGTTTACGATGCAAGGTTATCATGGCAGGACTCATTTTTCTTCCCCGAGTCATTGAGAGCGAGTGGCCTATTTACATGTGAATTCCTCCCTGTGGCCCTGCAGCCTCACTCAAAGAAGCAAACGGGGCCACCTGCAAGAGGAGAGGGGGGAGGAGGAGGAGGGGGAGGAGGAGGAAGGAGACGCTGTTTGAGGAGCTACAGAAGAGGTTTCATTAATCCCTCAGGGTCCATGGAGACAAAGCGTGAGCTGAGGCAACACAGGCCAAACAATCCGAGTACTGATCCTGCACAGCTGCTTGTGCTGCTATGAGACCAGTTTTTTCGCTCCTGAAACACGACAAATAGGGCAGTTTTCAAACAAGTGGGTTATAATTTTGAAGGATTCAATTTTAGGACAGTGCCATGTAAGTATGTAAACTTGGTGAAATTAAAATGTCTCCACAGAGTGACTGTTAGTAGTCTGCTGCAGCTCCATGACTCCAATGTTTCGCCAATGTGCTGCACTCATCAGCGCATGCTAAATGGTTGGCACGGCCTCTTTATCTCTAAGCATTCTGTGCCGCCCCCCTCTCATCGCCACTGTTTCGTCCCTCTGATCGGGCACCGGAGGAGAAACCGGCCAGGTGCAGATAAACCGGATACAGACAGATTCGGTCCAGAACAACAAGCTCACATGTTGACAGATTCAGTGTTTTTGTGGCATTAATGATTCTCTAAAACGAATGAGCAGCGTGACGGAGATGTGACAACAATCGAGTGCTCTCAAAAGCGTTACTTTACGTCTAAACTATGCAGCTGATGAACACCCGGTCCCATTCAAAAGATAAAAGATTGCATTCATGCAAGGCATTGTAACATTACGTTGAAAGGTCTAAAGATTTGTTGGATCTCAGGCTCCCCACGATGACGGTTGGGTTGTATTGGCCGCACAGTTGCTCAATCGAAGCGAAGCCCAGGTTACGGTTCCGTTCACGACTTTGTGATGTTGAATGAGCCTGCGGTTTCTCACAGATTAGAGACGACTCCTGCTACTTAAAATCCACAAAGTGTAGCAACACGGCAGCGAAACCTAATAAAACCGCAAGCAAAACGTTGCGCTGTTGAAACTTTGCCCCCCCCCCCCCCCCGCGACGGCACAGCGCTCATGCGGTGGCATTCCTCGGCTCGGGCCTGCGTGAAGGCCTCATTGTCGAGGTGACGATCGCCCCTCGACCTCGCAGAGAAGCGTGACCGTCTCCGTCGTCGCTTATTCAGAGTTTCAGAGTTTACCAGTCTTCCCTTGATTTCCACGGCAATCGGTGCTCTCCTTTCATTCGCCCGTAGCTTTATGAAGCTGAGTAGAGATGCGCTGGACCCCTCGGAGCCACAGAGGAGCAGAAGTTATCAGATAACAGAGGATTGATTGGACAGACCTGCTCATTATCTGCATCCAAGCCTGGGGTGGCCGGGGTGGGGGGTGTTAATGACTCTGCATTTTGTCTTGGCACCCGCAGGGTGTCAGAACTTTTGGCCAAGATTAGACTACTAGATTATCTTTATAAAAAAAAACGAGTTGAGATTGCAGCGCATCTGCAATCTTATCAGCCGCCTCCTGCTGCCCGTCGTGCTCGCAGCTTTTCTACGGGAAGCAGAGTGTAAGACCTTCGGGGGATGGTGGAGGGGAAAGAGGGCAGTAGGGGTGGACTGGGTTTCCTCCCCTCCAGCCCTCAGAGCCGTAAATCCCAAAAATATATAAAAGTCAGGCTCCCCCGGCACATATGGTGCCCGTTAGCAGCAGGACTTCCCTGAATCGGGGCCGAGTGGCTCCAGGTGAACGGCAGCAATGAGCTGTGTGAAAAAAAGACAACCTGCAGCATCGAGGGCTGCGACAGGAGTCAACAAAACGTTACAGTCTTGGGGGCAAAACCGTTTCCTAAACATATCTGTTGAAATGGAAGCAACTTCATTTTGACTCCCCACACTCACATCCTGTTTTCCATCATAACTCTTGAAATGTTTAGTAATTTAGTATAATATGTTGTTGCTTTTTTAAATGTAAGTTGCACCCAACTTCCTTAGATGTTATACATATACTGTGTTTGTTTGACAGGGGTACAAGTAACGCTACACAATGTAGCCAAAGGTTTTCAGCAGCTGCACCACACCAGATTTTCTGGGAAAGAATTCCATCGTGTGAAGAAAGAAAAGAAATCGGCACACATACATTCGTCGTACTAAGCATGCATGTTGGATATTCCCTCTCACAGTAGAAAGCCACCTTTAGCATTTGTAAGTCTGGAACAACTCAACAAGGAGCGATGCTTATCGGGTGAAGGTACAGAACGAAGCGGTGAACTCGCTGTACATTAGCCAGATAAGCCTCTTATCACTTTCTCTCCCACGCTGCTCTTTTGTTCGTTGTTACTCTCAGTTAAAAAGCTTGCGTGTCGGATTTCCGGATTATTTTCCCCACCTGAAGGGGACGCAATCTCTTAAAATGTTAATAGTATCCCCGAAAGTCCTTCTAACGAAGTAGGGTGCGTACAGTGGGATACGTGCGTTGGAGTCATTTCACATCGCCGATTATCCTGTCAGGTGACTGGAGGTTTCTTTCTCGAGTGTTGCCTTGTGCTTTCAAACTCCCTCCGACGTTCATCCCATCGCCTGGGGAAAAGGCCGTCTGAGTCCAATCATGTCCCATTATCGCTCACGTGTAATTAGCGTTGTCCTCCGCATTAGCGAGTGACAAAAACACAAACGCTCATAATGGTTGTTGATGTTAGCAAAGGGATCACAGGTGTGTTCCCATGCAGCTCAACAGCTCTCTCTGTTTGGCTTGGACATTTTCATAATGTTGAATATGTGATTAACGTAAAGCGCCAATTGGTCATGTTCAGGCAACACAACTTTGTTTATCACATTATTTACGTATTTGTGTATTTTTGACACATCCAAAAGGGTTCTACAGTAATGTCCTTTTTATGAAACCGGGCTGCAATTAATGGTCCAAACTTATTTCCAACTTTATTGGATTCGTTAAGAGATTTGCTTTTGGTTTCTGCAACCCAATACTGCAGGTTTTGTTTAGTTCAGTTTCAGCATTCCGTAGTGTACTGATTGTGTGTTTCTTTGCCCAGGTATTCACATTGTTCAGCTCTCCTTCCTCTTGAGCTCTGAAACTCTGCAAACTAGTCGACCACCATTTAAAGGCACATTTCCTCCCAGATTCCTCTGTTCGGTTCTTTGTTAGAATTGTTTCCGTTTTATTTATTTTGTTTCCACCTTTATTCCCCAAATCTGATTTAAGGTGAATAATGATGATAATGCATGACAATGCCAATTATTAGCAAAGCCAACTTTAATGAATATGAAAACAAATGATTTGACACCCAGTATACAAATTGCCATATATTGTTAACAAGTTAAAAAATATAAAGTCATCATTTGAAAGCTAACAAGGTAAACACTGACATCAGACATGTTTAAATATATTATGAAAAAGATGTTTGAATCCCTTTGAGCTCCACTCGAGTTGCATCTTTAAAAAGTCTCTCTTTTTGATTTGCAACGTGAGCTGAAACCGGAGACGAGGGTCCCAAAGCCAGATCCGAGCCCAGATGCCGTTGCCTCATTAGCAATCTCTCTTTGCCGTCCATGAAAAAAAAAAAAAAAAACCCAGAAGAAAGTAGCTTTGTCTTTGGGCAGCGTTTGATACGCTGCAGCTCAGAGACACAGCGAGGACTGAAAGCAGAGACTTCAAAAGCAGCCAGTGTCCACCTCCACCTGAAGACAGACGATGCCTTGTGCAGCATTAGGAGCAGTCAATACACGTCTGTGCCCCCCCCCCACTACGCTGATTATCCACCTTATCTGAAGTTCGTAAATCCTTTTTTTTGAGGAAATCTAGTGGCAGGAGTCCAAAGCGTTTCATGTCCAGGAAGTCTGTCTGGGGATTTTTTTTTTTGTATTTCCTGCAGCTGTGTCTTCATCGCATGTCGACATTGGAAAAAAAGGCAAACGACGCGGAAACAGGAAGTGGAACCAGAAGAGGGGAAAAAGAGGCCTGTTGGGTGATAAGGAGGGATTTCGGACGTGTTTTCGCAGCATTGAATGACTCTCATGTCATTCAACACTGCTGCAATGCTGCAACCATGGAAGGTGTTTTGTGAACATTCTTGTTTTTCGCTGCAGAAATAATCAATGAAACCACTTCTTCTCAACAAAGTGCTACACGTTGTGGAACCTGGAATAAAACATCAAAGCACTGCAATGAGGCAAATGAAATCAAACATTTACAATACATGAATAAATTGGAATAAAGCAACCAATGATATCGTTAAAACAAATGTGGGGAATACAATTATATTGATGAAAGCTTTTCTAAATGCGATACATTTTTAGAAGTGATTATAAAGTTGTTTACGGGAAGTTGACTTTTTAGCAGCTCTTACAGGAACTCAGCGGGACGGATATGTCCCTCGCTAGCAACTGGTTGGCATGAAACAAAAATATCCTTCCAAATGAGAAGAGGGCAAATGTGAAGACAAGATGTGGATGGATGTTATGCCAGATAAAGACCAGATGCCTTCTTCCTTTTCACGTATGTGTTGGAGCTGAATCTGTCATTGTTTCTCAAAATGAACCGCGCTGTGGACTTTGTTTTGATGCATTTATGAAAACATAATGCACTGTGACTGTAAAGCCTTGTGAACGGTTTAGAGCCCGATGATCACATTCAGTCTCTTCCAGGTTTGACAAAAAATCAGAGGGGGGGGGGGTGTTTTTTTTTTTTATTCAGACAAGAACATGTGACTTTTAGCTTGCATAACTAGGGAGAAGAACGCAAAAGGTAGACAGGCCCTTTTTCGGGTCTGTGGATTAGTTTCCATCACAACATGGCAACACTTTTAATGTTAATTTAGTTGTTTTATTATTGGGTCCTGTAAGGTAAGTAAGTGCTAGCGCTCCGCACACGCACGTCACGCACTGCGCGTAGGGAACCAAATGCCTGGGGGGGCACCAAAAAATCTGGGACGTGGAAAATCATCACAGTAGGTTACTAGTATAAATAACAAATAAAATATGTCTAAAGCATGTTAATAATGCAAAAACCATTACAAAAGTAATAGACCATCACTCACAGTAATGCAGCTCCGCGCTGCTCTTATTATTAAAGAGCTGGTTCCTATTATTTGCTACGGAGACCCCATTGGGTTAAACACTTCCTATGGCTGTTATGAAAGAGTGGAAAACACTGCACGTGTTATGAGAGCTTTGGTTTCATGAACTCAGGGGGAGGGAAGAATAAACATTGCAAAACAAAACAGAGCGGCCGGTGTTTTGTTCTACAGGTTCAGCCGCTCCAGCAGCTTCAAGTACAATGCCCCCCCTCCCCCTCCTCCTCCCGTAGGGAACGGCGCCGCGACGTACGCGCCTGGCTTGGTGACGACCTGTCCAGCAGAGCAGGTGCATCCTGGTCCTGCAGGAAGGTCTCGGCTGCAGGACCTGCACCCTTTGGCGGACAAACACGTGGCCCCAAGCCGCTGCGCGAGGGGAAAAAAAACAATCCCTCATCAGCCGTTGTAAACATCTGCATTTCAGAGCTTTTTCTTTTGACCCCGTGCTGCTGCCAGGATGGATTCACGCAACATGTAGCGGCACGACACAGAATGTGACACTTTCAGGGCCCTTAAAACCCGACGTGGGAACGCTGCCAAATTCCTTTTGCCCCGTTGCATGTTGCCGTTCCTGTGAGTGGTGCGGCTGATAAGGCTGTTTTAAGATTCAGGGCCAATGCCTTGTTATTTGACAACTACGTTTGCCGAGCCGACGGCACGTTTTGCTGAAACACCGCAGAGGACAGCTTGTGGGTTGACATGTTACCCTCAAATATGATGAAGTGGATCTCGCCCGCAGGAAATTCAGTAGTCGGTAGCGGCTCAGAACAGAGAGGAACGGGTTGTAGGACAGACCGCTAGAAAGGCAATAAAGGCTGTAAATGTCTCCGGGACACAAACATATTACTTCCTGATGCTACTGTGAAAAATAACATGCTGCATATTACATTGCTTTCAGCTTTAAAGTGAGTATCTTAATGTTTGGAGGCTTCATATTTTATATTTCGTATTTGCTACCAGCGTAATGGGCAGCCAGCATGTTGGGGAAGTGCTCACAAATTCAGCAGATGCAGAGCAACATTAGCATTTGTTTTTTTTTTTTCTGGCCATCTGATGAATGTGTTCTCTCTCAGCGACGTCCCTCACTGGGATTTCCTTTTTAACGCACGTGTCGTTTTTCTCTTTTTTGGGCCTCAGTTGCTGCACGTCCTTTCGTGGATGCTGCTGTTCTATTTCTGCAGTGAAAATATGTGGGGTTTGTTTTGCTGCCACGCAGTTGCCCTCAGCTGTCCTATCACTCAGCAGGGGGCCGGAGAGCCAAGCTCCCCCTCCCCCCACCCTCCCGCCTCACCCAACCCCTCCCCTTCGACCCACACGGACAAACGCAGGCTAGACGAAGCATCTAGGTCGACCCCGGGCTATTAAGCTCCAGTGTCCCCGTCGAGACAGCGGGACAAATGGGTCCCACTGTGACAGACACAAACAAAAGGCCTCCCCATCCACCGGAGAGCTCGGCCGCGCACGCATCCTAATGAGCCGAGAGTGGGGAGAAATCCACTCTCCTTTGCCGTCTGCATTTTTGCTGACTGGGAAACACCACGTAGTCACATGATTGAATAACGGGATCCAACTTGTGGTAACGATGGGAAAGACAATTTAATCATTGTTACCCTTTTTTAGGAGGTTGGCTGTCCTAGTTAGCAAACATGCAATAGATGAAGCAGTAACACCCGCAAACACACACAGACACACACACACACACCAGCCGAATCAAATGAAGTATTGGGAATTTGCATTTGATAATAGGGATGGGCTTCCTTCCAGCTATACTGATTGATTGCAAGTGGTCTCCCTAAATGAGAGCTTGAATAATTCAGGCACAATATGGCAGGTCAGACTGTATTCATTTCCTGTTCAATCAGACAGTTTGATGGGTATTCAGGGACCGCTGAATACATCAGTTAAGAGTAATGGAAACTATCCCACTACAAATAGAGCGCCATCTTTATTACTGTTTTTTAGTAACGGCATTGCTAACAGATGCCGATATTCAGTACTTCATTACTGAGTGCAACTTTCAAGGTACTTTCCATTCCAGTTCCTACCACTTTACTAGAGAAATGAGTACAATATTTTTAAAATAGTTGCTTGCTACTTTGCAGATTTAGACTATTATTCCAAAAAGATTATCCATGAATAAATGATATACTAACATGAATAACCATATACCAAATGATTTAAATATAAGTATATTTTGATGGTGACGCTTTCTAAGATCTGAAAACTGACAAGCGTTTATACGCATAAAACACAAGGCCGGGCTACATTCCTTAATGTTTGATCTAAACCAAAGGACTGGGGCTCATTGTACACCACCATGCATGCTGAGGCCTAATCCATGCAAGACATATCATTACAATCCACACCTCATGGTAATGCAAGAGGAAAAGTAAAGGGATCACCAAAGATAGTAGGATAGTAGGATGGTAGGAAGAATGCGAGTACATTTTTTGCTTTTTACAGAAATTCATCGAATCAATATTTTACCGGACGAGCAAAAGGTCAGAGGCAAGTGTTGCACCACGTAATATATTATGGTTCATCCTATGAGCACCATGAATACGTGTACAACATGTAATGGTGGCGCAAGAGGATACATATATTTTAACAATATAAATAGATAGTACACCATATGCGGCATGTTTGCAGGGGGAGCACTCGGAATGTCTGTATTCTGTATGTAATTCATCCAAGAGACATTAAGATGAATCCCTGAAAACCGCCATAGGATTTCCATAAGAACATACACATTCTACCGTAGGAACAGCCATGGGATCACCCACATGAGCCTGTGCTCAATCCGCGGGGACAAAGATGGAACTCTAAAACCCCAAATTATGGGCTGCGAAGTTGTTCGCTATCGCAAGTGAGTCCGTCATAAATAGGGAAACTCATAATGTGTAACAAAAGAAACAACTGTTTTCAACTCTGTTTTAATGCTCTCTTTATTTGTTGTGAGTTATAGTCTTGATCTTTTTTCTCATAAACTTTCTTTTCCATGCAATATCGGGTAATTCATTTGAATCACTAAAAACGAGTTACACATACACAGTGCCGGCCCGAGCCTCTTGGGGGCCGTAAGCAGAATTATATTTGGGGGTCACCTGTGCTAGAAGATTATTGGCACAAATGTCACGCTATACTGTTATAGCGAAAATTATAAACGAATACAGTGAGGTTATAATACGAAACTAGGGCTGCTTGCAGCATAAGCGAACTGAGCGGCTGCTTGGGGCCCCCTGGCCAGGGGGGCCCCAAGCAGCCGCTCAGTTCGCTTATGCCTTGGGCCGGCCCTGCACATACAGTATATAAAAGACTGGAATATTTGTTCTGTTCACATGTCAGAGATCAAGGAGGACAAGCGGAGTGACTCAAAAACGAAAACAAGGATCATTAAGAGCACTTCAACGATTAGTATCTCTGTCAGAACCAACTCATTTAGTGCACATCGTGGTGTCTTTGTGTGCGTAATGTGACCTGTTCAACACACCTCGAGCGTCTATCCAATTTAAAACACGACTGTGACTCAACGTAAAGAAGCCGGAGGATTCGTGCTGTTGACCTGGCTCTGGTCAGCAAAAGAGCCCGGTCAGCAAACCTTCCCTAAATACATTCGCAGAAAAAAAAAGCTTCCTTCCTTTCAAAACATTGACCTGTTGGCAACAAGCGGGAAACAAGTTCTTCAGCACTCGGCTGTGTTGTTTTTCGGCTGCGAGCCACAGCAGACGGCGCGAACGACCGGCGTGGCCTCTAAATATACGCTGTGCACGCTGCTATTGTCTCACTGGCCAAAACAGTCATTGGGCATCATTACACATCGCCGTGGTTACAGCAGATTCTCCGTTCATACGCCGACTGGCAGGGCTGTGCTGCGAGGTCTCGGGTTTCTCCTTCTTTTGTTTGACCGTAGCGGATTTAAAAAACGAAAAAATAAAAATGGGTTTTCCGAGGAGTTTGTATAAATATCCAACTTGATTTCCCTGACAAAGCCGGCAGCTTGAAAACAGGCATTTCTGAGTCCACGTGGTCCATATTGGACATTACGTTATGTTTAACATTAATAAAGAAAATTTAAGGTCAAACTTTCGCCACATCTTTGTATCACATTACTTATAGAAATGTACTTTGTACTGTTGGTTGTGTCTTGTTACTGTATCCGGTGGTTCACTGAGCGAATGTTTGAATAAAATATACAACTTAAGGACACAATACATGCATACAATTTAAATATTGATGATGTTCGCTTTTTCAACAGTACGTTAATGTCTTGGCAAGAGACAAACTCCTCATCAAGCAAGTGTAGAAACCTTTTCAGGTAAAGTGTAAACTTGTCAAAAGGCGTCGCGTGCGGGAAGAGGCGGGACGTAGAGTTCAACAGAACAAAAGGACTGTAATAGTCAAGAAATGGAAGAAAAAAAAAAACAGAGGGCAAAACGCAGACGAGGGACAGGGACAAGAGACTGACGGGGCTTAAACACACAGCGGAGGTGCAGGTGATTGGTCCGTCCTGGAACAGTGTTTAGCTGATCGTTTTCAACATAAAAGCTTTTAGACATCTGTGAGGATAACGTGAGCGAGTGCGGTCAATCCAAAGTCATGCGGACGTCTCACTTCACAGTCCAGCACTATCGCTGTAAGTCACATGACCCTCTGAACGAGGTCCCATCCTGAGTGCAGAGGACCCAACGCTGACGGGGGCCGATGACCTCCTTTATGAAAGTAGTGAGATAGCATTTAAAGGAAGGTCTCTACCGAGCCCTTTGGATCCAATGGTACTGAGGGTTAGGTGAGTTATTAAAAATCTTTCAAGAGGACTCTACCCCAAAAGTTATTTAAAACCGTAATAGCCTAAATCTAATTTTTTTAAATATTTCCCCCCAAAGCTATTTTAAAACCTAAAAATGTCCTTTTAGAAAAAGAAAAAAACCTTTCTAAGAAACTTTCAGTTTTCAGCTTTCTGTTGGGCAACATGGTTTGTCATTTTTAAATGTACATTGGCTTACTTCTGTATTGTTGCATTTCAATCTTTTCATGTATCTTCTGATGTACTTACCTCAAAATAGGAAATTCCTACTACCCAAATGTTAGCTCGCTGTGTACCGTTAACTGAAGATGGGAGAAAGGAACCATGTTTTAAAGAGCTGGAAGTATCTTCATGAGTGACACGCTGGCTGGTAAAGCAGAAAAACTGGCCTCAGCCAACGTTTAGCTGGTGGTTGTTCCCCCACCCACCAGCGCTGCATTCAGAGCGGGTGTGCATGTGTCTGCATGTCGGAACAGAGGCTTCTTCCCAAAACCCTAGAGACATTCTGTGCAAATATGTTTTAAATCCCCTCTGCTGATTCCCCACAGACTTTTTCAGGCCGTTTGCAGCAGAGGCCACAAAACCCCCGACCATTAAGTTCATCCATAATTTATCGCTGTCTAAAAGGACCTAATTATAATGTGTGTATTTCACCACACTGGGGCTGCAGGACTCCTAATCGCTTTTTTTTTTTTTTTTTCACCAAAAGGCTACAAACAGTCTTTGAAACAAATACACTCGGGGATCAGAGATGGCAAAGTCAACAGTGCCACAGTGTGTTGGAATTCATAATCCGCCAATTACAGCGCGTGCATACATCCCACTCCCCGAGTCCGGAGGGAATCGTCCTCCATGTGAGGCATGAGAAGAGAAAACCGCACTGCGAGTGTGTTTACATCCTTGTGTGCGTGTGTGTGTGTTTGTGTGTGCGTGGGAGTTAAATGCAGAGTGGTAGCTGCTGATCCCCATGAGGATTACAGCAAACCTTAAAAGGGGGGGTTAAAAATCAAGACATTTGTTTTGGTGAGTGCGGAAGCCTCCTCGGAGGACACCGTGTGGTGGGAAGCTGGCTGGATGGTTCACGCGCAGTCGAGCCGTGGGACTGTGTGTGGGGATCGAACTGGCTCAACTAATGTGTGTGTGTGTGTGTGTGTGTGTGTGTGTGTGTGAGATGCGAAAGGTGTCACTCAAGCATCACCACACAGAATCTTAACCCTCATCTCCACTGAGCGTTTTGTGGCTTCTAACAGTTCATATTGCTTCGTTTTAAATTGACGTGAGAAGTGGGCGTGGTCACTGTGACATCACCTGTTTGGCTCCTGGACTCCTGTTTTGAGGCCTCGATATGCATTTTGCCAAATTTTGGCTTTTCGCAACTAGAGGTTTGTAGAAAGGATGAGAAAAGGGTACAATGGACTTTCATGATTTCATAAAAGGGAATACATTGTAAAGACACAAACACATGGCTGTTAGAGTGACCTGTCAATCACAAGGTAGCCCCGCCCTTAAGCATATTGTGCTTTGTGATGTATTTGAACTTAAAGGGACTATTGTTTTTTTCCTTTTTATAGAGAGAGGTATATATTCATATATATGATATAAACTAGCAAAGGAACGACACTAGTAGGAGTAATAATAACAGCAGTAGAACAAAACCTCAGTGAAGCTTTGTTCTCCAGCAGTTATTTGCTGCCCTCTGGTGTAGAAGCGTGACGACCTGCTTTCTTCATGACTTCACGGAAGCCGCATGTTTCCGTGTCGTTCGTAGTTTACTTCTGTATCCTGTGTTTAATAACACAATCAGTCTGACATCAATGTATTTCATTATTGCCACACAAGTTTCAGTCTAAAAAGTGCTTTTGAACACACACACACACACACACACACACACACACACACACACACACACACACACACACACACACACACACACACACGCAGCCCTGCTGGACTCCGCCACACATCCGTCTCGCTGTCATGTGATCAACAATGCAGCTGGCTGGTGCTTCATTTCAGTCTATACTGGGGTTTTAATGAGTGCCCAAGGGACAGACACACACACACACACACACACACACACACACACATACACACACACACACACACGTGTGACGTGTGTGTGTGTAGGTGCTTGTACAGGTGTGCACAGTGAAGCGCGGAGTAAAAGGACCTCGGCACTCACAACGTTCATTTACAGATATATTATTACCACTATGCGTCTGAAGATAAATGTAAAAAAAAAGCAAACAGAATGATTTGTTAGTGAGGTTGTCCACGAAGCAGAAGGACACACTGCAGGTGGAATATTTACAGTATGCACATTTAATGAATACGAACGGGAGGAGCACATGTGATGGAGATGTCGGTTGAAGGTGGTGTTCCTGAAGATGATCTTCTCTCTTTCCCTGAAGAGGGAGCCATTGTAGCTCCTGATGAACACACGCAGCTCCTCTTCCTGTCACACCCTCCACTTCCACGAGTCCCGTGAGCGCAGACATTTCCTGGCAACTTTGCTTGAGAAGCTTTTAAAGATTTTAGGATAAAACTACTGAGCGGTGGTTGTTGTACTTGTACTTGTTGTACTCAGAGCGTTTTAGGGCCCAACAAGCCTTTGTTTATGTTTGTTTGTATTCTGCAAAAAGGGCAGTGAATGAAGTTAGCAACTAGTGAGTGAATATTGGATTCAATATCAAATCCGTTAAGAAGCACAAAAATATATGTAAACTTAAAACAATCTTGCTTTTTTGTTAAGATTGTTAAAATACACTACAACCAGAAATAAAAACTCAAACACCACCATTTAGCAAAACAGTTTTTTTCATCAAAAACGATAACACGTGCTGCGTTTAGCTCAGCCGGTGGCTTATCAGGGATTCATATAGTTACTTACATGTTTAGTTGAAAATCGTTGACTGTGTTGAATACATTAATGCAGAAAAAGGCACTTTGGCCCGAGATGACCACGTCTTTTAGCATAAAAACAGGCTCCATAAGATTCCCCCTGAAACCTGACAGAAAGGGAATTATCTTTTTTCTCTCATCTAAACTAATGAAAAGTCTTCAATCACACGCTCGTTGTTGGAAGTGTCCTCCTTTAAGCCCCTTTGTTCACCAGCATCCTCTGCGCGGTGAACACAGAAACCCCTCCGCTGCCTCCGTCTGCAGTTTAATGCCCCTTCGTCTCCGGTTTGCCCCCCGAATGCACCGCCGCTAATGAGCTGACTGTGAACCTGGTAACAGTAACCAGGGCAACATCATCCGTCAGCTGGACAACGTGGCCTGTGTGTGGGACGTTATTTAATAGCCGCTACCTGCACACAGCGGTGGGAATTAACTCATTACTCAAGTACCGTGCAGAATTTTAATTATCAGGGATTTGATAGAGAATTTTTTCTTTCAGTTTTATTCTCCACTACGAGTCAAATATTGTCCTTTTTTACAAGACAACATTCATTTGACGACTTTGCAGATTGAAATTATTACCACAAAATGCAAAGCAAATCAATCCACATTGTGATTCATCACAAGCGAGCAAGACTAAAAACTTTATTAGTTCGCCGCGTGACAAAAACCCCCACGATGCACCAGGGTGGATCACGGCCTCCCCGCCCTTAGTGAGGTCTGACCCACTTGGCCACGTGGGCCGGTCCAGCTGCTGTTGCCGCGGGTGTTGATGAAGATGTTGGCACAGGCGTCTACACTCAGGTGGCGTCTCCGAGGGAACCAGCGGGACTGTGACAATCTGATCATCGCCGCGGCGACTGACTCCTGACATGGGAGCGCCCCCCCCGCCCGGCCTGAATGACAGAGATACAGGAGGCTCATGAGTGGCATGTGACCTGAATGACATGGTGGAGGAGTGGAGGGTGGGGGCGGGGGGGGGGACAGTCTGAAACCAAAACAGAATGACTAATAATTCATCAATAATTACGATACACAATATAAATATATGTAATAAATGTTTTTTAACACTCAATATGTCAAAGTTTTTCCAGGTCAAAATTAAAATATATCAGCAGTTCAGTTCTTTGGTTGCTCAATCAAGTTAATTAGACTGCAATCAAGTCTTTATCATTATTTAACATTTTGCCTCTTTGATGTTGATGTTTTGGGTTCATTGCTCTGAGCGTAATGCGCGCACACACACACACACACACACACACACACACACACACACACACACACACACACACACACACACTCTGGTGATGTCTCTCCACTGAATCTGCTCGACAGAACTCTTTTGATCTTCGTCCAGAGCGAAAGGTTATAAACGCTTCGGCTTGTTTTCCAAAAGCTAAAATGAATCCAAATGTCAAAAGTTCACCTCACCTGCAGGACCCACTTTGCAAAACGCGGATTCGTCGTCGGGTTTGCATGCTAACCGGGCTGTTTTTTAATTGGACTGGCCGTTCACGGGGGCCGCTCTTATTGGTTCCCGGCCCGGGCAGCGCCCCCCCCCCCCCTCCCTCTGACCCCCTCACTTCCTGTCCCCCAGGACGCCATTAGGCGCTGCCAGGTCCGAGCCCATTCGTTAAAGTCTGTCACGCTGCGCCACACATGACAACAGCAGAGCGACGGGGAGGAGGGAGGGGGTGGGGGGAGGGGGGACTCAAAGCTCCCCCCTTAAAAACTGTAATGCTATATTTATAAGGCAGTATTTATAAACACATTTGCATATATCAAGATGAAAAAGTTGTTTGAATTGGGGGGCAATTTGCATTTGGTGAAACATATGGCGGAGCCACGGAAGCCATGGGCCATGCCTTCATTACCCCATCTTCGTTTCATCAGCCCCTCGCTCCCCTGCTGAGCCTCCCCACGGCGGAGCCTTCTGTCCCCGAGGTTTCAGTGACAGGGGACAATATGTCCCCAAGGTGAAGGAGCAGGGGGAAAAGCTGCACGCACGCCGCCACTCCAATGATTATTTAATCAAACTCTTCACTCGGGGATCTGAAAGAGGAGAGAGGTACAAAGCGGCGCTCGTTATCCATTTGTTCATCTCAGGAGGAAAGCGGAGCGCGGGAGGACAGACGGACAGACAGAGAGAGACAGAGAGGGCAGCGACGAGGAGCGAGAGCCCGCGGATCAGGCAGTGCAGAGTGGGGAGGTCCAGAGGAGGAGGAGGAGGAGGAGGAGGAGGAGGAGGAAGGATCAGGACCACGAAAAGGTCAGGGAAAAGAAAAGAGGAGATCCGAGGACGGACGATAAAAAGGACTAGCGATTGAACCAAATGGGTGAACGAAGAGAGGGGACATCAAGGACGTAAAGGACAGTTGACTTGACTTTTTAAAAACGCTGTGTGCCCAAATTAGCAGGATGAATTATCTTAAATTACAATACAGCTTTGAGACAAACAGCGAACTCTTTATACTCTCACATTGACGTGAGACAGAGTCAACGGGACAGAATGTCGCCATTGTTCTTTTTCGTGAACCACGGCAAAAAATATGCATCTTTTATGAAGAAAAAAAAAAAGTCCACACATACGTGACCTACTGACCCCGACGCAGAGGGTCGTCCCCAGGGTGAAAGTCCAGTGTCCTCATACACATCATGTCATATAACATGAGGTATTTCATAGTACATCACTTGAATATCATGGATTTGAACACACACCTATTTGTATATGAAGTATTTACCACAGCAGCACTACGTGTGATCCATCCCACTGAAAGTACACAATCTGTTCTTGAACACACCGCTTGCACGCGTACAACCGTTTTTTTTGTGTCACATCCACTTTTATTAACAAAAAGGATTTGAATACCTCATCCACCCGCTGACGGGTGGTGTAATCCGCCCTCTTTCATGCCGGGGCTCTAAACAAAATACCGAGCAACAAAAGGTCGGAAGTGAGGACAAAGGACCGAGGTGGATGTGGTTCGGCGCTGGTTGGCTGGAGGTCCTGCAGGTCCAGACAGACACCCCCCCCTCCCCCCCACCCCCCTTCTCCCCCCCTGATGCGGTTTGGCGTGCCACTAGAACCCAGCTCCACATTTGCATCCCTCAGAGTGTGCGGTCGACCCGCCTGGCGCTGCCTCAGGTGCTCAGGACTCATTGTGAGTCTCAGAACTCACGTTGCGTCACGTAATACCTGTTGGTTTTTGCCGGGTTATTTCCAGGAGACGTCGCTGTGGCCTGCGAGACACACACTTTTTTTTCAGGGACCCCCCCCCCTCCTCCCTGCACAGTTGTGTGTCACGGTTTCTGCCCTCAGTGTTTGTCTTTCTATTTGCATACTCTCCTTCCATTTGGACGCAGCTGAGTTTGGAGCCGGGCGGTTTTGTGTTGAAGGTCGTCTCGGCAGCTTTCGCCTGAGAGATCAGATCCGAACCGTGCTTTAAGACCAGCTCCCGCCTGGCTGGGAATCCGACACGAATCGTTGCGTCGCAGGGTTTTGTGTATTCAAATCAAAAGCGGCTGTTTACGAAGATGTATTTTTACCCGGAAACTTTCACAACTTAACAAAAAAGTGTTTATATGATGGTTATATTATAATGATAATAACTAGATTTGTAATCGCTCTGTTTTATGTGGAACAGAACAATTTTCCATTTTTTCCCTTTAAATACTTTTAGCTGTCAGCTGTTTTACCTGCTTTTTATTTGTTCCTCTATTATAGTGATTTCAGCTGGATTACAATTATCTATGCACTTCGTCTTTGTTCGTTTCACAACTCTCGGATGCATTTCTCACTTAATCAAATCTTTATTTCTATTTAATCTAATTACTTTTGCTTGTCAACAGCCCTTCCACGCGCGAGGGCAGAAGCGCCTTGTTGAGCACACATTAAATTAAACAAAATCCTTGCTGTAAAACACCTAAGTAATCCGTCTCAGAGATCTCACCGTGGTGCTACGAGGTTCCGACCTGGCTATAATGAAGGTTGACTTGCTGGTTGTTTGTCCGCCAGGTTTCGGGTGACAATCTGCTGATAAACTCGTTTCCCCTGAAAGGGAAACGGTGCCATTTATTCTCCGATAAAAACCACTCCTCTGTTATGTAAACAGTTGTTTCAAAATACTGGTTTAATTAATCTCCCTTTATGATAATGATTCCATCTGAGCCAATAAATAGTAATTTTTGCAATGCTCCCCCCCCCCTCCTCAGTGTAACCCCAATATTATTTCTGCCGTTTAGTTGGCGCCGAAGCGGGGGCAAACAGGAAGAGCGCGTCATTAACGCCATGCGTCGGCACGCGGCAACTGGGGGGGAAAGTATCCAGTCTGTGAATAAGTAATGACTGCCCGAGATCACAGGATCCTCACGCCGCAACAAAACAAGTTAAGCACAAGCTTTGATAATGACTGTTAATAATTCAACACGTGTAATTATCGCTTTACGGGAAAGCACAATGGCGGCGGCGGCGGCAATTAAAAGAAAAAGCAGCAGAGATCGAGGTCGGCGGATGAAGGAAAGTCGACAAACGCTGACCTTACAGGAGCAACATGAAGGGGTTCGTTTTTTGTCGTTCTTCTTTTTTGGATTGAACATTTGGAACGTTCCTCACGTCTTGATGAAAAAAATAAAAATAATAATACATCTGTAGATTGATGGGAAACCCTCTCGGCCTCGGTTTGTGATGCTTATAGCTCCCCCTCTTCCTTCCTCCCCCTCCCCCCACCCCCGCGGCGTCTCTCACCGCTCTGCGTGTGCCATCCTCTCTGCCACCCGTACCACCACTTCCTCCAATTTGCTTCCCCATTGTCCCCGAGACCTCGACTCGCACTAGCCAAATGTCGAGGCTGCGCATTTGCCATGCAAAACTAGCCAGATCAATGGTGGGCCTAATCACTCTATTTGTCATCGCCAGATTTGAATTTCACAATGAGTGAGTGGAGGAGGAGGGGGGGAGGGAGGAAAAAAAAAAAAAAAGAAACTGGAAAGATGTATGACTCCTATCAAAATCACCGTCTTTCAACAGCCCTCCGCTCCCCTTTAGACGGGGGAAAGGGCATTCACGCGCGTTCGGCGGCCATTGTCGGCAGCAAAATGACTAATCATAACATCATTGATGTGTTAAAAAAAAAAAAAAAAAAACGACTACAGCCGACGGTACCATTGGAAACCTTTGCTCCCATCCAGAGAGAAAGAGTTAATTTGATCATGATGACACCAGTCTCTTTCAAGCCCCTTTTCAGGCCAGCAGCAGCTGGGGCTGGAAGAGCAAGAGACGGGATGAATCCTGCGAGGAGGGAGGAGAGAGGGAGGGGGAGGAGAAAAAAAAAAAAAAGACAAGAAGGGTCGTTATTACGTCTCCATTTTTGGGACTGAGAGGGGTTTCTGAATTGCCCTGGATTGCAATCCCGCGTTTCGTTCATTCCCATATAGACCCTCGGAGCGGCAAATGGGCCTTGGGCCAGTGCAAAGGCGCCGGAGCTGGAGAGCTGGGGGTAAGATCACAATCACATGTAAAGCCCAGAGAGGGGGAGCGAGAGGAGGGGAGGGGAGGAGAGGAGAGGCAGAAAGAAGGGAGCCTATGAGCCCTAATTGCCAGATGGTGAATATTTTCGCTCCCTTTCAACGGCGCATTAATTGCAGGGCTGCCCGGGGGTTGAGACGTACTGATCAGTGTGGCAGAGGATCCTGACCCTGATTATCCCCCCTCAGATTCCCCCCGCTGGAGAGACAGTAAGCAGTAAAGGGTGGTGGTGGCTTTTTTTTTCTTCTTTTTTTTTTTGCAACAGTTACTCCCCCAATCATTTGCCTATCGAGCCACCTGGGCCTCGAACACTTTTAGGGGTTTGATGTCAGAGAGGGTGTGATGGTGAGGAGGTCGCATGGAGAGTCTGTTAGGGACAAGAGAAGGGGGGGAGGAGGAGGAGGAGGAGGGGCGTGATGAGGATAGGTAAGGACAGAGACAACACCCCCCTTCACTCCCGAGTCCTCTCACCCACCTTTGCCTCCTCCCACCCACCCCTCATCCTCCTCTCCAAGCTCCTCGTTTACATATCTCCAAAAGATGTAATTGAATTAAATAAAGCTTTCCTTCAGGGCAGCTGCCACAGCTGCTGTTTGTGGCATGTCAAAAGGGCCGCCACTTTAACGGCACTTACATATGCTCCAAATTAGCAGGTCAGATAGGCGGACGAGCGATGACAGGGCCGCGGCTGCCAGCGCGACAAGGGGGCCCGCAGCTGTGAGCAATTCACTGTCGGAGTGGCGGCTCAGTCAGACCCCTGATTATGAAGGGCAGCAGTGCACATGCTCATACACACACGCACACACACACGTTAACAAGCGTGTAGATGTAGACACTGGGGTCATTGCGGCGTTTAGATGGTCTGACCCAGAGGGTTCTTTTTGAGAAAACACTGATTAGAAATGATAAAAGATAAATCTATAGCGATCAATGACAAATGGTGCAGATGTCAACACAAAACATCTCATCTTTGAATCGAGATGGAAAACACAAATTAGTCCCGTGCGTAAAGCGAAACTGCAGATATCGCACGTGCTCACACGCGCTTCCTTTCCGAGCGCCTCGCCCGCGTGTTTCACGAGTACGATCCTAAATTCAAATTTAGCTTTTGATGGAAAAAAAAATAATTAAAAAAACAAACCCTTCATGCGCTGTCCACATCCGTAACAAGCTAAATCGTACTCCTCCGATTCAACGTTGCGCAAATAAAAACACAAAAAAGGGGGAAATGTTTGCGCCGCAGGCAACGCCGCTGACGCACAGATGAGCGGGAGGCCTTTTGAAACGATGTCAACACTTTACTTCAGTCATGTATCCAGTGAGACGCGCCCGTCACGTCGCAATCAACCCTCGTGAACAATCATCTAATGACTTGTCACTCAAGGTTATGCCCGGGCAATTATGTAGCATTTGCATGGCAGTGGATGGTGTTTATGACAAATAATCCGCGTCCTAATTGCTCGCCTGTTTTCCTTCTGCTGCTAGGATGTGATTAGCTGAAGGCGCCGATCATACAGGTTATGTTTAGCAGCAGAGGGCCTTTTAAGGTCGGCTGGGAACTCTGGCGTCTTGCAGCTCTTTGAGGAACAAAACCGGATCATTTTTTTAAAGGGACTTTGGCTGGAATGGACAAGTTTAAACTCATATGCAAAATAAATAGTTTTAAAAAGGGGGAAAAGTGTATGGAAGACCCGGAAGGACTTGTGTGTTACGACTGTCCCGTCAGTTTATTGTTGTTTAAGAAAACAATAGATGTTTAGGCTTTTCCCCTTTCGCCATCCACAGATTCAGTCAAAAGAATTAAAACCATTAAAAGATGTCGTTTGTGGCAATAAAACCAAACCATTCATGCACTGTCCATAAATCTCACCCACGTTATCTTTGTGCCTGTAGAAACTGTGGAAGTTGGAAGTAGACAGCCAACTCTGTTTTAAGATGGATGACATTAGCATTAGCATTTAATACCTGACCTGAACGTTCTCACCCTGTAAACTGTAAAGGGCCCCAAAGAGCCATTTAGAGAATTCACGGCACTTCAGTTATTAAGGTAAACTAAATAAAACATATATTTTTTTACTGTACTAAGACTGGATTGTCCGTCTCATTTGTTTAAATCAAGTAGCACAACAACGTAGCAACTGACAGCTGTGAGATGTCGACAGGCCTTTTTATACCCGGAACTTTACTGGCGGTAAAGTTCGATTTCCTTCCCGCATCACGTTTAAAAATCGTACGGCGCTCTCGAACTTCAGGAGCCAAAGACCGCTGGAAGTTCAGAAAGTAATTTGATGTTTTCGTAAGCTGCACACCGCAGAATGCCACGTCTGAACCGCACCGTGATCCGTTTCAGCGTCCAGCTTCGATTACAAACACATCCCTCGACGCTGTGCGCGTCGACTGCGGCGGGAACTAAAGTTGTCAAAAGACAACATCTACAAGAGCAGATGAACCGTCAGCGACCGCGTACGTCGGTTTATAACCGGGCGCTTCCGACGTGGATCCGAGGCCGCCGTTGTTTGGTGTTGTCCTGTGGCGGGCAGGAAAAAAAAAAAAAAAAGGCTGTGACTCAGCTGTTTGCGATGCAACACTGGAGGAATAATGGATGTGAAGGCGCACCAAACACTGCCTTTAAAAAATGCATGAGCGCCCCCGAAAAAAAAAAACCCTCCCTCTCGCTCCGCAGAATAGAGCTATCACTGGTGCCTGTTATCTCCCCGAACCCCCAGGTAGAAAATGGTAATGATACCACTTAACATCGCTGCACATATGGAGGGAAAATGGAAATGCCAACAGCACCTCAACTATAAAGCAAATCAAATTGAAATATTAATCCGCTGATTAATATAACATTATGAGAGCCCATTCTCTTTGTTGTTAAACAACAAAGGGTTGCAAAATAAGCAACTGCCTAAGAGGTAAGGGGTTTAAAAGAGTCCCACAGAGGTGCTAAAGCCCCTTTCAAACATCATTACTCTGCATAATGTATTCCCTTCCACAGTGCTGAGATTTGATATTGATGTTTACCCATTTATTTTTTAATTAACGTTCGTAGTTAACGAATTCTTTGATGAGAGGCATTTTGTAAATCATTATCCTTGGAAGAGGGGAAAAAGAGGAGGATGCATTGCTCTTGCCCCTTATACCCGTGACAGAAGAAGATTTTTTATTTTTTTTAAAGCGAGGTGTAAGGGGAAAAAGTTGCACGCAAGAAGAAGAAGAAGTGGGGTCATTGTTTAAAGTTTGTTTTCTGATGTGTTGATTTTTTTTTTCTCCCCGCCTCCCTGTGTTGCTGTTTTCTGATTGCATCTTCTCTCTACAAGGGATGAGCGTCTACCGAGCCGACAGGGACCCTGTCTGTGTCTGTGTGTGTGTGTGTGTGTGTCTGTGTGTGTGAGCCGGTGTGGATACTTAGCTAATTACAGGAATATAACTCAAGGCTTTTCGGGGAGTCGCTCCAGTGGGGGGAGGACGGGTGCCGTTTTATCCACGGAGCCCTTTGGTGGAACTCTGTCCTTCCCCTCTTTAATATTGATCGCTGGGGACCTCCAGGAGGACACGGGGGGAGGGTGGGAGGGGGGCTCGGAGGCTGGCAAAGTTTGTTGGACAGACAGTTTACTCTTTCTCACAAAGTGTCACAACTATCGGATACTGTGTGAATCTCACGAGCCCCTTTCTGAGGGATCCGCTGCTCCTCGCCGTGTATCCGGTGTTTGTCAGAGATTCATACCAAAATGTCTCCTCCTTTTTGTGCTTTACGAATACTCTTTCACGGATCTGACTCTTTTTTGAACAAAATTAATTATAATTTTTCTGAAATATAAACTAATCGAAGTGCAGCCAGGACGTATCACTTGCCGTCTTGATCTCTGTACCACAAAGCATCTAACAGCCATTAGAAATCCTTGTTGAATTCTTTGGAGGATATTGATTCTTCAGAGCGAACATGTGTGCACAGTAGTTTATTTTAAAATTAATCTGACATTTAACGTCCTGGTTGGAAATTATTCTGCCTTTTCAAAAAACTAATTATACGTACCAAGACTTTTGATTTGACCAATTTTGATAAAACATAAAGATACAGCCAAAGTGTGCATGGTGGGCCGTGAAGGGAACCATCACAAGTGGAGCGACTCATTTTTATCTTCTTCGGGGGTTGCTGCTCGCCGACGGTCCCTTCTGGTGACACGTGGGGAGCTCGCTGTACCCCCGCGTGGAGGGATTCTCACGGCTGGAAACATCAGCAAAGAGCCGCTTATTCGATGGAGGAAGAAGTGCGGCCGCAGATGTAAAACATTGTGACGTACCAGTGTCCTCTCTTCCTCTGCTGTTACAGTCAGACACACAGTGGGGCCGACATTGCTGTTGACCTGTCGCGTTCGCTCCATTGTCAATGTACAGTGCGGACCGCAGGTCATGTGACGAGAAACCGCCAATCACAGAGGTGGATATCTCATCATTTATCATTATTTTAGGGCAGGGCCAGCCGTCCTTCCCTCTGATTGATTTACTTTCAATAAACAGCTGGTTGAGAGGTCGGCCAAAACGACGAAGGGAAAAGGTAGCGGTTTAAGCCACAGAGAGGGATTAACGGGGATAATAGATTAACGGGGATAGTAGATTAACGGGGATGGTAGATCGAACACGAACACCTCGGATGAAAAGGTACCTTTTAGATGTTTGTTGGCGGCAAACATTTAGATTATCTCCTTTTTATGAAGCTTTCTTTTGTACCCTTTCCCGTGTGTAACGCCTCGAGGTTACACACATTGTGTTTCGGTGTTGGTTGTTGAATCCACGGGGCTCCTTTAAAGCGCGGGGAGCGGAGCAGTTGGGGACACGCGTCATTTAATAATGATTTTCCCAGTATTGACAAGCACAATGCAGGAATATGCCGCACAGCGTCGTGCGTGGGGCTGTGTGCCTACGACACCGTAGGCTAGTCCCAGCGTGGCGTTTGGACCAGTTGGCCACCGATGAGTCTCGAGCCCCCGGCCCATCTGGAGCCATCTCTTAGACGGAGCGAAATCCTGGAGCCTGTCCATCTCTTGGCACGGCCCGGCGCCGTCGCCTCTAAATCTGCGGGCCTGGTTGTCTCTAATCCCGCCGAAGAAGTAATTGCTTAATTGGATCAATTAGATGTCCCAAAAGGTCTCGGAGACGTTGCGGTAGGTGCGTCGGATGGTGATGAAATAACATCCGAATCAATATGTGAAAAGGGCTGCGCAGTTGTCGCATCCAGGTTCCTCGAATGCCGAGAGCTGTTTGCAATCGCAGGCAAGTGTCAGACCGAGCTTAATATTAATTTGCTCGTGTCACAATCCCATTTCAATCGCGCGAGCACTTTTTCAAGTTTGCGTCACTCTGCGACATTATGCAGTGCTTGTTTTTGAGACAGAAGAACTATTTTCATGACTTATGGCATTTGCAGTATCTCAAAGCTCGCACTGCTGTTTTTCTTCCTTCGAGCCAGTTTTAAATGCAGCCAAACTGCACGGCTTTAAAGGCACATTCATCAAAAAGAGAGCGCGAGAGCGCTGCAGATGCTGCCACTTTTTCTTTAAAAAAAAAATTACAGTAAAAAAAAAGAAATACCAAAAAAAAAAAAGAAAAAAGGATTGCAAGTAGAATTATGGCTTTTCATCAGCCGATAAATTTCACTTGTGATTAATTGCAACACTCACTTTCGGGATCACTTCTACACAAAAGAGCATTGCTGCTTTGTAAAATTCATATAAAAGAAATGCAAATCAATGGTGTTCTTGGCACCAAACATATGCTGCCACAATGCCAACAAGCCTGCCCCTGACAACCCCAGCTGGGGGCTTGTAAGACTTGCTCTTGGCAAAAGACGTTTTTTTTCCACCCGCTTTGCAAATGATCACCAATTAATACGAACAGCATCCAATTCTAATTTTGCACCTGGTAAGATTGTGAGTATCTTGTAAAGCTCTTCTAAGCTACGCATCCAAATTACTGGATGCTTTCTGCCCTCCCTTTTGGGAATCTCAGAGCAGGAACAAAAAAAAAAAAAAAAAAAGTGGCAAAAGTCCATAACCCATCAAGACCAACGTCACTGGGAACCATGGAAATGACCGTTTAGCTCGCTGCAGATGTGAACACACAGTTTAGCTGAAGGGGTTTGAGAGGCGATTGAGTGGGGGGATCTTTTATCAACATGTAAAATAAATACCATGATCCTGATACAAAAATAACTATAATCTTGGTCCTCTCAAAAAAATATCCCAAAATGTATTTTCTTTTCATGCACCCAACTTTATCCTGCATTGTCTATAGTTTCCCCAGTTTCTTCAATCTAAAACTTTCAGGAGAAGTAGGAGAGGGGAATCAGGGATGTGTTTATCACTTGGTAACACAGCAGCATCCATCCACGTGATGAATTCCACATTATTTTCACAAAGAAAATAAGAACTACGACAATTCAAAACGGCGTTTCACGTCACTAATTGCTCATCAGAGCGTCTCCCTCCCTCTCCCCTCTGTCTCCATCTCCCACGCTGAAATTGATACTCGCCATACGACTTATGATGGATAGGAAGCTTTAACGAGCTCTTACGAGCAATTAAGTAATCAGGGAACCCCGCTGCTCGGCGCTGGAGCCGGCGAGAGCGGTGACAAACGGGAGGCCCATCAGCGGCGTAATCAGCACAGGACACAGCAACCGCCGCTCACCACTCGCTAAGCCGGGGCAGCGATGGGCAGAGCAGCAGGCGCCCGGCTCGTGTTGTTGTTGTTTTGACTGCAGATAAGTGTCTGAACTTTGTGACTCAGGAGACGTGCTCTCGATCGGAGTCTCGTCATCCTGTGTGTTTAAAAAAAAATAAAAAAAAGAAGAGAAAATGTATTCGAATTGAGGACTCCACTTAAAACTTTGGACAGGACGCCGGCGGTGAGAAGCGGAGCGGAGGTCAACTCAGACACCTTTATACTGGAGGAGCAGTAATGGGGGGGCCAGTAACAGGTGTGGAGGCAGCTCCCAGGTGATCCACGTCAGGCTCAAAGCGCAGCACCTGTGTGTGGAAATTAAGTGGGAAACATTTTTTTAGTACAGTCACATGTCATTCTTTAGAAAGTGCAAAAAGGAAAACAGAAATAAATCTATTATTTAGTTGGTCTGTCGAAAGGGAAATGTTCATGTTAATGTTTGTATGTAGTTTGTATGTAGACAGTTAAAGAATGAAATCCCATGACACAGCCCTCTTAATCTCTGTTTTAGTAAATTCCTCTAAAAATAAAACCTTATCCTTAACCTGACTGTGGAGCCATATGGCCTTTAACTTAGCCTAGCTTAGCTTAGCTTAGCATAACGACTGAGTAGAGGCAGGCGGCTAGCTGAAGAAAAAAACAATGTTGTTTTCACATTTCTGCGACTCAAAGCCACGAGACAAAAATTGTACCTCAGAACAGCCGTGAAGGCCTCTTCATTCGGGCAGTTGTTGGGTACGCGGTAAACAATTGTTGTGTTGTGTCGAGAAAAGTGAAATGTAACTGCGGGATCTGGAGTTCTCAGCTCGGCTGCTCGCCCGGGGCGTCGCAGCTCCATGCAGCATGTTGGACGCCCCAGGGCGGCGTGACACTTCTCCCACACTCTCCGACTCCTCTGAATAATTCTGCCGCCGCCATACGTACTGTATCTCATTCTCATTTTGCGGGGACGAGGAGGGGAATTGGGGGGGTTATTGAAAATCAAATATGTTGCTTATTAATAGGACGACTTTGGCGAGCGCTACCTGGAGAAAAGCCGCAGGGGGGAGCTACTGGAGGAGAGAGGGACGCCTGAAGTGGGGTTTCTCTCTCTTCTGTGCAAAACGAAAGAAGGGGGGAAAAAATGCTGAGGGTGCAGATTTCTCATCGCTAAACTGGTGCGGTTGATGAAGGTGCACACACGCACAAAGAGACGCACGAGAGTAGCACTCACACTTTATGGAAATCTGCAAGCCAGGGTGTGTTAGTAAGACACGCATGAAAAGCACAGAGCTTCATGTGTTTTCTCGTGTGTGTTGGAGAGAGTGTATGAGAAAATGAAGAAGGTAAAGATAAGAAAAACAAAGAAAATCCCTTAATTAAATGTTTCTTGGTTTCAAACACGCACATTTACTGAGTTTCTCTACTGAAGTTGTTACTAGAATCAGTCGACCCAGTTCACTCCTGGAGCCGACACTATGGAACGGCACTAGGGACCGGCTCTAAGGACCAGCACTACGGACCGGCACTACGGCATGGCTCTACGGACCGGCTCTAAGGGCCGGCACTAAGGACCGGCACTAAGGACCGGCTCTAAGGACCGGCTCTAAGGACCGGCTCCACGGACCGGCTCTAGGGACCGGCTCTAAGGACCGGCTCTAGGAAGCGGCACTAAGGACCGGCTCTACGGACCGGCTCTACGGACCGGCTCTAGGAACCAGCACTAAGGACCGGCTCTACGGACCGGCTCTCCATCAGCGTGCCGGTGGTCTTCGCTCCAAGCTGGGAATTTGAAGGAGCAGAAGATCTGCTGAACCCGTGGGATTTGTTATTGAGTTTGTTTCCGACCCGGTGGGGCCCCATGACGAGCATTTAGGAAATAGCCAATTTTTTCGCTGGAGGTGTCGCTACCTCACGTAGGGCAAATAGAGGAATCAGTATTAAATCCAGTGTTAAAATGAAAGACTTTTATAAAGGGAGTCTGGCAATACCACTTTTGTCCACCGGAAGTTCCAAAATTCACATAAAATGGAAGAACCTTGAAGTAGGCTAATGTTTTAAATGCAGTGCTTTTAGTTTCGGTGGTGCATTTTTACAGTTTTACAAAAAAAAAAAAAAATTACTTTCTCAACTGCTGGTTTCAAGACCAGCTGATATTAGGGTTTCTCTGTCAGCAAAACAGTGGCAGTTATTTTCATCAGTAAACATCTGGTCCATTATATTCCTCTTTATTTAAAAGATAACTCCCAACTGCACTGTACGGTTTGTTCATAAAACAAGACTTTGAAAGGCTGTGCGAGGCTGAGCGGACAGCGAGCAGCGCTAACTTGCCGTCATTTCCTCGAATTCCGCACAGATTGCAACAGCTAATTATGATCTAATAACTGGCAGACTGTCTGTTTCAATATTATTACAGGAAACGTAGGTTAAATGAATAGCTCATGATCTGGCCCCTGCATCAGTCATGTTGTTTTAATGATCATAATTCCCCCATTATATCTTAATAATATGTCAAGATCACAAGGGAGACATGTCAATTTGGGGCTTCAATGAGAATTAAGCCAGTGTGTGTCTGTGTGTGTGTTTATTTATTTTTTCCCTGGAAAGATTTTGTTACCCTTGTCCACACACAAACATACACACAAAGCTGTTTCTGACTAAATCTGAAATTACTATTCCCTTATTGACGGGTTGACTTTGAAAAGGAAAGAAGAGGGTAAAGGTATAGTTTTTGGTATTTAATATTAAAAACATCCTAAATAATTTCTTTCCAATATAGTTATGAGCTTTTTTTTGCTCTCACTCTCACCTCAAGCTCCAATTAGTTGCTTTTCTGGAGAATTTGAGCATATACAAGTATCTTTATAAGATGGTGGAGTTTCCAAGCACCTAAAATACTTCTTATTTTTAAATACATCCAATATAAACATATATCTCAAAGCAAGATGAGGTCCAGCATTTTCAAAACGTTTTTGTTTAAAATCATTACTATTTAATTACTAAATTGCCACGACAAAAAAAAGAGAGGAATAGACTCGACCAATTTAGCTGAGGCTGTCTAGCTGATCTCATTCTTCAAGTGATTTGTCCACAACCTGCTATTTAGTACCAACAAGCGACTTGTTCTTGTTTACACTCATTGTGATAATTTAAGGGGCGTGGCTTTAAAAGGAAGGCCTGAAGTGAGGGTCAGTGCTGCAAAAATGTCTCACTAAAAACAGACACTTTGGTTGCTAGGGTCGTGAGCTACTTTGATTGGAAAAGAGTTTGGTTTGGGCTTTTAAAATCTAGCGTCTCGCTTGCTTCTTATTTCTTGGAGGACTCTTCGAATCCTCCGTCGCAGTCACAACCACAGCACATTGGACTTTGAAAGGCCCCCGAGGATCAGGAGTGCAGGCGATTTTTGGACGGACTTCTAGAGAAACAGAAATTTACCGCTTTGAGGTGCGAACCCCGTATTCTTCCCCCATCAGGGTTTTTCTGTTTGCGAGGTAGAGACAGTCGCACACACGGCACACAGCTCACAGCTAAGAATAGCTGCAGGAGAGGGGAGAAAGTGAGGCAACACAAAGGCAGAGAAGAAGAAAAAAAAAAAAAAAAGAAAGGAGAGAAGAAAAAAAGGAAGTGGGCGAAGGAGGCAAAAAAACAACCCAGGAAGCAGCGCGAACTGAGACAATGGCTCCGTCAAAGAGTCAAGCGAAGTAAACATCATCGGCGCGATCCGGCGGTGACCCGGTCTGGATCGGGACAAAACACGACACTGGAGCGATCAATCTAAATCAATCAAGTGCATGTGGGACTGGTGTGTGTGTGTGTGTGTGTGTGTGTGTGTGTGTGTGTGTGTGTGAGGCATGCGTGGGTGGCATCTCCGTGGTGACGGCGAGTACCCTGCCCCCGAGGCCCCTGCTCTGGTTACAGAGAGTGGAGATACATCTGTATGTTTGTGTGTGTGTGAATGAGTCTATTGAAGAATAACGTGCTGCAGAGCTAATAAGGGAGCATTGTGGGTGTGTGTGTGTGTGTGTGTGTGTGTGTGTGTGCAGGATATACTCAATGAATCTATTGAAAGACTGCAGCTCGTGTTCAAGTAACAGCACTGCACTGCATGTTGGACACCCGCCTGACGCTCATTGTCGAGAGACGTGAGTTCATTCTTCGTCCAGCGGGACGCGTCCTCTGACGAGAGGTCAGTGGTCGAGCAGGAAGTGGCTCCGTCCTTCCTGCGGCAGATTGAACCTCGTCCATCCACCGTGTTGGTTTTCTCAACGTAGGCTCGAAGACTTAAATTCGCCCTTCGGACAAGACATCGTTGGGTGACCAAAGTGTTACATTTAGCTTTTTGACTGGTTTGTGGAGCGTTTTGTCCGTCACCTTGTTGGATGTTGTCAGGTGTCGTCTTGGTCTCGCTTTCACTCGACTTGACCTGTGTGCTTGCGTAGATCACGAATGGATTTTGTGGGATCTCAAGGAATTACAGCTGATTATTGTTTATAGGTACAGAGCAGTCCTTACACTAGAATAACATTCATCCTTTCACTGTGTTACAGTCATTGATGCGTCCTCACAGACCGTCGGCCACCAAGCAACGTCGCTGTTGAAGTGAACACCTAAAATGGAGCGCTGGCTGAAATAACAACGCCTCCTCGCGTGCTCCTGATGCCAGGTGATCAATAGTAATTACCTACCTGTGGACCTGGTCCGTGGAGCTCGTCAGGCCCCTCGGGGGTTTCTCCATAGACGGCTCCCGATCCAGTCCCAGGTAACGCCATAGGACAGAGCTTTTAATTGCTCTGTTCACTGTGAGTAATTGAGGGTTGCAGCGCGCCTGCCACGGCAAGTGTGACTCCACTTGGCCTCCGTTTAATTATTCCCGTAACACGAGCCGTCTGCCTTAATTTACACGTTGCGCGCGGCGTCTCGAGGTGCGAATACAACTGGAAATATAGGTAAGGCGAGTGTGCGCTGCCCCCGCCGAGCCAGATGCACCACGAACGCAGCCATATGGATACGAGGAGAAGTGTTGTCTGCGTGTTTTCCCACCAACATATTGCCAGCCTGGCGATGCATCTTTTCAGCAGAGCAACTGTCCCACTGCTCTAATTTGATCTCGTTGCTCGCTAGGCCTCGAACCAGACACGTGGAACTGTATCAATATAGTTTCATTAGCATACTGATTAATCAACTGGTTAATTAGAGAGATTTCCTATAGGCTGATTACGCCTCCCGACCTCTTGGTGTGAACACATATAGAGTGCATGAGTAATTTAATTATTCTGACTGTCAGCGGAGGCAAGGTGATGTTTTATATTCTATAACGCTGTTCAATCAGAAAGGAAGCGCAGGGAGCTTTAGATAAGGCAGCAAAATAACATTTAAAACCCATAAATTACAGCTTTTGACGTCAGTTGAATGACAGCTCGGATCCATATGAGAATGAAAATGTAGATGCACATTATTTAATCAACACGACATGTTGATATTGCAAAACATTGTCTTTTTTCTCACATGCGTTTCACAAAGTCTTTCAATTTCTTCATTTTGTGTCAATTAAAATAGGTTTAAATATTGTTAAGCACACACCATTTGTCTAATAGTTTTGTTGCCGAACTCTCTTCTTTTAGCGTTTTGAAGATGGAAATGTTTCCATTAGAAAGGAGGGAAGCCAAAAGTGTCTCCTGCAAAAAATGAAAACTGTAGCCACGGTTTGACTTTTAAAAAGGTATGATTGACGTATTTTTGGACACCCTTTGGACAAAGAGCAAAGTTGAACATCATAAAGCACCAATACCAAACCCCCCCCCCCTCCCTTCTTCATGCACGCTTCTTCCTTCTGATCCACACTCACGAAACAGCCTCACGCACTCAGCGCCGCCACTTCCCGGCTCCCCCTCTCCGCTTGGCCTCTGTTTGTCATTGCGGCCCACACGTGCAGCGGCGAAGTGGAGCACGCCGGCGGAAGGTTTGCGATCGGGCCCGGCCCGGCGAACGGAACGGTCTGCTGCCTGCATGCATGCAGGCCGCCGTCCTTCTGCTCGCGGAGCATCCCGAAGAAAAGCAAACTGCACTGTTGCTCACACTCCCCGAGCCCGTTGTTGTCATTGGCCGGCAGCCACCAGCAGCGAGCCAACCGAGTTAACAGACACTTCCGCTCGGCACATAAGGAACCATCTGTTTTAAAAATCCAGAAATAAATGAATAAAGAGGTGCACTCCCCCCCCCCCACTACAGTAAGCAGAGCTCTGCTATTATCCTGCTCCTCATCATTTGCAATCAACAGCCAACTACTCAAAATACTGCTTGAGACTTTATCGAATCTCTGTTGCTCCGTGTTGGGCTTTCAAATTGAGACAGGATGAGAAAGTAACCAATTTCTTATTGAAGAAAAGTATTTTATTCCATCTATTTCACGGGGCAAATAACAAAATAGTCCATTTATTTATTTTTTTTATTTATTTTTTTTTTCCCCAGGCCAGCCCAGGTCAAACGTGGCGCGTGACGCGAAACGTCACCAGTCGTCGGCTGCACGTCTGCAAAGGTCACGACCACACTGAGGCCTGTTGTTTGTAGCATCTTGAACACGCCGGTTTTGGCCGCGTGGCGCTTCCTCAGACGTGCCGGCTGGTTGCTAAATAAATATTGGCTTGGGGGGGTGGGGGGAGGAGGGTGCGGGGGGGCGTTTGAAAAAACACGTTGTCCTGGCTCCGCTCTCGGCCCCCTAACCCTCTGTTGCCAAAACAACGCGACGGGGGGTCCAGGTCAGAAATCTCTCCTGGGGCAGTGGTCAGCTCGGAACGCGCTTACACGGCTCTCGGCGGTTGCGGCTTGCGCCCCCCCGTCCCCCCGTCCCCCCCGAGGAGCCTCCTGGAAGCGAGCCACGCGCGTTCATCACACTGTGCCTTTTGTTCCTCGTGCCACTTACGAGAAAAAGGGCGTTCTTGTGTTTTTTGCAGGTTTTTGTGTTCGCGATATCTTGGTCCTTTCTATTTAGGACGAGTGTTCTGTGACCGAGGCTTTAAATAAGAGGGGGAAAATAAGGGGGGGGGGCGTTGTTTTTCTAGCATTTTTAAATACGCTGAACTCACAATGCACGTTGATGATTGTTTGCTTACTTCGGTTTGTGTGCATTTGCCGTCCACAGGACCTATTTTAAGGCCCCGAGACGCGGCGCTTTCGAAATGACCTCATGAAACGTGGCGCGCAGTAACAGTATTTATATTCATGGTCCGCTTTAATCTGTTACAAACCGACAAATCCCAGTTTGTGGTGGTTGTTGAATCAAACACAAGCCCTGTTGACTTTCAACACATCTGAGCACACATCTCATTTTCACTCTTATCCATCCTCACGTTACTCGTTCAGTCCGTGCGGGAAAAACAGAATAACTTGAAGGGAAATATTACTAAAACGTCAGCGCCCGCGTTCATTGTGAACCGCCAAGTTCCCCGCGTGAGTCCCTCTCGCCTAGAAATTAAGGTGTATCGAAACAAGTGCATTATTTAGTAGATTTGACATGGCTGCAGTGAGTATTTGCCAAGAAAGAATTAATACGCCCGTGGAAACGAAAGCAGAAGAAGAAGAAATGTACTGAAAATAATTAATTATCACAGGCTATTTCCAGTCCTCCTCTTAAGCCTATTTAAAGGGCATTAGGTATTATGAATGTGAGGTGGTCTAAATTTACCCCCCGTAATATCTATCCTCATCTGACTACATTAGTATACTTTTCCAGGCTCCTCGCTGGCTATTTAAATCACACGGCTCGACTCTGAAACCCAGACTGCCTCCGCATCTCTCCTGCCTTTGTTTTCGCCCCGCCAGGATTACGAGCCGCAATCAGATTTACACACCTGACGAAAAAAGAAAAAGACGGCAAACCTGACACAAGTATTTGCTAAACGGGTGAAAGGCGCACGCGCGCAAGTGACTGGGAGAAATGAATTATGTATCCGCTAAAGAGAACTCGTTTGGGAATTAAGGAGGATAAGTAGCAGTCCATTTTGTGCCTGTTAGGGGCCCTCTCGGAGCCATAGCGGCTGCATTAGGGGGAGAGCTAATGGGCACTGGGAGGGGGGCGGGTGAGCGGTGGAGGCGGGGGAGGGGGTAAGGGGAGTGGTGGTGGGGGGGGTTCTGGCCCCTTTGCCGCCCCGAAGGTCTGTGGTTCCCGGTGACAGATGGTTTGCCACCTCGCCGCGTGCTTGCGTCCACGAGGTCTGTCGTGAGACGGATCAAGCGACACTGTGGAAGGTGAAGAGACGGGGTGGCGTGACCCCGCGCCGGGGCACGCGAGGGACCTCGCCGGTTTGAGAGTTTTCGGGAGGAAGTCGCCAACGCCGATTTCTTTTAGGAAGTATTTGTCAAGTTACTGCTCGGTGTTGAAAGGTTCTCGTGTGTCCAACTGAACTATCAGGGAAAGTCTCCACTGAGAGCCGGCGTTAAATGAACACATATGCAATCATGAATCACCTGATATCTGATGATCTCTCTGTTTGCCTGACCTCTCGCTACGAATCAATTTCCTTTTGTAAACCTTTTATCCACTCATCAATGTTTGTCGGTAATCAATTCCTGATTTAAAGGCAGCAGGGAATCGGAGAGGTGTTGGATCTGCAAACAAGACTGGATTCAACGGCTTAAATTCAAAGGTGAAAATAGCATTATTATTACTATTATTATTAAAACTAGCAGCTGCCTGGGTTTTACGTTTCAATGTTCACAACTCAAATATGATGTATTTAGTCCGAGAATAAAAGCATTATCATTGTTGTTAAACACAATGCTTGAAGACTAATTACATTATCAGGAAAAAAAACAAACAGATCTGCAGATCTGCAGATATTACATTACAAAGTTAAGAAGCGGCACGCTGGGTTCCCGTGTTTTGGGGGCCTGTTTATTAAGACGCCGGCGTTTCAGCAAACAGCTTTCAGCAGGTTTCATCACACTTTGGTGAAACTGTTTGCACAAATGTTGCCGTCTTTGCGAAGTCCCGGGAAATGAGAAACGTTGCATGTGGCTACTTTGCTCAAATTGAGTCATTTCTTCCTCCTCCTTATGCTTTAAACACACACACATGGCTGCACCGGTTGCTCAGGTAAGTTGTCGTGTGTTTGTACGGATCGACCGTGTAAGACATGGTCACAGCCTCGTGTGCGGCGTCTCCGGGGGGGAGGGTTCAGAGCTGTTGCCCTCTTAGCAGTGATGTCACAGGCAGAACGCCGGCGGGGCAGAGCAGGAAGCTACTAGCTAGCCTCCGGTTCTGACGAGTCTTAAAAACCTGCATTCACGCGACTGACCAGCAGGGGGCGACTCCTCGCGGTTGCGAAAAAGTCTTGATTGATTCCCTCAGCAAACACTGGGAACAGTTCTAGATCAAAGCGGCCGCACCGTTGATCGTGTCTGAGGGAGGAAATTAACTTTAGAGACAAAACAGTTTTTGGTGCTCCGCTGTGAGCGTGTTTACTTCCGCTGTGAAGTCGGGCATTTCAACATGGAGGTCCGTGGGGAGGGAGTCTTAACACGTTCCTTTGTCTGCTTTGTTTTTAACATCCGCAGGTTGCAGCTTGGTGAGCACGTAGTTTGCGCCAGGCGTCGGACGTGGAGTGTCACTTTTGTCAACTCTTGAATTAATAAAGAGTTTCCAGCTGTGTAGTTTCCCCCCGACTGTGGTTTTCTAGCAACATCGTCTGTCGACGCAAACTGGTGCGATTTGATCAAAAAAATTCGTAACACACAAGCACGTCATCGCTGTGAAAGTGAAAGAGACGTAAAACAGTTTGAAACTACTGAAACTAAGCAGCTGATGAATTCCCATTTTGAAAACGAACCGAGCGCGGCATCAATTCCCCGCCGCCAGCGCCCCGCGGACAAGAGAGGCCCGGCCCGCCGGCCGATTAGCCCGTCTTACCTCCCCGGTGATCGGATTAGACGATTCCCACAGTCTAGTCTGAAACTACTCCGGAGAGCATCTCAATATCCAATTTCACAGCTTTCCAAACCTAGATCACCCAGGCTATTTATTACTGTCATGGGCTTTTGTGTCCGGAGGGAGGGATGGGAGGGGAGGTGAGGGGGGGGGGGGGGGGGGGGGGGTATCTTTTGTGTTTCATCTGCTTCGGAGCGAAAAGATGATCAACAAGAGAGTAAAAAACACTGAGTGGTGGAACCAATGCGTCGCCTGAAACAACCCCCGAAAAAAGCAGCTCCTATGGTCCATGCTGCAGAGACTGCTGCTGGTGCAAATGATGACCTCTGTGTGTGTGTGTGTGTGTGTGTGTGCGTGCGTGTGTGTGTGTGTGTGTGTCCCACAGCGACACTGTGCTGTGTTTTCTAACTGACCCAATAAGAAAAAAGAAAAATAATTGATTCGAGTCTGGTTTTGGGAACTGCAACTTTTGGGGCGAGATGGGGATGTGTGGGCTGGTTTGTGATTGCGATGGAGGACTGAGTGACTGAGTACAGTAAAATCGTCCACGGAGTGATTTTGGACAGATGCAGCCATAGTGCTGGTTGGCCTGTCAGAATAGGGCCTCCTAGATAATGAAACCATTTATGAAGGCTGTCTTGGGGCGAGCCAGCAGCTGTAATAGGGGCCTCCATTATAGAGGCTTATAATTTCCTTGCCTTTTCCTTTTAGAGCCTCTGTTGTTCCTCTGAATTACCCCTGAATGATTTATGCTCACTGGTCCGGCCACTGATAGACCCTGGCAACACAGATAGAAACACACTTAGGGGCTTTTCGGTGGGTAAACACGCGGCATTAAAAGCCAACTTGTTTCAAAAAGCATAAGCACACTCCCCCCCCCACCCCCTTCCACACACACTCACTCCGCGGTGTCATCTCGCTCGTCAAACACCAGCGGTGTCGCGGCCAATCGGGGGGGTGCAGGGGGTGGGGGGGGGCTCCAGGGGCAACACGGGCCATTTAACCTGAGCAAACACGTCGTGTCACGTAACCAGAGGACGACTCAAGATCCCGAGCAAACAGGGACGACAGCCAGCGGGCCGAGGACGAGTCGCTCCCGTAATGGCTTTGTGATGACTCAAGATCGAGCGGCCATCTGTCGGTTACAGTGTGTGTGTGTGTGTGTCTGCAATTCGCAGTTCAGATACACTGAATATTAGCTGGGGGGAGGAGGGGCGGAATTTGGCCGGTGGCACCGGATGCGGAGCATATGTCCATAAATGGTGAGTGTGTTGGTGGCTGAGAGCCCTCCCCCCCCCCCCCCCCCCCCACACACACACACACACACACACATGCCCTGACCCGGGGCCAGATGACATGATCTGCATGGTGCTTTTCAGCCTCAGTGACACGCGACACCTTCGGAAGGTGTAAGACGTGTAATCCTGCAAGTGACCTTAACACAAACCCCCCCCAGCAAAGAAAAACACAGGTAAAAAGATACTGCATCAGAAAGTGACCGCTGACATCACAACCTCACCACATTATTCAAAGCGCTGCCGCGTTTGCATGAGATTTCAATGATGTGCGTTTGAATAAACTTGATTTGTGTCTGGTCCGAAACCGTGAAGTTCACAGCAGAAGTCAAACCACGTGGAGCCTCGGAGGCCTCAAAGGGAGCCACTCCCCCCCCCACCCCCCTCCAAAGAGAGGCAACGACTGCTTTTTAAACTGTACTCGGGTTAAAGTGCAGCATGCACGTATTTGCAGGATTATCCCAGCACAAACGTTAAGGTGCACTTCATGTATCATCACATTTTTATGTTATTATATTACAAGAGATGTTTGCTTGTTACAGCTTTTCACCTAGTAACTAAATGTATGGAGTAAAAACTTGGCATGTTTCCTAAAATACTGTAATAATTTGGACAATGTTCATGTTATATATACTTCTAATAATGTAAATCACAATTCTGCTGTTTTAGTGTTGTAAATACAGAATTATACTAATTATATACTGTAAAGAGCCCAACCAGTAAAAAGAAAACACAAACCAACGGAGGAAATTAACGCTTTCCTCAAACAAAGCTCCATCTGAGCGACTGTGTTATTTTAAGAATCACGGTACAATATGTGAGAACTTCCTCGAGCAAACAGAACTGAACACAGATGATGCTGTTTCTTATCAGCGGGTAACATTGCGTGCACACTGCACTCACTTCCCTGGTTATTACTGCAGATTATTTCCATTATAGAGTGAAAAAAAACCCCAAATCAGAAGTTTCATTCATCGTATTAAAAGCCCCACCGGTGCTCTCTGGTTCTGCACACGTCGGATTAGATGTTGTTAAATATCCTCGGGGAAGCAATCAGGTGTTTTTAAGTTAAGGGCAATTCCCTCGTCTGCTGACAATCAATAAAAAACACAACGCGTGGGGACCGTAAGGCGGCTGGCCCGCAACCCGCTCTGACAAATTAAGGCAAGTAGTGTTTTTTCATTACTTACACATCCGTTTTCATTTTTCCCATCAGTGGAAGCAATTAAAACAATGATTCCCTAAATTAGTCATTGATTTTCTTTGCTTTTTTTCAGCGATGGTGTCACCTTGCAGAAGGAAACAATAACTTTAAGGGAGTTCTTTTTCATTACCGCCAGTCGAGTAAGAGCAGAAACAATTCACCTACATGAAAAAGTGGTGTTTTAAATTAGCCATTGATTTTTCCTCAGGTGTCACTTTGGTTAAATGCTTTGTGGTTTCTCTCCGACCTGGAAATTGACAGGAGGCCATAATCTGTTAGTCCTTCACCCGCACACATTTGCCTGACGCCTTTTTTTTCTCCACTTCTGGGACGTCAAAGTTTTTAAGAACTATTACTGAATGGTTTTTTTTGTCCCATCCCACACGCGAGAAAACACGAGGAACCAAACTCGGACCAGATTCTTTTTTTTTAATGCTCAGATCAAACAATAACAAGTAAAAAGTCAAAATAATACAACAATAAAAAAAGGGAAATCCAAAATAGCAGGTTGTAACTGCACTTATTCTTTTTTTTAACTAGAAAATACACAATTACAATTTGAAGCAGCAACAAAATGTGCATTTACCTGATTATACAATGGAACGTTATTTCTGTTGTAACATGAATGTGTCTTTCATTACATCATAAGACTAGATATTCCTTATACTTTTTTTTTTTTATTTAATCTGACCAAAAATCAAAGGCAAAGCAAAAATGTTCATCTGGAACAAAACGGGGAAATAACATTTTGTAAATATTTTTTTTCCCTTTCTGGGTTTTTATTATTTAGGCCAATGAAATCATTTTATTTTCATGTTGGGGATGCAAATAACCTGCATGTATTGGCTGCTGTGTCCACTGACTGTACATCCGCCTCCACCTGTTATCCGTCAGGAAAACTGAACGCCTCCTACGGCGGCTCGGAGCTTTATTGATTCATCCTAAACACGGGCCGCATTTTAATCTGCACAATCCCATGATGCATTATGGTTTCTTTACTACCCCAATGGGCTCCGTTGAGAGAAGGAGCCCTGTCAACAACGGCAAAATAAAAACACAGACGTGATGAGCTCTGCGGGCTGACTGGACGATGGGGTCGAGATCATTGACGAGTGAGCGGGTGCTTCTCTCTTCCTCGCCGCGTTGAGTCTGTAATCATGTCCCTTTGCCACGGAAACGTCGTCACGTCGCCGGTATTCACTTTTAAAATGAGCATGAAAAGTACGGGACGGCTGTTCCAAAATAAAAACAACAACCAGAAGTGATCGTCCCCGCGAAGGAATCAAGTCTCTTTCGCAGGAAGTCTTTTGAGTTTCAGTCCTCGGGTGACCATGAGTCCTGTCTCACCGGGGCGCCACGTGCTTGTAAACCATAACAAAAAAAAACAAAACAACCAACAGAATGATTCGCACGTCAATGTACAAACATAAACAACGACGGCTAAAATGCCAAACCACGTAGCTGGCCCCTGGCAGGTTAACGCCGCGCTTCCTGTCCATAAAGTGCACTCTCCGTCCCGCGGCTTGAAAAGAAAAAATAAAGTGTGTGTGTGTGTGTGTGACATAGAGAGAGAGAGAGAGAGAGAGAGAGAGATGGGGGAGTCGCCACTGCCTGTGTGTGTGTGTGTGTGTGTGTTCAGTCTTATTCCCGAAGCGACTGTGAACTTGAGGACATTGGGGGGTGTGTGTGTGTGTGTGTGTGTGTGTGTGTGTGTGTGTGTGTGTGTGTGGGGTGGGGGGGGGGGGGGTGTCTGCCGTTAATAAACATAGCCCTCGCTGTAGGGGTGCGGCGGGCAGTACGGCCCCTCCTGTACGTAGGCCATGTTCTCGTCAAAGTGCGACAGCGGCACCGTGTCCTCCTCGTTGATCTGCCGCTCCATGTCCGTCTTCAGCACCGGCCGCTGGTTGTCGGGGAACGCCATGGAGAACAAGGCCTCGGGGTCGCACACAAACTTGTAGACGTATCTCTCTCCGGCCACCTGGGACGCAGGAGGAGGGGGAGGGGGAGGGATGGTTTTTGGTTGGTTTTTAAAATAAAAATCCACTGTTCACAAAACGTCCTTACTGAAGGGGTTTAGTCTTAAAAAAGGCACAAATTATGATAAATAAAAATAGTAACCAATGGAGCAACGGGTCAAAGATATGTTTTAGTTTGTTGATCTTTCAGTGGAACCAGTCCACCGAAATGAATCCGCCACACGGGGAGTGTGATTCATTACAAGGAAATGGAGCTGCCAAATATTTACTGGTTAAAAAAATTAAAAAAAATCTAAATAATCATGGACATATTTTACAATTTTTACGTGAATATAAATCTGACGTTGATTTCCTGCGCACTAACTGCAAACACTGTACACAAACACAGAAAAGCCAACCTAAGGCTCCGCCTCTTTATATGAGCTGGCAATGGGCGGGGCATCAGCACATGCCCCTCCTTTTACACAGGTTGCATCAATCAGGCTTTAATTGTGGATTTAAAAAAAATAACATAATTTGAGCAAAGCCCAACAAAGACATGGATTTCATTTAAATGTCTTTCCTTTTTTATTTTTCGGGCGTATTCTACGTCTCAAAGTATGTCGTTTTACCTTTTGCATGATTCCCTTCTCGTAGTAGTAGCGCAACGATCGGCTGAGCTTGTCGTAATTCATCGCCGGTCGATTCTTCTGTATCCCCCACCGGCGTGCCACCTTTCCACCACACATGGATAAACAACACAAAGGCGGGTCGGTAAACAGAAACAGACCAACACAAACACGCACCGTCTTGGCCGGTTCCTCTCGGCAGCTGTCGGCGTTGGACAAACGTATTACATCCATATTTTCCCATATTTTCCTAATAACAGTCATTAGAGCGCCGCCCAGCCTGGCCAGACCTGACCAGGAATGTGTTCATTAGGAGCTTGTCACACACCCAGCGGAGGAGGCAGCAGATGTTGCAGCACCTGTCGAGCAGAGCGCCCAGCACCCGGGCCCCCGCGGTCCAAAACCTGAAGCCCCCGCGCCAGCTTCTGCCCTCCCGCCCGGGTTCTCCTCTCTGTTCCTCCACCGTCAGAGCTATTACCCTGGGCCTTTTTTTTTCTTCTTTTCCCCTTCTCCACTTGGGAAATCGGCGAGCTGACCCTCGTGCCCCCTCCGCAGCGAGCGCCTTCGGTCACCTGACGGCATGAATGGAACCCCCTGTTGGCTGCAGCTGGCCCCGAGAAGCCTCTAGACGCCGTCGGTGCTGCGTGGACCGCTGCCACGTACCCGCTCCCCTACCCCCCCCCACCCCTCCGCCCTTCCCCAACCTTCAACGCCTGCGACGTGCATCCTCCTCCATCCTCCCGTCGGCGAGCGGCGGTGACTGAGCCCCAGTGTGTGGGACGCGGGGGCGCTCACAGACGCGGCCTGTGCTTCCGCGTGAAAAGGCCCAACCGCCAACGGGGTGAAATACTTAGCAGAGCGCACATACGAGTCCTAAGGTACCTCTATGTATATGTATTTTAAATTTAAAACAAAGACCGAAACTCTAATGGGGATCCGGGACCTAAAAAGTACTCATCGCTACTAAATCCCGACCCATTGTGGAGACCACATTTAAATCTCTGCCGAGCCTCTCACCTCCTCCGGCTCGATGAGTTTGAACTCCATGCCGCGGCCGGTCCAGGCGATGAAGTGGGAGTTGGACGGGTCGTCCAGCAGCGCCACCAGGAACTGCCAGAGCTGCAGCGAGCCCCTGCGCTGGTACGAAGGGCCCTCGCGGTAGAGGCCCGACTCCTGTTTGATGTCCCCTGCAGGACGCACAACAGCAGACCGTGAGCTTCAGCCACAGAGACAACGCTGCGTTGTCAATTTAACAAGTCACCTACGGGGAAATAATGCACCGTGATTTGTCAGCAACGTCCCGTAATTAGTTATTTCCTAAACCTGGCTTTGTTGTAAACGGGTAACTTCCTTTGAAAAGCAAAGTGTGTTTTCGCATTGACTCTACGCATGGAACCAAGCCGCTGTTTTTTTTTTTTTTTTCAAAAGATCTCACTGAGAACTCACCTTCGACCTTTTCTGGCACCACGCAGGTGTCGTCGTAGAAATGCCTGGCCACTTTGTCGAACATGCAACCTAGAAAAAGGAGACGATAACAAGAGTTTGAAAACGCACTCGGCCCCCAGAGGTCAAAGGGCACGACCACGACGTCCACCCGTCTCAATGGGCGGTACCTTCGGTCCGGTTAGCGTGAGCCAGGTAGCCGTCTTGCCGCAGGTAGACAGAATGGCAGCTAGGCACTTCTGCTGAAAGCCACAATGGGAGAGGTGGGTGTTAAAAAGGGGCCCGGCGGCAGCGCGAGGAGCCCCGTCTCGTGTTATCTGAGAGGCTGCTCACTCAATGCACCAGTGGCTCTGATTAAAGAACGGGCCCCCCGGCTCACTGTATCACCCCGCTAATACCACTCAGAGCAAGATCTACTACCGAAACGCAGGGGCTCTTTTTATGGTTTGATTTCTTCACTCCCTGTATCTTAAAATCAAAAAAATATTCTCTCATTTAAACAAAAAGGTCCCATTTTCATGTGAAATCACACCAACGCAGGTGAGTTTTACAATATGGGATTTTTACAGGATTTAAAATGCAAAATATTGGAGTGACTCTCTAACAACGAGGAAGGTTTACTTATTTATTATTATTATTTATGATATCCGTTTATTTTTTATTTCCTTCATCAATATCAACACGACTAAACAAGATATTTTAATAATCATTTTTAAACGAATAACACCATCTCACAAATTTTTCATCACGTCATTCACTAGAGAGGAAGCCTTTATACAAGCCTAATTCACTGCACTGTACGACACGTGATCAAAGAAAGGGCCAAACAGGTTACAAAGCCGACGTTCAATAAACAGGCCGAGGCCCTTCATTTAGGCCCATAAACATTTCTCTGAACTTCATCAAAGTAATGGGCTTGTAGAGGAAATAGCTGCTAATGAAATTACCAGCTCCCCTCCCATCCTTTCCAACAGGCCTGCTCCAAGTCAACATGCCCCACTGTGACTAATAAATTCACTCTGAGGCTCCATCTTAGATACACAATAACCGTACGGGACAGTGTGCACCAGATCCCCATAAACCAAAATACAACTCCTCTCTTCATGTTGACTCCTCATCATGCTCTGCACTGACGGTTACTCGTAGTCACTTTACGACTTACATCCTGACTGGCTTTGAAACCTATAACCATTTTCCTCATTGATTAATCGCTCAGGCCATTTATCGAGTAAAAATGCCGCGGGCCTTCTTAAATGTTATCGCCTCGGGCAAAATTTAAAATGTGAATTCAGACGAACGGATGTTTTTATTTGCCCTTTCAGAGTGAATAACAATTGAGTATAGTCATGAAATAAAAGATTTACAATTATCATTGTAATGTACCGGTGCAGCTTCTGCCCTGAGGCGTATTTATGCTGACCGGCTGAATCGAGGGGGGTGGAGGGGAGGGGGGGGCGTCAGGGTCGCGCCCCCCACCGGTCCTCTCTGAATGAACCGAGCAGTCCAGCGCGTGTCCATTCACCTCCTCCCGTTGTCTCAGTGGCCGACGGTTCGCTCGCTTTACTCTCTGACTGAAGGCAGCGGACGAGCGTGGGAGGTCAGATTTCGGATCGGGACCAGGCATAGCCGCCGCCCCCCCCCCCCCGACTCCCCCGCCACCCCCTTTCCACTTTCCTATTAGAGCGCCACAGGAAATGGCGACCGGCACAGACACCCGGCCCAACCAGATCCCCTCCCCTAATAACGGGGCAAACTTAATAAACGCCCCCTGCCCTCCTCTTCTTCCTCTTCCTCTTCCTCCTCCCACATCTTCTCCAATTCCTGAAATGATGACGCTCGGACAGCTGCTTTCTCTCTCTCTCTCGCTCTCTTCCTATCGCGGCTCACCTGAGTCGTAGGTGAAGTCCCGCGGCTCCTGTTTGATCATCATGGCGGCCGGGTACGCGTGGGGCAGCGGCGCCCCCATCACGGCGGGGTGTTCGAACAGGGGGTCGGGGTACTCCTGCTTGAAGCCCTGAGGAGGGAAGGGGATGTTGGGCTCGGACATCTGCCTGTGGTAGATGGGCCGGCTGTCCCGAGGCATGGTGGGCGGGGAGGGGAACGAGTGGCACGGCTCGGAGAGCTGACGGCGAAATCTGGGGAGGAATGCGGGGTCAGAGGATTTGTTATCAGCCAAGGAGACACAAATAATAATATAACACATAGAACAAGCTTTAAGTTACATAAGAACTGATTTTCCTGATTAATTGACCAATTCACGTCTAAGAAATATCAGTTCATGACTCGATCGTCGTTGCTTTATTTGATGGGGTCGCAAGCCAAAAACACGGGCATCAAGAAAATTCAGAATAAAAGTAATTTGTTTGTCGAGTTCAGATTTAGCCGTCAGATAACATGTGTTGCGGTACGCTGGCTCCTCCCACTAAAACCACGGGGCCAATGAGATTCTCCTGAAGCTGCGGTACCTGTGGTCCATGGAGTAGGCGCTGTCGGGGAGCGGCTGCGAGGCCGGCATGTGGCCGTAGGTCCGGTCCGGTTTGGGCGTCGGGGCCGCCGGGGGCGAGGCATGGTGGAGGGGCGACACGGGGGTGCTACAGGGGGGCGTCACTGGGCTGGAGGGCTTCATTCCTGCAGGCTGCTTCTGCTCATAGGCACTGTGGAGAAAAGGAGGCGAGTCAGACGCTGCCGGCGTTCAGGTTTGAAAAAATAAGCGCTTTCATGGGGAGAACAGCATACTTTAATTACAGAATTCATCACATGCTTTGTGTCGTATATGTTTTGGAATAAGGCTTTATCCATACACTCGTGCATCAGGTTCTGTTGTTGACATGCTTTACACAAGGTGAGGTAAATATGGAAGAAACCACAGATGAAAAAGAAAGAAATGCTCAAGAGAAGAAAATAGTGGGATAGAGGGATATGAAATCTTATATTGTTACTTTTATTTTGAAAAACTATAAAGCACCTTGTCTGCGAAACAAATATTTTCCTAAAGAGGGATTCAAATTCATCTCTCTTCGTCACGTTACACTTGTGCGTGTTGTCCTATGTGTGTCCGCCCATTTGTCCTTCCTTGAATTCCGTCAGCTCAGACGCATGCCGACTTGTTTCGAGGGATACAAGATACTCTTGGCGCACACAATGGCGATTTTAACGTAATGCCCGGGCAAATGTTGGACTTGGGTTAGCACGTTGCACGTTTTTTTCGTCACCAAGTGAGCAAATGAATCATGCGTATGATTTATCATTTATGAAACGGTTCCTCTCCGCATTGAAGGTCAATCACCTGACGTTGTAGGGGCACTTCTCTCCATACTGGAGCTTGAAGGGCCGTTCCTGACTACAGTTGGAGCTCGGCTCTGAACACGGGCTGTGCAGCTCCCTCTTGATCTTCAGCTGCAGTCCGTGGAAAGCCACTAGACCAGAGAGAGAGAGAGAGAGAGAGAGAGAGAGAGAGAGGGGGAGGGAGGAAGGGAGGGAGGGAGTTTAGATACTGAACGACAAGGAACCTCATCTCGATTAGCCTAGATTTTTGCACATGACTTATTCGAAGTTTTTGCATGAGTTTGCATGAGCCCCTGAAATAGCACTCATACTGTCGTTGTACTCCCTCCTCTGCAGAATCATTCACAAAAATCAGCAACGAAAACAATTGAAATAATATGTGACTGACTCCTTTGTCCTTTGTGCACGTCGCAGTACGAGTGTGTGTGTTTGAGACGATTCATGATGGATAAGTTCATAAGACATCCGCCCATCCCCCAAATTTGAATGCCATTTGTTCAGCCTTTAGCTCCAGACAGCGACTGTTTTAGTGAAATATGACATATCCTAAAGCTGGATGTCAATATGCTCCCGACATCAACAATAGGGCTCATTGATCCGGAGGGGGGTCGGGTGCGGTGGGGTGGGGGGGGGGGTATTTCTGCGCTCCCACAGTGAGCCCGGTGCATCGGAGAGGCTGTTAAGTGCCTGATCCGTCCTGATTAACATGCCATCATCTCGAGTCATGATCAGCGCTAATGCAATTGGCTGCGCTTCTGACGAAGAAGCCAGTCAGTCCGAATGAAGTCGGGCTCGGGTTGCCTCGCAGAGGGGGGGGGCGGGAGGGGGAGGGGGAGGTGGGGAGGCTGCACACAGAGCAGCGGTGAGTCTGTCCCCAAAGCATCCAAGCGTAGAGGGACTGAGAAATGGCCTTTTTTTTTTATTTATCCCAAAGCGAGCGTGAAATTGTGAATGGAAGAAAGAAAAAAGAAAAAAAAGAGGAGGAAATTCAACCACCCCGGTTTGGGATGAAGTACATTTAGACATTTGGGCCGGTCTCTAACGACCTCCAGGAGCTGAGGGAGGAGGATGTTTTGGGGAGTTTTCTCACGGGTGACTGACAGCTGCCATACGAGCAGGGGTCGATCTGCCAACAGCCCATCTGAGGCGCAGCCGGGCCCCTGAGCGGGGGTGCGGGGGGCGGGCCACATGGGCCGGGCCTCGACAAAGCTCAGGCCCTCGCTGGGGGCCTGACCTTTTTTCCGGGTCATCGATCAGAGGTCAAAGAGACACTTCCTGAGGGGAGACCTTTGACGGCCGCGGCCTCGTTAAGGGCTCACGGAGCCCAAACAACACCCGTTGTTATGAATGTTCGGTGTCGCTTTTCATCCGCCTTACTGAAAACACGCGTTTATTTATTGTCCTCCGGGTTCAGGACGTCTCCCCCCCCGGCTCACGCCAGACTTTTCTTCATCTAATCCACATCAGGTCTTTCAATTTACATACGCCTGGTGAAAAAGTACCGCGTCACACCGGCGATTAGCGACAGCTTTGCCGGTGTGCTGCGGCGGAGGGCCTTGAATTAGAAATGGAAATGTCACAATAGATTTTGTCAGCGGGGGGCCAAGGTACACAAATCAATAGCGAGGGCATTGCCTCTGACTAAAACAGAGACTTCCTTTTTAGTCCAAAATGCCAGGCGCGTCGCTGCTTAATTGCTCTCATTAACTACATATTGATTAGCCAAGACGGTTCAGTGTTTAAAAGTAGAAGCAGTTAGAACAATTACTGCCTCTATTTTGAATGCAAACATTTTTTTGTTGATGTGTTTTTTTCCTCTCAGTCATTAACTGAAACAGTCTGCAATTTTCTATGATCTTTGAAACAAAAAAAAACACATTTACTCTTTGATTTTAGCCGCCATTTTTCTGATAGCCATTTTGGGACGCTGTCAAAGAACTCTTGGCCCTGAATGTTATATATTCTCAGGTACGAGTGGTGTGTTTTGGCAGAACTAGAGCCAGCGTTTGGCAGATATTTCTCCCGTCCATTCATAATTTTTTTTTTTTTTTTTAAACGCACATGTCTTTTGGCAACAGTGAAAAACCCTCTGTTCCATTTTCACCTACGGCAGGTGCTCGCCTTTGCTGTTAAATGACGGAGGCTCAGATCTGCTGGTAACGTGTGGCCTCATTTTACACCTCAGCCACTACTTCGGTCCCTGCTAAGTTATGGTAATTGTAGGCATCTGTGTTGGAGTTTGAGACAAAGAAAATTTCTTCCTTTTCTCCTCCTTCAGCCCGAGGACACGTGCGCTGCGAGGCCGCTCACGTGCTGCTTTCCGCGCTGCACGGATGGAGCGCGCACAGTCGACGTTGAGAGAAACCCGCCGTAGCTTCCTGAGAGGTGATGAATCGGAGGCCGCGGTGAAATAAAATCTAACACCCAGCGAGAGGAACTTCTAACCTTTCCTTTTACGCTCAATTTTTGAAGCCCCAATTGTTTATGTTAATTCTCTGCTGTCTGTTAGACAGACTGTTAAACGCCTGCAAATTTTGAAATATTATTGCGTTATTACTAATAAGAATTCAATAAAAACAGGTATACTACAACTACATGTGAGAAATAATTCACATAAAAATTCTGGGTATGTGAATTTGATTGGATTCATTTTTTTTTTTTTAAGATTCTGCAATAAATGTAGCTCCTGGTTTGTTTTGCTATCGCTACCAATTAGCACAGATAGCACACTAGATGAAACATTTTCAGGCATTTAACACAACTAAAAATATTTTATTTTGGCTAACTATCAAATTTGTTTTCAACATTTACATTTTAGAACAATTACATTCACATTCATGAAAAATTTATTATTGTTACCAGCCTAGTTCATTTAACTGATGCTACCAATAAATTAGCAAAGGGAGCTAACTAGCTAGTAAACAGTAAGGCTAAACGTCACTTGAAATTTGAACAGTATATAATAATAACTGACGAGTTAACAATCACAAGAGTGACTGACAGTGAACCCATTGAAAAGGTCACATATATGTGTTTACATTTGAGATAAAGGTACAAAATGTCCTATCGTGGCCAGGCAAGTGCAGTTTTTAGCAGGGAAAAGTAAACGAGAGTTGGTCAATGTGTCACGGAGGAATAAACGCTGCACGCCTGGATACTAATAAAACGTGCAGTTGGTTCTGGTCTTTCCATGGTATTTGTTGACAGAGCCCAGCGCCCACAGAGGCTGATTTCAGTGCACGAAAACGACTTCCAACCCGACCCGCTGTCCTCCTCTCCCCACTCCGGGACGAGTCTCTTCGCGGCTTCCTCTCTGGCTCTCTACCTCCCCCGTCTCTCCGTTCGGTGAAACCCATATGGGAGAGCTTGCCGGCTGGGACGCCTGCTTGCGCGCCCAAACCCAGTGCCCTCACCCTCCCGCCATCTGTCAGTGGCTCTCCAGTCTGCCGCGGGTTTGCCAACAGGACAATTCAGATGGTCAGCAGTCTCCTGCCACCGCGGCCACCCACCCCGGCTACCTCTGAAGGACAACGGGACAGTCTCGGTGACCTCTGGTTCTCTACCGTACGCCGCAGGGCTCCTCCGCCTCGGAGGTCAGGGTGGGCCAATTCAGACCCAACAGTGCAACATGCAACCGAATAATGAACAGGGAGAATAAAGTAGGACGAGGAATATCTCTTTTCACTCAAGCTAATATGGCCGTACATAAATAAATAGGTAAAGAATATTTAAAAAGCTTCAAAGATGTTTGAAAGGACAATGCTGTAAATTGATGGTGCACACTCTGTCTTTTAATCTAAGGAACCTTCGTGAGCTCAAAGCCGGAATGATTTCTGCTTCATCTTACCCAAATGTTTTCCAAAATCAAACATTCTCCTGTAAATCTAAAAGGTTAGCAATGAAAATTTCCCTCGCAGCCTTTCCTTTTTGTTCTAGTTCCTCCCTCCTGCATTTCATCTCTCAACTTTGTCTCCAGATTGGACGGCGTTGAGGACATAGGGAAGATTTGTTTTGTGTCTTTTCTCACAGTTTCATGTGCGTTTTGGCTCATCTGAAAGACATGTGCTCGCTCGGGGTCCCACTGAGCTCCACTCACTCCATTTCTGTCCCCACCTTGGCACCACTTCCTCCAGAAGTGGGCCGTGCCAAGTCACCGGTTACTGTGTGCAGCCACCGTGCACAACCAGGTGAAGTACGACTAACCACCTTATCTGAAACGCTGCGAGGGTAAAAGCTTTTCTGAGAAAAAGGGATAAAGGAGAACTTTGAAAAAAATAAACAGAATTTCTTTCTCATGCAGGATATTTAAATAAAACAGAGGAAGGAGTAAACGAAATCCTGCTCGCTTTCATACAGGATAACAGGAGGCCAACAAGCCGTCAACTGAAGGGGACAAATACAGTATTGACTAATATTAAACTGCCGGATTTAGAAAATCTAACCACACTGGATGGGTCGCACAAAAAGCACTTCAAGAAAAGGGTCACGTAGGAGAAGGATTTTGTTCCCGAAAAATAATTTTCAAAAACAGCCATCAATTGACTAACTGGAGTTAAAAATATCACCACTGAAAAAAGATCTGCCACAATATTTTGACGTTCATGCAAATAAATCACGGTGCAGTAATATCTCAGCGGTGGTGGGAGGCGCATGAGCGACAGAAAGAAGGACAGAGACAGATATGGAGAAGAGAGCCCCTCCAAACCCCCCGTCCCCGTCCCCCCCCCCCACCTCGCCCACCGCCCATCTGCAGACCTGCAAGACTGCTGCAGCTCTCCAGAGAACGAACACAGGCAGCCGAGACGAAGACAAAAAAAAAAAGAAGTCACAAAGAAGTTCACACACACACACACCTAAAAAAGCATGCACACCAACACACAGGGGCAAAGTGTCTTACTCACAGTTTTCAGTCTGGAAGTCTGGAACGAACTGCTCGTCATTGTCGGGAACTTGAGCTAAAGACACGAGCAGAGGAGAAGAAAGGCAGTGATTGTTTGTGATGTTGATGGAGAGCGCAGCGTTGATCACAGCGCGCGGCAGCCCGGTGCCCCGCGCCGGCACAGCCGTCTCCCGGGATCTCAGCTCGGCTCATCCCGGCATTGTTCGGTTAGAGGACGCCAGCGATACGTTGTGCAGGGAATAAGTAGTGATGTCTAGTTATTCCTTGTTGCCGATGTTGTGTAAAGGAAGTGACCAAAATGTTCTTATCTTAGCAAGTCGTTTATTTCTATGATTGAAATCCAGGAGGAATATTTTTCTTTATAAAGAAATAGATGTTTTTTTTATGTGCATCAAAAAAATTGAATTAATTTGGGATCAAATGAGATTTTAGCAGCCAAAACATTCCCACCAAAAAGTGTTCTCATTTTGGAGCTTTCCATTGTTTTACACAACCTTCCTCTGGCTTGTTCAAATGCCAACACAAATTTCCATTTTATTTTTTTAAAACCCTTTAAGATGCCTTGATTCTAGTGCAACAATCTGTCTTTTGTGTCTAATCATGAAACGATCATGAGCTAAAAGAATTCTTTGTTTTCTAGTTAAAAAAAAAGTCAGATTGATTTTAGATCAATCTGACTAGATTTTAGAAATGACTTGTCCGCTACCAGGAAATGCACCAAAATTACACAATGTACCAGACAACCTTGAAATTCGATGAACAATGCGTCCGTGATATCCAAAAGTAAAACCCTGTTTTTCCGCCTGGCCGCGAGGTTTTTTAATACGTTGCGTTGGGGGACCGTCTACTTCCTAATTCCACTTCCTGAGGTCGCGTGGCCCGTTGACTGCGCCGCGGCCTCGGCTCTCGCTCCTCGCCAGCAGCCAAACACCCATTGTTAACGCTATCTAATTGGCTTCCTCCCTACTGGCGAATCCACCTGTACCTGCCGCGTAGAGGTCTGTTCCAGACCCTCCAATTCTTCACCTGCCGCTTCAAAAACGCCCCTGCACTCCCAGGCTAATGCGAAAATAATGAAGCGCGCTCCGCTCCGGCTCCAAATAGGCACTTACATATTTATATCACACATATTTACACTCTGTGACAGGTCTCCGTGTCCCTCAAGCTCGTCTCGCTCGCTCTCTTTCTCGCTGGCGAAAGGCAAAGGGAGATTTAAATGTGTCATTAGCACGTCTATTTATACACACAAATGAGGTGGATCTTCATTATCACAGGGTCGCTAACATGTCTCAACATGCCTAGAGATTTTTTTAATCGTAAAACACACAGGATTTTCCATTTCTTTTTCCCCTCTTGATATGATCAGAGACGGGTTGTTCTTTCTCGACAGAGGTGCCAATTGAGGAGAGTAAACAATCAACAGATCAAGAGGAGCGTCGGCTCCATATTTCACGACGTTGTTGAGCGGGTGAAGGGAGCAGCGAACAAAAGACGCAGAAGGATTTCACTCCAGATTCTGCTGTAGTTGTAGTTCTTTTAAATACTAACTGGATTCCAGTCAGGCTACAAAGTCGTTCATCTGGGAAACAACTTCTGCCGTTTAACTCCACTTTGTTAGATTCCTTTTTTAAAAGGGCCGTGACATGATACATTTAAATAACATCGCAAGTTACAAGTGAGACAAAGAAAATCCTACTGAAACCTTCCAAAAGCATGAAAGCTTTGACTCCTAATCTTTTTTTTTTTTTCCCGCTTCTCCGCAGAGCAAGGATGAAAAAACACGGCAACGAGGTTGGAACCCGCAAACAGCTCTCGTCCCGTCGCTGCGACGCAAACAAACTTTAGGTCACTTCAGGCAACCTAACTCGCAAAGGGACAAAGAGAGGAGCGATGAGACACACCAGACAAAGAGAGAAAAGTGCTGGTGTCCAAAAAGGAAGTACAGGATGGATGAGTCACCGGCCTCCGCCTGTGAATGAGCAACAAACGGCAGAGCTGGAACTCTGCCGCCATTCACAAAACAAGAACAACCCCTCTCCCCCCCCCCCCCCCCCGGAAAAAAACAGAGAGGGAGAAGGAGAGAAGGGAAAAGAGGGAGTTAGGTTTAAAAAAAAAAAAGGGAGAAGTTGTAAACATGAGGCCTGAGCGAGAGAAGCCGAGCTGTCAAACACTTTTAAAAAGAACACGCGATTACCTCATAAACAAAAGAAGAGAAATATCAACAAACAAAAAAAATCATAGTTTTTGGTGACTAAATGAGTCTTGGGAAAGTTTTAAAAGTAAAAGAAGCTGGGTGTGAAAAAAGGGGTGGAGGGCAGAAGTGGTCCGTGCAGCCTCGACCTCTCGGGCGAGCCGGTCGGAAATTCATCCCGTCTCTCATGATTCCTCCTCTCGTTCCAATTACCTGAACCAATAAATCTTAGGGATGGGAAGGTATTCCTTTTTGCGTCTTAATGGACAGGAAGTCGTTTATTAAATCTACAGTTTTGAAGTGTACATCGTCAGGTTGATCCACGACAGGCAGAACTGTGACCTCGTGATGCCTCTCATCGGCCGCCGCTGTCTCTTTTCTCCCTCTGCATACTGAAATATTAAAACCGTCTTATTCTATTATTTTTTTTTCCTTCACGCCCCGCGGTGTGCGACTGGTAATCTAACCGCTGCTCTAATTTGGTCTCGACCGTTCCAATATCTGTTTCAACGCGGGCTTTTCATTTTTTTTTTTTAAATCTTTCGGATTGCCCTGCGAGCATTTTCAAACGTGCTAAAGAATAGATGGGGCCTATAAATGATTTAGGGTCTTATTCACCTGTGCGAAGGGAGCGAGCTAAAGCCTCTCCAGACACTTTTCAAAGGGGGTGGGAGGGATGTATTACGACTCAAACCGTATTTAAAGGAAAAAGTATTGAAGTTGATTCAATTATACTGTGCACTTGAGAAGTCTACTTTAGGAATAGAATTATGGCTTCACAAGCTGAGCACTGACTGATGTGTTGAAGGCATTTCAAAGGTTGGGATTCTAATGCTGCGGTGCTATGATACAAAAAAAAAAAATTCATTTACACAAATAAAAGACCTCTATATCTAATAAATTATTATTTGTTTTTTTACAGGTCAATATAAAAATGTATCAATAATTACAAATGCCTTATTGGCTATAAAATAACTGTAATTTTACACTTCTAAAAATTACAAATTTTGAGTTACAATTGAGACAAGGTTTATTTTTCTCCAGTGCCTTGGCTTGTTTGCATTAAGAAAAACTGATTGTTTGTTTTACGTTTCTTTTTTTATACATGCAGAAAAACAGCTCTTTCCAAGCAACTACGTCCTTTCACTTCGTACAAGTTGACAGTTTGAAATCCAAAAACAGCTCATCTCTCAAAAAACCGACTCCACTGATATAAAAAACTTTCAGATCACATGCAATAGAGATAAAGAGATATGCATCTCAGTGAGAAGTACAAAAGTCAAGCAAAGAAACCACGTTCAGCATGCACATGCACATTCAAACAGTCAAAAAATAAGAGGACCAATATTCAACACTAACCAAAACTTCGGTGCTGCAGACACGCTGGAAAGAGGACACTCGCACTTAAATCCTGAAGCATCACGTCTCAGTTAGACCACAATGACCAAGTCTTGCCATTAGAGAAAAAAAAATTAAAAAGCAAAGAAACGGATAAATATATATATTTTTAAAATAAATCGCCGCTTTCAGAGAAGGATTCTAGTGTTTTAAAAAGATAAATTACAGATCCATTCTTTTTTTTTTTTTTTTTGGGGGACTGCCAAGAAATGAAACTGAAGACGACAAGGTGGTGATACAGCTGGAGCAGATAGAGAGGTGTGCTAAGAGCAAGCAGAGAGAGAGAGAGAGAGAGAGAGAGAAAGAGGGAGGGAGGGAGAGAGAGCGCAGACGAGGGAGCAAAAAAAAAGGAGAGCGAGAGCTGGTAGGCTACAGCGGAGCTCTGGTGGAGGTGGAGGCGGAGGCGGCGGCTGGCGCGCAGCGCGTTAGCTCCTGCCAAAAGCAGAAGAGGCAGTGAGCGTCGGAGAGCCTTCTCCTGGTAATTTGCGATGACACTCTCTGGGTAGAGCCGCCTCTGTCTCCCTCAAGACCCCCTCGCTCACAGTCTCTAATGTATGCATGACACACAAGGTGCCTCTTCCACACAGGCTTTTAATTGGACTGCGACACAAGGCTTGTAACTCCAGGCAGCCACCCCTCCGCGCCCCCCTCCAAACTCATCTCTCCTCCTTTTTAAATATACTATGTATACATCATTTTCCTCAGGATTTAAAATACTCACCTTCTGCCAGCCAAGTCTCTTGCAGCTGACTGAGGTCCTGGAAGAGCTCTGGGGGGGGGAAGAAGCAGAGAACAAGGTGAAGCCAGTAAAACACACACACACTCACACACACACCTAACGCCCCGGAGGAGCATCAGAGACGACCGGCTTCGTGACGGCGGGCCGATCGGCCGTCAGAGCCCTTTTTTGGATCTCAGTGGGCATGTGCGCAGCTAATAACAAGTCAATTTGTGTCTCCGACCACTGACGGAGGCCTGTGAGAATCATCACAGGACGCTGTGTTGTAATTGAGATTCTCTAGTTAGCAGCGCAGGTGGCCACAAACCCAATTGAATTTTGCTAAATGTTTAGGAGCCGTGAAATTAACTTCTCCCTCTGCCCTCTGCCTACCTTCGGTGTCCAGAGCCAAGTCGGACTTAATGAATTTTCTCTTTCTGTCATTTGCTGGCCTCTCGCAGCTCGTATTTCCGTGTGGCTTCTGCAACAAAGAGGAGGGACACCGATCAATATACTCTTTCCCTCACCGGAGCGGCGATTCTGCTGTTGGCCCGCCGCAGCTCACGTGCAAACGAAAGAGCCTCATTGAGCCTCAAACAGACACACGTCCAAAGCCATGCAAAGCGACCCGCGCTTCACCCGTCGGACGTAAATCAACAAGTTGTAACATTGTGCTGTGGGCAATAACACAGTTTGTATAGAAGCGGGCACCTTGTTTAGCTGTTGATCTTTGATTATTGGATGAAACTTAAATGGTCCCTGAGGGAGAAATGAGTCTTGGCAGCAGCAGGAAGAGAGACAAGAGATCAGATCAGAACCAATAGAAGTATTACAGAAAAGAACAAGACGCTTGAAACCAGAAAACACATTAAAGATGATGTGAGAGGTCTGCATTTGTTACTGGAACTGCTCCCGAGTCAATGACAACTCACTTTGGAGTTACAGTAAGGCACTTGCTGGTCGCGTAATCCGTCCATTCTCCGCCTCCGTGGTTCTTTTTTTTTAAATTGAAGAGCGATCTGCAGAGTCTCCAGAGTCTCCTGCCCGGTCACCCTTGAGAAGAAAAAAAAAGATGAGAGGACGGAAAGCAGAAACAGAAGAGGACATGAATGAACAGTCTCATTCGTTCAGCCACAGTTCAATTCGGGGGAGTGGGGGCTCTTACTAGTGGTTTAAGTGCGGAAATTGCCCACGGCACCTCCGGCGATGCTGCAGAGTTAAGTTGACAAGCTGCAAATCTCGCGCGTAAAACGGGTAGCGAGCTGCTCCGGGACGCGCCGGTCAGAAAAGGAGAAGAACTTAACGTGCAACTTACCGTGCGAGCGCTTACAGGATCCTCGCGGTGCCCGGCTGCTGCGCTGCGCTTCTCCCCGCCGCTCACTGCGCTGCTTACTGGCGGCTCGGCATCGCCTCCCGGGGCCTCCCATGGAAACCGGCCGCACTCCGCTTCCTATTGGTCGTCAATGTCTCTCACTTGGATCAGATTGCTGGCGGTCAATCACGCACGGCTGCGGGCGGGTAGCGCGCCGCAGAAGACAATGGAAACATTATATTTAGTGTCAGGATTTTGTTGTTGTTGTTGTTGTTGTAATAAATGGCTGGACTTTTATGCACCAAACTTTCTCACAATTTATCGTGGTTTTAAAGCGCACGAACACCTGCACGGCAACACCCTCTCTCTCTCTCTCTCTCTCTCTCTCTCTCTCTCTCTCTCTCTCTCTCTCTCTCTCTCTCTCTCTCTCGCTCACACACACACGCACGCACGCACACACGCAGCCTCACCCGCTCCACTCCCGGTGAAGTGCGTGTCCATGGTAACTGTGTTTTGAAGGGTCTCCAGCTCTTCGCTCTCCTGCATGGAGGCGTGTTTGGGAGGCACTGGCCTGGAAGTGCAGCCCGGGTCACCGGCCAGAACTAAGGACAGCGCAGCTAGAGAGTAGCAGCGGACATGTAATGGGTTAATTTATGTGAGAGGAAATGTGCTAACACAAAGACTGTTGAGCCCGTTTGGTGGTCATTTGCATTAAAGTTTTGAGTATTAACTTAGATATAACCACAGTGAACCAAACATCAGTCTACAGTAACGTGACTAATGATAGCATGGCTAGCTTACTTAGCAAGCTCACTAGTTGGCAGAACTTAGTGATACATTAAAAAAAAACAAGTCAGCATTGTCGACACAAAACACATCAAATGAGAAATATTGCAAAGCTGTAATATAATTTGCTTTGATTAAATTAAATAAATACTGGATAATAAACATGTTAGCTAAGCAAGCTAACATGTTAGCTAAGCTAACAAATGACGTCATGCTAGCAACGTGTACGTTTTTTTCCCGCGTTTTCTAAGTTTAAAGAGCAACAGATTGTAAATGTTTCTTCTTTCTGAGACAATTTGACTTTTGAATGTGTAAGGAGCATTGGTTTGCATGTGGACTTACCTTGCTTAATTAACGTTATATGATTTCTTCCTTTCTGTGTAATGCATCAAAAGTAACCATGAGGAAAGGCCAATTTAAGAATATTGACATATGATAGTCATTGCATACTATAAATATGGTGCTAATACCATATACTTTATATACTTTTTTGTTGGCTTGTAAACATGTCCTTTATTTGATGAATAAATCTTAATGTATAAGAATGCATCACATATTATTTGTTGAGTACAGTGTAGGATATCAAAAGTAAATTGACGACAGGGTTCAAAAATTAACTTAAATATATTAATATAATGCATTTAGTGTGCAACTATGTGATCAATAAAGTAATGAGAATATTGTTAAACCACTTTAATTTTGAAACTGTAATCAATAGAATTATACCAATGCACAGTTATGATTGTATTCAATGTAATGTAATCAACCAAAATGCATTCATGTAATACTTGATAGCACCACAACTGGTATTCACTAAGAGACATTCAACATCCAAGCTACATTGAACTCACCAGGAGACCACTCCCAGGGGTGTGGGCACTAATTTCCACACCTTTACTGACCTGTATAAATACCTGTTAGCACCCATTGTTCTCGAGTTCACTGGTGGAGGCAATAGACAGTCACTGGATGTTCAAAGGGGCCGCGCTGTGACCTGCACCAGCGGCTCATCAGCTGAGATGCACAACCCTTTCTCTTTATTAAATACTTTTGATTTTAATTTTTCAATCTAAGATGTCTCCTGTCCGTCCTGCGTCTCTTCGTGTTTGAAACACAACAGCAGTTAAAATAGTATGATTCTGCAAACCTAACTACCTAAAACGTAGTTTACAATAATGTTGTTTTGCACCCTTTCATAACAAGGAAGAAGCTTCATTTGTTTTGTGACTGCAGTGGCTAAATTGTGATTCTTAGAATATTTCAGTACAATAATCAATAATCTAGATTTCCCATTCTTGAGATCTACACCACAACAGGGAACTTTACCATTCCATTACACAATTGACTGAGAGACGGATGTATCGAAAGTCAGCTACAGTCACGTTGATGCCATCTTGGATCCACACAGGGTTCCATTACCAGCCAGGTGAGGTGGATGTGAACCGATATAGTGTGTCACTCCTGCTGAACCCCCCTTGAACGAAGAGACGCAGTTCAAGTGCAGGCGTGCACCCATCTGACACAGAGACACGCAGGTAAACAAAGTGCCACTCCACAGCAGGATAGAACGATTTCCTTTGGTGTGTTGGCTCTGCCGGTACCCTGGCAGGTTCCTGGAATTCCTTGTTCTTTCCCTCCTTTCCTCCTTTTTGGTTATTATTTGGCAAAAAATGTAACAACCAAAAAGAGGAAATTGTATTTATTAAATCTCCATCCACCCAAGTATTCTCAAGGGCCATTGCATATTTATATTATTTCCCAATAAGTAATTTGATTTGAGAAATATTTGTATACGTACAAATATATAGTCAACATTGTACGCAATCGCTTAGTAACAAATTCATGAAAATTGGATTACATTTTCTTCACAACCTGCAGTTAGTGACATTGTGGGCTCCATGGCAACGCAGCTCTGACAGCTTGGACGGCAGCAGTGGGGGGGCGGTGCTCAGTGGAGGGTCAATTAGCCGTCCTCAGCTACAGTTTAAAAGCTAAATCATGAGCTACAGTTACAAGGCCAATTTGTTAGCTACACCATATTGGATTAGCTGTCGTGAGCTACTGTTGGGGGTCTACCGTTGCTCTGTCTCTCCATCTCTGCTTTGTCGAATGCAGAACGAGCACAGCACTGAGTATATTAGAACTGCCAATAACTCACATTTCAGGCACAAATGTAATATGAAGTAAAATCATTGTTAAGGTTGATAAGCAAGCTACATTTTAAACTAGGTTAGGCTATTTCAGAAGCTTTTAGAATTAGTTGAAATTGTCTTTACTCGCCAGCAATCAATACGTGGAATGCAACACGCCGGACAAAGGTCAATGTACAACTCATATTTAAAACACTTCAAACTAACAAAGCTTTTTAAAATGTTTATTATTACATCCATTATCACGTTTCCCATTCAACATTGGCAGGCAGTATTTGTTGTTAGGCAGAAAAACATGGTGGTAGTTCTAGAGTAAAAGCATTAAGCAGAAAAATAAAAAATACTGTGTACAAAAATACAAACTCACTGTACAAACGCAGCACCCTAAAAAGCAAAGCGATGGGACGTCGGATCCGTCTCCACTGGCGTTTGGCACTTTTAATGACTGAAACGTGATTTGGTTAATAACAACACGTTTACCAAGTACACAAACATATTCTCTTAGATCCGTGTTTGGTCGGACTGAATGAGATAAAACTACTTTTGTGTAGAAATCTCCTGAATCACTACCATCCAGAATGATACTTTTCGTTGGTATAGAGGAGACCTTTTTGCAAAAAGGTGCGTCATTCATTCATTTACGTGTGCACGTGTCTGGGAAAAGCCTCTTGGAACTGTAATTATTGGACGAGATTGATTTTCAGTATTTCTTCTTTAAATCGAGTTTGTACATAAATGCCAATAGTCATTTTGTTTTTCGACCTGAATTGGTCAATGCATGCTTTTATGCACAGCAGACTGCAAACACTCAACCGTACGCATCGGAGAAAATCAATGACCACTCAAACTGCCTCTTGTGAATATCCAACAATACAGTCACTGTAACAACATACAGTCTGAACAGTTTTTTTTTTCTTCTCATGCCTTTCAGGAACCTGTTCAGGAAAAACACAGGATCTCACATAAATGCAGCTATCTTATAATTAATGATATGGTCAAACCGAGCAGCTCTGAAGACTCAGATTCCAAAAAAAAAGATCAATTTTTGTTGTGAGACAGAAAGTGTGCACGGTATCGGTAAAGCTGTCTGGAAAATCTCTCGTGCAACATAAAACAAAGAGTGTCATGCATTTTTCATGAAGATCAATAATCATTCCTAATCTTTCCACTGACTGGAGCAGCAACACCGGCGGATCAAAACGTGACACGGATGACTCGCAGGAACCATTTAAGAAGAAAGCGAAACATGATTCTGTCTTTTTACTACTCGGAGCCGTTCACGAGCAAAGCGCCGAAGAAATGCTGAGCAAACTTACAGAACACTCGACAAAGATCAGCTGAAAGCTCCAGATATGTCCGCTTCGACTGCGGCAGCATCTTTCTCTGTCCATCATGCGTCACGGGGTATGCAAATGTCACAAAAAAACCCCACAACTCAATAATCAATAGAAAAATATGAATAAATAAATAAATACATTATATAACAAAAACACATTCATCAGTGGGTTTCCATCCCCTCCACATGCCACAGATCACAAAAGCAAAACTAAAAACTGAAATTTAAAAACAATTAGAAAATTGGACCCGAAATAGCTTCTGTATTTTTTGCAGCTAAACTATCCTAAACGAACCCCCTCAAACGAACCTCGTTCCGCATTAAACAAGGGGCTTCTCTGTGACGCTTCCACGCACCAAACCCCGCGGTGGGTCACTCGGCTGCGGGCGGTCAACCGGCGTCGGAGACAACCCTTCCCTCAGGCGGACGGGCAACGATTCAACTTGTAGGCCGCTGCCCCTTAAAAGCTGGAGAGGACTCTCGAAGGGCCCTTGAAGCGATCAGTCTTTGCTCTCGGAGCACGTCCGTCTGATGACGGAGGAGAGGAAGCTGCGGCACTGCGGCGGTCCGATCAGCATGGGGGCCTGGTTCTTGTGGACGATCTCGATCTGGTGTTAGAGGGAAGCGCAGATGAGATTAGTGAGCTGATGTTTGTCTACCATTTTGTCTTTTCCAATAACTTATTCTGACTTCTAATACCTCCTTTTCAGTCGGGGTTATGGTGCTTCAAATCATTATAAACCACCTCTCAAGTTTTGTGTCCAAATGTGTCCAAAGAATGTAATTCGGGCAAGCTTCCACATAAGGGGGAAATGTGGGTTAATGTCAAATGGGGCCCGTTTGGTTCTTAATTTGAAGAGATTACAAAATCCCTAGAGTTCAGGTCTCCGAATTAATGGATGCTTTATGCTGGATTATGATAAAGTTGGTCTTTACGGGTATGATATCTAACAATATCCCGTTTCCCAACAATGACTGCATGTCTTTTCGGTTGAAATTGAAGATCAATGCAATAACAAATATCATCAGCATCAAGGGCTTTCATATCAATGACCTAGTTCATTATGGAGTTGCACAATGAGTCTAAACAACGTAATGGGCAGAGGAAACGCTACCGTCTCCATTACAGTCACTTCAAAGGAAAACTGCCATTTGTTGCTCTTGCCCTCCGACTCAGAAGTCATTACCAGCTTATTGTTGGCTCTGTACCATCATTAAACATGAGTGAGCTCCACGTTTCTGCGTTACAAAATAAAAATAAAAAAACCTGAGAACCTTTTTAGGGAAGACACTGGTCACCCGAGGAGGCTCTCAGAGGATACCCAAAATGCAATTGGAGGATGACTGAGCTCTGTTTGAAATATGCAACATCAGTCATCTAAATGTCAAAAGCCCCAGTTACAAAGCAACGCGCCTCTCAGAAATTAAAAACAATTAGAACAAATGATTGATTTATTGTTGCCCTTCTTTCCATGAAAAATACAGAACTCAACTACAGAAACTAAGACGGTTGTATTGTATTTGAAGTACCACAGCTTCAGCTTGCACTCAGTTATTATTAAAGAGCCAGTTATCAAAGAGACACAGATACATGTCGTGTCACTTCAAAATGCAAATGGTTGAATGGGTGTTAAATATGTTATGCACACCGAGGAACTGAGAGGCATTTGCATAGATGTTGTTGTTAATAATTAGTGGGTTAACATCCCATTTGAACTGTGGTGTTTTTCACTGGATTTAACAGGCCGCCTGATTCAAATTCAGCTCAGAATAACTGAATAACTCGCCGTGGTCAATCGTCGCAGCACAATTATGGATGGCCAGATCCTAACTTTGCTGCGTGACACGAGAGCACTCACAGGCCACTCGTTTTGTCACGCGACGCTTTTCTTTAGCTTCCGTATGTAAATCTCAGCGGCACTTCATCTGCAGTGGCGTGTTGATTAAAACTAAACACAAGCCTAATCAACGCAAACCAGGGGGAAATTTGTTTTTGGAAAATGAACAAGTGACAGAAGGGCAGACACTCGTCACGGCACATGTTTGACACGCTTAGGAAAAGGCATTGCATTGGTGTTTTAAAATCTCGCTGGACCTCACTATATTTAGCAATTTTGGTATTATTATCGCTCATGCCGTATTGCACTGTTGAATGAGATTATCAATCAAGTCCTTCTGCTCAGAAACTATAAGCAACTGGCAGTAAGCAATTCCAAAATTACCATTGTATTGATGTCAATAATAGCAGATTGTCCGATATAAATAATCAAAAGGAAGTTGTGTCTGGTAACATGAAGCCTTCAAACCACAACCGTACGTACTTACACCCCGAAGTGATCGTCATGTCTGTATCAGTTCTTGCCTGAGGCTGCGCAGGTGATGTCACTTATTCTGGCTGATTAGTCTTCTGCTGTGGTTCACGTTGGGTGGAGCTGTAAAATCTCCACCTGAGGCCCCCAATCACCTCAGAAGCCTTGGGTGCATTTGAATTTCGCACAGTTTTTGCTGTTATCCCAATTAATTCCGGTGCAATGGCTGCTATCAGGATCAACACCGAAATCAAGAGATCTCATCATAAAAAAACAGGTGAAATCACCTGTTTTTTGAAGAGTGACATCATCGAGGGAGGTGGAAGATGGGCGTCAAGATGCCAGAAGCCTTTCCTGACTTACCGTGCAGGGAGTCTGCATCCACGGTTCCCCGTCAATCTGCATGGGGAGGGATTTACTGGTTCTGAGCGGGAAGAAAAAAATGCAACCTTGTGAAAAATAGCACTTTTTTTCTACGAAGGGTGCAATTTAAATAACAAGTTTTTCTTTTTTTTGATTATGTCTGCGTAAGAGGGTCGTTGACGGTCACCCAATGCTCACACGTTCCCAAAGAGGAGAAATACGTGGCGATGAAGTGAGCCGGCTGAACGCTGACCTTATGGTGACGGAGGAGCACTGCGCCAGGCGCCTCCCAGCGCTCTTCAGGCCCGTGTAGATCTGACCCATCTCCATGGCTCCTTCCAGCCCCACCACCTCCAGCAGGTGGTCAGACAGGTCTATGGCACAAAGAACAGATTTGTGCTAAGTCGTGCTTTGTGTAGATACTGAGGTACGGCTATTTCATGTCGTACTACATTTGGGTGCAAAAAAATTTGCATGAAGTGAGGAAGAAAAGACGAAAAAGGAAGGAAAGTGAGTTAAAACAAGATGTGATCACTTTTTCTGTTCACGGTAGAAAAAAGAGAAAAGGCAACAAGAATAACAAGCTACACACAAAACAGCTATTAAATAGATTACACCGGCAATCGAGTGATAGTATAATTATTAATCCCTCTTCTGTTTTGCCGTTGTGAGCGTTGATTTTTGCCCCCGCTGGAAGCCCCGCGTCACGCAGGGCCCATCCGCTTCAGAGGGCCCGCTCCGCCTGCGGCTCTGCATACACTCGCCCCTCCACAATTTAAGGAGCTGCAGCCTCGCTGCAGGCGGACGCACGGACGCTAATTGAAACCCACAACCTCATTTTTAGCCGCTAGGTGCGCGCGGCGCTCGCTGTCGCCGCCGCCGCGTTCGTTCGTCCGAGCCTCGGCGGTTCCGCTGAAGGAGTGTCGTGGGTAATGTTGCCGCTGCGGTGAGGTGCTGTTGTCGCCGCCGAGCTGTGGTGTCCAGCTGTCCCCGCGGTGATGGACACGCGTCCGCGCCTGTCTCGGCGCCGGGCCTGTGGGTGCAGTGCTTTCCAAGGTCGTGGGGGGGAGGAGTGTGTGCGTGTGTGTACGTGCCCAGCAGGTTGACCCGCTTACACCGGGCTTTAAAGCCGACCCCCACCCATTGTGACTTCTCACCTTAACGCAAACAGCTCACACGGGGCCCGTGCTGACACGCGTGACAGACAGCGGCGATAGGGATTCCTCGTTGCCCTGGGCTACAGGGATCGAGCATGCTCACTGTTGTAAAAGACCGTAGAGCCTCTCTGCTAAATGCAACAAGGTCAGAGCCACTCTGTACGACCGGATGTTTAATAAAGACACACAAAAACGGCATGTTTGGCCTAAAAGTTTTGGGTAAAACCATTGACCTCTTCATATTTTATGAAGAATATGAATATGACTACCTTCATATTTTAAAAACTATCCTAACTGACAATACAACTATATTTGGGTCTAAATACCCAAAATCTGGACACAAAACAGTGTGTTTGGATTCATGTTAAAAAAGCTGAACACAGACTCACCAAGTGCCTTCCCTAAACCTTAATCTGAAAGTCCAGAAGACCTCATGGAATAAGTGTGCATTACTGGGGGTGTACCAGCAATTCACATTTTGGCATATTTGAAGAGATGACTAATGAAAGCACGATAAACAATCATGCAAAGTTTTGAAGGCGATATTTGACTGCGATGAACAACGCGGAGCAAGAGAACATCCATATAGGGAATTCCAAATAGCAGCGCGACGGCTTTAACATCAGCAGCCGTGTCTTCCCGTGAAGAGAAAGGTCACTGTCAAAGAAGTAACTGTGCAGGCCTCTGGACCAGCAGCCCATGGGCTGAAGGTAAAACTAAGAGGAGGAGGAGGAGGAGGAGGAGGAGGAGGAGGAGGAGGAGGAGGAGGGGGGTGTGAGGAGGCCGATACTCCAATGAAAGCTTCATGGGGCTTGTCGAGGGGCATCAGTCCCAGGCAACAGCCCCTCCACCCACGCGTTGGAGCCCCTCCCTTCCAACCCTTCCCCTGCAAAAACCTCAGTCCCATTCTAAATAATTCACTCCGCAGCCATTCCCTTCCACCTGAGGGGGCTTGTCTCCTGGCGTCACCAGCGGGACGAATTAACAGCTCTCGAAAGGTCAGGTTTTTTTTATTTTTTTATTCTGCAGCCACCCTCCACCCATCCTCCACCCACCCAACAGGCCCAAACATACACACACACACACACAAAATAATCCCAACCAACAGTTTGATCCGTGCATCGGGCTCGGCGGTGCCCCCTCTGGGCAAATGCACTCCTGTGTTTACCTCTAAATACGTTGTTCTCTTGATCTGACAAGTTCGGCGGCTCACCTTGAGGGCACCTTCCACAAGGGCGTCCATTTACACACACACACACACACACGTACACACATCAATAAACAAACGGACAGAGACGTAGTGGCACACAAATACACTCCCTGCTAACACTAAGTGCCTTTCCACGTTCAGACGGTGGCCCCCTTTTCTTTTTTAATTCACACTGATTGATTTTTATGGAGGGAATAATGGAGTGTTCATTGTAGCAAAATTGGGGCTTTGAATTGATCAACTATCGCTCTCGCAGTCTGGGCCGCACTACACCTTCATCGAACACTCACATCATCCCATTTGGGAATGTCACCGATTTAGCTTTACTTTCAAGGTGCAACCCCCGAAATCTAAATGAAACAAAACACATGGAATCTCATCAGTAAAGGAAATGAATAAAAGCTTCATAGTGAGTCTTTGTTACAGAGTAAAATAAACCCATCTCACCATTTAAACCTAAAAAACACACTGTGCCAGCAGCAGCTGGACACAACGGGAAATAAAAGGTGGAGGCCCTCCAAGTGGCTCCCACTATTTGATCAGTTATCACAGAGCAGCTGACTCATTCTGCTTCGTTCATTCATATATTCCCATTAATGGGCTTCCCTTTGACATAAATGGATTCAGGGGAATGCCAAACACCTCCCCCTCCTCCCCCATCAGTCCACTCCTATTAACTGAGCCTGTCCACTGGAGCCCACACAAACCATTAATACACAAGTGACAGTCCCAAACAGTGACGTGGTTGTACCTCTTCTTTGCAAACAAAACCTGCGAGCAATGATTCGCCTTGTCATCGGTGAAATATTCATGCCCTCTGGAAAAGTTTGGTGGTAAGTTGAGGCTTTGATCTGTCTGATAGGGGCAAGGACACACAATGTGTGATTTAAGCTTCAGGCGAAAGGGCCTCTCGATGCTTCCTACGGTATTATTGTCCACTAACGCAAACAAACCTCGTTCTACAACGGTCAAACATGTATCAAGTCCCTGGTGATGGTTTTGTCAAAGGTACCTTGAACTGCAAACATGAGCTCCTTGGGGTCGAGCACTGGTGTCCTCTTGTCTTGGCTCTTTTTGCCCCCCTTGCGGTTACCCCTCCTCTTCTTGCTCTCACCCCAAAGGTTGGACCCGCCGTGCATGCTGGGAATGTTGAGAATGGCAATGCCTTCCAAGGAGATGCTGCTGAGGTCCAAAGTAACACCGTCACACTTTTAGTAAGGAGAAAGAAGAAAGGAGAATTTTTTTTTTTTAAGGCAAATTATTTGGCACAGTAAGTCGTTGGCCTCGATGGTTTCCAGGTAGGAAGCCTTCTAATCAGATAAGTGATGACATTTTCTGAGAAAAATGTGGTTCCGCTTGACTTAACAGATCCCCTGATGAACGAGAGTTAGTAAGTTGGAAATATGGATGCCAGCACTTATTCTAATGCTACCTTGTCTTTAAGGGAAAACAACTAGGTAATTTAACCCATGATTGGAGCTTGATTGTACATTTATCAAACTCCAAGTCTTTGAAATCAGACAAAAGCTAAGGAGAGGCAAGGAACCAAAAATGACAAACCGGCTACGCAACTGCAGAACCGTAGAAGTATTTTCCACATGTGAGAAATGGCTTCTGACTGAGCCTGAATGCGTCATGCAGAGACAAAGTCAGAAAATACATTTGTTTGGCCCAGTTTGAGATGAACCTTCTGTTTAGGTCTGAACCTACTGGTGTGTTTCTGTCCAGGCCTAAACTCACATTGGTCTTTCTGAACATGTACGTGTTCCTCTGTCTGATCCTAACCCTGTATCTCCGTTTCAGCTCTCCTCTGTGCCAGCCTGAATAAATGTCCGAACCTGAATCCGTCTCTATGAAGGCTTAGACTGAGTCCGCTCTTACTATCCCAACCTGAACCCGAACAATCAATTTGATGTGATTAAACTGACAAAGGCGAGTAATACCCTACATAGTAGATTATACACCAGTATGGATCTTCCCACCTCATCCAGTACTGTGGGTACTTATCGAGCACTAATTAATGACGACCTCAGCACTCAGTGGATAGCTCTGAGAAGGGGGAAGATGAATCGTAGAGACACCGTCTTCATTATCACTCAATATCACACACAGCAGGGTCGTGTAGGACTAATTACCTTTATGTCGAACTGACGTTCAGTGTGAAGCAGGAGGGGAGGTATACGGACAGCCTTCACACATCAACACACTGTCTTGGTGAATTTAAAACGTGCGTGCCGTTTAAGATACAACGTTTGACCAGAATATGTCTTAACTTATCTGCTTATCTGCACTTATGTGCGTCCCGTCTTCATCAAGTTCTCTGCAGAATATCAATATGATGACCCGCACACAGCAGAGCACATGAAAGCTGTCACTTTAGTTTATTTTCCGTTATCATTTTAGATATGGCTGGTACCAGAGAATGTGTGGTTTGATTTACCTCAACCTCCAGAAAGTCGTGGAGCTTCTTACACGTGGCCGAAAAGGTTTCCGAAGTGCCGAACTCAAAGTACCACAGCTTATTCTTTGTTCTGAAAGAAACAAGACAACAGGAACTGCAAAGAGATCAACAACGGAGAGGAAACACAGACAGTGTTTTCCCCCCATCAAAATCTTGAAGCGTGTTCAGTCATAGCATCTCTTCTTCTCTTCTGTCTCCAGTCTCTTATATGCTCAGCTGGTGTCTGTAAAAGTTTGTTTGATTCATGCTTGAAGAGAGGATCCTCTGAACTACACAGGAAATACCCCTCTAATGTTTACCGCTGACCGAAAATTACACAGTCATTAATCTCCAAAGAATGTATAATGTGGCTCATTAATCACATATTGAAGCATAATGATGAATCCGAAGCCAGTAAGAGAGGCATCTGAGGGAGCGCATGGGGTCGCCAGTGGGTACCCATGCCCAACATTAAGGCCCAGTGAGGGGTGTAAGAGGGTAATCTAACTGCCCCTGCAATTAACGGAGGACCGGGGCGCTGCTCCCCGGGCTTCCTCCAGCACACACACTCCCACCGCTAAGGCTGATGATCAATGACCTCGCAGGGGTGAGTCACCATCTGTCCGCATGCTGCTGCGGTACATTAAATTCTCATGACTACACAAAGAAAACGTCTTATTTTGGTATCGGCGCATTGACTATTGGTTATACTCGTTGTGTTATACTGTTTTTACTTCTGATGAGTAATGTAAAGGCGGCCTGTGTGGCTTTTAATTCAAGCTAATCAAACAAACGAGGGCAGGGGATTTAGGTGCAGGGCACCGACACAGGAGGCCCGCAGCCGCGTACAGGACACCGCAATGTGCGTCATGCCACCCCACGGACTGCAGAAAGCTTTTTAATCTTTCCCGAGAAACAACAGACAGCAACACGCGATTCATCAAAGCGCTTCAAGGGCAGAAAAACTGCAATAGTGCTGACACGCAAGAACTGAACGCGGTTTAAAAAAATGGCCTTCTCGTGGCTGAAATCAAAGCGCTGTGAGGGGAACGTATTAGTATAAGAAGAGTAACAATCACTGAATTATTGATTTCCTCATTAGGACTTTTGTCAGGACCATTTAGCCACTTTATAAATGAGCTTTCATTAGGGCACTTGCAAGGTAGCCCAACTCACAGTTGATTTATAATGTGCAACATGGTCAATAGATGAGGGATGGTAGCAGAGGGAGGTGGGAAGAGGCAGGAGGGCGACAGGGCCATGCTGAGAGGCTTTCCACAACAACACACCCCGACCTCTTCCCCCAGCATCACCATCATCATCCTCATCAATATCATCATCCTCGGCCGGCTGTAAGCCCGGTCGTCCAACCCACGAGGACACGTGAACACGAGCCAGGGCCATTTTTGCAAACAAACAAATGAAGGTGGCCACTTTGAAAAGCATATTCAAAACAAGCGGTCGGAGAATGAAGCCAGGTTCAGTACAAGGAATGTTCCGGATGCACAGACTTGTTTATCGCTGCGTTGAAGCAGAGTGTCAGAGGTGAAATATTCAATGGAACCACATGAGTGGACGTTTCAAAGAAGAAAATCACGCCAGAAGCAGCTAATTCTAATTTGTGTTAAGAGATGAAATTAGGAGAAAGCAACACATAACTGCTGTTTGAGATATTCATTTTGCAAGTTGTAAAATGAAGTTGTAAAAAACAGAATCCACAAAGCACTTTAGGTTTTTGCATTGTGGGTAATGTAGGCAGCCGTTTCATTTTACCAAGGTGTGTCGGTTTATATTTGTTAATGGTAAAACACTGCAGCCTTTGAGCTACAATGTCATGCACCAAGTCAAGCGACACTAAAGAACAGATACAGTGGGAGACAACATCTGAGCATCCTGTCGATTCCCTACCACTTACCCTAACAAGCGCACCATGGCAACAAATCACCTCATGTCCCTGTTCATTAGGTAATTAGGAGCATCCCATTGGCTGGATCGGATTGTCGTTCGTTATCCCCCGACTGACGATGAACACAAAACTCCTCAGACTGACTGGGAGGAGCGTCTCCTACAGTATTAATATTGAGTCCATTTGAGTAAGATGATACTTTTAAGTTAGATTAGGAGGACTTAGCGGTAAGAGCCATAAATGGGAAAATAAATTGTCCATTTCCATAAACATCTTGGAAGGTCCTCGGGTTGAATTCCCCGTGGGAGTGATTAGTGTTTTCGCCATTAGGTACGTAGCAGGTTTTCCATCCTGCGAGCTGTGATTTAACCTGCAGTGTATCGATGCAAAGTGTACTGCAATCATAACTTTAGCGGTGCTCTCGTGTGAGATCAGCTGTTGTTGTCACAGCTGGCGCAGCAAGCAAGAAAAACAGCAGCTCATGTTTCAACCGCTACCCGAGTGTCGTTTTATTTGCACAAACAAATCACAAAATGAACCTGAAAGAAGAGGACATATTCAAACCGTGTGGCCCGAGAAAAGAGAAGACCACAAACGGGTTTAGAAAAACACAAGAAAATGTAGCTCTGACACCCGACATCAAAACCTCCGTGTGCATCAACCCTCCACCGGTTGGTCACCTCATATTGAAGGACGTGAGAGGCGACGAGCTTCACTGCAGGCTCGCTGTCCTCAGGCCGCAGCGCCTCCGAATGCACTTTGCACCGGCCACACTGCACGGCGAGCAAACAGCCATCGATTTTCCTCCCCTCCGACACTTAATCTAACCCTCGATGATCTACGACCTGATCCTCCCACTAATTTGTACTTGATCAGAGGTGATAAATATCGCATTGACATAACCAACTCTTTGTGCATCGCATCAATGCACTGTTTTGTTTAACACGACGACGCCCGGAGCGCGCCGCCCCCCGACTGGCAGTTTGAGAAACGACCCGGGTCGCGTCGTCTTGCCTTCAGAGGCGCAGCGAGCGGTTTGAAAAATGTCTCTGTGTCTGTTGCACTGCGATGATTCCAAGGAGCCTTTTTCGTGCTGAAGCTTCGAATACCGGAGTTAAAAATCCAACATCTTTGGGATCGAGGTTAAAAAAACTGAAGTGATATGGTGCATAGAACTGATCGGCTCAACATTTTCTTCTACACATTTTACTTCCCATTACTCCAGTGACAATTCCAGTAATTAGTTGGAACACTTGAGTGTTGTTACGGCGGCTGTTGAACAATTAAAAACAAGTATTGTACTGATATAAAAGTTGAAAAGAAACAGAATCTCATTTGTGACTGTCTGGGAACTGTTGAGACACCTGAAATGAACTGAACGAAGCCATGCTGTTAATTAATGATTTCATATTGTTTACAGGGCTTCGGGTGTTTATCGAAGGTCTGACACCTCCTGCAACACATCTGCAGGGGGATCTTATTCGATCCCGTTTTGTTTCCACAGCGAGGGTGTGACCGAGTTAGTTATCGTTTCCCCAGTAGCGTGTGCGAGTCTTCTCCCGAATGGAGCCTCGTGGTTGTCGATCAGCGACGTCACTGATGTTCTTCCAATGCGACACGACGAGTGCTAAGGGGAGATGCATTAATACTTTATCAGACTTGTACTCCAGCTGAAATGCTAAATGTCACCGCTGTTTGCAGTCAACCGTTGTGTCGAACTGAGTTTCACGCCTCTCTGAATCTCAGTCTTGCCAGACAATGTCAGGCTAAAATTAGAGACAAGAGATACTCGGAGATGTCAAAAATAAATAATGAAACACTTATTTTGTTTGTTTTCAGTCATTAAAACGTGAACGAACACAGCCGCTTGTTCGGCCTTTCGGGTAACAAACATTGTTTGTGTCTTTGTGCCAGTTGACCCAACTTTCAATCGCCAAAATAAAGCACACGACGTGGCGACATTTTAAACATAAGTTTATGGTCTCAATCTCAAGTTTAAAGTCTTCTCTAATAAATCATGATGCTTATTTTCTAAACGATAGTCATTTAAAAAAGTCTCAGGACCTCCAGATGCATGTATGTAGTCCATGTGGTTTGTGTGTGTGTGTGTGTGTGTGTGTGTGTGTGTGTGTGTGTGTGTGTGTGTGTGTGTGTGTGTGTGTGTTCCCACTGAGCTGGGGACAGCGCCACAGGTGAGATCCCTCTAAATTACACAAAAGTGTTCATTAATTATAGATGACACTTTGGTCCCATTTCATCCTCAAATGAGGTCCGAGGGCGGCCCGCCACCGAGCTCCACCCTGCGTGCGTGTTGCCCTAAATGAGTGCGTGCGCACGTGTAATTTAGAGCGCCGTCACCTGTGGCCCGGTTCCCAGCTCAGCAGGAAACACACACACACACACACACACACACACAGACACGCACGCACACAAAGGCCTACGCGCACATCAGCATCAGGTGTGTGGACGTGTGCGCGTGTTGGTGATTCCGGCGGCTCCCATGCAGCACGCGGCAGCGCTTTGATGAACATTCTCATTATGCTAAAGATGCTCCGTGCCCGGGCTTCCCTGCGCCTTCGGGAAAGGTTAACTCGGGATGGTTACCCAGCACAGCGAGGGCCTGTGGGCGCAGAGCGGCTCTGGAGGAGCGCCGTGGCGGTGTTAGATGTCCCGGGGACCGAAAATAGATCCGGGGGTACGCAGGGGTAAATATCATGGGAACATCAAAGCGGCGCGATGGATGCCGCGGAATAAACAAACATCGCAGGTGACGTCGCAGCGGCTTTCACGCCGCAGCCGAAATGTCCCAAATCAGATGAATTAGTGTCATCGCAAAGCAATTTGCGAAGCGACACAGGAGACCTTCTGCTGATGTGACTGCTAGTGAGGTTACATTTAATGTCCCATCAATCGTATGTTGATCCTTTCTTGCTATTAATTCACAGAGAACGTGACTTTAAAATGAAAAAATGTTTATGTCTTCCTGCTGCTCCTCCTCAAAATGAAAATGATGTCTGATTTAAGTCGGAATCTCTATGAACTACATCCACATTGAGGGATGTGATTAACGTGTTCACTACAACACTTATCTGAACTCTTTCATGGAAGATGTATCAGGAGGAAAGAATGAAAGGTGGAAAGGCAAAGACTGTATGTCCTCCGCCGTTGTCAGGGACTGAAGTCCGGGGCAAAGACGGAGACGAGAGGCCTCGAGCATCTACCTGCTCGGTCGGCTGCTTGTGGGGCTCAGCGACACAATCCCCCCCAAATGAGTGTCCCCCATAGCGGATGAGTCACGGTGTGGAGTGATAGTAACAAATCCCAGATAGAGGTGGGGATGTGTAACCTGTGTTACGCTGTGTCAAAACTTAACTCAACGTCACTGAACATCACGGGGCAAATAAAAGATGAAATACAAACACAAGAGCAGAACAAAGTCCCTCTTCCTGTCTCTCCTCCCTTCTTCCTCTCACTGTCCCCTCGGTCAGAGATTAGCCTGTAATTACATGGGAGATCAGCATGAAGAAAAGGGAGTAGTATATATTTTAACAAGGCGGCGGAGGAGGAGCGGCGACGGGGGAGGAGGTGGCGCAGCCCTCGTCACGGGCCGACTGATTGTCTGCTTTTAATCCTCAACCTCATTATCACCTCCAGGTCCGGCAGTGGCAGTAAATGAATCTATCTGCCGAGTGTCAATTCTTCACACCTTCGCCCTGGTAATCACCCCAAGGTGCAAATACAGAAGATGGATAGAACACACAGAAATGAAGAGAGGGGAGAGGGAGGTATGGGGGGGGGGGGGGGGTATGACCCCAGCATTTCATCAACAAAATACCCCCATTTCATAATTAAAAAAAGATACTGGATGTTGTTTGCTAATTAAAACTCATTAAATATTCAGTCACTTTAAGGTCAAACTAGTCCCAAAATGTATAGATTTGTTGAATATGGGAAGCGAGGCGCCATTACAGCTGCCACATATTAAAACCCCATCATGTCAGAATTTGACATTTCTCTTTCGCAAGTTCTAAAATTCTACATTTTTATGAAACTACTTGAATTTGAACTCAAGAGTCACGACATGGCTCCAAAAAGCTACACAACACAGATAAAAAGATGCTTGGATGTTTCTGCTATGTACTTAATGTATATGCTTAAAGTATTCAAAGAAAGATATCTTATCGCTGACAGGAAATATTAAAATAATTTGACGGTGCAGAGATTGTCAGGCAGAGGGCTGTTAAGAGTGTAAAAGGCGTTGATGAAATAATGTAATACCTGCAATAACTAAACATAACAATCACTATGTCAAATAAATCATTATTTCAATAAAACAAGCATTACAAAGTTATGTGATTAACAAATAAAAACGTTTCCCTTCCCACTGGTACCTCAGAATACACTTGCTTGTAATTCTACCAGCTTGTCTCTGAAAAATTGGTAAATTAGGTATTTTAATTTGACGTTACAGTATGTAAGATTAAAAGGACGGAAAGATCATTTGGTCTGGTGTAAAATCAAATGTGAATGTGTGTGGCCCAAAAGCTCAACACAATTATGCGTAAGAGCTCCGAGCTGCAGGAAGGCGACTCTGCGACGAGTCGCGACGCGCTTCCAATGGACACGAGCCGCTTTTGGACAAATCCAACAAAACCCCTGCTACCTTGAAAAACTATAATCATGCATTATTGAATCGGCAAAGGATAGTGTGTAATAGAGAGATCCTAAACCCATTCCCCCTCCTGAATTATTAAATGAATTCGAATAACAGACGGAATCTTTTTGCTTAAAATACCTAAATCATTTTTCATAAAAGGCTCAAAAACGGCCGGTAAAACAACAGAGATGCGGCCGGTGTGCGTGTATCTGGACCCTGGCCCACCGTGAGCTGGACAAACAACACCGAAGAAGTAAAGTAAACAACCAACGGCAGTGACTGCCCGACGCGCCTTTGTTTAATCAGAAGATTTAGAGCCCTTGCAGCCATTACACGACCGAAACCGTCTCCGCTTCCCATTTCGCCCGGCGCGGCCGCATGATCGAGCAACAAGACGCGAGAGGGTAGCTGGCTAAATGTTGTACTAAGACCGGGGTAAAATATGATAATGAGTACAAATGGGATTATTAAGAGGCCGCGTGTCATCAGTCTGACTGATCCGCGATGTCAAACTAGCCAAGCAAATTCAATTAGGCCCCGCAATTACTCCCCGGCGCTAGTGGAGACGTATGGGAGACGTTAAATATTGATGGAAAAAACGTAGATGCCGCGTTTGTTCGTCTCCAAAAGGTGAACGCGTCTCCTCGAGGTGATCACAAATGCTAAATAAGAAGCCGGGTCCGTTTTGTCACACGCAGCTCCGCAGAGGATTCACAAAGGGGGCCTAAGAAGAAGGCTCCGCAGGCCGGTTTGCTCAGAATGACGGAGCTTCTTGTGTTTACCTTCTAAGACTCGTCACGGGCTTTGATCCGAACATAAAAAGCAAACATTAATGTCAAAAAAAGCCTTGGGATATCTACGGTGGCTGAGAAAAAAAAAGTTGTGTTTATTTGGACTGAAACCGCATGCGCCATGGAGGGAGACGGTTATTGGATTCATTTAGAGGTAAAATGTTTTTAAGAATAGATGAATGACGAGTGACATGAATGTTCACCGTCAACGTGAAACTCGCGTGTTTGCATCAGCAGCAATACGAAGGTCTCAAAGAAAGTGATGAGATAAAAGGTGCTGGACGAACATTATGCAGCGTTCAAGAAGACTTGACGCAGTAGCAAGGAGACCCGTTTAAAATGTTTATCATATGGGAAGTATAATCATGTTGCAATAGACTTCTGTACAACCATCATTGTAAGTCTATCGCTGTGAAAATCATGTTTGTGATGGCAGCGGTGTCTATGCTTCATGTATGCTTCAAGGCAACTTACCTGCTGTTGAACTTCTCAGGATGCTTCTCCCTCATGACGTGGAAGCGACGTGCGATGGAGGCATCCTGAAAGACACAAGCACATCTGCAGCTCAGGTGCTGTGAGGCGCGTTCGGCCGGACGCTCAAACCTCCGTCTCCTGCCTCCATCCATCAAATGACTTGAATCAGTGCCGGCCCGAGCCTCTTGGGGGCCCTAAGCAGAATTTGATTTGGGGGGCCCCCCATCCCACCACGCAGAGTCACCTGTGCTAGAAGATTATTGGCACAAATGTCACGCTATAATGTTATAGCGAAAATTATAAACGAATACAGTGAGGTTATAATACAAAACTAGGGCTCGGGGGGGCAGCGGTCAGCCAGAAACGTGGTCAAAAAGTGAAGAGAAGAAAAAAAAATCTGGTCCCAGGCAGGAATCAAACCCAGATCTCTGGCTTTCTAAGCAGACACCTTATATCTGAGCTATTATTCACACTTCTCATGAATGATCTGATCGCGTTGTCTCGTTGCACCGGCTTGCGGCTCGCAGTTCGCCGGCAGCTTGGGCCGGCTCGCGGCTCGCTGGCTGCTTGGTTCGCTTACGCCTCGGGCCGGCCCTGACTTGAATTTAACGCCGCCTGTTTTTTTTTTGTGGGGGGGCTTTATGATTCTGTGATTTGACATAAACCCTGCCGACATTCGGAGATGCACGGGCCCTCGTGTCTGCGGGTCTATAGGATGAAATAAGCTGTGCGAGCGGGAGGTGGCGGCGGGGTTGAGCTTGGGTTGGAGGGGTATCGACAGAGAGCCTGACGAACAGCACGCTGTCTCCACACAGGCTAATTAATTAAACACACATTGTGAGTAATCACAGCTCCCAGCCAACAGGGTGCTGCCGACACCACGGCAACCGAGTTGTTTTCTCTCCATTCTCTCTCTATATATACACATACATGCAGACGCATCGATATGAAGATAGATACACACTTCTCACCCCTACCGTACCCTCCCGTCCCCCCCGTCCCGCGCGGCATGAAGGGCAGCCTCGTTTGGAGTTCTTGGTGTCACGATGACACGGTTCATGTTACATGCGCTACAGTGGTGTGACTGAAGTAGTTTTTTATAGAGCAGGGGTCCCCAAAGTTTTTCTTGTGAGGGCCACAAAACTCTCTCTACTCTCTCCTCCTCTGCAATATTTTTCAGAGACAGTATAGTTTTCTTTCCGGTGCGGCGTACCGGCTCCAAATATTTTAGTGGTACTCCGCACCGGCGTACTTTCACCCCTGCTGCCAATACAAAACCCCCCAAAAATTATACAGTGCACCTTTAAATAACATGACATCTGAAAAGATTATGCAACCGGCAAGTTAATTCACGACGTTATGAGGTTTCCCCACAACTAAAGTAAACGTATGTTTGATTGAGACGTTCATCGGAGAGAAAAGAAAAACACTGTCAAAATGCGATTCCCCCAAAACAAAATTCAAAAAGCCTTTTTGTTGCACGCAAAATGTTTCATTTTGTCAGAGAGACACAGCAGGTGAGCCGTCATTTCTTTACTCTAAACACATCAATCAGACGTGTGAGCAGGTATGCAGAGGACCTCTGAGGTAGCGAACTACAGAAGGACGGAGACATTCCCTTTAATTTGCACTTCCACGTCGGTGCCAGCAGAGAAACGCTGGCGAGACCTTGATGGAAAAGACTCCGAAGAACTCAAACAAACTCCTCAGGACGGAACGGGGGGAAAGTTGCTTCAAATTTCTGGGGCCCGTTCCTCTCCTCCTTTCCCTCCTCCTCTCCCTCCTCCTCTTCGTCTTCCTCCTCCTCCTCCCTTCTACTAAAGCAATCGGTTTTGACCCGCTCCATTTTGAGTGGAACTACACTACAGGGAAGACCCCCTGCTAGCTCTCTATACAGATATTTAGGAGAAGCCCCAAAAAAAAAAAGAAAAAGAAATCAATGGCGCTTCTCTTGAAGTCTCTTGAAGACGCTGTAAGCCGAAGACCAAAAGAATCCTCCGAGATCCCCGCAGACTCGCCTCGCGCTTCCAACGCCGGCCAGAGAGGCGAGATGATGGACGTATCTGAGACACCGCAACTTGATTTTTTTGCAAAGAGGACAATAGCTGCAAAAAAAAAGAGTGAAAAGGCGAGGAGAGGTTGTCTCCCCTTTGGTTTGGGCTCCGTTATCGGAGATTTGTACAAGTGGAGCCGCGGCTTTGCAACAGTAAACAGCGATTTCAAGCTGCCGGCGCCGGAGGAAGGCCTTTGTCCTCCTCCATCGGCGCAGCGGTAGTTTGTTAAAGGGGTGGGGGGAGGACTTTTGAAGTGAACCGGCTCAATGCCGCCATGTTGCTGAAGTCAACGTCATAAGGAGTATACAGTATGTATGTATCTTTTTATTTTCAAGATGGACAAATATCAGAACCTGACCGATACGTAAAGTGACTGATACTATTATGAAATTGAGTTAAAAACTGAATAAGAAAAATAATAATAAAATAAATGTGTGGTCAAAAGCAGTAGGAAATGTATTTGCCTTTTTTCAGTGGCAGAATTTTTTCAAATATTCCACCAAAATCCCAAACTTGATAACGTGATAATGTGAGCAAAGACCCTGAGATGTTCTCCTCACTAAATGTTTCATACACTTTGTATAATCAGCACAGCTACTGAGCTGCATATACATACATATATATGTATATAAATGTTGGACACATCTTCACGAGACGTCGGCCGCTCTCGCCGTCCTCCTCTCTCTCTCTCTCTGGCTGCCCTCAAATAATTACCAATGTAAAAATCTGGCACCCAAATTAATACAGGACATGTGTAATGTCCTCTCATAGCTCAAAGTTTAGTCCAATTACGAGTGGGCCCCAGCGCTTTGATGTGCCTTTCACCACGGGGCAGAGTAATGGCTGTGACAGGAGGGCCGGGGTCATTAGGGCGACTGACTGCATTATGGTAGCGCAGCGCGCTCACAGATTAGTTCTGTCTCTCACCCCTGGCCCTGATTGAGATCATTACACTTCACGTCACTTCCACATCCTCCCCAAGGGGATGGCTGCCATTAATTCTGAACCCGATCTGCGCCGTGGCAGAAGGTTAGTTTGGAAGAACAGGGGTAGTTTTTTTGTTGTTGTCGTTGTTGTGGAAAGAATCACCTGAGCCGTTGGATTGACGGATGGACTCGAGACAGAAAGGTAGAAGTTCTCTTTGAACGACTTGAGAGTCGAGCACGCGGCGTCGGCGCTGCTCTTGCTGATGTCTTGGTTTCGACGGCGTCATTACAGAAACAATCTAATCCCCATCTGCATGATCTCTGAGGTAATTACCAGCTTGACTTGTCGCGTAATCTTTATTGCAATTTTCTGTCTTTTCGTTCCGACGGAAAGCTAAAAAGAAAAAAAAAATAATTGATGCAAAAATGTGACAATGAAATATCATATCACACTCAATTCCATAGAGATCTCAAAGTCTTCTTAATCCCCCCCACCAACAACTTAATTTGTCATCATTGCGCCTGCCGGCTGCTAATCCCGCTAACGGCGACAACAGCGGCCGTGATGACTCAACGAAGCAGCCGGGACGAAGCGTCAAGGTTCAGCAAGAAGGAGTCGACCTCTCCAGATGAAAGAAGCACAACTGACTGTTAATACTGTGGTTTATAACAGAAAAGAGAAAAAAGAAAAGTGACATTAAAAGCCACAAAATGGCGTAAGTCAATACCCCGCCTCCGTACGCTGTTTTTCCAAACTACCTCCCTGCGCATCGGGAGATTCCTTGTGTGTACTAATACCACACTATGAATGACAGTAGCAGTAACACAGTGGTTGAATAAAGCTTCTAATGTTTAATTTGTGGGGGGTTTTAAATACTAAATAGAAAATCAGATGTTTACAATTTTTCTTTTTTAAAGCTTTTTTTTTTTAATGCTGTTGCCAAAGTGTTCAACCATGAAGGTTTGGTAATATCTTCCGCGGAGACGAGTTGACGTGAAGCTGTGATGAGGGAACCTTTGGGATTTCTACGTTTCATTTCTGAGGATCTACACATCCAATCCTCCGAACACGAGGCGTACGTCGATGGTTTTCCCTCAAGGCTTTGTGCTGGATTTCTGACCAAATATCCCGAAATCTGACATTTTCTGAAGGATTTTCCAGCTCCGACCCCCTTCACCTTTCCACTTGAACTCTTTTCATGCATTTGCCAAGTGTCCTCTACAGATAAAGGGCTGATTTGACGGCGCTGTGCTAAAGAAGCTAACAGCATGTCCGCGTCATTGTTTTTTTGTCAAAGTTCCGCTCAAAATAAACTTCCAAATTCAGAGCAGACAACTCTTGTTTTAGGCAACACACATACTTGGTTTGTTGAGAAAAAATAACTAAAGAAGCGCTGCGTCTCAAGTTCTTTAAACTTCCTCGTTCAAGACAACGTGGATTCGAATTTCCGGCTCCGAATGCCGGATGAGAACAGGCGGAATGAACCTGCGCAAGGAAATATCGTTCCAAACATGTTTTTCTATACAGGCAAACGAATGCGCTTCGAACCACAGGATGAATGTCGAGAGATTTATTTCCCGCTGTAACCACTTAGCCCTGCGCGACAGCCAGTAGTGCTCTCCTTTATCACAATGTTAACAAGACCCGTCCGCGAAAGTCCTCCGACATGGCCATTAGGGGCCCAGGCTGGAGGTGTTATTCAACTAACATTTGTGAAGCCATGCATCACTTACGTCTCCCAACATCCAGTGGCTCCCTCCTTTGCCACCTGCAAATGTCAATTACCATATTTCCCCTGACATTTATCAGTAATGGCTAACATGAGCTACGTGAAATCAGTGTCATTATGTAGTAGATGGACAGGAGGGTGTGTGGAGGGGGGAGAGGGGGGAGGAGGTGGGGGTGTGGGTGAGGGGGTGTAACGCCAAAGACACGACGAGGCTTGTTCGTCAATCAGAGGCTGTCGAGTGCATCTCAATTAAGGCCTAACCAGAATGTCAGCAGAGCAAACAAATTGACTGATTATGCCGTTATTGCATTTATTTATTTATTTATTTTTTCTTCGGTCTCGCATACGTCAAACGATGTAATGCAGGGTGGAATGTAGTCTTGCACAATACTAAACACCAAGCTGTAAAACAAAGAAAATCCTTCAGCTGATGCTTTCATTCAACCGGGAGGGAACAGAAAGCCGAACTACAAAGTGCCTGAAGTAAGCGCCGTCGTGAGCGCTAATGAAGTGCTAACTAGTCCAGGTATCTTCGGCGGAGGTGTTTTTTCAGGCTTTCTGCTGTCCTGATGTCATCGGGGAGCTCGTCCCAACAACTCTCAGTCGCTGGTGTTAAAACGATTGTTCCCCCTTTGTTTTATTGGTGTTGTTTTGCAATGTCGTATCCACTGTGTATTTTCATTGTATGAATGGTGATTTACTAAATACAAATATTGTCAGTATATAAACATTTTTGTCAGTTGCAGTGCGAGTAGAAAAAAAAAGGTGATGACTTAATTTTCTGTTTCTGTTTGAATTGTTCTTCTTCAGGTGCAGATCGAAATATTTTTTTCACTTCTAGTCTATAAAGCAACAAAACATTGCAGTTCTGAGGGTTATTTCGTTCCCTTTTTTCAGTAATATTTTCACACTAAAGAGGAGGGAAAAGGTTGTAATTTTTCACCTTTTTTGCAAGAGGGCAGACTTTATCACTCCTCTCAACCTCGGCAAAAGCACCGCAGACCAGATCCATTCAACGTCTTCCTACCTTTCACAATAAAAGCTTTACATTTTTTATATTCCTATTGGAGTTTTCATCATCTTTGAATGTTATTAGTGTGTTATAAAAAATGGAAATCTCACTGGCTGAAGTTAGACTCACCACGCCGATGGAGAAGTAGTTGTTTATGATGCCGTAAGGCACCGGGTCCCCTCGCTCCTCCTTGTCGGCGGGCGTGACGTCAATCTTCCAGCGGTCGAGCATCATCTCTGAACTGTTCTCGATGTCGCGCGTTATCTTCAGGAGGCTCTCGCCCTCGTAGCCTCAGGGGGGGAAACAAACCATGAGATGTGAGTCACGGTGAGGCGAGAATAAAGGCTTCAGAGGGAGGAATATGCTGCTTATAATCGCTCGTGTTTAAATCGCTTTTTAACTTATTTGACAAACAACTAACCACTTGATTTAAATGTCAATGATTTAATAAATTTAGCGCCACAGCATTACGCAGTTTGTCCTCTAACATGTTGAAGGTTTCTGTTTCAAAGCAGTTCTGTGAGACTTTTTCAAATGTATTTGGGGATTTTATTTCTCAACACAAAATATTTGTGCTTTGAAAAAAACACCGGCTTTGAAAAGGTTTCTACTGGCCATGATTCGTCGGTCTGGAGGTCCCTTGTGGGTTCACAACCAATCAGAAGATAAATGGCTTTGACAATCAAACCATCATTAAAGACATATCTTTGGTTGCAGTATCTCAGATGTGATTTCTCAGTCCCTTTCTTCTCAAAACCACGTTAATGACAGTTAAAATATCCCCGCTGGGTAACTATGGATGTAATTTCTCTGCGTCGTTTCCGTTTTGCGTCCCTACCTCCTCCCCATCGCAGGCATCTCGCCAGGTCGTTTCCCGTGCCGAGAGGGAGAATACACACGGGGGGGTTGCTGTCCAGGTTGGCCTTATCTGGAACAGCAGGACAAATATCAACAACCCCAAATATACCAAACAAATACCAGAAAGCATCAAATCATTTTTGTGCAACTCCAAGTCCAGTTGCACAGTCTATTTTCAAGAGATGGTTATTACCTCTCTTTGTTTTGATTGATAAAAAATTGAGGCAATTTTTCAAAGCACGTTTTCAAAACCAGCAAATAAAGAAGTCCAGGTGTTTCGTTTTTTTTTCTCCCCTCAAATGATGGCTTGTTGTTTTCCCAACAAACGTAATCATCCCACTTTACCTCCCTTGGAAACGCAGGCTCGGACTTAATGAAAGCGTTTATGTACAGACCATAATGTACGTTTTACTGGCCCGGGCTGATAAGCGCTTTGGAAAATTAATAAAAACAAATCAAAGCAATTTAAAGAAAGATAAAGAAACAAAGCGTTTGAAGTTCCGCCGCGCGGTACGTCATCGGCGACAGTGCGAGTCGAGGAAGAAAGCGCTCCTGAGCAGAACGACGACACCTTCAGATGCACGACGCGTTGTGCACCTATGAAGTCGAGGATCCAGCCCACGGTGCCGTCCCCTCCGCAGGCCAGCACCCGGAAATCAGGAACGTCTCGGAAGAAGTTCAGCCTGCAAACAAACACAGTCCTGCTCTGCACATCACAGCAGCATCACATGGGTGCATTTAGAATGAAAGAGGAGTTCAAAGCTCAAAAAAACCTCTTTGCTGATTCACAAATGGAACTTTTTGTTTCTCTCTTTGTAATAACGAACTGTAATGCACGTTGGTTTCCTGCAAAGAGGCCCTGATCAGAGCACTGGGGTTAAGATTGTAATACTTTTAACCCGAGGCATAAGCGAACTAAGCGGCTGTTTAGGGTCCTCTGGCCACCAGGGGGCCCTAAACCCCCAAGGGGAGGCTAAGGCCTGTTCAATGCTGCAAGCAGCCCTAGTTTTGTATTATAACCTCTTATAATTTTCGCTATAACATTATAGCGTGACATTTGTGCCAATAATCTTCTAGCACAGGTGACTCTGCGTGGTGGGAGGGGGGGGCCCCCAAATCAAATTCTGCTTAGGGCCCCCAAGAGGCTCGGGCCGGCACTGACTTTAAACAATTCAACTTTATTTTGCCTTATTGCCCCCGGCGTTTTGACAACTGTCACGCTCTCTCACGTCATGTTCTGCAACAAGAATCGAGTCTCTTCTTTTCTTTTCATGGTTTGATTGGGTGTTGAAAGAAATGACAATTACTTTGGACGTATCCGCGATTCACTCGTCGGTAGGACAGCGTGTTAAGTGTTCACATGAGGGATCTGTGTGTCGATCCTGTCGGTGAACCCCCCCCCCCCTCCTCGAATCCCGCAGAACAACACATGTCGCACTGACAGTAACTCATTCGACGAGCCGGCCCGCCTGTTGGAGGGCTAATTGGATCATGACAGGCAATGTTCAGTCCAACTTCTTCCGTTCCTTCACAATAACAAAGCCCTAACCCAATGAGCCGGCCTGCGAGGCTCGTATGGCGGGTAAATGATTCGCTCAATTACTCTCCAACTGGGACCGCAAACCGCATTAGGCGCAAAAACAGACGGCCGCGAACATGAAAGGCAACTTTGGGAGTATTTTAATACCAAGAAACAAAAACACTTAATTTGCCGTGATCGCGTTAGCGAGGCCCCTAATTGACAGCTGGGCGCGTGCGGCTGCCTCGGCCTGCGCTGTCCGACGGTGACCCGTCACCTCGCCTAATGCGTGCGGCGGTGCGCACACCTGACGGGACTATTAACCGGGTTACGGCGGGCCGAGGTCATCTGGAACGCCGTCGGCCTCGGGGAGAGAGCTCCGGCTTCAGCTCCACGCAGGCGATGTCTCCGGGGTGGGGGGGCGGGGGAGGGGTCACCAGAACCAGTAAGAGACGAGGTCTCGAGGGCTCCGCGAGCCGCACAATGAGCGCGCGCTTCAGATCTAATCAAAGCCAAACAAAGACGCGGCACGCCGGAGAGAGCGGACGGGGCCTCGCGCATGTAAATGATCCATTCGTGTGCCCGATCACGTGAGACGTGAACCATAGGAAGCCCGGACGCCTGCGGCCCGGCCGGTGAGCTGCTCGTCTGTATGCGCGAGCACACGTGGGACGGCGAGGAGCGTCACTCGTTACCCACTCCCCCCCGCGCCCCCTCCCCGTCCGTCAGCCTTATGCATATGGAGCCGCCGCTCCATCGGCGGCCGCGGTACATGGCGCCGCCGTCTCCAGGCTTGGTTACGAGCGAGCTACGAGCGAGGGTCTGATATTAAAAGGCCTCTCTTGCATGTGATGGAGGTTATTATGACTTATGATGTGAGCAGCCTGTTTGTAAACAGAAGATCATGAGCAAATACTGCAGGAAGTTTCTTTCTTTTCCCATTAATGTTATGACGTTTACGGCTGTTGACGTTTTTTAAGTTTAAAAACCCAATTAATTGTAGAATAAAAAGGTTCTTACTAAATTATTCTGTATTGTTCTTTGCTGGGCATTAGCGATGTCAAAAAATAGATTAATTCAAATAAGTTATAAGAAATACAAAGTGTCTTTTTGAAAAGTATTTAATTTAATTTAATCTGATATCGTCTTTAAAGAAAACATTCACATCCATGAGCACATAAAGTTTATGCTTAAAGGGACAGTGTGGAAGATTTGGTGACATCTAGTGGAGCTGTTGCAGAATGCAACAAACTAAATGTAAAAAGCGGTAACTCTGATTTATTTGCGTTAAGCTCATGAGTTATTTATATTTACTATATTCCACCTCAAATAAAGACCCGAAGGGAGAGTACACAGTTGACCTTTAAGTGAAATCCTTAATCTAAGACTTTGACTTTTTAGTTGCTACTTTTACCTTTAAACTAAATGCTGCTTCAATGTGTGTATTTGCACTTCCTGTTTTCTTACCCTGGCATCGGCCCATTCTTGGCCAGGTTGTAGACCTGCCTCGGGTTCAGAAGATACTGGAACTTTCTGTAAATCCTGCAGGAATAAATATGTAATATAAAGAGAGAGAGAGAGAGAGAAGGTGTAAACAATAAACCAAAACTTATAACGAAAACATTCGAAGATTCCCAAGAAATTCCAGAAAGGTGGATTTAGTGTCACATTCTGTCCCAGGCGGCGGGCGAGCGGGCTGCTGGGACATACCCAAAGACAAACCATTAGAAAGACTAATTCATTTTAATTTCAATTCCATTACATCAACTGGCTGAAGTCGTATTTTGATCTCATAATTTAAACGAATGAGGGGCCGTCGTAATAAGGGCCGAATGAATACGCTTCAGTAATAACCCAATTAGCCCTGGGATAAAGGGAGGTGACAGCGAGCGGGGGGGGGGGGGGGGAGGCTGCGGAGAGGTGAGGGGCGGTCGGCGCTGAAGTCCTCGTATATTTTATTAATTGAAGTAAGTAAGTAGTAAGTGAGCCCGGAGCACCGTGTCGCTGAGAGGCCTCCGGTTTTACTCACCTCTCGCCCTGCTTCCCGCCGCTCTTCGGATTGACAAACACCAGCAGAGGATGAGTGCCCTCTATTGTTGTGATCTGAATGGGAGATGTCAAAACAAAGCGTCGGCGTTTGGAGACTGCATGATGCTTCACAGGGATTCACTTTCAAGCCGTGTGCTTCAGACTTTCTTTTTTTTTTTTTTTTTCATCCGATTCCATCGTAGTATTCGTGCAGTTTCGTGCCGTGGTTGTGAGGCAAAGTGTGGCCGCGCACCACTTTTCTCTCATTTTTAAAAAAGGAGAACAGTGATAAAGTCCTCAAAAGAATATTTCTAAAGCCGAATTTTAGAAAATAAATCATTTAAATGTTGTTTTTCTAACTAGCTGCGAACATTTAAAGAATCCCCTGGAAAGAAAAACGAAATATGATGTATTAGTGTGTCTGCCGTTGCTTTCTGAGCATCCCTCATACCTCTGTGGCGTTCGCCTTCCTGATGATACACATCTCCAAAAAAACAGTGTTTTTGTAACAGTTCTCCAAGTAGCAGAGGAGGAAGATATCATAATACTTTGTGGATTTTAATCATTTTATAACATAAAGTAACATGAATACCGCATGCCAAATATAGCACACGGTTTAAATGACATTGTGCAGCCGCGCCGGGTTTTGGTTGCAAGTGACGGCAGATGCAGGCCGGGTTTCACCACAGTACAAGAACCCGTCCATCTCTCGGGCCGATCGATACCCTCAAACGGATGAATCGCGATCGACGACTCCGTCCTAATAGCCCCTTTTTTCACCGCTTCCTAATTGGCGGGGGCAGTTTGTCACGTGTGCGTGTGCGTGTGCGTGTGTGTGTGTCTGTGTGTGGCGCGGGCGAAAGGGGGCTCTTGCCCGGCCCCCGTTTTGCGCGCCACAACCAGCCCTCGTGCTCTCCCTGACACAGATGAAGCGCTTAACTCCCCCCTGTCTGCTGTCCCAGCAGGCCGAGGGGGAATTAACGAGCGCCCTGTCCTGTCCGGAGTGATCCATTACTTCCTGTAATTATAAATAATAATCTGGATTATTACGCTGGTTAGCCGGCGAGAGGCAGAGATGGATTTGCCGGGGACGACATTCATCATATTTCTCTGCGGGCCTGGCGCAGACGAGCGGTCGCTAACAGACGTCGCCGGCTGACAGATAGGTGAGGGGGGGATGAGGGGGACCGGGCGCTGCTGCGTGATGCCGATTAGCGGCGTTCTCGTCACATGGCCAGCTGCAGAGGTTCACTTCAAAACGAAAAGGTCTGACGCGTGAATACAGGTCCGCTGATAACTGGTGAGGCTGCAGAGGCGGAACGCAGCAGAGAGGCCTCTCAGCGTCTCCAGTCCTTCATGTTGGGTTTAAACATCTATTTGGGGATTACGTTTCATACGTTTAGAATCGCCACTGGCTCCTCTTCATGTTCCTTAAACCCTTGTATTCTGCACGCAGACACCTCAAATCAGATCAAAAGTTCCTGCTTCAGACGGACAGGTGGGTCGTGTTTCATACATTTCACACGTTCAGATTCCTGCTCTGATCAGCCGCTATTTTTTAAATTCTTTGCAAATTGATTTCATTTATTTTGTTAACCCTTCCGACAAAAAATGCAATTGGACAATTACGACTGACAACACTCACCTGCAGCCCTTGGCCGTCCACCGTGACAGAGTTTGCTCTCTGCATCTTCCCTCTGCTCGACTGGCTGCACCGCGAGTCTTTCCCCAGCGTCGACTGCCTCTCCTGGGGGTCAAAGGTCAAACCGCGGATGCACGGATAAGGGGATTTCCAACACATTGCACAAATTTAAAGAGAGAAATGGCACAAAAGAAATTGAGATTATTCTGAAAACTTCTGCAAACATTGTTTCTGTGCATTGTTGAAATTCGTTTAGTTTACAAGCAGATGCTGATTTTCAGCACAACGTCTGCTCCATTTGAATAAAACCTTTCAAGATCCAATAAATTAGATATCAAAAGTATAATCTTCCCCAAAAACATTCCGATTTATGCAACATGACTACACAACGGGCACAATCACTGTTTTAGAGATGCTGCGAGATTTTTTTGCCATGAAATGGACTTTGTGCCATTCTTTTTGTCTTAACCCCAAAAAATAAATAAAGCTTCCCCATTTGAGAGCCCAGTGGGAGAAGGGAGGCTGACGATTGCATCCTCGGGGGGGGAACCCGGCGTCAAACCAGGTCAGCCTCCGTCGGCCGTGCGGACCAGCGAGGAGCCTTACCAGGACGACGGGGCAGATGCAGCTGGGGGGCAGGATGTGGTCCTTCAGGGGTCCGCAGTCACACTCGGGTTTCACGTGGGAGGCACACTTGTTATGGAGCTGGTGAGGGGATTAGGGGGACAGGGGGGGGACAGTGGGGCAGCGTTAGTTAACGAACAACAAAACGCACACGTTAACGTTTGCAACGCGCTCATTTGCGTCTTTTGCTCCGTTTGTTTAAATTTCTAGCAACTCGCGACAACAAACAAGTGTTTTCCGGGTGTAAATTGGTGGGATGACTTGTGAGGCAGCCGAGGTGCAAAAAACAAACTCCTAAAAAAAAAAATACAACAAGAAGCAAGAAGCAGTGGGAATATAATGAGGAGGTGAGCTGCCTCTCCTCGGGGGGGCGGCTTACCGTGATTTGACACCACACACAGTGCAGCCCGGTCAGGCCCTGGTAACACTTGATGGTTTTGTGACACTTGTCACACTTGGTGGGGCAGTTCCCTTCCACCCAGAAATGATGCATTACCTGCGGAGAGAGGGAGAGGCGGCGTGCGGGGCGGGAGAGAGGTGAGAAAAGAAACGCGGTGCAGAAAAACAAGACGTGTACAAAGGTGACACGACAATTAAAGAAAGCGAGCCGCAGAGAAAACAAGCAAGAAAGGAGAGAGACAGAGAGAGAGAGAGAGAGAGAGAGAGAGAGAGAGAGAGAGAGAAAAGAAAAGCGCAGCCAGAAAGGCCCGACGAGCGACGGCTTCTGGTCCCGGTGATTAGCAATGCCTGGCAGCAGATTGAGGTGTTTTAATTCCTGCAGGAGAAAGAAGAGGCGCTCTCATCCTGAGCGTGCCCACCGCTAAACACTCCAATCCGACGCACCTCTGGGCTTTTCTTGGACTTGACGTACGTTTTGATGCAAGACGGCGGAGCGCGAGCCACGCAGCGCTCGTGGACCGTGTACTTGCAGACTGGAGGGGGAGAAAAAAGAAAAACATTTGAATTCTATTCATTTCAAGACTCCCAAGAGATCCCTGAGGTTTGATTGATTAACATATGAATCTTTTTGTAAAAAAAACTGAATGTGCTTTATTCTTTACACAACGAGTGAATTAATGCATTTCCCCAAGTCATATGATGATAGTAACAAACCGATTCTGAACGCCATCATCGGAGATAACACCTGCATTTCAAGCTGTAGGCTTAAAACGAAAGGGCTGGTTTAGCAAACTTGTGACTGAAGGTTCACTCACAGGAGCAGCAGAGCCCCTGCTTCCCCAGCCCGATCAGCATGTTGAGACACAGGTTGCAGTAGGCCGGCTTGTTGAAGTGCTTCAGCCTCCACACGTGCTGCCCGTCGTCCTTGACATTCTGCGGGCGAACACATGCGTTTTGGATGGGTTGAATGATTTGGGCGCTTCATCGCACGGCTCATGCATGTATCGTTTTTAACTTGTGTTGTATTCGTCCAGTTCCGAGTTTGGCTGCCTTGCCTTGGTGATAATATCCATTCATAAAAAAATGACCCGCGAGTGCTGCCGTTGCCTGTCCAATGGTTCCCTCTAGTGGAAGGATTAGGAATTGATGAACGTGTGCGGCGACGTCAAGGAACCTTTGTGCCAGCAGGTCATTTGTGAACCGTAGTAGATGGATTAGGAATGATGAGGTGTATAATTGCTGGTGCTGGTCTTTAGTAGCAAGGCCCAGAAGAAAAAAAAACATTTAAGATTTGAACGGTTAAATGAAAAAAGGAATTTTGTGATTTTGAACATATGAGGCTGACGGAGCACATGAAGTGCAATGCACAGTACAGTCGTAGCCCCCCACAACCGCCTCTCTCCGTGGGATACTTGCTCAAAAGCTTCAGGGAACCCGACTCTCCTGCCTCAGGATTGTCACACAACATGACGTCATCATCATCATCTGGCTCACACACACACACACACACAGTGGAGGTCCGGACGAAGTGTAAGAACTTGAGTGATGTGCTGACTTCGTCATCCTGCTCCGTGATTGGTCACATTTCCAAATTGCCACCGTTTACCTCGCGACACCTTTCAGTGTGTCCACGCGAGAGGTTGACGTGAAACGTGTCCACAGAGGTTCAGACGCGACGTCGTGACGTTACAAGCGTTCGCCCTCGACAGACGAAGTCAGTCCGTCTCATCTGTGGAGGGCGAACCGACCCACGTGGCCTCTCACCGTCTCCAGGCCCAGCAGCACCAGCAGCGGGATGGTGGTCATGCCCCCCTGGATCCACTCCTCCAGCGACACCTGTGCCGTCGCGGTCGTAGTCGATCTCCTGCATCATGTCCTGGAGGATCTGGGACGGGGGACGACGCGTCAAGAGGGCGGGAGAGGGGTGGCGAGTGTAGCGCTGACAGCTGCAGTTTCAGGTTCATCTTTATTCACGATTTTAGTGGTGACTGTTTAGCGTTAAGAGTCATCGTGCGGAAACCAGCCTCCCATCACTGCTTCTGTTGACTGGGTGTCTCTCTTACCGGTTTCAGCTCGGTCACGTCCCATTCCAGGTACTCGGCCACATGCATCATCTGGGAGATAATGTGCTCCAGCTCCTGCGGTGAGACAAGAGACAGTCAATTACAGCCACCCTCCTCCATCCCCGAAAAGACACAGTGTTTACCCCCCTGCGCAGCTAAGTGCCCTCGGCTTAATAGCCGGTTGGGAATGTCACTGTTCCACTCGGGGAAAAACAAAAGGCAGCGTGGGAGGAGCACCGAGGCCGATGGGTTAATTACAATGGTTTTGATCTTTTGGAGGGGGACACTGGGGGGGCTATTATTAACCAGTGGGAAGCTGAATCGCTATGATGCACTTTCGACTTCTTTAAGATGTTGAAAGCAAATGAAAAAAGGGCTTATCATTGTTTTAATATCTTCTTAAATGTGACTAGATTCAATAAATATCTCTCTTTTTTTTGGATGCTCTCCCGCAATTAATAGCAAATGTTACCCCTCCACCTACTCAACACTTCCTGCCACAGAGCACCAACGGTGTGTGTAACACACTTCATGTACAATGGCTAGACAGCATTTAGTGTACAATCACATACATTGCAAACTACAACCACTGAGCAGTATTTTATTTGATGTTGATGTTGATTTGTGAGTAATTTCATTCATAAAGAATGTTTGTTTTACAAATGAATCAGATGTTTTTTCCCATTAAGTAATGGATGAATGTAGAGAAGTGAGCTGAACAAAATTTCTTCAATAATTTGTGTCTGTATCTGAAGACAACATACAAAAAGCTATGATTTGAAAATACAGAGACAGATTGATTCATCATTTTAATATTTCATTTGTTTTCATTCTTAATTCCCTAATTCCCTCGGTTGCCGTTTTTATTCGTCTGCTTATATCCATGGGCCCTTGTGTTTTATTAAACAATATCAGAGTTATTCGCCCCTTCTTTCTTGTTGGATCAAGTATTGTTGTTATGACGTATCATTTATTGTTATCATTTGTCTTTTCCCTAATTTGCTATTATTCTCAAAAATAATACACTTCTCCTAGAAAGAATAATTTTCAATGGAAATACAGTTTGAGCTCCTCACTAGTGATCCCTAAATATAATGTGTTTTGGTTTTGACAGTAAATCAGACAACATTAGGCATCACATTGGGACTTGGGACATTTCAATGTGTATTTCTGACAGATTTCTAACGTTTCAAATTCAATCTATTACGTATTGATAAAGAAACAAAACAACAGATTACGAGACACATTTTCCTCCCACGTGTCTGGCTGACTGCTGCCCCCCCCCCCTCCCACTAGCAGCCCTAGTTTTGTATTATAACCTCACTGTATTCGTTTATAATTTTCGCTATAACATTATAGCGTGTCATTTGTGCCAATAATTTTCTAGCACAGGTGACTCTGCGTGGTGGGAGGGGGCCCCCCAAATAAAATTCTGCTTAGGGCCCCCAAGAGGCTCAGGCCGGCACTGTTTAGGGCTACCATCAGAAAAACGATGTGTCCGTCTCAACAATAAACTTTGTGTGACGGTTGTTCTCAACGAGGAGGAATATTTACCGAGCTGTCCAGGGACCCGTTTCCATCGGTGTCGTAGAGGCGGAACATAACTGTGGAGACAGAACAGAAAAAGTCAAGCTGCGGTTCTCTGCGGCCTTTGAAGGGATGTTTAAAAGGCTTAAAGGTTATTTGCGGCGGCACCTCGGCGCCATAAAACACCTTTTATTTTCTCTGTGCCAAAAAACCCAGATCCGGGCAGTTGTTTGCATCTAAACGTTGCAACTTTAAACGGCCCCCCGATTACCACTCAAAGGCGTCACCGTGGAAACGGAAAGGCTCCCGCATCAAGTCGCGGGCGAGCTGCTGACATCACAAGGAGTTGACGTCAGATTGTCGGCCCGTCACGCCACTAACAAGGAGCTAAGGGCCAGGCATAAGCGAACTAAGCGGCTGCTTAGGGCCGCCTCTGGCCACCAGGGGGCCCTAAGCAGCCAGCGAGCCGCGAGCCGGCCCAAGCTGCCGCCGACTTGCCGGCGAGCATTGGGCGAGTTGCCGGCGAACCACGAGCTGCAAGCCGGTGGAAACATCCGGCTGCAAGCAGCCCTAGTTTTGTATTATAACCTCACTATATTCGTTTATAATTTTCGCTATAACATTACAGCGTGACATTTGTGCCAATAATCTTCTAGCACAGGTGACTGTGCGTGGTGGGAGGGGGGCCCCCAAATAAAATTCTGCTTAGGGCCCCCAAGAGGCTCAGGCCGGCACTGCATGCAACCGTCACAGTACTCGACATATTGTGTTATTGTAGTTGTTGTATTATTTTCTAGAGAAGTTACTTTTCTGTTTTAGTTTTTTTTTTTTTTATCCAGCAACACGGGTGAATATCAGCTATTTTGGGGTGAAGGTTACAGAACAACTAAGATTCATTATGAAAGATAAGGGTTGTATTTTATTTAGACCATCAAATGTTTGCATTCAAATTGCTACAAATTGCAAATTGCTTGTATTGAGTCATAAAGCTGTAGACATCAGGGATAAACATGTATTTAGTATCTTTAAAGTAAATACATTTTAGGACAGTGAACTACAGATTTTGACTGCATTTAAATGTAAAACTTTCAATAAGTTGTTTACTTCTGTTTATCTGTTACCAGTTTTCACTTTTACCACTTTGCTCTCTTTCTTTTGTCTGTTTTTCCTAATATCTTGTGCTCATCCTTTTCCTATTTCCTTGTTTTTGTATGTAACTTAATTTGTTCCAAATAATTCAATTTACAAAACATAATTTACTTTTTATGTTTAATTTTACTTTTTTAGGGAACTTAACGTCCTCCTTAAATGTTTTGAAGCAACTTACTTTCTCTTTTTGGTGTCACCTCGTGTTGCTGGTACATTCTTTTATATAAACTGGTTTATTCTGCCATTAAACACTAATTTATATAAACTCCTTAAACAATGGAAACAGAAATGGAGCGAGTTGGTTTTCTCGGCCCTTCTAGTCCATAATTGTGTTGTTTTTCACTGCAGACATCGACACAACATCAGCTCAGAAACCAGAGCAGTCCTCAAACTGTCCAGCAGAGGGAGTCGCCCCCTCAGAAACAACCAGCGAGGGGCTCGGCGTGAGTCGCAAAGAGCTGAGGACGCAGGCGGGGAAATCTTCGAGACGTGGGCCACGGTTCAGATGTGCAGGCACCGCCAGCATCAGTTGAATTATTTATTCACCCTTGTGCTTAACGAGTTCTACGCTACTCAATAATTCAACAGATGGATGAGAATTACTGCAACACAGAGAAAAAACTGATGTCCAATTAGGTGAGGTTACCTAATTAATAACTAATGTAATAAACACAATTAAGAGACATGAACTCTCTCTTTGGAGAAGCTAAGCGAGGCGCTGCAATGATGAAAACAGCAAATGGTGATGACAATTCCAAATAAACGATAGACGCTTTTTGGTTGGAGGCTCAAAGAGCTTATTTCCGTTAAAACTTTCAGAAAAGGACGACAAGAAAGAGTCAGTTTGATTGAATGTTATTGCTAATAAAAGAGGCAAAAAAACACACGGAGGCTGGCCAACTCTGCCTTTTCCTTGCTGGTAGTCTAATTCATGTTTGATTAAAGATTCAAAGGGTTTGGAAGCAAACAGGAAACTAGAAAAAGGGATGAAATGGGATGATGCAGGCCAAGGCTGGGAAGTAAACAAATAATATTTAGCATTGATAGAATTGTCTTCATCGATAAATAGTGAAAAATAAGCCCCCACGTTTACATTATGTATAATTTCAATCAGTGATATATTTTTCTTAAACGTGCCTACCCATTAATAAGACTTTGCCCCCGAACGGTTTTCAACATGACAACATGCAGCTGAGCAAGCTAACAATGCTAACATCGGTATCGTCGTTAGCCGAGCAAAAGTGCTGAATGTAGAAATTGGAGCCTTTCAGTAAACTGCGCTGGTACTTTGTTGCCAGTATATATTGTGTGCAGGTGCTCATTTTAAATGTATACAACCACAACCTCCCTAACCCTAACCCTGCATCACCAGAGAAAAAAAAATGGATGATGATACAGGTATCTTTGACCAAATGTGTAAAAGCTCTATCATACTGCGGGTAACCATAGCAACAGTAGTTCTTCCGGGTGCTGCATTAATAGATCATAGCGGCCCAACCACACAAACCGACTTTCCTTTCGTCCGTGGCTGCGACGTAATTAGGGCCACCACACAGTGGCAAGACTCTTAATATAGATCAGCTCAATATATATGAACGACCTCCGCTTCATCCATTATTTTCTTGAAGCAAAGATACGATCTGAACCATTAATTGTTTTGTCTGGAACCCACGCTGATGATAACACGCTGATTCTGGGCTGAAGACAGCAGCTCTTCCTGATTCGACTCCGAATAACCTGATCGGCTCATCCACTGCGACCATAAAAAAGACCCGGCAAACCGTGGCGCCTGACGTAGTCGAGTTACAATTTATATATAAATAATCTCAATGTTTTGCTCCCCCCAAATATTAATTCATCCCGACTTTCATCCACCCGCTGCGGTTTCGTCCCTCCGGACCACTGACATTCATTCGGCCCGTCGATGCATCAGTTGGTGTTTCTGGCGTCCTTTTTTCTACCCGCATCACGTCACCGAGATGCAGAGAACTGAGCAGAGGGGCCCCACGTGATCTGGGACGACACTCACACTCCAGCTTGTCCTCGGGACGCCCGCCCTCCAGCAGCGAGAGGTAGCACACGATGTCCTTCAGCTGCACCGTCTCCGGAGGCGGGGGAAGGGAGGCGGTCCTCGCCGGGGTCGAGCTGCCTTTGATCAGCTTCAGCCCTGCAGGGGGAACGCAGGAGAAAGGTCAGCGCATCCTCCACGAGGCCTCTGATGTCGGCCCGGTGACCTGCTGGCGCGCGCTTCGGTCACATGGAGTGATCGTTGGTGGGCGGCGCCCGGTTCACCCGAAAATAAAAAAAACAGGGAGTTTAACGGTTACAACTTTTCCACTTTATCTTGTTGTGTTGGTGCAGAACGATTAGGATGAATAAGGGTGCATAGTCATTCCCGTAGCTGGTAGAACCGTTGAAGTTGGGACATTAATGAATCATTTGTCACTACCACGCCATCAGAAATGCAGGATTCTAAAAGAAAGACTTGTTTAATAACGTTTGTGTGCAGCGGTTCTCTTATCAGTGTTGGGGGGGCGGATCAATGAGGCCTTGTCAACACACTCACAAACACACACACACACACAACACTGCACCGATTCAGCTCATCACACGCTAAATGAGGTCAGTGAGTGTACTCGGATTTTATACACTTCAGCTTTTAGCTTTACTTGAAATGTTTTAGTAGAATTTAAAATGAATGTCCAGAATATTCAGGTATCATAGGCCTGACAATACCCACAATTCCCCAATATCATGGTGTAATGTATACGTCAGTGTTCTATCAGGTCACAATATTTATATATATTAGTATGTCAAGTACTGAGTCACACAATTTACAGTTGGACACATTTACAGTTTCACTGTAGCAGCCTCCCTTTTTACAGTAATGTGCTGCTGCGTGTCGTGGGGAGCGGCCTTCAATGCTTCCACTCACTAGGGAGCGTTAATCTCTTTCATCATAAACTCCTCTGATCTCCTGTGCGGGTCCATCTCTGCTGTAGTAACCGAACGGGTAAATGCAAGAAAAATGGATTAAAAGGAAATCCCATTATTTTAATTACAGTATGTGGGCTGTTTTTTTTTTTTCAACCCCAGTAGCTCATTATTTCCGCGGCAACCATCAACCAAATAAGCAAAAACTACACGTGACTGTTGTGCTGTGAACAGACAGAAATGAGTCTCTATCATCTGTGAGAAATTCGGTTTTCAGCCTTTGCTTGTGTTCGATTTCCATCTGCAATTCATGCGACGGCTAACATGAGCGCTGATTGTGCATTCATCAGAGGCATTGGACAGTGTGTGTGAGAAGCCCTGAAAGCCTTGTGTCAAAGTCTATGCCCATATTTGAAAACATATAATAGGCCAAAATCAGGTAGGCCTTTATTATTATTATAATTATTCACTTGAGATTCAAAGAAGAGCGACGTCAAGTGTAAGTGGGGTTTTTTTTGCCTTTGAGAGAAAATGGGACAGTCGGATGAAAGCACAAAGGCTATTTCAACTCCACGTCTCCGTGTTGTTGACATCCAAAAAAGGGAGCAGAATTTTCCCTTTAGTGCCAGTGACTCATCCATCACACCAGAACAAGATATTAGTACAAATGCCGTAAGCAAACAGAACCACGGCCAAGACAATCGGCAGCCGCTACACAACAATCTGCTTCGTGTAGACAAATACACAAAAATGGTTCTGCTTCACTACAAAGAAAGGAAAGCACCCCCCCCTTGTTGAAGTCAAGACTGAGTCACTTCTGTGAGGGACAAAAACTGGCCGTCCGTCAGCAAACAACAGCAGTAATCCGTAGCCACACAACAGCAGCACCAACATCACGGTGGAGGCTTCGTCGCCGCACTCACCGGAGACTCTGGGCCTGTCAGCGGACGAAGGGCCGGGTTCCGGTCCCTTGCTGCTGAACGTCATGAAGAGGTGTCGGCAGAACTCTTCGGGGAGTTCGCTCTCCAGGAACGTCTGCATGAAGACCTTGAAGCCCTCAAAGTCAATGTCCTGAAAGAAACAAACCCGCAGCAGGTCGGAGATCGAGCGCGCTGTCGGTCACGAGGAGCTGCAGTCGCTGCCTGCAGGGCCTCCTAAGGGGCACGGATGATTTGTAATGCGAAGGGTGGTTTGTTTGAGAGGGCGGGGGGGGGGAGGGGGAGAGGTTTGAAGCTGATCTTTATCAAAAGTGTTGCGGAGTTCCTTTTGCAGATTTCTACACTCCGAAAAGATGCCCTGTGTGGTTTGGGCTGTGGGCGGCTGAAGAGCTATTTCAGAGGCTCTCTGCTCTCACGGCTTCTTCCATCGTACTCTCAGGTTGGCTGATTGTTTTATTACTCTGTGAAATGTTGTCTTGGACAAACATTCAATATGTTCATCACTGTTAGTGATAATAGATTTTCTTTTTCACACCAACAATAGATTAGGGAGAAGAGATTACCTGGCTGAGGATGTCCTGCTTCTGAACATGCAGCATTGTGGAAAGAAAGAAACCCATCATGTTCACGGAGGTCTTAAAATGTGCTAAATATCGTTACTCCACCTCTTTTTTAGTTTACCGCTATTTGAACACAGGCTGTTAATTGAAAGAGAAAAAATTTACACGGTATTCACACTTTTAAAAGGTAAGTACAAATATCATGGTGGTGTACACACAATACAGATATAACCATAACACACAATCAAACAGATTCAATCCTTCAAACAAAAATTAGATTTTTAATAGAAAATCAGAGAGCAAAACTTGAAACAAAAATGTCACTGCTGCATTTTTGTAAATGCTCTAAGCAAAGCTTGACTCAAAGCTCAATAAGTGTTATATAATGGAGTATAAACGGCACGCACCTCCTCTGGATTGTACTTAGCCAACACACCGTCTCCATGGAACTCCTGCAGCACATCCCTCAGCTTCTTGGTCGAGTCTGAGGAAAACAAACAGAGGGCAGGTTGTCACTTTTCACCGTGGTGACGGCTTTATGTTTGGAAAGTTTACATTGGAATGTATATTTGGCACTAAACATTCCTTTACACAATAAGGCTTATTTTACGGGTATGGATTTTCTGCAAAAGACATCTCGGTGTCTGCAGAGAGACGAGCAGCAGATTTGTTCATTCGCTTTCCTCCCAAGAGCGAGAGGAGAAGATCCAAATCAATATCCTATCCGTGCAATGCGGACAGGCGCTTTAATTCAGCGTCCCACCGTTATTGTTTTTCCAACCATAGATTTTTTTTTTAAATTGACCAAAATAAACTACCACTAATACTACTAATACCACCACCACGACCCGCTGAGGACAAAACCTTGTTTAGCCTACAAAGACAAACACAGACACGCTGCCTCTATTACTCTATTACTTGCTTAACGTGAGCGTTGAACATGCTAACGTTAGCTAGTTCTGCTCTAGTCAATGTGCTAAGCTAGGCTAACTCCATCATGACCCCAGATCTGTATCTGGGATTATTGACAACTTTGGAAGTAAAACAAGCTGGAAACGCAACATATCATTATCTTTTTAATGAATATGGTGAAAATTCTACACATTTAACGAAAGTTCACTCTTCTTTTAACCTTGATTATAGACACTCGAAATGACCCAAAGTCCAAATTGCATTTTTTAAAGACTAACATAGTTTTAAAAAATGCAATCAATCATAACAGATGTAGATTTTCTGCGATAATTACTACATGCTGCAGAGCGTTCATAAGTCCTGCCGTTAAATCAATTTGCCGCGCAAACAGATACCGGGTTGTAAATGTTACAGAAGCCAATTAAGACGTAAGATATTCCCAAAGGCACTTGAGGGGCCCGGTTCATCTCTCAAACACGCGCCTGCTTAAATTAGCGCTCCACATTAGCCACGTGGTGTCTCACCTGTTCGCTGGCTTGATCAGCACAGGATGTGGATCCCTCGCTCCCATAAAAGCAAGCACCTCTTCGACGTCGCGCTAATGCGCCCGCTCAGCGCGTCGCTGATTGATAAGCAGCAGGTGGGTTTGGTCTCCCAGGTGAGAAGGGAAAATAATACCTTTTCTGTAAACTTGGTGTCACTGTGTTACAGTATGCGACTAGTGGCGAGTAAATTGTTTGAGCTTCGTCTAGAAAGTCTCCCTGATGCATCTGAACACAGATGCATATTTGTTAGTTAGAAGATTAACATTGTACGACTCTTGTGCTGCATTAGATGAGATTTTAACGTCAACCGCCGGTGGAGTCAACTCATTGCCACGCCAACGTGTCAAATACCACATCTTGGCCAGTGACGTGGTGTCAATACCCACCCATGCTTCTGGAAGGCAAAAAAAACCCCACTAGTGTTCGGGTAAATTGGTTTTTGCAAGACGCTGTCACGAGTCAAGAAGTGACGAATCGAACAGCGCCCCCCCCCCCCCCCCCCGGACCAAAGCTCTGTGTAGGAATGTTTATATTGGAGCAATGACAAAGCTGTGGAATATGAGGAATCGCGAATGACAGCGGTTTGTCCAGGTAAAGCAAAGAAACACACAATAGACGCAGCATAACTCACCTTTAAACCGTGCAGATGTACATTACGCAATAGTGCAAACAGGCGAGTTATGTAAAAATGATATCAGAGTCAATATGAATGACTCTGTACCTTTGACTCTTGAAGAAATAATTTGCTTCACATTGGAGTGTGTCATCATCAATATTGACCATGAATACACATTGTATATACAGCGCGCCGTCCATGCAAAATCATTATGTGGCAGGGTGATAGTGAATCCTCTGATTGCGTGCACGCTCAGCATCACACAGCGCTTTCTCTCAGGGTAATTATTTAAGCATTGTGTGGCACACAGCGATCACAAGGGGAGCCTCACCCCGTGTTCTTTTTAGGTATGCATTAATGTGTTCTTTCCCTATAAAAGTAAAATAATTGTCCCTCTAGCAGCACTCTGCTATACACCTCTTAGCCAAATATATCAGCTGAATAGAAAATCTAATTGTTGTGAGGCAGATCTTTGGTGCCACAGCTATTAAAGTGTTACATAAGCGTGCGGCGGCTGCCCTTGATGAGAAGGAAGCTAGAGCTACAGTAGGAGGCGAGATGAAGAGTGAGGCGAGGAGGGAAGGTGAGGCAACGTGATGCTTATTGTTGCTCCGCGGAGAATGGGATATTTTATAACCTGTTGCTGCGCAGCGCACAAAGAGTCGCCCCGAGCTCGTTGAAACATGATTATCCAAATCCATCTAGCGTGCACACACACACACACCAAGACTTAAACTCACTCCTTCCGCCTCACTTTTTTATTTCGTTCTATTATGTCACAAATTCACGATACAGCATTAGGCACCGTGTCCCTGGAACTGGTTTAATTCGCTTCCTTAGCCATCCACAAAAAAAACACTCATAAATACACAGGAGAAAAAAAACAGTACCTAATTGCCTTCTAAGTGCATCTGCCAGAGAGAGCAGGGGAGTGAGGAACAATGTTGTCACGAAGCACAGAGCAAATTGAGGGTAGAAACAAGAAATCCACAGTGAAAATGATTCCTTTATTGAGATTCATGCTCGCTGAAACGCCTCGAAGATGTTGTGCTCGACACGGAAAATAGCTCTGAAATGTGTTCCGCCGCGGGTTGCAAAAAAGCACTTAGGAATCTCACGAAAGTCGGGGCACCTAAGGGCTCTGATCTACCGCTAGCGCCGTCGTCTGTCTACGAACGATTAAACGTGGAAAAGAAACGTTTTTTGCGTAGGCGGCGCCCAGAAGGCCCCGCGGGCCTCAGTCATATTTTCCGTCCCTGGTACCGGTTGAAATGATGAAATGTGTCAACATCTCGGAGCGGAACATAAACTCCCGGCGACCAGAGCGCAGTCTAGTGAGCAGAGGAGCCGTTTGTTGAGGCTGCGAATGAATCATTGAGAGCCGAAGCGGCGACGCACTAAACGCTGCGCACGTTCAGCTTCCCGCCTCGGCGAGACGAGCGTCGCTGCGCAACGTCAACGTCGCATCATTAGAGGGGACAAGATGTTAAGAGTGTGAGAGAGAGAGTTTGGTGGTGCTGCAGTCGCACACAGCGGCGTCTTTGTCTTTAACTCGTGGGGATTGATGCTGTCGGAGAGAAGTCGTGTCTCGTTCTGTTGGCGCGTCCCAAGTTTGACCTGTATAATGGTAACAATCACAGACGTTAAACTTACACTGGTTGATAATCTGGCCTGTAGGTTGTTAAAAAAACACCACTGATATCCAGTAGCCCGTAAATAGCCTTTCGTAAAATGTCCTCCGCTTTTGGTCTCCACCAGCGGCCAGTCACAAGCCGGGTTTGTCTCGGGCGTAATGCAGCGCTCAGTAATGTACGATTAACAGTCCATAAAACCCAGCTGAAAGAGTCAGAGGAAATGCAGATCTCTTTGATCTTTTTGTGAAGGTTTCTGTCACGACGAGCAAACTTTAAATTAAACTTTCGATACGTTCTCAGTTTAGTCACCGGCTTCAGAAAGTCCCTAAATGGAAAGGTCGGCTTTGTTCGGCTCAGCAGGGGTGGAAGATTTGAAAACGAGATTAGGAGTCAAACAATATTTGTAGCAGATGTTGGTTTAGAGCCGAGCGTCTTGAACAGCTGCGAGAAAACTCCCGCGGATAATGAGGCATCCTCGGGAGAACACGATGACACGCGCGCAGCGTCATTACATCCCAGTCAGACTCCCAACGCAGAGAACAGCGCACCTACTCACACTGAGTGTACTCCTGGAGCAGGGCGAATTCAGCCGGGGTCAGCGTGACCCATTTCTCCTGTCCGCTCATGGTGCTCAGACCTCGTACCGCCGTCCGCTGAGCATCCCCTCGGGCCTCCGTCAGCAGCACACGGCGGCGGTGGGTGGGGGCGTAGCACGCTGGAAGACAACAGCAGACATCAGCCACCGCATGATGCACGTGAAGGTGAGGACACACGGGGAGGAGGAGGAGGAGGAGGAGACGCATTTCCAAAGTCAGTCCCACATGTCATTTTATCTCTTTCTCCTTTCAATGCCTGGCAAAAAAAAAGGACCAAATGCTAAAAACGGCCCCCGTGTCAATTGATTGATTTGATGCGAAGAATTTTCTCTAAATTTCCCGTATCACATTTGGGACCTTTATGCAATTTATTTAATGAATATCTGGAAGAAAAAAAAAAATTAACAACGTATCCGTGGAACATCGACCTTCATCATCGTGACGGAATGATGCACTGAACTGAACTACCACTACTGAACAATCAAGTAAATCCTCCAGACGTTTAAATGTAGGGTTACTGGATCCTCCATCATATCAGAAGGTGGAAAACTGTCATTCGATTTGTCATTAGATAGAATAAAATAAAAATATGTATTGGTTCACTGTACTAATTAGAACGTCACAGATGATTGGATTTGTCGATCTTGCTTTCCCTCTTGGGCAAGTGTGATTAGCGTAATGGTATGTTTTGTGTGTAGTAACTCAGACATCTGTGTGTGTGTATTTGTGTGTGTGTGTGTGTGTGTGGGTGTGTGTGTGTGTGTTACATTGAAACATTTTGCCCCAATTACTGAAACGGTGGATCAACAAGTGGTGATGTTCATTCGTGTGGAGGATGGATGTCTTCCTTTGCATGCAAATAATAAGCATCCTGCGCTATAGGGTGAGGTATAAATGTATCTTAATTTACTCTGGCGTGCGTGTGTGTGTGTGTGTCTGTGTGTATCCATGCTGTAATACATGAACAAGCAAAACAATCCCTTGGTGCCATGTTTTACCTTGAATAGAAGGTTAAATCCGTGAACAAAAGCAATAAAACTGATGATGCGTAGAGTAATTATTTTGACATACACTTCATGAATTAAAGGGATCGAACGCTTTGTGCAGCCGCCGGTGTTTGTGTGCGCAGGGTGCGTGGGGACCGGCCTCCCGCACAAAAAACTTCTGCCGCTGGAGCCGAAGCTGCACAAAGAGAATCCCTGTTTTGAGTTGATACCACATCTGATTTTGGCACTGTTGTCAGTGCTGTCAGTGTATTCCTGCACGCACAAGATCACAATGCTCGACTGGCATCCTTTCAAGACCCAGAGTCCATTTACACACCAGCACACCTCGTACTCCTACTGCATTCAGCGTGGATCCTCGCGCTGTTACGCCACAGGGACAGAAGATGCGAGCACAGAGACCACTGACACACACACACACACACACACACACATTCAGAAGACATTGGCCAGTGCGACACGCCACCATCAACCAGATGCGGTTTTCAATACGAAGCTCACCTGCCGCAGAGCCGGGGTTTACCGGCAGCAGAGGATGGAGGGGGCGGGGGGTGGGAGTGAGTCCTCCGGGCAGATGTTTGCAGATGCAGATGTCACATTCCCCGTCCGCCCCGTCCCTCCTCCGGGTGTCCTGTGGGAGTTGGTAGTCAGATGGAGTGTGAACCCCCGTTCATCAGAGAGAGGAGACGATGGAGCAGCAGCCCCGTGCGCCGCATGTCTGTGTATGAGTATGTGTATGTGGAGGGTTGCTTGTTTTTCGCAGTGTCTCTTCAGAGCGGCATCGGATGTGTGGAGAGAGAGAGAGAGAGAGAGAGAGAGAGAGAGGGAAGGAGAGGAGGGAGAGAGGGAGGGAGAGAGAGGGAGGGAGAGGGAGGGAGGGAGGCGGGGGGACGGAATTATCCAACACTGCACTGCCTGCGATCATCAGTTTCCATACTCCCGCTTGCCGGCGTCACGTCTCTCCATCCCTCCCCCCTGTCTCTCAGGTCCTCTCTCCCCCTCGCCCCCCTGAAGAAAAAAAAGAGAACCCCGAGGTCCTACGCTCTCTTGCGTTCTCTCGGTCTTCCTCATCTCTCTTGTTACTACCGCCTCCCTCTCGCCCCCCCTTCCTTTCACACCATCCCTCTACAGCATTAGCATTCAACGAGACAGGCGGTACGTGCAGCAACCTGTGGGCTGAGAAGAGGGCGGGAAAGAGAGAAAGAAAGACAAGAGAGGGAAGGCAAGAGAGAGTGATGGGAAAAATGTAAGAGATGTATGTAGAGTATGAAGATCATGCAGGGAAACAGGATCTGTGTCTTCCCCCATTTTGGGGACATTAAGGAGATGGAGTGCCTTCACACACAGAAGGTACACATACGTGTTTAACAGTGGGATCAAATGCCTTGGGTGTTGTTGAAATCTCTTAAAAAGATGCAAAATCATGATGATTCCAAAATCTCAATATTCTCCTTTGCGCAGAATACACGACAGTGTGAGTTTCAAGATGCATGAGGCCCGCCTTTGGTTCTGCATCAGCTTGACAGGTGTCGCTCAAAAACAAACAAAAAAAATTCCATTTACTCACTGGATTAAATAACCTTTTGTTCGCATAGTTAGATTTCTAGGTGGAAGTCGTGCTTGAGGCAACATGTGTTCATCCATCATTAATATTCCAAACTGGGTCGTTGACATTTCAGGCAGCTATCGGACACTCGCGTTAACACAGAGATGCACAATGAGTGCAGATGTGGAAATGAGCTCAGATCCCTTTAGCAATCGATAGTACTGAGTTCTGGGGTTAGAGACCTTGCGTCGACACACGCGAGATGGAAGAAATCTCACCAGTGCAAAAACAACGAGAGAAGAAATGAGACAGCGAGAGTACGACGGCGTTTTAGCGATTTGGAGTCATCGTGTTCCGTTAACAAAAGAAGGAACATGATCAGCTTCTCAGCGCAGTTACATTAACATGAAATGGATCAGTAAAGCTGAAAAGGAAATCAATAAAACAGAATATTACAAAAAAACGTATTGTTTTTGTAAGCACTCATTCAGGCCTTTTGGTGGCGTCATGACCTTAAAGCGAGGATGTATCTTAGAAACTCTCATATACAGATTTATGTATTCATTTAATAATACATAGTTGTTCATCGTTTGGGGAAAAAGAAGACGAATGAGTAACATTCTGCCGCGCCGTCGATCTTCAGCCCGACATTTGAAGCTGCACCAGCGGAGCTGCTGTACAGTGTAAACGAATGGCTTTGTAGATCGTTATGTTCACGGGACGACGCTTGCGCGGGAGACGTAAAGGTTAATCCATAATCGTTACTGCCGTGCTGTTCTGCTCCTGAGACACATGGCTGTAAAGGATTGGAACAGACCCATTCACCGGCCCACCTTTAGACAACCTTTACATTGACCAATGACCCAGACGGGGGCGGCGTGCGGGTGGGCGGCGGCCGACCCGGCGTGCGAACGAGGTTTGTGTTTCGCCGCGGCCTCCAGGCTGTGAGCGTGGGTCGTGTGCGTGTTTACATCCGTGTCACAGGCGGTCAAAGTATCGACGAGTCCGTCACACGCCGACTCTGCCCGCGGGTATCCAGGGTGACTTTCGTCTGCCAGAGGAGGCTCGTGTTCTGTTCAGTTCAATCTGCAAATAAAGTAAATTAACTATCACGCCTCGCTAAAAACCCTCCTTGCATCGGTGTGAAGTCGTGCTTCCGGTGACTCGCTGGATGCTGTTCCGTATTTGGTGTTGGTGGCCCGTCAGATAACGCCATGACGCACTGGATGCCCATGACGCACTTGCGTCTCGCGTCACTTTTCAGCCGGTCGTTACTTGCATGTCGACAAAATATTTGTACCAGATTATTTTTGTTAGGTAGCTGCCCATTAGATAAGCGATGTGAGGAATCTGCCCGTGTTCACACAAACAGAGACCGCATCGGTACTCGGTAGACTTTCTCCTACGTTCTCACATCTGTCTGCAATTGTTACAAGGTCATACAAGGTCAATACGATGTCATGTAGTGACCATGTGATGGGTTTACGTTCGAATAAGACTCATACCGATGCGAGAGGGAGCGTAGCTTAGGAGTGAGCACAGGTTGAGGTTTTCTGAGCTGTAAAAAAACTCGAAACGCTCTGTTACGCTGGAGGAAATTGTTTGTCAATACTGGTGACTCCTATTAGTTTGAATAGATCCTTCGAGCTATTGTTAAAATGAAATGTTTATATTGAGTGTGAAGGTTTGTTAGAGCTTGTGTAGTATTTAAAGAAAACTAAAAAGGATAGTTACATTGTCATAGGAGAAAATTGTGAAAATGAGCATTAAAACCTCAAGAAAAGTCAGATGTCATTTTTCCATTAAAAAATGATAATTTCAGGTTGGAAGGTTTCCTTCCTCCAATGGTTAATTAATTCTCATAATAACTAATAGGCCGAATATGTGTGAAATATTGGCAAAAATACGTGCGAGATTGACTTAAAAACATGAAGTGGCAACTTTGGTGTGGACAGTAGCCAGAACCCTCTGCTGTAAGAACAAGTACCCTGCTATGTGAATCAACAATAAAACTCCCTAAGAGCCAATCAAATCACACCTTGTTACTACTCAGAAGAGAGCTGCCCCATGTCACCCACCCCCCCCCCCCCCCCACCCCCACCCCCGACTGTCACAGCAGCTCGTAGCACATATATCAATTCTACCCCACTTCTGGCTCTCTGCGCTATAAATAGAAGCGTGCAGAGTAGCGCAGAACACAATGCATCATAATGGGACCATTATGTAAGGTCCCGTCCATCGACACAGCTGACCCATCGAACTGAGGCCACTATGAGGCTGACTGAATATTAGACCAAACCCAAAAAAAGTGCACAGCACACACACACACAACACACACACACACACACACACACACACACACATGCATACACAGACATGCCAATCAAACCGACTATAGGACAAAAAATGGAATGTATGATGCTTTGGTGACTTCCTTTAAATATAAGAGAAACTCTTCAAAGCCACAGTTTCGTGACGCGTGTGACCTCATCGGCGTATCGTGGGAAGAGAAGAGTTTGATTATATTACTCGAAGTGTAATTTACGTGACCGGCTGAAGACTAAAGTCACCGTGTGTGGGCTCAATGATCAATTATTATGTTGACTATATAAACAGTTTCTGTTGCCATGGCAACTGCACCAATACTTGGTACATGTTGTATGCCTTCGGATGCAGTTCACTGAAGCAAGGTAAATTCATTTAAATCAACAGAGTAAGTTCTATGGAAAACCCTTTGATGGTCTCCCTAATAGATCCTACAAACGGTGACTTCAATCATTCATTCACACACAACATGCTCGTTCAGAGACGCGTGCCCATCATCCACACCTGTTGAGAGGGTCGAGCCTTCAGGGCGACCCCGTCCGTCGCTGCAAGGACGTGCAGAAACACTACATGACGCTCGAGCATCGCACAGACCTCGTGCACGTGAGAGCCACAGACATGCTGGAGGAAGCAAAGCCAACCGCATCGCTTCAAATCAGAGAAAAGGTTTTTGATGAAATTGTTTCTGAGAAATTCACCGATGCCTTTTTCAGAGGGTGCAGAAGCTTTTGAGAAGCTCCCGTTAACGCGGCCAGGATGAAGTAACTGCCGCTTTGCTTTCGGCCTCTCTTATGTTGCAGCGAGATCAAATTCCCATCGACGGCCTCATTGATCGTCTTTCTTGGGCCGCATTTCCGAGTTCCATTAAGCGAGACCCCGGGCAGAATTCCCTCACTGCCTATTAGTAGGATTTCTTGTGAAGGTTAAGGCCATATCCGCCCCCTCCGGGATCAATATTTCAGCTGCTTGACCTGTCGGTAGATTGTTTCTTTAACAGAACAGATCGTTTATAAAGCAAAGAACCCTGCATATGCACAGGATTCGAATCTTTATATTTGCCAGAGAATATTGAACCACGGTTTACCTTGATAGTTATTAGGGACTTTAGATAATGACTTAATACTGTGATGCAGAAATAGGCTCCAGGGAAGTCTGAGACTAACAAGAGTCTAGACTAACATCTAGAGTCGGCTCTAACAGGACAGCGATGCTACAAGTGCTATGCATTGCTTTAGCTTAAAATATAGTATATAAAATGTGTCTTATGTGCTAATAGCTAAATATATGTGAATGTGCTATTAGCCACTTGCAGGAATACAAAATGACCTGAAACGTCCTTACAGTTGAGTTTTGATGCTGTTGTATCTTGTATGTGTTGGTGATAACTGATCCAACCTTTCCTCCATTCCTCCTTTCCTCCCCAAACACAGTGTAAGAATGAAAGACTGAGCCGCTATCAAATGTCACCTGATGAGCTTTGGATCATTTGCGTGCGTGCTATGTCCCCACTTGGGAATCATTGCAACGTTACGCATCAGGGGCAGTCGACACGTCAACGCATTAAAAAAAACGGGTGAATTAGTGTTTGTGCTTTAACCGGCATGAGCAATGCGCTTTCCTATTCTGCAACAGGTGTGGACGGAGCATTGGGTCAAATCTTTTTTTGGAGCTAGTAGTTTAGTTGGCTCGCTAATTCCACCATTTGTTCGTGCAACACTTACATATTAAAGCGGCAAATATGTTAACATGTAGCTTTTCAAAATAGCCTTTCCACTAGCTAATGCTAATTATGAGCATAGCGACTGTTGGCGTGATTGGAGTCCGCCTAACGGCTGTGAGAACAAAACAGTATGAACCCTTATCATTTTGTCGATTTGAGTTCCCCCACGAGGCCCGGACGTGTGCATGCTAGTGATTCACGTTAGCTCAAGCTACGTCTCATTAGCACTAGCGCCTGGCAGTCTTATTAAAATAGTAACGGCTGCTCTCCACTGCCTCCAGATATGTTTGGAGGATTACGTTGACCCTGTAAAGTCGTTGTGGTGGTTTTGAGGAATTGTATGTTTGCTTACACGCCTGGTACTTGCATTCACACGCCAATCGTCCCTGTGTATCTTATTGGATAAGTCTGGTAGGTCAGTGAGCCAAACATGAGCGTTCCGTACATTCGTATAGTAGAGCGACGCCATCGGTGGATCTGTTCCAATGAAGCATGAATAATCAAACACTGTAATTCAGGAATTACAGTCATTAACATAATCTGCGTAGTTATGATTGCTACATCATTTCACAAAGATATTAATATTTTCATATATGGATGTGAACAAACAGAATGCGATGAGGCCGTTTTATTCATATTTACTTACTGAGTTGCTTACTTTAGTTGATAACAGCTCCATCTGCTGTGGACTATTTGTCACTCCCACACAAGACCTGGAGGTTGGGAGGAGGAATTCATACGGAGAATCTGTTGTCGCGACAAACTGTACAAACCCCAAAGGTTTCATTCTGTTTATATCGCCTTTTTTTTAAGAATTAAAAATGGGGAGCCAAAAGTTTCAATTTCTTTTAATTGCAAGGGAAAATGGAAAACAATGTACGGAAGACTATTTGTTGTCCAAGTCAAAGGTAAAAGGCAATATATATCTATATATTATTCTGTAGTTCAGGGGATATACAAAAGTGTTAATTCATTAGTACTGAAATTCGCAGCGCTGAAATGATACAGTTTACAAAAATTACACAAAAGACAAAATTAGTTAATTTGATGAATTACCTTTGCAGCATCTTGTCTCACTGACAATATCTGTGTTAAAGCTTTATTCAAACACAATGTTACTGTTGGATACAATGAACAAATGGTTCTTAACACGGTGTTAACAGTGATTAAAAACACCTCGCTAATGTAATCCTTTCAACTTAATAAGGCAGCAGATGAAAGCCAGCCTCCGGCTAACTCTGGCAGTCGGACTGTTGATTGGAGTGCAGTGTCCCTGCACAGTAAACCAGTAAGACCAGTCAGTGGGCCTTCTTCTTCATGCCGAGCAGCTGGGCGGAGCTCTGCAGAGCCCAGAACAGCAGCGAGAGGGAGACAAAGGCCTGCACAACGGCGACAGAGAGAGAGAGAGAGAGCGCGTTAGCGGCAGACAGGTTCCCCCGTGAGGGATCAATGCGGCGGCCCTCTCCAGATGTGAAGAGGAGCGCAGTTCGCTCAGGTGGTGGCGAAGAACGGAATTGCTAAAGTATTTGAAACAATCAAACTTTGAAGAGTTTTGAAAATCTGCTCTGAAGACGTCGAAAGTGTTTTTGTGTGTCTCCCAGAATGTGATTCAGTTTACGATCACAGAAAAACCGCAAAATGATCCAGTAACATTAACCAGAAAACCAAATTTAAGTGATCATCAAAATATCTGATCGTTTTAAGTTTTAGAAATCTGAAAGTGGCATCCCGTTTAACAGTTTCTTCCCCGTAGTCACCGCAAACATTTAATAGTTGATTATGTCGATTTGTTGGAGCTTTCTTTTCTATTTAATACGGCTCCTCCTACTTTTAGGAGCTTTCAGATTTTTTTTTTTAACATACTTAGAAATTATTAAACTTTTGTGTTCATATTGTGCAACACAACCACAAAAATATGTAGCACTATTAATTAGACCCAAATGTTCGTTCCACTGGAGACTAGATTGAGCATTTTCCAAATCGTAAATGTTGAGAAAAAAGTTTAACGGATTTTCACAGCCCAAAGAGAAAACCCAACATAAAACGTGTGACCGGTATCATTTTCAATCTGTCAACGCGGACGCAAAACCCTGGAAGTAAATCTGTAATTGAAAGAAAACAGTGAGGGACGTCGGCCTCGGGATGCTGCAGAAAGTGGGCTCGGGGGTTAAGGAGCCGGTCTTCTCCCCTGACGCTCTCGTGACGGGGTCAAAAAGGTCACTCTCAGAGAGAGAGAGAGAGAGAGAAAGGTGGGAGGGGAGGGGGACAACGCCTGACACCGCCCTCCCCTCCACCCTCCCCCCTTCCATCCACCCCCGGGCGGCGCTCCGGCCCATAAACCTGCTTCCTACATCGCGGCTCAAGCCAAAACCAGACCGCTGTCCATCACTGGCAAAACGGCCTGATGGGAAAAAAAAGCAACGTTTCCTCCTGGACATGCAGCTGTTCTCCTCAGAGAGAGAGAGAGAGAGAGAGAGAGAGAATAATGCAGAGTTCTTTCTGCCTTTTGACCTCGCAGTGCCTGAAAACAGACTCACGACTGTAAAAGGGCAGCGTGTCGACTCTAGAAACAGGCCAACTGATGGAGGCAGCTTCCTAGTGGGCCGGGTCACATCTCGAGATCCGATCTCCACTGTTAAAAATGATTTAACGCAGGTCGTTTTTTAAAACATTTTTCTTTTATTTATCTATATTTAATTGGAAAGTTACATTGACACTAATCCTCAACTACCCAGCAGAATTAAGAAGAATAAGCACAGCTCACTTTAACTTTAATTACCGATCAGGACCCTGAAAGAAAACCAAAGTACTAGAGACTGTAAGTCACCGGACGAAGCCGCTTCACAACCTGCTGCTCCTGATTTAAATCCACTCAATACAATACAAGATGGCTGAAAGTATCATTTAATTGCAAACAAACCCCGACGTGGGATTACGGATCCGAGGGGGCTGCGCCCTGTTCGGCAGTAGAGGGACGGATCGGGAATCGGGCAGAACCTCGCAAATCACGTTTCGGTTCCAGCCGAGCGAAACGCGCCTGAAGTTTCTATCAAAGCCGCATGTCGGGCCAAAGGAAGGGCACCCATGTGACTCTCGCTGCCATCTCCCATACCCGTTCCACCCCGCCGCGCTGCGTTTTAATGGACTCTGTAGGAAATCCATGTGGGACGGATTACATCGTGAAGGGGAAGCGGGTTTGATCGTCTACAAATAAGCACCGCGGCCAGACAGCAGCGGCTCCATAAGTAGAGATCTCAGCAAATCCACTCACACTCACTTTGTTTTGGCCAGAATGTACTTTTCTCTGCCTCCTTGTTCTGATTATTTCTCTTTTTTACGCTCTTTCACTGTGCAACACTTCTTCTGACCTACTTTGACATGGCAGCACAAGAGTTCACATGCGTCATTTAGCTCCATAGTCGTGCGTATTGCCGGTAAGGAACAGCAATATGGGACACAGTGGGCCGGTGTGACTCCAGATGGCTCGCTGGCTGTCTCTCATGAGAGGGACGCCGCGCTCCCTTTGCCGTTAAGGTATCATCTCTTTTGCAAGGCATGTGAAGTGAAGACAGAAAAAAAAAATGAAATAAATAAGGATTTGGACACTTTTTACAGTTTTTCCATATGCAAAACATAGAAAGCAACAAATAATATGATACGATCAAAGCTCCATTGACAGAAAAAGTTATTTCACCTGGATCATTTTCACAATTCACTCAAACTCAAAGGGAACGAACGAAAACTCAGACTTCCTTCCAGTGTTGCTCCGATCAGTGATTGGTTGAAATAAGCCCAAAGATAAAGTTAGATGTGAAAAGAAACAACCGTGATGTGCTCCTAAAAGCTGGCGGACTCCATTAGGAGAAACATTCATTTTCACCTTATACACAACAGAAAGTAAATAAAAGTATTCCTATACTTCCTTAGACTAACCATTATTTGTGACAGTTTGTAAAAGAGTAAAAGACACGAAAATAGAAGTAACCAAGGGAACATTTCCACTGCAAAGGAACTGAATAGCCGCTTCATTCTTTTTTCCCCAAACCAGTGTTTCATTGTTCTAATATCTTGTCAACACGGTTCTAAATCTTTTACCTGACAACAGTGAAATTCGGGCTCCTCAAGGTTAGATTATTGAAACCCTGACTAACGGGCCATCTGCAGCTCCGGCATGGAGATATCTGCGTCGACCTTCGAGAGCAACGCCGGTCCCCTGCGGAGCCCCTTCAAAGGGCAGTAGGACGGGTATAAAGCACCAAGCAGACCCTCCCCACACTGCAGCCTGCAGCGGGTTAAACGTGGCACCGACGCCTCGCCGCTCTGAAGCCGGAGCTGCAGCTGCGCTCGTGATTGAAATGAAAACAAGGCAGAATGGCTGCTGTCAGACGTGTGATATACGACCTGTAATGGGACGTTTCCAGAGCTCCGTCTCCATATGGCTCCCTACAGCCCCCCAGATCTGGACCCAACGGTGTCGGAAAATAACGTTTAGTTTTGAACCTGGCTGCAGGAGCGTAGTGGGCGGAGTACTGGATCGGTGACAGTAAACCATATTTAACACTTTTTTTTTTTTATCCTGTTTGATTTAAAGATACGAGAAGCGAGAAAGAGACAAACAAATAGCTCTGCTCATTTCTCTCAGAAAGAGTTTGTGTATTCTTTTATTTTAAGGAGAATCTGTCTTTAAAGTAAAGAAAGATGACGGATTTAACATGTTTGTTACAATAGTTGAAGTTATTTAAGAGACACGGATAGCACTGTAACTTTACTTAAACATTCATGTGCATACATGAAACACACAAGTGTATCAGCACACACATAATATAAAAACCCTTTTGAAAACACATGTTCTACCAAGCAAAAATACCTGCACATATGTACAGTATGTACAAACACACACACACACACACACACACACACACACACACACACAAAGAGGACTTCCTGTCTGTTTCATTATGAGTCTGGGTTGGACTCAGGAAGGATACGCGGACCAGCTTAATGTCCCACCAGGGAGTTAGAGTAATGCCTGCTATGAGACAGGCATTACACACATGCCATGAGAAATATGGCCACCACACTCCCACACACTCCAACACACACACACACACATAAAACTCATGTGAAATGGCATATGTCGGACAGTGAAAGTGTAGCCAAACACAAAGTGTCCTGCCGACGAGCCAATTTAAAACGATAAAGTCATTGTAGAGGTTTCCCTTCTCACATCTGCTGCTACGACGGAAAGTCCCGTGTCACGACAACGACGACTCCTCCTATCGATCCACTCGCTGTCACAGAAACCTTCCCACTGTGGAGTTTCGGTGCCAACGCGTTTGTGCGGCTAGAGGCTATCACCGGCTCGGCAATGCGTTTACACAACAACAAACACGCCGAAAGAAGACCCAGTGCCTAATTGGAGTGGATTTGACTCCAGCAATGAAACAGGAAAAACCTGTTAAAGAATAAAAATGTAGCAGCCAAAGACAATAATTCAACCATGAGGAGGATAGGCAGGAGCTTGGAGAGGAGGTTCAGAGAGGGAGAACGAGGCCTTCGGGAGTCAAGTATAGAGCACGAGGTTCAGAGCACAAGAAGCAGCAGCAGGACGATTCCATTCATTCCCTCAAAAACAAAAAGACTTCTGCAGCCAGGAGCAGCTGAAGGCAGGAGTCGTGTATAACACAGGTTCTGAGGAGCCAAAAGGCTCGAGCCGTCAGGTGGAACAGTTCATTTGCACATCATTTGCATCAGCAGGAACAGCTGTCGCTTTCCAAAGCCGTAGAGTGGGAAGTGTGGACAAGGAAACCACACAAAATGTCGGTTTGTTAAAAGCTGCCTGTCTCTATTGTGCAGCCGCTGCGTAGCTCTTGTATTCCACTTGGCTCATTGTTCTTCCCATCTTTCAAAGTGGGTTTGCCACCTATCTGCCAGTATGTTCTTGTACATCAGCGCGAGAGGATGTGAAAGGGTCCGAGGCGTCATCAACAACAACTAATATGAATGAACTATTAATGCTCATTAAAGGGTGAAAGCTTGAGTTTGAATTGGTTTCTCACTCAGGGAAACCCGACATGAACAGGAAGCGAACGTTCAGTTGTTGTCAGATCAAAAGTCCTCCTAACAAATACAGACCATTGGACAATTGATTTCTTCGCCAATGCAGACGGCCTTCAGTGTCGGAGGTCTGTGTTTGACGGCGGCCATTTGCAATTGGCCGATTCTGTAACTCCTGGCAGCCGTAGACATTTTCCAGCTCACTTCAGAAAAAGACACCGAGGCCCCGGACGATTGCGAAGAAAAGGATCACGAGGAGTTTTCTTTTACTACATCAGATGTGTGATTGTTAGCCAGCAAGCCAACGAGCGAGGCAGAGAGGGAGATTAATGAACCGGAGTGCGGAGTGACGAAAGCTCGCGCCGCAATAAAGACCTCCAAATGAATCCGCCGCGCCGTCATTCAGAGCCACTGCGACTGATTTCACGGTGAGATTTTTTGAGTTCTCTACATTTGAATTTCATGAAGGCCTTTTCACCGTTGGTTATGCTTTGGATTCCGAAAAAATGGGAGTCGCAGTTCTGTGAAAGGTGGAAGAGGAGAAACGGCACTGTTAGAAAAGAAAAGCGGTCCGGTTCAATCAAGTTCACGTGCTGGCTCAGAGGCCGTTTCATAAACTGGAAGACTGTTGTGTTTCACCCATGAATTAAAGCACAAATAGGAAGACAAATTCAGAAGAAATTCAGCCTCGGCCTCAGAAGCTCAGTCCCTCGGAAGCCAAACTAAACACTGCACCAGGGCCCCCAAAGGGCCAATTGCGCTAAGATTTCCAAAGCTTTACCTGGCAAGTGGTTTGACAACATAAACCAAGCGGTTACTCTTTGACGAGCAAGATCCCCTGCACATTGAGTGATAATATTTCACACTGTGTACTGTCGACCACCCCGCTGTTTACTCCCTCTTTTCCTTTTTTTTTTTTTTCAAATCCCTGCGTTTGCTCCCTGGGAGGAGATTTCCTCTTCTTTTTCCATTCCCGCGAGCTCTCGGATGATGTCATGCTCACAAGAGTTTCCATCGCTCCGAACAATCCAGCTAAACCTCAGGGCCGCTTCTCGCTACCACACATTCCTGCTGCAAAAAAAAAAAAGAAAAATAAAAAAGAAAGGAAAAAAGGAAAAGAAAAAACAGCTGCTGCCGCGTCGCACCTGGAGATTCGGCGGGTGAAGCGACGCCCTCTGATAACGGCGACCTTTCACCTCGCGCCGGTCTTATCTGCCGGCTCGAGGCTGCGAAAGCGGGAAAGAGTTGGGGGGGGCGGGATTTGCAATTTCGGCAGACGAATCAGGCGACGTGTCGCAGATGGAGCGGCGTTGGATGTGAACTTCACAATATTGTTATGACCTCTTTCACAGGAAGTGGCTCGTTTCAGCTTGGAAATCACCGTCGGCGCAGAGATGAAATGACGGAAAATCTAATAAGGTGGGAAAACAGTTGAGTTTTTAAAAAAAAGTGTGCTTTGAACCGTACATAATTACTCAGATTTAGATTTGCTCCTCAAGTGTCAAACTTGCGTGAGACAATTTTCGGAGGCATTCCAGGTTAGGAGCAAAACCGGGAATGTTCTCAGGCCTTTTTATTTTTACTTTACAGAGCCAAAAAGGAGAGAGAGGACATTTTCCTTTCCGTTTGGATTTAAACTAAGAAACTGTCTCTCTCTTTCTGCGCCACAGACAGGTGTATTTTTATGAGCTCTCCTCTTACATCACTGTGACCGTTTGTGGAGAAGAGCTGTCTTCATTACTTTGGGATATACAGCGTCTAAGTCCTTCTGCTCGGGGCTAACCAGCCGCCCCACACAGCATCGCGACCACGTGTTGCGTCATTACAGGCCAGACACACACACACACACACACACACACACACACACACACACACACACACACACACTAAGGCATTATAACGCAATCAGATTCTATTACTCTCCACACCCCACATATACGGTTAAAGTCTAAAACCCTGAAATTATGAATTATTAATTGTCCAGAGATGAAACGATGATTGATTACAGACCAAAGATGCTGTCACACAAACGCACACACACACCAGCTACGTCTCGCCTTCCTCATGTGCACGTGTGGGAGGGGGGGGGGGTTGGGTTTGGAGAGAGAGAGAGAGAGAGAGAGAGAGAGAGCGAGAGAGAGAGAGAGAGAGAGAGCGAGAGAGAGAGAGAGAGAGAGAGAGAGAGAGAGAGGCAGCCCTGGTTTACAGGTCAAGCCTGTAGCTTTACAAGGGAAATCTCCAGAGCCACTATAAATACCACTGGGAGCTTTAAGGGTGCAGTATATCACACCGCTGGGTTTGGAGGACCACAAACCAACTGATTTTTTTTCTTCTTTTTATCCCCCCCCCCCCCTCCCTTCCCCTCAGCCCCCCCGCCGCCCACCCCTTTCCCAACTGCACAGTCGCATGGGCATGAATACAATTAAATGTGAATTTCCCTTCCTTTCTATTCAAGTGACTGTTAATTGATTGGCCCGACTTCAAAACACCCCCCCACCTGACTCCCTCCCGCCCTCCCGCCCTCCCGCTGCAATCAAAGAGGTGGCCATTCACCTCACGCGTCGGACTCATATATCATTAAAGTACCTTAAAAGTGGTGCGCCCCTTTTTGCTGTAGGTCTGAGCAAACTGCGCAAATATGTCAGGAACCAATTTGGGTAAATTGTGAGGGTTTTCAACGCCGGCCCACCTGCGAGCCAGACCGGCTGCGACTGGCAAACCAGGCCGAACGTTCCGCGCGCACACACACGTCACGGTGTCGCCGAAGCGACGCGGCCGTGCAGCGTGAATCACTCCGCTCCGGACGCATCGGGATCAACTCAAAGGTGAGTCGTGCTTCAAACGCACCTGAGCGCCGCTGATGTGGAGTCGGCGGGGGAAAATAAAAATCAGCGATTTCGGGAGGCTCGCGTGGAAATTGCGTCGGCCGGCTCTAGTTAGCGGCAGACGACACTAATTGGTTCCAGCAGCGGCCTCTCGTTCGCACTGGCTGGGACGAAAGAAGGAGAACTTTTTTAAAAGAAAATGAGAAAAAAAAAAAAGGAGGCCGTTGTTGGGAGGGGGAGCAAAGTAATGAGAGGTCAGCCGCCATTTACAGTCCGGCTGCCAGAGCCAGAAAGGCAAGCCAATTTTATGGTCAATTGGGCGACGCATCTGGACTCATAGATCACAGGCTGGACTTAGCACCCGGCTCACACACATTTCGCACACAAAGGAGACCACACAACGCAGACAATCACAGGGTGCACACACACACACACACACACACACACACACACACATCGGGGAAACATGAGGCCGACGTTTCTGATGTGAGGATTCCTCATGATGACGTCACCATGTAGATACATTTTTCTGTCCTGTACATCTTTCCAGGGAGACGGTTAGTTTGTCTTGACATTGCTTCCAAAGCCACGACCACTTAACCTTCAGAGTAAATGCTTTTCTTCCAGCGTAGCTTATTTCCGTGGTTGATTGGGACACAAATGTTATTTGTTCCTGCCCTGTTAGAACTAATCAAAATGCGTGAATGTTTGTCACTGACAGAGGATGACTCAGCCTGACAAATTCCGGATCTCAAATTTAAGAAAGTTATTTTTGCTTTTGTTTCTGCATCCACATTTTACCCGAGAACAATTTTGCCCAGCTTTTCCTAAACCTAAAGCAACCGTTTTGTCGCCTCGACTTGTTTTTGTTTGCGTTTTTGTTTTCCGTCCACAATAATAGCGACGGCCTTGTGACCCACCCGGTCGCCACCGTCGCCATTGTTACTTTGAATCGTCTCACCTCCGCGGGGCCGGCCAGAGAAGACAGCGGGGGCTTCACGCAGCCGTACCGCTGCATGGTCACCATGACGACGCAGCGCAGCATCTCCAAGAAAGCCGCCGTTGGCCTGAACACAAAGACACAAGTTGTTTGAGTTGTTTTGCACGGATTTTTGCTCTCATCTATTATCTGAATAAAAAGGGTTGAATAAAAAAACCAAAGCTTTGGAACCAGTGTCATGAATAACTGAATCCTTCTCTCTCGCTTCCCGGTCTGCCGGTATTAACAAATACCAGACCTGTACCTCTGATCCATGATGCGGCCCAGAGAAGTGAGAGTGAGCAGAACGTAGCAGGTCATCCCCAGAACGGTTAACTGGGACAGCATCTATAAGAACAAATACACGCATGCTTGCCATGAGGGATGGGGATGGGAAGAAGAAGACATTAGAATGTAAACCTTAAATGAATATTGCGGTTCAGTTTTGATCGCAGGAGGCCTCACTGGGAGAGCAGTCGAAAAAAGCGCACGGCTGCCGACGCTGTTTACCTGTCAGTGCCAACCTAAACATGTCCGACCTTCAGCGTAAGTGCGCTGGCACGCACAGCATCCTGCAGCAGAGGCAATCCGCCCCCTCGCCCCACACAGACACGCACGCTCTAATCATCCCAAATGGGTCTTGACGGGGCGGGCGGGGGGAGGGGGGGACTCGACCGCGGTGGAAGAGGCTTCAGTTTGAATCCCGATAGTCCCCCCTGAACGGAGCCAAAACCACCGACAGAAACCCCCATGCAGACTCTCACTGACCTTTTTCCAAACTATCTGGGACGCACAGCAAAGACTAAAAAGACTACGAACAGAGCGGTTGCAAGACGCCGTGTGCGCTCTGATTTGTGTTCCCTAACCTGCGGCCTTGGCTGAGGGGGGGGGCGGCGGGGAGGGGGCTGGAAGCGCCGCGTCCCCCTGAGAGACGCTGTCAGCTCGGCTTTATACATTTCTCCGACACTCAATGCTGAGCGCAGCCGCCAAATCTCCCCGACTGCTCCCAAACGACCCCGAGGGGGGGACAAAGAGTGAAGATCAAAATCCAGGCCATCGACGGGATGCGATACGTCAGAATCGAGGGGGGGTGGGATCATATTTCTGGCCTCAACCCACCTATCAGTGTAAAGAAGCCAGACTTTCCGAGTGTATTAGGTGAATGATCATCGTGGTTATTTTTAGCACAGTAGGAGTTATTTGGGGATCGGAAGGTTGCGTCCAGTTATCTTCATTCAATAACCCAGACGCTCTCAGGTCGAGGTTCTTTTAGGTGGAGTCAAACTCAAAGAAATATTTTTTTTTTGTGTGTGTTTCACACGTCTCTCACCGTGTTAATTCTTTATGCGATCGAGTGCAAACTGCCGAAATAACAGCAGAGGACGGAAACGAAAGTGAACATCTGGTGGCAGCGAATGTTTGTGTTGTTCTGTTTTTCCCCGGAGACGAAGCACATTAACTCATTATCGCAGCCATTATTGTCATGACATTCGCGAGAGCTGAGGGAATACACCCGCGAGGAAATGTCACTATTACCAATTTACTTTCAGATGTAATAATTACGTAAACAAATACGAATAGAATATCCTTAATCATGTGTGAGGTTCACTTGACCTAGAATCTTCCATCATAAAATATATATTCATCATATATTGCAAAGTAACTATAGTTATTAAATGAATGTAGTCAATCAAAAGGTATCACATTTTCTTTCAAAGTGCAGCGATGCAGAAGTAGCGCAGTACAAAGTTATTCTCCATTATGGTAACCGCTGACCCACTAGTGTTGATAACTGCTACGCTGTTGACACTGGCAATAGGAATTGCACATAATTAACCCCGATTGCACATCATTTGGCGAATCTAAGTCAGAACATAATGTCACGTTGTAGCTCTCCTGTGCTTTGAATGATAACACGTACTGAAGTCCAAATATTCAATAATAAAGTTGCGAGAGGAGAGTCGTTCTGTGATAAGGTCGCTTCCGCTGCCTGGACCCATAATAAAACTCACATCGACCTGCTGATGACGTAATTGAAGACCAGCTTCATCTTAGGGTTTTTTTTTGTGGCTTACAATTAACGCAGAGCGCACGAATTCGAGGGCGGCGTTCTCATCAGTTGTCGGGCGAAATAATGCGGCTGGCGAACATGTGGCTATAAATACGTAACAGCGACGTGATTTATCGTCGGGCCGCAGCGCTCACTTTGTTATTTTCCCCGTCCCGAGTCCTGATTGCTGCATCCTGAAGGCTATTTGGGTTGGGAAATGGTCCACTCGACAATTAAGACGTTTGTGTTCACTGCCGGACCACCAGCTGGTGTTTCATTCGCCGAAAGGGAGGAGAGACCCTCGACCCCCGGCTGGGGAGGTGTGTGTGTGTGTGTGTGTGTGTGTGTGTGTGTGTGTGTGTGTGTGTGTGTGTGTGTGTGTGTGTGTGTGTTCGGGGGAGGGAGAGGAGGCCACAGCGGAATGGAGCGCCGCGCAGGCAGCTATCAGAAGAAACACTATTTTATTTGGGAGTGTGAGGGCACTGGGCGTGACAGCACTTTTTGGCTAACCAAAACTATGCCAGGGGATAAGAGGCTTCCAAAGATAACTGCAGAGGAGACCCGTTCCTTCTCTTTTTTTTTTTTTTTCTTCCGACGGAGGAGGAAGGGGGTCTCTTGGCTCGTCGAGTGGAAAATAATAGACAAAGGTTGTGCTAGAGAGGAACGCCGATCAGTCATTCTGTCACAACGTTAGACGGAGCTGCTCTTTTTCCTTGCCGGCTAAGTAGAGGACTCCGCTCGACCGTGGAGCCGCCACAACAAGCGGCATAATTGGGTGAAATAATGTTGGCAAACAAACACGCCGCGCTCAGCCTTGAATTAAGGAGCCCCGGGACCACCTTGTCATACTTTATATGAGGGATTACGGTAGCCTGAACACGACGGTAGCCAGCGAGAGACCAGGAGGTCGCCGGCTTCGAGCGGAAAGCAAGCGTGAAAATGCTTCTGAAACGAGGCAGATGAGCTTCTGATCTAATTTAGAAAAACCACAATTCCTCTGCAGGCGTTTGCAGTCTTCACATCTGCGACACATATACGCACCGTTTTGTTTTCAAACAGATCGTGGTAAGTCCCCAGCGTCAGCAGGAAATGCATGACCACATAAAGTTGCAAAGGCAGCGGCCAGCTGGGATCATGAGGCACTTCCTGTCCGGTAACCTGCACATGGAAAATACAACATGTTCAATTCCCCAAACACTCGTGTTTTCGTCGGCGTTTTCTGGACAGATTCTCACACCAGGCCTGGGCTTATATAACAGGATTCCTCAAGTCCGGCTTCCTGCTCGTAGTAACCAGTTCAGGGGTTTTACAGTGCGGTCGCAGCGTTCTGAGCCACGCCGGTACCCAGACTCCTCATTAACAACCTTTTAAATACACATCAAATAGAATGTACGGCCCGTTTTATTTCACTACGGCTCGGAGGACCAATGAAAAGCATTCGTATGTAAAGCTGTATATATTTCAACATCTCTGTACAAAAAGTACATTTGACACATTTTCAGGTGTTACAACCGCCTGGCCTGGCCGGAGCCTCTCACCAATGTTTAATCCTATTTATCTACTTTTTTATTCTTTAATTTTTCAAATGATGTGTTAATTCCCCTGGTATGGGTTTATTTACAGTGTTGTATGAGGTTCTTATATAGGTAACGGCATAGAAAAGCTGAATAAGACTTAAGGTAAAGTTTAATGACACCATAATCAGACCTGTTGTTGGAAATGCAGCAGGTTTTTACAAATGTTTATAATAGTAAATCCAGCTCAATATACGCGTGCCGTCCAGTGAAGATTTGGTCCTGCATTGGACAATAAAAGCTTTAAAAGAGAGGCAACTTTAAAATTAAAACACATTTGAACTGTAGGATTGTAGGAAAAAAAACAAAATCCTCCAAAATGAACATCGACATTACAACTATGATTAAGGGGTTTATAACTCTAAGAGACACTAGCAATAAGAAAAATTAACAGTGGAGGAGTTGGATTAAAAAATAAACTCATAAAAGTCAAACTTCTCTATTGAGCTGTTTCTTATGTATTTGTTTTCTTTGTGGCTAAAAGGCCTTTCGTCATTACAGGTTGAATTTCACAAAGGGTGAAAATTAGTTTGTTGTGTTTTATCTCTTAAGTCATCCAGGATTTATTGGGTGACGCAGTTTCCCGTCCAATACGAGTCCTTTCGTAATAATTCCCTGACTCATTTGACCTGTTTTTGTTCAACTACGCCTGAGGGCCTCGGGCTGAAACGGCATCCTTTTTCGGAATAAAGTAAAAATAAAACTGTCCAATCGTCGAAGCCTGGATCTAATTCGGGGGGTTTCCCAGGATCCCGAGGAACCAAACCGCCACATGTGGGTTCCCCCCCCCCCACCCACCAGCCTTTTAGGTATTCCAGCGCGGTGCTCTGCTTATTCTCAAAGAGCTAAAACACGTTTCTAACATCCCCCCCCCTCCTCCTCCTCCTTTCATTCCCTCATCGGCCGATATCACGGAGCAGCCGTCTGCGCGAAGCCTTTCAAGGCATTCCGGTTCAATTCCAGCTCTGTTCGTGTTCAGAATCACCCCGCTGGGTTTAAAGGGGCCAATTTAATTGTAAAGGCAAAGGGGAGTTTCTTTTTTTTTTTTTTTTTTCGCAAAGTGTAAAGCATGGAGGGAAATATATGCGTGACACTATAAGCGTTATTTCAAAGCTAACCGCCGGCGCATTCAACTGGAGCCTGTATTTTTTTCTACACACGCAAACACACACACACACCTAGACACAAGCACACATTCACACTTGACTGCATGCGGTTAAAATCCCGCAGACTGCCTTTTAAAAGACGGCGAAAATTGAACTTATTGTGTTCCCTCTACAAAGGCTTTGTAGCTTTTATTGGATGCGGCAGTTTCTTGTAAAACCCGTCGAATATGTGGATCCTTCAATGCTCTCGAGTCCTTTTAGCCTGAGTTTTGTGTCAAAATGGCATCGTTGTGAAATGACACCGTCTGCAGCAACGATGTAAACAAGGAGGTTTCTGTTGGCTACTAACCTCGGGATTGTCGACGTGGTCACCTAGCCGAGGTTTACCGGGACTCCAACTCGGACCTTTGAAGAAAGTCGACAGCTTGTCGCCGATAGTCTTGAACGTGTTGGACCGTCTCCACAAATACAAATAGTAGTGTAACTAAAAGAGAAGAAACCCACAAGTCAAACAACAACAACAACGACGAGCATTTAGATGCTCACACACACACACACACTTGGGAAATGTTAATGAAGACACAGCTGTGGTTTTTGCTGTCATTGATAATCAAATCATCAAAAAGAAACGGCCACTCAGCCAGAAAATGAGGGGAAACGTGAGCTCATTGTCCCTCCGCTCGACCAAACAGCGTTGGGATGGACGAGAGACTCGACGGTGGCCAAAACCATTGATGAAAACATGGGACCGACCTGAACGTAGAGGATTTCAACAGTCTTGATGGGGAACACCAGGCCGAACACCACTTTGTCAGCCTCTTCAGCAAAGGTACCTGAGAAGTAGCATTTTTATTTACAGATTTGACACAACTTTGTGTCGGTGACATTATCGCTACGCTCGGGTCCACCTGGTGAATGTGAAAGTCCGGTATCCACCACTTTTTTGCTCTGTTTTGGCCTCCACCAACTCCTCGGGGAAATATCCGGCTCCCTGACTAATCACTAATCTGCCCAGACTTTTGGTGTGATGGCTTCAGCAGGGCCACAGCTTCTGGGATCAACCTCTTAAAACTGTCTGGAGCCAAAGGAAGAGAAGGAAAACGGCCCAAGGGATTTCTGGGTAATGTAAAACTTAACATTTAATCAGTTACCCCTCTCAGACGTTTGGTGCAAGAGTGCTGACTTGAGTTAGAAGGCAACCCTAATGTTTATAGGGTTTCCTTTCATTTTATTGTTATAAAGGGTCATAATCCAACCTTTGGTTTGCATTTAGTATTGAGTAACTAGAGGGCAGTTATCTGTGTAATTAATACGGACACCGCAATTGGTTGACTCAAACTGGGGATTTCAAAAGTTTTCCTTTAATAATCCCAGAGAATGTCCAAGCTTTGTATCCAGACTTTAATCTCAAAAACGTTAGACACTATTCGATTGTTTGTATTTGGTGTCGATCCTAAAACATGCAGCCTTCCGGCTCGCTGACCCAAATTCACTGATGAATATCTGAAGGCTTTTTCTTACCAAATAATCGGTCCCATATGATCAGTATTCCTCCGTAATTCTTGTCAATGCAGTATTCGTTTCGGCCTGTTGGGGAAATGTTTTGTGAGTGTACAACGGATTCCATTTTCTCAGCAGCCTTTTAGATCTTAGAAATATAAAAAATGAATAGCGGGTTGTCCCGCCCCTTGATGAAATAAAGCTCATCTCACCGTGATGAACTCGGTGGTGTTTTGGGGTGTTGAAGACCCACTCCAGGGGTCCGAGGTCTCTGATCAGCTGAATTAGAACAACATACAGAACATGAAATATATGAAGAATGAGTTCAGTAAATCACAACATACTTTTTAAATTATGAAATATATACTGTGTGAGTTAAGTCATTTATTCATCCCCTGGGGGGGGCATGAATGTGGAACAGCATGTGGTAAAACTACCTAGATATATTATTACTCTGGAGCCACGTCGTGCCTTAAACTGAACACTGTAACTCCCTGCAGTTCAAGACGATATCTTCAAATAGCTTCAGTTGTTTTGACCAGAGACACAGTCTGAAGATAGAAATAAATGATCTGTAGATCGACTAATCCCTTATGTTCTATTAGTCTGACCGACCTTCTGACCAGACCTAAACCAAAGGGTTACAATGGGAAGCGTGCATTACGAGACAGTTGTTTTAGGGGGTCAAGTAATATTATTTCAGTTAAAAAATCTGTTGCTGATCATGGTCCTATTTATGGACTGGTAGGATCAGAAGAAAAGATGTGAACTTTGCTGGGTAGACGATGCACTTGAATGCATCGTGATTACATTTTGTGCATAAAGCTATCAAACATGAATCACCGCCTCCTCTTAGAAGTCATTAAAGGCTACCGAGGTCAAACGCGGCGCGTTACCCACAGATCACGTTTCTCCCTCTCAGATAATTTAGGTGTTTGATCGAACTGAACGGGACCCCCTCGGTCTGCAGGAACTGGCCTCGCGCGGGCGGACAGGCCTCCTCCGTGATTTATTTCATCCACGCAGCGGCTGGCGGGCGAGCGTGAAAGTTTTATCCCGACTGAGAAGGGGTCTCCACCACTTCACTCCAGCATCTGAGGCTTGGAGCGCAGCGGCGGATGGCGTGCCAATAAATTACATGACATGATCAAAAAAAAAAAAAAAAAAAGGGAAGACCATAAAGGAGGCATAAATTACATCCCCTCAGAAAATTGTGACTATTAAGACTGTTTTCACTAATAGTGCACTGAAAGATGGAAGGCGTTCCAAATCCATTCATCCCCTCTCAAGATTGTGGGGATTGTAAAAGTGATACTCCCAGTCACTTTAAGAGTCTGAGAGAGAGAGCGGTCATGCTTCTGTTTGGAATATTTCATGCAATCTCATTATTTTTTATTGAACGCAGGTTCCACTGCAACTCCGAGGCCCACAAAGGCTCGACTTTGAGCAGGCGGGTTTGTTTCGGCGCGGCGAGAAAGACTTCTCTTCCGTCACGTTTCCCTTTTGACTTTGCACAGCAACGACGAAGTTAAAGAGGAGATTCATGCACAGCCGCGAGTGCTGCATGTCGATGGATTTCACAATATATTTACCCGTTCAAACAATTCTAACGAGCAATGTGTTACATTCAAAAAGAAAATAAGAAATTGATAACTAGGTTTTTTTCTATTATGAAAAAAAGAAATCTTCAATATAAAAGTGTTTCATCAGGTGAGTTATTAAGATTAAATCCTCACACTTAGCACATGCGAAATTTCAACTATTTAGCTTTTGCACCCAACGATGCAGGTGAAGAGGCCGAGCGTCTGCTGATGCATGATGGTTGCTGTTGTTGTCGTTTCACTGCAGAAGCCTCGCACCCTCTCACACAGTCTTCGGATAGAGACGGTCAATTAATGACAGAATATGTGACCCATGTGTGAAATGTTCACCTCAGTGTGGATCCAGAACTGGTACAGGAGGTTTAACTGGATGTGGACGGCGAAGACAGTGGGCGGCGCGACGAGAGCCAAAGGCATGTAGAAAATCTGAGGAGGCACAGAAGGTCTCTTTTATCCACATGTTGCACCAAGAAAGACCTGTACATCTGAACTTTGTGATCAATGAGGTAACGCGGTCATAAACATATCCAGAACAGTTAGATAACTCCTCCTGCATGCTGACAGAAAGCCCAACCCAAGTTAATCAGTTAATCAAAAGATGTCATTTGACATTTGAGAACTACGACCCACAGATAACCCACAGATATTGCCGAGAGCTTAGTTTCATGTAGGAATCATTTATTTCCCACCGAAATTAACTCGCATCACCGAGCGGGAGGAAGCGTGCGTCCGCGCTCGATACCGCTAGCTGACCTAGCGCCACTGAAAAAAATTGTCCATTGATGAAACAGAGACAATACTCGACTAAATAAAAACAATCAACAGAATAATCTTCGGCCAGAATGAATGAATGCATGAATGGCATCTCACCCAGGACGTGAACTGCTGGGTGAGGGACTGTCTGAGGGCCGTGGTGAGGTTGAAGTACTCCGAGCTGTGGTGAACCTGGTGAGAAGCCCAGATGACGGACACCTCTGGAGAAGAACGACACGCACGGAGATTCAGAACACGAGACGCATTCGGCTGCTTTCACAGTAAGTGATTTATCTCGACTCTCGTCCCCGACAGATGAGAAACTGGACACTTTCATCCCCCAGAAGGATTGGAGGAAGAGGAAGAGGAGGGGGGAGTGGGGGTTGGGGATTCGGCAGCAGCTGGTTAGCGTCCAGTTCCGATGTCCCAGTGCTCCAGTTTACATTCCTCCGCCGTGTTGTGATACTTGCTACATTAATATCTGTGTTACACTTCATTTTAACATCCAAAGGGAGCATGCTTGTTAAGTTTCACGGGATCTCCGGGCCGTTTCCGGACCACCCCGTCTGGTCTGTACTTTTTTGGCCACTCAGGCCTTTTGCAGCCGTACAAGGGAGATCAGTAACCTTCAAATATAGCAGAACCACAAAATCCCATGTCGACGATGTGCCGCTGTACATCATACTGACGTGAGAATGCCATGGATAGTGTCATATATCATTTGACTTACTTTTAAAAAGCATATTTCATTTCCAAATGACGACGTTTAAACTTTAAAACATTGAGGTTTAAGTCTTAAACCAGTCGTAACACGCTCAATAAATTTGAGCTAATTGCACCTCCGTCTGGATCTGTAACTCGCACCTTTGCAAGATGCGACTTGATTGTTTTTTTACCGAGCTGTTTTGTATGAAAACATCACTCTTGCAACATGACGTGTGAAACTAAGCGTTGACTTGCTTAAGGTGAGAACACGCCTATTTCGGGAGTATCTCTTAAGATCTGCATCTCACACTCCTCCTCCATCGCTGTCTAATAAGCTTGCGGACTGTATCGGGGGGGGGGGCGGTCAAGCGTCCCGACGGGCCTGCCGCACCTAAACAAACACGCCGCCGGGGCGCCGAAGGTGTGCACAGGACCTTTCCCCCCCTCGACACCTCTCCAATCAGCGAGGCCGAGGTGGACTTCCTCGCTCCCAGAGCAAACTGTCTGCCGCGCCCGAGCAACGCTCCACACCGCCGTTATTTAACAGGGTTATTGCTGCGTTTTAGCAGGTGTGAGAGGATAAATGTCACGGGGGGATGTTTGTTGGAAGCGGCCCACAGTGTTAAACAATGTATTTGGGTTTGAGTATGAATGGAAGGAACAGGGATAGAGTTTATTTCAAACTTTATTTTCCCTCTCATGGCAACTGACAGACAGTTTGCACGCAACTTATGAGTCCCGAGGGGGGAGAGGGGTAAGGATTTTTTTTTTTAAGCGAAGAGAGGTCTTACTACATGTAAGGCAGTCAGGCACTGGAATTATGAAGTTTTTTCCGCTCTGCACTGTGGGGGATTCAGAGATGAACTGTTCCGCTAAGAGACATATTGAGAGGATAATCTTCTCTTTGTTTAATTCCAGCAGCCGGAGTCTCTTTCTCGCTTTTTTTTCCCCCCTTCTCGCTGGAACCGTGCTTGGCAGGTTCCAGGATTCAAGGGCGGCTAAGATTGATGCTTCTTGTCATTGATGGGAAGTAGGAACCGCCAGGCTTCACTGCGAGCCCGTGTGCTCGTCTGTGGACTCGGCGGGACGCTGCATAGTTTGGCAGGGCCCGGTCAGGAGGGAGGCCCCGTTAATGGTGAGAACCGATGCCACTGAGCGCCGCGCGTTCCCACCGAGCGCAGAGAGAGAACGCCGAGGACGGCGCTTCGGCGAGCCCCCGGCCTCTCTCTCTCTCTCTCTCGGGGGAATAGGAAGCGTGAGTGCGCGCAAATCAGGTGATGGACGGTGGCGGTTGTATAAAGGCCAAGGTGCAATTTGGGCTCAGTATCTTGTTGGCGGCTGAGGCTTGAACCGCCAACCTGCCAGTCGTTAATGAGTCACTTCAGGGTGCAATAAACCTACTGCAGCTTTGCCTGGCTTATAAGTAGTCTAGTCCTCCAGCTATCTGACAAATGTGATGAAACACTTGAGTCAGTCCAAATCGCAGCTGAGCCCCGAACTCGCTAAGTTGAGAAAACATCACTGCAGTTCAAATTCAATTCCGTGGGGGAGCAGTGACGGGTGATGAGTGTTCCGTCGCTAGCGAGTGAAATACTAACGAAACGGTTGGCATGTAAGAGCAAAATGTATCAGTGTAAATGTTTTATTAAATACTTTTCTATCGTATAAAACGTACAATAAACTCTCTATACATCCCATTTTATGACGTCACGTATTATTGTTTACACGCCGCAGCCAAAATGAGCCTCATTTTTCCGGCATTCACGGCTGGCTGCGAGAGAGGACGTCTGACGGCGCGTTGATGTATTTCCACCATTCTCAGTCCTCACTGTTGAATTATATCGTGACACATAATCAGGGCCTATAAGTGATCATCAGTCACGTTACGGGAGCCAGTTAGACTCCGACACACTCTGTTTACGTCCTCCCCGACACTGTCAGGAGTGGTGCTTATACAACCGCAGTCGTATAAACGCCGGGAAGCAAAGTCCTGCTGCGCCGCAACCCGACGCAGCTGCACCAGAGGCCTGGGCAGTAAGTGCTGATTAACGCTCAATCTGCCGCGGGACGACGCCGCCATGAAAAGGAAAGTATGAGTATTGAAAAAGGGAAAAATTGGTTTGGGGCAACTCAAAACAACAAGCGGGACGGTCGGCCATGTTTCACGCTGTCCACGCGGCTCAGTCACTCACACGCTAAAGGAAACACCCACTCGGCGTGGTCAGGCCCACTTGCGGCGCCCTCAAACCGGACGTCAGACCCAAGGCTTTAAGATCATGTCTTAACATACGCAACAGTCTATTTCAATCGATTCAGTTCCCAGTTATAGACATGAACTCGTCCCCTCATCTGTTGAAAACAGACTTGGAGAACATATCTCCCCAACTCATGTTCATCATTCATGTTCACATGTCTTCCCCCTGAAGCCTGGACGCTGACAGAGGGAAGTGTTTCCGTGCGGCGAGGGGAGCACACGAGGGTAGCAGCAGTCAGCCGGATGGAGCGACCCTCTCAACCGCCATGTCACGCTCCTCTTTTCTCTCTCTCTCTCTGTCTGTCGGTCTGGTGGGGGGGGGGGGGGTGCATGGATCCAGCAGCACACACAGATACGCAGGACATCGTTAGGGCGCACATCTTCCTGTCCCTGCATGCGTTTCATGCTTCGCCTGAAACAACACATTTCACCTCCACCACGATTTGACCTCTTCGATACATGTGACTCTGGGAGGCGATGACCAGAGGTCGCGCTTCCCGATATCTATTTTAAATTGGTGTAGTTGTTCCACGCTGGGTCCCGGGCAACGCAGGAAACAATCAGGAATCGAAGGCAAACAGGCGTCACGGGACATAATCTTCCGAGGAAAGAATCAGCGAGACAAACAGGAACTAAAGTACATCGGAGACGGACTGGAAGAACAGGAAGGCGGAGATTCAGAAGCTTCCGGCTGTTTTTATTCCCCACACCACACGACAAATGCAAACAATAAGCTGCTCGGAGACATTGAGAGGATGTGGAATGGCAACGCGCGAGGGTGCGCGAAGTCTCTCCCTGCTCGCCACTGCGACCGGTCGTGACAGAATGATCCCACCAGTTAAGGACTCAGCAGAGTACCTCCACCAGCAACGGAGCGCCGAATCAGGCTTTTACCGGATTCTGGAGCTGCTGGATAACTTTAAAAGCACCCTCGAGCAGCCTTTCTTTGCTGTTCAGCAAAAGGTGCATTGCAGTAATCAATTCTACTGGTAACAAAAGCATGAACAAGCTTTTCAGAGTCTGACTGTGACATAAAGCGTCTAACTTTAGAAATATTTCTGAGATGATAGAAAGCAGTCTTGGAGTTATTCCTTTGTTGGTGGTGGTTGTTGTTGGTTGGTTGGTTGGTTGGTTGGTTGGTTGAGGGGGAGGGGGGGTGGGGTAACCAAACATTTGTGCTTAGGGCACCCAATTGGCTAGCGCCGGCCCTGGCTGCACGTATGGATTTTTCATTCCGAGAGAACTCTGCCGATGCACCTCTGTCACCTCAAAGTCCTGTCGGGCCGTTCTTGGTGAGACGGTTTTCCAAACACAGCTTCTGTGGAGCCACATTCAGGACTTTCAGCCAAAACCACGCGGCAGCTCGATGTGCCACTGACACAAATAAAGACCGGCGCAGGCCACGGATAAATACATCTCTTCCGGTGTGGCAGCCGAGCATCTGGCACGTGCATCAGTTGAGCAAAAACACCGGAAAGATGTCGAGCTGCCGCTGCAGAAATACTGCACCCCTTTAGCGCATTGACTATATCGAGCTTGTTGCTGCGAGCTTCGCTTTAAGACCACAGCACCCCCCGCCCCTCACCAAGAGACTACGGCCTCTCACATCTGCACAGTTCCAAAACCAGCTGCATGTAACTCTGAAATAATTGCTTCCTCTACAAGGTGCCAGGACAGCATGATGTGTGCGCTATCTAGTGTGCTCCTTCCTGCAGGGATGGCAACTACATCCACATGCAAGACCATTAATCATCAGCTGGCTTCCTAGTTTTCTGAATCATATCTAATAAAAAAAAGGAAGGGTCACCATCAGCGTTGGAATTTCAATGCGTAAAAAAATGTGCAGAAGCCCACTTCGAAACACGACTGAGATAATTAATTAGTATTTTATATGTATTATTAGGATCACATGATCACTGGAGAGGATGATATTAGTACGTAGATGGTTTCTACTGGACTTTCAGTCCACAATCAAGCCCGTAAATCTGAACTGGCATACCTGATTCTGTATCACGTGCAGTGCACAAACCATACTGTAAAAATAATTACTCACAAACTACACTTTTAAACATAAATATAAATATCACCTAATAATTTAATAATAATTTCCACCTATAAACCCTATGCCCCCCCACCCTCCCGCCCCTTTGTACCGTGAGCGATGCGGTGCACCCAGTAGTAGCAGAAGTCCACGCCCAGGAAGGTGAGCCACCAGGTCCAGGCGGAGTCCCAGGGCAGATCCAGCAGGTGGTACCGGTCCCACACGAACACGTACGCAGTCAGCTCACAGCTCCTCATGAACAGCCTGAAGGGGATTGGGTGGGGGTGGGTGGGTTAGTTGGACTGCAACGCTCCACCCGGTGCGCTCGCTTCTCACCCAGACACCTTTGCGTGTCGTCGTCTGTGGCAGTAAGGGTGTCGATAAAAAGGAGGCCATTTCCTGCGTACCTGAATCAATCAGGCGGATAACTACTAATGTTATTGTGTGCTTTTCAAAATGGCGGGTGCTACGTCTGAGTGACACCCCGACTCACCCGCCTCTCGTTGCCCTACGCCACATTGCAAAAATTCACTGCGAGTCACTTGACTTTGAGCAGCCTCAAACACTCACAGTGGGATTCTGGAGATCATTCCACAGGACACGGAGGTGAGCCCGTCACTGATGGTGAACACTGGGGATCCTGTCTTCAGCAGGCCCACCACCATCTCCAGCACCATCAGCCCTACAAAGAAAGGAGTGGCCTGTACACACACACACACACACACACACACACACACACACACAGAGAATCATGATTCAGCACTGCTGCAAACTGTGAAAACAAGACAGTGTTGAGGCCTCTGTTGATTTTAGGGGAAAGGGTGGAGCTTGGATATTGGTCTTGGCAGACGAGCTAAACAGCCTGCAGCACTTTCATGTCCGCCGATCCGTGATGTTTGTTTCACTGTAACGATCTGAAGTGACGGGTCTAAAACTACAACGCTTTGGCAGATTGTGGATCACAAACATTTGTCTGTGAATTTGTCTTCCTCCGCGCCGGAGGAAGAAATTAGTGCCAACAAACGAAACCACGTAACTGGATTGTCTGGAACTTTACTGAAAAAAAAGGCTATCCAGATAACCTGCGGTGCTAACACAACTTTGCATTTCATTTTGTTGCTTTTAAGTGCCTTGAATACCCAAATCAGAAAATTACTACAGCAAACAACGTGCCGGGTAATGCCTACATGAGCAGACAATGATGTGCTCTGTTGGAAGCCTCTGAGGTCTTGTTAGCGACACCGTTAGCCCTGTTATAGCAACATTAGCAACGTTAGCTTCTAAGCGCCGGTTCAGCAGTCGTGTGTGTGCAGAAGTGACCAAATCCCCTCAAACACAGACACGCTGCGAATATGGAACGCAGAGTCTTTTTGGTGACCTTATTGTTGTTAAGTTGCTCTTGAAAACATATTCATTATAGTTTTTTTTTTTTTTTACTTTTCCTTTAAACAGATGTTTATGCACAAGAAGCCACGTACTTTTCTTACTTTTTGGGTAACAAAAAAACTTTTTTTTTTAATTACGAAATTAGATTCACCAAAAGTTGTAAAAAGATGTAGTTCATTGTTTTAACCAGTTGTGACAAAACAAATGGAAAGCCGTACGCAAACAGTCAGCGACGGGCCTCCCTTTCTAACGGTGCTGGAAACATGCAATAACCTCTTAATGGGTCTGTCAAACATGGAACAAATTAGTGAGGGACGGGGTTAGCAAACAGGTCACGAGCGCGTTTTTAGCGGCGTGTCAGACCTGCTGGTTAGCTTTAGCTGAAAGGCGCTCATTGACCAAGTGACTCCACTCGTAACTGGGACACATGGCCCTGCCGAGAGCCTGCAGCGAAGGACGTGACGAGACCGCAGAGGAGCACATCTGCAGGTGGCGAGGGAGGAAGTGTGTGTGTGTGTGTGTGAGAGAGGGAGTTTGCATGCATGTGTTTGCATAATCCACATGTGAATGCCTCCACTTCAACATGCAGGTGTGCGATGCGAGTGTGTGTGTGTGTGTGTGTGTGTGTGCACAGGCAGAAGCGAGAGCACAACCAGGGACCGGCGATCACACGCAACGCTCCCGACATCTGGCAGCAGACCGCGGAGCCGCAGCGGACAAATGGGCTTTCGGCGCAGGCAGGACCTCCTCCAGGCCTCCTCCAAAGCCGCTGCGAAACACATTACGCCTCCTGCCCCCTTTTTTTACTCCGTTTCTTTTCACTTTATTTAATGTAGGTTTCTCCATCTTTGCTTTTCCTCAGTGATATAGCCGAATATTAGCTTTATTAATATTAACTCTCTTCCTTTCCGCTCTCTTATATGAAGGGGTTAACACCATAACACTATTACAGTTCTATGAATTACATACGTGAAAACCCCTTTTAAGATTTTCTGTGACTGAACATCATCCGTAGAACACAAGTTCTTAAAACTTTTTTAAAAAGCCCTCATTTAAAAAAAGTATTTTTGCTATAAAGATTATCTTGTGAAATGTATTGTAGACAGTTGTTCACCACAGAGCCTTTTTTCCATCGTGGGAACCAGCGATACGCCAACGTGCTGGTCGGCCTACAAAATGACGTCACCCCTGCAGCACTCTAATTCAACCTCGGCCGTTGCCTTTTGATCTGGCACGCACCGAAAATGTCTCTTCTCGTGTTTCTTTCTTTTTAATCTTTTCACAAATAAACTAAAAATCTATTTTCTACTGCAGCATGCTTGGATCGTTTGTTGTGGCATCTAATAATTGTATTTTATTTTCTTATGAGTTCGGGCCTCGCGTGGAACGAGACATTTGTGGAGCAGATGTCGCCATTTTCTCCAAGTAGCCTTTTTTATAAGGTTACAGATGACTGAGGCGGGCTGACGACGAACTCCCATCGCCTCCGTCTGACAACAACACTGTGTTTTTTTTGGTTTTTTTGTTTTTTTAAATCACTGAGACCTGGAAACAACCCACAGAGCAGTACTTCCAAACAACCCCAAAATTACAAGATTGTGTTTTGCTTTGTTTCTAATTAATTTGGCCTGTTGGGACCAGAGAGCAGCATAAGTAATGACACAAAACAAACTGTAAACAGTGCTGAGTCACACACACACAAACACACACACACACACACAATATGCAAAGTTTTATCACCGCCGAGCCCTGCAGCAATAACAAATTTGTTTAATCCCGTTTGCTAGTGGGTTAAGAGGACCCCTGCTGCGGGGGTAATAGTTCGCCTCGCCTGATGTGCCTCATAAAACCTCATCGCAAACACGTGCTGGTGGACCTGCAGCAGACGCTCGGCACAATAAATGCAGACCGAGATCCTCCAAGCCGACAGCGAGAAGCAGAAGAAACCCGTAACCTGCGTTTGGAATTGTGCACTCAGAAGCCCTGGTGGATTATTTAATGGCGACTGAGACGTGAAGTCTGACTACCATTGTTGTATAACTTTGTTATAGTCAAAGCGTCCACACCACAGGAAAATTTGTTTTCACTGATTTTTAATTGTTTACTGGTCTGTTATATGAACAAAATGTGTTCTCTCAATATTTGTAATTTCACATCACGATGAGGGTAAATCTCCTGATACAGCAGGTAATTTGGGTAATTGGATGAAAATTATATTCCATTTAAAATAACCGTTCGGTAGATCACGTTCAGCCCATCAATATTGTTATTAATGATGTTTAAGAATCACATAATCCTTTATGTTTCTGTTTTTACTACAACTGATGCCATAATGTGTAACGTGAATTTAAACTACTTGACATCTTATTGGCTGGTTTAGTTTGCAGTAATGCATCATATTCTATAAGATCATCATATGTTTGTATACCGTCGTTGTACTGTGAAAACAATGACTGAATAGTTGATCAATAACCTTTGCAGCTCAAGTACATAATGGAATCCTATTTTTTGACATGTGATCTTTGTGACATATGACATGTGATCAGCACTCCTTTCTGAGGTGGGTTTGATTAGCTTTGGGATTCCGACACAAACAGCACATCTGTACCCACCTGCTGGACATACTGAGGCACATCCTGCAGCTTCCGAAACGACGACTCGCTCGGGGTGAGCATGAAAAACAAGGACCGGAACCCCGAGGACGCGATCCCGGACTCCGCAGCCTGCGCCATGGCCTCCGCTCCGCGGCAGGTGAGTTTCTGCGTCTACCTGACCAGGTGTCGGGAGTCTCTCGGCGGTGGAGGCGGAAAAGGGGGCGTTCCCTTTAGAGGCTTCCTCTGCGCGCTCTCGTCGGGTTTCTCTCCGCCGCGGGGTCGCGCGGTGTCGCCCGGGTCGGTCGGTCGGTCGGTCGGTCCGCGGGGCCGAGCCTCTCCGGTCGGGGTCGGTTTGGAGCGACGGGTCGCAGTCACGTCGTGGCCGTTCGTCGCGAAGGCGTCGCGTGTCTTTTGTGGGAGGCGAGGTCATCTTCAGTCAGGCTGGTACTTCAACCGGTGACCAGTTCCGTGTGACCTCATCTCGCGAGAGTTTGGCGTTTTGACTTTGCGTGCTGTTGAGACGTGTGATTCCAACATTTGTCATCAATTAGAAACGTCGATAAACTAATAGAAAAACTATTTAATATTGATATGTGTGAAATTCCGGGTATATGCTTGTGCAAAAAGAAGCTTTTGTAATAGAAATACAAACAATCTGTCTCCCTTTAACTTTCAGGGTGGTTCTTTATTAGATTATTGCTTAACCGGAACAAGGTCCTTGTGTCCATACAGGGTCCTTGTGTCCATACAGGGTCCTTGTGTCCATACAGTCACAAGATGACCAGCAAACTTCTGTTTTTCCACGGCCTACATGAATGTCGGCTTTAGGGTTTATTACTATTATCACTAATGATAATCGGTTATGGCTGTGACTCACAGCTATGACATTGTTGAATTAAGATTAAGAGCACGAGCCACTAGCAAGCTTCCTGATGTCATGTAGAGAACGTCCGACACTAAAACAGGCACTCAGTTCTTTTTTTTGCAGCTTTTCTGTTGAAGACACAAACATCACATGCAGGGTGTCCGAATAAAAGCCATCAATCGATTTCGCACATTGGCTCAATGGTGTATCAACGCACACAATATGTGTGACGAAAGTCACCGGTTGCCACGGCGATTCATCACACTGAAAAAAAACCCATGTCTCCGAAATGGTTTGTGGTCTTGAGTCCGCTGTTGATTCTTTTAACCATTTAAATCAATGTTTTAATGCTCGCTAACTACCATTTCACATAATTTGTGTCGCCAACATGTGCTTTGATGAGTCTGTAAAAGGTCAATTCTGATCCATTGCATTTAGGAGGTTGATAAGATATTGTGAACTACTAAATTTAGTTTAGGAAAGGCCAATGGTCATTGAACAGAAGTTACTTGCCCAATAAATGGTCAATGACAGACAGCAGTATCCTGAGGGGGATGCCGCATTTGTTCAACACCTCCTCTCCAGTGGAGGGTTTTTTGTCCGGCGGTTTCAAGCTTCCTGGATTATAGGATTTGCTTTTTGTGGGGTTTCAGCCAATTACAGTGAATTCCATTTTAGTAGGAAAAGCTAGGATTGCCGTATGAGAAACGTAATGAGACTTGTATCTGCACCCACACAAACACACAACTTGTTTTGTTCTTTGGTCAAAGGAGTCAAACAAAAGAAGGACTTGGGTGAAAATTACAATAATGTGAGCTCAGCTCTATATGGCAAAGTACGACCCTCATCAGTGATGGTATGAAGCCTGGTTACCCGTATATATATGTATATATATATATAAAGGAAGGATTTAAGGACTGTTTAAAAGTGTGATAGATCAGCGGTAGAACTTGTGACTCTGCTTCATTATTGTCAAACAGTATTCAACTCCAAAGGAATGCTCAGCTGATTTCAACCACGTTTGACCATGTGTGCTCTCAATCAGGAGAGAAGCCCATCATGCGGGACTGATGATCATCTTAAGGATGCAGATAAAGTCCTCTTTGCAAACACATGACTTTCTTAGGCTGCACTGTAGCGCAACACTTAAATCAAGACAGCTGCTCTCTCCGCACATATGAAATGAAATGCACATATTGGAGGTTTTGCTTAATGTGCTTTCTTTTATGTGGTTGTTTAATAATCAAACAGGCAGTTATTTCTACTTGGAAAACTGTATAGTCGGTGAGCTGGTTTTTTTTCTCCATTTTTGTGAGTACTTGAAAGGGAATTTCAGTTTCAATGTTAAAAAAAAAGAATGCAGAATTACTTTCTTCCTGTGGTTTGCTTTGGGGGTCGGGATGAAACTGAAACCCTCGCAGGCGCTTGAAGTGCCTCCTCAAAAAAAAAAAAAAAGAAAATAGAATGCACAATCACAATGTGCTGAAAGATGAGATGGAGTCAAGAAAGTATTTTCAACTGGATTTTGTAACAGAATCCGATCCTCCGCGAGTTCTCTCTCTCTCTCCTGGCAGGAGTCCCGGGCCCCTGCCCCGAGGCGAAGGTGAATTTAGGATACCCCACCCCCTGCCCCTCCACCCTGACCCCCACACCACCCCACCCATCACCAGCTTTCTACACTCTCTGTAATGTTTAATTCATTTCAGCTTCACTTCGTGCGACACACATGGGCTGCGCAGATGGGAGAAAGAAGCTATTCAACCATGTTGCGTTTCATTTACCACTGGTTGAATTTTATTCGATCTGCAACTTTCCCTGAAAGGATTTATTAAAACACATGTCAGGTTTTAGATTTTGTTCACAAAACGTCATCTCCAAGCATAAAAGTGTTGAGTAAAGAACTGTCGGTGTTTATTACCGCGTGAACTGAAATAGTGTAGGTATAAAATGTTGGTTATGGTAAGACAATACAGAGAATTATTTACAGATCATTTATATTAGCGAGGCAAATTTGATTTCCTGGCACTTGATTTTTTTTTCAATAGCTGAAACACACGTTAATTTACATTTTGTACAGTGGAAACGGACTGAGGTGCAGACTGAGTGCTCAACAGTGCAAATCAAAGCCTGCTTTTCTCGGGCACACAACGTGGAATGTTTACAACAGCTCGAACCAAGTAGGGCTTCCAAAATGTTGCGTGATATTCAGTGTTTTGGGGTGAACCAAAAAACATGTCAATGTTAGTGTTGTCTCGTTTTGTCTCTCATCAAGTGCATTTTTTAATTTGGTGCTTTAAAACATGTCAAAATCCTCTTTGTTCTCAGTTCTTGAAATCTACATTTTGCCTGCCGGCTGCATCGTCTCACCACACGTCACTCCTCTGTATATTTGTACACTTATTTAGCATCGTTGTATGACGATGGGCGAATCAGCAAACAGCAGTCCTTCTACGGATGGGCAGGGCCTGTCCTCGGAGAGGAAGGGGGGCGGGGTGGGGTGAGGGGTCGTTGATCATAAGTGGGCGTGCTCGGAGCTCTGGTCGCTGTCGTGACTGTCCTCGTTGGCTAAGGAGTCCGTCGAGTGGTGGAGCGCCGCCATGCCGGAGAACTCCGACGGCAGCAACGTGCCCTTTTTCACGTTGGTCAGTTCTTTCTCCCGAGCTGCCGCCCCCTGCTGGCCGCCCTTCACCCTCTTCCACTTCATCCGCCTGTTCTGGAACCACACCTTCACCTGGTGGGGGACAACAAACAGACGCACAAGAAAAGAGACAAGAAAAGAAAACATCAAGGAGCCATTAGGAAGTGCAACTGGTTCGCTGCAGCTTGGCAGCTATTTCTGCCTGCGGTGTGGCACCGCTCCGCCTGCCGCGCCGCCTGCCGCTCTGCCTGCCGCTCTGCCTGCCACTCCGCCTGCCGCTCGGTATCTACCTGTTTTCTCTTGAGTCAACAGCCCCCCCCACCATGTTTACGTCTTTTAGATTGATGAGTAAGCTGTTTCTAAAAACGGTTTACAAGTAGCTGCCGAGGCCCCCTGAGTGTTGACACATGCTGTGGGGGGCCGCAGGGGTTTATTTTCTGCAAAGCGGTCACATGGTCACATGGTCCGGTAGTTGACTGACCAAATGTTTTTGCAGCGAGTCTTTGGGACGAGTGTCACCTCATATTCTTTACAAAGACGGGTTGGGAAGGGGGTGGTGGGGGTATAAATGTAATGCCCTTTTCTTAAAACCCAACAAGCGATTGTCCAGGCCTACACGAACAGACACACAAACACACAGAGACTCACACAACTCTCAGCTCACAGCTCTCAACCAGCACGGATTGACAGTTAAATCCAGACACGTCACACCGAGTCTCCACGTCCACTTTGATCGGTGACAAGAACCGATGGTCAATCACAAGTGGAAAGCTCAACTCCTCGGCTTTAAGAGCATGAAACTTACTGATAATGAAAAATATTGTGAAAAAAAACCACAACATGAATACACTTGGTCTTGAGTGTCAAGTTTAGGCTAAAACCAAAAAATAAATTCCCCATATTTAAACACGAATAAAGAAATGATAGAAAATATTGTTTTTGCTTTTTTTTTTTTTGCTTTCCCAAGCGGTTACGTACAAAACGTTCGGGCCCGCAGCTCCTCATCATACCTCTCCCAACGGCGGCTGCAGCGAATGCCGGAGCCAGACGTCTGCGATGCCAGTGCTCCGCTCACTATCTACTGCCGTCGATTTTTCCTTGACAAAGTCCCGGTCACACACAATTAACGCTGCATGAGCAGAAGACACTTTGTGCATATTTCACGGCCCGCGGCATGAAAAGATTACTTGGAAAAGTCTAAGGCTGAGGTGGAATTACGATGGCTAACTCTGTGCTCGGTGGTGAAAATGGGGTTTTGCCTGACGTGGCTGGATCGGGAATTTTTTCTTCTTCTTTCTTTGTAATGTGGAGCCACGGCAGAGGATTACTTTCATAATCTCAGTTGCATTCCCTACATTTGTCACAGTTTCCAGTTGCTGACCTTAATGAGATGTGTAGGTTTTACTCGAGGCGCCTAAAACACACCTGAAACATTATCTATCTCAAGCCGTGAGCGTATACTGATTTAGCCGCTGATCCCGACACCATTTCTCCAGCGAAATGGTTTCAGCCCCTCACATAACACAAACATTCTGGTGAGCCGCAGAGTGTGACTTTCTGTTTCTCCAAAACCAGCACCGGCCTCCGAAGGCGTTGGGTTTCTTCATGCGCGGCTCATTTAAGATGGCGGTCGCAGCTCATGTCGATGGGGAAGGTAAGAGTGCACTCCGAGAGCGTAACTCCTGTCCGAGGAGAGGGAGCGGCCAAGCGCAGTGAAGGTGGGGAAAAAAAACAGCTAAAATCCTTTTTTTATTTGTTTCATATTAAGAGAATCTCAAGTGAACGAAAACCGAAGGTCATTTGCAACCTCGGGTCGGGCCTCCGCACTCTAACGCAGACCCTTGTGGGCTGTCGGGGGGAAGTGTAACGTTGACCAAAGCTCTATCTTTGGCGTCTGAAGTTGTGATTTGCATCCAAGGCCTCATCTGAAACTCTCAGGTTTCTGCCTCCAGTCGATCTGTGTCACGCTGCAAAATATCACTGGCGAGGTGTCAACTAAGCGGGAGCTGGAGCCCCACAGCGGGTCTACGTGAACGACGAGGCTGTACGCCCCCCTCTAACCACTTCCCCCCCCCCCCCCGAATGCCCCCCCAACCATTTGTCTCCTGTTATTTATTTCATGCGCCGGCATTTTACAGCAGCCGGCCCACGCTCGGAGACCAATTTGTGCACTCAGGGGGCGGCGCGGGAGAGGAAGTGACTTTGCTAGACAGCACTTCCTCCAACCCGTCTCCCTGCCTCGACTCTGGCCCGCTCGAAAGAATGGACAGGAACATCTGGAATATGATAGTCCCTGTCTCACGGCCACATCTGGAGCACAATAGCCCCCTCGAACACCCGAGTTACGAAAACACAGTAGCGAGCTGAAAAAAGGAGAAAAAAAAAAAAAAAAAAAGGCTCCTCGTCGTCCCGAGGCCGCCTCTGTTTTCACAACATGGCATTAATGTGCTAATGGAGGAGGGCTGGATAATGCATGAGCACCTGGGGGGTGGGGGGTGGAACATACTTGTCTCTCGGTGAGGTCGAGGTTGACGGCGATCTCGTAGCGCCTCAGTCGGGTCAGGTAGTTGTGGTGGGCGAACTCGGCCTCCAGCTCTCGGATCTGCTCCTTGGTGAACGCCGTCCTCTCCTTCCTGGGTTTGCTGCTCACGTCGGGCTTGTAATTCCCGTCCTGGGACTCTGAAACCAAACACCACACTCGGTTTCTGTTTTCACTCAGATTTATATGCAAAGAAAATACAAAATATGGCGCAGGTCATGTGGCAGGTGCGACTCAGCAGGGGGAGAAAAGAGGCGAGGTGAGAGAAACAATGGGAGCTGTCAGTCAGGCTTTATTGTTCAGGTATTGTTTATGAACCCTTTAAGTGTCTGGAAGGACTCTCGGGCGGCTACACATGTGCGTCTGACTCTTTACTGCCAACATGGGTTTCATTTGCCTCTGTCTAAAAGGATCACATTTCAGAAAGCCAGTAAAACAAAAAAAAAAAGATCCAAAGCTTGAGTAATTAATTAATAAATGATCTAAATTTACCCTTTAATAAATAACAAACTATAATAATAATGTGTGAGCAGAAAATACAAGGATAATTGTAACAAATTTAATTAGCGTTTAAGAAAATTGCCGAAAAAAAATAGAATCATCCAGCATGTGTTGGACCCACGTCAGCTCAGCGAACCTGCTTTGTTATTTCCACTTTCCGAAGAAGTCAACACGCACGGCGGGCCCTGCAGCCAGTCGCACCGCCAACAGTCCTGCAGCCTTCGCGGGCCTCGAGGCCACGTCACAGGACCAACTGCTCCTTCACCTCAGATTTCCACCGCAGGGACCCCGGTCGCTTCTACTTCTTTGGTCAGAAAGAGGATCTTCCTTCTAATTAGCCGAGTTGTTTTTACAGATCAAAATAACTCCCTGGAGGGGGCTGAAGAGGAGCTGCGGGGGTAAACTGCAAAGGTTACGTGTGCACGCTTCCCGAGCCGAGGAAAAAAACAGATGCGCGAGCTGCGCGAATTGAAACGAAACGGATCATTGCTCGACCCGCAGCCCGTGTCCCCCCCCTCCCCTCCCCTTGACCTGGCCTTTCCCTCCCTGTGATTTCAAACCAGCGTGTGTCTGATTGAAGCGGCCCGTCAGAGGTATTTATCCACTGTCTCACATTCTGTCTCTCTCTCTCTCGCTCTCTCTCTGGTAAACACAGACGTTGTGTGAAGAGAAACAAAAGAATAACGCAACCAGCTGGACCAGCAGGCCCTGGAGTTTTAAGACCAGCGGCGTGCTTTTACGAGACAGCCGGTGCACCGCAGCAATTAGGTCGCCGCTGTAACTTTCATCTCTCCACAAAAAAAGGGGGGAATAATATGAGAAAAATAGGCAGAACCAAACAGGGCACGTCATCTCGGGTTCCCAAATAAGCTGAGCTCAGTGCAGGAGGGCCCCTCTCACAACTAATGTCTTAAGAAATTAGGAATTGACACAGATGTGTATTTTTTCCTTTGGTTAAATAATAGCGAAGCGACACACAGAAGAATAAAGTGGAACATGAACCGGCACATTTGCTTTGTTTTTCCACAGCTTTTCTTTGGAAAAAGCCACTCACTCCTCTTTTTTTTTTTTAACAACACAGCCTCAACCAAACAAGCCTTTAAGCACCTTTTTTATTGTCCCACGCAGAAAACCCAGGGAAGTTTTTTTCATTTTAATGTGTTCTTTGCAAAGGAACAACCTCTCCCTCGACAGCACCAGTCGGGGGCGAAATCAAATTCTCCAGCTGGGCTCAAACAATGAACAGGTTCCACAGTAACCAGACACGCAAAAACACCGGGGACCCCCCCCCACTCCCCCTCCTCTCCTCCCCCGAGGCCCTGCTTGAGGAAACAATCACAGCCATCTGACACAGACGCTTGAGAAGCCTCACATTCGAAGGCTGAACCCAACATGGAAATGAGCTCTTGGGGTTTTGTTATTATTTCTCAATCTGAGTTCGGAGGCTTTTTTTTTTTTTTTTTTTTGCTGCTGCAGATTGTTTCTGATCCAGACGGCGAAACCTAATCGCGGCTCCGTCCCGTGCAACTTGGCAGCGGGGTGATATTTAGACAGCTGATTAAGTCAGCAAACCTACTTAGCCCCAATAATCAGCGTGATTGGTGTGAGCGTGGGGGGGGGGGGAATGCGCTACGAAGCGATGCAGCCATTGTTACAGGGCAAGCGGGATTTGGAGGCCGCGGCTCGGTGTCCAAATGATTTAGCAAAGGAGGAGAGGAAATTGGAGGAGGTGGGCTGGAGTGGATTAAATGTACTCTTGCGACATTTGGCGTGTTTATAATGTAGTTGTATTAGACATGTAGCGTGGACAGCGCTAACAAAGTGAAAATGAGGCCGCCCGGGCCCACGAAAAGCTTCCTGTGTTGCGTAATCTTAGTTAGCATGAATCTTTATTCTAACTAACACAGCTTCAGTCCTCGCTAATTCAGGGAGTATTGTGAATTCACACTCCATTCAGGGGCCACAACCTGGACTATTGCAAACGCCCGTTTCCGGCGGCGGCGCGATGTCCGTTGTTTCGAAGCCCGGCGGCGGCGATCTGCAGCAGCACCCCGGCCCGCCAGGGTCAAAGCAGCGGTGACCGCCGCCATCTTAATCACGTGCGGCCGCTTCGGTAGGTGGTCGAGCGGCAGGCGACACACAAAGAGGCCCATAAAAAGGAGTGCAGGGTCCTCGCCGAGGGCCCTCAAATGGACAGAGAGAAAACTAAGGAAAACTAAGAAGCCTCGCCGATATCACGTTCCCTCCGGCGACCCAAGCCGGCGGTTTGTCACGGCGTGATTAATTATCATGGTGAACGCACGTCATCCGGGAAGTGTCACCCGTATTTTTGTTCATTATTAGCAGGTTACATAATTCAAGACAATTTAAATGTTGCTTCATAATTTGTGATTTAGCGACGACTTTTAAGGGATCGTGTCACAAGTCACAAAATTCCCAAAACCTTTGAGTTCTGACTTCTGGTATTAAAATGGTTTATAATCCTTTTTTTAGGAATATGGAATAAATAAACATTGCATTACTTGAAACCTGCCATTGTGATCACACCTCAGTAAAACCTGCCTGCGATTCATTTGATCCTCAACGTTCAGAGGATAAAATCCTCCGCTCGCCGGGCGTTTAGCGAGGCCGTGAGGCGCCGGTGTAGTCTTTTACAATCTGTGACATTAAATCTTTACTGTGAAACTCACTTTCTGCCCTCTGAGGAGTGTCGCAACAAACCAGATGTGATTTTTTTTATTTTTTTTAAAGAAAACACGGCAGCAGTCAGATGTGCCCACACGGGTTACGATGAGGCCTCCTGCTCCTCGCTGCAGCGACTCGTCAGCCGACACCTACAGACTTGCTTCTCACACTGTTCTCTTGTTTTCCTATCGGGGAACTCTCAACAGTAATGTGCTGTTGAAGGATTGAGTGTGTTATTCCTGTCCTCTGCACGGAATTTATTTAAATTGACGATATTTGTGCAATGGTGTTTACCTAACAATAAGACTGATAAATGACTTGCTGCAAAGGCCTTCAGAAGAAGTTGTCGTGAAGTCTTATTTATTTATTGACAATGACAAAAAAAAAGGGAAAAATACCAACGCGATGAAGTCTGGGACCCCCCCCCTCCCTTACCTGAGCTGTCGCTTTTCCTCTTGCCGTTCCTCTTCTCGGCCTCGGCAGGTGACAGAGTCTGTCTGCCAAAGTCTGCGGGCGCGCAGGAGGCCCCCGTGGGTGTGCTGCCGATGCCCAGGCTCGGGGTGCTGGCGCACATGCTGGGCCCCCCCGGGTGACCAAGGTCCGGGGGCGCGGGCCCGCCGTCGTGGGCGGAGTGGGGGTGCGGGTGGCAGAGGTTGTGCCGCATGTTGCCGCCCGGCGACGGCATCTGTGGGATGTGCCAGGACGCGTGGTGCTGAGGCGGGTGGTGATGCTGCTGCTGCTGCTGCTGCTGCTGCGAGGGCAGGTGGCCGCGGTGGGGGTGGGGGTGGGTGGTGGTGGTGGTGGTGGTGGTGGTGCTGCCCGGCAAACAGGCCGTCGTCCAGCGGGTAGCTGGCGATGATGCAGGGAGAGGGCGAGGAGGTGGAGGAGGAGGACGAGGAAGAGGCCAGGTCGGGGTAGGAGACGTGGTCCGAGCGTCCGTGCAGAGTCAGGGGGGACTGGGCGAAGGCGGGGTGCAGGGCCTGCGCCGGGGCGTGGGGGCTCCGCAGGCACCCGAACAGCGTGTGATCCATGGCGTGCAAACACAAGCACACACAAGCACACACAAGCGCACACACACACACACACAGCACTCGCACACAAACGCACGCACGCACGCGCACGAGGCCCTCCGAGGAAAGGTGAAAGAAGGTAAAGTTACTAAATCAAACCAAGAAGATAAAATCACGAGCACATATCCAAGATCCTTTGACTATCCCAAAAGGTTTTTTTTTTTCTTTTCTTTTTTTTTTCTCCTCCAGTTTAAAAAAATGACGTCTACTCTCGATCAGCCAGAGCAGAGAGCAAAGTGTGTTTAGAATACGGTGTCCCGTGGTAATCCGGAGCGTGCGGCCAGCTGCCAGGCTGTACAGGATAAACAGTCGGCCCGGGGCGGCAGGCTGCTGCTGCTGCTGCTGCTGCGGAGCCTCTCAGATGTCGGGAGGAGCGGAGGGGACTGGAGCTCGAGGCTGGGAGCAGGAGGCGCTTCCCACTAGGAACTGCAGAACGAGGGGAGCCGGGCAGAGGGGATGATATAAATAGGGTGTAACGTGAGAGGGAGGCTGGGTCACAGGCTGCATACGCGCTACTGACCACATACATATGATCGCCCTCCAAAAAGCCCAGCACAATAAATCTCTACTATTAAAAATGGCTGAGCCTCAGGAAAGAGGGCAATTTATTTTGGACTTGGAGCTGACCTCCGGTGGCCATCTTTTTTTCTTTCTTTTCGGCACTAATGGTCGGTGGGTGGGGCCGGGGGGGGGGAGGGGGGTGCGGGGTGGGGGGGAGATAGGGAGGCGAGGTGTCAGGGGTCAACTCGGTGTGTCGCCCCCGTCTTGCTCAGCTTTGACCCTTTGAAACACTGTTGGTCTGGTGGAAGAAGCCTTCAAAGGGTTTCCTCTGCCCGTCGTTTTCCCGCCATCTTGCTCCCCATCTTGCTCCCCATCTTGCTGAGCGCTCCTTTTTAAAGCAGTTTCATTCCAAAGTAATAACCAGTAACAGAAAAGACATTTGCTACGATGCGAACAGAAATAGGTTAAAAGGTTAAAATGTTATACTTATTACTAAATGAAGAAAAGAAGAAAAAACAACAACCGCAGTTCATTTTACTTTAGTGCAGTCAATCATTACATAGGAGCGGGTTTCTCTGTCACATATGATTTTTATCTCATTTTGAAATGAAACACCTCACGTCGTCAAATGAAAATACAAAACACACAGCGACACTGACACAAGTTTGACCTTTAACGTGGGGTCGTGAAGTTGAAATGACCATTAATTACTGTAGCAATGCAGAAACCTGTTTGTTATTGTTTTAAAAAGGTGCTCGCAGACAGAAAAAGAACATCTTCTTACCTCAACAGTGACCTAAAAAATGGTTTACGTCTTTGCATTAGATTTACATGTTTTTACCACCTAGAAACCTCAGCAGGCATCAAACACATTGTCATTCCTCACATCCATCATTTTGGTCCTAATGGGCCCTTTTTCAGAAGAGAAGTAGGAAAAGGTCGGTAAGCACCGAGGAGTGAAAGAAGAAGGCCCCTTTGTCATTACCTCCTTAATCCTCTCTTACTTCTATTATTGTTATAATGAGCTCAAATAAAACCAAAGCAGAATTATAATCCCTTGAACTTTTTCATATAACTTTGGAACTTTGCAACTCGTCTGAATTAATTCTGGTCTGAAGTCATGATGGATTAATACAAATCTGATTTTATTCCTTGCAACTAATTTGTTTTGGTTGTATAATAACAACACTGTTTTAAACTTTTGTATCTACAATAAAGAATAAACCCGTCACACACGCACAGACGCACAGACACACACTTTTTCCCGTCCTTCAAATCTCTGAAACGATATGATTTATACTGGGCACAGATTTAAAGTGCACACGGCCCGGATTTAACGTAAAATAATACATAAAACGTGCTATAATTCTATAGCTGTTGCAGAGTTTTTGGTGGTTGCGGCAGGTTTTTTAAATGTGGACCGTCACCCCGACCCCGGGGAGCCGGGCGGACGACTCGCAGGCGGTGCCACAGGCGCTGTGGGCCGTCTGAGAAAGGGAATTAATTCCTCTTTGAGAGAAAATGACTTTAACAGATAGCACTGGGGAGGAAAGGCTGTAACCCCCCTCCCCCCCTCCCCAACACACACACACACACACACACACACACACACACACAGTCACTCCAAAGACAGCAGAGGCAGCGCGGGAGAGGAGAGGCACCTTAGGTGAGTGAGTGTCCAACTCTTCTACTGTTTACCTTACAAATTGAGACTAACAGCAGGTTTGGCTGTGTGTGTGTGTGTGTGTTGTGTGTGTGTGTGTGTGTGTGTGTGTGTGTGTGTGTGTGTGTGTGTGTGTGTGTGTGTGCGTGTGTAATGCAGCACGTAATGATGAAGCACACGCAGGGAGGGCCCTGTGTTTTCAGTCAAGTTGTCGCCCATCAGTGGGCTACTTGAGGTAAAATATCCCACTGTGTGAAGAAGCTTTTGTATCTTTGCGTGGCTTAAAACCGATAGTCGTGCCAAACTCATTTATTTTTATATATTAAAAATAATATGTATGTAGTTTGCGTACTCTTTTTGTCTTCCCTGCAGGTTTAATTTGGGATCAAATTATATTTTTGCAGCACAATTACTAAAAAAATTAATGTTTAATGTTAAAAATGTTTTATGAATTAAATAAAATAACTGTCAGATGCATGACTTCTAATTTCTTTGTTGACCGTCCTGAAACTGGATTATTTACCTGCCAATTATTACCTGCAATTGTATCACAGTTATCGTTATATCGGTATATACCTTATTATCCCTATAAAGAATACAAATAGATGACTGGATAAATAAGAGGCTTTTCCAGTCTTCATCAAATCTGATCATATTTTCAACACAGCGACAGCAGCAGCGAGAAAGTGTAACTATTAAAAAAAAGGGGGTCAGTAGGGGGGGGGGGGGGGTGGGGTCAGTGGGGGGGAAGGGACGGGGGAGGGGGGAGGGGGGGGAGTCGCTGGTGTCCGTGTTTCCGATGGCGACGTTTCACCGCAGTAGACAGAAACCGAAGGTAGACCTGTGGCTGTCAGTCACCCGGACGGGAAGGATTACAGCACAGAGAGCTCTCCCTGTGACCAAAACAAACACGCCGCTGCCCCCTCACACCCCGTCCCATGGCCGAGTCCCTCGCTGCCGGCCCTGCGTTCGGTTTTCCTCAGAGAAATGGTGGGAATCTGTTTTTGGAGGGCTGAGATGTGAGTGTGTTGCAGGAGTCTTTAAAAGCTCCTGCAACACACTTAAAGTCCCTTTCATGGGCATTAACATCCAAATATCAAATCTCATATAAAAGAAGAATAACATAATTGCTGACAGTACGCACACATCTTACATGACTATGGTGACAACAGAAGGGTTAAAACAAAGTGTTACGCAGCTGTTAAAATACAAACAAAAAAGTTATAAACTTGTACTCGACAGTATCGATTAAGTAAATATTTAAGTCCTGGATGAAGTGAACGAAACCGAGCGTTAACGTTTCCTTCTCTGTACTCACTTCATGTGTTATACGCTTTATAGCAGAAAGCTTTGATGTACTCGGCCTCTTGCTAAAATAAGGGAATTCAAAAGACCCAGTGTGAGTGCGTTTGTGTGTGTGTGTGTGTGTGTGTGTGTGTGTGTGTATGAGAGCAATCATTAATAGACCTGTCATTTTCTCTCTCTCTCTCTCTTTTTGCTAATATGGAAACATTTCAGAGCGTATAACACTCACTGTGACACATAAAGCCAAGAAATGCAAGATTAGAATTAGAAACCCGATATTTGCCAAATCAAACAGTCAGCGTGATGACAAAGGGAAAGAAAACTGCACTAAAACCTTGAAGAAGAATGATTTCATTTCTGTCTACAGTTTAACTTTATGGGATTTAATTTATTTCTCTTCATATATACTACATCCATCTTCCTTCTGATCTTATTAAACTATTTCCGGTTTGGGTGTTACAGTCAAATTAAACAGAATGTCATCTATCATTATTCACGTGTGTTTGTTTGAGGACCAAATGTAGAAGCAGCTTTTTATAGAAATAGAAAAAGTGTCAGACAGGAAATATTTCGACCGTTTAGGATGCGTTTTTTTTCCCCCCGCTGCTTTTTCGAAACTCGCCCGGAGCGGAACATCTCAGCGTCCGCTTCAGGAAACAAAGGACAGCGTTTGCTCGTTTTCCTTTTCATGCTTCGGTCAGATTTACAGAAGACAGGTCGTCCTCGGGGGACGAGAGACATGTGACCTAAGGGAGCCGCTGAACGTTGTCCCCGTTCACAGCTGCCTCACACGGGCGGGACAGCCTGCGTCCCCCGGGGGACATTATGACATCATAAAGGAAGGTCCCGATGGCGTTGAGGGGAGCCTTATTTTTAAATAAACATCTGTGACATTTGAGAATGAAAGACCTTGAATCACACTTTGCTTAATTTGGTCACTGAAAGGCTGATGTGTTTTGGAAGAATCTTTCATTTATAGGATAGTGTGGAAATTTAAACAGTAACTTAGTAGTAGTTTAAGGGATGTAAAAGGCGAAAACAATCACATATTCCCTTTAAAGAGTCAACGCTTGAAAGCTGTAACAGCGCTTATCCGACGCGTAAAACGTCTTTGTGAAAGTCGCCCTCTCCGGTGGCCATTTTTTGTTGCGTGTGTGTAATGGCCGCGATGAGATCATCCTCTGTAATGGCGGGGTGAGATGGTTGCCCTCCGCCTCCCCCTGCGGGCCCCCCCCCCCCCCCGACCTTCACCTTCGAGGGAGCGGGTGCCAGGCGGGGAACAGCTCCAGACTCCTCAATTTGCGAACGGGCCCCATTAGGGATTTTTTTTTTTTTTATTCGCATGGCCCACCGAGCATCCACGCCCGAAACCCGCCCGACGCGCTAAAGCTTCCTGCCGCGCCAACACCCCCGGCGTCGCGGGCTCCGGCCCGCCGCCGCCGGCGCGCGCGGAGGGGCTCTGGCCGTATTGCATCACTCCGACGGTCCGGCCCCAACATGCGGTTCCAATAAGCCCCCAATCGTTCAGAAGAGTGAAGTCAACCTTTCATGATTTTATGGCTTCCTTCTCTCTTTAGGTTTGCTGGGAGTTTCTGGACGATTCCCAGAGCATTTGTTCCACCGCGTTGCTGTAGAGAGGGACCGGGCCCGCTACGTGACTAATGCTAAGTCAATGTGTCTGGGCTCCATCTTATTAACACTTCATACAGACTCCGCGCCATCAGTCGGATTTCTGCCGTTCAGCGGACATCCCGCCGGGTCGGCGATGGTTCCCGTTTGTATTTTGCGGCCCTCGGCGCGGCCTCAGCGCGCGGGAAGCCCTCGCTGCAGCGGCCCTCAAATACCTCAGCTAGCTTAAATGTAAACGCCAACTAGTCATCGTTAGACGGTCAGAGCAGCTGACGTAGTATGAATAACGATGAAGTCAACTCGGAGTGAGGGAGGTGGTGGGTTTTTAATGACGTTGCGCCGCAGACTCACCTCAAGCTTATGTCTGTAACCAATATCTTTTTTTTCCAACTTTAACTCAAGGTTTTAGAGGCCACTCCAACATTTCACCACTATGTGCTTCTTTATTAACGTTGATTTACATTTCCCGCACTAGAGCGTTTTTTTTTTTGTCAGGTCGCAGGCGCTTTGAGTATCGGGACGAGTGCCTCTACATCGTTTGGATTTGATCTTCTTCTTTCGGACTATGGGGTATTTTTTTTTTTCATGGCATAGCGGGGAGCTGAGATGTGTTCTGATCGCTCAACGCGCACGTGGAGACACTTGCGATCGGATCACCCAAGACGCTCTGCAGCGGCGGGTGTTAACGTGGCCTTTGTTGCCTGAGCTTAACCGCACGTTGGACCGCTCGGCTATTTAGAGAGAATAAATGTGGCGCTCCCCCCCCCCCCACTCAAAGAAAAGCAGCCTCTGAACTTGATCCAGCAATTAGTGACATTTCTCCTCACTAAGTAAGCGTGAAAATGACTTAGTGATATGATATATGGTAGTAATGTATACGCATCCATGACGCTTAGTTTCCTTTACAGCCCCTCACACCACAGGTTTTTATTTCACCTGATTGGGAGCTCTTTGAAAGTCTGCGTTGGCTGCTCTCTCTCTCTCTCTCTCTCTCTCTCTCTCTGCTGCACCTGTTTGGGCGGAACCATTCCAAACTTTATTGTTCCTATTATCATGCGCCGCTTGCGTGTTTTCATGCTGACCAGATGTCCAATCAGACAGAGTAACTGAAAACACCTGAGTGGCCAGGCAGAGAATTGAATTCAATTATGAGCGATTGTTGTTTTCATACTGAAATGTGTATTATTACTGGTTTGGTTGTTGCACCCTGTCGGGGCCTCGTGGGTTGGTGTTCTCTCCTGCACAGTTTCTGTTTAGTTATTTTAAATTCCTTCTCTACAAATAAATGTTACAACCGCAGCTTTATAGCTGTAATTTATAGTGTAATGTTTAAGTGTACATTTTTTCAAAGTATAATCGCTAATAAGAAAACAGATCATGAGATTTTTTTTTTACGGTTTAAGGATATGCAACCGCTTTTCAGTTGAAACTGGTAAAAATAACCATCAGAGCAGGAAAATAACCACATCAATTTAAAATTCAACTTTTTTAAAATCATTTAAGGACATTTAAGAAAATATTTTACAGTGTTGCAGCAGCAGAGTGGACACTAATAGAAAAAATAAATTGTTAGTAATAAATTACTAAATATAAAGAAAACGATTAAAGTACATATAAAACACTTATATTAAAAGATCAGTCTATTAATGAAGCTGACGGTTGCTTTTGGACAGGCTACACTATTAATTGCTGGCTTATATTTATTCGATGGGTGGACTTCATGTTGCTGTTATAATGTTATTGTGTTTTATGTTGTTGTCTTGTGAGTCGTTTTGTTGACCAGTAGTCCACTTTGTTGACATTTGTTAAAGACCGTGGGAAACCGTTAAAACTGAAGTCATGTCTTATTCAGAATAAAAATCTCACATGGCTTTCTGTCAAACCGAATCCTTCCACAAACTATATTCCCAACGAAAATGAATCCCTTCATAACAAATTATAATCTCTGTATCATGCTTCTCAACGTAACGTCAGTAAAGCTTCTGTAATTACATTCATCTGTAATATTACCTGTTGTTACTCCGGTTTCGTTGTCTCATTTACTTCGGTCAGCCGTGTGATGTAACCGTGGTAACCGTCTCTGCTGCCGAAGCGCTCCACGCCTCGACTGGAGGCCCTGAAGGTGCGGCTGACCTCAGCAGGGGCCAACAGCGACCTCTACTGGTGGGGGATGAAAGAGGTGTGCAATTTTGTGTGCGCGTGCAATTTTGTGTGCGTGTGTGATGTAAATGTAGACAAGTCTGAATGAACAGCCTCCTGCCATCAGAAAGCTAAACCAATGTTTACTTTCTCATGGTGGTTTACGCTCGGATGTGTGAATGGGAACCCAAACATACATATTTCCATCCTTATGCACATAAAGAAAAACAGCTCATGGCTTTCGTTGGAAATCTAAATGACACAAGTTGTCATGAAGTGGTGTGACCTCCCTCTAGATTGAAGAGAAGATGATGTCGACCTTTGACTCTTGAACATTTGCCCTTTATCTTGAAACTGCCCTGCGTAAACTTCAGTTTGTGCCATTTTTGCCAGAATTTTTGAAAAAAATATCTGTTGATGTATTAAATCCTTGTCTGAGAGCACGTGTTTTTTATATTATTACTATTATTATTATTAAAAAACGTATTTAATGAGGCAAATTCCCTTTGCATTTATTGAACAGATGGGTAAGTATTAAAAGTACTGTTAAAGTACCTCAGAGAGTTATATAATTGCATATGTTGTATTATTGGGATAGTATTTCTGATGCTTTGACAGTCAGGGAGGTGGAGCACATTGTAACACTTGATACTGCTGGATAACTCTTTCTAGAACAATATTTTGTATCAATTGATAATTTGTTAAAAAAATTAACTGGCTATCTCCCTCTTGAATAAAAGCATTACAAAAAATTGTAACATTTGTTTTTTTGAAGTAAAGTGTCTAAACTCTGCGGATGGCTGTGACGAGACGATTAAAAAGAGTTCTTCTACTGTTTGTTTTCACTTCTGCTCCCGTCGGCTTACGTCCCAGACTGTTTCCTCCTGAAGGCGTGTTTGAAAGCCAGAACTGTTTGCTTGACATCTATCTGCGGGCAAACAAAAAACGCGTCTCCGCGGCAGCTCTCGGGGTCGAGGGTTATTGCTGCTCGCTGTCAGTCATATTTAGCTGCGGCCCAATAGGGATCCGGCGACCTCTGCATATTTTGCACTCGGCGGGGTCACCGGCTGCGCCCCCGGGGAACCGTTCTGCTATCCCGTCTCCTCTCACGCTGGGAAGCGGAGTTCCCAAGCATTTCCCCCGACTGTGGTGCAGAACAATCTCATGCTCGTCGGCCCAATCGGGGGACGGGGGAGCGTGACGCATGGCCGGGACAATGGGAGGATACAGGGGCATGCGGTACGGGTGCAAACAGCCCCCACCCACCCCAAGCCCCCCGCCTCGCTCGCCTTCACCCGTGACAAAAAGGTTAGACAGGTTGTCCTACCCTGACTTCAGGCCAGATGTTGTACACGATAACCCAAACAAGCTGACCCTGAGAATACATCAAACGTGTTGCTTGTGGATCGGATCCACGGAGAGTCACGCCATGAGCGGCCCCCGGAGCCACAGCGTCTCTGATGCCTGCGCGCCGGGACATCTGTTGGAATCATAGCGGCGACCCTGTCCCGCCTCTGTTTGCAGTTGCCTCGGCGACGGGTCAGCGGACGGGAGGCGGAGCGGGGTTTGGTCCAGGCTCGCTGGGACTGAAGAGGAGGCGGCGGTTTGGACGGGATGGAGCGCGTTCGGTTCCAGGGCTTTCCAGAACCTCCCGGGGGCTTCGTTAAAACAAAAGGAGGAGGAGGAGGTGGGACTTCCTGTTGGAACGCTACAGGCCAACCGTGACCCCAAAGGAACTGCAACTTTCAATGTGCACAGAAGGCCCCCGGTCACAGGACAGTAATATCAGGCGCATCTATTTACTGCGACCCGCCGCCAGATTCTCCTCCACTCGAATAACCTGTGACCGTATCACACCTCCACTGCAACAACATCCCATTAGCCGTCCCATTCCATCTAAATGTGGCGTACACACAATCACATAAAAACATCTCGTTGAATTACTCTTGATCCTCCATCCGTCTTAAACCACAGGCTGTAAACAAGAAGTGGACGTAGTCATGGTGACGCCACCGGTTGGTTTGCGGAGGCCTCGAGTCCGGCGATTTTGCCTTCCTCTTGCTGCATGATTCTTTTGCAGCTGGAAGTTTCCATATTTGGAATGCGGAATAGTGACCTGTCAATCACAATAAGCCCTCCCCAAAAGCATGACCTGCTTTATGGGCTATTTGACTTTTAATTTAAACGAACATCATGCCGTGCTGAAGAAGACTTGAAACTTCTCGAGGAACCAGTTGATACGCTCAAAAGAAAAAAAACATTTTTAAATGTTTGCAGCACGAAAGCTGCTAAATCTGGCGAGAAACGTGCCCCCCCCCCAAATTGTTCGTTGTGAACTCAAGGCCGGGTGCGATCAAATTGATGAATATGCAGGCAGCCCTGACACATACTCTTTCCATTTGATTTACTGAATATAAAAACCACCTCCCCTGGCCTTAAATCCACACAATATATGTTATTTAATATGTGTAAATTCCTGGTTTTGTTGACTTTTGCAGTTATCTTAGTAGTAAGCTTGTGTCATAATTGTACAATGTTTATAAAGTGTTTGCAAAGGAAAGAAATTGATCTTTGTGTGATAATTTAAATCATTATCGAATAAATTGATATTTCGGAGCAATGAAAAAAAGCCAGCGTCTCCGATGGTTGTGAGGTTTAAGATACACCAGATGGTCGCATGATGTAGGAACCCACACGTGAAGAACTTCTTTTTAAACTTTTTTGTCCCTTTGGAAGTGTGTGTGTCCCCGCACATGTTCTTTGGTTTTACGAGAGAGACATTTAAAAGAGGGAATTTCTTTTCGTTCCGAGTCTTTAAAGGTTAGTGGTTTAGGTTAGTGTAAATAATGTAACGATGTTCTGTGATCAGAACGCCTAATTTTCCTTCTTAATGGAGTGTTACACATCCGTGTTTATCTTCAACCGGATTGATCCGCCATAAGGCGCTGATTACAAGCAACTAATTACACAAAACACAGAGTTAAAAGAGACGTCCGGATATCTTAAGGGCTTACGTCCAAGATTTCTTCTAAAGTAAAAGAGTTTGGGAAGATTGGTTTGTTAACAATAACATAAAAAGAATACGTGATAACAACACCTGATGTTTTAAAATTACACAAATATGTTTAACACACACTCGGGCAAAGACACACACGGACACACTCATATAGGCGAGGGTATAAATACAGAGATTCCCAACCTCGTTCTCACACACGGCCACACAAACAAAAACATACACATTCCTGGATCGCAGATCGTGGCGGGCGTGTTTACGCGCCGCCATCACTTCGCGGTCTGGCGTGATGCATCGAAAGTGATCAGAAATCGGACCAACAAAAATCCCCGGCCGAGCCGGAGAGTAAATAAGTAATAAATCTATTCCACATCAGCGGGACGTTTCCCTGTAAACACACAGATATTTTTTTTTTAAAAAGGAAAAAGCCAGCGCGCTGCGGCGTCCCGTGTGGATGGGAAGATGGCCGACATTCCTGCTGGTCTCCACAAGAAAGAGAGGCGATAGAAAAAGAGGCGGGAGTTTACCGGGTTCCTTTCGGGCCGGTTCCTCCCGGAGCATCTGGAGACTTTAATCACAACAAAGTACAATTAGTCAAAGTCGAGAGGAGGCGGGAGGGAAGAGGGGAGGTGGGGGGAGGGGGGGGGGGGGGGGAGTGTGAGAAGGATCGAGAGAGAAATCACGATGAGAGCGAACGTGGAGAAGGTTTGAATCTGGTGCCCAGAAGGCCTGCAGACCGAAAAGCTTCTGAGGCGACAGGAGCAAAAAAAGAAAGTGAAGAGTCACTTTTTTGTGGAACGTTTTCAATCCGTTTATTTATTTTTCCCCACGGTGTTGAAATTCCGCGAGAGCCGGAGGAAGCGTGTTTTAGAGAAAACAAATATTTGGCAAACCGGTTTGTTTTCCTTTTTCTTCCCTGTTTGCCTTTTCTTCTCTTAAAAATGCAGCTGATTTGTATGGAAATTAAAATTGAATCTGAAGGCAGCTAATGAACAAAAAATAATAAATTTGCAAATGTATTATATTCATATCAATGCATTATACAGATAGCCAGATCTGACAAATCAACATATGATGACACGGGTCATTTTTATACCCATGTTTGCGTAAAAGAAGCTCCAGTGTTAAAAGATTGCAATGCCTTTTTACTAAACTTAACATTAAGCACATATCTCTCTCTTAGTACAGTATATATGTAAATCTAATTTTGTAATTTTTTAATTAGTAAATCTCTACTTTTTGCTTTGTTTTTGGTCACCACCCACTCCTGTCATTGAAAGCAAACAAGACGGTGGTGGCCATGTCTATGATATACGGCTCTGCAGCTCTGTGCAGCTTTTAACAAATAAGTGTTGCCTCTGTGTCGTCCGTCCGTCCCCCCGACCCCTTATAAATCATGAGGTCACGCATCCAACGCAACGTCGCGTCCGCTTACTGCCGATGGACGCAGGCTGGGATTTCTGTGGGAGTCTGAAACTGATCCCTCGCTCCCCTGTAAAAGTCGCACTCTTAACTGGACGCATGCGATGAGGTGAAACTGATCGTAGCAGAGTGGGTGTGAAATACTCGGCCACCTGCGGGCCCCACGCACCAAAGAGGTAAAATCCCCCTCCACCCCAATAACTTCTACGATGCAAATTAGCGATGTGTTTTTTTTCCTTCTCTCTTCGTTTTAAAGAGGCCTCCCACGCGGCCTTCAACACGTTCTGCTGCGAGCGCCCTAATTATCGGCTCCGAGGGTTCACTCGGCGGCAGACAGACGGCCACGCCTCCCTCTCAAGAGTGGGAACGCTGTCGTAAAATAAGCCTCGATGGCATAAAACAAAGCGATCCGCTTTGACGTGGAAGTAGATTTCGGCTCATTTGAGGGGGGGGTTAAAAAAAAAAAAAAAAGGAACTACTTCTGAATTGATCCTCGTGCTTTACGGCCTGCTTCCCCCTCGGCGCTCCACGTCGCTGGATGTATTCCTGCGTCTGCACAGCAGGACATAAATCATCCTCGGACTCCCCCCCCTCTCCCCTCCCCTCCTCTCAAGCGAGGGATGTGGCTGTCTGCAGGACTGAGGAGTCCAGCTCTCTCCCCTCCGGAAGAATTAGGCCGGCAGACATTACCACATTATATTTTGCGGTGCGTCGCTTTTTGAAAAAGGGGGGAACCAGGCCTGGCTCCACCGCCGGTTCCACTCCCGCAGGGCCCCATCGGGCCTCTTTCCCTCACCCTTTAATTAGATTAGCCGGGTCCCCAATCTGGCAACCTCGGGGCCTCCAATCTGGCAACATGGCTACCTTTGTGGCAGCGCAATATTGGGTCTGAAGAGGAGGAAATGACCTAAATGTTGGTCAGCGCGATACTCTGTTTCGCTCAATGGTGTGCTGACAAAACGACTCTGGTAATGAAGACGTCGGAGGCGAAGGAGGGAAAGAAGGGAAAAGAAAATTTACAGCCAAGCTCTATGAAAAGTGCTGGGACGACCGAAGGCCTGTGGTCAGGGGGGGTGGGGGGGGGCGCAGCCATTTTAGGGAAGAGAACTGGCAGCTGAGGGAGCCATCGCAGGTCGGTTCAGTTCCAGAACAGCCAATTAGGCGCTCAGGGGCTTGTGCATGTCAATAAATATCACCCGAGCATGTCGCTACTCGGAGGCCTACGCTTAATTTGCTATATAAAAATAAAAAATAAAACGTGAAAGTGGATTTTTCAGGATGAACTGCCGGGTCCGCTTTCTGTCTGGTCTCCTGCAAGTGCTTTCAACGTCGGCTGAAGGCTGTGATGCAGGAACAGGAAGTCGTCCAACGTTTTGAGCAGTTTGGGAGCGCGACGGCCTTACGGGGACGCCGACCCGTAACCGACCGCCAACGAGGGCGATGAAGCGCCGTAGAGAAAACACCAAGTCGCTCTGTGCGTGAAGAAGACGAAAAAAGAAAAGTGTTAAAACTGGAAGAGGACGGCGGAACGGCACCAACCCCTCCTCCCCCCTGCAGCGTATAGCACATGTGCAGACAAGAGCAATCCAGCCGTGCACTAAATTCCACATCCAGCCGTGTAGATGGGACGTGACGTCTTGAGATTTCACTGACAGGAAGTGAGCGCTGTGAATGATTCGGCCTCATAAATCATTCTTTTTGGGGGGGGGGAAGCAGGGAGCTTCCAGAACCTTTTTTTTGCTCAACTCAAACCCCTGAGTTGATCCCTCAAACGGGTGCTGCTGAGCTCCCACGCCATCGCACAAATCAAAACGCTGTGGCAGGTCGCGATGTTCCTCATGTTGCATTCGAGGTTTTTATGCAGGAGAAAATGGTTACAATGCTTCACCGTGGCCCCCGAGGGAGCCGAAGGGTGGAGTCTGGTGGTGGAGGGGAAGAGTCCTGAGTCAGGGAGACATGTTCATGGGAAAGATCAACTGGGGATTCGTCTCTACGGTGTAGTTAGTTCGCAAAATGATGCGTGCGTGCGTGTGTGGGTGTGTGAGAAAGAGAGGCAGTTGAGAGTTGAGTCTGAATTGACAGTAATTCAGATGGATTTGTTTTTTTTATATATATATATATATATATATATATATATATATGCACTGCGATATAATCGGCAATCTTCACAGCAAAGCAGTGTCACTGGGTTCAAGAAATATCCCATATTTCTTTATCTGTAAAAACCACACCTTTAAAATAGGGGGGGGGTTACATTTATACTCTGGTGACCGAGGGCATCTGGTGGACAGGTAGAGCAGCGGCGACCTGGTTTTGTGGTGAGTGATACAGCTTCTCCGTAATGGGGGGCCGAACACATAAAAGTCTTCGGGGCCACAAACAACCTCCTCTGCTGTTGTGAAAAGTTAATCTGAGCTAATCTCATTTTAGTTCCGTCTCTTGGTGTTCCTTGGATGTCCAGCAGGGGGTGACTCCTCTGTTTGTGTAGAAGTCTATGAGTAAATAATGCTACTTCTCTCTTGACTTATCCCCACAGTGAACATTGTAAACATGCGTTTATGGTCTCAATCTCTATTTTCAAGTCTTCTAGAGCACGTTGCTCATTTATGAAGTTATTTATTCATGTTCTATTTGCAAATAGACCATAAAGCAGAATGTTTTTTCTTACATTGCGGCAACAATTCTCAACAATAAATGAATGGAAAACAAAAGGCTGGGTTGCGCCAATAACCAATTAAATCCTTGTTTAACTTGAACACGAAATCGACGAACTCTTTGTCGTTTCACCCTTGCAGGAAACTTCTGTGCAGCACTTTTATTATTAAACAACAAGAAGGACACCGTGGACTGCCTGACACGGACAGAGAACAATCACACGTGCATTAATGTATTGATGTTTCCGTCTCGCTGCTCGTGTGGGTGGAAGCCCTGATGGATGGACGTGGACCTGGAGGCGGGCCTTGATTGATGGGCGCCAGAGGAGCAGAGGAGAGGAGGGGAGGAGCAGACTCCAGCAGCCAGGGTGGATGCGGAGGAGAGAGAGAGAGGAGGAGGAGGAGGAGGAGGTGCTGAGCTCCGCTGACATTTCGTCGTCTGAATCACCAAGAGAAACCCATGAGTCCACAGCTGCTTCTAACTAACTCCCCTCCTCCCTGTCGCTCTCAGCTCGCTTCTATGAACTTTATGAGCAGCAAAGTGAAAGAGAAATATTTCCCATTTCAAGATGAGACCTGAGGGTTTTTATAATCTCATCCTTCTCTGTCGCTGAGTGGTTCAGGAGCAGAAGGGTTCTTCCTTCTTTCCCTTCATTATTCTTTCTTCTCATTCCTTATATTTTTATCCATCCTCATCTCCTTCCTTCCTTCGCTCTTCATTTCCTTATGTTTTTGTCTTGCTTGCTTTCTTGTTTATTTTCGTTCCTTGACCTCCTTGCTTCTGCTTTCAATATTTAACTACTTTCTCTCTTTCCTTTCCCTTTCATTGTTTTACTCCCACCTTCCTCTCCTCCCCTCTCATCTTTCCACAGTTGCTGTCCACAACCTTTAAATCTTTTTTTTTTCCCCCAGAATATTTCTTCACCTTAACCCTCCTGCTTTGTGTTATCAGCTTCTGGTCCATCCTCCATTTAAAAAAATAAAATAAAAAAAAATAAAAACCCGGAGGAGACGTTGACATGTTCGTGACTCATCTCCTGTTCTCCCGATGATGGAGAACCCTTTCATCCTGCGGCACCCGCACGCCTCCAAACACAAATAATCAGCTGCGATGTCAGCTGGGTTTAGAACTGTTACGGTTGTATTTGATTTGAGCGTAATGGGAAAAGATTTATCCATCGTGACGAGGCGACTGTACAGGATTGTTGTGAAAGCCTTTTAGCGCCTTTCAGCACATTTCTTTGGTCGAGCTGCTCGTTGAGTGTTTTGGTTCTCGGCTCATCGGCTGGTTTTTAACAGCCAAACCCAATGAAATAATTGTGCATCACCTGCAAAGCGGCACTGAGGATATTGTAGCATTTTTAATCATTACTTCTTATTATTTCAACTCTGTAACATAAAGCCAAACCTAATGTTTTACTAAATCTAACCAAGTTGTATTTGCCTTTTTTCTTTTGTTAACCACGTGTTTTAAGCTATAACTTCTCTTTAAAACCTCCTCCACCATTGATAGTAGAGCATTACCAACCCATCATGCACTTCTGCGAAGCACACAACACTTTTAATCTCTACATTTCTTAAATAGGTTTCATAAAAACCACATACCAGCTATTATTACAGCTGGAGGGCCGCACATTAACGGTTCTTTAAATGGTTGGAAGAGAAATCACCGTTTGTGACTGTGGGACATGAACAGCGGTGACCTGGGCGAAGGTTGTTGGTTCGACCCCTCGAGGGCGAGTGACCTCCACTTGTTCTGACGGCAAAATAGTAGAAATTGTACGTACGTTCGGGTTCTAAATCGCCTTCTTTTCTAATCCTCAGGACTTTGTGGTTTAACCCCCGGGAACACAACGTGGATCTCCGTCCCTCCCCCCCCGCCGCCGGTTTGTTTCCGCCATGGCCGTCAGCCCGAGTCCTGCCGGCTCGCGGGCCTCAGCTGTGTGCAGACAGCGCAGGGAGAAATGTGGAATTCATTTTGAAACGCCGGGAAGGGTCGGCGAGGTGGGGGGGGGGCGACGGAGGAAGCACGTGGGAGAGGCTACGGGGGCCGGCGAAGACGGAACATTTTGAAATATATGGTTTCTACTGTTGTTCGGTATTCAAACACGACCGCGCCAGACTGAACAAAGTTATTCCCAGTGTCGATCCCTGGAAGCTTTCCCCAACATCTGCATGTTTGTTTCCCAGTGAGCGCTGTGGGAAAGTGCACCGTTACGCACACACACACACACACACACACACACACACACACACACACACTCACTCTTGGATTTCGTTTTAGTTGGTCATGAAATCCCAGAATTCCCCTTTTTTTTGCTATCAGGAAAGTTATTGTAACTCAAACCACAATTTTTTCCAAAAGCTGACCAAGTGATAAGCAGCAGGAACACGTTGGAGTTTCTTTAGTGGATTTTTACTTTCAATACATTTTTAAAAATCCTTTTATATTATATTTTATATTTTATATTCTTCCATTGTAAATCTCCAAAGTACTTAGTCACCCATGAACATTCAGATCCAAAATTAGGAAAAAACAATGCACACACTGAAAAAGGGTTCAATGTGAAGCAATTTCATCACAATAACTCCATAAAAGTTATATTAACTGGTTTGAAGTAACAGAAAGGCAACATCTAAACCAGACATGAGTTGTTGTTCTTGTTGTTGCTGTTCTTCTTTTACATGAAAAACGTCTCTCATGTGTCACGTATGTCACACGTCGTGACATACGTGACACACAGAAAACCCATAAAACGTACAAATATGTCAATGTGTAAGCTGTGCACTCTCTCTAAAGATCAACCTTATTATTTCCTAAAAATAAATTGTGTTCTCTTCCAATCCGTTTCTCTGGTGCTGATTTCTTGGTCACATGGGTTAGTTTAGTTTTAACTCCACCATGAAATGCCAAAGTAATCCCCAGCAGATGGCGCCGCTGTCCACACAGCATGCAGTTGGGACGCTGTAATCCGGTGTGACGTCCGGTGCTGCCACCATGTATGTGTCCTTCACGTCTTTCACTGGGGGCATTCGCACGAACTGGAATGGAAGGCGTTTGAGCTACAGCAACACAAACAAACTCGGAATCCCACCGACGTCCAACAACATCAGACTTTCATCTTCCCGGATGCCGGACAATGTGGGCTCGCTGTGACTTCACCTTCCCCCCTGTCTTCATAGCTGCGTTATTGTCCTTGGCCACCTTCCCACCTCACGGAGCTTCCTGACCCGTCCCAAGTCCTCATATTCTCCCGTCTGCTCCGTGGACCTCCTCGCCGTGTTTGTTTTGCAGTCTCCAGGAAGGAGCGCTTTCTTGTGGCTTCTGCCAGGCGCTGCTGCCACGGACCCGAAGCTTTTATTGGGACCCAGATTTGGGAATCCTTCAGCCGGGATTGAACTCAGGGCACCAGAATCTAAACATAGGGCTGTCACATTGGTTTCAAACCCAGGAAAGAATGGAAAGACACACACACACACACACACACTTCCAAGGCCGTAATCAGAGCTGCGGTCGGCTGGTGGAGGGCGACGACGCGCCGCCCGAGCCTGGCAAACAGGAGGCCGTCAAACTGTGGGATCTGGCTTCGCCCTGCAGCACCGGCTGCGGCGCTATCTAAACAGGGCCCGGGCTGAGGCATCGGCCCCCCGGGGGCCCCCGGGGCTCTGGTTAGCCTCGAGCTAGCTCGGCTCAAGCAGAAGACGTCAACAGCAGGAACAACAGCCGCGGCCGAGCCACAGGGTTAACCACAGGGTCGGGACATTTAAAAGAGGATGCGTGTGTGTTTCTGAGATAAGTTTGAAATCAATCATGTGTGAGGTGTTTCGTGTTTAGAATTTGACAGTAGAAAGAGAAAGAGAGATGAAAGAAAGACTTCAGACTCAAGCTGCAGACATTCGCAAATACACACAAATATCTACTTTATTGGCCCGTCACTTAGATTTGATAACACATAATATAATCCCAGAGTGAAAGAAACACAATTTAGCCTTCAACCAGTGCAAAAATCCATTTTTAGACAATAAAAGGTTACAGATTTTAATGCTAAATATATAATGTAGAATAAAACGACTTCATCATTGACTTAGCTATATACGTCTAAGTGCAGAAACAGTATATTTAGTCAAAATACATTAAAACAATTATTTATTATTCAATTTGTCCTTTTACACTTTCTCTTTTTGTCTTCATAACTTATTAGTTATATGTTTATTTAGTTATTTGTATAACTATCTTGTATTTATATTTGATTTTCCAATTGTTTACCTGGATAATCACAATACTGTAATTAGTAGATTTGAATAGGCTACAATATTTATATTGAGTAAGCAAAAATTATGTATTTAAAATGATGTATTTATTTACGGCCAATTATGCTAAAAAGCAGAAGAACGCGTCCAAAGCCTGCATTACAAGTCTTTTACGCCCCCTAGTGGATAGAGAATGTCTCACACTCACATGTTGGGTTTGTCAACTTTGATGTCCACCAGGTGGTGCTGTACTCAAAGAAATGCCTCTTCAGCGAGATGACAAGACCACCTTTCAGACATTTAACACAAAATCCATCATTCACTATCACCATGGTAACCTGAAATCACTTCATGCCCTGGTCAATTCCTTCCTTTAAAAAAACTTTATAGATGTGCCTCATCATTAAAAATGCAGCGTCCTGTATAAAGACAGGAGAGGTAGGTGAGAAAATATAAGTGCAACTTGACAGGGCGTTTAACAGTACACATCAAACACAGAGCTGCAGAAATGAAACATGACACATTATTGTAGAGAAGGTGGCTGAAGCATTCAGGAGGCAACGAAGTGAAAGGAAAATCCTGGATAGATGACTTGAACTGTTTGCATTCACTTCCCACTACTTGCTGGCAGCGCTCCTCCGTGTAGAAACAGGAGCTCATATTGTTGTGAGGAGTTCATTACAGGAACATCAATCAACAGTTGGAATTCCAGCGAGCAGCCGAGGACGTAGAAAACGCGGGAAACTGGAGATGCCCTGCAAGCGTGAGAGGTTGTACACAAAGCGACGGGGCCTCTGCGGCCTCCTCAGGAATGCTCCGGCATCAACACTTTTGAGGCGTCTTTCATGTGCACCACTGTTGTGGACCCTTTTTCCTCTGACAGGTACATGAAGCCCGAGGCCGGCTGCACTCCCGTGATCGCACAAAGTCCAACGTTCCTGGATATTTCGTGATATTTAGTTCTGCTTCAGAGATGCAACGAGTGCATTTACTCAAAGGGAGTGTTCTCCCTTCTGTAGACTTTGGATTCCTCCTTAACTTTTTGCACTTTTTGTTCCACGACATGTACACAGGGCGTCGATCAGGTGACCCTGAGTTTGCTTATGTTGTCGCACATTTTTCTTTCATAACTCCATTGCGTCAGTAACCCAAACCATACCAAAATGGTTGTGTTGAACGTCTTGTGGAAACGGAAGTTTATTTTGAAAAGCACAGCGTGTATTGACTCGTGTACTCGTTTGATGAGTCGGGGGAGAAAATGTGATGGCAAGTCTCTGCACATCTGACTCTGCTTACTTTATCCTTTGATTCTAGAGTCGATGTCAAGGTCTGAATAAAAATAAACAATCGTAGAACACAATATGCAAGACACATGCCGTTTAATGCGTTAAATAAGCATTTACACGGAGTACAAAAATATAGGCACCTTCTTAACGCGTTAATCGAATCATTAACAACATTATCCCGCGGTTAAGACACACGCACGTTAGTTTATTTGACGTTTTCATAGAAATATTTGCAGCAGACTTCACTCGGAGGGGGCGGAAGAGGAGGGGGAGGATGGGGGGGGGGTGAGGGGGAAGGGGTCTTCTGGTGCCGCTTGTCCCTTCAGGCCTGCAGGAGCTGCCCCACCAGGGCGGCGCTCCTCTCCCGGATCAAGACTGACGCGATCTGAGCGACCTTCGATACTGACCTCTCCCAGCGCTCTGAGTCCTGAGAGCACGAGAGAGAGAGAGAGACAGAGAGAGGGAGAGCGAGAGAGAGAGAGAGAGGGAGAGAGAGAGAGAGACACTCAATACGTGCAAAGAACCCTGCAAAAACAAACCGAGGGATCTGCGCTTTTATCATTATCCTGGAGCAGTAAGGTGGAGGGCCCGTTAGGAGCTACAACATCCAAAGTTAGCATCTCATAAACGTGCTGGACTCCGACACGGATGCTCACACGCTGGATTCACCGCGTGTAATTCTACTGTGGAATGAAGGATTTCTTTAATGTTCAAATCAACTGATGGAAACAATTTGCCAAAGGGGAGCAGGGCAGAATTAACTTTCTCCCTTCACAAACGTGTGTTGATCTGAAGTGCTTTGAAGCCTGTGGACCAACAAGGCCTCCTCGGAGATCTGTGGCGCATGATATTGGACAGAACTACGCTACAAAGGGAGACCGTTCCTTCTCGCTTTGCTCTGAAGATCTCCACTGTTGTGGTGGCTTTGCTTCCCCCGATTCCTCTCTTCTGCGTCTCTTTCTTCTTTTCTTTTTTTGTTCTCGTGGAGCGATCCGCTTTAAATGGTTTTCGCTCCCCTGACTCCGCTCCTCGGTGCTCTGGTTTGGTTCCTCGATGAGGCCTAAGAATGATTCATCTTTTTCAAGCTTCGCTTTTAAATGTTAAATGACACAGAGAAGGAGAAGGAAGCTCTGGCATACATTTAAGTCTTTGCATCGAGCAAATAGTTTTACTTCCATTAGTTCTGCATTCATAAAACTTGCATCAGTTAAATGGGAAGATTCTTTTTTTTTTTTAACTTTTTTTGCATTCTGGAAATCTCTAATTCTTACATGAAGTTTACAATTAAAACTAAGGCAACATTCATGTTTTTAACAATGAGTGGTTTTCAGAGAGAGACAAAAGCAGGCTTCTCATTTCTGGCCCACGACCATCAATTATTCCAAAATGCTAATTCATCAGTTGGCTTTTTAGCAAAAAAATAGAGGGTCCCAGTCTAACTCTTCCTTGTGCTCGAAATGGACCATTTACTAAATCAGTGGTTCTCAAACTGTGGGGCGCGACCCCCAGGTGGGTAATACATTTTTATTTTGTTTTAATTATAATTTCATGTATAATCCTGTATTAATCCCACATGGAATGAATTAAGCATAGGGGCTTCAGTGTCTTGCTCGAGGACACTGAGACATTCAAACTTTGGAGACAACACGGATCGAACCGCTCTGTGAAACACGTTAATCAGCCCATTACAATAAGCTATTTGTTCTTTTTTTGGCTCAACTTTATTTGCATTGTTCCAACAGAGATTGATTGCACATTTTATTTGTTTTTGTTTGATGGAGCAATCTGGTTTACATGAGTAAAAGTCACTTACATTTTCTTTATTCTATTAATAAAAACACACATGGGTTCACAAAATGTCATTATTTCAATACAAATTCAGCATGGACCATTTTGTTACATTTTTGTTGGGGCCCGACAGACAAAAAAGTTTGAGAACCACAGTACTACATGAACATCAGACTGCATTGAAAAAGAGATTAAGACCATAAACCCATGTTTACTGAGGAAACAAATCAAGAGAGAGTCATTTCCTGATAGACATCTGTATTTGGACTTTGCTTGGTTGCTGTCGACCTACATGAGAGTCAAGTTAACACCATCTTTCCTCTCCTTCTGAAACCTGTTCCACGCTTTAAAGCAGCCGGTTGAACTGAAGACAGTCAGAATGTCTCGTTCCCATTTGATGGCTCCGGTAAGTCACGACAAAATGAAAATGGACTTTTACTTTGGCGAGGACAGCGTAATCGAGACAAAAAACAAAAACAAAAACTGGTTCTGAGCTCTAACAAACCGTGATCATCCTTTAAAAAAAGGAAAGAAATGCCACACTTCCTCTTCTGGGTTCGCCACCAACTTCAAAATCGGCCAACTGTCAAAGTGCCGGTTAACACATGTGGACGCGAGCACGAGATCACGTCCAGGAGAAAGAGAAATAAGCTCTCTCTGTCCCTCCGAGGTGACGAGGTGCGAGAGCGGTGAGCGTGGAATCGGGCCTGACGAGAGACCCAAACTCCCGGAGCCCCCCCCCCTCCCCCCCCCCCCCCCCAATCAGAGCCAGCGGCGCAGGCGAGTCGGATGACACATGGATTTTCCACACCGAACCGACCCGACGGGGGAACTGGAGCGACTCCTCGTTGCTTTAATCAACGGGGAGGAATGAAAAAAAGAAAAAAAGAAAAGGAAGATGGAATCGAAATATGATCGCTTTGATTGAGCTCCAGAGGCATTCGCTGCGAGCTTCTACAATCGCTTCTTAATATGCTTTTTTAGATCCAAAATTGCCCAAATCTTTGAAGAATTTCCTGTTTTAATTGAGTATGTACCCGACTCATTGTTTCCTCTGGCTCAATCAAAAGTAGGAGGCGGTCCAGTACATCTGTGAGCCGAGCAGAGCAACCGATACCCCGTATCATCAGGAATATGCAAAGATCCATCAGCGACCAGTCGCCAGCTCGGGCTGAGAAATCAAAGCGCCCTGGCAAAATCTAAATTGCGTCTTATTTCACTGTTTACGCCATGAGCAATCAGATCAAAGCATTCCTCCGATTGTTATCTGAGATGAATTACGTCTTCGCACGGCGAGCGCTTGAGCCTGCTGCGCGCGTGCGTCCGGCGGGAGGGTGTGGGGGGAGCCGGCGCTAAAAATTTTTTTAAAAAAAGGGATGAGCGCGATCGTCGCTTGATTGCCACCCAAGTGCATCGGGAGTCACGAGAGGTCCGTGCGTCCCGAACCGCCGCTAACGGCCCTGCTGCACGGGTCTGTTCTCCTTATTAGGCGGGAAGGAAAAACAAGTAAATAATGGAAAACGCTGGAGCGAGCACATGAGAGGAATGAAGAAGAAAAAAGCACGTGGAGATCACCAAGGAGGATCAAAAAGTCCCCGACTGAATTATTTCCATCCCCAGATATGCGGCCTTTGAAACGTGAATCACGCTTCATGAAAAAAAAAACGCCGTTATTGAATCAAGTCCTTCACGGCGGGACGCAAATAAGAGCGGAGCCCTTTCGTTGACCCGTGGCACAGCTTAGAGCCGCCCCAACTGCCACTCAGGCCTCCAATGTGGCGTGTGGGGGGTTCGAACCCCGAACAGCAGCAGACTTAGAGGCATCAGAGATGTTCACATAAAAGCTGGTGCCCCCTGGTGCCACCCCCCCACCCCCCCCCCCCCGCCGACGACCAACCGGGAGGAACAAAGCGGCGCCCGAAACAGAACGCACACACACACGCACACACGAAAGTGATGCGGGGGGGGGGGGGTTAAACGCCAGCAGAGCAGTGTTTCAGTGATTTGAGCCGACGGGCGCCGCTCACATGTCCACGGCGAGGAGAGAGTCCTTTCGTGGTCCAAAGTGCGGAGGGGGGATTTTATGAGACTCCCTTCGCTATTATCCGACGTAAGTAAGGACTAACTTTCCGCTTGGTGGTGACTAAACTGCCACAAAGCACGCGACGGGCGTCCCGGCCAAAAGTATCATCGTTTATTCACATTAGTGGAAGGGGCCTTCACGGGCAACGCCTGCCATGTCCAACGGAGAGGCGACACATTTATATATTCTGAAACGCAACACTTTTTTTTTTTTTTTGGTTTCCACTGACAGCAGAGCCTCTGCTACATCCATTACCGACGCGTCCAATCCCTCCGTGGCCTGCATGACATTTATATAGTTTCTCGCGACAGATTTCGCGTTTAAAAATAGAGACTTTTTTCACAAACTATATGTGAACTGGTATCAGGGGGGGAAATACCAGCGGGCACGAGTCATAGTTGGAGAGATGGTCTGGGGACTTCAGCTTTTTATCGTTGTTCCCAGAACCTAAGCGCCGATCCAAAAGAGAAGTCATGTTATGACATTAAGTGACAGCCCGGTTGTAATACATGAATAACAAACAATGGTTTCGACGCAGTCGCTGAAAGCAAAGCGCTCTGAACCGCTTCCACGTGTACGAACGTACAAACACGCCACAGCCTCGTTACTCCAAACCACAGGTTTATGGAATGGAACTTCAATCATTAGCTTCTATTTCTGCTTAAAACGGGATGATTTTGACAAGCCGTGAGGCGACAGAGGGGGAGGGAGGAGGAGGACGGGGGAGGGGGGGGGGGGGGGGGGGGGGGGGAGTTTTAGCGGACCACACAATAAGCAAACCCTCAAACTCTCTCCTCAACGCCGCCGGTACGATCGACGCCCCGGCTCGAAAAAGCACAGGAAGAACCTGCAGAGAGGCTTTGAGGCAATTAGGGACCTCCGACGGAGACAATTTGTCCGTCTCCGTCTCTCTCTCTCTCCCGAGCGTCCCTGAGGACGGCAGCTGCTGCCGAAGGACAGCGTACGGGAGGCGCTGAGCGGGCCGAGCTCGCGGCGACAGAACTGGAAAAGGTCGTTAGGACATGAGGGAGCTGCAGCATCCACTTGAGGGCAGCATCATTACTAGAAACGAGGCCACGGAGCATTCTCTCCACTTCGGGGTGTCTCTCGCTCTTTCACCCGCCTTCCATCACCTGACTCCCGGCCTTCAGACAGTCATTTTCCCGAAATAACCCCGGCGAGTGACACAATACTGCTCAAAAAAAACACAGGGGCGCTTCGGTCTGAGGGCGGATTGAGTTTCGGGGCTCCTGACAGCTCGTCCCCTGGTTGGGTATCGTGGCCCCGCCCCCTTCGCTCCCCTCCGTGCTTCAATGAAGACAGGCAGCAGCCCAGGGGCGAAGGGCCGGTGAGTGAAGAGGGCAACAAGGTCCAATTACCGGACGGTCCAAGAGGTCTGATTGGGGCGCAAATCCAACACCCCCCCCCCAGGCGGAGCGACTCATTGAGACAAAAGACAAGTGAGGGATCACATCGGTTCTTTAGCTGCTTGCTCCAGCTTCTCGTCAAAGGTCTACGAGGGAAACCTCCAAGCCAAGGTTCCATGTCATTATTATTTATGCACCGCTTTATACGCTTTGTGCCCCAGATTCACTTTGAATCTTTGGAAACGTTAGAAATGGGTTTGTGATGACTGAGCCAGGGGTCAACATGATGAAGGAAGCAGAAGTCGATAAGTATCAGCAGCAATACATCTTCAAATATAACCAGTAAAGGTATAGCTTAACCCTGTGAGCATTCGTCATCCTCACACTGACCGGTGAGCTTTAGATAGAATACATAAAAATGAGACAACGGCGACGTGAGCATGACTTCGAACTTCTGAGGACGTGTTTTATCTGCGAGAGGCTCTCGGGGTCCCTGGCTGAATGTCCTGTTTCGCTCCCACTCTGCCTCACTTCCTCTGAAAGGGATCCTGAAGGAGGAACATTGAAATAAGTCTGTCTCCCAGCCGACTTTTGTTCCCTCAGACATTTTCAGACGTTAGAAAAAAAAAAAAAAAAAGCTAACTTTTGTATTGGTAACTGCTCTTAAGACCCCATTGAGGGAACAACGGCTGCCACACAACCCTTTCACGGTACGCTGCTGAAACTCTTTCAACACCGCTTTCCAAAATATCCTGTCTAGGGGCGTCTGTTGGGCAAACACAGCCGCCGCCTCCGACGTACGACTTCCGCTCCGCTCTTCAGAGAAGACGAGCCCTGCTGAGAACGGGACGTCTGGGTCGGCTCTTTATTTCCGCCGCGTCCCTTCAGCGGGAACAACTTTTTCCTTTCTTTAAAAAACGCTCTCCGGTGAGAGACGACGTTGTTTGAATTGGACTCGCCGAGAGACATACCTCAAAACAGTGAGCAGAACAATGGCTCTTTGGTTGAGGAGGTATGAAAGCATGAAGGCGTGGGTGGGATTTATGAACGGGGGACATTCCAAATCCCACGTGCGGACAGAAACGCCAAAATATGCACAAACACACACACACACACAGACACACAGAGACCCCGCCCGCTGATGCCTCATTTACTTATCACACTGTATCGCTTACACCGAGCCAAGGGAAGCCAAACACAGTCGGGACACCCGAGGTCGTGTGCAGGTGCAGAAGTGTTTCGCAAAACAAAAAGACATTTATTAGGAGCCGGCTCTTCCGGCTCGGGGGGCCCTTTTGGGCCTCCGCGCCGCGCACGAGCACCAGGTCGCCGTCGCGTTCGGTCGGCCGCGAGCCAAACACACGAGCAGACGTGCAACGCCGTGTTTTTCGAACCGCTGTCAAAATATCGGTGCGCCGCAGACTAAACATCAAGGGGATGAAGACGGCCGTGTGACTCGACAGATGAAGTGTGAGAACCAGAAGGGTCCACTACGAGGAGCTGGGGGGGGGGGGGGGATTCATTTTTCAACGTTTTCACATGACAGCATGTGACCTTGAGATTCAGTTGAGGACTTTAAATACCCAACAAGATTTGTTGGGTATTTAAATGCTACCTCGAATGTGGTTGTTTATACCTAAACACTTACCTCCAACACAGCGGGAAATTAGGTTTTTGGCATCAAGGCCCGAATCTCAGACGTTTTTAATCGTTCAAGCTTATTCTACCCATCTTACGTTTTCCTTAAAAGCTATATAAAACGAGCCGAACACGAGACGCTACAAACGGTGATGGCGTTGGAGACACAGTTTGCTTTCCAATGGCGAGCACGAGACACGGCGACCTTCATCACGAAGGCAGCAGCCAATCAAAGTGAACCAACACTCTGTCGCTGCATTGCGCTGATTTTGCAAATGTCAGAATTTCTGGCATCCGGCACGACTTCCTCTTAGTTCTAAAAGTTTCTTTTTTTAATGATTTGATGATGAGGGACTGCACATCACAAAACGCAGCAGGCCTTTCAGCAGCTTTTCGGGCCACCTGCAGGCGTTTTTCCCCGGGTCTGAACCCACTGTGTGCCATTCTGCGAGCTATTTTCCACCACACCCCACAAGTCAGACAAGCATGTGCACCGAGACGTCCCTGCAAACAAAAGCTCGAGCGTAGCAGGAAGGTGAGCGCCGGAAAAAAACAGTCTTTGATAAGGCCTGTTGAATGAAGGCGTAATCCCCCGGAGATCAGCCGCGACAGAACCGGAGGAAAACTCCAACCAGGACTCGTGTGGGTGGTCAAGAGACGAGCCCAGAACCGACTGGCAAAACAAACAAGTGTGATTGAAATGTTTGCAAACCAATTGGGGAAGAGCTGGCTCTCGTTAATCCTGCAGGGGAACAAACCGTCCCCACTGCAACTCTCAGCTGTCTCTTGGAATGTCCTTTCCCAAAATTGTCCGTCGGAGTCGAGTCGTATCGCCCTCCCCCCCGACGGCGCGATAGCAAACCTGAGTAAACAGCGCTTCGGTATGCCTGTATCCCAGAGCCAAACTCCGGCGGTCAAGTTTCACACAGACCGACGCACATCTGGAGCGCTTTCGGCTTGATATCCTGCACATGTTGCAGGCTGCGACCCTAAAACTGTACAAGTGAATCACTGAGGGGGGAGGGAGGGAGGGAACGAGGGAGGGCGGGAAGGATCCCCGGGCTTCTGTCTGTATGTAGAGGTCATGATTCCACCAAAAGGAGCCAAAGTGCTCACGTATATAAAAGTTTAAAGGACATAAATGTGCAATCAAACACAATTACTTGTTGCAAACAACAGGGAGGGGGGGGCGTGGTTTTAGACATCGCAGTGACGATGCACATTAAAAAGGTTCCGACTCTCATTCATCCTGGGAAGATTGACCCCCCGTCACTCATTCACCTGAGGACCGTCGTTGGACTTGGCGAGGAGTGTTTACTCATTACTGCTGGCACTTCCAGACGGACCTCCTCGGCTCTCCGCGTGCGGAACTATACGTTTGACACCTCATTCTGCCTAAATGGACCCCTCGAGGCGTTTTCCTCAACACCCATCCAAATAAAAGACAACACGGAGTGAAAATGTAAAGCAGCCGATATGAGCCAGCGGCAGCATGGAATCAGCCCTTTGCAGGACGGCGTCTGTTTATTCCGCAGAGGACAGCTGGTGGAATTGGGCCGAGAAAGGTCCCGAGTGCGACGTCTCGCCCGTGACCCCGGCGAGGGTGCGACTGCACGAGTGTCTCCGCAGGAGCTTCAGCGGGGTGGTGTTGGGTGTCACCCGTCTACCTTTCAGACTCCAGATCCAAACAGGTAGAGGAGAATAGACCTATAGAGCGCTCTCCTTTTCTCTAACCCCCCCCCCCACCACACCACCTCCCTCTCCTTTCTCTCCCTCTCTTTTCTTCCCCGGCCGGCTAATCTCTTCTCGGGTTTAGGATTCCCGGCCCGGGCTCTTTGAGGAGGAGGAAATATGGGGTTGGGTAAACATCAGGGCTCTCACTGAGGGGATTACAACACCCATATATCACCCTGACAACTGCCTTTTCAGCGCATGACAAGTCGCCGGGACCCCGCGCGAGCAGGGATCCAGTGACACTTCCTATCGACACCGATGGCGCACAGCGCCGGCGCTCCCACAACACCGGGTCGGCCCCGTGAGGATCCGGTGCCAGCGACTTTGGGGTCTGATGGGTTTTTTTTTTTACACGTCGCCCCCGATGTTTGGCTCGTGGGCGTCTTTTCGCAGAGATAACGACACGAAATGGAAAGAGGCTCCATGCAGGTGCTTTGATCACACACACACACATTCTGCTCCTTTTCCTCCACATAGTGGAACGACAGTCTGGCCTCGTTTCAGAGAATCCTTCCCGTCCAAAAAAGACATCACGAAAAGGTTACTGAGGTGGATCTTTTTTTTTTTTACTATTTTCCCTCCAACCACTCTGGGACGAACACTGTTCCATGCGCTCATGCAGGCTCGCTGTCGGAGCTTGAAATTAGATCGTGCTTTTCCAGAGAGGTGGGTGCTTCCAGTAATTCCTCGGGGCGATGCACAACGAGAGGCGCGGACGTTCCAAACAAGCCTTCTTCTCACTGGCAACAACCAGATAATGAAATCATTTTAAAAAAATGTTTTTTTTTTTTTTTTTAAATTGAAAAGGGTTTCATACGTTGTTGTACTGTTTTTGTGTAATAGTTAAAAGCTATTGGGACGGGCTCTGGTCCGTCCCATCCTTCAGCAGGTCCACTCGGATCCGAGGCCGTCCGCATCGACCTGGTTGCCGTTTCTGGTGGACCTGCATGATTTTCGCTTGAACTCAACCAGTGCAGCGGACGGCGAGAATCAGCCAATATGCTCTCTGATGGTCTACTCGTGTAGTTCGTGTAGCGACATCAGTATTGAATCAAAACCTTTTGAGAACCAGTTAAAAGTTCCCCACAGCAACTTTAAAAAGAAAGCTATAAAAAAAAAACAGCTTTTGCTTACTGGGACGTGTTCAGGCTTTTTATTGGAAATTGTTTTGGTCAATTCTAAATATTTCCAGTGACATGCAGCTCTGATTATAACATTAAAATATTATACACTGGCAGAAGAAAGTCGCAGGAAGGGTACTCTGAGCTTTGCGGTTTGATCCAGAAAAGTAAACATCATTAAAATACATAAGACATAACGCCTGAAACGAGCGAGCTTCAATCAGAAACTTATACAACGAACTTGTTCCCTCAGCTGTAATTATATTATGTCAAATGGGATGACTTAACCCCTCAAACCAAATCTCTTATAATCTTCAGTTTCACAATAAAAGCTCAAGACATCTCAAGTGTGCAGGAGAGTCTTTCGTTTGTCGTCTATTCGTCGCGGCCGCGGTGACACAGTAAAAGGCCCAGTTGGTCTTCACCACTGATGATTTAGGGGAACAGTCCTAATTGGGTCAATGTTTGACTACATGATAAACTAGAACAATGTGTTTTTGAGCTTTCATTCTTCGTAGTGCCGAAGCCACACACAGAGATGAAATAATGAAAAGCACGTATTTTAAACTACAGCATATACTGGAGGCAACGTCTCAATATAAACCAAGTTCACGGACGGCGAGTCTCCTGTCAGATGTCACAGGAAAGACACTTGTTCAAAACCGCAGCGTAACTCAAGGTTTTAATAGCTCTTCCTCGATAAAGCTTTCCAAACCGTAATGTATTATCTTTCCTCTCAGGGAACAGAATATGAGATCCAGGCCGGCCTTCGTGTCGCCAATCCGACAACAACATCGTGCCTCTGGATGCCTCCGTTACGTCGGTTTACGCTTTGCATTAAGGTTGTTTCAACTAAACAAACAAAGAAAAAAAATCTGCACAGATTTAATGAATTCTTAATGCATTCTTGGCCAATCACACAGGTTTGCCTGAATATGTTCACTTTGTCTGCATTAGAGCTCAGATCTTTGTGTTGGCAGGCATCCCCCAGGCCATCTGGGAGGAATTACCCTCATTACAACGAATAACTAACCGTGATTTATACAAGCCTGCGTTCTGCTTCTCCACTATCTCATAACGATAAGCGTTTTATCGTGGCGAACGCCGGCATCCTCCACCGTGCACTCCCTCCCCCTTTTCTCCGTCCAAGCAGGATGACGGATTAGCAGCGTCGGCTCCATAATTTCGGAGGAAAACCGTGATGTCCAACATCCGGTGGCTGAAGCGAACCCAGATGTGGGCCGGCGGCAGCACGGAGCGTCTCCCTCTAATAAAGGCGCAGATTCACCTCGGCTCACCGGTCTGGCAAAGCCGACGTCCACCTTCGCCTCGGACGCACGCGCTTCTCCAACCTATCTGTAAAAAAAAACCACCTCGTTCATCTCACCGCAGCAGTCAGTCGCAGGCGAAGCACCACGACGGAAGCCACATCGAAGGGGCAACAACGCCGATATTCAGCAGTCGGGTCTTTGGTTGGGCATATTTCACACGTCATTAACCGCACCGTCAGGCCCCAAATGTTGTGATTTCAGTCCCGACACCTGCGACGATGAAATTATTACGTTTGATATAATCCCACAACGACGGAGCAGTCAATTGTGGATTACAGGTCGACCGCATCCACCCCGATGACGCCAGGCCCTCGCAGCACAGCTGGATGGAGGAGGTTCGACTACGGACGGTGTACAGGAAGTGGGCGTAGTCACCGTGATGTCATCGCGGTGTCATCGATCGCCTCTGATTGGACCTTATTTCACTGAAAGAACATCAGGCTGTAATTCCGATAGAGGTTGAAAGCAGAGATCGAGGAATGTTCTCCGAGAGAGAAGTGCAGTCGCCGCCCTGCTGGTCAATGGAGAGTGTCGGTTTTAAGACACATCCGCATCGGCTCCCACTGTGCGGAACCCCCCCCCATGCCCCCGCCCCCTCGCCCCCAAGTTGGACCTACAATTTCCACGGGGTGGGTGGAGCTTCTTTGAACCTGGAGCACCATTGTATCCTTTTCATCCCTCTGGCGTTGGGTTGGAACAATACCACGCAACAACAGCGGCGGCGGCAACGCGAGGTGAAAAGTTGATATCCTGCCCTGTTAATCACACTTGCTCCATACGTACAATTCTCGTCTCTTTCAAAAACGGCCAAGTGCACACGCTCACACACGCGTGATAAAAGACAGCAACCTCGCCCCGAGGCGCAACAGCAAGACGAGTCATTGGAATGAGACACATGAAAGACGTTTGCCAGTCTGTTTTGTTTGGCCTCTCGAGGCGCAGCGGCTCCGGTCGACCTCAGGAAGGGAGGAAAGAGAGGCGGGAGGAGCCGGGGGTGGAGGGGGGGAGGGGAGCAAGCGAGGGCTTACCTTTGACTGATGGAGCTGGATGCCGTAGAGGAGAATATTTCGGAGCTTGGCGGCCGAGGAGAGCTCCGTGACGACGGCCGCCGTCTCCGCTGCTCTCCCGCCGAACAGCAGCTCGTCCGAATCGCTCCAGTGCACCTACGAACAAATAAAAAAACAAAGGCAATGGGCCGCTTTTTCTATAAGAGGAGCAACAACGCCCGGCTTTGTCTGCTGAGAAATGACTGCTTATTGTTCACCCGAGTCGTTTAGACTTGTCACTGTTTAGCGCAGGTTGCCGTTGGAGAGCAAACGCAGGCTGCTTGATGCACAGTCCTGTCGGAGGATATAATTATCCTCCAATTCAGCCGTAAATCCATTAGGGCCTCTGCGGTTTCTTTCCCCTTAATTAGGGCGGCGTGATCCTGACACACTTTGTCAGATATGGAGGTGGTGGAGTCAACCACTTGCACTTTTATTGTTATTCACAATCAAAGAAAAGGTTTCTTATTTAAAGTTTGTTTGTAACTCTTCAAACTCAGCTTTTATTTTTAGAGAGAAACTTCGGTAAAATACGAGAAGAGTCTCTCGGTTTAACTCTCCTTTAGAAATACATCATAGGTGTCCGTTTTGTTTCTATTACACCGTCACACGGGTTTCTTATTTACTTCATCTACTAATGAATGACACGTTGCTGGCGAACGTCAGCGGACGATTACTTTTTGAGTGTTCCAATCCTTATTGAAAACATGCTACAACAAATACCGGTTCAGTGAAGTAGTGACTGCGGCTCGGTTGTGGTAGTCATTCCCCCCCCCCCCCCCCCCCCCCCCCCCCCTCATTTCACGTCAATGCTTCTGTGCCTCCCTGAAAACGACAGGCCGAGGACGACACACAGGGTTTGGAGGCCTTTCAAAAATATTACAAAGTTTCATGGATGAGATTTGATCAGTTAAGTGCATAAAAAAATCAGATAAGGACGGGCGCTCAGCGTTGTGCGTTAACCTCGAAGGATCGCTATCCGTCCCGCGGCAGATGTTCGTATCGATAGAAAAGTTAATTCAAAGTTCATTCAAAGTGTGGGAAAAGACAATAAGACACGTTTTGCTGCCGTGCAAAGGGACCCAGATGCTCCCTGTACACCTTTGTTACAGAGGGACCGAACCCCTGATGCAGGCTGTTACGCTAACGTTAATTATTTATTCTTAGTTATTGGAATGAAAATCACATGTAGAACAATGTACCTGTAAATGATTCTTCTTGATAGCAAAGGTTCCATCAGAACCAGAACAGAATGATGTATACGTTTAACAAACTACACACCATAAACATGTATAATGATTAAATGATATAATAAATATAACACCTTAACAGAAATAATGCAGCTGATGTGTTCTGCTATTGAAAATGTATTGAAAATACCCTAATGAAGGTTTGATAACTGAAAACACGGGGCTGAACTAACTCAACAACTATTGGATGAACTGCTGTGAAGAGTGTCGGCCCACTGCGACCTCTGGTCGAGGCCGCGACCTTCACATTGAAAACCACCCAGACTCCTCTTTTGCAGTCGCCCGAGTCTTCGCGCCTCGGTCTCGTCACGCGAGCGGCGTACTTTCGCTTCTGCGCGAACTCACCCAAATGACGACCGGCGGGTGGAGAGGAGCCCGGTCCGCTGCCTCCAGGGCCGCCAGCGTCGCCTCCACCTCAGCCGGGCCAGAACGATCGACCTGGAGGCCGCAGGAAAATCAAAAAACCAGATCAGAACTTCAGGGGACGATAAAAAAAACATGAGAAGGTGTTCAGAGACTCTCCTTTAGCCAGCGCTCGTGAAAAGGTTGAGCTTAAAAAGGGGGAACTCACAGAAAGCTGGATGAAGTTCCACTCCTTTAACAGAGAGCTGGTGTTTTTCCCCGTCAGATCTGGGACGACATCCAGCTCCTGCGAGATTGAGATAAAGAAATATATATATATGCAGTTGACATTCTGCCTGTCAAAGAATACTGAGTGCCGACAATGAAAGCAAGAGCCGTATTGACAGATCGACTTCGGCGCACAAAAGGTCACGATGCTTCTGGAGCTTTTTTTTGCCACTTTGTCAATCATTTAGTAAGAACGCATAACCCACTGCTTCCCCCCGCCACGACAGATGTAGGATTATAAACTGATACGAATCCAAACACATGTAAGGCGGATGCAGCCGAACTTCCATCGGCTGCAATCAGAAGCTTATTAGAACAAAAAATAGAGGAGATTAGGAAAAAGAAGCGGGTCTCTGGGCTCCTTTAAACTTCTGGACTCGTCGTGTGCAAAACGCCAGGGATGGAAATTTCGACACAGGCCAACTTAAAATGTAATTACGCTGTAAAATTGAGTCAAATGCCGCCGTGCGGCCCAAGAACTGAGAGCAGAGAGAAGCAGGACATCCGCGTCCTGCTTCTCTGATCTTGACGCGATCGGCTCTGATCTTGACGCACACGCGTGACGCGAGGCGTCCGTGTAACGTCCTTGTATGTTACGCCGCTAGTTACAGCTCGGCCCCACAGCTTCACCCACGCCGGAAACGAGCTTCCAGTCGGAGTCCCTTTGAATAACGAGACCGTTCATAGGACATGTGGAACTTTTACGGGAAACACAAGTCGGAGGGTTAATTGGTTATGGAAGATAACTGCCCATGGCTTTGAGGTGGGGATTGTAGATTTAGAAAAGAAAAAAAAGGAAAAAAAAAAGACGTAATCTAAACCAGGTTGGGTATGAAATCCCAGAATAGAAATGTTTATTTTAATTTCGTAACGGCCTGAAGAGCCGAAGAGCCACGAGGACCAAAAGCACAAAGCTTGCCGAGGAGATTCATCTTAAATGTGTGAATGGGCCGATTCTGGTGCTTAATAAGTAATAACAATGTGATGTTTAAAAACCAAAATATTACATTAAAATATACTTTACGCATTGAAGTTATAACATTGTCATAAATCGGGTTTCTTTCAGCAGGAAATGGGCGTTCAGTTGTTAAAACACTATTGTGATCTCCATGGTTACCAATAGTCTGCCGGTTGATGCTGGCCGGGTTCTAAATATTCTAAACACAACAAAAAAAATTGAAAATGCAATTTGAATGAACAATATTTTTACCATAGGAATGAAAATCTAGGATCCAGGGTCACTTTGGAATGTGGAAATTATGACAGTCGATTCAACTCTCTCAACAACCGCTCCTAAACTGACCGGAGAAAAGCTCCTTCCTCTCCGTCTCAGCGACTGATCCTCTTCCAGGTTAATCATCGAAAAACGTCACAAAGTTAAAACACGAGTCTGAGGTTGATGTTTGATCTGGGCTTGATACGAGAATATCATCATAAATCAAGATAAAAGGGATGGTGAAGGGGGGGGGCGGGGGATACATACGAGGTGGTTAGACCATTGTTTACATTTATCAAATACTTTCCCCCTTGGTAATAAACTTAAAACATAAAACATCTGTTCGTCCGGGTGTGGCCTTTGATCCAAACTCACAGACGATGAACATTGGAATACCTAATGGCTCGTAGTTTAATCCAACGAGGAAGGTAAGATAGTGACAACACGGAGGAACTGTTTAATAGTTACTATTTCACACAAAGAATATCTCCTCACTGCGTCCGTCTCCAAATAGTCCTGATGTGCTGATCCCTGTATTAGATTCACATAATGGCACGTTGTCTTCCCTTTATTCCTCCCCCTCAATGGGCAGTTTGGATCACGCTGGAACATGGAAACGAGTAACGTGTAATGTGTGACGCAGCATGCTCTGCCCCCCCCCGATTTTTATTTCTTTTTTTAGATTTAAAACAGATGTTCCGTAACATTAAATAAACTAACTAATTACAGCCTTACAGATGTATTCTTCCATGCAAACAGATGCAGTTTTCCATAAATGTCTCCAGAGTACTTAACATGTTAATTCTTGAGTTAGAACCAACAACGTTCTTAGTGAGCTCGTGGGCTGCTTTGCATGTGGATGATGTTTCCCAGGAACCATTTTACAAATTAAACAGAGGATGTTTGCAACGCCAGGAAAAGCAACTTGGTTGAGGGTGCAAAAAGGAGGGATGTGACCTGCGGCGGGACGTGGAAGCGCGTCAAGACAGAGCGGCGGAAGATGAGGCGAGAACTCATCGCTAATCGTTGAATTAAATCAGGCAAACTCCCGCGGCACAGGAAATATGACGGCCATCTGCCTCCGGGGGGACGGAGAGGTGGAGGTTGACGCTCTCACCGTGGCGAGGGCCCGGACGGCCTTCTGCAGGGCGTCGGCCAGCGTGGCGGCGCGCGCGGATCCGCCTGTGACAACGCAGGCCGACCGCGACACGGCGTCTGTAAAGAGAAGGACGAGAGAGAGAGAGAGAGAGAGAGAGGATTCATCTCGTCAAAAAGCTAAAGGACTTTTACATTACATTGGATCTGGGATTAGAAAAACTTTATGGTGATCACGTGTTCTGTTTACAAACGTTGGGCTATAAACGTTGCCGCGGCAACCGGCGCTCCGTTTGATGACGTCCTCTTTGGCCACTTGTTAACAACCGCCTTTGCCAAGACACGCGAAGAGCTTCAGAATCCACGCGGCTTCTAAAGAGTCTTTAGAAGCATTTTATGTGGTTGAAATCTTTTTCACTTGTGAACCCAAAACCCCCCAAAAACATATGACTTTGAGGCAAAGGAAGTGAAAGACTGCTGACTCGATACCAGCGTTCGGTGGAGATCGGAGGCCATGTGTCACTAGAAATGTAGTATTGTGTAAAGTATATTGATAACGTAACAACCTTTTAGGTGACCCAATTTCACTCAGATCCATAAAGAAGAAGGCCAGTCATCAATCAGAGTGACAGCGGATTTAATGAGGGGAAAAAGCACATTGCCATAGTTGCTGAATTCATCCACAAGTGAACCGGAATCGGAAAGTAAATCGCTTTGCGATATTAGGAATGCACCTCTGGAATGGACGGTTTACATCTGCCTTAAAAGATCCATTGCAACCAGCTGTGCACCTACGATTCTGACATATTCTATGACCGTTGTTACCCTTTTGTTTGGATGATTTTATATTTTTTGTTTCGTGCTGTACAGTCAAGAAACAATGGACGCCAGAAAGAGCTCCTCCTACTTCTCCTCCTGTGGTTTGAGGTCAAAAACAGAACAAAAGTTCAGAACATGAGTTTATAGTTTTATAGTCAAATTCGGAGAGAGTGGCTCGTACACACTTCTAACCTCACACACACACACACACACACACACACACACACACACACACACAGTATAAAAGCATGTGGGAGCACATAGGAACACACACACACACAAACACAAAGTGAGACACACGACAGTTTCTCAAACTGACAGATGTGAGAACTTCCTTCCACACAATGAATTCATTCACATCAGAGGCGCTGGGAATAATCACCGTGCACCGTATGCCATCATCAAACAGGTAAGTGCCGTTTCCAGGTGTCTGACTGTGATTGCATCCCTTGTCCCGACTTGCTGCGCACAGAGCTGAACAATGGCACGAAGAACGGATCCGTCTCTTTACGCCGATGGGCTGTTTTTGTGTCATTATATAAAAAAATAAATTAAAAAAAAAGAGACGAGGCCTCCCTCGGGGCTCAGTTAGCCGCCTGCAGCACTAATGAAAGGAACCTTTCATGTGTACACGTCTGCATGCACTCATCCTCTTATTGCGGAACACAAAAAGGTGGAAGAGTCCACTATAAACATCACAGGACGTGATGGAAAATGAATAAAGAAGGGAACTGACCTTTGATGATGGACTCTGCAGCCGCCAAATCACGTTTGTAGGTCACCTGACGGACCAAAATTTGAAAAAGAAAAATATTTTTTAAAGTGTCTTGCAATGTGGTTTGGATTTAATGTTTATCTTGAGATGTTTATTTGGGTTCAAAGCATTGATACTGTAACGTGGCTCTAAATGAATGGTAGCTGTGACGAGATGATGAATAGGAAGAATCAAGCTTTGCTTTTCCTTGAAATACAGTCGTTTTCCTCTGAAAATGACAAACCAATAACCCGATCTCACGGCCAGACCTTCAAACTCTAGCACAGTTTGCAGTTAATGTTCCTAATTTTTCCAAAAAGCCGACTTTTAAGCAAAGCTAACCGTCCAGAAGACAACACAGTTTGTGAAACGGTGTCGTTTTTAATCCCACGTTTAGTCCCTGATTTAAAAACCACGTCTACATAAGGTCCCTGAACTATTTGGTTTAATAGAAAGTTATCCGGTGTAACTGGAAAGACCTCAAATGCTTTCAGAAGCACCAAGAAAATGATGTGCGTTATACTGAAGTGAAGCAAAAGGGCCTCAGTACATAAAACTAAGATGATCTTTAAGAGTCTAACTAGAAAAAATAGGGTCAGAAAAGCTCCGTTATCTGAGGGATCAAATCAAGACATTTACATTCAGACTCATTTGATCGCATTTGATATCTTAGTGCTTCCTCTCTGTCAACTCACCCGCTTTGCTTTGTGCCCATATGATAAATCAGCAGCGGGCGCGCTGCCTGAAACCCCCCCCCCCCTTTAAGCCAGGCCCCTGGCGAGCTCACCTTCCACAGCGTGGGCGGCCCCTGGATGAGCTTGGCATTGGTGCCGCAGTACTGCAGAGCCAGATGGAGGCACTCGGTGCCAAAGTCAAAGTCGGACTGGCTGCACTGCAGAGACACAAAAACAATCGCTGAAGCAAAAACGACGGGTTTCCAAACCCGCGGGTCGCGGGCGGCACCCGTGGACGGCCTGGAGGCCCTTTTGAAAGCTACGTTTAAAAAAAAAAAGACAAATATGAGCCGATCATCAACACGACTCAAAAGTCTCGAGTCGCGTCTCTGCGAGGTGATTCGAGCTTAATCGAGGCCTTCGAGGGATAAAATGCAAAATATCAGAAGAAAAAAAAAATATACATAATAAAATGGGTTTTATCTCAAGAGTACGGCGGCGATGACGGCGAAGTGTTGCTTGTTGTTTAGTTCAGCCGTGAGTCTTTCTACACTCGCGCTAAACGCTTTAACAGTTACACACATTATGGTACTTTCTTTTTTATCCAAAAAAGCAGCAACTCATAAAACTTTCCCCCTTCAAGGGGCGGATATGTGACATTTCTTGTTCCAGCACTTTATTTTCCCTCGTTTTGTTCGAGTGAAAGCTCCCCGGCTCAATGCTGGGTAAGAACATTTGGCTCTTCTATATTTCATTGGACGGAAATCCCACAAATGCAAATGTTCTGCTTGTGCGGACTTGAAAGCTTAAAAAAAAACAAAAAAACAAGTGTTATGAGGAAATAAAAACCGTGAATGGAGACGTGGTGAAGTGGTGAAGCGTCGTTGTGTGTCGGGTATCGAACCACAATCCTTTATGAGCACCAGTGCCCACGAACATAAAAGCTGAGCTTCAACTGCTGTTGAGATTATCTTTGTTAAACACTTTCCTGCTGTAAATCATGTTACCAATTTTAAGGACACATTCACATGGCGGTGAATTGAGCCCACAAACACAACATGGACTGATCACCTAATAAAAGGTTTCATAAGTTTAATGTGTTAGCTAACGCTTTAAGAATTGATCTGCTAAATGCATTCAGTTATGTTGACCAAAGTATAAATACTTGTTAATTGTAATTAACATTAGTTTCCATACTTTTTTCTGCACCAGTGAGCATTTTATTAGTACTTTGAGGCTCATGTTTTGTGGAAGTTGGGATTGATGGGGTGAGCTTGTTTGGTTTAAATTCTATCTATTGGAGGGGGGGGGAGGGGGGGGAAGCTTCAATTCCATGGACCCTGAAACTGAGGAGAGACGTTTCAGCAGTAACACGTTCTCAGGTCTTGTTGTAATTGAAGCTTGAGCGTTTTCTAACGCACAAAAGCTTTCACTGGGGAGGGGATACAGTGTCGTCGTTATCCCCCCCCGCCCCACCCCTCCCATTGTCTTCTCCTACTCTCAATGGACGCACAAATGTCAGAGTCCTAACCCGACACCTTCCCCTCACCTTGTGATAATCCTATTCTCTGTTCTGCAGAGTAATCTGCGGCCGCGGAGGGAAACCCGCCGGGTCCCTCGACACGCGCGCCGGCCGACGGAGGACAGGGGAGGGCCCGCCGGGATCTACCAGCATCGCAGAGTCCTTTCTCGTTCAGGCGGCGTCACTTTTCAGAGCATAAATCTCCACCTGACTGTCGTTTCATACAATATTTTTCCAGGAGTAAAATCTAAATTCACTCCGGGCTGCGGCTGTTTCCAGTGGCTTGTCATCACCAAAACGTTGCGATTGCTCCCAGGTGGAGTCAATTCATTTGATTTGACTCATCCTCCTTTAATTGTGGGAAGCCGTAACCATGGCGACCCTCGTGTTTCTTGTCTTTATCCTCACACATTTTGTTTGTTGACGCTTGCCGTCACCGTCGCCCGCCTACCCGCATCTTTAAGCGCCAGGAGGAAGTGGGAAAGAAACGGTCTCTACCCGCTGATAGGCTCGGCGGATGACATCATATGTGAATCCCTGCGGCATCTCGCTGGCTCGGTACTTGCCCCGCTCCAGAGAGTGGTCCAGGTAGCCCTCCGGCGTGGTGGCTATCACCGTGGAAACGAGAGGTCGGATGGCCCCTGCCGCCTGGGCGACAAAGAAAGAACTTGTTAGCGTTCATCTCGATCGCAACAACAGGGAGACGTTACGAAGTCAGACGAGTGAAATCGGGCCAAACCAATCGATGGAGAAAGATGGGGGGGGGGCGGTTTCATTGCATTTTCAAAATAAACAAAATGTTTCGTGGAAGGCTAAGCCTCAAGTAACAACTTTCATCCCCGTGTAATAAGAAATCATCATGAAAAAAAGGGATCAAAAAAGCCTGCGGCAAGCTGGAAAAAAAAAACCTGGACTTTCCGTTAATGTTTTCCTTCTCAAATGAGCTCGATATGCGTGTAGCCACAACGGCACATTTCAAAGAGAGAATGTTCCCCCCCCCCTCCCCGCCGATCGTACTTCAAGACCGCGCGACCACATTACAAAATGAGCATAAATCTCAACCGTGCAGCTGCAGCACGCACCGCTTGCGCTTCTTGCAGATCCTAAATAATCAACATTTCTGAGATTATAGTCCGACCGCAGCGCCGTCGGCGCGTGCGAGAGGAGAAACCGCAGCCCAGCGAACACGTGCGCCGCGACGTGCGCCGTGAGGGTTCATTCCACGGAGCCCCGTCGCAAACCCCCGTCAGGTGGAAGGTTCGATTCCTGTAACTGCGGCCGGGTGTTTCCACTTAACTTCTGGGGGGTTTGCGGAGGCCCGCAGCGCGAGCCACACTGGAGGTTTAATTACTCGTGCTGCGGCTCTGACAGGCCGCGGGGCAATTCGAAGGGAGATCTCTCTTCAACGTAGACGTTCAACGCCCCTGACCTTGTCCGCTGCCTTGTCGTCTTGTTGTCCATTGTCGTCTGTTGTTCTGTTCTCATGACCCAAGCGCCAAGTCAAATTCCTCGTATGTCTAACGTACTTTGACAACAAATGTTTTCTGAGTCTGATTCGGACGGTCCGCACTGAGGCTACGATTATGAATTACGATATACATGAGAAGCAGCAGCAGGTGGAACCAGCTGGAGGGATTTCTCTTGAGAATATTCGTCGGGTGGAGTAGCTTCTATCGTACTGACCCCGTGCTCCTCGGCAGCCGTGGCGATCTCGTGCAGGAAGTCCTCGTCGACAAAAGGCCGCACGGCGTCGTGGATGAGGACGACCTTTGGCTTTCCTGCCGCCGGCCTCTCCCCCCCTTCCTCCTCCTCCCCTAAAGCCAGGATCCCGTTACATATCGACCTGTGACGAGTGGAGCCGCCCAGCACGGTTCGAACCTTCCTGTGCCGGAAGCGCCGGACGATGTCCGCCATCAGGTCCGTGTTTTCTTGGGCTACGACGACCACGATGCTCTGGATCCACGACACCCTGCGAGGGCGCACAATAGACAACGTTTATCCTAGGCAGGGGGGTTTGACTTGTTGGAAGTTTAAAAGGCTAAAAGGTAAGGTAAGTAAACTCATTGTAATTCAGAGACATAAAACAGATTGTGAGTTTGGCAGCTGTTTGAAAAATATCAGTATTTTAAGATTAATAATCTGCGAATCTATTCAGCATTGGGATACAAGATATGTTATTCAAGTTACTAGCAATCAATATTTTGAGCAAAATAAGTCCAACAAGAAAACGCATCTGGAAGACATTCCAGGAACGAGCGTGCCCACTCGTGATCGACCACAGCCGGATTGTGGATCCGACTGAAACACTTCAGTTCAAGTTCATGACCGACAGGGACGACCTTCGACCTCTCTGTAATCACGGGGGCCACACAGACAGCTCCTGCGCCACACCCTGCGGCCCCAGGATGTTACTGTAAACACGGAGAACGAGCCGAGAGGACACACGTCCGATTATAAACACCGGTTGTTATTGCGCCGTTGTAATGAGGGTCAGGCGGTGATCACCACACACAGTGTAAACATCCACCTTCTCCACCCTGGTGTGCAGCCTGAGGTCTGTCTAGCGCTCCTAGTGGTGGAGGAAAGACTTGCATTTTTGACAGCATCTGCTGTCAAAACCACACTTGCAGGGGTACAGCGAGCGCTGAGCAGGTATTGACCCAAGTTTTAAAGGGGAAAATTGCATATACAAAGGATTTGTGCATCAATATGTTGAAGAACCTTAAATTTCATTTGAGACAGTTTGTCTTGACAATCCAAAGAAAGCACTGAGGCTACTTGTTCATTGAGTAAAAGCATCATTATTATTATCAGACTAAAGGGATCATCATTTTAAAAGCATCCAAAACTTCTTCCTACACATTTCAAAAAGGTTTAATAACTTTACAAAGCTTGTTTCACCAAAATCTCTTTTGTTTTCAAATGTTGGGACAAAAATCCCTTTCAAATTACTAGAAATAAATCAACATTTAGCATACATTTTTAAGCAAAAACAAAAAAAAATCTTTCAATTGAAAAGTAGGAACTATTAGATTAGATTGGAAATTATACTTTTTAATACTTTTATTTTAATTCATAACTGTACATTAGTGAAGTGTCTCACCTGGGAGTCACATGTACATGTTGCACACAATAACGGTTCATGACATTTTAGTCTCATAGTATCATAATTATCCCACCTCTCGAACGCCTGGATAGTGTAGCTTATGAGCGGCCGACCCAGAAACGAGCAGAACTGTTTCGGTGTCTGCAGTCCGGTTCTCTCTCCGGTGCCGCCGGCGGGAAGAACCACAGACACCGGAAAGTCCACGCCGCGTCCCGCGGGCTGGGCGGCGCTCTTTCCGGCGTCGCCGGTCGGGAAAACCCCGGGATGAGCGGGCCTGTCCGGATCGCCACGGCCGCTCTGCGTGGTGGCGTGGTTGACCTCCATCGGGGGGGGCGAGGGAGGTCGGGGGGTCACGTAAAGGTGATTCCCCAAAAACTGTCCACACTCCAGCTGATGGGCGGGGTGGAAATGTAACGGAAACGTGCATGGAAATTTGGGAAAGCAGCGTTGTCAAGCCGGATCTGTTTAATGGGGTTTTCCGATGAGTGCTTTCAAAATAAAAGATTTAAACTGACTTTTATTTTACAGGTGAAATTATTGGATTTCCGGCCAAAATAAAGTGAACGCTACTTGCAGCTTTCACAGGTCTAAATTCTCTTCTGATTTCAGATTCTAAATCTTTTGATCAGGAAAATAGGAACTGGACCATAAAAATATATATTTTTTGTGATTGGAAAACCATCTTTGCAGTAAAAGATCATCTAAAAGTTTAACTTTTGGAGTACGTACACCTGCATATTTTAGGCATTATTTGGAAACATTAAATGGTAACGTGTTCTCTTTGCTAACCTTAGAACTTCGATATTACCTGATTTAAATTGTAACGTCCGCTCCAATTAAACTATTTGTTAATTTTCATGGCAAACCAAAACAGGCAATGTCTCCACTGACAACAATATGTGATAAAAGGTTTTATTTATTTCATATTACAAGACTGATTGATGACAAATCTTTTTCCATATTTCACCAACATGCTGACGCCTCTTACCAACCAACATATCATATCATATGTTGCCAAAGAAAATATATTACATCAAACATCATAAATCTTACATAGTAAAACTTTACACACATTGCCGTACTTCGCAAGTGAGACATTTTGATATATGTACAGAGTATTTACAGGAATATTGTTTGGTGTTTACTGCTGGTGCCGTGAGATGTCCATCTGTATACAAAATGAGGGAACACATATGAGGAAGCTGTGTCTCGGCTCTGGGCTCCAGAGGGCTTCGGACCCCCGGTTTTAGTTCACATTCTCTTTCACCCACAGAGCTTCTCTGCATCTCCTCCGCAGCTCTCCATCACAGCGAAGTGGACCAGCTTCACCCAAAATCACGCCCGGCCACTCTGAGATTATAATCCGCAAGCTCTTGGACGTCCCTGTCTCCACATCACCGAGACAAAACTCCCGCACGGTGCTTGTGGCTTTCTCGGCGCGGCGCGGGTCTCAGGGTTCGCTGTCGTGCCAGTTCTCGCTCGGCCGGTTCTTCCCCGGCCTCCTTTTGCTCTTGGACTTGTGCCTCTGCAGGACCTGCGGCGGCGACCGGGCCGCCTCCCCGAATTTGCCGCCCGACTCGTTGTGCTGCCTCGAGAACCTCTTGCACTTGCACGAGGTGACCACGGTGATTTTGTAGGTCCTCGCGGTGCCGTCCTGGCACTGCAGCTGGATGCGCTGTGTGCGCGTCTTGTCGTTGACGCACCGCCAGTCCTGGACGCCGCCGCCCTGGCGACCCCACCGCTTCCGACCGTACGCGCCGCCGATCCAGTTTTGGAGCATCTGAGCCGGGAGGCACTGGCCGGCGCACACCAGCTCCTTGATGGGGTTGATGCTGGTGCAGTGGCCGTCGGAGATGTACTTGGTGGACCTCAGCTCTCTGCAGCCGATTTGGCCTCGCTCTGTGGAAAGACCGACTCAGGGTTGTGAGAACAGGGCGGCGTGCGCCGGATGGGAAACGGCTAGAACGCCCCAAGTAAGTGGAAATGTTCGAGGTGGCGTTTTCAAAAGTGGTGTTTTGTGTGACTATTACTTCAAAAACAGCAAAAATCAGTCATGAAGGGGAAAAGCTGGAACAAGATATGCACCAGAAGGTGCACCACCTTCACCACACGGTGACATTCCGAAGGTTGGTACATAAAGGATCACTGCCGTCACGAGATCTCAAGAAAGCAGAGTTTTGCCTTTGGTGAGGAATCAACATTTGAAAAACTTTCTCTTGTTTTTTATTGTGTGGAAGGGATTTACCCTGCCTCCCCCCCTCTCTCCCCCTCGGCCACTGTAACCCAAGCTCAAGTCCATTCATATGCGGGCTTCACACAGCTCAGTGACAGTGTTTGATGAATGACCCCCCGCCTCTTCCTTCACTGCCGCCCTTTGGTAAATAGAGCTCAGCGCCAACAGTCACGTGGCTTCCTGCTAACCTTCATTCCTCTGCATCTTCCAGCGTGTTGCGCTGAAGTGCTGCCGCGGCTCACTGTCAGCAACTGCTGGATCTTTGTGATAAACACCAACTTTTTTGGTATAAAGCGGTTGGACGAGGCGCGTGTTTTGAAGGATATGTTAATAAAGGTGGCATGCTGATGGGATTAAAGGAGCCTCTCAATCAGTTCTTTAAGAATAAAGAAAAGCTTCATCAAGAGCTCGTGGTTGCATGCATTGTTAAATTGAAGTAATCAAAATAAAGTAGAAGGTAAAACATCACTTGATTAATATCCTAGAGAACATTCCGATGTCGGTTTAATACCTCGCAAACAAATAACAGGAAAACAAAAAGGACAAAAAGAAAACATCTTAATGCACAAACAGGTCACAGCCTTCCTGCGGTCCTCACCTCCTCTGCCGTGCGCGTCGCCGGCCGCTCCTCTCCCGCCGTTCCGCGCGCGGTTCAGTGTCACGTTGCTGTGCACCGCCTCCGCCGGCGCCGGCACGGTGACGCGCGGGAACAGGAGCTCCGTGGCATCGTTCCGGAAGGCTCGGCAGCTCTTCAGGAGGACGCAGAGGACGAGCAGGTAGTGGCACGACTCGCACGCGCTCAAGTGCATGGTTGGAGAGCCGTAAGGGTCCGACTGGAAGGAAGACTAGATGCTGGGTGAAGAACAGAAGGGACCCGGAGGCTTTATACCGACGCGCTTTGGCAGCTACTCAGGTGCGTCTCTCTTGGGAGGCTGTGATTGGTTGACGTGAATGTGCGCTCGAAAATAATCCCCGCCCACTGCGTTTATTTCTGATGATGATGATGATGATGGGATTATGTACCTGAGTAAGTCACACGTATATTCCTGATATATTTACAATATCAGATTTGAATGAAAGGTCTGAATGAAAATGCTAAAATCTTGGATTGGTTTTCCATCATCCATCAACCTTCAGGGAGAAAACAGCAGATCAATATGCATAATTAAATATAGAAAACGGGAACAGGAGGCAAAGAAGAGAAAGCTTATTTCTTTTGTTTACTCTGTAATATTCTGAATCTTTTTAGGGAAATATATATATAGACATTCATGTAGAAATATTCCAGATAATTCAGCAGCTGAGTGAATGAAGTGTTTCACATTTATTGGGTCAAAATAGATCAAATCAAAGTGGAGAAAGTAGGTGTTTGAAATCTAAATTTTTCAAAAAGTGTCCCGAAAGCAGCTCTTTTGATTGTGAATCAATCATTGTAAAATGTGGTTGTGTGGTGCTTTCACTGACTCCTGCTGTTCTGTTGAATTCTGGGCCGTCTTCTCTTTTCCCCTTCAGAGTTCAGTTTGTTGCACGCTGCTGCTGCTGCCGCTTCTCCTCGTCCTTCATCGTCAGACACAAAATCCCGAGAAGCTGCTGCGGGCATGATGTTCCGGCTGGTTTGAATCTCTGCCTTAATTAGTTCCATTAAGTGTTCCGCGCTCCAGCTGCTGTGAGATGTGTGAAAGTCTTTCCACTGTTTTGGAAAACCAGTGAGGAGTTTGATTAGCGTTTCAGCTCGTGTCAATGATCTTTTATTTTCTTTATAGATTCAACGTTGTCGTTGAAATAAAAAAGAAAAAAAACTTGAAATTCGGCTTGCATACCTCTCCATCACATGCATGAGACCAAATGTTGCTTTGTCGAAATGTGTTTTGGTTGCTCTGATATGTTAAAAGGAAAAGTACTTCAATGAAGGAAATCAAACAAAACATTTGTCCCATATTTTTACATGACATTAGTGAAATATTCCCGTGATCACGTTTGCATTCACATCCTGCTTCTCAAACATCACCGAGCAAAATCTCTCACATCAGCACTGAAACAGCTTTTCATTGAGAGAGAAGATTTGTCCATTCATGTAGTGGATGAAGATGGATGGATGTAATAGAGACCGTTACTTTTAACCATAATGGCTTTAGTTTGGCCGTTTAAAATATCGGACCAGCAATTTGAGGTATTTCCAGGATTTCATATGAAGGCAAGAAACAATTTAAGAAAACAAGGACATAATATTAGGAAACACGAAGGTAGGAGGAGAGATACAGTATGAAAGAAACAAGGAAATGAATAAGAACGAAGTGGGAATAAAATGCTGACTGAGGTCACCGTGTCATCCAGAGGCCGGAGGCTTCACCTCCGCTACAGGAGTGCAGGTCGGGACGCCGTCGTCAGTGGCAACCTGCACATAAGCGCAGTGAATACGGACGTGAGGTAGCCGGGCCTACTCATGTGCATGTTAGTGCACAGCTGTGGTAACAAGACTAACAGGGGAACTTTATTCACTGCTCAGGTAGACATAACTCCAAAATCGCAAATAGCATTTTGCCGCAATATTAACGCGCTGAATATCATATGGAGAACCTTTGATAAATGTAATTCCCAACTCAGGTGGTTTAAAAGTCCCCAGCAGTTGAAAGCAGGCTGTCATTAAACCTCACACCTTCTGTTATTGCTTCCTCTCTTTTGTTTGTCCTCAAACAGCAGCACCAAAGGCTCATTCATTCCACTTCCGAACAAAAAAAAATAAAAAAACGGCAACATGGGCAGCTCTTCTCAGAAGACCGGTGGTGATACTTTGACGCCCCTCTGAGCTTCCCATGAGACCGGCTATAATAATAAGCCCCCCCCCCCCCCCCCCTCGGAACCCCTTGGGCCCTCGGGAGCAGCCAGACCCTGCAGCAGGAATTCGGTAGCCCCATAACCCTCATGGGAAATGAAAGGAGGCCGGGTTAATAGCCCTATTGACAAGCAGGGTGGGGGGAGGGGGGAGCATGATCAGGAAGAGCCCCCATGAGGGGGAGGGATGGGGGGGCGACAAGAGGAATGCACAACACCTGGATGATTTTACCATCATTATGGTCACACAAATATTGTTAGTGCTAGAAGTTGTAAGCATTTCATTTCACCGCCAAAAAAAGATGCCAAATCTACACGCTGCAACTCAGAGGAATACTTCGAATGCAGAACTTTTACTTGTAAGAGTTTCAAGGTAAACAGTGAACCATATAAATAAATACGGGAAAAATGACTCGCTCCTCCAGATGTTGTAGAGGTTTGTGGATGGAGAGAAATATCTTGAAGTGTAAAGTCATTCGGTTTTCAAGGTTGCAGTCTTTATTCTGAGCTACTGGCCTCCCTGTTTAATTTCTCACAGACATAAGAGAAGTATTTTCTCATATTGTTCTCGCACGGAACAGGATTCTAGTCTATTTGCCAATAACTTCAACTCAAAAGTACGCTTCACTACAGCTGTAGTAGCAGTTACCAGTTAGATTTTCTTCTAAAAACTCAAGAAGCATATAAATGTTTCCCAAACTCAAAGTCAAATCAAATTAAATTATATTCAGTGCTTCAGTAAACATGCAGACTGTGAAGATAACAAACTGCTAAATCAACTAAACTGACTTCATTTGACTATTAAGTGTGGTCAAACATCGCCCTCTGCTGGCAGTGGATAACAATCAAGGGATGGAATTTAAAAAAAGTGCATAAAAACTGATGATTGAAATAAATGAGAAGAATTGGTTTTGTTGTGGTTTTAAGCAACAGGTTACCTGGCAACAGGTGTGAAAGGTCCCAAAGGTCCCAGACAATGGAAGAGGTGGAGGTAGAGAGATTTGTCCCTGAAGAAGACAAAAAAAGGCACTAAAATGTAGCTTTGGACGTTTTTCTAATAAGAGATTTCTTCTCCCCTCGCTGTAAATACAGGACACGAGTCTCTTCAGCGGGCTGCAGGAAGGAGGGACGTTGACGTCTTCCAACTCAACCTTTCCACAAAGTGAGGCAGTTGGTGCATTTAAAACAAACGTATCTGTGACACTCTGTGAATATGATCCAGAGATGATTGACAGCTTTGCTGAACAGAAAACTCACCGGCCTCCCGGACCTGTCGAGGTTCCACTTTCTGAGGGAGTTGTGGTGAACGTCCGTTGAGTTGTTTGGTTCAAGTTCAACCGGAGCGGGACGTTTCTTCCATTTTGATTTCATTTTAGATCAGAGAGCTCAGCTGTCCTTCCCTCAACTGCTGCTTGACGGAACTCCACCTCCACAACAACATCCCGTCCATTTCTGGTGAGTTTGTATTTCATTGTGGATTTTAAGCTCGTTTTTTTTTTAAGGCAAATGTGGTATTCAGACCATTTTAAACCGGCAACCGGCTCCGAGGGCTGGAGGACACCGTCAACGAGCTCAGGAGGATGCAGCAGCTCCGCACAGCCAGTGAGTGATGAGACACAACACAACACTCAACTGATGCACACGAGATTCAACCGAAACATTGAAGTAGAAAAAAAATAAATAAAGAAAATTGGACTGATTACCGAAATGCTTTGCAGCTTTTTTCCTAAATCCCATCTCGCATGAAGCTGGGTATCGGTACCATGTGATCCACCGCTTGCCTTCCATCCAGGTGTCCAGGATGGGAAAGGTGAGATCTCCGACCTGAAACCACCTGCTCGTGTGCGTCGCGTTCCAAAGCGTTTTTATCCCCATGGTTGAAATGCACTTATTGCAAGTCGCTTCGGATAAAAGCATCAGCTAAATGACCTGTAATGCAATTTGTCTGTCTGTCGGGTCGCCAGGGGTGGAGTTGGCGGAGAGGAGGAGGAGCTTCCAGATGTTCAACCAGGAGCGCCACCGCGTCCTTCAGTCTGTGGCCTTCGGCAGACGGGCGACCGGCTGAGGAGACGACGTGCAGACTCCACGTCTCTACATAACAAACTGCTAATATTCACTCTGACAAACTTTTTAATGACACCAATTAGTAGGATAAATAAAAAAAAACACATGATAAAAACAAATTCCATTCATTCCATTCATGTTTATTTGATTATATTTAAAAAATATACAAGTTTGGTCAATATTGTGCGGCCCTGCCATCTGCTCACGATCTGCTATGACGTTATTGGTACAAAACAACAACAAAGCCCCAATAACAAATCAAGTGGGTAGAGAAAGCACGGCTCTGATTGGCTACACAGGTCTCTACAATTTAAGGCAAAAATCACATTAACGTCAGGGGTGTGAACCACAGATTTCTAATCACAAACACATCAACTTTTACACACACATTTTATATATAATTAAAAAAAAAGAAAGAAAAGATGGCCACCGTGCCCTTGAATCTTCCTCGTCAGAGTCTCCCGGCATTCGAGACAGCCGCGTAATAAATAATAGTTTCTCCTCTCCGACCCGCTCAGTTTTGGGCGGCCAGGATGGGGGCGGGGTTTGAGGTTTGTGAGGGCGCCGCTTCCCCGTCGGCCTCCACCGAGAGCGCCCGCATGGAGCGCGCTGCCTCCTGCGCGCCGTCGCTCTCCTCTGAAGCACAGAGACGACACACTTTAGTCGCGCCACGTTGTTCTGCAGGAGAGCTTCTCATAACTTCAGGAGGATAATGGTCTAAATGCAAGTGGTCCTGTAAGGAGGTTTTAGTTTACGTGGGATTCATTGCGATTTAAAAATCTTAAGTATGTCCTTTTTATTCTCCCTCCCTCCTTGCTGAATTTCTTCTACAAATAATGAAACGAAAATACTGAGTCCTATATGCAGTATGTATTTAGGACTTCCTTTTAAACCCTGCGTTGGGGTGTGGATGGGTGGAAGTACCTTTGCTCTGCTGCAGCCTCATCTCGGCCGACTCGGCCTCCTGCTCCTCTCTCTTCTCCTGCAGCGTCTTGCAAACCTTCTTGTGGGCAAACCAGTGCATCTTCTGACAGGCCTGGTTGCAGTAGATCACCTGGCATTGAAATAAGGAGGCGCAGGGACTTCATTTAAACATGCAAGGTGATCATCAAGACTCAAGGGAGAAGGGGGAACCAAAAAGAAGATTCACATCATGCTTGATATTCAGGTCACCCAGCATCTACAAATGTTGATAAGATGAATTCTTTGTTTTTCATAATTCTCTATCTCTGCCCCCATATCTAATGAGCAACTAATTCCCTCAAGGCTTGCCTTTGTCTAAAATGTGGATAATACAGTTTCTGCCTTTTCTTCGAAAGGTTGAACCACAAAATCTCAAAACAGGAGAAACAATTAAACATGCAATCACAAGTTGTGAGTGAAAGGGATTCATCCTGAGAAAAGGAACACTGGTATTTGCAAACAGAATAAGAGAATTAAAGATAAACTTTAATAGGATTTATGTCACTGAGGTTTTCTTCCAGCAAAAAGCAATCTGCAAATGTCACAAAAAAGCAAAAGCAACACTTTAGATAAATCAACCAAAAAACCCCAAACAGGAAACACTGCTTCTACTGCGCAGAGAAGAGACGTAAAATGCTCACCATCTTGCAAACGGAGCACCTCTTCTCGGCTCCCTTTTCGCCGCACGTGGTGCAGAACTCGGCGTCCATGAAGCCCACCTGGCCAGTGATGGCCTGCGTCAGCACCGTCAGCGCCGTCGGGTCGTTGCCCTGCGAGCGGGGGCGGCACAGGTAAGTCTGCTGGGATGTCACGCGGAGCAGCCAAATACCCGGCTTAACCCTCCACCGGACTCACGATCTCCACGGGGGCGATGCTCCGCACCAGCTGCTGCAGCAGGGTGGCGTCGCAGTAAGGGAACTTGCGGATGCACTCGCGGAGAAACTTCTCTTGGTACACGGGGAAGCCGTCTTTGTCCCGACCCTTCAGCAAGCTGCAGGACACAGGGAGAGGGGGGGGGGGGGGGGGGTACCGTGGTTAAATTTCTCCCAAGCAGGCAGATTAGCACCCTTGAACCGGGAAGGTAGACGTGGGCCTGACCTCTTGATGAGGCCGTCCAGCTTGTCCTCGCGCTCCCTGAGGAAGGACGCGCACTTTCCCAGCACGCAGCTGATGTAGTGCATCTTCATGGCCAGCACCTCGTTCATGTCCTGCTGCTTGATGCACTTCTCGCAGATGAGCTCCATCACCCGCCGGCACTTGTCCAGGGCCTCCACCTCGGCCACCAGGGGGTTCTCCTTCACCAGCATCACCATCTGCAGGGGCCCCGGAGACGCCGGTCAGGAAATCAAGCCATTTAAAATAAAAGACACGTACATCTTTGCGGGAAGAAGGTTTTTTTTTTAAAATGGTTGCAGAGGCTCAAAAAGCATGCTGGATTTGGTCTCCGGTGCAGCAGTGTCCTACCTTGACGGGGTTCAGGTTGGTGCTCATGATGACCTTGTGGAGGGGTCCGGCCAGTTTGGGCGGCAGTTTGGGTTCCTTCTCCAACCCCTGGGGCTTGGTGTAGTAATCCAGTCTGGCCCGGGAGAAGAAGTTGTTGATCACCGTCACACAGTCGTGTTGCCCTGCAGAGGTAAAAGAGGAGACGGCTCCCTAATTCACGGCAACAACAATAGGTGGACGGTCGTCACACGTTCATGTTTTTGCCGTTTAACTAGTGAGTGAAAAATCTATTCATCTTTACATAAACAAACCTGACACACAGGGAATAAACTTTTCCCCGCGTTGGACTTTACTCAGGCTCTCGTGGAGTGCTTTGTAGGGCGCCGTTTCCATTTGAGCCACGTTAAAAAATGGTTGCTTTGCACGTTAATGTTGCTTTGGCAATTGATGCTCATGCTCGTGAAGTTGCCGTACAAACGTTGGGACCGACTCAAAGCAATCCAAACGGGTTTGACTTTGTCGCCAGGTGGTGTAGTGCTACGCTGTGTACAAAGAGGACCCGGATACTGGCTCAACCGCCGCCGCGTGAGCGAGCGCACGCCATAAACGGACGCACCGACAAAGGCGGCCATCTGCGCGGCGGTCCGTCCCACGGAGTTGACCACGTCCGTCTCCGCCCCCGCGTCCAACATCATCCACGTGATGTCGGTCTTACCTGCAGCCACGGAGGGACAACAAAAACCCATGGTGAGACTTCTTTTTCTTTTGTTTGTCACCATATCGCCGTGGCGATGAACTCTGACCCGACAGCCCGGCAAACATCAGCGCCGTGTATCCGTGCTCGTGTTGGTTGCCGTTGACGTTCGCTCCGTGTTGCAGCAGCAGCTTGCACATGTCGGCTTTTCCTTTGTAAGCAGCGTGCATGAGAGGGGTCATCCCATTCTGTGGGCCAGAGCAAAAACAACCACTTTCATTTACACCAACAGCCAGTTTTATTTCATTTTTTAAAGTTTAACCACGAGTACAAAATGTCTTTATAAAATCCTGAATAAAAATATTTGCAAATATTTTAGATATTATTGTTATTATTACAGCAACACTAATAAAAAGGTGTTTTATTTTTCTTATTTCACTTTTTTATTTGATTTCCCTTTTTGTGTTGTCCCGATGACAGCACCTTCACCCTTTGTATTGTTGCATGTCTGGCCAGGTATAAATATTCAGTCGGCTTCGTGAAGACCGTTATGCTTAAAAGGATTTACATGCATTAAGGGCTTTTGTCATGAATCTGCGCCTAGTCAATTAAAGTTCATATGATAACGTTCATTTAACAATTTAATGGGTGGTGGCATCGGATGTGTTCTGTTTGACATTAAACAAAAACCAACGCAAAAGATAATCAGTTCACATGTTCAAGATTTTATATAAATACTTCCCACGCATTGCCTCAGTGTAACTGAGATAGTATCTTCTACAAAAACCTTTTTTATTTCAGTATTCTTTCTTTCAAATCTTTCCAAATGTCTGGACATGATGGTGTACTCCTCCTCCTCTGATGTAAAACAGCAAAAGAACAACAATAACTCAAAAGACCCTTCAGTCATTTAACAAATCACCTGATTGTGACAGGCGGAGCAGGGAGGACATGAAGGGCGTCCTCCAAAGCTGGTGAGGGAGCTGACTCGCCAGTCCTCTTGTCTCACACATATGCCAATGAACTAAGGAGGAGCTTTGCTCAAGGATCTTAGCAGGTTCCCTCGCCTACATCACTTTGTGCGTCCGTCTACATTTGAGACGCAGATGGACGCTAATGTTGTTGCCAAAGAAACGATACAAGACTCACTTGACACGAACGCACGCGTTTCTGATCACATAATGTACAATATTAGTGTTATAAATAAACAAACATGTAACGAAAATAGCAACAATATTTTAGTTTATTCAGCAACTACTGCCTACCAGACATAATGTGTGATAGATGTTTGATAGATGTTCCATGTCGTAGAGACACAGTTGTTTTATTTGCCGTTCATAGGGTACATTTAATGAGCATGGTTGGGGGAAGCCTGAGATCTAAGATTCCCTTAGCCTGGACTGTTTCCCTGTAACTGCTGTGGGAAAAACACACCATTTAGAACACGTTAAGTGGTCTGATGTGTCCACTTTGATTGAAATGCGCTCTCACCTCATCCAGGCAGTTCACTCGAACATCTTTGCAACCGAGCAGCCTTGAAGCCTCTTGGACGTTTCCTAAGTGCATAACATGCAGTATTATTGCATTATAAAATAATAAAAATTCCTCATCTATTCAGCAAATTGATTATTTAATAGTATTTAACATGTCATAATGTTACTTTTACAAAACAACCAATTGTATGAATGTACAGCAAGTAAAGTTCACAGTGGTGATCGAATTGTAAACTAGTTAGCTAGCATTAGCTATCGCTACAGCCAAGACGAGCAAGAACAATCCGTGTCTAAGTTAATTGAAACGCTTTTATGTTTAAATGAACCGCATCGTTGGGCAGTCACTGAAAATCAAAGGCGTTAAACTGACATAGTTTCATAAATATTAACAACGCAATAAAGCACACAGGCTAACAAGAGCTAACTCAGAAATGTGGGGTTCTAGAGGGATTAGCATGAGCCGAGGAGATTTACCTGCAGTGATCCCCTCAAACAACTCCTTCTCGCTTGGAGACAAGTCTCCCTTCTTAGGTGCAGACATGTTGGTGGTTAAGAGTTCCCGATTAGACTCTAACGGGACGAAAAAGACAAGAAGTTCTAGGTGGAAAGGCGGCTTTCTGTGGTACGAGCATGGAGCCAGCTGTCATTTGGAATGTACCACTGCGGGCACGGTGGCAGGGGTGTACGGAATTACAGACGAAAACGTATTTTAGTCTTCTAGATTTAAGCAGATGTTTCCTCAATGATTGAACTGAAATATATCGAGTTATTCATGCAGGCAACTAGAAACAAGGACGCCAAAATAATCACTAGTCAGAAAAGAGGGATTACGTATGACAAACCCCTGTTCTGTAACTGAAGTATTCCGTCTCGAACAGGTGAAAAGGTGTTTTCGCTGTCCAGTCTTCAGTCACAGTCATACGTTTAATAAATGTACTATTCTGCGTGCCACGAGACAAATATCAAAGAGACAAATACCAAAGTAAGGTTTTGGGGGAAACGCTCTATTTTTATAAATTTTAATTGTAATGTGTTTTCTGATTCTTTTTTTTTATTCAAAGCTGTCACTTTTTCTTTTCGGGCCAAACAGTATGTGATTCGGATCGCAGCTCCCTTTTCATAGTGTTCCGCCATTTGTCCACGTGAAGGCCTCCATTATGTTATGACAGAGGGCTCTGGTTATGATCAGAGGCCCCTTTTGCTGCTGCTGATACACTCCGTAACACAAGGTGGCGTCATAGTTTGCTCTCTGCGCTCTTTAGTCAACGTCTATAGCTTTAAGTATGAAACAGACCGCTGAAAGGAATACTTCCTAGTATCTGACAGAAAGCAGCAGGTATTTTGCGGATTTGAGACAAGAGTTCTTCAATAGTTATAATTTTACATCACAGCCTCCACTGAATGTGTGAGAAGGAAACCTAAATAAAGCTGGTTTCTGCTCACGTGATACCAAAACCGGAGCATTTGTGAGTAAGGTAAGAGATACACACAACATCATGAACAATGATGAGACGACCTATGTGAGATTGTTGCTGCTCCCAGATACATTGTCACGGTGTTTAAATGCAAGTAAAATGTCCTGTTTCATGAAAGTACTTATCATTTCACATGATGATTTTAGCTTTAGAAAACACATTATAAATCTGGAAATGCAACAGGTAGGGGATTTTTGGGGGGGATTGTTGATGTAACTAAAGCTGTTAAAGGTTGTGAAGAAGTAGTATTTTCCCGTGAGGTGTCATTATAAAGCTCAATAAATACACAAAGTACACACACACACACACACACACACACACACACACACACACACACACACACACACACACACACACACACGCACTCCTTTTCGATGTTCAGCTCCGACTGGAAATGAAACCAGAGCACCAGGACCTCATCCTGCGGGCGTGCGCTGCGTCATCGCTGCGCGTCGGTGCCAAGATGCAGACGCTGTGGAGCGGTTACGGGGAGATAGTCCGGCTGCACCTGGAGGGCTGCGACCGACCGTCGGTGGTCCTCAAGCACGTCAAGTTTCCGGAGGAGGCCAAGCACCCCGCCGGCTGGAACACGGATCGCTCCCACACGCGTAAAATGAGGTCCTACCAGGTGGAGGCGCACTGGTACCAGAACTATTACACCGACCCGAGCTGTCGGACTCCCGCCTGCCTGGCTGTTTGTTCCCATGGAGACGAGATGCTGATCGTGCTGGAGGATCTGGACGCAGCGGGTTATGATCAGAGAAGGTATATATTGTATGAAACCCAGCCTGGAGCCATGTTGTGTTTAGTGCATCCTTATAGGAATGTGAGAATAAAGGTATTAATTTAAGCTCAGCTCATGCTTTAAATTAACTGGCATTTCTTTATACTTTAAAACCTTTAGTCTTGTTTGTCTTCTTAGGACGAGCGTGAAGGACCGAGAAATAAAGGCCTGTCTGCGCTGGCTCGCCCACTTCCATGCGCTCTTCCTGGGCGTGCCGCCCGAGGGCCTGTGGCCCGTCGGCACCTACTGGCACCTGGAGACCCGCCCGGACGAGCTGGAGGCGATGGACGACGCCGAGCTCAAAGCGGCGGCCGGCGCCATCGACGAGACACTGAACGGATGCGTCTTCAAGACCGTCGTTCACGGAGACGCCAAGTTAGCCAACTTCTGTTTCTCGCAGAGCGGAGAGGACGTGGCGGCTGTGGACTTCCAGTATGTCGGCGGGGGCTGCGGGATGAAAGACGTTGTGTATTTTTTAGGAAGTTGCATGGATGAGAGGGAGTGTGAGAAGAGCGTACCGGGCCTATTGGACCACTATTTCACCGTGTTGAAGCGGTCCGTGAAGAAGGATGTGGACTTTGGCGCCCTGGAGAAAGAGTGGAGGGAGATGTTTGCGTTTGCATGGACAGATTTTCATCGCTTTCTGCTGGGATGGGAGCCCCGACACCGGAAGATTAACCGGTACAGTAAGCAGCTGACCAAGGAGGTTCTCCTCAAACTGAAACTTTAAACAAAGAAGCTTTCCTTCTGACAACCAGAGAACTGAGCACGTGGCCGGGAGGTGACCCGTTTGAAACTGAAAGAATCTGCAAATGTAAATAATCTAATCAGCCCGAACAGCTGGTGTAGACGGACGCATGCAAGCTGTTTCCGGAGAAATCAGGCTTTATATGGGGAAAAGTGTTCCTTCCTGTATCCACACATTTTGGTTGATGTGTCAATACGTGATCTTAAAAAAATGAATTAAAAGTATTTTAGTACTGCAAGACATTTGAAAATTCATCACATAATTTACTAAGTGGTGTCTTTATTATTTTGCCTTTTGAATAAATAATGTTTGATTATTATTTTACCCACCTCTGTAATAAATGCAATTTGTGGGGAAGTATCAACATTGCAAGGAAATAAAACATAAACATGGTTTAAAATAAAATGCGGTGTATGTTGTCTGAAACATTTGATGCAATATTGATCATTTTTCCATTTCTCTATTCACATCTCATAAAATGTTACCAAAAAGTCGAGGAATGCAAAAGGAGCAAGAAGAAGACAGGGGCCATACATACGTATTTTGTTCATACTTTCATAGATGACCACACCACTTAAAGATACCTGAGGTGTCAGTACTTTCAGCGTTCCACTGTTCATTGGATGCTTGAGCTGGAACATATTGGGTGTCCTTTCAGAACATTTGCATTTGTTGATACAAAACTAATAACAAATTGATATTACATTGCTATTGCATATTAAATGAGATGGTTTTAACTTATTTTACAGTTATTTTTTCATAATAAATAAATGAACATGTATTTTAGTCACATAACATCTTTCACATTAAAACTGATATAAATATAATAAATGCATTCATAGAATGAATGGATATTTCTGTGCCAGTATTACATAATACAAAGTATTCAGAGGGATCATTTTTACATGTATGTATGTATATTGAGAGAACAATTCACTATCTTTATTGTTGATCGCAGTGAATGCTGTCCCAGTAACATTAATGTATCGCATGTCTAAAATCAGTTACTACTTTTTTTTGTGAAGAGGAAAAGAGTTTGAGATCGTTCCGACTGTTTCGTCGACCGGTCCTTCTGGTTTCTACCCGGATCTGTTGCCCGGATCAGCTGTGAAGACGAGTGCGATGACGTAGTTTCCGGTCTCTCTCTCTTTTTCTCACACACACACACAAGATTTTCAACAACAAGGCGAGCGGAGCTGAGACGAGGGCACCGCCACAGCAAACAAGGTACGCGAACCAAAATGCCAAAAGATAACGTCTACTGATGTACAACGCCTGGCGTCATTTTGTTAAACTTTTCGTTAACGCCGTTAAACGGGTTGCCATTGCGACGAACGGTTTACGAGTCCGATCCGATTGTTTTTTTTTCTTTCTTCCCAAGCGACAGCGAAGCTAACGTTAGCATACGAGCTAAACCCGTTACACCGGTTTCAACGACGGCTCAAAACGCAAGCAGAGCCGCGGTGGGAGTCACCTGGAGCTACTTTTACACGGCCGCCGCGTCACTTTAACGCCCGTCTCTGCGCTCGTGGTCGCAGGTGACCGCGGCTCACCGGCACTCGCAGCGAATTAGCCCACCGTTAGTTTAGCTAATCGTTTGACAGTTGACCGTAAAGATGACGCAACGTAGCAGGTGACAGAAAGTCTGAAGTGAAACTCGCGACCCAACGCCCGCGTGTTTTCACACTGAATACAGAAGTGGGAAGTTCTGAGAACCGGAGGTGAAAGCTTGTTTTTGGGAGGCTGCAGGTGGCCTGTTGAGCAGCGAGCCGTCAACCTCTGTATGTGTGAAGATATTTCAATGTCCGAGCGTGAACTAAGATACCAAGCAATCACCGAGTGAGCCATTTACATTAGTTACCTTTTTATTACTCATATTCTTAGATTTTGAAGTCACATTATCAACTGATACTGCTACATTTACATTTACGTAACATTTACATATTTATGTGTGTGTGTGTGTGTGTATATTATATATATATATATATATATATATATATATATATATATATATTATATATATATATATAAATAAATTACTTAAAACATAATAGACCTTTCATAGTTTGGGAAAAAACGCCATTCCTGTCAAAGAGACAATTTCTTATGTTTTTACTCCGGCAGAAATTCAAGAAGTATCGCCACAGAGGAATTCCCTTCAATACGGTCGGAATCCACCAACGTCCTCAACAAATGAGGCTGATTCTTTAGAGGGGGAAGCACGCGCGCCCCCCCCCCCCCGCCCTCCTCCACCCAAAGCATATCCAGTAGTTTGTGTTTGCCGAGCCCCGGGATGGAGAGGCAGATTTAAGGCAGCTCTCTCCTCGGGTGCGAGTCCTGAGTAAGCTCAGGTTCTTCAGAGCCCCCGCCTCCCCCTGCTAGTAATATGAGCCATGGACTCCTGGGCAGTTGATAGTCCTGTGACCCTTGTCATCAAGGCCCCCAACCAGAAGTATGGAGACCAGACCATTAACTGCTTCCTCAACTGGACCGTAGAGAGGCTGAAGAGTCACATCTCCAACGTGTACCCCAGCAAGCCGGTAAGTCACGCTCATTTTTAAAGTTTAAAGGGACTCGTGGCTCATCATTAAAATGTTATGGACATTTGACTGAACTGACAAATATAGGGCTCCAAATAAGTATTTAAATTATTTTTCTGTAGTTGACTAACCGGTGGGTCTACAAAACATAGCACAGCACGTACTTAACACAAACCTAACACAAGCCAGAGTCCTTCAAAAGTTGTTTGTCTTACACTTAACTATTTTTCTTATTCAAAAATCTTGGCGTGAAATCATTATCTGTCTAAGGACAAATAGGTTAATCGTTTGGATTCGGGCCCTCATCGGTTCTGTATAATTATCTATTCACGTGTTTATCAACGTTCTTGGAATTGCACACGTGAACAGCAGAGGCGTTTAGTCAGCCGCCATCTTGGACATCCAGGACGTGAACAAAGTCGAACAGTATGGGATCTGCTTAACAGGTAACATTTCTAACAGTTCTAAAGATGCACAATGTTGCACAGGCTTCTGTTTGATTTTGTCCCCAATAAAAACAGACCCCAGTTTGCTCCTCGAGTTCGTCAAATCGAGCTGCAGGAGAAGAGAGGCGGTAAAAGAGACAGCATAGCAGACACTAACACAGCCAAGGATTTGTATTGTCAGTGTGAAAGAGGCGATAACCTTTTTACCGGTTTAACAGTATCTTTTATTTGTCGATGCTTTTTTTTTACCACGGGCAGGTTTACTTCAGACAATGAGGCGCAGAGAATATGATCGTACACACCGGGTCTGCTTTTAGTAAATCTAATCTGTAGCCCAGCAGTTTAATCCAATGGTGTCTAATCAGCCAGACGCGCTCCCACGGTCCAACAAAAAACAAGGTCAACAACGTAATGTTGATTTTAAAAGGCTGACGTTTGAAAAGAAAATTCTGAACTTGCTCCATGTCCTGATGCGTGCGCTTAAATCACTTGACTTCATTCTGCTGGAGGGGTTTGTATTTTATGTAAATATTGGCACTTTCAGGACTTCTTACCTGGGGATTCTTTCTGGACTTCGAGGATACTCAAAACATTTGTTTAGATTTTAGGTACCAGGGTTCTTTTTTTCTCTACCAGGCGTCGTCGCCCTCATCTGTTTACACTGGCAAAGAGTTTGTGTGTCCGTAACCTAAACTCTCCTGTTGCTGGTTCAACAAGTTAAATGAAGCACGTTGACACTGTGAACCGTTTGTGTTGTAGCTGTCCAAAGACCAGCGGCTGGTGTACTCAGGGAGGCTCCTTCAAGACCACCTGCAGCTCAGAGATGTGCTCAGAAAGGTAGGGCGCGTTTGTGTGAGCAATATTCTGCATTGATATTTTGTCAATCCACCCAAATAGATTTGTTCCTATTTAAAAGTCATTGTAAATGTATATTTGTTTACTTTTTCTCTCTACAACTAAGGGTTATTTACAGTAGTTTTTTAAAATGTATTATCAATTGTTCATACTATGTTTGAAATGACTTTTGACAGTCTTTGGCATCTTGCTTACAGGACATTAACGTGCTTGTGTGAGAACCGAATGATGCTGCCTGGGGAAAAAGCAGCTGATCTGATGTGTTTCTACCAACAATGAATGAGTGTTGTGAATTCCAGCCTTTTCCCTCACTAATTCTCTCTGTGTTCTTTCTTGCTGCCCTCGACTCGTTGACCCGCAGCAGGATGAATACCACATGATGCACCTAGTGTGCGCCTCTAAAAGCCCCCCGGCCTCGCCCGTGCCTCGGAGCCCTGCCACGGCCAGCTCTGATGGCAGCGTGAGTAGACAGAGACACGCCTCCAACAGTGTGACGTCGAGCTCACGCACACAGGTTGTTGAGTCGTGTTTAGATACTTAGAGACTGTACACGAGAAGTTGATGAGGTCATCATTAATTTTGGCCGTTGACAAAGACGACCCTCATCTTTATTGATTATTTGACTCGAAGTGGACGTCATTTACATACATGAACTTGAAACTAGATTGAGACAATAAACTAATGTTAATAGAGAGACGGCAGGTTTGAGCGACTTCCCCATTGGTGTCGCTTTCAGAACTAGAAGTTGCCGATTGGATTGTTATTTAGTCGCCGTCCTATTACATTGTTTTTGCAATTGAAAAGACCCATGAAATGGTATTGATGTAAAACCTGATCAAATTGATAATTAAAAAAATGATCATCTCAATGTCTGATTGGTGCTCACATCTCGTCCTTCAGAGTTCAGACCGCGCCGGCTCCGCCCATCACGCCAGTCAGCCACCCCCCCCCTCCTCCTCCTCTTCTACCTCGGACCCGGGAAGTCATGACGGGCTGAGGTATCGCGGCGGCATCCCGCAGTACAACACACAGGGCCCCGCCGGTGTCCCTCAGTGGTAAGCAAGTCTTTCTCAATGTAACAGAAGCACCACTTTACTAGCGATTCAAAGGTTGCTTGTTATCTACTGTGCGGAACAAGAGTTGCTGATGAGTTGCAAAATGTTTCATTTGTGGCGATTTCTTGTTGGATTATTAATCCTCCAGGAGCAATACTGCGAGGCTGCAAGATCGTGAAATGCAGGAGGAGCCCAAACGCCTCGTGTTTGTGTGTAAACACGTGTAATGACAAACATGATGTCCTTCCACAGGCCAGACGGAGCCCAGGTCCCTCTACAGGGCGACCTCCCTGGCAACATGCCCCCCAACCCCATGTACATGCCCATGCAGATGCTATGGTGGCAGCAGATGTATGCGCGCCACTACTACATGCAATAGTAAGGCTTTATCCCCCGTATGACGATTATTAGAAATATTAAAACCAGACCTCGGACATAAAGTTGAGTTGATTGTGTTTTCCTGCTCCTCGCCAGTCAGGCGGCAGTAGCCGCCTCCCAGCCCCCGAGCGCCCCCCTGCCATCCTCCCCCTCCCCCTTACCCCTTCCACCCGCGCAGCCCAACGAGGCCGTGCAGCCCCCGCTGGGGCCCAACCCGGCCCCCAACCCGCTGCCCGAGAACCAGCCGGCCAACCCCATCCAAATGAACGCGCAGGGGGGGGCGGTGCTGAATGACGACGAGCTGAACCGCGATTGGCTGGACTGGTTGTACACGGTGTCGCGCGCCGGCGTGCTGCTCAGCATCGTCTACTTCTACTCCTCCTTCAGCCGCTTCGTCATGGTGGTCGGCGCCATGCTGCTCGTCTACCTGTGAGTCACTCGGGATGGTCTTGCTTGCCTGTTTGAATTCAGTTTCAGTTAGTTGTATGATTTAAAAAGAATAGACATTTCTATGTACTAAAAGTATGTCTGTGCCGTTTTCTTTCCAGGCATCAGGCTGGTTGGTTTCCCTTCAGGCCGGAGCAGCAGAACTTCGAAGGGGGAAGAGGAGTAGGTGGAGGAGGAGAACGCGCCGGTCCTCCTCAGGAAGAGGCAGGAAGACACCAGGACATACAGGAAATGGTGAGCTATTCCAACATGTTGAGTAAAAGGTCTGTCCTATAGCCATTGATAGATTGATAATGAAGTAAATGAAGTTTTTGGTAGAGCTAAAAAAAATAAATCGATGTCATTTCTCGCTCGCTTATATAATATAGTCTTCTGTTAAATGGGCAAAAGTGCCGTAGTTCTGCCTGGATGAAGATCTGCATCAAAGCGGAATAATGTGCTCTGTTTGACATAACTGGTTTCCACCAAATCCAATTTGAAGAAATCCAACCCAAAAATGGTGGTTGTATGTATAATTTAAAAAAATATTTTCTGTATTCTGTCCGTGTCCCAGGAGCGCCTTATGGATGAGGGGATAGAGGACGATGACGACAACAACAACAGTGAGGAAGGGGCCGAAGGCCAAGGAGACCAGGCCGCTGCTGCCGTCGTGCCCGAGCCGGGCTTTCTCACCACCGCCTGGTCCTTCATCAGCACCTTCTTTACCTCCATCGTCCCAGAGGGAAGGCACCAACCGGCCAACTAGGCAGAGCCAAGCCCCGCCCCCTCTCCCTCCGTCCTACTGTTATACTGCTCGACCTGCGTATCACAGTTCCCACCTAAATACCCCTAAACCATCTTCAGTCACCCGGGTGTCTACGATCCTTGTACATTGAAAACAGGCCCCTCTGAGGTTAAAGAGCAGATGTGTCAGAATAAAGGAACATTGAGAAAGTTCATTTCACGTTGTGTTAATGGATTGGATGGAAGTACTTCAGCAGTGATATATACTTATTTTATTATATATATATTTTTTCCTTCATTGGTCTTTAATTAAGAGACGTGGTGATGGTGAGAGAACCTTGAGGGAGCTGTCTTCCATTTTAAACAGTGAGGTGATGCTTTTGAAACGAGGGATGTGATCCAGACAACAAAACAAAACCGTGAAATCCCAAAAGACATTTATATGTGTGCACACAAAGTGCATAAAGACATTGCAGCTACTGAGCACATTGTTTTCCCACTTTGTGTGTTTGAATATTAGTTAACCATGTAAGTATATGCATCTTTAATTCCTCAATATTTGCTTTTTTAAATAAAAAAATGTTGCTGCAGTTTGACTGCCTATGTTATCTGTAGTTTCTCTGACGTCCTGCTGGTGGCGATGTCCACTTACGGATGTCAAAGTTCTGATGGAACTTCAGTATTGATAAATTAGAAATCCCTATTTTTTTTTTTTACTTATCCCATTCCATTATTACTGTATTTCAAGGAATTATTATTATTGGGGGCCTTTATCATATTCAAAGTTGTTAAATTTGGCATGCATACCAGGACTCGTGAAAAGTAATAATTTAGCGGTCCCACAATTGGATGTAAAGAAATGTCTCTATAGCACCGCCCTAGAAATTGGAAAAGTACCACATTAACCACATAGTTTTTGCACCTGATGCTCTATTGACTTGAAATTAGCCACACATGTATTCATGGTTATGCTCTACAAAAAATCAATTGTGGCATTTAAATGCACCTGCTTAGATTTTCTGCCCAACAAACACGCTTCCACCGATTCCGATAATTTAATTTTGAATGATATTCATAGCGCCACCTAGTGGCAACAGGAAGTTACATGTTTATTATTTTATACCCTTCTACTTACAAATTAATCAGATCCCTCTCAAATATTGTCAGTAAAGACCTATGACCTTGATAATGTTATAGACATGCAAAGTGGCACACACGGTTCACGAAGTTCAGCGTCAGCTTCTCTTGCGGCTCACCATGCTTTTTTTGTAAAATCTAACAGCAGATTAGGGTAGCTGGCGAGCTTCTGATGAGAGCACCATTCTCAGCCATATACTGCTGGAAGGAGACAAAAGTAATGTTGGGATTTCCTATCCCCCTGAGTTGGTTGATGAGAAGAATCCAATACAGGACTCAGGTAAAGTTAAAAAAGTTAACATTTTATTTAGAAGAGATAAAGTGCTACATGAGCAATCCTCCGCAGGTATACCCGGAGACCTGAAACACGGTTCGCAAGCTGTCCCTCTCAGAGTTCGTCTGCTGTCTGACTGCTCTTTTTTATAACCTCTCTTGTCCTTGAAAGCCAGTTCAAACCAGTTCTCCCTCACGTAGCATTCTGTCTTGCCCTGAAAATGGTTTCAAACTGGCTCTCCCTTCGGCCACAGGTGCGTTATCTCAGATAATAGTTTATCTCCATTGTTCGTGTGCTTTCCCAGTTCACATTGTCTGCCTTATATGGTCTCATCCGGTCACACCATCTATTCTACAAGTCAAAAGAGTCAAACAGAAACCCACATCTCACACTAACCAAATGTTTATAATTTTATCCTCATTTGGCGCTTACTCAAAAATAATATTGGAGGTGAACAGGCAGCGCCCGTTTTACTGTTGTTTCCCACTTTGTTTGATGCAGTGCTCAATAAGAAGTATGTGGCGGCCCCGCCCAACCCCAGCGCCTGGGAAGATGCCAGCTGGAGGTAATCAACCTCCAGCTGGACTAACGAGGTGCCTCTCCCAGGTGTTAAAAGGGAAACACGGGAGAGGCACAGGGTGGAAGAGCACATGGAAACACGACGCTACGCGTAAGCGATGGCGGAGTTGGTGACGAATAAAAGACTTGCATGCACCTTCGCCTCGTCTCAGCGTCCTCATTCCGGGTCCCCTGAGTACCCACCCCGTTACAAAGAGTAAACATACAAAAACAACATACTTAGTTGTTAATGTGATCATGTTAAGATTTGATTTTCCTCACTATTTATTTCATGCCCTACACATTGCCTTTGAGTTCTTTGGATTTGTAGGATATATAGGGCATTTTACTTGAAAGCCACACAACTGATTGGAAATCCAAGCTGCATTGAACTCACCTGGAGACCACTCCCAGGGGGGCGTGGTCACCGACTTTAACACCTCTAGCTGACCTGCACAAATCTCCGTAAATTCATTTGTTCGTGAGTTGGACTCTGGAAAGCAACGAGTCGGCCACAAGGGATAGCCCATCAAGGGCCCTCCGAGGGCCTGTTAGTTTGCAGAGACCAGCGACTCAGATGAGATGCTGTCGTTTTACCCTGACGCTCGTTCTTTAGTCAATACTATTTAATAATAAATAAATACTCTTGATTCGAACTTCGTTCAGATATGAATTGTGTTTTGTCCGCTGTTTCTTCACGGACATCAAGTGGACAAAGTGGAAACCGGATTTCTGATTTTGAGCTGGAAAAACCAGAACTTTTCTTTCTCCGGTAAGACAGACACCGTAGGATAGATACTGGGCATACCAATTTGTTGTATTTAGAAAACTGAGCACTAATTGGTTAATTACTTTAACACAACCCAGACGTTCTATAAATATAACGTTAGCTAGAAACACTTATCCGGCTTTAGTACTGTTTGCTACATGCGCGCGATACGATCACGGGTCACAGCGAGAATGAGTAACGTGGAGTCTGTGTGTGTTCAGCACATCAAGAAGTTGACAGAGTACTTCCACTACGCGTTCCACTACACCTCCATCCTGGTGCTTGCCATAAGATTTGTGTCCTGCTGACAACGATCATCAAAACGCTGTCTCAGGTAAACGCTTTATACATTTATTCCTAATCAACGTAGACTGAGAATGGATGCATTTATCTGTGGCTTGCTTCTTTTGCATTTGTACTTGTGTTGAGGAAGTGGCTTGCGTGGCTAACTCTTATTTTTGATTCCAGGTTGAAGACATTTGTCCCTGTTCTTCTTTTCCATCTACGAGACGCTGGGAGTGGAGTTCTTTGGCTATCTTGTCAGTCACACTGTCAGCAGAACAAACGCATGGCACGAAGGATCACGGTCCCAGAGCTCACCCCTCAAAACGTATTTTCGCCAAGGAAACCAAGAAAGCTGGGCAGGCTAGTGTAGTAACTTCATCAGAAACCGTCAGTGTCGTTGGCCAATGTTTTCTTAGCTCATCCTGATCGTGAAATAGTACACAGACTACATGAGGCCTACGCTCATCCTGCGCCATCGATATGTTCAAAAAGTCTGCGTCTGAATCGGGCACGTTGTTTTTTGTCAGAATGCGCCGAGGACGTCAACTTCAAGCACTTCGGCATGGGCCTGGCAAGATAGTTAAATGGTTGTTTATTTCTCTTGTTGGTTGGAAGAATCCGTTGAAAAAAAGGCCAACGGACACGAGAGATTTAGATTTGTAAATTTTATTTCAACCAAAATCCCAGCCAAAGAATCTCCTAAAAATGAAACGAGCCAAATTGGATATATAACTTTTTGATTGAAATACCAATGTTTAAATATTGGAGTATTCTAATGACTTTTCTGTTATGTCCCCCCAAAAGGACAAAGTCTCAGGAACTTCTAATCCAGTTCATTTTTTTAATCCTCACACTGCCCTTTTGAAAGCAGTTCAATTTTATAAATATAATTTCAATAGTTTAACAATTTGTAAATATTTCTTCATGTATTTTTATGTCTAATGGTTCTTTTGAAGCGGTTCTATTTGATCAATTTTCTTCATGTATTTTTATGTCTAATGGTCCTTTGAAAGCAGTGGTTTTATTCTAATGGATCAATATTTTGATTTAACTGCTATGTTTTTGTAGGTTATGATCCGCTTATGTACGGGTCAAACTGTATAGGGTAGGAAACCTTTGGGGGCGTTTCTGAAGGGACGAAGAACAAACCGTTTTGATCACTGTAAAGTAAACTGTAAGCATGGGTGCTGTAATTGGATGGAGGAGCTTTTCCTGATGAAAATATACGGACAGAGGTGCATAGCAACCAAAGGCAAGCGGCACACCAACTAAAGTTTTTGGTTAAAAAGACTACAGTAGCTTAAACATAGGCTTAGCGTTTACAGTTATAATAAACTATCCTGATTCTGTGGTTGACTTTTTTTTTCTGCTAAGAGCTGCTTCACTGATGTAACGGTGTGATCCAAGGTATTTGAGTTTTATATAAGTTGACGTTTACTACAAGAAAACAGTCTAAAGAAATATTAGCATGCTAATGTTAAACATAAACTAAGCTAACGTTAGTGGTTCGATAAATTCTGTGTCTATATTGAACATGCTGGTTATATCTGCTGGTTACCTGGTAAGTGGTCATATTCAGGTCATTACCATTGCAGACGAGGCTGTTGCTAACCTTAGCTAACGTTACTTGGCACATGGGGGTGAGGGAGGGGAGACACCGCTTGCTCCCAGGGTCTGGAGGTAACATTATAACGCTATCGCTGTTTCCTAACGTTCCGAAAATATTAGATAATGTATAATAATTACTTCTTGAGCCCTAGCCTGGCGACCAGTCACGCGAAACAATATTAAATTAAAGTTAAATGTTAGCTACATTTCATTTTCAAAGATCTTACATTTTTTTCTTGCCTTTTTTTTTTGCATGAACAAATAAATGCGTAACGTCGTCAATACATAATTTGTGTGTGTGTCCTAACAATTAGTGCAGGTAACATTGTCTACTGTTTACGTCAGTCTTTGGCGTAAACGGTAGTAATGAGACCGATAACGAAAATTTCGCCTGACTTTTTCTATTGCACGGGACGCTACGTTACCGTTAGCTAGTAGCTGGATTAAACACAATGGTTAAAACGCTGACGGCTTACATTAAGCCGTGTAAAGTGACTATTTTGTTTACCAGCAATTTACTGGTGGAATAAGTCATTGTTATAACAAAATATAAGTAAGTTTACATACCCCGGCAGAATTAATGATTTCTTGGCCATTTTTCAGAGAATATTAATGATGACACAAAAACATTTCTTTCACTTATAGTTGGAGGTTGGGTGAATTTATTCATCCAACCATTTATTATCATTCAACCGTGTTTACTCTTTTTAAATCATAATGATACCAGAAACTACCCAAATGACCCTGATCAAAAATGTACATACCCTGGTGATTTGTGCCTTATAACATGCACACCAGTTAACACAAGCAGTTTTGAATGGCTACTAAAGGTAACCATCCACACCTGTGATCATTTTGCTTGTAATCAGTGTGTGTATAAAAGGTCAGTGAGTTCCTGGGCTCCTGACAGACATCTTTCATCCAGGGCTGCACTGACGCGTTTGGATTCTGAGTCATGGGGAATGTAAAAGAATTGTCAAAGTATCTGCGGGAAAAGGTAATTGAACTGTATAAAACAGAAAAGGGCTATAAAAAGATATCCAGGGAATTGAGAATGCCAGCAAGCCCTGTTGAAACCAAACCACGGTCAGGTAGACCATCCAAAATTTCAGCCACAACTGCCAGGAAAATTGTTCGGGATGCAAAGAAAAACCCACAAATAAGTTGAAATACAGGACACTCTGAAAAAATGTGGTGTGGCAGTTTCAAGATGCACAATAAGGAGGCACTTGAAGAACTATGGGCTGCATGGTCGAGTGGCCAGAAGAAAGCCATTACTACGCAAATGCCACAAAGAGTCCCGCTTACAATACGCCAAACGGCACAGTGACAAGCCTCAAAACTCCTGGAACAAAGTTATTTCGAGTGATGAGACCAAAATTGAACTTTTTGGTCACAACCATAAACGTTACATTTGGAGAGGAGTCAACAAGGCCTATGACGAAAGGTACACCATTCCTACTGTGAAACATGGAGGTGGATCGCTGATGTTTTGGGGATGTGTGGGCTACAAAGGCACAGGAAACTTGGTCAAAATTGATGGCAAGATGAATGCAGAATGTTATCAGAAAATACTGGAGGAAAATTTGCACTTATCAGCCTGGAAGCTGCGCATGGGACGTACTTGGACGTTCCAACATGACAACGATCCGACTTGTCAATGGCTACAGCAGAATAAAATAAAGGTTTTGGAGTGGCCATCTCAGTCTCCTGACCTCAACATCATTGAGCCACTCTGGGGAGATCTAAAACGTGCAGTTCATGCAAGACAGCCCAAGAATCTACAGGAACTGGATGCTTTTTGCCAAGACGAATGGGCAGCTTTACCATCTGACAAAATAAAGAGCCTCATCCACAACTACCACAAAAGACTTCAGGCTATCATTGATGTTAAACGGGGTAATACACGATATTAAGAACTGGGGTATGTAAACTTTTTATCAAGGTCATTTGGGTAGTTTCTGTTGGCATTATGATTTAAAAAGCGTAAACACCGTTGTTCGATAATAAATGGTTTCGCCCAACCACTAACCATAAGTGGTTTTGTGTCATCATTTATATTCTCTGAAAAATGGGCGAGAAATCATTAATTCTGCCAGGGTATGTAAACTTATGAGCACAACTGTATATGTATAGAAGATAAATTATTTGAACAAAACATTAGTTGGCAGATCTATTTTCAAAGCGTAGGAGAATGAGTTGGACTCAAAACTAGGCAGTAAGTTGCCTTGAAATTTTGAGTTTTCACAACATTTGTTTTTACAGTGCACCCAGGCCTTTGCTGATGTCCTACACAAACTAATCCACATCTTGTAGCCACGGCTGGCATACATACATCATCTCTAGCAGAAACATCAATATTAACCTAATTAAATAACAAAAATATTAAGACGTTTAAATAAAATGCATTACCTAAACTACTAATTATTTGTACGCAAAGTCCATCCTCCTTTCGTCCCTCAAGAGTTTAATTACTCTGTTGTACAGTTTATCTGTGCGTTTCAGTTCCAACAATAAGTCCCTTTCTATGGCAATGGAGGCCAACGCTGAAAGTAGAGTCTGGCCAGTCGTGTTTCTGGAGTAAGTTTTAATTCGCTTCAGGGCGGAAAATTTCCCTTCTACAGAAGCAGTGGCTTCAGAACAGAAGCATCGGGATGGTCACCGCCAAACATGCCAATGTGTACAGCTGCGCCATGCTGTCACCCAGATTTTGGTTCTGAAGGAAATCAAGGAGATCAGTGGGACTTTTCCCTTCAAAGTCAGTCATGGCATACGTGACAGTCTGTTCTGTTTTCAGCCGGGACAGATCGAACAGTGTTCCGTGACTCTGCGTTGAGCTGGAGAGGGCTGTGTGCGGGATCTTTTTCCGGTATGTCTTGAACTGCTGTGGGTCGAGGAGGGACAGAAACATCAACTGCAGATCCACTCGGGTTTCTCAAAGTGAGCCGCTTGTAGTTGCTAGCTTGAAAATGGCGGACAATCCCTTTTCCCGGCTGTGACAGACTAGCTAGCTTCGGGGTCAGCCGACCGTTCTTCACAATTTCTAGCTTTTCTTGAAAATGGGTTTTGTGAGCACATCTGCGACCAAATCAACTTCTTCTCGTCAGTCAGTCATTGTGGTTTGTTAAAACAGCTATTACATTTTCTCGCAAAATTTTTTAGTTGGTGCCGGTAGCGATGCTTTGCTGGCTCCGACTAGTACCTCTCTTACCATCCAATCAAAGGAAGTCAAAATGCCACCGTTACTGGACGCCTGCTAGATGGCCTCGGTGTTGCAAACTCAAAATCTGATTGGCTAAAGCAACAAAGTCATTGGACTTACCTTAAGCTACAGACGCCAGCACTTTTGATTCTGAAGGCGTCAAAGCAGACTTCTTTGACCCTGGCATGACATGATGGCTGAAATGTGATTGGATAAAAGCTCTAACATAAACATACACCAGTAGAAACAGCGCAACCAAGAGAAAGGCTATGACACAAAGAGAATAGACTATTGGAAATAATTCAATACATATTCATGGGAAAATATATTAAAACATAAGTCAGTGATTCTGATAGTGTTTAGGCCAGCAAAGCCAGTTTTTTCCCCCGATGCCTGTATGACTTGACATTTGGCACACCGGTGCTCCTAGGCATGCTCTACAAAAAAGTAAATCATGGTATGCAAAAGCACCTAGATTCTCCACCATTTTAATTTTGTGAAAAACTAATTTTTAGCCACAAAACTTTATTGGTTCAATGCCCCCCCCCCTCGCTACATCGTGTTGATATCTTATTGTTCTAAGATATGGGCTAATGAAGCAAGGGGTGTGGCTTAATCTGGCAAAACTCATAATCGCTGATGCTAATTGTGTAATGTCACTTCAGCGTCTTTATTGTAGGAAACCTGGAAAACCTGCACATTTAGCTCTATTGAGTTCTTATTGATTCAACAAGACATTAAGCTTTCTTCTCCTGTTAATATGCCACCCATCTGAGGCGCTCCACCTACGTGTGGAGAACAACAGCATCATCCCGAATGTCCCCCTGAAGCCTTACACCCTAAACCCCGGGGGAGTTAATTGACGTCACCCAATAATTAATTTTCATTCCCTGATGTCATCCAGACTCAACCAGATGATAGGTGGTTGTCAAATAATTAATTTTGTTTTCTCATTTTTGCTGTGTTCTTTGGGAAAACCCTCATGTCAATGTTAAAATAAATAACCCAATGAGAATTGTCACGTGTTTTGAACTTTAAACGTATCACTGTCTTCACCCGCTGTCACATGGCCTTCCAATCAAATCAAAGTTTATTTATAAAGCACCTTTTAAAAACGGCATGTGTTTAACAAAGTGCTGTACACATATGTCCTTTAAAATGGCAATTGTTTGAGCCTGTCTAGTATACAGGGGCAAGCTATTCCAGAGCTTCGGTCCTGCTACTGCGAATGCTCTTTCACCTCTGCTCTTCAGTCTTACCCGTGGGACAATTAAGCAAACGGTCCGCAGACCTAAGTGCTCTTGGGGGGGCATACTGCTTGATGAGGTCAGACAGATACTTAGGTGCAAGGCCATTAAGAGATTTAAAAACAAATATCAAAATCTTAAAATTAATCCTAAAATGAACAGGCAACCAGTGAAGGGAGGAGAAGACAGGGGTTATGTGTTCCCGCTTCCGTGTACCCGTCAACAGGCGAGCTGCTGCATTCTGGACTCTCTGCAGCCTGGAAGTAGAGGCCTGACTTAGGCCCGTGTAGAGGCCATTACAATTATCCAGACGCGATGAGATAAAAATATGAATGAGCCTTTGAAAATCTTTAAAAGACAGGAAAGATTTTACCTTGGTGAGTTGTCTCAGTTGGAAAAAACTTTAACTACCAAGTTAATCTGTTTATCCAATTTAAATTCATTGTCCATGGTGACGCATACTTTTTTTACGTAGGGTTTCACTAGTGGGCCTAGTTCACCAAGATCGAACCGTAAGGATTCATAAGTGCCACCCAGCGTAAACAACATGACTTCAGTTTTATTTTCATAAAAACTCGGTGCCATCCAGGCCTTAATTTCCTCAAGATACTGTAACAGAGGCGCTAACGTAGGAGTATTTTTCCCATTCAAAGGCAGATATTTTTGCGTGTCGTCTGCATAGCAATGAAATGAGACCCCATATTTCCTAAAAAATAGGCCCCAAAATTAAACCCTGGGGAACCCCACAGGTGAAAGAGGCTGTTGAGGAGGCAAATTCTCCAAGGTGAACTGAGATAGTTCTTTCAGACAAGTATGATTTAAACCATGCCAACGCAGTACCCTCGATACCAACGCATTTTTCTAGGCGAGTAATTCAAATCTTATGGTCTAAGGTATCAAACGCAGCCGAAAGATCTAATAAGATCAAGATTTGCACAGTTCCCAGAGTCAGTGGTAAGTAACAGGTTGTTAAAAACCTTCAGCAGTGCAGTTTCTGTACTGTGCAGAGACTTAAAACCGGACTGAAACACTTCGTGGATACCATATAGATCTAGGAATGTCTTTAATTGTCCAAAAACAACCTTCTCCAGTAGTTTTGACAAAAAAGAAAGTTTTGAAATAGGTCTAACATTAGCAAAGACTGATGAATCCAAGTTAGATTTCTTAATTACTGGTTCAATTGCTGCATGTTTAAAAGACTTTGGTACAACTCCTGAGGCCACGCTACTATTAATAATCGCGAGTACAGTAGGGCCAATAGCTTCAAATGAGTCTTTTAGAAGGCGGGGAGGAACAATATCAGTGCAGCATGAGGATAGTTTCATTTTAAGAAAGACATCGGTCAGTGAGACAAGAGACACTGGCGCAAACTGATTGAAAACAGCAGAACACTCAAACAGATTAAAAAAGTCAATGAAGAGGGTATGTTAGACCTAATAGCTTCAATCTTATCAATAAAGTGTAAAAAATGTTCGTACAATTCAGCAGACGGCTTTAAACAAGTAGCGTTCAAAATAGCATTTATAGTGTTGAACAGCACAGCTGGCTTATGGCAATTATTGCTGATAACATTGGCGAGATACTTAGATTTCTCAGAGCAAACACTTTTTTCGAACACTTTTCGACATGTCCTTGAGACATACAGCAAAAACACAGACCGCACATGTCGCCCTCGCCTGCATGAAGTAGATAAATCATGTCCTTGAGGTTTGAATCGAGTTCCTGCTGGACGTTAGAAGCTGAACCTGCAGCGGGCCCCGACGCGGCCTCCTCGCTGATAGAGAGGCGAGCGGGGAAGCGGCTCAGACAGCGATGCACTTCAGAGAGTCCTCCAAAACCCCCTAATCAAATGACCATGGATTTTTGTGTAGTTGGTCGTAGAAGGCCCAATTAATTATGCATGACAGCGGCTTGACGGCCCTTTGATTTCGTTACGCTCGCCCCCCTCCGAGCCTGCCGAACCAATCAGGTTAGGATGCCCCTGTACCCCCCTCACTCCCCTCCATCTCTCTCTCCGCGGGGTTAGGCTCCCCTTATCGGAGGGAGAGATTTCTTTAAGAGGGTGTTTGGGGCCTTGTAGGACATTTCATCATCATAATAAGTCATTGTTATGCAGACGCCCCCTCCTGTTTCCCTGCTATCAGGCCGCGTTGTGTCCCGGAGGCGGCAGTGGGGCTGGACACCTGCCACGGACACACGCGACTTTATTAAGTGAGCACCGGCCCAGGGCGTGCGACACGCGTGAGGAAGCAGGCTTTGAGTGAAAGTGCCCTGACTGAGATGTTCAGATGACATATTATGGGTAACTGTAACAGAACTGAAATGATTAAATGAGTTAAATCTTCAAAAATAGAAGCAGATCTCCACCATCACATATCAGGATTTTTTCTATATTATATATGATACTAAATATCTTTGGGTTTTGGACCGAGGGACAGATTAAACAAGCAATTTAAACAGCAGCTTCCGTTATGTAAAAAAAAAAACTGATTCATATAGAGTCAAATAGACTCCATAGGCTACCATGGGACTGACAGGTCGCTCTCCCGATGTCCCGTCGGGGGTTTCTTTGTATCTCACAACTTTTACGCGGTCACGTCTGGTTGCAAAACAACGTACACGAGACATCAAAACTAACCGGCTGAGAAATCTTTTCCCTGAATATTCTTCCTCGCAATGGATTTGCGCCTGTAATCTGTAAATAAATTGAGGCAGCTCAAAGGACACTTTAGGAGCAAGTGGACCCGTCCTTTATGTCCCAGGCGGAAGTCAGGCCTTGTGTCGTTATTTCAGAGTTAAATCAAATCAGCCTAATGTATTATAAGCTTGTCAGAGGTACACGTTGCATAACTTGGTAAGTGAATTTTCTTTTGCGTGTCTGACGGGAAGTAAAAAACTCTTTCGGTGGACATAATCCTCCGACTCACTGCACGTCGTGATGCCTTAAAATTTTCCTTCTGAGACGTAATGGCGTATAAGTAGTAAAAAAAGGAAGTACTACTTTGTTTCACATCCGATTTGGGGTTATTCATTAATGCAAGGGACAAAAGATAAATCATTCAAAAAAGCATATTTAGGGTCCGAAAGAAATATCCGAAGGAAGTAACCTGACTCGACGTCAGTCTACATTTGGTCTTAAATCCCTCAGTTTGAGGGCAGGAAGTGAATTTAGCTCGCGCTCAGTCAGGAGGGTCTGTCGTCTCTGCTCGTCCTCGGGCAACTTTGCTTTCAGGGTGCATTTCTCTTCTTAAAAAAAAACCCCCAAACAGATTTGCACATTTCAGCACGGACTCCCGTGTGGTCGTTTGTTGTCCTTCGTCTTCCCCGAAGCACTTTGTGGCCGGATTGTTAAAAGCGCTTTATCGCTAAATTTGCCTTGGCACGTCTCGTCAGGACAGACTGATGGCCGATGAGACTCTCAAACCTGCAGATAAAACATCCATTAAGTGGCTTGTCTGGGGCCCCCGATCCCCGCCGCGGGCCCAATTAGCATATTGTTAGCCATTAGCCGGATGGCCGCAGCAATGGCTGCCGTGCAGCCAGTCACCACGCCGTAAAGGACCACCTCTCGTTCCGCGCTTAAGGACGTCCCCGACATTGTAATGCTCGCCGGCTCTCTTCCGCCAGACGGTTTTGAACGACCGCTAAAAGCCCACAGGGGGGGGGGCAAGATGCAAAATTGATGGAAATTACATTAGATTCAGCTCATGTTCCTCACTGTGTAAATTATGCCCCAAAATGGACTCTCTGGCCCGACTGTTGGCTCCAATTTGTTGGGTCATACCTCACGGTGGCTCGTCTCGCCCTTCCCCTCTGCCTTTAATCCAATCACAGCCACACTGGATGTTATTTATTTGTGTATTTATGTATTTTTTTCCGAGGACGTAACCGATTGTTATCAGGGCAGAAAGTGGGGCCTTTCTTCCTGGTGAAACGGTGACTAACGTCCTGCGTCCCATCGATCCGTCAGTTCGTCTGCGGTGGCGGGTGATGCTTCTGGTGATAGATGACAGCGTGTGTGTGTGTGTTTATGTATGAGTGGGAGTCAATAGTGCAGATATGGGTGTGTCTTTCTCCAGTCCGTGGTTTGTGATTGAACACACAAACATTAAAACAGGGAATGTTATTTTCAGCGGGTTTCTTGACTGACTCCAGTGAATTTGAGGACTGATGAACATTTTTGGCGCGTTTTAAAAACCAGCATCAAAGTGCAGCTGCTTTAATGTGACGTTTATGCTCATGAAAGCCTGAAATGTAAAAGGCTCTACATTTACATGCCGCCATTCGAAGGTATCTGTGATGCAGCTTGGTTCCAGCTCTGTTGGCTTCACAGAACATTATGATTCATGATGTCAGCGCTGGCTTTAATAATTTAACAACTACTCAGTGGATTGTTGTTCGCTCTCGTTAAGTCTGTCATTCATTTTGGCATTTTTTTGGCAGGATCGCAGAAGCTTTTTAAACTTTTTTTGGCATGAGACGTTCTGGGTGAAGTGAGGAGGAGGCTGGTGTTATTTGATGTTTTTCACCAGCAGCTCGCATTGGTTTCCCCCCCCCCCCCTCTGCGTCTGAGTCTGAGTCTGAGTAGGATTGTTAGCAGGAGCCCTCGAGCAGAGACCCACTCAAACCCTTTTATTCGTTTATTTCCACTTGTACTGCTGCTGTGATGAGGAGATGAGGAACAGGTGAGACCGGCAGGTGAGCCGGGGATTGGTCGGACGAACAGGTGGCATAAAAGGAAGTGAGCACACTGCCAAAATGTTTGTTGTATTTTCTTTATCTTTTGGTTTGTGTCTGCACATGAAAGACGATCAATTTCGACTTTAATATCCCTCGACTTGATCCTGAACAGGGGGTTGTTTACAGCAGTAAAAGATAAACTAAATCATAACAGGAAATAAGAAAAAACATCTGCAAAAAGGACACAATGACATAATATTGTTATTGTTCCGTGAAGGACATAAATCTGATAATATGTGCTTCAGTAAAAAAACAAGTAAATACAATGTATCCAGATAAAAAGCCCTGTTTTAGCTTCCATTCTCCAGCTGATTAAAGAGGCTTTTAAATAGTTTATTTCCCTTAAGAAGTAGGAGAATTGTATAAACACATTAAAAGAGCAGATTTGCAGATGAAGGTTTTCTATCAACAGGAAAAGTTACACATTTGAAAATGAATAAAAGCTGTCATGTCAAATCATGTAGTGAATATTTTTTAGTAACATATTTACAAATGATAATGTTTAGCATCTTTTGCATCTTTTTTCCTGATATTTTTGACCTTTTCTTGGTCTGCAGATAATAAATGATTTTATACCTGGGTGGAAAAGTTTCCTTGTTTGTCCTTTGAAACAAAATGGCATTAAAAACATCACCACCGACAGCAGGAGAACACAGACTGAAATATTACAGTGAGGTGACTCCTCAGTGTCTCTGGATCATCGATGAGAGGTTTGTGCACCTCTGATGGACACAATTTTCAAATGACCACACACACATTCTGTCAAGGAACACTTCCGGATGTGGTTGCATGTTAGAAAATTCTTTTATTTTAGTAAAAATAAGAGGTTTTTTTGTCATAATGCAAAAAAATGAAATTTAAATCCATGAGGATGCAACATAATAAAGAAGCCGGAATACTTTCTGGATGCACTTTGACTTGTCCAGTCAATTGGAAGATAATGAACGACCTGAATCGTATGTGCTGTCTGCAAGGCTTTCCTAATATATTCTAATTATCTACTACTAGTATACAAGGAGTTATATTCATACTCAAATACATCTTATGGCTCACTTTCAGGTAGATATATTTGCGAATGTGACCAGTTAAAAATATCTCGATGTTTGACTTGTAAATTTGACCCATGGACATTAATTTAGGTACAAACATCCAATACAAGAGCTGACCACAAGGTGGTGCTGTAGGACACGTTATGGTTCTTCATCTTTAAGGGAGTTCCCTAAGAATCCTTTTTGCTGTGTCTTTTTTTACTTAATATTTCGTATTGGGTATTTTAGGTCTTCACTAATACTTACCTCGGAAAAAGGAAACGTCTGTAGCAACGAAAATAACAAAAGCTATTTGGAAATGAATTCCCAATTCAAATGTATTTCTCACAATCTGATTCACTGAGAGAAAAAAGTCAGAAAGAACTCAAAGACTTTTGGGTGGTGATATATATTTCTCAAGGTTTACAAATAACATTTTTTTAAATGTGGCATAGTACATTACACATTTCTACAGAGCAAAATAAATATATTGCACTTAAAATTCATCAAAACAACAATCCCGTTCGTATTACGTCGTACAAAAACAAACGTCTTGTTTAGAAAAGGGATTTTTTTTAGGGACTTTGTGTGCGGATAAAAAAGGGAAAGCAAAGATTCTTTTACTTTGACACTGATGAAAATCCTGATCATTTATACAAACCTCATATCCAAAGCAAAGACAAAAAAGGTCAAAGCACAAGATGCTTATTGATTCAATAAACCGGTTAAATTAACAACATGCACAGGCTCGGTGTGTGCATCATATTTCACTGCTTTAGACATGCCTGTTCTTGCTTAAAAAAACTGTTGATATTTAAAAAAAAGTGAATAACCCGCCAATTAATGAACAATATATTTGATGAGGATCCCTTAAATGAGTTTGGGGAAGAATTTAAAACCATTACCAACAAACATAATTGTTAAGTTGTTGCCGTCCCCTAAAAAACTTTTACATATGCACAACTGCATAAAGAAAGTATTTAAATAACCTTATCATATTTTTCCACATCAATTTCAGAGTCTCGTTCTTGAAACTCGGTTATAGACACCTGACTGATGGCGATCTTGCAATCGGAGCCGTGTCACGTATTTCTTTGTGTCATTCCAACAGATGACTCCGCCTACGCCGCTGGGGAGCTGCACATGCACACTGAGCACACTGACTCCGGCGAGCTCCCAGCCTCCTCTTTCCTCTTCCTCTTCCTAGGCATTACTTCCAGGTGCGGACGCCCTGTCGGCACGCCGCGATGCCGCCATGGATCAGCCCGACAACGCCTGCTGGGAGGCCGAGCAGGCTAAAAGAAAGGCAGCCATGTTTCTTCACACGCGCTGAGGCCCGTTTGCAATGAAACAGATGAAGTCACACGGCTAAAGATCCGAGAGTTCAAATCCTACCAGTGGATATAGATTGATGAATGAATAAAAAAAAAAAAAAGACAGATTTGAAAGCTTGTGATTTAAACTCGACTGATGTTGTGTAGTGAAAGCGCAGCTGGACCAGGAAGTGGCCACGCGGTGATCCGGACTACTCTCTAGTCAGAGTTGATGACCTGTCGTAAGCGGGCGAGGAGCGTAGGCCTTTTTTTTATCAGGAGATCATTCAATAAGAGGAACAGCAGAAACTCCTCGGCTATGATTTCCCGACAAGAGACACATTGGTGCCATCAACTCGTAACTCCTTCTTTATGGAGTGGTTGACACTCCAGCTTAAGTAAAAGTCTATGGAGCGACACGGCTCCCAGATTCACACCTTTTTGGACCTTCTGGCTCTCCGTACCCTCAGCAGGTCGCAGCAGGGCCAAAGAGAAGTTGGACATGGAGAGAGTTCCGTTGTTATTATTCTGCTATAGTTTTAAAAACAAACAAAAAAACGCTAAACTAGCTAGCTTGCTAAAGAAGGAAGTGATATCGGATGGGGAGGAGAACGAGAGGATGGAACGAGGCTTCCATCCACAGTCTACAATCTAGTAGGTCAGAATTACCAGTGCAACCCGAGGAGAAATATTCGTTGCGTTATCCACAGATTGCTTTGAAATGTCACATATTATTCCATAAAAAGTTTACCCAGCGTGTTTGTCTACTGCTGTCAGCATGCGTCCTAATGATTTCTTCTTTTTTTCTTTTTTTTTGTTGCTACTACTACATTTAGCAATTCCATCTTTGTACAATGCATTTTACCATGAGAGAAGTTTGATTTGTACACGTCGGCCGGGTTTCAATGAAACTGAGGAAAGTCACAGACGTCTCACATACTTGTACCAAGCCAACAGTGTAGCATCAGATTAGTCTCTCCAAAAAAAGGGGTCAGACGGAGAACTCGGTGGTTGTCTCTGCAGGGACTTTGACACCTTTTACAGGATTCTTCTAAATATCGTTAAAATTGAGGCTCCACTTTCTGTTCTTCAGGGGGGACGAGGCCAAACGGGTTCCTCGTGTTGTCTCGCGTCGGGTTTTTAAACTGTTTGTTTTGAGGTTGCAGGTGTTTGTACAATGTCACCGCCGGGTTGGCATAAAGCCCGCTGTCGTGTCCGGCGGTCCGTCTCCTCTCTGAATGTCTCGGATCGGTTTGCCGACCTCCTCTGCGCCTGCGGGTGAACTATTTACAGAGACCAGGGGGGGGAGATAGAAACGGGGTGTAGAGGGATGAGCCGCGACGGAGAAGCCACCGGCTGCACCGGCTTGGGGATCGGAGAGAAGGCCGCCCCTCTCCTCCCCGGGACGCAGTCATACGAAGGGCGTCATGACCGTGGAGGAGTGGCGGAGTCCCTGGATGGCGGCGTAGGGCCCCTGCTGGAAGTAGTGGTGGTAGCGGGGCATGTGGAAGGAGGGGAAGGACGGCCCGCTGCCCTGCATGGTTCCGGCCAGAGCGGTGGGCGTCAGCGGCATGCCCAGCCGGCTGTAGGGCGGCAGGGAGCCCTGGATGGGGTGGGGCAGGGAGCCGGCGCCGGAGCCCATTGCCGAAAGGGACTGCGGGTGCTGGAAGCCCGAGAAGCCCGAGGTGGTGGTGACCCAGGAGCTCAGGGAGAGGTTGTCCGAGGCGCTGAAGGCGGAGCCTGCAGGAGACACGGTGCAGATGTAAGAAATGAGGGTCCTACATGCTTTTTGTGCCAAACGCAGCGTCTTGCTACAGGAAAAAGATGCACAGATGCATGAAAAACTACAGTGAACAGTTGTATATACATTCTCTCTTGTTGCAATGGGCAAGAGAGAACGTTCTCTTTTTCTTAAGGCCGCTCACCTCGGGTGTGTCCGCCGAGTCCGTCCTCGCTCAGGTTCTCCTCGTCGCCGGCGTAGGTTCGGATCGGCGACCGGGCGTACGAGTGCTTGTGGATCAGATTCTCAACACTTTCCCTGCAGCAAAAGTCCAAGAGAGAGCCCCAAAGTAAATCTCTTTTTATCCATGTTATGTTTTCAAATTCCTTTATTTATTTATTTTGTAATTAAATTGTAGAATATGATAAAATTTTGTCAAGAGTGATCAAAGACTCTTCTTTCTGGTATAACCTTTTGTGCACTGTGATCACACAAATTTCAATTCATTCAATGTTTCACCGATCATAGAGTTAAGTGTGAACCGCTCTCTTTGTTGTGCAGAAGTTCCTGCTTGTTTTCTTTAAAATTGTATATGATAACTTAGTGTTGCAAATTGTGGTCACAGACTTTCAGTGTAAGCAAGCTGCAGATTTGTATCGATTTCGTAATATTTCCTTGACATTTCTTAACATTGTGTTTGTGTAGACTTGCATGTATCTGTGTGTGTGTGTGTGTGTGTGTGTGTGTTCACCATCCTACAAAGTGCATTGGCTCATTTGAGTCTTGTCAGATCACACTTCTCAAAGACAGTGACACAAATTGTTAGGGAGGTAGTGTGTGTGTGTGTGTGTGTGTGTGTGAGTGGGCGGACAGGCAAGTGGTCTGCATCATGCGAGCCATGCGTCCACATTACGCAGCCCCCGCCCCTCCAATTAGGTTAGGAAAGTGCAATATCTGTCAGCAGAGGAGTACAAATGTGTGTGTTTTTATCAGCACCGGGCCTCTTCGGCACAGAGGCCACAGAAAACTCCCACAATGCACGGCAGAGCAGGAGGGAGGCATGGGGGGAGGCAGTGTGTGTGCGGGGAGGAGGGGAGGGGTGGGGGGGCGGGGCATGCTGGTTTCAATCAGTCACAGCAGCCAATTGAATTACATTGTGTTTTAGTGCAGTGGCCGACTCCAGCCTAATGTGATTTCTGCAGCTCCCCGAAGATCAATTGATCAGGTCTAATTCACAGCCCTCAAAAAGAGAAAGACAGAGAGAGGGGGAGGGGGGGGGGGGGGGTCTGGCTCAGATTTGGTCATCTCTGGTTTAAGATGTTTAATCGAGGGAAATGGGCAGATGGTTTGATTTTGTCAGCTGATTTTGGCCGTAGTGCCGGAATCAGGAATTACGAGAAGTGTGTGTTTTGGCAGCGTCCATAAAAATCCTTTAGATGGGGATTTTTTACTGTGTGTGTGGCATCTGTTTCATGTCAAATATGGTACAATACATAATATGTATATACACACACACACACACACACACACACACACACACACACACACACACACACACATTAAAGTGAGAGGGAACGATAGAAAGAAAGGACAATGAAGGCGTGAAAGAAAACTTCAGAAAAAACAAGATGTAAAAAACACCCAAAAGACAAGAATGATTGAATTGAAGAAAAATAGGAGACTTTGAGGACAGCTGAGGAGAGGAAGAAGGTAAAAAAAGAAAACCAGAGGAGAAGAGTAGTGAAAGAAAGACAACAGGACGGAGAGAAGATGGAAATAAAGAAGAAAAATGAGAAGAACGAAAGAAAGAAGCTAAGGGGAAGGAAAAAGAGAAAATGACAAACAATGAAGAATATACTGGAAAGGAAGAATAGGAGGACTGTGAATGATTGGACAACGAGTCAAAAGAGAAGGAAACAAACACGGTGGCTACACACACACACACACACTCATTGCAGGACCCAGAAGCCCCTGTACCTCTCCATGTCCGTCAGCCGAGACGAGTCCCGGAAACCTTTGGCGAACGGGTTGCTGTCGATCTTCAGCTTGGTGATCTGGGAACAGCAGAGAGAAGCGTTGGCGTGTGAGTGTCTCCTTGTTACTTAATCAATTAATAATAATGAATTGCGCTTGCTACTTTAACTACATTTTTATACTACTACTTAAATGTTCTGACCTTCAGATACCTTATAGCAACTTAAATATTGGTTTTCTGACCATCTCCATGATATTCACGAATTATCTGGTGATTGTCAGTTTCAGGCTGATTATATTGATATAATATATATTTATTATATATGATATCATCATTTGCTCCCGTTCAGTATTGAACGTTTCGTAGATGCCTTCACATTCAACTTCTCATCCCAGCATCAACCTGGAGGTCAGGGGTCAAACATCTGCCTCGACTTCTAATCGGTCGAATGACACGATCACAATGGAGCTGCTCCAAAAGAAGATCCAAAGTTGATCCAAAAAAGAAACGAAGGCGTCCCTCACCAGCTGGTTCTGGTAGGCCGTGACGGCGGTGAAGACCGTCTCCACGAAGACGAAGGTGCGGAACTCCTCGGACTTGAGGTTAAGCAGCGAGGCGGTGTGCTCCTTCTTCTTGATGATGTGGACTCGCGGCTGGTACTTGTGCATGGAGTTCAGGATGATCTGCAGAGGACGAGCGGAATGTGGTATGAATGACGGCCCCTAAAGGGATCTTACGCATGTTTCCTGATTTATTTAGAAACATGTTCAAGATCTTTTATTCCTGTTATTTTGTATTTCATAAATATATTAAAATAGTGTCAATGAACAAACAAAAATAGGAATATAATCAAAAGTAAGACATCTTTTCTACTATACTCATTTCTACTATTGCAGTTTATTTTAACATTTTTAATATATGTATTTAATGTATTTTTATTAAAAATACAAGCATCAGTCAGTATTGTTAATTTACTACAAGGCTGAAGTATATTGAACCAAAGAAATTAGCTTTTCTTAGGTTATCAAATTATGGGAAATTATGTTTCTACTTTAATATAAAAGTCCGAGAAATTAAAAAAAAATACTTTTAATTTGGTAGCAAAAAAACGCCTTCTTTACTATTGAAAAAACATTAATCATACTAATTTATAATAATAATAATAATAATAATATCTAACCTGATAAAATATTTGCAAAAACTCCTACAACTGTCTTAAAAAATATTGTTTGTTTAAAATATGAATTACTATCAATAATGAAATACTGAAGGGCATTCGTTTTATTTCATGCACAAATTTGTTTTGGGTTATTTTCATGTAAAATTTCACGAGCTATTTTTGGACTGCAACCAAAGTGTGACACACAAAAACACACCCTTCAAAATAATCCTCCCCTTGTTCCCCAGACTGTGTGGATAAATACTGGATGAACGGTGGGTGTTTCTTTGGGTGCCTGCCATGGTTCCTCCATGAAAGGAGGATTAAAAGAAGCTCTTGTCGTGGGAGTAATTAAAATGTCACACAAGTCTTTAAACCCATCAAGAGACAAAGCTTTGTTTTTGGAAATTTTATACGCCTTACTTACTGTTGAATCCACTTTTGACATGTTTAAACGTGCAATTTGGTCGATATCCGGAATTGGACTACAAATTGTTAACTTTAACAAATAACGAATGCACAATTTAACCTTTTACCAGAAGAAGAAAAAAACCCACACACAACTCACAGTACTTCTATTAGCATTAGTTGCCTGATAACATGGAATAATAATTATATAAAGAGGAATAAAGGAAACGAGCGCTCACGTGTCCGTGTTGGTCCAGCTCGTTGTTGGTCAGTTTGACCTTCTCGAAGGAAACCATCTGCTTGACGAGCTGCTCTCCGGTGAACGGGGAGTCCGGGTGGACGTACAACCTGGAGGAGAGCGGATCACATCCTGAGCGCTGATTGTCTGAGAGGCGTTGGGAATCGCACGTGCACTCAGTGAGATAACTGAATATTGCCTAAGGGACCTTGTCGTTGCCTTATGTGGGGAAGCATTCGGTAGTTTTCGTTTTTTAAGGGCGTTTAAACAATGCAGAGCTAGACAATGAACAGTTTAAAATCTAAAAACACTTAATTTAAAATTAAATTATTTTATATGGAAAAAAGAGCAACACGTGTGGGGATTTATTGATACAATTCACCAACAATAGGCCACTTATTCGCTTTTCTGTGCCGAGTGGCACGTGCTTAAATATTAACCCGGACTACTGAAATCAACTCATTAAATGGGCCTTAGCGACGTTTTAGCGACGCCCTTAGATTATCAGAAGAAAAACCCCACCAAGGACATGACCTGTCGTCGTTGCCTGAAAAGGGACTGAAGCTAAAAAAAAAAGCTGTTTTTATTTCTGGAACGGACATCTTGGTGGCATAAATCAGCATCACGTGACCGTTCCCAGATGCCTCGCGGGAAAGATTTAATTTTTTAGGAAGAGAACATACAAATATCCTCATTGCGTACCTTGCGGGAAGGGGAGGGTCGGCCTTGCCGGCCACCAGCCAGGAGGAACGGTGGTAGGCGTACCGGTACCGCTTGTTGTCCACCGGGACGATGTCCATCAACACGATGTACTTGGAGTCTTGGTCCACCCCGGAGAAAGAGACCCGGATGGTGGGGAACATCCTCCTGGTGGAGCCGTGACAGGTGATGTTATGGTTACTATACGTCGGTTTCATTAGGAATTGCATTATAATCGTAAATGTTGGTAGGCTATGTGTTTTTATTATCAAATACGTATGCTTCCCCCCCCCTCCTGCTCCCCAATAATCTGACAAATGAATTTATTTGCACAATTTTTTATTTGTACATTTTGTTTTACAAAAATTATATTATATTATTTATATTATATAATTTAGCCAAATTACTGATGTCTAAAATGACTCAACTGATCGAAATACCTTTCATTATTTATTTATTTATTTTTCAAACGCTCCAGGTTGCTTAAGCCGCATGACCTCATTGTCCTTGATAGGCGCCACTTTTATCTCCATTCTGCACGTAGGCCACTACACACTGCATTAATGTTATTTTTAGTAACTCATCGAGTCTTTGCTTGATGCTTTCAATTCAGTATATAATTGATCAAATCATTATTTGTTATTAATATTTATCACAAGTGGACATCCAGTCGTGGTGGACCCGTGCCTGTCTGTAATATGCTTGTGACCTCTACGTATTATTATTATTATTAACAATAATACTTTTTTTAAGTCTTCGTGTATGGGAGCAAAAACGTAATAACAATTAGAAGAAGAGTGTGAATCATTTGAATTAAATGAAGCTGTATACCTTCCGGACTTGGTTATGATCATCTCGGTACCGAGCTCGTGAAATTTGTCCCACAGCTCTTTGGTCTCCAAGCTGCACGAGATCTTCGCCATCTCCTCGCTAGGGATGCCGGGATTGGTGGGGATGAGCGGCTCCGTGCACACCGCGGGCGCGCTCCCGCTAAAGTCCCCGTGCCCGTCCAAGGAGGACAGGTCGGCCAGAGACTGCTGGTTGCAGGAGGACTTCTCCACGAATTGTTCTGTTTGTTGAAGCGAACACAGAAATCAACAGATATGAGGAGACTGATTTACATTTGTTCTGATCAATGACTGAATGTGTCATCAACCAATGAAGTGAGAATCTAACGGAAATGTCTGTGGTCTACATTTTAATAATGATAATAAGAAATGTGGTTATTATCCACACTGTTGCATCCATCAAATGATGAGTGAATAATATTTTAACCCTGCATTTTTCGTTTGTTTATTGTTAGGTGGAAGTTTTATTGCATGATTCAAAGGACACGTAAGTTTATTTTTAGGGAGAAAATAAAATGATATTCAGGCTCTGTCAACTGAGCTCTGCGGCCATGTCCTCAACTTTTACACCTCGTGTTTTATTGTATAATTATTAGCTTATTAACTTTCAAAAAATCATAGTTATTTGTATATTTATTTATGGAATTACGGGGATGTCGTATGTATATTCTGTCACCTTATTTAGGCGACATATTTATTTATTTATTGGCAGGTGCTACATTAGGAATCCTGGCCACTCGTCTCACTGACAGTTTGTCCTAATTATTTTTTTTTTGTGTGTATTTACACTTGTGGATTATTGACAATGCATTTTTCCATTGCTGTGGTTGTGTTTCGTCTCTGTAATTCGTCTGGGCGTTTTGGTTGTTTTTGAAACTTTAACAGCTGTAGTCTCGCAGGCACGTTGAGGTGAATCCGTTTTCTTTTTTTATTATTATTATTATTATTATTATTATTATTATTATTTATAATTTATTAGTAGTAGTAGTGGTAGAATATACTTTCCCGATCCGGCCTTATTCCATCCTTACCAAGAGGCTTGATGGTGTTCTCCTCCGTCTCCTTTTCCTTATCGGGCTTCCCGCTGGACATCAGCGCGGCTATGGAGAAAGCGTTTGCCCGCGATGAGAGCTGCGGTTTCGGGGACGACGTGTACTCCATGTCGGTGAAAAAGGCTTCGACCAACGAATAAAATAATCCCCCTTTTAAATATATATATAAATAAAAAAATAAAAATAAAAAATCCAACAGAAAGGCTCAACTCCACGAAGAAGAAGAAGAAGAAGGCGAAAAAGGGTGTAAAGAAAACGCAAACACGAGTTGGTCCTTGGTTTGTCTCTGTGCGCACGGTGCGCTCGCTCAAGCGGATAAACTCTCCCCACTTTGCGAACACTCGTCACAGGCGAGTCGTGCGTGTCGCTGGCTGCATGGTGGAGGACGTCGGAGGTGGACTCGCTCCACTGACTTCTGCGCGTCCCTGCGGTGTCTCTTTGGGAAGCTTCGGTCCGGTCCTCCCTCCCCTTATAGTGCCCGGGTCCGCCCTCCAATCACAGCCTCCGCTTCCACGTCACACTCCACCACTGTCCCACAGCAGTCCTGATAGTGAGCAGCCAATTAAACCCCCCCCCCCCCCCCATCCCAAAAAAAACAACAACTGTCAGCTGTCAGGGGCCTTTTTTCATGCCAAAGATATGACCTCATGCTGTCTATGGTGCGGTGATGACAGTAGGCCGTGATAAACACGGGCTGAGAAAACTTTATAGCCATTGCACAATGTACAGGAGGGAAATAATAAAAATAATAAAATCATTTTACTGTTTATACCCCGCTCACGGCCCCCGGAGGGGCCCCCGAATCTCACACCGGGAGCCAGAGACGGGATATTTGATCATTGATAGAAAGGTATCAATGACAACTTGACATTCATAAAGCTAATGTGGAAAAATGTAGAGCTTCGTTTTAAAAAAATAAAAGGAAGGTGAGTCCAACCTGAGTGTCTGAATCGAGCTATTGATCGCTAATCAAACACTGCACCACAATATCTGTGTCCCAAAACCCTTTAGAATATCCCCTCCTGCCCAGTTTTTTAACCGCATGATCCAATCCAACCAATTAGTGCATGAGCTTATATTCTTATCTGCTTTGAATTTCCCAAATTACAACGGGAGCAAAGCAGGTTTCAGGATCTTGCTCAGGGGCACTTGAGCTGACATGTTGTACCACTGGAGCGACGCGTCACAGGTCTGTAACAAAAATAAATAAAAATATTCTTCTCAGTCGGGTCATCAATGCCGAGCTCATTGTCCTGGACGACAATGGGCGCGGTATTTTAATTCAAATACAACAACAAAACATGATCTTCATTCCTTCCATTTATAAAGAATGCAAATTGAGCAAATTATAGAAAATATGTGAGATTAAAGGCCTCATTGTTCTTGTGTCAATAAACTCTGAATGTCAAAGGGAGTGAATTAATTAATTGCATGTAATCTATGTTGTGTTGTGTTATGTCAACAAATTTCAGAAAACGACCCTGATAATAACGTGAAATCAATAAATCAATAAGGCCCCTGTCGGCCCCTCTGATTGTTACATATGTTTACTTTGCCTGACGTGAGTCTGCGGACAGAAACATCAATAATGACGTGAGACAGAAAGTGGATGCACAATGTTGTCTTTTATTTTCAAAAGCAACAACACACCGAGAATCCATTCAAACACTCTTTAATCTTAAAGATTTTGCAAGCCCCTGCTTTTGTGAGGGTTGGAGCAGAAACATGTGACTTCAAAATGATGTTATGGATTTCTTTTCGATGTTTTAACCCACAGCTCGGACGGAATTTCAGGTTTCTCTGAAAGATCTTCAATCTTTCTTTGTTTGAAAATGAATGTGTCAAGGAAAAATACTATTCTGCTTCTGTGCCCTCATTAAGGTGTGTGAGAGACAATCAGCAACCGGGAGAAATGCCTTTACAACACACACACACACACACACACACACACGCACGCACCTTACTGAGTGCATGAGCAGCAGTCTTGGGTTAATCCGTTCTGTGACACACACCAGTGAGCCCCTAATCTTTAACACACACACACACACACACACACACACACGGGTCTCACGTGAAAACAGGAAATGCACACTGTTTCTACGAGGCATACCGGTGGGATCGTTGTTGGCTTAGTGGTGACAACAGACAGGTCTGCAGTCAGCAGCTTTATTCAGTTTCATATCAACGAGGAAATCCTCCTCCAGGACGGATTAAACACCCTGCACGTTTTTTAAATGTCTTTTGCTTTCGACGTGATCGGCACTGGATCCAGGACATCTCCTCAATAAAGCGAGTCTTTTATTGTCCCGTTGTCAAAGGTTAATCGGCACGTCTCTGGAGCGTCGCCCAACGGAACTGAAATGTGGAAAGGGGACCGTCAGCCTGTCGCTAAGCGGGCGAAATTGGCGGGTGAGGGTTGATATTTAATTTATGCATTTTGTTTCATGAAGAACTGCTGGGTCTGATAAGTGAGGCCATGAGTAAGTTCCTTCAACCTGCATTCTCTCTACTGAACAGCAGGGGGCGACTACTCTGGGTGCATAGAAGTCTATGAGAAAATTACTCGACTTTTTATTCCTAAAGCTTTTTAAAAATGACATATCAATATTAACAAAGTGACCAACAACATATACACTGCATCATATACACCTTCTCCTGTAAATTGTAAACAAATACAAATAGTTTGAAAATTATATATTCATGGTGCAGGGCTCAATTGACAGTGATGAATGACGCACACATACTGTCTACACTAAACTGTAATTCACTGCAACATATATCGAAGGTAGAAGCGAACACTTCCAAAGAGCACGCGAAGGCATCGTGCTTCCAAAACGCTGACTTGAGAGTTTTCTAAAGGCTTTAGTGTGTGTTTGTGTGTGTGTGTGTGTGTGTGTGGAGACAGAAGGATCACCTCTCGTCTTCAATGTCACTCTCCCTCTCTGGAGATGGAGGCTCACATAAACACCGACTCAAGAGATCTGCGGAGCAGCTAAACCCATTAGAAGACTCCCGAATGCAAATCCGGCTGCAGCAGATATTTAATAAGCGACCTGTGCTGGCAAATTAGATTATGCTTGCAATTGCCAGTGGATAATGTGCTAAAAGCTTTCCCACTTAAGCGTTGCCCCTTACTGAATATTATTCACACTCTGAGGGGCCAGCGCAGCCTTAAAGGAACAGCCGACCCGGCAGAGAGCCGAAGGAAAACAGATGGCGGTTGATGTGGGCGTCTTTCTCAGCTGAATACAGGATAGAGTCACAGATCAAACAGGGAAATCAAAAGAGCCTCAGTTCTTTATTCTGGTGGTTGAACAGTTATTGATGGTTCACAGCCAGCTGACTTAGAAGTGTGGACGTTTGGTAAATGTGGACTATTTTTCCCTTTTTCATCATGCCTTTATAATCTTCTTGTGCAAATCAGTATTTAAACATTTCAATACGCAAAGGTATGCGCTGCTGTACACAAAGAATATTAATATCAAAGATCTATTCTGTTACTCACTTTGGTGCCATTTCATTAATTTACTGGCTCTGCATTTAAGTTACTAAGTACCTTAATGTACAAGAGTCAGGATATCTCACCTTGTACCAATTAAAATCAATCACGGCAACTGTAATTATTGTTGAAATAGTTCAATTTATGTCTTGAAGTGTTAAAAACCTGTAATTGCCTTTAAGAACTCGTCCAAAAATAATGATCCACGTTAGAAACGACTAAAACGATCCCTTTTAAGTGCTGTGTGCGCTGCGCATCAGTATTTTGTTTTTCCCCGAGCATCGGATAACCGGATCGAGAGCCCGCGAGCTGAAGCACTCAGGGATATGACGGCGAAACCCTCTGAACAATTATACCCCGGGATAAATGGCCGCGGCGCGAAAAGGTCAGCAACAAACGACAGCCTATTCCCCGCAGAGTGGAATCTGGGGGAAAATAATCGCCTCGTGATTGAATTGCATCCTGGGACATTTGAGCCACAGTAATGAAATGGCTGTTGTTGTGACCCGACCCCTTCACCTCCCTGACGATTTTTTACCCGATTATAGAGCAGGCAGCAGGGGCGACTATTTGCCTACAGGAACACATTTAATAATATATGTGCATAGGTTTGTTTTGGTCAAATGTAAATCCCCATTATCACAGATGCTTGTGCATATTACATGGCGGCGTTCGCCCAGAGGGCCGACGGGGCCACACAGGGCCGCCATCGAGATCCGCTCTCTAGAGCTAGCATTTAGCCACGCTAGCAGGCTAACGTCTGCAGAGGGAATGTCGGCTTTGGGCGCCTTAACAAAAATGTGTGAGACATTTTTCAACATCTACAGGTCTACACGTCACTGCGTACGGCCACAAACTGCCGGCTTGCCGCCGGGCATCTGAATTTAACCCAAACAAAAATCTGTTATGTAGTTTCCTCTGTTTATTTTGAAAAGACATGTGTGCATGTAACAACCCGGAATTGGCAGGGTTTCTTTTAGGGTTTTTTTAGTTGAATTTATGTTCATTTAAATTTGGACAGGAAATATTAGTAAAAATCTGACAGTGTTGAGCAAAGAGTTTGACTGTGCCCTAAAATACACCTCAACGTCAAGGCAGTGGCCTAAATGTTGAAGGTGCAATTGTAACTTCTGAGCTTCTTATTGTCGACGGCTTCAACTACGGCGTTGACGCATTCCAGTGAGGCAACATTCATGCCGAGAAGCAGTTGTTTTCCTTCTATTTCAGAAACCGATCATCTCCGATCACACGTTCGCTGACCTGACGAAGCTTTGATCAGGAGTGTGTCTTCACCCAAATGGACTCTTGTTCACCTGCCTTCTCAATGCACACACACACACACACACACACACACACACACACACACACACACACACACACACACACACACACTTCCTCCCCTGCAGAGCTTGAGGCATGCAGTGATCGGTCTGTTGCCTCCGTTCATATGACTAATTAGACCTGCTTCACACTGCGCCGTTCCTTTTGAAGCTGATCCCTGGTGCTAATTGCTGCGTCCGTCCAGGTCCACAGCCAGGTTAAGTTCAAATGCAGGACCGATGTCTCCGCTCGACCCCCACCGCCTCCCCCCAGCAGACCCCCGTTCATACGCACAAACAGTTGTTCCAATGTGAACCTCCTCCATTCTCCTTCTTTTCATGCAATCTGGTTGGAGCAGCAAAAACATTTGGATCTTTTTCTGTCCGGTTGAGACTCAGGCTTCCTATTTGTTCCTTGTTTGCTGTTTGAGACAGCGGAAGCTCCGGCAGCAAGTCTGTGACTTTTGGATTAAAGAGCATTTTTTTTCCCTCATCTGCCCTCTCACCCCTCCTTCCCCTCTAAAGTATGTTTGGCCCCAAACTCAATGGGATTACACTGGGCCTTGGTGAAGGATAGGTCAAACGAAAAGAGTGTGCAGTGGCGGTGGGGGCTTGTCCGGAGGGGGTGGGGGGGGGGGTGCGAGGATGTGATGGATCAGGGGACCGACGAGCCACAAAGGCTGTGTTGCAGATGGAGCGCTGGGAGAGTTGGGAGAGAGAGTTGAGGGGGGGAGACACTTTATTTCTGATCAGTGTCCGACCTCAAAGCGGCCGCCATTGCTCTCGATGCGTAGGGAGGAAAAACAACATCATTGGACCCCGAGTCGATAGAAAGCAGCAAACTTTTAAAAAAGTCCACTTGGCTCTTCCGCGGCCTGAAGGTGTGTTTTGCGTCCGTCCTCCTCGCCGCTCGCTCGCTCGCCCGGCCGTCTGTCTGTCTCTACACGACTACCAGACATTCGGCTGCTCAAACAAGTGTTCAAACAAGATCTTTAAATGGGAATGTTTGACTCCACACGGCTGCTGAATAATTGAGGAACTGGCCGATTAATTCACATCTTCGGGGCTCTCTGCTGCGCGTCCTGAGAGAGCGTGACAGACGCCGGCGGCGAGGGGCCAACGACGCGCTTACTGAAACACCCAAACCCTTTTCGCGGCATTGCACGGACAACCAGACGATTTTAGCGGCAACGGGGGGGGCTTGGTGCTAAAAGCCAACAGTGGGATTTGAGAAAGGCCCCCCTCTCCACCCTGCAGCGTCTTCGTACATCTCTTTAAGGATGAGTGCTGTAATTGTGTTCTGATTCTGCGGACCGCATCGACCCCGCTGACCCCCCCCGAAGAGTGCCAAGAGTCACATCTCTAAATATGGCCAGAGCGAGAGGGGGGGGTGTTGGGGGTCGTCTCTGCATGTTAGACTGTGGACCTCACCTCCTTGTCCTTCTATTAGTTTGACCTCAACTACAGAACTCCACACTTCAGCTCCACAGATTTTCACTTTGGCAGAGAGAGAGGGGAAGAGGGTCTACTACTCGCAGGAAGCTGGCAAAGTCAAAGTCAAGGTCATCGTGCAACTTAAAACGTATTTCTTTGGTAGGTGAGTCATACAAAACGTCACTATTGTGGGTAAATGACGCGGATATAAGAATCACTCCCCTGCCAATGATAAGTTCCGGGCTTTTATTGTGAAAAGCTTTTATTTTTAATTTATCTTCTTACAGAACAACCGCGGCGTTCCTGAAATGTCGATTCGAAGTTGTTTGAGTGTTTGCATTCAGAAATGCAAACCCCCCCCAAACCATTAACCTTTACTCACACACTTGTGTGTGGGATTGAAAAAAAAAGAAAGAAAGTTTAAACCGTAATCTCGCCGTCTCAGGGCTTGAATGCTTCTACAAGTGGGATTAGCATCGCAGCTAAAATAACACAAAGAAAACTGGAGGAGAGCCAAACAGTGCCATGAAAAGGTCTATTGTTGTCCAAGTTTTGTCATTGCCTGGAATTAACTGCACTTAGTTACACCATAACGCACGCACACACACACACACACACACACTTACACACACACACACACACACACACGTTTCTTATTTTCTTTGCAGTTTTTACACTGTTCCCATGCAGGTATTTGTAATCCAGACGTTCATGGAGATGTTTTTTCGTCAGGTTAACAATGTGATGGCAAGTGATCACCCCCCCCCCCCCCCCCCCCCCCGAAGCCCACTGTGTCCCCATCGATATTATTGATCCTCCCGCGTTTAATCCCCATGTTTATCTGCTCCAGGTACTTAATTACCGGACTCTCCCGAAAGTGTGAAAGGCCCAACGAGTCCTTTCGCCGCCTGCAGGACGACGTCACCGCGCCGCTCAGGATGCGAGGTGATCCGCTCTCAGCGTCCGACCCCATTAAAATGGCCGTCGCAGGCCAGAGTTCAAGGAGAGGATTATGGCTTCTTGCCAATGACCCGTTTGAACCCTGAAGGGTGTCACAGTGGCGATTAGGGGGATATTATCAAGGCGACGTGGCAGAAAGAGAGAGAGAGAGACAGAGAGAGAGAGAGAGAGAGAGGTACGAGTCGCTGTTACGACATTCTGTGCAGACATTCATCACAAGTAGAACATGAATCTCATTCTTTAAAGTATTCTGGTGACTTTTCGCCCCTCTGTCGCATCTTTGTAGTTTTGTAACTTAATGGCTTCAAATTTTCACCTTTTAAATTTCTGAACGGGATTACATTCAAAATCTTTAAGACAATATTTTAAAGTAACAATGTAACAATTTTTTGCATACACATTTCAATATGAGGAAGCTACGAATAAAATAATACATAAAATGCTGCCTATTAATGGAGATATTTATTATACTTATCAGAATAGGACTTCTTTTGGCACTCCAGGTACCCGTACTGTCACAGCACAAAGACGAAAATCTAGATAGGAACAGTAACAAAAGTAAAAACTAGGCAAATGTACTCTTCAACGGCAGCTCAAACTTTTATGTATCGATACAGTGTCATGAACTATTCATAAAATCTTACAAATCCAAGAAAGCATTCATTGAAAATATTAAAGATTTCTGAAGTTGAAGGTCTCTCTGTCTCAGGAGAGTCAGGGTAACAGAAATGGAAAAATTGTGAGTGTTGAGGAGGAGGAGGAGGAGGAGGAGGAGGTGGGGGGGGCCTCTTCCTCGTGCCTCCAGTCGAGCAGAAAATCTCAGCAAATTAGTTACCGCGACGACGACGGCCGGTCGGGGAGCTTTCATCCAGCGCAGCAGGGGAGCCGCCATGGGATCGGGATAAGAAACACCCTCTCATAACAACGTCCCCCCCCCGCACCACCCCACCCACACCTAGCCGTCCATTACTGTTTCCTGGCTGAGGGGAGCAGCCGAGGGCTCGACGGCCTGTTTGGCTGTTAAACGGCTCTCCAGCATTAGCACCCCTGAAAAGGTGTCACATAAACACCAAGCAGCTGCTAAGAACTGCTGATGTCCCACGAGTGTGGACCGGCATCTCCCGGTGTGTGTATTGTATGTGTGTGTGTGTGTGTGTGTGTGTGTGTGTGTGTGTGTGTGTGTGTGTGTGGGTGGGTACCAATACACAAATAACACACACGGATGCAATGACAATCAATGTGAACTTGAAGCAAGAAGGCTCACTCCTACATCAACGAAAAGTTCTGCACACTTTGCAAGACCTGCGAACTAAAACTCTAGTTTTAGACGAACTTTATTCGTCCAATAAATGACAAGGATTTATCTCCTCTTTTTATGATGTAGGATATAGGAAGTAGGAAATAGGATTAGATTGAGAGGAGGACACATGAGTTCTCGACTCAGTAAGTCAACTTTAACCTGTAAAATCTTTCAACAAGTTAATTTACAAAATGTAAATAAAAGTAATTAATATTAAAAGAAAATAGGATTTTGGCTGTTTTCGGGGCAACAGAGAAGGACTCTGGGATTCTGAGGAGACAAAGCAGCAGTAAGCGTGTAAAACTTGGAAGCCGATGTTAGGCGCCTTAAAGTTACATTCCTTGAAATTCCCTGCGGGGCGACTCCCGTGGTTGTGTAGGATATCTGTGAGTTCATGGTCTCTATCTCCTGTTCTACACAGCACGCTGTTCATTTAGTAAATGATGGTATTTAGAATTATCTACAGACAGGAAAGGTCTGTTATTTTCTTTCATCCTCGGTTTCTTCAAACTTCGTTGCTCGTATTTTAGTATTCAGCCTCTCATTGGATTTGTAGATGCACCTGTTTAATTTCCATAACCGGGTCCAGTTTTGCATGTATCCAACAAAGAAAAACTGATGTTTACCATTTCGACACACATGTCATCATACTGCAAAAGTACCAGAACAGCAATACTTTAATCTGGGGGCACTAGGCTTTATTGACCACGCAAAGAAAACAATTTGGCACATAAAAGACTTCCTCAAGTGTTTCTTCAGTACTATTTTGGTAATTGCTTTTAGTCTGTCTGGACTTTCTCTTTGTCGGGTTAAGCTCAAAGTTAGTGAGAAAACTTTTACTATTACTATCTCACTACTATGTATTTTTAGAACCTTTATTGATGTACGTCTGTCTGTAATCGAGTTGACTACAGCATTTTTCTTTTTTAGTGCATTAGCTGAAACTAGGATTTCAAGTAATGCTATAAATACAATTTGAGGTGTATCAACATACTTTTTGGGTCGGTTTGTTTGACTTAATTCGTAGGAGGGGTTATTGTCGCGTCGCGGTGTTCTGCTCCGTTCTGTCTCTTCGAGGCTCTAATCAGGTCAAACCTCTTTTAGATTGTGGAGGTCGGCTTTATTCTGGTCCGGCACCGACATCTCGCAGAGTGAAGAGTCCAACTGCAGCCTGGTAAAAAGATGCAAACCCAACTGCGCTGTACATGCATGTACGCACACTTTGTCTCCAACCCTCCAGAGGAACGCGTCGTTAAGAAGAGGCCGATGCTGCTAAAATGTATGGAAGATGGAACACAAACAGTGTCACCTCTGAATGGTTGCCATCCGCACACACACACACACACACTGTCACATGACACATACACACTGTCACACGTCCCTGCAGCCCAACTCCCGACGCACATAAAAAGAGTGTGCTTTTTGTCTTTTAGAGCTGAGGAATAAAAATCAATCGAGTACATAGCAATCGTGTTTTATCCGTGTTGTTTTAAAACGTGCACGATTGATTTCTCCGGCCTCGCCTCCGAAGACGCACACGCTGCTGACTACGGAGTGGGGAGACTTGGATGATTGTAGCAGACTTAAAAGTTTACTTAAGAGTTTACGACAACCCATGCCGTCACATACGTCACCTATGTGTAATTGATGAAGCAGGACTGGGGAAGTAGCGGTGTGTATTTGTCAAGTAACATCCACTTTTTTATTCTTACCAAAATATTTGCCTAAACAATGCAGTGAAACACAGGCGTGATTACAGTTTTTGTAACAATACACCCTAACTGATGAACTAACTGACTAATGCCGTGTGTGTATCCACACAAAAACACAATAAGAATTGAAGATCGTGAGCATTGAGATCTTTGTGGTTTAGGCTGAGAAGGATGCAAAGACAAGTGCAACCCTTGTGCAGAATAAGACGTAAACCAATCAACCGATTATCTCGAAAATACGGTGTTGATAACGCTGTCATTACTTTGCAGCGCTCTGAAAGAGAAGGTGCAGAATGACGGAGTGGTGACAGATAGATGTGGCCACGGACTTCTGTTTCTCTGCGACCTTTGACCCCCGCCCCCATCGTGGCCCTGCCTCCCTGTCTGCTCCCGTCCAGCAGCCGCTGCACGGCGATAGACGACGTGCGGGCGGTAAAATATGCGTCTTTGAGCTGGGGTATAAACACAGACTCTGCTTCCTGGTCCTGACCGCGAGGTTGTTGGTGGTAGCGGGGTCAGGTCTAAGGCTGTGAGTGAGTGAGTGTGTGTGTGTGTGTGTGTGTGTGTAAGTGCGCTGGACGGGCAACCAAGTTGTTTCTTGTGAAAACGGACAAAAGTTCATTTTAAAAGATTTTTTTTGTTTTCAGTGTGTAAATGTTGTAAAAGTCAGTCATGACTTAGTCAGACATGTGAACAAATACAAATCTACAGAACAAAAATGAACTCCTCAATATGAAAGATGGTTTGTAATACACACCCAGTAGAAATAGTACAAACTTTGTGGCTTCAACATGTGGCCAAACACGTGTGTCGGGTCAGTGCTCAGCTCAGGTCAGTGGAAAGATAAACTATCTCGCTGACGCTAATAGTGGCTCCAATGCAGCCCATTAGTGAGACACAATTATAGAACATCTTAAATTAGTGAGCCATTGAACACAACACCCCCCCCCCCTCCTCCTTTTTTAACTCAGTATCCTAATCAGCTCCATGCAGATGGCAGTTTAGCAGACAGGCTCTCATTAAGGAAGTGCTGCCCAATTTCAAAATAAAACACTTCTCCTAAAAATGTTGGGACTGTGGAGCATGTGACTCATTAATATTTTTAACTGTCAGCACTGTGGTCGGGATCTGGTCGTGGTCCTCTGAAGGACTCGGCTCCTCTGCTTGTCTTATCTGAGCGCGCTCTGAGTGGTATGTAACGCTAACAGTGACGGCCTGCTGTCCTCTCAACTCTTTCCCAGGGATGGGGGGGCGGGGGGGCAGCTCTGGATCGCTGTGAGTTAATAACTGAGTGAAAGTGTCTGAGCGTTTAAAGAAAGAGAGAGAAAGCGGAGGGTGTGTGAGTCTGGGTTTCAGTGTTCTTTAACCAAAGTCACGGAAGTTGAAGTGAAGTAACATCTGTTTCTTGGTTTCAACTTGTTTTAATCCTTCAAAGCAAAGTGACTGGAAACTAAAAGTACACTATATGCCTAATGTGAATTTAGTGGAGTAGAAGCACAGCATAGAAATACAGTAAAGCACCACAAATTGTTCTTCAGTATACATTCCATCACTGGTTAGAATAATCATTAAACATTATTTTCACCATTTCTCCTGATGTGCATGTTTTTCTAGTGTGTGTGTGTGTGTGTGTGTGTGTGTGTGTGTGTGTGCTTGGGCCATACTGGGAGGACTGGTATGGTGTTGACAGTGCTTTGCTCTCTCCATATTTGTACATGGTCAGTGTGTCAAGATGTAGCCAATGAGCAAAGAGATAAGAAGGCTGGATCGTGTGTGTGTGTGTGTGTGTGTGTGTGTGTGCACATATTCATACAACCTTTTCACCTTCATTTGTCCAGTGAATCACAAATTCCAAATCAAAGCCTTTGATTTTAATTTTGTTCTTTTTCCCTTTAAAAAAAACAGTGCAAAAAATAACAATATCTGTATATATATTGTGTAATATCTGTCAGCCAATGAGAAGACAGAGCATCAGATGTCACCACTCTCTCCGTCCAGAAACATTTCCAATGTTCTCCTCTTATGTCACGGTAAGGAAAATAAAGTACTTTCTAGGTGGAGGTACCAAAACTACTTAGAGTTGTTTGACTAATATTAATATTTTGTGGATTACATAGGAACTGATTCACGGAAAAGCTATAAATTACAGCGCATATCATCCCTTTCAACATGTCTAATGATTATCGGGCCCGTGTTGTTTGCCAGTAGAAAGTCCTAATCTCGATTTATCGAAAAAAAAGTAGTATTTTTTATCTAGGGTTGTCTTTAAATTGGATTTCACTCATTTTTTGTTTACCAATGGGTTCGGGCTTCTCGCTCCGTCCTACATCAATTTCAACAGATTTCCAGTCCAATCTGTATTGCTTTGCTGTGTCTTTATAAAAACACTTAATACCCACACAGTGAGACAACACAATGAAAAGCCAGCAAAACGTTGCTGAAACAATTCAAACGGGAGCTCACAAACACACAACAACACTCACTCTATTCATTCAGTTAGTAATCAGGGAATACGGGAAGTGGTCGTAAATGGCAAAGATGGATCCCGCTTAACTTATTTACCCATCAGCCTCGGCTTCCCAAAGGCGACTCTTTTTTTTTCTTCCTGTTTTAAAAGCTTTTCAGAGTGATAAGCCCCCCCCCCAGCTCCCCTCCCATGGGAGGAATGATGCTGTTGTCACAGCAACGCCCACCCCCAGACACACTTCCCCCTTTGTGGTCAAAGTGATGTCATCCGAGGCGCGGAGACAGACGGAGGCCAAACACACAGCAAACACACGCACACGCACTTATCAGGACTTTGGAGGCATACAGGACCTCAGTGTGTTTCAGGGTGGGGGGGTTGTGGTTGGTAAAGGGGGAGGTGGGGGGGGCGTGGTGGGACAGGAGGTATCTGGGGGTGGGGGGGCTGATAAGGGGGTCTGGGGACCATGAGAAGGGGAAGCTGCCAGCTGAAAGCACAGACAGACTGACAGGATGCTGTAGATCACAGTGATTCTTTAGCTGTATGTTATGAGTTTGGAGTAGTCTCATTTAAAGGCAGCATGTCTTTCAGAGGGACAGGCGGGGACAGCTCTGAATACCACTGAGTCTCAGGGACACGGTTGTCTCACAGTTTAATTTAAATGACCGCGAGGTGGTAACGATGGATAACTTCTCGTCAAGGAAAATACATTTCTTGAAGGCACCGCGGAAACAATATGAATGAACAAAATAAATGATCAAGCAACGTTGACACTTTGTTAGATTTGGACAAAACACAACGGTCAGGTTTAAATTAATCTCAGATCCATGAAAAATACCTCATATGTAACCTCACAAAAACTTTTACTGACACATGGCAGTAAAAGGGATCTTTCAGATCGAGTGATGTCTGATTTATTCATTGAACAGCGCTTCATGGATGAGAGCATGTATCAAACGGACTGAAGTATCCAACAATAAATGCAACTTTTGTTTAAGTTTACCATTTAGAACCATTTATCATTGCATTTTCATTTCATTGCTTATCGCAACCAACAAATACAAAAAGACACAAAAAAAATAAAGTGTCAAACATTGACGCTGGGGTTATTTTGGTCTCAGTTAATTACAGCAGGTGCCTCTTTTGCAGACATTCGCTGTTGGAACGAGCAGCTCTGAGAAATGCTAATTATCGCAAACACTCTTCGTTCTGCAGGATAAAGTTATCAGCCTTCCTCCAGATGATAAACCTGCGTACCGCCTGTGAACACCAACTTCCTGCAACAGACCTGCCGAAAGAGATCTGCGGTTTATCTCGCTGATAGGCCAGACTCCTGGAAGAACCGCGTTGAGAACAGCCGCGTCTCGTTCCCGAATTTCACACGCAAGCAGCAAATCCCAGTGTCAGCAGCCCGAAGAAGAAATGAAAAATACAACTGTGGGAACCGATGTTTGATTCAACTGCTTCAATTGTGAAAATTTATTTTCACAATCCATTGATGTTTTTGTTTTTTTCAAAGGAATATGGTTAAATGATCGGTTTTTACTTATTAATTGTAAGCCTTTAAAACATCGAAACAGTAAAAAAAAAAAAAGAACGGAATATGAAAGTAATAAATCATCGAGTAGATGAGAGTCACTACAACCAATAGACTCGAGATGTAGAAACACTATAAAAACCAAGGATTAAGACGTTGGCTGGTTTTGACACAAGTTGCCTTTTATAATTGATTTTATTTTATGATTTTATTATGAATCAATGGGTGTCTTTGAACCAGAAGAAAAATAATTGTAAAAAGGGGAAAGAATTCTAAAATTTTGACATTGGTGGAACTGTATTTCGTGGCGTTTTGGGGATCAAAAACAGTCTTAATTAAGTGAAATAAAAGTTATGTTAGAGGAATTTTATTTTAACCAACTTCAAGCACCAGCATATTTTCTTCTTTAACTACAGTACTTCCAAAGGTCGAATGGAAAGGACATTTTTGAAAAGTGAGGCTTGTTGAAATTATAATAATTGTGAAAACTTAGAACATCAAATTAACTTTAAAGTATATCAGAACCTGGTTCCCCTCCGGGTGAGATTACGCATCCCGCGTGTCCGAGTAAAGAGGACCAGAAACTGGTTCGCGAGGTAAAATAAAATGGCCGACTGGTGCAGAAGGAAGTGGGAGGGGCCAATGCGGGGGAGTGGGGGGGGGGGGGGGGTAGGTAGAGGAGGATGAAAACCCCGTCTCTCTGCTCCGAAGGTGGAAACAGGGATGCCTGTTTTTCCCACACTGGTGATAGAGCTATCTGAGTTGTTCCCAGTCGTCCTGGCTGGGCCTCCCCTCCCCTCCCGGCCCTCCACCTCGGCCCTGCACGGCTTACGGGCCGTCCTCAGGAGGAGCCAGCCAATAAAGATAAGCTTGACGGAGGAGCCAGCCAATAAAAGATAAGCCCCCGAGGAGCCAGCCAATAAAAGATAAGACCCGGGGCCACGTCTCTGACTTCTTCACTGATCTTCCTTCGGCAGATACGAGGCTCCGCGCTGATACGTCTGGCGTCTCGCTGGCATCCAACGGAGAAACACCGGCGTGTGCATCACCCACTGAGCAGCATTAAAACAAATAACTCCTTTTTGAAGATAAATCCCAGGTCTAACAACCAGACTATCAGTCGTGACAACAGCTTCGTAATGGAGTCCATCCCGTCAAATAAGATCGGGATTTCTAACAAGAGCCACACTGTTATCACGTGAACCGTTGAGTTTAAAGCCGTTGCCCCAAACGCCTACTTCATTTGGTACAACTGCTCCCCGGCCTGCATTGTTGCGTGACGCCGCACGGGCCGATATCTCAGGTATTTTAACTGTTTATTCTCCCTTTTCCATCGCAGGCGGTCAGATCGAAGCTTCGTCCAAACCCGCTTGGCCCGGGAGCAACAAGCTCCGAGCGAGAAAGGAGGCGAGTGAATGCCATAGAAATGCTCTGTAACGAGCAAAAATCCATGAATGACACAATGAGGGGTTGTAATTATCTGGAGAAGCATTTGACATTCATGGACTACATTCCTTTCTTTCTTTAAATCCTGTAAAGAAACATGTCAAGTATTAAACCCAGCATTAGGAAAGAAGGATGGACGTCAAAGACGCCGCGCTCCTTGCTCACTTCACCCAGTGTGTGTTTGTGCGAGTGTGTCTGTGTTTTGTGGGCACACAATCTGTTTGCAGAGTCACATAGTGGGGACTCGCCTTCGTCCCCATCATCGTCAACATCTAGTTATATTCAGGTGATGTAATATCACCTGAATATAACCGGTGTAAATAATTACATTTAAGGTGAGAGCTTTTATGTTCAGGGTGATAAGTAAGTTTAGGCACGGTATATTTCACAAGATGATTGACTTTGGCCTTGGATGTGCAACAGACCTTCCGCAACTTTACCCACTATCAGTATCCAGACCTCTTACATTTCCGCTATTATTTTCCTTTCAAGCGCGTGTGACGCTGAGCTGAGGGGACCACAAAGTGGATGACAAAAATGAATCAGACAAACAGAAAGTGCTCTTTAAAAGCCTTTTTTTTTTTAACTCCCGCTGCGATCACGGGCTCCACCGCAGGAATCCCAAAGACATCTGATAACCTGGCGAATGTTTATTAAACGGCGTATTTCAACGTGCATCATTCCGTTCTAATGGACGCTAAATGGGGGGTATACATCGCACTTTGGCACATGAAGACAGAGGAGGCGTCTTTGAGCCAACAGAGATTGAGTGTGAGTCCTGCTGTGTCTCTCCCTCACACACACACACACACACACACACACACACACACACACAACAGCACCCTCAGCGAGCCCCCCTGTTCTCTAGTCGCTAATGACGGACAGCTGAAGGCACACTCCTGGGGCGCCAATCAAATTTGCAGGCCTGTAATTGGATTACAGCGGGCAAGGGGGGAGGGCTTTTATCTCTCCCTCTCTCTCCCTCTTGTTTGTGCTCTTGTCTGCGGGTGAATGATGGACAAAAGAGCAGCCTGTCAACGTCAACTCCAGGCTGACAGAGGATGTGTGTCTGCGTCTGAGTGCGTGTGTGTGTGTGTGTGTGTGCGTGTGTGTGTGTGTGTGTGTTGATTGTTTAGAGTTTCGGACCCGACGGCCGCTGAGTGCATAATGTGTGTTCGGGTTTTAATGCACATGTCTATCAGTGTGTGTGAGTTTTTTAGGCACATTTTTGCAGAATTCTGTGTGTGTGTGTGTGTGTGTGTGTGTGTGTGTGTGTGTGTGTAGCAGCCAAAGAGTTAAATATCACTTAGCTCATTGCCTCGTCTCTGTTGCCTTTTCACCATGAGCTCAACACCGCGGCGACACAAAGGCAGCTGCTCCCCCGTCCAAGTCTCCTTTAAGGAGGAGAGAAGATGACGGATCACAGACACGAGGCAGCGAGCTGGAGAGGCTCCGCGGAGGGAAGATGCTGCTGAAGAGGACCCGGAATCCCGCAGAGGAAGTTTGATGATCGTAACACATCAAAGCTTGGTTGGCTCGTAGGTTAGTTATCATTGTCATGAGACGTTTCATCAAGCTATCAAAAGGATCGTTCAAAAAGTAACTGTGACTGTGACCCTCCAAGGATAAGCGGTACAAGAGATGAATGACTGACCGTGCAGTCCCTGCATACAGTCAGTGTCCTGAATAAACCGAATGAACATCACCATAAAAAGTTGTTGTTTTTTCTTTGCGAAGGATGTTTCTCACAAAAGACGATCCCCAATGCAAAATACTGAGAGAGACTGAAATACAAGATCTGACTGAACTTTATCACAGCTGTAACAAAATCTGGTCCTCAACTTTAAACAGCACAAAAGAGGAACCGGAATATCGTCTGACTTGTAATGGGTAATTTTCTTTTAAAATGTGAGACTCCTCTCTTTGCACCAACACACAATCCTTTCAGCACTCACACACGTTGCACATGTATGTGTACATTTATAGACGTTATACTTTTTAAATGGCTGCTAACCATCCCTCTGGTTTTACAGCAGAGGCAGAGAGGAGCTAATCAGAGTAATGGCTCGATTAACTCACCGCTGACACACAGACGCACCCTGAGGCCGCTCACACACACACACACAGGCACACACACACTGCACGCACACACACACACACACACACACACACACACACACACTTACTTTTCTCAGCCCTACGTGTGTGTCCTGCTGTCAACATGACAGTAATGATGACGTCCGAACACCACATACACGCACACACACACACACACACACACACACACACACACACACACACACAAACAGTGTATTTACCAGAGATGCCTGGATAGAAATACACGGATACACAAGTACACAAAGACACCTGTCGTCTGGATTTTGTCTCTCTGTCACCTGAACATCTGGTGTCTGTAGGAGGCCCTGCAGAGAGCGAGTGTGTGTGAGTGTGTGTGTGTGTGTGTGTGTTTGTGTGTGTGAGGTGGATTTTGCTGACTTTTTACGTGAGAAAGTACAACACGTTTAACAACAGTTTCACTTTTTGATAAAATATCCAAACTTTCAGTTTTTAGTTATCTTGAGAATTTAAAAACAAATAATGAAAAGCACATTTAAGTACAGAGAAAAAGAAAAAAAAAATATTAAATTACATTATTAAAATATTACAATACTAATGTCACATTTTCACTCATGAATGTTTTAGTGCTTTGAAACTAACGTCTTGGACCACAACATTTCTATTAACGTTTACTGTCACCGCTCTCATCGGGTGATAAACACACCGAACACTTTACCTGCTCAGCACCAGTCGGCAGACAGATGAAGTCAGACACCAAGTGACAAACAAAGTGCGGCATTTAGAAGTTAAAGGTATTTCCCTCAGAAGTAAAACAACTTTTGTTTCATGCAGTAATACCAGCCTGTTATGATGCCCCCCAAGGTGCCAAAAAAACAATACATTGTTGCAGTGTTACGCTTCAAAACCTCAGTCCAAAACGTCCTCATGTCCTCATTGATACAAAGCTCATCATAAATGAAATTCAGCAGGAGATCGTCCGGCCCAGTTTGCATTGTTAATTCACACACAACTAATTTCCTCCCTATGAAATGAGACTCTGGTTGCTGTGACGTTCACCCATCGCGGTCGTCGGAGAAGGGGGGGTGGGGGTGGGCTCCTATCAGCGCTCTCACGCCGGCTTCCTGTCACCTTCCTCAGCCGACACCAGCCGGGCCGCCAGAATGAAAACGGCGTCACAACCAGAGTCGCTGGTTGATTAAAGGTGCCTGAACGCAACCCGGGAGAAAATAACTGCCAGCGTGCCCTTTGGCAAACCTTCTCTTGCAGGAATCTCCCTCGTCACAGTTGCACGTTGACACACAATCATGACTCAAAGTTAAGAACAGGAGAATTTTGGTTCTAAAATTTGGATGGAAATATGAGTTTATTGAGATTTAGATAAACCTAAGACATCTCACGCACCGACTTACAAACACAAAACACAGTGTCTCAGTGTTTCAATGTTCCCGCTGCGTCTGTATTTAGGTGTGCCCTTGTGTTCATGCATGTTATTTTTATTTTTATTTTGTGTGTGTGTGTGTGTGTGTGTGTGTGTGTGTGTGTGCGGCAGACAGGCCGTCTGGATGTTGCTGAGAACTTCCAGAGCCTGAAAGCAGAGTGCCTGTCCCTCAACCACGCCGGCTCTGAAACACACTCAAGACAACTTAATCCTCCAGAGCACGGCTTTATCTGCACCCACCTACCAAATCCCCCCCTCGCCCCCCCACGACCACCCCCACCCCATCCGCACCCGTCTTCCTGCCTCCCCTCCCGCACTGTGATCGATCGCGTACTTTGCTAGCACTCGTTCGGCCCTCCATTTGTTTCCACCGCGGGTTTGTGAGCGCCTCCATTTCTCAAACTGTCCACATCCACTTCTCGCAGCAAACAACCTAGTGTGTGTGTGTGTGTGTGTGTGGGGGGGGGGGGGGAGGGGGGAGATTGCCACAGTCAACTTTTGCTTTGCTTTTCCATCTTGGTTTTCATTTAATTCAATCTCATGCTCACATCCCTGCGTACAGGCGGCTGTCATCCGGCACGCGCGCTTTACCTGAGGAACCGTTGATGTGCCTTCCTGCCGACACGGCCCACGCCGCCATCATTTCGTACGTTAGCCGCGCGATCGTGAACTCTAAAGGGGCGAACTAACCAAAAAACAGGCCGCTGTTTGATCCCCAGGTAACAGAAGGAGTAAATGTTTTGGTTCCGAGATTTTGCCGTCGCCATTTTGGATTCACTTTGCAGAACAGCAGGTTGCCGCCTGCAAAGGAAACCAGTATGATGCCAAACCCACAGGTTGGCCTACAAATATCTAAGATCTTGTATTTCGGTGGATTAAAAGCTGCAGCCATTATACGGCAGCAATAATAACACCTTTAGTTAATATTTGAGTTTTACATCTTCTCTGTCTTTTTTGGGCCCATGAATCTGGTAAATCACAGGGCTCTGTTTGCCTTTCACGTCTCACGTCAGACGTTTTTGTGGGTCAAACCTGGAACAGTGTTGTTCACAAGGAGGATCAGCAGCTCGACCTCACTGACCTTCACCGTCTCTCAAGGTAGCTTCAGTCTCAATTTGCGAGACATTTTCCGGACATTGTGCACCCGCAAGGATTAAACTTTCTTTTCTCACTCATTTTAGAGAGGGGCCCATATGGGGGCTCAAGACATTAAAACCGAATATTGAATATCTTGTGACCTCAATTGGTTGAGTGTGAACTGTGTTGACTCTCAACAGCCTCAACGGTTGCAAACAACTAAAGATTTTAAGATTTTTAATCCTCTGAGCATCACTTCCACCGCCGTCCTAGATCAGAACCTCAACTTCACCCAAAGACATCTGACAAAATGTGGTCGTTTTGCGGAAAAAACCCCGGGACATAAAAGTGTGTCCATGAAGACCTCTCAGCCCTGAAAACTACACTCGGTTTCTGCAGATTTAGTCTTTTTCCCCCTTTTCTTCCAGCGAAGAAGGATGGCTAGATTAGCGGCGTGGCCCTACGTGTCTGCCTTGGGCTTGTCCAAAAATAGGTCACGTGACCCGTTGACCTACCCCTTCTGCAGAAAGCGCCGTCTGTCAGCGCAGATCCCGCTTGGCGTCCCAGCCGCCGTCTCGCACGCCGTCTCAGATCTGGATGCCTGAGGATTAAAGTGTGTGCTGAGAGGAAGATCTGTTTTGTTTCTCTAATGCGCTAAGTACTTGCGAGGAGTCAAGAATCGCACATTCAGGGGAGAAAACACTGCGTCCGCTGCGGGATGACATCCATTGTGCGTCGAAGACCGTGTGCATTTCATTAAACGGTGGTCTGACTGTATAAGTGCCCGGTGAGTCTGTCAGTAATAAATACAGTCAGGCTTAAGTGTGTGTAAACACGTCTGCAGTGCCAGACTGTGAAATGCTCTCCTGTGGATGAAGGCAGTTGGGAATATCGAGCAGGTTTAGAGCCACATATCTTTCAAAAGTCTGTTAAAATCGATGATGAAACAAAAGCTCAACCGCAGTGACCCATGATGGGTTCCTGTTTGAGTCTCTCTTGTTTTAGATATTGACTAACATTACGTGAGTGTAGTATTTTTTATATAATGCTTTTTAGTTCCTTGTTGATTTGTGTTTTATTTGATAAAGCAAAAATTAGTTGTCGTTTGGTTGATTTAAAATAACTTTAGTAAAGTCGAGTAAAGTAGCATGGCTGTCACTTTTTCAGTAGAAACCTTTTATTTTTTCCAATCCGTCCAAAATCAGGATTCTGATCTGTGGCTTTTCCTTTCCCTCTGCGTCAAAGTCAGCCGTTGATCAGTGTTTTGCACTTGACTGACCTTGCTGACGTTTTAAAGGGTGACAGCCATAACTCACAGCAGGGGGAAAAACAAAAAAAACACCTATTGCATTTCTTTGATAGTAACAGGCCCAATTATCTCTACTGACCACCAGGGGGCAACTCCTCATAGAAGTCCACAAGTAGATGACAGTAAACATCAAGTTTACGGTCTCAATCTGTGGTTTCAAGTCTTCTTCGACACAGCATGATGTTCATGATGTTCCTCTTTTACATTACAGGTCATTTAGCCAACTTACATTGTATTTTTAAGCCATGATTTTTATTTGAACATTGTTACCTGGGGAGCTATTAGGGGTTAGGTGTCCTGCTCAGGGACACTTCAACACAGCACAGCAGGGATTTGAACCACTGACCTTGCAGTTCCCAGTGCGCTACACTACTCCATGCGCCACACCTCCCGCTTCTATCAGTCTCCACTCGGCTGTGACTGGGATCAACAAATCCACCTGATAGTTTACTGTTTTACTGTAAGTTTTTCTTAATTCAACCCCCCCTTCCACCCCACTTCCCCAAGGCTGTCAAGCCATGTGTGGCATTTACCGCGTCGGGGCGTAAAGTGCGCTGCCTTTTCTCCCCTCAAATCCTCCCAAAGCTCCCTTCTCTTTCTCGGGGCTTTAGGCCCACGGAGACGCAGGCCAGTCCCCACAGGTGCAGCGCCGCAGAGGATGACAGCCTCTCTTCAGGGGGGCTTAGCCTCCTCTTGCGTGTCTTTGAAGGCCTCAGCGAGTGGATTGGCCCGCGGGGGCCGTGGCTGCGGCCACACCCTCAACAACACAGGTAGTGTTTTGGATCCACGGAGACGAATAACCGAGGCGGGAGGTTAAGCAATTTGTGCTCTTTGAAGCCGGGCGGCCCGTCGGCGTGCCGGCGGCTCCCCGCGGACGTCGTCTGTTAACACTCGGATGAGCGATCGCTCTCGCCGGCGAGGTGCGAACGCGGAGGTAAAAACCAGAGGGATCAAAGATGAAAACGCCTGTCAGGGGGGTTTGAGTCGCGGCTTGTCGGTGACCTCATTGAGCCGAGGCGTCATCGCACACTTAGGCCTCGCTCCCAGGTGAGATGCACTTGAGCGCTTAAGTTCTTTTTTGGAAGGAGAACGCGACCGGAAATAGTTCAGTTCCAGCCCATCCTACAAAATGGGATTCAAATGGAACTCCGACCTTTTAAACACCTGATATGATCACGTTTTTTATTCACATAAATGGATTTTTACTGGGTGAAATCCAACTCCCTAAGGTCTGTTTGTTATTTTGCAAAATGAATGCGCCGTAACCATGAAGGACATTGCAATTAAAGAAGAGACAATAGTGGACCTTGTTCACCAAAGCAATGTTCCCTGAGGCCATTCTATTGGCGTATTGGCTATTTTATTAAAAATAAGGCTATGGCTTTGTTTTCACATCAAAATGTCATCAAATTCCTAATCTATGAGCGAAGTTGTAAATCCGGTGCAGGGATCATCAATGCCTACATGAACAACAGTTCATCAAAGTCAGTTTGAACTACCAATATCAACGGGAATCACCAACATTACAGGAAACTATTCAAATTAAGTAGCTGAAGGTTCAAAAAACCCCAGAAAACCCCAGCTGAACTTTAGCCATGCTGATTCCTGTCCCTCACTGCTTCACCGCGGGGCTTTAATTCACTCTCCGGCTGGGTGGTCTGAGCCACGCGGAACGGCAACACAACATCTCCTCTTCCACTCGTAAAAGAGCGACACAAGCAAAACAACCGCCGGGGTAACGAACGGCATCCTACTTCCCATGGCGTGAATGAGCGAAAGTGCGAGAGGGGCGTCTGTGTTGTTGTGTTCCACTGCGTGGTGTTTTGTTTAGGAAGAGAAAGCTCGCCGTGGGCGACGCTGAAGGCGGGTTCCCACTCGGGAGCTTTTGTCCTGAAATTGACAGCTTCTCATTCATCTGGAGCGAGAATTACCGCCAGTTGCGACAGGAAACACTGAAGCACAACATCCTGTTTAATGAGGAGGGAACACGGCAGGTGTGTGCGAAGAGTCAAATGCTTTTAATGCAAACTCATATGTCTGCCTTACATTTTGTGGCCGTGTTGAGGACCTTTTAATGTATTTTTCTTTGACCTCTGCCCTGTTTTTGAGACTATAAAATGAGTTTGAGCAACCCAAATAGAACTCACACGTCGACATTTCACATTTCAAATGGATCCCCTGAAAGTGTGTTGTTTTTTTGTTCTTCCCGAGGCGGCGAGGAATGTCTCCGTGTGTGGCAGAGAGGTATCGAGCAGCGTGAAGAATGCTAACAGAGCGCCGGTCTGTATTTCGGTCTGGCTCCGGCTCTTATCTGCCCCCTCCTCGGCGCTCGCGGCCTCGTCCTCCGTGTCCGACCAATCACAGCCCGGCTCGAACTCCGGGAGCGAATCCGAAACGGAGGCAGAGTGGCAAAAAAAGTCTTCTTGTTTTCCTGTGAAAGGGAAATCAAACGTAGACAATAATAATATGTTCAGAAGAATGTAGTTTGAGATAAGATGAGAAAATGACAAACGTTTCTTCGAGGCAATCAGCTTCTGGAAATATTACAAGACACGTAAGTGAACAAATTTATTTGGAGATACAGAGCAACTAGCAGGCTAACTATCTTCCTAAAAAAAAACAAAATGACGTAGAAATAGTTATTTTAAAGTTTTTTTTAATTCTTAGCCATTGGTGCAAATTTGCGACTAAAGCGAAATGTCGGTGTCGTTACTGGCCCGTGGAATTCTGTTTTTTTATAAAGTTTGTAAAAAAAGTTTCAAATGTTTGTGGGAGTCGCGAGAGTCACCTCCTTCCCCCCTCCTAACCTGCAGAAATCGAAATTGATGACATCATCAGATAGGGGTCGAGCTAATCTGCTCCTGTTGTTGGTCAGCGGCAGCGTGACGCGTTGCCTCAGACTTGGAGCCGCAGGGCTGCTCGGCTGCTTAGGATCTGACTCTGCGGGGCCACGGCAGTGTTTATGGAGCCGGGACTGGAGATTAGCACAACTCCACACACACACACACACACACACACACTCTCCCTCTCTCTGGGTTTCCACTCTGAGACTGCTCATGAACACTCGCTGCGCGCCTCCTCTTTTTTTCAGGGGGTCCCCTTATCGTGGGCCTGGAGACTGGAGCGGTGACATTATCTACACATGTGGGGAGGATGTGTGCGTGTGTGTGTGTGTGTGTGTGTGTGTGTGTGTGTGTGTGTGTGTGTGTGTGAGAGAGAGAGAAACAGAAAGAAGGATTGAAGTGCTAGCGGATGATTTGAAAAGGGTCACAGCGTCAGATACGGCTGTCGCCAGCGGCGTCATGCCGTGGAAACCCCAACGCAACCCAACAAGGCACCGCGGCAGCAGCGAGCTGCCTAGTTAAGCCTAGTTAATGCCCTTTTTTATTTATTTAATTCTCTATTCATATCCAAATATTTGGATATGGTTTTATCCATTTTCTGTGCATGTTGCATAGGTCCAGCAACTGCATTTCGTTGTGCAATTGACAAATTAATTTACAGCCCACCAGTGCAATAATTCAGACATAATTGATCATAAAAGAGAAACGACTGAACAAAACAATGGCAACCAAAATAGTGAACAACCTCTGCTCAACCCAAAGCTGTTGGACCCTAAATGTGTAAATGAGAAAATTATCCTAAGTGGGATTTATTTGCAAAGTTTGCAGTGACAGAATACGCTCGGATGACAGAAACCTTTGAGCTCATTGAACCTTTTTCCAAAAAGGGAAAAATCTGAGAAAGAAATGTTCCCACTTCCTTGTTACATTTCAAACATGTCTTATCTCATTTTAAACTGTTATTTGGGGGTTTATGTTTAAACTGTCTGATGATTGGGTACCAGCGATTAGGTCGCCCTGCCAACATGTGTGTGTCATTTGTCATTTTTGTGTTGTTTCTTTCTTTTGTGCCTGCTAGGCCGACTGTGTGTGCGTATCTAATCAAAGGAGCCTATCTGTAAGTGTGTGTGCGTGTTGTCTCCAGAGCATTCTGATACTATTGTTAGTGAAATCTAATCTGTGTGTCGTATTGGGTTGGGGTCGGAGGGGTTTGGCTACCAGGGTTGTGTGTGTGTGTGTGTGTGCGATGTCGGTTTGGAGGACATTGTGCTGAGCTCGGGTCTTCAGCAACCTCTTTCTCCATTAATGCTCCATTAGCCAAATTAGAGTCCTAATTGGGGAGGCGAGGAGAGCTCTGCCCTCTTAAAGGCAGCGTGTGTCTGTGTGTCTCCGTGTGTGTGTTGGGAAATTTACTGTAAATTGCAGACATTTAAAAGGACGTTTCATTTCAGACAGCGGGGCTGTTATCAGCACGGCCCGTGAACCGATGAAGGTGCAACGTTGGATGAGAAACGTTGGGGCTGTGGGCCAAATATTGGACGGATCAAAGCGCCACCGACGACAGTCGCTGATGCTAATGGAGCCGCGCCGCGCCTTAAAGGGCCGGCGGGGCCAATTCGATTAGCGGGTTATTAGCTAATTAGCTAGCTACTAGCTGTGTTTGTTGCCCTCGAGGCCTGGCGGTGAGGAGGAAAACTGGAGGAGACACAAGGTGGTGGGAATGTTTATTCAGAAGTTAGATAAGGACAAGGAGATTAGGTTGAGTTCTCCAGAGACGGAAGACATTAGTTATGAGTCCATTCTTAAAATTGCACACATTTCAGGAAATATCAAGTTTGAAGGTGAACCACAGTTATGGCATCTCTCTCTTTTTATTATTGACTTTGGCCTCTGTAGTAGAGAGGATGCACGTAGCGGCGGCTGCTGAGCCTGACCGGCTTGTTTACGGTAGAAATCTATCAGGAAATCAGACTCTTATCACATCTTCTCCTTTTCAGTGCACAAACCTTTTAGTTGAGTGAAATAAATAACTGGGGATTGTTTTTTGAAAAGAAATTCCACATTTCAAAGCCTGTAGTCCCACAGGTAGAAGACAGCACTACAGAATGAAACACATCTGATATTTTCAATTGTAGAAACTGGTAAATAAAGATGACACAGCTGTCAACAGTGTGTCGTCCGAGAGGGATGAAAAGGCAATATACTTAATTAATAAAAAGTGGAAGAATTTCACCCACAATTTAAAGAAAACCAAAAGTTGTCCAATGGTTGGTTTACCCATTATGCACATAGCGCACATATATTATTAGATAATATACATTCAGTCCATTGATTCATAGAGTTCAAACAGTATTCATGATTTTATTTTGACATTGTTATGTATGTTACTTTGGTAATATATAATTCTAAATCTTTCCACTGAGGAGTTCAGTCAAAAGAAACTTTTGTGAATTGCGTTTAGACCCAAGAGAACAAGAAGATGCTTTGGCTTCCTAATTAATGCACCATTGTGTGTCCACCATGCCATGTGTGTGCTGATAAGAAAAGTACATCATCAATTGGAAATTTCCCAGAACCCCCCCACCTCTTCGCTGAAAGTGCTCTAAAGTAGCTGGCCGAAACAGCGTCTCTATGATAAACTGTAAATGACTGGGAGTTCGCTTAACCTAATCCCCTCTTGCAGAGAGGCCTGCAGGTCGCTGCCGGCAACCTTACAGGTCCGCGTGCCTCGAGATCTCCACACCTCCCTCCGCACTTATCGAAGACTCGTACATCACGCAGGTCTCCCGAAGCCCCTCCCCCCCAAATGAACGCTCCCACGTACGAAAGCGACAGGTTGCGAGGGTGGAGGGAATAACAAGGGGCAGTAAAAGCTGCAGGAGCAACGTTAACAGCATCTTAGTTGTTGCAGAATGTGGACAGAAGCTACAGTAGATGGAAGACAGTTCGACGTCACATGAGAGTCACGACTCATTTGACAAAACGGTGGTATGAAAAAAATGCAACTGGCCGAGAAAACGGGCCGATCGGTTGCCGCTAAAAATAAACTTTTGTTTAAACTTGTGAGACTTGTGAAAAAAACTAAATTTGTGAGGAACTTACAAGTTTTTGATAGCTGTGTTCAAACATTGTACGACAATAAACTTTTATATTTACAGGAAGATCAAAAGACAAAACCGATGGCACCAATACACCACTCGCACAGTTATTCGCTTGTACCCAAGAGGCTCATGGGTTATTATCCACAGGGATAACTGCCCCTTCACTACCCTGGCAGTCAGGAAGTGTCGATCAATATTCATAAGGGCTGTCGTAAGTCGTCGTCCAGTCGTCCGTCGTCCAATGTCGCCCAGTAAGGATGTCTCTGGGGGGACCGGCAGCGTGACGGATTATCATGTGATAGTGAGAATGAGCACATCCAATATTCTGATCAAAACGACTTCATTCGGAAAAGTTTATTACCCCCCCATAAGCTTTGGCTTATTATTTATTGAAGAGGTATCTGACGAGGGGAAAAAAAGAAAAGTACTATATTGTTTCAGCTTTTCATGACCTTGTGTCTCTTAACTCTCAAATCCTTGACGCCGCCCCCCCCCCTGCTCTCCTTCGCCATGGCTGTGGTTTGCCCTTGGCCCGGCCTCCGTCCCCTGGAACCCCAGAAGAACCGGGGCCCGGGGCGTGTAACCGGGTTACCCAACCTGTAATTCGTAAGTAATAGAAGTTGCCCTGGATGAGGACAAAAACATATGGTGCAGAAAATGTCTTTAAACGTGGGAGGCGACAGGGGGGGAAGGTTGGGGAAGAGAGGCCTCTCCACTTCAATCCTGGTAAACGGGGACAAACCGGATTAAGTCAGGGGCAGCGGGTTGGGGCGAGGCCGAGCTCGCCTGTGGACTTTCAACAGCTCTGAGTGGGTCCGACTCGCTCGCTCCTTCGGCCGCAGCTCATTCCCAACAAAGACGAGGGAGTCTGGATACTTTAAGCCGGACGAGTCGCCCCCTGATGCTCGGTAGAGATGATGCAAGGCGGAAACTAAAAACCTAAGTAACTACAAATAAATTGTTTTCTGTGGGTGCAGGGACGTTTCACAACAAATCTGTTGATGGTAACCAGGACTAGAGATAAATATTAGGTGGTTGATGTGATAAAGTAGATTACGGAAAACAACACATTTAATATACTTTTTTTTTTTGTTTTACTTTACTTGGGTTGGTAAGTTTTGCAGGAATATGAAAGAGCACCAATTTCCGCTCCATAATTACCACCACTGAGGGGCCCTTGTCAAATTCCTGTCTAACATATTTTGGCAATAAATGTTCCTGATTCCTGATTGATCCAACTAATTTCTAAACTGCTGTTTGGCCAATAGATCAAAGTTTTACTGTGAACACTATGGAGTGTTTGTCCAATATATCCGGGACAAAAATACAGTTACAAGAAAGCAAACAAATAAAAAATACTGAAAAGTTTCAAACACACATTTCTTCCAATTTTCTTAACAAAGTATTAATGAAAAAAGAATGTCTCTTTTCTCCTTCCGGCTGTGGTTCAGTTATAGCAACATTGTAACTTGTAATTGAATAACTCCATCCCTATAAAAGCAATTGCACGTTTATTATCTTCTTAGGGCCCCATTTGTGTGGAGTGGCACTTAGGAGCAGGACAGTCGGGGAGAACTAATCTCATATTTGGATTTTCTTAGTCATCAGATTGGCCAATGTCATTGCTGCTGCTGCTGGCCATTGCAGTGTGATGATGATGGGTTCGTCGTGACCTCCTGACTGATGAGTCTGTGTTTGTGTGTATTTGTGTGTGTGTGTGTGTTTGTGTGTGTATCCCTGTGCTTCAGTATTGGCAAGAGCTGCCTCATCAATGAGGTCACTATTGGGTGTGTGCGTGGCGACGCTGTCAGTGTGCGAGGTCATTTAGCACATTCTCAGCAGGGTTTGGGGGGGGGGGGGGGGGGGTGGAGATGTTTAAAGGCGGGAGGGGGGAGGTTGAGTAAGGATGAGATTGATGGACTGCCAGGAGGAATTATTTTCCCCCTCTGATCAATGTCGCCCAGTTAAAACCTTGTGATTTCATTAGGCCCGACCACTTAGCTAATCTCTCTTGTTGATTCCATGTTAAGCACATGCAAAGAAAAAAATGCTTTCCTGAAGTTATGCTAAGATAATATTTGTGCAAATAGATTTTTGGTACAATTATTGACAACAGAAAAAAAATTTGTAAAACTGAAGGATGATTCTGGTTTATTCAACTCGGTCCGATATTTGCAGGTTTGTCGGTCATTGTTGAGTCAACTGTGACACGCTGAGAAAAAGTCTGGCACGGCAAAACTCATAAGCAGCCCCAAAAAAATATTAGTATGTCATATTAGTATTATTATTAAACAGCTGTACGGGGCTGAATGGTACAATAGTGGAGGGAGTATTCGTTGCAGACAGAAGGCTTCCAAATACTCCATCAGGGGAAGTGAGATCAGGTGTCCCACGAGACACACCTGGACCTCATCTCCTCATCAAGGATATATTGTCTGTGTGTTGTAACTTCACTAACGTGATGATATTCTGCTCTTTGTGCAAAATGAAGTGTGTGCATCTGAAATGTCACTAAGGATCCTTGGCTGGCAAACTAAAACATCATTTTGACACATTAGCCATTAATCATCTCGTGGCTCCAGCTGGCTAACATTGCATAGTTGTATTGATAGGGTTGAGTGCTATTGGATTTGTACCAATCTCGGCACACTAGCCATGTTAACTAAACAAAAACTTGTTTAAACCGTGGCACCATTTTCGTACAAAGCATTTCTTCCGAACACTTCACACTCGGCTTCAGGCAACCTTCTGTTGAGCACTTTGTTTCACAACATTAGCATCTTAGCGTTGTGATTTTGAGTGTGCTGATGCTAGCGATATAGCGTGAAGCACCAATATGGCGGCGCAATGGAGAGAAGCAAAAGCAGTTGCATGGTGGGACTTTAGTGGAGAGTGCTTGTGATATCTCTACTGGCCAGCAGGGGGTGACCCTTTTGGGTGCAAAAAGAGTACTGGTTCTATGGTTCTAAGTCCATGAGAAAACAGCTTTACTTCTCACTTGATTTATTACCTTAATAAACAATATGAACGTGAGTTTATCGTCTCAATCTACAGTTGCATGTCTCACAGTTGCATGCCTTATGGTCCATTTGGGTCAAATGGACCATAAAGCAGGGTGTCTTTTAGGGCAGGGCTCACTGTGATTGACAGGTCGCCGGCGCTACCATTGCTTTGTACGCCCTGTTGTTCCACCGCATTTGACACACAGTAACTTCTGTTTATCCGTTGCAAACGAGCGACGGTGGTGACAGTCCTGACGCAGGATCGCCGCTCCCCGTATTTCACGTCCAGATGTTCCCTGGTGGTAGCAGACAGCGCTGCACCCACCACATTTTGGCTGCCAACTCTTCTGCTCTTCCCCGGGGCGGAGGGGTGAAAGCTGTCAAAGGGGCGACGCTGGACGACGGGTGTCAGACTAAATAAACGCCGGGGTAGCCAGGCTTTTTTCGGTGTTAACAGTTTGACTGCAAAGCCCCCACCACACCCGTTCAACCTGCCAAAAAGAGCCCGTCCTTCACAATAAAAACGGGGGCCGGAGACGAGCTGAGGAAGCGCCAGCTCCCACAGACTGAAGGATTTATAGGTAAAATATACATTTTGGGTAAGAAATAGACAGGTTGTGTGGATGTTGTGGGCGTATTCAGGCAGGCGACCAACAACACTCACAATGAAAAGGGCTCACGTGGGTTGCAGCTCGTATTGATCTTTTAACACAGGATTATGCAGTCTGGCTCTATAGGCTTAGCGGCCTTTAATTCCCTCACAGAATAGATAGACTGACTTTGGCTCTATACATATCTGGATCGATGCAAATCTACTTTCGCCCCAGCGGTTCAATTTTAAGCGAATTCCATTAGCCATAAGTAAAAGTTTTCTTGGGTAATGGGATTAGAGAGAAGGGGGGGTGATGCTCCTCTCCGATGGGGTCTCTTTGCAAGCGGTGAAACGTTTCTTTTCTTCTTCCTCCTTCCTCTTCTTCTTCCTTTCTCGCTCCACGCGCTCTCACTTTGTCTTTTTTTATTTTACCTGTGTCGGTGGACGAGGACGTGTCACTAACGCACAACGGCTGTAATACCAACAGGCATTTTAAGGGATTGATTCATTTTTGTGTTTCTACCTTTTTTTTTCATTGTAGTATAAAATCTTTAGGTGTTAGAATATTGGTCATTACACATTGAGCACATTACTTGGAGCGCTGGGAAAATAATGAATAAATACTGAAAAATAAATTTGGCCTCAACAATCTTTAAAAGAAACTTTAAACATGTTGTGAGGACTCTTCCTCACAACACGTGTTTAAGTCGCTGTCATTACAGAACTTCTTTAATCACTGCTCTAAAGTTTAGTACATCTTACTCTTTGTATTCGTGTAAATTCTGGTTGTCGTGATCAATGTCTATAATCTTTCTCATTTATGTCTTTGCGATGCTGCCACACCTGCATTTTCAAGTTGGGGAATATTAAAGATGTGCACTAAATCAAATATAAAATGTAAACAACCCAAAGTGGGGCTTTTCTTTTGTGCTTTTTTCAGACTGTCCATTGAAACCTTGCTTGATTTTTGTCTCCCCTCATTCTGTCAAGCTAGAACAGACCGATTTCTAACATTAGAGCTCAGCGTCAGCGGGACATCTGTGTAATCTGGTTACACACACACACACACACAGTGGATGAGACGGTAAAAGGACAACTGACAGTCCACTGATTGGACTTAATGCATCTGAGATAATCAGACGCGCAGCAACAAAACACAACAAATTATTCCCAACATTGTCCCGAGCTTCAAAATTCAATCACGACGACACAACGAGTCTCTCAACGCTGCGACCGATTCACGGAGCCGCCAGCTTTCCCTCCAACAACAGCGCCGCTAATATTAGAACAACAGGCCCGCGACTCCCTTTTCGCTTCCACTCTCGTCCCTAACGTGATTTCCTTTTCTGTACAGTAATTTGTTTTTTGTTTTTTTTCTTTGTTTTTTCTACAGATCGCCGCGGAGCCGCAGCTGGCTGTAAATGGACGCGGGATGTCTTTGTTGAGTTGACCGGCGGGAAGGAGAGGTCGCTGCCTGTCAGCCGCCGGCTTTGTTTTCGACTCCCCCGATGGGTCGGCCTGCGATTGTGTCGCTTTTTTGCTCTTGGTATTAAAGTTCTGTCAATTACAGGGAGACGTGACATTATGTCTCCATATGGTCTGCGTTGTCTGCGGCAGCGGGGACACCGATTAGCATTGGCACGCTAACGTGTTTAAGATACGAGGGTGGTTTCAGGACGTTGCCGTCATTTTTAATCACTCCATGTTATGTCAGATGATTTAGTTTTCTTATCCAGTTGCTATTCTCTTCATTTCAAACACACACACACACTTTAGTATCTCTGAAGAGCCACATCTTCACGACTAGATACCGAACCCCAAACCCTGGATTTAATTCTGCCTAAAACCTTAAACAGTTCTTTGAAGTCTTGCAGTGGTGGAACGGGGGGGGGGGGGGGGGGGTTAATGTCCTCACAAAGATAACCGTGCTAGTACACAACCACACACACTCTTTGATATGAGTTACTTAAAACCGCAGATCAACACAATAGTTACTACAGTTATAATGAAAACAACCTTTAAGGTGCTTCTTCCAAATTCTTTATATATTGTCTTTTGGAGCCAAATATTGTACATTACAATATGTTATTGTACACTTATTGAAAATAACTTTTTACTGGTTAACATTTTAGATGACGCTCATCAGCTATCTTGCAACATTAAAGTTATGAACACAAAATGTTTAGCGACTTTTACTGTACAGCATGGCGTTTGCTAATTCGACTTAATATACAACTGCAATATCTGTTTTCCTCCAGGCGACTCACGGATTGGCTTCGGTTTCCGGACCATGTGGGTCAAACTTGCGAACTCTTCCTCGTGGCACCGCTCAGTTCCCTCAGCGTGAAGCTCTGCAGCACAAAAGCCCGTCTAACAAGCTGCTGACAGAGCGCTGAATCGGGGGCAGAAGCACGGAAAAACCGAGCAGACGGATTTAACTACGCCCCTTGTCATTAGCCTCAACGTAATCAAATCATTTTACTCATTCAGAGGTTCTCAGGGGCCCCGGCCCCCGGGATGACGGGCGCTGTCGAGAAGGCTTCACTCTCCCCTCTTCAGCCGCTTAACAGCTTTTAATTGTTCGTCTCTCTTCTTCCGAACCCTTGGAAAAGTATGTCGGCAGGATTTAGACGCTCACTGCAGGTGAAACTTTTGTTTTACTCTTTTTTGTTGTAATTTATATAATTCATTTTTTTTTAACCTTGTGTGATATTTTATTTTGCCTCTTCATGTATAATAGGTCATCTTTATTTTTTCTCCTTTTCATTTGAGTTGTATCTTTCCTAGTCCTACACGCGTCTCGACTTCATGTCATTGTAGATTAAAGAAAAGCATCCAGGTGTGTTTTCACCACCTGTAAGTGAGAGGAAATATGTCCTTCTTGTTTCTGTGTCTGCAGGCTTTCATCTTCTTTGTGACCTCAGTGGAGATATCTCCTCCTCACACTCTGCAGGTCTTTATTTAGTTTGAAGTCAAGATGCTTTTCGAGCTGTTATCTCCCCCTGGAGGTCAGTAGAGGAACAACATGGGCAACAGCGGCTTAGATTTGCAGAATGTTTCAGTAAAATGTTTTAAAAAAGAGTGTTCTCTGAGTGAGGTCAGTAACGTGTGGTACCGCTCTACCAAAGCTCCGGACATATAAAAAAATACAATCCGAGAAGTTTCTTGAAACAAACGTAGACGTATGGTTCATAAATGTCCCCAAATATTAAAAAGCTCAAGGAGAACTGTAGCTTTGCTCCAAATAAGCGCATTATTATTCCGACAGATGTTACATAAGTCAAAATGTGTGTGAGACTCTGATGAACATGTGACCGTGTGTATCTGTGTTGCCGCGTTCAAGCTGATTCAGTTTGTTTGTGTTGGGGCCCGTTGAGCTCAGTGACAGACGTGTGCGGTTCTTTAACACCCCCCCTCCCCCCAAAACCCCTCCAACGCTCTTGGCCTCTGAGAGGAATATTGTTCCCTAGAACTTTTAAACTTTTAGTTCCCATGAATCCGGACTGTGTGTCCCAAGCTGGCAGGAGAAGAGCTGCCCGCCATCAATTCATCAACACCTCCGGCCGCCATGTTACACATGTGGTGCGTCGTCCAAGAGGTGTGTGTGTGTGTGTGTGTGTGTGTGTGTGTGTGTGTGCGTCTCTAGATGCTGACACAGAGCTCATTTGTCTGCACATCTCCTTCTGACCTTCTTGTGTCCTGCCTTTTAGTTCGCTTTTCTTAGTTTAAAAAAGAGGGAAATAACAGATAGAAAATCTTATTTTCAAAAGCTTTCTGGAGACTCGGTGACAAACTGATGAAGCAACACGCTGTGGGTTTCACTGGGCCAAAAGTCAGCAAATTCTTCCCCGCCGTACGTGCTTTTGTAATCTGCCTCCCGACCGACTTGGAAGTCCCCCTCACCATTTATTTAGAACCGGCCAAAAGCCGTTGATTTTCAGGCCATTTCCCAGATTAGAATCCAAACCAATCAAGAAGAGCCGAGGTTGTATTTGAGAAAAACTAAAGCCTGAAACTTCATCTGCTGGACTTTATATGCAGTTTTCTCTGAATTCATTGCTAATGTCATGGTCAACCCAATTAGGATCCCATTTATGTTACAGCGTACAGCGGTATAAGTAAATTATTCTCTCAAAAATGCCTTTAATTTATTCATTAAATTGTCCCAATTATGCTGCAAAAGTCCAGTGGCTGCTATGAAATTAATTGTGGGCAGACGGTGAATTATTTATCCATGTTTGTGCCAAGAATAAAACAAATGAGTCTCATATCTTTACGTAGCTTAGTGATGATTTATTTCTTGGTATTTAAATCACAGGTGATAATTAATTCAAGTCAAACTAGGACTGACTAAAAACTGGTTCAAACTGACTTTTTATTCATATTATACACGTCGAATACTATTTAAAGAATACTAAGTTGAAAAACGTATATTTTCTTCCGAATATTGCATCAAAATAATCAAATGGAGGTCAGAGGACACATTAATCCAATGAATGTGTTAATGGGTGGATTTGACCGGGTGACTGAGTGTATACGAAAGTTTTTAAAACTTGGATTGGCTTATTTTGATGGAACCAACATTTCAGGTCATGAAGCAGACTTTTGATTATTGGAATTGTGCTCTATCAAATACATGTGTGTTGTATGTACAGCTATTCATCATCCGTGTGAATATGTTCAAACTGCCTTCAGTGCGTGCCGTGATGATTTGTCAAGTTGCTCTTTAAGCACAGACGGGAGTCAATGAGGTTAATCATTTCTCACACTGGCTCCTCCGGCCAGATCTTTCTTCGTTAGGACCTCCGGCCATCCGTCACGGGGGAGAACACCACCCCCCTAACTTCCCTGAAATCGCCCGACAGTTACTCCGCCTCACCCTCCGCCTACACTCAAAACAACCATCAGAGAAGATAAACATGCACAGCGAATGCACGGCTATCCTAAAAATCGCCCCCATTCCGGTAATCGGCCGCCCTAATCCGCTCCGCCGCGCCATCCGTCCGGCTGACAGCGGAGGCCCGTCCGTCCCGCGGAGACCCCGGCCTTGTGTCCTCGTGTCTTCCTGGACGCTCGGGGGTGGGCGGGGACGCAGCTGCTCGTCAGGGCGCCTCGTGCCTCTGTTCTGTCAGTATCGGCAGGCGAAACTAAATAAAGATGTTTACTGACAGCCTAATGAACGGATGGGCCCTGGTGATTTAACCTTGATGAATGGTCCGCCCAGGTGTTTTCGGTAACGACAATAAGCACTGTAAGCCGCAGGCCCACTGATACTGGTATAATGCATTATTAGGCCATTAGAGGCAGGCCGAGAGAGACCACTTATGCACTGGCCTATCAATAATGCGGTGTCCCCGTCCACATTTGGGCCAGGGGAATTAGTCATACTGATATTCTATTTAATAAAAAAATCACAGGAAGACGCATAAAGAATCTCATTACATTTTAACAGGGTTACAGTAACCCGGGAGGACTGCGAGTTTAATTTTCATAAGAGCATCCATTCCTCAATTATGTCAAACAGAGAAAATGTAAATGGCAAATGGAATCCTTAACAATATCTAACCAGCAGCGCATTGGCAGCACAGAGCGAGGGAGTGTGTGTGTGCGTGTGTGTGTGTGTGTGTGTGTGTGTGTGTGTGTGTGTGTGTGTGTCAGTCTGCATAGTTTCGGATCATGCAAAAGAACAAGAGAGAGAAGCCCAGCAATTTGTCAGTTTGTGTGTGTGTGTGTGTGTGTGTGTGTGTGTGTGTTAACCCACTCCTGGCCAGCTGCAGCGAGGTGTGAGACCTCAGCAGAGAGAACTCAAACTATTTTAAATATCTTCCAACACCTTAAATATTTTATATTTAGCAGAAGAATAAAACGTCTTTTGAGGGGTTGCTAGAAAAGTTTAAAAAAAGATATTACTGACTGCAAACAGACATTGGTAAGCTAAGCACGGACGCAACTGGTATCGATTATCTCGCTACCCTACTCGTGTGAAAATAAGTTAATAGATACATCTGTGAAACAGTTTTCCCTGGAGATATCACTTCAGCTGAAACGGAACGCACGTGTCAAGGTCTGCGAGAGAAGACGAGCCAAACGTCAATCGTCGAGTCGTGAGGATTTGACGGCCGTTTTTCACCATCCCGCAAACACAAACACACACACGTGAGCAAACAAACCCCAAAAAGTGGATCCGCACATTCTGCCCGGATAAAGACTTTGCCCCGGCTCAAAGCGCGTCTCGCCAACAAAAAAAAAAAGGACGTGCCGCTGAAAGGTGTCGCTCCGCACCCCGTCTCTCTCAGACGCACGCAGCTCGCACGGCGTCGTCGGCACAGCGGCGTGGGCCCGTCGCTCTGAGCGAGGGCCCCTACCATAATAAACTGCTAATTGAAGGACGGCAGTGAGCACAGAGGTGTTAGCGGGCCGCCCGTCTGCTGAAAGATCACCGCAGCACGCCAGCAGGCCGAGGCGCTGAAAGAGCCTATTACGCGTCGCCTCAGTACCTGGAACCTGTGCTAATGAACACATGAACACGTGCGCACACAAGAGACACACGCACACACGGCCCGGGAGAAGCACACACTCCATGTAGTGTACTCACACCTGACCTGGCGTGATGGACAAAGTGGCGGCGAGAAACATATTTTACTGACGTTCATCACCTACAGATCTCTCATCCAGTAAACCAAGATTAGCACCAGGAAGCAACTTCCGGTCAGAAGGGCCTCCAACATGTGTTCCTTCTAGTCACCACTAGGGGGCGACTCACAAACCTCTCTGACTATTCGGTCTCTCGCTCCGCCACTTATTTTAAGTACTTTTGCGGTGTATTGGCATTTATCTGTTATTAGACACAGATGATGAAGTAAGGCGTCCGGCCTCCAGTGGCACGTTTGAAAAGTCGCTCCCAACGACCTGAAGACACAGCGCAAGAAACAATGGTTGGTTTTGGGAACATTTATTCCAATGTCTCTCCGGCGCCAGAGACCGAAGGAGACTGACCCCCTCTCCTCCCCAGGTCGGCCTTCGTCTCACCCCCTCTGAGGATGAAGTGAGGGGCCCCAGGAGAAACAGCCCCTTATGCGGCGCGCACGAAGCCATGCAGAACGCTCATAATCTTTTAATACTCGCACAGGCAGGAAAGATTAAACCGTCGGGTGTTGACAATTGACAGAAGAACCTCGGCGAGTGTGTAAGAGTCACTCTCACGCGCAGACACACACAGATGTGCACACGCACTGGCTGTACTCGTAGGACCAAATGGTCGGGGACTCTTAATCAAAGCAACAGGCTTTCCAGATCGCTTCGTCAATACTTGATCAGGTTCGTCTGTAACTGGAAGAGGATTAGTCAAGAATCTCTGTGGTAATGAGAGAGGGGGGTGTTGCTTCATTCCCATGTTTGTAATCCAGTGTGTTTACATATTTGCACAAATGTGGCACACTTGACTTTGCACTTTTGCAGTTTTACATCAGCATATTCCTACATATCTTTTACTGCTTGTAAACTGCTAGTGGTTTTTACAAGAAGGGAAATGACGACAACGTCCACAGAACGCCAAGAGAAAGTCAATTAACATCTGGTAGATATCTTGTGGTTATATCAAATTATTATTTCAACTGACTAAGCTTGAAGCTTGACGCTTTTGTGTTGAGACATTTATTTTCCTTGGATTAACGCATGACGATACTTTGATCTCCCGTTTGACTTAAAGCGACCGAGGATCTCCAGATGTGGCACAACTCTTTACACAACAGATTTACCCCAAATAAATCGGCATATATCTTATCTAACAATGGCACGAAACAAAACTTTGAATGATTCAGATGAATTAACCAAGAAATTTAATTAGGAAACCTCTGACACGGCTCATCGTATCTCACTCACACACAAACACAACGTCTGTCTTTCCTTTGGGCAGAAAGACTCTCATTGCTAACAAGAAGGTCCCAGCTGGGCAACTCTGGAGGTTGGTGGCGGGGGAGTTTGACGGTGTGTGTGTGTGTGTGTGGGTGTGTGCGGGTTGTGCGGTTGCTGAGGGAGAGCAGGGCCCCTCTGGCATTGTGTACGGTCTGAAAAGGAGGTCACTGATTTGTGACTAATGATATTACGTAGGCCCCACTCAGGACTGGTTAGGTCTGCATTTTCGCGTGTATGTGACTGAGTGTCCATATGCGTGTGTGTGTTTTTGTGTTCTTGTACATCTACCATTGTGAGCACACACAAGAAAACACATTTTCTCCAATCCTCACTTTTTGAGAGGCCTATATGAGGGTCTCCTCTTCATTTTTGGGTTCAGATCCCATTAAAGTTAAGGTTAAGATAAGGGCTGTGATGGTAGTGACCCAAACACAGAGAGTCACCGCACCTCCATCTACTACTCGCAGCGTTAACGCAGCGAGTAGATGGAGGTCTACTCGCACCTCCATCTACTCGCAGCTAGCCTAAACCCGTCTCCCTCTCCGTTGCTGCTAATCCTCTCGTGTGTTCACCCGCTGACTTGTTGCTGCTCTGCTTCATTTGTCTGCACAGCCAGCGCCGGGCAAAGCCCGTCATATGACTGCACGCCCTGCACATCGGCCTAATCATATGGAAGCAATGATCAGAGGGCAGAAAATCGCAGCACAGGGCCAAAGGAAACAATCTTTCCGCACTGAGTTAAGCCAATCATGTCCTCTCTCTCGACCCGCCGCTCGGCCTCTCGCTTGCCCTGCGACTCTCTCTTCTTTTCAGCTTTTCATCTTTGTTTGTACTTAACTGACATGTCATCAGTCTTAAAATGCAATCCCACTTCAATGCTGATCATTTTCTTTAAATGTTTGTCAGCTTGGATGTGTTTGCACATGCCTTAGACGCAGAAGAAGATTTAATTGTGTGGATATACCCTACAACACAGCACAACACAGCAAGCTAAAATGCTAATTGAACAAAGTTTATAGCAGTTTCAACTTTGAATGCTACGTGTTTAAAATCGCAAACTGCCTAGTCTGACACATTGAAATAACGGATATACCATTAAATAATGTATTCCTTCTCCCAGGAATGTTGTGCCTTGTTTAGAAAATGTTCCCCTCTGAAACTACATGGGCACTTAAACCTTTTCGGTACAACAACAAAAAGCACCTGATCCCAGGGCGGCCTAACAAAGAGAGCGGGCCTGGCCCCGCTGAAACGAGCTTTTAGGGCAAAAAAAAAGAGAAGAAAGATGCCTGTTCTCTAACCCGAGTGCTTTGCTGAGCCACCGGCAGCTTTGGCTTAACGAGATGGGGCCCTGATGAGTATCACACTCGGTTGAGCCCGACGTCTCCTGCTCGGTTTATCTCTCAATCGAGGGAGCGGCAGGTGAACCGGCCGACAGCTTTGTCCCGGCAAGCGGAGGGATTCAAATGCTCGAGGTCAAGGTGCGCCGGTAATCCAGGCAGCTGTGTTACCAGGATTAGGACGAGGCCGTCGTGCCGTCCACCTAAAACAGGTGTTACCATGACGATGACCTGGTGAGGTGGGGCGTCGGGGGTGTAAGAAGTAGTACAGCTGCAGCACCTGCTGAAGGTTGACGATGTGGGACACAACCTCAGAGTAAATGTATAATAGACATTGCAGGGGTATTAAAGTTTTTGTAAATTCCTAATAAACATTTACGGAATAAAACATTTGAGGTGAGTTGCTTTTACAAAAGATAATAATACTGGCAGCTGAATTGTAAAGTAACACCCAGACTTTAAAGGCCCGGTCTCTTCCAAATAACAAATAAATCATTTAAATTACATTTTCCTCAATGATGTTGAGTTCTTAGGAAATTTAATTTTTTTAAGAAAACAGTATATTTATAGGCTTTATAAATAGACACCATCTGCATCCCTAATAGGAAACCAGGCAAACTCTCCCTCAAACACACACACACACACACACAGTCTGAACGCGACAGCCGCTCTATCCTGACTGATGTGCTATTGTGGCCCCGGGGGCCCCTGGAGGCTCCCGCTAATTGAATAGACTCCCACAGAATACTAATGGGCCGTAATGTTGAGATAACTGATACTCAAACAACGGGTGATCATTGACAGCATGTGTTTCTGCTCTGTGATAAACATGTCACAGTAGCACAGGGAGGCCCCCCCCCCCCTCCCTCCCCCGTTCCCCTCTCCTCGCCGTCCCCTGTCCCCGCACCCTGTTGGTCATGTCCCACTTCCTGTTTCATACACACAGATGCACACAGACACACACACACTTGCGTTTCCATCTCATTTGCACTTACCAATAACGGTAACCATGGCTGCTACAATTCGAACTCTTTCCCTATAAAACATCAAACCTTATAGTCTTCAGAATAAAATGTAATGACTTGTATTATTTCATGAGTTTGGGAAGATGATAAATCACAGAGGAAATATCAAATACTTGCATTAATCTGGGAACACACCACCACAGTCAATCAAAATTGTCAATAAACTACAAACCTGAACGTGATGCTGTACTTCGAGCGTGTTTACCAATAAGTAGCCAGTAAATGTTTTTTTCTTTTTTTTGAGTGGACTTGGTTTGATTTGACACACTCACCTTTAATTATCAGAACCCTTAGACAACACACGTCGGAACCCCTGCCTGACCCTCTGCCACGCTGGTGTAAAAACAGAGTCCCTCGTTGTGATCCCGAGCCGAGCTAACAGTTCTCAATAGCTCATCCTTCACTGTTGTTCTGACGGCCCCGATGAAGACCCAGCCTCAGTTATTGTATCTCTTCTGCCCCGGGATCAGCCGAGAGATGGAGAAAAATACCACCGTGAGAGGCGAGAGCGGAGGGGAGGGAGGTGGGGTGAGCTTCTGCTAGGTTGCGAATCGGGGGGGTTTGACGATGAGAGATGTGTCACGCTGGGAAGGCCATTCGTCCACATGTGCGGCGGTCTTCAACAGCGGCTGTAAGGCGGTACAACAATAAGCGCCCTGTCAGATGAGCGCGGGCAGTGTTTGGATAACGCGAGTATATTTTAACAGGTTGTGAACCAACGCGGTGAGGATTACATTATGTGTTTTTGGCCAACATTGAGAGGATCTGTGTAATGTCAGTTCATACTTTTATTACCTTTGTAATTTGGGCTGAAAGCTTCCTTATTCCAATTAGCATTATAGTTTTACCAATAAAAGGTTTGTTTTCCTAAAGATGGTATTTATTTACAAGTAAACACCATACAGTAATGGTGATGAAGGTCAGGAGAATAAAACAAAAAGGAGTTGCTCCTACTTGGTCTGTAATTTACTCAATGAACATTGTGCTGTAATGAAGATGACTTGAAACTACATATTGAGACCATAATGTTTACTAAGGGAATAACTGTGGTGAGAAGCAGAGTCCCTTTATCATATGGATCCATAGTTACCCCCTCCGAGACAGAATGTGTAAGGCGCTTCCACACGATCAGACTTCATGTCCTCGCCTTTGCCGTCATGTTGGCGTTACCTCCCTCTTGCTTTCCTGATGTCCCTGTCTCTTGTGTCTCAGCTCGAAGGAATCAGCATGACCGCTTGTCTGCTCAGGTGCCAGAAACCTTTGCGAATACAATTGTCCTCGTTCTTTCTTTTTTGCTGGAGATCTGCAGAAACTCTCGCTTCCAGATGTGGTAACAAGGCTGCAGCTGAAGTGTGGCTAACAAAATGGGGACATGTTAATGTTTTTTAAGAAATGAAAGAAAAAACAGAAAAACAATGAGAGTTTGGGTGTGAAGCCCACTTTTTAAAATAAGACATCGCTGATATCTGATTGTAATTCGACATCCACAGTCACTGTTACATTGTTAAATTGTGTTTCTTAGGTGATATGTTGTACTCCTTTAGGGACATCTGCTGGTTTTTAAATGCTGGTGGAACTTGCTTGACACCAAGCGAATCAGACATATTTTCCCCACTGTATTTACTTATTTTTTATTATATTATTATTATTATCTTATAATTCATTTTAAAGTAGTAATATAGCAATTTAACATTGCACGTGAATCTTTCACACCGCTAATCAAATTATGGTGTTTGAATTTATATACAATATATTCAACAATTAAGTTTAATATCGTTAGAATGGACCAACAAAAAGAAGCCCCCATGTTTAAGTAGTGGACATGTGTAATTCAATGCAAATAATAAAAAAAAACCTTCACAAGTGTGTGGTACCCGCTGGCATGGTTGTCATGGTTACATGAAGCTCCTTGTAGTGACGCCTGCCCTCCGGCAGGGGGCGAAGCATCACAAGCGTCTGAAGCGAGAACCCCAGCGAAAGCATCACCCAAGTAGTGAAGGGGCAGATCCGAGGCACAGATACAAGCGACGGTAGTGCTGCTCAGCTCACACCCCTCGGGTTTTTTTTTTTGTTTTTTTGGTTGGGTCTCTCAGTAGCACCTCGCTGCCGTTGTTAAAGCTCGGCACTCGGCACGAAACACCATGGTGACTAAAAACAGAAAACAGACCGGCAAGAGTCCGCCGACCCAGGCTGACCGCGACAGGATCCCGCTTGTTTCGCCCCCCGGCAAAAGTAACGCCCGGCGGCCGGGCAGGGAGGGTAAAGCTTTCAGCGGCGCGCACCCCAACGGGCTCTCGGGCATCAGACACAAGCTCGGGCTCACTCCCTCCGCGCTCGCCAAGCTGGGAATCACTCTTCTCCTCGGTAAGTTCGGCTCGTTAGCCTGCTAGCTTCTAGTCCCCCCCCCCCCCCCCACACCCAGCCCCCCTTAGCTAACGGCTGCTAACGACATGTAGCTACACCACTAGCATCGGATAAATTAAGTTACCGCGGCGCTGATTAGTTGGCTAACGCTAGCTCACCGTAACGCTAGCTCATCAGCGCTAGCCACCTACGGGTGTTACTTCCTAAACATCGCGAGTGAAGTAGTTCACTAGTCGCCGTGGCTCTCAGCGTACGTGTTAACAGGTCTGCCGGCAAAGTTTTAAGCTAAGGTTTGTTTGATTTTTCTTTCTTTTTTTCGTAGCCACGTATGTTGCCATCTTCACCCCGGTAGTTTAACAGTTTAGGAGCAGCGGTTTAAAGTGAATTCTCTCTGTCCACAGCTGCTCTGAGTGGGTACCTCCACTGGTGAGTTTGCACCATCCGCGTGTTATTTGTCATTTCTTCATCGGTGCTGTGTTTCCTGGTGGGTTCGTGCTGACACGTTTCTCCTCCCGCGACTATAGGCACCATCTCTCACAGCTGTTTGAGAATGACAGGCACTTTTCTCACTTGTCGAACCTGGAGAAGGAAATGGCTTTCCGGACAGAAATGGTAATGATGTTGTAATGTTACAGTTCCTTTTTAAACTCTGTTTCCTTATTTGAGCCTGTTCAGTTAGAGGTACGCTGGAATAGCCCATGCAAAATAGATTAAGGCGAGAAGATGCTGCTGCAGGGATACAACTCACAATTCGTTATTGTGACATAGATTTGCAAATCATTTTATATTTATTGACATATTTCATTGTCTGTAAAGGGTCCTTAAAAAATCATGAGAGGCCGTCTTCTTCCCTGATAAATGACCCTAAAATATGAATTGATTATCAAAATGGTTTAACTATCATAAATACTGGAATCTGCTGCTTATTTATGACACATTTATAACTGGCAAGGAATGCATGTTAAAGAAAGTATCTCCTGTATGAATGGATTTCAAGGACAGTCCAGCAGAAAATAATCCGCCCAAGCAACTGTGATGTTTGGAGGGGGTTCGTTGTGTGTTGGAGCATCGAACGGGTTCACTTGATACCTTCTTTGCATCAAATGTACATATCATCTCAGCATATCTTGGCTTGTCATAAACTGCTTCATCTGAAAGAACGGTAGGTCACAGCGCGAGGGCACATCATTACTCAACTGACAGTAAAATGAATATGCAGCAAGAGTGATTGCCTGTACTTGAACAAAAAGGGACAATCGGCTTATTTGCTTAATGTGACTCAAGATTTCATTTTTGGAGGTTTTGGACGATTTTTCCTTACATTTCATGGGCCATACAATGGATTCATTATTAGATGCAGATATCGGTCCAATTCAGACTTACTATTGGATGCCATTATTTCAACATAGATGTATTGATTAGTAACCTTAGCTTCAAAGAAATGTTTGAGTTGCCTGACAAAAGGATTCCAGCCAGTGGGGCGTGCAGCTTATTAATACTAAGGACATGGACATTTCCATATCCTGTTTTTTTATTTGACTAGCGTCGGTGCAAAGTTGAAGGGAGGTGTACTCTGACCAGCAGGTCTGCCACCCGACAGGAAAGCAGGCTGCGATTTTTCAGTTTCAAGCAATTCATTTTCAATGGCCGTGGGAGACAGTCAGATGTATATTATGTCCTCTGCACATTATTTCTCCCATGATGCTATAAACGGCGCTAAACTGTCCCTTTCAAAAACGTACACTTGTGATTCTGACAATATTGGAAAATGTTGGTGTGTCATTTGATGTGGCTGAATTAATTCAAACAAATCTGTTGGTTCCAGGGTCTGTATTATTCCTACTACAAGACCATTATTGAAGCCCCGGCTTTCCTGGACGGCCTCCACATGGTCATGAACGATCGGCTGACGGAGTATCCCCTGGTTATTAACACACTGAAAAGATTCAATCTCTATCCAGAGGTAAAGCCATTTGTACGCTCACCCTTCTGGGGGGGAATTCACAGAAGGATCGCCCGGCTTTAGCGGCCGCTAGAATCTGCACAGATGTGAAAGAAATAAAGCGCCCTGTGCAGGTGCAGCGAGCATTGCACAGCCCCCACCAAAAGTACGGTTGTGCCAAATCTCTCAAATCTGCGCTGGGGAAAGATGATTTCTGTGAATTCACTCATTATCTTTCAGAACATATTATTTATCAGACTGAAAACGTAGTGACATTCTACATTTAAAAGCTTCATTGAGTACAATTATTTTGAAGGAAAACTGAATTCCAGTGAGATGCAGGAATGCATCTCTTGACTCCTTTTACATTTTCTGATCATTACAGCATAATTCTCTGAAGAGACGCATTGTGTTTAGGGCTTTCCACTCAGTGAATTTGAGGAATATTTATAAATAATTATTTAATTACTAGTTCAAAACGTTCTGTTTTTTCCCCTGCTTTCTCTATAGCTATTGTATTCAGGACCAAACCTTTGCTCATTTAAACAAAACGGTGCAAGAGAGACACATATTGGGAAGTTTATGGGATTCCAAAAGACCGCAGAGGCCTTTCAGACACTCTGTTTGAACAGGACTCTCATCCGTCTCTGCTCCCCAGGTGGTCCTGGCCAGCTGGTACCGAATGTACACGGGTGTTATGGGATACTTTGGGATTCCCACAAAGATGTGCTGGTCCATCAATAGAGGAGAGGGGCTTACTCCTGTGGACAGCTGTGAAGGTACAGACCGTCGCCTCGGAGCTGCAGCCTGATCTGCAATAGCGCTTGTTTGTGCACACACACACGCACACACACCCACACACACACAGGCATTAGGTTGGGATGACTACGGCAGTCAGATTGTTTCGCCCTTAAATAACTAGAGCGATGCGAACATTAGAGACTCTCAGTCTTGCTCTGAATTTACTAGATGACTCATTTCTTCACAGACTTTGATGCTTTTCTCCACTTGAGGACAGATGAAGTCAAAACAGCTCTACGGGGAGTTGGCAGTAATGAGAAAATGAATGAATTACACAGAAGGAATTGATCAAAGAACCTATGTAGTCGTTTGATTCTGTTCATTTCTTTGCGCTCAATAGAAGGTGTGATTTAATAGAACGGTGCTCATTAGAGTACTGATGGATTCACTTCTTAACACTGCGTATTTTTTTTTCCACTTAGCACTATTCGCTTTACAAAGGACAGACTCTGCATTACAAACAGACGGCATCAAAACGAAATAAGGTAGAACAGCAGCAGGCAGAATTAATATTGTTAAAGTCGCCCGGAAAAAGGAAAAATGCTCTTATCTATAAACAGCTTCTTGATATTTGCTTGCAGAAAATTCTTGGAAAAAAACATCTGCTGTCAGTAAACAAGCTGTTGTCAGCTCTTCCTTTTGTGGGGCTGCAATCTGTGTGCTTCTGTCAGTCTCATTAGCGGTCCGCCCCCCGGGTCGATGTACGCGGGCGGCTCGCCAAGTGTTTACACAAATCTGACAAGCGCTGCGTTGCACAAGACGGAGCCGTCAGAAAGCGAGAGCGTTTCCTGTAACCCTCATAGAACTTTTTCACCCGAGCTCCACTTACTGAGGAAGTTTCAGTACTAAAAGGGAAATTATTCAGTGTGACACTGTGTCACGTTCACTGCTGTGATGAGGTCAAAGCTCTGTCAGTTCCTCTGCCAGCTGACTAATGACTTGTTTCTTTGAAGCCGTGCTTTCTGTGTTCATAATGTTCAGCTCTAAGAGAGAACATCTTTGTTTACTTTCCGGACCTGTGTGTGTGTGTGTGTGTTTGCGTGCGTGCGTGCACATCAGGGATGGGCGACCCGGCGTACTTCTACGTGACCTTTGTGTTCCTGCTGAACGGTGCGATGATGAGCCTGTTCTTCATCTACGGGGTCTACCTCAGGTAACTTCCCCGTCGGGGTTCTTATCCGACGTGAAACAAGAAGTGGAGGGCGACGACCTTTTCTCAACCTGTCGTTTGCTCTCTTTCCATTTCCCGTGGTTCCCGCGCAGCGGCAGTCGGCTGGGCGGCGTCGTCACCGCCGTGTGTTTTTTCTTCAATCACGGAGAGGTGAGTGCACCGCCCTGACCGTCGGGTGTCCGGGAACCAGGAGAGCTCAGTGGCTGTTGCTTTGCTCTACAATACCGTTTCTCAAGTGTGTAAGAACTCCGAAAGGAAGAGCGCTCAAAACGGCAGAGGCACTCATTTAAAGCCATCAAAAGGACCTCAGTCGGCTTAAGCTGGAGCTCCTTCCCCCCCCCCCCTCTCCTCTCCCACACAATGTGCTCTCCACCCAATGTAATTTGCGACTCTGATCTGTTATTTTCGTGCAAACAAAATTATCGTTTTTTTCCAGACTGCGGATCATTAATGCAACGTTAATGTGTCGTGCTTCTCCTGCGACTCAATAGGACGCTGTCACATTGTCACACAGTGTTGAGATGCTGGGAATGAATACCGGTAAGATTGATATGTGGCACGCTTTTTAAATACCGGGTTGAGCCTTATGTTTTGTTGACCCCCGATCAGAGGCCTTTGATTGAGAGTAAGTCTGGCTCTTATATTTCCCTACATGGCACAGATGGCCAGGGAACACTCAAGCCCCAACTTGATAATGAAATCGCAATGAAATCGGATAAAGCCTAATTGATTCCGTGGGCCAAAGTTGCTGAGTATACATAATAAAACTATTATATAAGCAAATGGCACATTAAAATAACATCTTTTTTAAGATACTTGATCTAAATGACTAGAGATCCAATCTGTTCCATTCCATTAAGTTTATCCATGTTTTTATGTGTCTGCATGTCAGAGCACCCGTGTCATGTGGACGCCGCCCCTCAGGGAGAGCTTCGCCTACCCCTTCCTAGTCCTGCAGATGCTGCTCCTCACCTACATCCTGCGGTAAGCTCCGTATGCAGCAGCTTTCTTTCTTTACACATTAAACGACGCTCGTCAGACCCAACGCAGGTGCAGAAACGAACCAATCCACATCTCCATGGCTGCGCCTCCTGTGGACTGCAGCCTAAAAGTAACACATGGTTTCCTGGACACGTTGAAGGGAAGCAGCCTCTGTTATGGCTTTTGTTGTCGGTGCACCACAGCGTTTTTCAGACGATCTCCTCACTGCAGACACACGCAACTTCTTCTACCAGCAGTGCTAAAAGGAGGGGGAGCTTCGGGGGATCATATTTGTGAGGCCTCGGGCTTTGCAGCAGACTCGGGACTGAAAGTGAATTTGTGCGCTTGTATCGTCCTAATCCTTCTTCCCTTATATTCTCTCTCTCTCTCTCTTTCACTCACCGCCATGGATCTTTCTCTCGCCTCTCTCCAGGACACGGAACCCGAGCAGGACAGCCATGGTCGCCCTGGGCGTCTCTAACTTATGCTTCATGCTGCCTTGGCAGTTTGCCCAGTTTGTGCTGCTCACTCAGGTAAACGGAGCGTCAGAGAGACATCGGGAGAGAGAGAATGCAGGTTAGGGAGGAAATAGAGACTCTGTAGAGAGCAGGGGATTCTGGCGTGGAGTGTGACTGGATTGTCGAATTTTGGATGGAAAAGAATTGAAAACGCTGAAAGAAAATGGCACCGTTTACATCCTCATTTCATAAACCTCTCCTGACATGCAGTAGGAAAAACTGGCATGAGAAATCCTCGTCACTTTCGTGTGTGATGGATGAAACTGTGGAGGCTGTGGGTGGTAGAGGGGGGGGAGATGGGGGGGGGGGCAGGCAGGCGACAGGCGGCAGAATGAGCAGCCGGAGTTTGAACCGAGCTCCTCGGCGGCTCGGCCCACGTCCGACCTCTAACACGAGACAAGATGCTGATCAGCGTCTCCTTTGTTGTGCTCGTGTAAGCCGCTCACCGAATACTGCACGCCTGCAAGAAGGGAGGATAAATACTTCAAATACACACCTTTTGGGCCTTAAAATATTTTGGAATCGTACAACTATTTGCACCATTACACAATCCTTTTTGATAACAACAACATGTCGTAATATGGTACCTCTAATCCCGTTTATCACATCCATGAATGGGGGAAAGAAAGACCTATGGCAATATAAATAGACAAATAAAGTGAAGCCTTTCATTTTTGATTAGATTGAATCATTATTTTTACATTACACAAACACATGGGGATCATTCAAGCAGTCATTTAGAAAGGAGCTGCGGCAATCGCTGTATCGACACCGCATGATGTGAAGAGATCAAAACGCATTGCTTTCTGTGGTCATTATTTTCATTGTCTTTGTTTTCTTTTCCAGGTGGCTTCTCTGTTTGCGTCTTACATCCTGGGTTACCTGGCCGCCACCAAGATGCAATCCATCCTGGTCACTCACATGGTACAGTAGCTCAGCAGGTGCAGGGTTTCTGTGTCCTTGGCTCTGGTGCATCGCGTGGTGGCACATCCGTAGCTCCGTAGAAAATAATTACACCGAAGCACCCAGAGTGCCAGAATGCAGAAATAGAAAGATGCAAAATAACCCCCAGAAAAAAACACCTCAAGAGGAAGGAGACCTGAAAGGGACGAAATGTTCTCGGCTTTCCGTGTGTGTGAGGATTGTGTGCTGCGCTCGACATCGGTGAAAGTCCTTCCAGCCGTAACGCGCTTCGCCTCGGTTCTCCTTATCTCGCTGAGCTCCTTCGGCCGGCGGAGTTTCATGAGCCGCCAGGACGACGCCAGCCGTGACGTTCGTTGCCATTAACGACGCCGCTGTGCCTGAAGTCGGGCGGATGTGTCGGCAACTTCCACAAAAAATATCTTGATTGTTGTAAAAATATAAGGATTGTGTCAATTGTGTGTGTGTGTGTTAGTGTTAGTCAGGCCCTTTTTGTGCCGTTGCTCCACATTCTTTGCCTCTAATCCGCTCGGCATGTCGGGCTGTTCGCCGGTCCCTGTGTGCGCCGCCGATAAGGACAACGCCCCCCCCTCCCTCCTATGTGGTGAGATGGTGAAGATTTGTGCATAATGGAAACCGCGTGTGTCCTCTATGTGACCTACAGTGTTGTTTGCTGAGCACTGTCCCTTGATAGTTTTTTACCAAGAGTTCACTGCCTTTTTAAAGGTGAACAGTCGCTGGTTAATGGCAGCTCTGATCAATTGGTACAAAGCAGCTGGCTAAATTAGTTCAGCTCAGTAAGTAAGTGCCCCTCCGTCCGCACGGTGCAGAGAGCAGTGCATTATTTCACTCCTCGCTGTGGGATTAAGCATCGCGGGTTCAGTGAATGGGATTAGACTTTGATGGTGGCTGCGTATTGAAAGTACAAAGCGGCAGTTTAATGGAGTGTTGGTAGCAGCAGAGGGACTTAGTCCAGTCGATTCCAGACCACCAGAATAAATATGTGTGAAAAGGTTTTTGTGAGGCTGTTTTTTTAAATACACTTGCTAAGGTCATAAACCCTGTATTCCATTTGTTCATCTCAGGTAACTCTCGCCGTCTGCTTTGTCCTGATGTTTGGCAACTCCATGCTGCTCACGTCCTTCTACGCCTCCTCGCTCGTCTCCATCTGGGTGAGTCGGGTCTCTGGAGTCCGACGGAAAGTACTGTGACACGTCGGCTCGATTGGATCCGTATTCTGAAGTGACAAACGCATTGGTTTGAGTGAATGTCATTGCACAGGAAAGCAGAAGTACCAGATCATTGTTGATACAATATAGAGATGGATTTGATTTTTTTTTTTATTTCCCTTTTCAGGCAATCATTGCATTGAGGGATCGATTTGCTCAGGTTTTCAAACCTGGCATCGTGATCTGGGTACGTAGCACTATACAATATTTAAATCTTTGAGTAATCTAATTTAAATGTCTCAAGAGTAAACATGCTGTTGATTATTTAGCCTCAACTTCAAGTCAGGCAGGTTATTTCTCACTCGGATCAACCGTAAAGCTAAAAAAGTTGGAAATAATTATCAATCTCTCAGGCTTTCATCCCAGGTTCCTGCAATAAATGGTGTGTGAGTGAACGTCCGTCTCTTCTCCCTCAGCTCATGCAGGGTCTGGCTTGGGTCGGCTCCACCGTGCTGCTCAAATTCCTGCTGTCCTCTGTGCTCTCTGCCTCGGATGATGTAAGCCGCCGCAACGTCTCTCTGAGAGATTCACGCGTGCGCAAGGAACCGCTAACGTTCAGTTTGCGCCACGTGTTTAAAGTCAATTTATGCCCCTGATGTGATCATGTTAAGGATTTGTCCACGCCAACGCCTTATTTCAGGTCTTAATAGTTGTACTAAAAGACTTTAAGCATCAACAAAATGTTAGATCACATCTACTATGTGTTGCAATATATAATACACACACGGTTAGTTATTTTAAGTAACCCAAGTGTGAACTAAATAAATGTGTCACTATCAGAAAAGTTTATACTGAACGATTAACATTTTCAAAAGCATTCTACATATGAAGTCAAGATTTATACAAAAACACGACGACATACCTGTAATTGTGTTTTATTTGTCTGTTCCAGGCTCACATCAGTGCTCTGATCAAGTCCAAGTTCACAAGCTACAAAGACTTCCACACTCTAATGTACACTTGTGCCGCTGAATTTGACTTCATGGAGTTGGAGGTGAAGACTCTCGCGTGCCGCACAATTCACTAATATAAAATGTCAGGTTTTCATCAGAAGAAAACGGCCTGCTGTTTGATGCTGTGTGTTTTTACGGCGCAGAATTTAACATGGCCGTCTCTCCATCCCTCCCTCTCTCTGTCAGACCCCTCTGCGGTACCTCAGGACCCTGCTGCTGCCCATCAACATGCTGGTGGTGGCTCTCATCGCTGGGAGGGTGAGTCCTCCCCCGGAATAACACTTTAACCTTGATTAACATGTCCGTCTGTTTTGCTTGCTATGAGACGCATCGTTGGCGAACGGAAAAAAATATATATTTCTGCCTCAAAAACTAGTTGAATCCAACACAGTTGTATGGAACGTGTTTGTTGGTGAACTGGGAAGACCAAGGAAAGTGTCCATCTGCTCTGACCACCACTCAAACAATTCCACCCCTGAGGAGCGCTGCGTGGATATAAGAGGATTTTTAAAATTATTATTCTATTCAGGGTAAATCATATTGCAGTGGCAATTATGTGGGGAGCTTCGTTGGCATTTACAGGTGTATATTTCTGCCTTGAGGAAGAAGAGTTAGATTTTATTCTTGAATGCTGAAACATAAAATATATCTTTTGCGGGGGGGGGGTGAGTGAAAAAAAACATTTGAGGAACTGCACTTTATGCCGTGTAATCTCATTACGTTTGCCCACGCTGAGCTAAGAATACATAAGTCGGCTTGACAAAGAATGTAATGCGATACGCGAGCGAGCTGTCTCTTCCTGCTCGGCTCCATTTGTTGGAAGCGTGGTATTTAAAGGAATCAATTTGACTCCTTCCCAGACAGTTCAGGATGTGGTCCGCTTCCTGAGGGACGGAGGGAAGACGTCGGTGAGGCCCGACGATGCGGATGAAGCCGCAGGGTGAGCGTCTCGAGGCCTCTGTGCTCATTCACATTTACAATCATGTGTGACCAAAGCTTGTAACGGGTGTACCTTTTTATATACATCTTAATTAATAATACGTATTTTCTTCAAGCTTTTTTCATATTTCTGTGTTGCAGGTCTGAAATCGCTGCTAAAGGAGAGGTGAGAAGAAATGCTTTTCACATCCTCCTCACTGTTGGGTAAACAGCGTTATGACAACGCCTCAGTGTGAACTCGGGGGCTTTTTTGGCAGCGTCGTTCCATTTTTCTTAATCTGTTGGATTTGATTCCTCCGGTGCAACGCCTGTTCGCTCTCTCTGTCCCTAAATGCGTTTCATCCCTTTTCTCATTACCGAGAAATGAAAGGAAGCCTCCTCTTCTGTTCGGAAATCTCCCCGTGCTGCCTTTTTATTTTTTTGCCGCTCTCTCAGTGGCTCCATCCAATTTTTCAGTTATACCCCTCTGAGGGCAGCAGACCGTTGAGATGTTCCCCGCAGTGTGGAAGCTCGCCGAGTTCCCCCGGATGATTGCTGTACTATTCCTGCATGGCTCTGTGGGTCACGCCGCGGGGCCCCCGGGGGGAGCGGGAGCGGGGGCGTGTTCCAAAAGTGGCAGCAGAGCAGCAGCTGAAAGAGCCGATTCACAGCAAATTCAAGAATACATCATTTTTCCTGTTATTCCTCAGTCCAGATGGTTTCTGATGGGAGTGTTGGAAAATATCCACCGTATAGAAGTCTGCTTTCTCTCCGACATAATGGGCCAGATGATACTCAGCGAAAAGAACTCGGCAGCAATGAAATCCTGACCTGCTTTCCCGAGCTGCTTTCAAACCTAAAAGAACGTACCGCCAGTTATTAGCATTCATTTTTACTCAGGAAATCCCATGATTATTTACAATCAGCGGGTTGACTAAAGATAACCTTTCAGTGGGATGGGTCAGGCTTGCCGGTGGAGGACGTTGCTCGTTGTGCTTGCTCCTGTCGGCGCGCTAACCGGTCTCTCTGCAGCTGGTGTACCACGGCCTGCAGCTGGTGGCGTTCGCCGTCCTCGCCGTCCTCATCATGCGCCTGAAGCTCTTCCTTACGCCGCACATGTGCATCATGGCCTCGCTCATCTGCTCCAAACAGGTCTGTGATCAATGATAATTTGTGTGATTGAGAGTTTGTTGAGATCTGCTTCCGTTCTTAAATAATACCCTATCTCTGTATTCCGTCGCTCCCCCACCCCCCAGCTGTTTGGTTGGATCGGGGAGAAGTTTAAACACCAGCTGGCCGTGTTCGTGGTCATGGCTATCATGGCCGTGTACGGAGTGGCCAACCTGCGGGCCCAGTGGGGGATCATCGGAGAGTTCAGCAACCTGCCGCAGGAGGAGCTGCTGGACTGGATCCAGGACAACACCAGGCCCGGTGAGGGGGGGGCTGAGGGGGACGGGGGGGGGGGCGCTTCCATGGTTACAGTGAAATATCAGTAAGATGACAAGGAAAATCTAAGAACCTAATAACTGGCAATATAGTTGCTATAGGAATACATTTGATTCTCTTACTGTACTTAATTACAATATACAGCAAGGGATCCATTTCTACCAACTGTGTGGCCAGACAGGTGTACTTCATACCTGGAATACTGTCACTGTTGTTGTTCCTCTTTCCGGTGAATTTAAAGGTGAAAAAAGCTGGATCAATCCAGCTAAATTTGTTTGAAATGGTAACTGTTGTTTTGTTGTGAATATTAATAAATACACACTCAGTTTCCAGTCCATTAGGTGCACTTAAATATAGTTATACAACCGTCCTGATGCAAATCCTCCTTCACAAAGGTCACAATGTAGAACTTGTACTGGCTTTAGAGAGCACCTGTACGTACTCTGTGTTGCTAACAAGTGGTGTCCACTTTGATCTGGTCCTTGGCTCTCCGGCGATGCAGACTCCGTGTTCGCCGGGGCGATGCCCACCATGGCCAGCGTGAAGCTCTCCACGGGTCGGCCCATCGTCAACCACCCCCACTACGAAGACGCTGGTCTGAGGTCAGTGGAACTGCAAAATATATATACATATAACATTCGATTTTTGTCAATTAATCGCCTGTAATATGCCTGAAAATAATTGAGGCAATGTAGTTAACTAGTCTCGCAATTCATTGCCATCGTCAACTAGTTGATCTTCTGTGTCGTCGCTCGCAGGGAGAGAACCAAGCTGGTGTACTCCATGTACAGCCGCATGTCTGCAGACACAGTGAGGAGGAACCTGGGGAAGCTGGGGGTGGACTTCTTTGTGTTGGAGGATTCGTGGTGCACCAGGCGTACCAGGTATCCCAACAAAAAAAGTCTCACACTTTTCACTTTCTTTTTTTTTTTTTTTTTTAATCAATTTGGTTCAAAACGCTGGTTGCAGATTTTCTGTTCCTTGTTAATCTTGTTCTTCTCCCCCTCCCTCTCCGCCCAGGCCCGGCTGCAGCATGCCAGAGATTTGGGACATCGAGGACCCCCTAAACGCGGGTAAAACTCCCCTCTGCACCCACATGGCCAGGAGCTCCAGACCCCACTTCACCACAGTGTTTTCCAATGACATTTACAAAGTTCTCAAAGTCCCCAAAACGACCAATGAGCTTAGCTAGCGGCGTGTGGCGGACGGTCATGATTGGTCATTGCTGCTTTTTGCTCAGACGCCACCACAGTTCCCCTTTTGTGCGGCGCTCCCCTTCACAGAGCGGTTAGTCCCTCCGCTCCTGCGGCGCTGACGGTTGCCATTGTTTGTGACTTGGAGGAACTCCTGCAATGGTTCTATTGTATAGAATCTTGAGTTTCAGAAACGCTGTCCTCAAAGAGAGGTCGTGTACATATCAGCATTATTTCTCACTGTATAGGATTTACTTCCTTTTGCCTTTTGCATAAGAAGTTCATTTTGTCTGGCAGGACCAATCAATGTGTCCACATACTGTGAAGCAATGTCTTTTGCAATGTTAAGAAAAAGCTGACTTCTGCTTGTGAACAGTGTTGATCTCAGAAAGGATTTTTCAGCTCTAGGCTGTATTTTTTTATTTTTATTTACTTGTATGACTCCTTTTATGCAAAGTTCAAAGGGTAAATGGAATACTTCATTGTGTATATCACTCACCACTCTCGGATCATTTTGCAGTGTTGCAGCAGCACAAAGGACACAGAATACAAGAAAATACAAATAAAAAGTAGAGACACGACAAGAATTGCGCTGTTACATATTAAAACATTAAGAATAGGATAAGATGAGAATTAATATTAAAATATATTTACAATTTGCAATGTATATTTACAAAAACAAGTAGACCTCTTCTAAATGACGCCTAAACGTTTGTAAAAGGCCAATGTACAGCCCTGGAAAGGTTGTTTGTGTTTCTTGATAACGGCTCATTGCCAAAGGTAGTCTCGTTTTTTAAGCTGCGTGTTTGGGGCTCTGTAGCCTGTAAGTGTTTTTCGTGAATGACAAAAGCCGATCCACACTATTCGTAGCAGTCGTTGGTTTCTTCTTCAGGGTGCATTAATGACCTTCAATATTTTGAGAAATACGCTCATTTGCTTTTCATGAGACATAATTGAGAAGAACCATATCAGGTCCTTGTGGAGGCACATGTCAGTTAGCTTAGCTTAGCGCAGAACTTTGGTACAACACACCTTGGTGCAGGCTGATGAACGGATCTGGACTGTGTCCTCGTGCGCAGACACGGAGTAGTTCGTCTTTGTCTCACTCACAAAGAAGTATTTATTCTCCTGTCACAGGCATTTGTGTGTTTCAGATGTCTTTTATAATATTTGTCTATTTCGTCTGTATTTTAAAAAAAATAAAATATTTCATTATCTTAAATTTGTTTGAAACATATTTATTTCACTTCTTTACTCCTATATATATGTAAGAATCTTTGCAGACATTGTACGCAGAAAGATTCACACGGTTGTGCATGTTGAAACAACAACTAGTTGTAGTATTGAGTTTTTTTTTACATTGGATGGTTGGTTCTTTGTAATTTGGATTTCTCTCTTGGTCAATGTAAAATCAAGTCATACATTTTGGTTGATTCCATTGTATTGAATACAATCACAGCTCAATTCAATTTCAACTTTATTTCAGTATTAATGATTTCAAAGAAAAGACATTTCAAACCAAACATTCGCACCAGTAGTGCCATAAAAATAATTTCAAAAACATAATCACTGGGTTTAGTAAAGAAATTCTTTTTGATTATTGGTTTGTATTGTTGCTGTCTTCGTCCCTAATCCAGAGGAGAGCCGAACACCTCCACCTCACACAGGCTCAGAAACTCCTCTCTGGGAATCACCACGTTGACGTAGCGACCGTCCATCCCATCATTACACTGGAACTCAGTGACGCCACCCGGTGGGATGCTCTGGATCACAGCACACCTGGCAGAAGAAACAGAAATTACTTGATGTCCAAAAACAATTTTTTTTGTTTGATCCGATAATGACATTAGATAAGAAGAAGCAGCTGTAAAGCAAGATGTGTTGAAAGAGAGAATCCAAACGCACTAAAGACGTAAAAGAAGGAGCCTTGGCTGGTAAGTGGACACGTGGTAAACTACCTGGCGTTGTCGTTGCCGAAGTTGGCGAGGGAATCTCCGATGCGGATCTCGGCTCCATTGAGTCGTTCGGAGTCCTCCTCTCGGTTGGTTATCTTAACAGAGAACACTTTGTGGGTTTTACGCAGATCCAGGCGCCACCAGGGGTTGACGTTGTTTTGCGTGTGAGTGCAGGAGCCGTCCTCCCACTTGCTGCCGGGATTCCCATCGATGGCGTTGTAGGCGGAGCCGAACATGTACAGTGACGACTGAGAGGCTTTTCCTCCCAGTGCCAGGTTTTCTCCTGCAAGAACAATACGACCAGAATGGATGAAACTGAAAGTATCGCTCCGATGTGGTGAGTTCAACTTTCAATGTCAAATAAAAAGGTAGGAGGCCTGATAAAGCGGATTAATTACCATTTGATTTACAATGCATGATGAACTTCTAAAAAAAAAGGTCAGAAAAGATTTTTTTTCTTAGTCATGATGTCAAACTAAAAAAAACTAAAAGTATAAAAATATTAGTTAATTAAGGGCGAAAATATTTTAGGTTAAGAAATGTCATGGAAAAATAAGTACGCTTTGAATAAAAGTATATGATGTAAGAGCTAAAGAGGATTGAACATGATTAGTTGTGATGCAAATATGGCCTATATGCATTCATAATAAACAAAATCAATGACATAAAAAATGGTTTCATAATATTTATTTTCAGTAATAGCTAAAGGCTCACCAGTCGGGGCGAGGTAGCCGTAGACTTCCACTTCACAGAGTGTGAGGTATTTCCCTGATCCCGGTAGAACCACAGTGACGTAGCGTCCCTCCACTCGTCCAGTCACAGTCAGAGTGATTGTTTCTCCTTGATCAGTTCTATCAATTCTACCAACACTAACAGAGAGGAAGAGATCAATGAGAAATAAAACATCACATGAATTTGCACCTATAGTGCTTCAACAAGGGAAAAAGGGATGTTGTTGTTTGTTTAATGACAATTTGGGTTGTTTGTTTCCGTGACATTTGAGAGGCGGCTTGGTAACGATGCATACAAATACGAGTAAAAGTTTCAGAATATAAATATTCTCACACTGGGTTTTCAGCACCATTGTTCTTTAAAGAGTTGCCGAGGTGAACGGTCGCCCCGTTGAGCCTCTCTTTGCAGCAGTCTCCTCTGTTGGTGATGACGATGGAGGTGACGGTGTAAGGATGCAGCAGGTCCACTCTCCACCAGGGGTCAGTTGCTTCATTGGTGTGGGTGCAGGATCCAGCGAGCCAAAAAGAATTTCGACTTCCATCAATCGCATTGTAAGCGGAGCCGTATTCGTCCCCAAAGCGCGCCGACTGACACGCTTTTCCACGCAAGGCCACATTCTCTGTGAGCCGGATGAAAAGCACAAAAGAGATATTTAAAGGGCCCATATTATGGAAAAATCACTTTTTCTGGGATTTGGGGTGTTATTGTGTGTCTCTGGTGCTTCCACACGCATACAAACAAAGAAAAAACATCCACGCTGTTTTGAGTGAGATACAGGTTTCCGAATTGATCCTGCCTTCAGCCTCTGGGTGCAGGCCCGTCGCGACAAGATAGGCAAACCAAGCAATTGCTTGGGGCCCCGAGCTGGCCTGGGGCCTGGGGCCAAATGCAACGACAAACTGTGTGAGCGCCCCTTTGATAGTCAATGCAGTAAAGTGCAATGACACTGTAATCGGGATCTCCCCTCAAGCGGCCCCTCTCTTGATCCCTGCTGCCGGCAAAATACAAGACTCCTCGTTCGGAAGTCATCATGAAGCGGAATTATGCTTCAGGAAGCCAGAAAAGGAAGTAGGGTAAGTGATAAATTACACTGGATAAAATAGCTCTACTTGTCTTAGTCTTAGGTGTCTTAGGTAGGCTAGCAAAAATATATTTATGTTAGCTAACAACGTTAGCCTAACGTTACCTGTAACCTGCCTGACGGCAAACCCTGACTGTAACGAACAGTTAGTGAATTTTTTTCCCCGAACGGACGGAATATGGTTACATACTACTGTAATATGTTTTTAACGGGATAAGGAAGACGCAGATCTGTTCCAGAATCACTGGATTAAATGTTCATCAATGATCATCAATCATTTATCGTATTTAATGACATGACATTGCTATAGATTTTGAATGGTTTTGATGAAAGTGGCATAACGGTAGTGTAAGGAAGAGGCTGAGGCGGACGGATCCATGAGCAGTATTTTATTGAGGCTGGCACGCCAGCCGAGAGCAGGGCAGCAAACAGGCAAGGGCAAATCCGGTAATCGTCGTCGAGGGCCGAGTCCGGGTCAAAATCCAAATAAACAAGGATCGAGGGCAAATCCGATAATCGTAACCGAGGGCCGAGTCCGAGTCCAAATACACGAGGACCAAAATACATGCGTGAGCTAGAGACAGAGTGCGGGTGATATAAGACTTCACGCAGAGCCTGGGCAGAGCAGTCCTGATAAAGGGGAGTTGATGAGTTTCAGGGGAAGGCAGTCAGGATCGGTAATGAGAGCAGAGGTGGATTGTGGGAGATGTAGTCCTAGTACACAGAAGAGAGAGATCTGATGAGACCAGGAGGAGGCGTTGTCGCACGCTCCGTGACAAGTAGCATGCTACACATAAAATATGTGCATCAAACATTAGCTTGGGATGTTTTTAAGCATTAGTAACCCTTAAAGTGTCCATGTAATGTTTTATAAATGGTTTCTTTAAGGTTTCCCAAAAATGTTTAATCATTACCCGATACCTAATATATTATATGATAGATATAATGTATGTTATAACTGTTAATTTACAGGACTACTATTAGTAAAATGTTAAATTGTTGAAAATGTTCAAATGTTATGCACATTATATGCAACAGCAGTATTTGCACTGTAAACCTTTTTTCATTTATATAAAGTATGGGTGAACTTAAACCTTATGGCTATGCTGTGGTTCCTGTAGGCTTTGCGTGCGTGCGGGGCGGGGGGTTGGGGGGGCCTCCATGTCCATTTTGCTTGGGGCCCCCAAATTCCTTTGAACGGGCCTGTCTGGGTGAGCTGTTCAGAATCACCTAGTTTTTCTACGTCACAGACCTAGATATTTGAATATTCTCACCCCCTCCAGTCCTGTTTTCCAATCACAGCCCGCCGACCGCTACCGCCAATTCTATAATCTGTGGGCGTGGCCAAATTAGCTGCAGATCATGAATATGTAATGAGCAGCAGAAAACAGCATACTCTGAAAGCGGCTGAAACCGAGGGGAGTAGAGGGAGGTAACAATCGTTTCCTACAAGCTATTTCAAGCAAACGACTTAAGAAACATGTTTTCTGGAACTCAAAGACCTATTTTAACTTGTTGAAAAATAATCAAAATATGGGCCTTTTAAAAGAAGATGGTTTTGAATTTGTGAAGCTTGGCGTCGCAACTCATGACTTTACAATGATCCTGAGAGCACAACACATTGCTAGTAAAGAAAAAACATGCAACTAGATAAAACACAAAGTACAGACAACCTACATGACAGAAAAACATGTCACTGTGCATTTCTTCCCTTAGCTTAAAATCTAATAAACCTCATGGAAACGTTTTTGCTCAACACATAAGGTTTGCAGAAAAGAGGATGTTGGTCTGACAACTCAGTTCAACTGCAGCACAGAAGGGGGGTGGGGGAGGGAGGGTGGGCACCCGCACAACATTTAGAGGGTTCAGATGAGCCAGTGCTGAAGCCAAAAATTAAATATATAGGAAATTATTTTCTATTAAGAATACACGTACATAAAAAAAACACAATACAGTGTAAAATCTCAAATGAATCTGTAAAAGAACACGTTGACATGTAAAAGTGTATGCCCTCCATTGGCACAATCTGTTCTATTTACTTTGTTCTATATAATATGCAGTGTTGTGTGTAAAGCGGCAGCCAATGGGATGCCCCTGAATGAACATGTGACCTAGGAGAGGTCAAGTGAGCGTAAAATAAACGGCTGCAGTTCCAGTCAAACAGCAATGGTGCCTCACGGTGTGTTATCTATACATTAATTATATTCGGCCTAGCACTGGGTATGCACGCCAGTAACGTTGAGCGAACCATCTCTGCTAACAGAACATTGCTTTCTATAAACACAAGTCCACGGATTTTGAGAAAAAACTTCCCACAGGTAACTAGTTTATTCGCAGAAACATACTAGTAACTTTTCTTAAGTTACCAAACCAACATACGTGCACCTCCTGGTGATGACCGACAGAAAACACGTCACACACACACACACACACTCGCAGATCATACTCACCGTAAGTGTGAGCCGAGTGTGTCTCCAGGAGGAGCAGGAGAAGGAAAGCGGTGGGTTTCATTATTCTGGTGGTTTTAAATAACAGCTTTTAATTCATTTTTACTGATGTAATATGAGTATTATCGAAATTCTAACTATATTATTGATGCGTTGGATGTCTAGAAAAGATATAATTTCATCCACATGGAAACTGCTGTTTAGATGAAGGAAAGTGTCTGTATACATAGTTTAAGTATTCAGTTTCACAACTGTTACAACTATTATTTCCCTCCATATTCTGCAGAAGTACATGTTTACATGTTAATGAAGACAGAATATGATCTGATGGAACAAATAAATGAAAAGTGTTACCTGGAGGCAGCCGGATGATTCAATGAAAAAGAAAAAAGCTTCCGACACAGTGAAGTGTAATCAAGTCCTGTTTTTAAGTCTCACTGAATGAATCCAGCCAATCATAAGATATTAGATCATATTCTTTTTCAAAACAATCACATCCCATTGGTTACTATTGGTTACTCCCATGCACATCGGAGAACTCGTGATTCATTTTCAGAAGTAAAAGAAGTGTGTCAAAGATCACACACATCAATTCAATACTCATAATCAAGAGTTCTGGGTGTACTTACAATTCTGAGGTACTTTATATGATTTTTCTCATTTGCCCTCACTTTATACTTCTACTTAATTGCACCTTAGAAAAAATACTTTTTACTACGCTACATTTGTGTGAAAACTAAAGTTAGTTACGGATTATGATTTCACAATCAAAACATTATTAAAAGAGGAAGTGTTATTTCCTTCTGGACCACCATCACCTCAACCAGCTGTGATGTTAAAATACTTCAATATCTATTAGATTTTTATATCATTGTGATTTTATAAACTCTATCGGGGCTACTCTGCCCAGCATGTATTTTTGATATATTCATTAAATCTGCTTTTAGTACATGAGTTCTTGTATTAATAATATTATTATTTCCTAGAGTATCACAGAGCATTTTTAGTACAACAATAGTTATTCAACTAAGCCTTTCTTTGGTCTTTGCTTACAGGACGTCCTGCACGGCCTCTGCAGACTGGCTGGATTCAAATCGACAACAACTGAAGGTGTCAGTCGGGGTTGTTTTGCAACAGCCTGATTCTCGTTACTCAAGACTTAACTGGATGACACATAAACAATGAAAATGCTTAGTTGCAGATTTTGAGCGATTTCTGCACATCGATGTCTCTTTTTTTTCAACATCTCAAAAGTGCTACTTCTCTGTTTGTCCCTCTGAAAGGTTATTCACCACATGTGTAACCTTTAGACCACCTTTAGACACCCATTACCACAAACTTGAGTGCAGGGAAAGTTTTAATACCACATGTGGTAGCACACATCCAGCAGAGAGTTAAACCTGCACTCATGACACAGTAATTATGACACACACACACACTACGGAGCGTAACCCCCTGCAGAGAGAATATGTAGACGCTCAGGATCTTTAAGGGCCCCAAACCCGTCAAGCCGCTCGGCCCCTTTGGTTTGAGACTTTAGGCACTGGAACTCACAAGAGATCAATAAAAAAACAAGAAAAAACAAAAACAGATCTCTAGGTTATGTCGTGTTCATAAATGAAGAAACTCCGGAAGAACAAAGGACATCTTGGATCAAAAAGTGAAATCAAAAGTAATAAAGCAAAAGGCCGTTGTGTTAAAAAGTGAACATCTCAGCTGAGGATCTGCCGGTTTGTGCAATCCACAGGCCACAGAGTACTTCAATGACTACCACATAGTGACTGGCTCATTGTGCGTTCAAGTTGACTAGTTATTTAGGTTTTTTCACACAACATGGTGGTGCAATGAGGTTTTACACTGGATGGTTGGTTCATTGTAATTTGGATTTCTCTCTCGGTCAATGTAAGTGGTGGTATCAAGTCATACATTTTGGTTGATTCCATTGTATTGAATACAATCACAGCTCAATTCAATTTCAATTTTATTTCAGTATTAATGATTTCAAAGAAAAGACATTTCAAACCAAACATTCGCACCAGTAGTGCCATAAAAATAATTTCAAAACATAATCACTGGGTTTAGTAAAGAAATTCTTTTTGATTATTGGTTTGTATTGTTGCTGTCTTCGTCCCTAATCCAGAGGAGAGCCGAACACCTCCACCTCACACAGGCTGAGAAACTCCTCTCTGGGAATCACCACGTTGACGTAGCGACCATCCATCCCATCATTACACTGGAACTCAGTGACGCCACCCGGTGGGATGCTCTGGATCACAGCACACCTGGCAGAAGAAACAGAAATTACTTGATGTCCAAAAACAATTTTTCTTTGTTTGATCCGATAATGACATTAGATAAGAAGAAGCAGCTGTAAAGCAAGATGTGTTGAAAGAGAGAATCCAAACGCACTAAAGATGTAAAAGAAGGAGCCTTGGCTGGTAAGTGGCCACGTAAACTACCTGGCGTTGTCGTTGCCGAAGTTGGCGAGGGAATCTCCGATGCGGATCTCGGCTCCATTGAGTCGTTCGGAGTCCTCCTCTCGGTTGGTTATCTTAACAGAGAACACTTTGTGGGTTTTACGCAGATCCAGGCGCCACCAGGGGTTGACGTTGTTTTGCGTGTGAGTGCAGGAGCCGTCCTCCCACTTGCTGGCGGGATTCCCATCGATGGCGTTGTAGGCGGAGCCGAACATGTACAGTGACGACTGAGAGGCTTTTCCTCCCAGTGCCAGGTTTTCTCCTGCAAGAACAATACGACCAGAATGGATGAAACTGAAAGTATCGCTCCGATGTGGTGAGTTCAACTTTTAATGTCAAGTAAAAAGGTAGGAGGCCCGATAAAGAGGATTAAACACCATTAACCGTATGATGATTCATGATATAAATGTAGCCTACAAGTATTCAAAATAAATAAAATGAAAATACCATGGTAGAAAAGTTTTAAAAAATTAGGTCAAAATTTTTTTTGAAGAAAAACTCAAAATATGTTAAATATTTCGAAAGATGTTAAAAATTGTAAAAATAGAACTAAATCTAAATAAATCTAAACATGTTAGGTTAAAAAGCTTTTTTTTTTAGTCTGTAAAAAAGGTTTCAAAATGTTAGGTCGAAAATAAATTTGTATAACAATATTTTAGGTTGAAAAATGTCAAGGAAAAATAAGTAATGGAAAAAAAGATAAGCTTTGAATTTAAAATAATACTATATGATGTAAGAGGTAAAGAGGCTTAAACATGATTATTTGTGATGCAAATATGGCCTATATGCATTCATAATAAACAAAATCAATGACATAAAAAATGGTTTCATAATATTTATTTTCAGTAATAGCTAAAGGCTCACCAGTCGGGGCGAGGTAGCCGTAGACTTCCACTTCACAGAGTGTGAGGATTTTCCTTGATCCTGGTAGAACCACAGTGACGTAGCGTCCCTCCACTCGTCCAGTCACAGTCAGAGTGGTTGTTGCTCCTTGATCAGTTCTATCAATTCTACCAACACTAACAGAGAGGGAGAGATCAATGAGAAATAAGACATCACATGGATCACATTCATACTTGTAGTCCTTCAACATGAAGATGAAAGAGACAATTTTGTTGTTTTTTATTTCCTGAAATTGAATTCTCTATTTTTTTATAAAAAAATAAAAAAGGAAACATTTTTGGAAGTGTAATCTAAAGGAACCAAAAATCTGTCTCCAGATGGTGACAGCTGAGCCTGCATCTTGGAGCTAACTGTGCTTACATCGCAAACAGTAAGGAACAAGCCTGTGAGGAACTAGCAGGTGAGGAACTAGCCTGTGAGGAACTAGCAGGTGAGCAACTGGCCTGTGAGGAACTAGCAGGTGAGGAACTAGCCTGTGAGGAACTAGCAGGTGAGGAACTAGCCGGTTGGGGGCGCGCTCCCATGCGCTTGAAACATGCACCACCGGCCCGGCTATGGCAATAAAGAAATGAGATGGCAACACACACACAGAGAGAGAAAGAACTCTCTGCTCGGGTAAACTTAACTAAGTTTAATCTGTAGCTACAAGGTTTTTGCAGCTTTATTATTAATGTAAATATCACTTCAGAACCACAAGTCTCGGGGTTGTTTGTTCCCGTGGCATTTGAGAGCCGGCTTAGTAACAATGCATACAAATCAGGGCTGTCAAATGATTAACATTTTTAATCAAATTAATCAGAATTTTCAGTGGATTAATCATGATTAATCACTGTTTGCACGTTGTTCCTGAGTGAGTGCAGGCAGAAGTGCCAGGGATAGAAGAGGTGCTAGGAGACGGAGAAAAAGGATGATTCCATTATCGGGCTTGAGAAACTCCATCAAGCAATGACGGCCAGCTTCTGCAGCCGCGGCCGCTGTGCTCGTCGGGCGGACAGTCTTGCGCAGAGACCTCGCTGTAAGCTCGAGGTCTGTCAGACCGCTCTCGTTAATACGAGGCTTTTATTTCGCCGTTGATGGTTCGTTTGTTCACAACACACGTCCATCATAAGATCAACGGGAACCTGTGGTTAACTTTGGTTAACTAGTCTGTTCAGAGTTAAACCAAACCTGCCAAGACATTAGGTTACGAAAATACGGGAGATCCGGGTGCGGGAATTTTTGACGAGGGGGGGGCGGATATTTTTCTCACTTTTTCTGGTCTGAGTTGCTGACGGGGAGGGGAGGGGCGCATATACGACGTTTCCCGGGAGAAATAAAAATCTGGGAACGTTGGCAGGTAAAACTTAAAAAAAGTGCCTTGAGAAAATCGCTGAGTGGGCTGTCTCTTCCCCCTCCCCCATTCCCCCTCCCCTCCCTCCCCACACACACACACATGCGTCCACAGCGCAGCAGGCGGAGGGGGGAGAGAGCGAGACCGTTTATACCGAAATATGCTATATACATGTCACTAGATTTGTCTCTAGTCGCTTTTGACATAAAAGTCGGCAGGAGGATGATTTGTTTGTTATAATTGTCTAACCACAGCCGCATGTCAATGCACGGGGGGGGAGGCGCGGACACCGGTTGAGAACCACTGCCCTAGAGGAAGAGGTGCTTTCCTGATCTGAATAATTTGTCACACTGCGCATGTGTGAAATGCATTAAAAAAATTGACGTAATTAACAACAAACATCTAATTAACGCTGTTAACGCGCTATTTTTGACAGCCCTAATACAAATATGATTAAAGGTTAGTCTAGTTTCAGAATATAAATATTCTCACGCTGAGTTTGCAAGACCATTGTTCACGTCAGAGTTGCCGACATGAACCGTCGCCCCTCTGAGCCTCTCAATGCAGCAGTCTGCTCTGTTTGTGATGACGATGGAGGTGACGATGTAGGGATGCAGCAGGTCCACTTTCCACCAGGGGCCGGTCTCTTCGTCCGTGTGGCTACAGGATCCAGCATGGTAATTAGAATCAGGGTTTCCATCAATCGCATTGTAGGCCGCTGAAAACTCGCTCCCATAACGGTCCGACTGAGTCGCTTTTCCCCGTAAGGCCACATTCTCTGTGAGACGGATCAAAAACACAAGAGATTAACAATTCATTTTAAGAACTATATTGAGAACTTCCCATCTTAAATGAGGTAGAACGTAAGCAGACTGCTGCCCTGTCAAATCTGTCAAATGTATTTGTTCCCTTAACTTCAAATCTAATAAGCCACATGGAGGATATTGGTCTGTCCAACTACTGCACGACAAAAAATTTCCATTTTTATATGAAAAGGCAAATTCCTTGATCGACAATAAACACGTCACACACACTTCAGATCAAACTTACCGTAAGTGTGAGCCGAGCGTGTCTCCACGAGGAGCAGGAGAAGGAAAGTGGTGGGTTTCATTATTCTGGTGGTTTTAAATAACACAGCTCTTTATTCATTACTACTTGTTTAATATGTGTGCTATTGGAATTCTATTCTATATTCTATTAACTGTAGGTTACATTTCTATTGAAATACGAGATATGATCTATCCACAGGGAAACTACTGTTTAGCAGAATGAAAGAGTGCATTTACTCTTTTAGTATTCACAATATTACACAGTTATGTTTACAACGATTACATCTATTATTTCCCCACATCTTCTGCAGAGGTACATATCTATACAAATAAATAAAAAGTGTTACCTGGAGACACAACACTGCAATGACTGAATGATAAAAACCTTCCAAACAACAAAAACATAAAACACGCTCCGTATGCTTTATGTGTCTTTATGTGTCATTCCGTATGTGTCTCACTGAATGTATCCAGCCAATCATAAGATATTACATCATATTCATCTTCAAAACAATCACATCCCATTGGTTTACTACCATTCACATGTATCCATCCCTTAAACATCATGATTACATTTCAGAAGTAAAAGAAGTGTGTCAAAGATCCATATCCATATTCTGCAGACGTACATATTTATATGTTAAAGATAACAGAATATGATCTGATGGAACAAATAAATGAAAAGTATTACCTGGAGGCAGCCGGATGATTCAATGAAAAAGAAAGAAGCTTCCGAACCACCGAAGTCTTGTTTTTATGTCTCACTGAATGAATCCAGCCAATCATAAGATATTAGGTCATATTCTTTTTCAAAACAATCACCTCCCATTGGTTACTATTGGTTACTCCCACGCACATCGGAGAACTCGTGATTCATTTTCAGAAGTAAAAGAAGTGTGTCAAAGATCACACACTTATGATTTCACAATCGAAACATTATCAAAAGAGGAAGTGTTATGCCCTTCTGGACCACCATCACCTCAACCAGCTGTGATGTTAAAATACTTCAATATCTATTAGATTTTTATATCATTGTGATTTTATAAACTCTATCGGGGCTACTCTGCCCAGCATGTATTTTTGATATATTCATTAAATCTGCTTTTAGTACATGAGTTCTTGTATTAATAATATTATTATTTCCTAGAGTATCACAGTACAACAGTAGTTATTCTACTGTTTTTAGTACAACAGTAGTTATTCAACTAAGCCTTTCTTTGGTCTTTGCTTACAGGACGTCCTGCACGGCCTCTGGAGACTGGCTGGATTCAAATCGGCAACAACTGAAGGTGTCAGTCGGGGTTGTTTTGCAACAGCCTGATTCTCGTTACTCAAGACTTAACTGGATGACACATAAACAATGAAAATGCTTAGTTGCAGATTTTGAGCGATTTCTGCACATCGATGTCTCTTTTTTTTCAACATCTCAAAAGTGCTACTTCTCTGTTTGTCCCTCTGAAAGGTTATTCACCACATGTGTAACCTTTAGACCACCTTTAGACACCCATTACCACAAACTTGAGTGCAGGGAAAGTTTTAATACCACATGTGGTAGCACACATCCAGCAGAGAGTTAAACCTGCACTCATGACACAGTAATTATGACACACACACACACTACGGAGCGTAACCCCCTGCAGAGAGAATATGTAGACGCTCAGGATCTTTAAGGGCCCCAAACCCGTCAAGCCGCTCGGCCCCTTTGGTTTGAGACTTTAGGCACTGGAACTCACAAGAGATCGATAAAAAAAAAACAAGAAAAAACAAAAACAGATCTCTAGGTTATGTCGTGTTCATAAATGAAGAAACTCCGGAAGAACAAAGGACATCTTTGATTAAAAAGTGAAATCAAAAGTAATAAAGCAAAAGGCCGTTGTGTTAAAAAGTGAACATCTCAGCTGAGGATCTGCCGGTTTGTGCAATCCACAGGCCACAGAGTACTTCAATGACTACCACATAGTGACTGGCTCATTGTGCGTTCAAGTTGACTAGTTATTTAGGTTTTTTCACACAACATGGTGGTGCAATGAGGTTTTACACTGGATGGTTGGTTCATTGTAATTTGGATTTCTCTCTCGGTCAATGTAAGTGGTGGTATCAAGTCATACATTTTGGTTGATTACATTGTATTGATTACAATCACAGCTCTCCATTGGTATTTGGCACGGTTTGGTCTTGTTCTTATTGTGTTTCATGTTTCTGGTTTCCCTGGGTAACTTCACTTCCTGCCTTGTCCTGTCTTCCCCTGTAATCGTCTGATTGATTCCACCTGTTTCCAATCACCTGCACCTCCCTTGTGTATTTAAGCCATGTGAATCTGTTGTCCTGTGTCGCGTTATTGTCTGCTGTCCCACGTCTTGTTCCTAGTCCCCATCCGTGTTGGTTTTTGCCCTGAGCGGTATATAAAAATAAATGATATAATTTCAACCACATGGAAACTACAGTTTAGATGAAGGAAAGCGTGTGTATACATAGTAGTCAGTTACATTTAAAAAATATTATTTCCCTCCATAATCTGCAGAGGTACATATTTATATGAAAAAGATAATCCGAAAATGACAGAATATAATCAGATGGAAAAAATAAATTAAAAAAAGTCTTACCTGAAGACAGTCGGATGATTTTGTGAAAAAGAAAAAAGCTTCCGGACCACTGAAATGTAATCCTGTGTTCTTTATATATGTTTCACTGAATGTATCCAGGGATTTGCTTAAACCTTCTCAACCCAAAAACAAAAGAAAACGGGGGAGCCACACAGGTTTGTTGCAGGTAGAAACGCAAAGTACTAAATATACATTTTATTGAAATCAATTTACTGTTAAAAACCACTGGTATAAAGAACCTCACTCTGCGACAAGCAACAGGGGAACCAATCAGGGCTGCGACTTGCGATGATGGACTGTCCAAAGAAAAGGGGACCCAAGGAACACCACAAGTGAAACAACCAAAAGTGAAGCAAACTCAAACAACGTGCAAAAACATAAAAGAGGGACACCACCACCTGGGGCACAAATCCACCACCGCAGGCTCTGCACCTAATTAATACAGAAAGAAAGAAAAGAAAAAAAGTTTAAACAAAAAATATACTAACCCAACACCAAAAAACGAAATCACAAAAGGAAAACACATTGACAAACAAACAGACAAAACAACAAAACAAGTATCCAAACAAATGATAAGTACGGCCTGGCTCTCTTGCAGAGTTAAAATGTCTTGACCCAGTTCGTGCAAACTAAAACAGGGTGAAAACAGCCAAAGGCAAAGAACGCCCAGGCCAGGTGAACTTATCCCAAGGCAAAGCAAAGAGACAAGGTCAACTTAGCCGCAGGCAAAGCAAACCGACAATCGTGCCATTTTCACGCTCGACCGCACCTGCTGACTGTGGGTGGTACGAACAGTGATGTCTGATGCTAGACCCCAAATACTGTGAAATGTCAGTAATAGCCTGGTTTGCAAACCCCGGACCATTATCACTGCTAATAACTTGAGGTATGCCCCAGCGAGGAATAACCTCTTCAAGACTTCAACCCACTTGCTAAACATGCAGACTATCACCAAGCAGTATTCTTCTCCGATGGAGTTAGTTCAATAAAATCCATGATTAAATGCTCAAATGGTTTATCTGGTGACCTTGTTGTGCTGCACAAATTACACATTTCCTGCAGAAATCTGCTGCAAAACTTGAAAACGACCTGGTGTACCAGTTTGCATGTATAGCAGTGCACATTCCCCGTTTGCCGACGTGGTCTCTTCCGTGAGACAACCTGGCATAAGTGTGGAAGAGAGCGCGTGGCAAACACGGCCTACTGTCCGGTCCCGTCCAGATTCCCCCCTCAAGAATGGCACCAGATCGCTTCCACAGGGAACGCTCCTGTGCAATTGGCTGAAGAGTGGGAAGATCGGTGGAAGGACGAGGATCAGGTGGCGTGGAAAGCTGAAAAATGAAAACCGAAAAATTTGAGTGAAGGGGGGGGAGCCACAGGAAGCAGCCACGGGAAGCTGCTTTCTGCATGTCTGCTGCAAGACTTCGACACAATCATGAGGCTCCCCATCATCAGACGTTGCATCGTTTGACAGTAATGTTAGGCAGTTTTGTGTGATATCTGAGCCATCTCTGAGCAGATGGGAGCCAGCATGTGGGACCATAAGTGTGACTTCAGAGTAGCCTACAATGTCACGTGATGCTAAATTGTTTTTTTCGGCTGCTGCCACTGCTCGCTAGCAGAGAGGAAGATCCGAAGCGCCGGGGTCAAGTTTTGAGGAGAAGTAGGCAACAGGCCTATGTTTCCCTGCATGAGGCTGGCACAAAGCTGATGTCATGTAGCAGTCCTTCTGATCCATGAACTGAGTGTATGGTAAGTCGGGTCTTCCCAGGCCCACATTTGGGGCCTGTGATAAAGAAGTCTTTAAGTCCTGAAAAGCCTTTTCAGATTCAGTAGTCCAAGTCAGTTTGTCATGCGCGCTGAGGCCTTTACCATGGACGAGAGGGGTGCCTCTCTTTCTGAATAATTTGGGATGCACTGTCTACAGTATGAAGTCATCCCTAAAAAGCTCATCATTTGTTTCTTTGTGATCGGTTTTGGTACCGATTGTACAGCCGCGATACGTTTGGGAGAGAGGGATTTGCCCTCAGCTGTGATCACATGTCCCAGATAAGTCACTTGTTTTAGAGCAAATTGAAGTTTTTGTAGGCTAGCCTTATGTCCGTTCGCTGCCAAATGTTTGAGTAGCGTATTGTGTTGATTTTGCAAGCCTCTTTTGATGGGCTGCAAATCATCATATCATCCACATAATTTAAAAGGGCCGATCCTGCAGGGAGGTGTACATTTTGTAGGTTTTCGCTAAGCGCTCTGTGGAATACCCCTGGACTTTCGTGGTAACCCATTGGACACACAATAACTCAACACTCTCACGAATCTGCCTAGAGCGTTTTTTTGCAACAGCCTGAAACATGTTACTCAAGACCTAACACGTGTTTTTGCGTGTTTTGGAGAGGTCACGTGGGGGAAAATGCTGGTGTCAGCCCTTTTTTTTGCATTTGACCCAAACAATTTCACCGTTAATGCTGAAAATGCTGAGTTGGAGATTTTTGTCCATTTAATTTTTTGTGTGAAATGTGAAATCTGTCTCTATTTCCATGTGGTCGACACAGGGATTCTTATACGCACATCATATCAGGGCCTACAATTATTCATTGATGATTTATCACAGAACTTTGTCCTTATGGTAATAAGGAAATCACGATTCCTTAATTTTTAATTTTGTTTCTTCAAGATCAAATGCAGCACTTTATTATTAAAAAACAACAACAACACGGGCAATAAAACCAGTAAAAAATAACACGTTAAAAGGTTTTCATGCAGAAAGTGTGAGTATAAAATCAGCTAAAGCTCAGTCCTAATCCTTAACTTGTGAATAATGCAAAGAAAAGTGGAAACTGTGCACACTAGTGTCATGTTCTGATACAATTTTCTTTCCAGACTTTGGCTTTTTCTGAGAGAAGAGGCAACTTGACATGAAATCATTTTTAGGTTTATGAGTAGAATTTTTGTGACGGCTGAATTTGACCAGCGTGGATTCCACTAAACCTTAACCGAAGCAATAAAAATGTATGGCATAAAAACGGCTTCAGTCACTATTTTCTGGTAATGGAGATGGTCTTTCAGAAAAGAGTCAAGGTTGTAAACCTGCACCACCTCCTGGTGTTGGATGGTCTCAGACACAAACTCTCTGCAGCAAGGAAAATTCTTATAAACTGACAGAAAAAGAGAGTTGTGCTAAAATTAAATCCATAAACTCCTATTATGTGTTTTTATTCAGAGACTACGTTTTCTTAAAACAAATAAAAACATATGCCACAGGATCTTGTTGATCATTGACAATTCCCGTAAAAATCATTGTGCTTCCTGGTCAGATAAGCACACAGATAAAATAGTGAAATAGTAGTTATTTATATTGTTGATAAGATCCCTGGTGCAATATATATAGTACAACTTCCTGGCGTGCTTAGATAAGTACATGAGAATAGGAGACAATAGATGACAACAATGTAACAAAATCACAGAATCAATGAAAATATTCTTGTTACTCAAGTTTTGTTACTCAAACAAGACCCATTAACAAATGATTTAAGGCAGATAATAAATGTTTAGGTCGGTAACAGGCCCTTCACAATTACAAATAAATATAAATTACGCCAACACTGAAAAGTAACTAGTTACATTTCCTCAAGGGCTAGGACAATTTTAAAGAACTTGTACTTGTACACTTCTATTACACTGGATTCATTAGGCAACGATAACTTTATATTTATATATATTGATATGTTTTAATTACCAATTAATAATTCATATGTATTGATATTATTAGTTGTTCTTCGTGTTGTTTCGTTAAAGGACAACCTGTGTGTTGCCTACATTTCCCACAAGCCCTCTGGCATCAAGACCCCGCGATACTTTAATAGTGACACCTTTGCGCCTGCGCAAAATCATTCGAAAACTTGCATGGTGAGCGACGCCGTGGAGGAGAAAGACAACGCAGCGGACAAAACACACAATGGCGACGGCGGCGACAACGGCAGGCGGAACGGCCTCAGGCGGACCGGCCACCGGCCCGGTCGGCGGCGGAACCGCAGTGGGACGTAAGAAGGACGGCGGTCCGTCTACGAAATTCTGGGAGAGTTCGGAGACCATATCGCAATTCGAGACGGTGCGGCAGTGGATCGGGAAGCACTACAAGAAGGTGAGCTAGCTTTAGCTTTGGTGGGTCTCATTCATTTTCTATGACGGCCCGCGTCCCGCTAGCACAATGGGGGCGCTGCTATCCTAGCTAACGTTAGCTACTGCCCCACAAAACTCACTGCCGCCATAGTTTAACATTAGGCCTCTTATACAAACCTTTACGTGTGTACGTTGGTGAAAGCTAAATCCCTGTTAAGTTAGTGTTCTTGTTCGTAACAACCAGAATACACATGCTCTGACTTTAGTGAAGATGTTTATCTTGTGGCTAGCTCCCCCGTTAGCTAACGTTAGTGAACTGCCGCTTCGGTGCCGTTATTAATAACACACCGCGCGTCGTAGGTGTAAACCAACGAGAGGCAGATGGATGTTAATGGCACTGAAGTGGTTCAGTTTATGTTGTTATCTTTTCTCAATTGATAACATCTTCGCAAAAACTTCCGTATAAGCATTTGGGGGGGGGAAGGCCCAATAGGCTTAGTTAATCGAATCTTTGTCGAGGGACACCGTGCAATCATATCCCATTTAAACAAACTGTTTTTTAATTTGCTTAGTGACGTTGTTGTTATCATCGGACCCACTTTGCTCGTTTTGCAAACGCACTTGTATTGCTTGCGAAAGAGTGAACGGTGTTGTCTTGTCAACACAACAGCACAGCAGACTGCAGCATCCACTCACCCACTAAGTTATTCAAACAAAGAATGGTCCTCATGGTCTTCATGATCTCTTTGAAACACACTCCCACGCTTTGACTGATTTGTATTGATGTAAAAGAAAATAAGATGGGGATAAATCCACTTTGTGGAGACTAGTTTTTTACACAGAGAAAGCATGTGAACATGCTTCTTCCAAAACGCTTATCCAAAGGCATGGCTGGAGTTTGTTTTTATGACATCACCGTATCCAAAACGGCTAATTATGATTTTCTTTTAAGGCTGGTTGTGGGTATCCTTGACATCTCCTTGTTATAAATAAATGTGTTGTCCCTATATGTCCAGAGAGGAGCGTTGTGTGTGTGTGTGTGAGAGAGATTTGGTAGTTGGCTTGTATTTTGAAAGCAAACTTCCTAAATCATTTTATAGGAAGCTGCAAGCTCTTGGTGTTCTTCATAAACCAACCTTTAACCTCTTCTTCCAGAGGGATGCGAGCAAACTAATACATTTCAGTATGTGCTCCAAATTAATTGCCTGTATATTGGCTATGATCGTGGGGGAAATTACACCGATTTTAAATGAAATATACACCCTTAAACATTTGTACGGTTTGCTTTGTGTAGTAAATTCCCATTTTTGAAGAAACCAATGACGATTTCCCCCGATATTCATCAGAATATGTTGAACTATGCAAATTTACAAAACACTAAGGTAAAAATAAGTTGTTATAACGCCAGCATAAATAATTGATAAATGGTGTTGTATGGACACATGGTATGTGTGTGTTCTTTATTTTGTTTTTAATTTTTAATAATCTAATCTTGTATGTTGCATCCCTATTTGAAGGTGACCTATCTCCCCTTAAATGTTGACATTAGAATGGTGTACTGTGTTTTTTGTGACTAATTATGCATCTCTTGATGAGTGTATGTGTTTCACTGTGCTGTGTTTTAATAACGGTTTTCATACGGCCTGGTCCCAGTCTGTCCAGAATGACTCCCCCTCCAGCAAATCCTTGGCGGGTCTGGTGGTCCAGCTGCTGCAGTTTCAGGAAGATGCATTTGGACGCAGGGTCAACAACCCTGCTCTAACCAAGCTACCTGTAAGCAAAGAACAAACGCATTTTAAATATCCTATGGTGTCAAGACAATTTCTAGCTAGCGAACTCTATGCGCTGACATGTCACATCCTCACTGCAACTCGTCCACCTTTAGGCCAAGTGTTTCCTGGATTTCAAAGCAGGTGGCGCTCTCTGTCACATCTTGGGGTCGGTCTACAAGTTCAAGAGCGAGCAGGGATGGTGAGTTGACTTCTGGCACCTTCCATAGAAAGAAGTGTTTACCATAACTTTAACATTCATGTGGTTGTCACTTGCTTTGTCACAACAAAGAGGCCCCTACGCTTGCACATTCCCAATGTTGTTTTTACAAAAGTCTGGATTTGACTAATTTGTACTTTACTGCTGCATCCTCATCTCATTGAATGTCTTGCTCTTCTTTATCGACCACTCTCAGGCGTAGATTTGACCTGCAGAATCCTTCCCGGATGGACAGGAACGTGGAAATGTTCTTGAATGTAGAGAAGAACTTGGTCCAGGTACCACACACTTTCTCCTGACACATGCTGCGGCTTTGATGAACGGTTCATTGTCCTCAATTAAGATGCCCGTAGCAATTTGTAGATTTTGTATATGTTTGTTTATATATTATGTGAATCGGTTTAATGGCTATTTTAAGGATTCTGCAGAAATGGAAAGAACTTCTAACTTGTTGCAACGGCCGACATTAACCGTTTTAGCTAACTCACAGTAATCTGCGTTTTTAACTCCCCCTTTTCTGTTTATTGATTTAATCTATGCGGCTTTAACCAAGACAAGCGGCATGTATAGATTGACAGATGAGCAGTAGTGGTCCTTTACTGACATTGTTGTTTCTGTTTAGAACAACTGCTTGACGCGACCTACCGTGTTCCTGATGCCAGACATCGAACAAAAACAAGCCAGTAAGCTCAAAGACATCGTCAAAAGGCATCAGGTGAGCCTCAAACTACTACGTCAAACTAGACTATTCTATTAATCATCGGTGAACTGGTGACTGTTTCTTTCTAATGGCAAACCACCATGTATACTTCTCTTTGATTGTCATTCATTTTTTTCTCCACTCTCTAACCTCAGGGCTCCATTATCGATGACAAGTCAAAGGCCACACACCACATTTACTCCACCCCATCCCAACAAGAAGAAGGTAGGGTTAAAGTGTCTGTAACTCCGATTAGTCCAATAAAACAGCCTTGAAGATGATGTTGCATCGATACAAAACTCAGAATCTCACAAAAAGTCAGAAGCGGCTCCATTTGACCAGCTGTTGATACGCAGGTAACACATATGTGTGTGTGAGCAGCAAAGAGGCCATGAAGCCAGACAGATATGCAGGCAGTATTAGTAAAAGGTAATATAGGAGGCTAAGCTACTCTCAATGGCGGTATCCAACCGTTTTGACTACCTTTTTGCCTTGTTGGCCAATGAGACGTTGTTATAGTTGACTGATAAAAACCTTATTCACATGTCTCTGGAATATGCAAAGGTTGTGTGTGTTTGTCTTTTTCTGTTGGTCACACCTGCGGTCTACAAGTGTGTCTCTGGGTTTCACCCGTCTGTTAGATTCTTCTTTATACTGCATTTTGTTTAGTTGGTTAATGTGTACATGTCAGCATTGGTTTGTGTGTGTTGCAGAAGAGTGGCTTCGTCCTGTCATGAGGAAAGACAAACAGGTGCTGGTTCACTGGGGTCTCTCCCCAGACAGGTGAGTGGAGGGGTTCAGGGGGAGTGGGGGGGGCGGAAGAGGCTCACTCGCACTCTTAATACTCACTGATATATTTTCAGCTTCCACCTTGTTTTCTTTCTTTTTTTTTTTTCTTCCTCTTTAAACGATTATAGTGGGTTCTTCTGACAGGAACAAACAGACCCAACAGGCACATTTCTTTTCCTTGTTTTTTATACCCAATAAAAAAATCTCTCTCTTGCTGTGTCCTTAACTAAAACACAGTCCTGTCAGTTTATCAATGTTGTTCTCATTTCTGAGCCGTGACGGTTTATTCACTCAGCTATGATACCTGGGTGTCCGTCAGTGAGGTGGAGGCAGACGTGGAGGACCCACCCAGCGCCGACAGACCATGGAAGGTGAGCAATGAGAGGAGCACAATAGAAGAAACTTAATCTTTGAATTAAAACAGACTTTGATACAAAAAAAAAATGCTCTCACATTTTGCTGTTCACTTGGTCAGATCAGCTCCAAGGAGAAACATTCAGGGAGCCCTGGTTGTGGATGCTGGGCTTCGTCAAACAAAAAATAATTTATTCTGTTATGATATTTTAGGCTACTGCCCAAAAAAGAGACAAACTATTTGTTATTTCTTGTTAACAGTAAGTTCTGTTTGTTGGGTGAAACAAAGAAGAAAAATCCTGGCAGCAGTGTGAAAAGATGTAAATATTCTACCAGAATGATTCATGTTGAACCACTCTCTGGCTCAGGTCCATGCCAAGTGGGTTTTAGACACCGACTCCTTCAACGAGTGGATGAATGAAGAAGACTACGAGGTGGACGACAACAAGAAGCCGATCAGTTTCCGCCAGAAGATCTTCCCCAAGGAGGAGGAGGTAGATATTTTGCTTGTGTCTGTTTTTCACCCCCAGAAAGTCTGGATCTGCGCCTTGATGTCGGGCCTGAAACCTGTTTGTTGTTTATTAAATAACAGCCACAGCTTTTCCTCATCGTGTCCCACATAATAACCAACCAGTTATTGGAACCGACAATGAATGATTGGATTGGCAGTTGATGAAAATTAGAAATTCAATATTCATGGGTTGGGTGGACATGATGGATTAGAAGCCGGCTTGTGTAGAAGTCTTTGTTTTGTTGCATGTGTTCTGTGAACTGTGCGTCTACTTCAGCTGCGTCTGGCCTTTGTTTGTTCGTTGGCCATCCTTTCCAAACCTTTCCTCACTCTTTGTCTCCTATCAGGGTTTCTGTTCAGGATTGGGAAAATTCTTTGAAAAATTACTGGTTTATAATATATATAATATATAATAATATAATATATAATATATATAGTTTATAATATATGCCCACTAACACCTTCACTTTTTGTAATAAGCCATGCGAAGAGTTCTCTTTTTGGTCTGTTCTTTGTCACCGCATTCAGAAGCTCTCAACCCTTTTAAGGCCGAGCAGAAGCCAGTTTGAGTCCCAGGATTACATAATCCGGCCCAACGCAGTTTGCACCACTAAGTCGATCTACCGATACAGAGGTCAGGTGTTTAGGTCATTTAAGGCAGAGATACCTTTCACCTCGGGGCACAAATCACAAAGTTTTGAGCGACCAAAGTTTTATTTGAGAGCGCATTGATGACCGCGTACGGAAACCCTGGTTGTCTCCTCCATCTCCACGACATCTCCCCGCCCACCCTTCCCTCTTTCCCCTCCGTTGTTTTCCCACGGCTTCCCCTCCTTGTGTGTGCAACCGTTCCATCCTCTCATTCTGCGGCTCTTTCTCTCATCCTCCATCCCTCGCTCCCTGCGCTGCACGGGGTTTCTCTGATCAGTCTTCCCGTACACCCGATCGCAAGGAGCGCAAGGCCAACTCCGCTAGCAAGAAGAGGAGGCGCTCACCCTCGCCGCCGAGCACCCCCGCCGAGTCCCGCAAGAAGGGAGGAAAAAAGGGGTAAGAAGACAACTTATTAATGTTCTCTCTTTTTCTAAAATCCAGAAGTACCGCAAATAATCTGAGTTGTAGTCAAAGAAAGGAGGCAGCTGGTCTATGTAGGTTTTAGTGAATGTTCCTCAAGGATGTTTCATTTTTGTGGTGTAGTGGCAAGAACTAAAAGAATAAAACCTGCCATAACTTTTTTGGATGTTTATGCACTGGAAACTGAAAATAGATCACGCAACTAAAGCCGCTGTCAAAGTTAACGTCGACTTTCAGTCCTGTGTGCCGCTGATTTTATGATCTGCACAGCTGGCGAAGGAAACCCGTAAAGGTGCTTGATCCTGCGTGTGTTATTGGGCGAGTCTGAGCCTTCCCAACTAAATCCAGTGACATTTATCTGACTCATGACTCTCTGGTGTCAGGAACCAGGGGCCTCACTGGAAGCGCCGGGGCCACAAAGGCGAAGAGGAAGACACGGAGGAGGACATGACTAAGGACATGGACGACTCCTCAGCCGGTGCCAGCATGGAGGAGGGAAGTGTGTCAAAGAATGGTATGTGACTAGAATATGAATTCAAAGGGGACCTTGTTACGTTATTGTCATGTGTCCTGACAGGGAAAGTCCTGATGATATTCAGTTCTACGGAAGTCTCAGAAAATATTTTCCTGTCCCACCTGTGATGTCCCGCGGCCCCCTACGTCTATTTTTGTGTCCTCTACGTCTATTTTAGTGTCCTCTTTTGCCAACCAGAGTGCCGGTTAATGCCTCCATGCCCACGGTTGGGTTACACTTAACACACATTAAAAAAAAAACCTTCTCCTTCCCCCCACCCCCTCCCCCCCTTTTTTTTCGTACCAAGCAAATTCAAAGAAAGACAGTGAGAACACTCCAGTAAAAGGAGGGAATGTGGCCGATTTGGGTACGTATGAATATCTGAATTATCCATTAAGTTATGAATTCATGAAAGAATTGTGCAGTAGTGTATCTTAACTGAAATCTGTTTTTGCTTTTTCTAGATGACCTGGAGGACGACTCTGTGTTGTCCGGTGGAAAGGTGAGCTGATCGATGACGCTGACTTCCTGATGACTGTTTGCCTACCGACCAGTTACTCGCTTAACAATATGTCTTCTGAAAAGTTCAGGTTACACTGGATTTTAACGTGTCTTTTCAGGAAAAGGGCCAGTTTGACAATAAAAAACATGACTATATGGAGTATAAACCACAAATTGTTTACATAATGTAAACAAATCATGATATGGCTCAATACAATATGTTAAATAAAATGCATTATTGGTACTAAAAAAATGTTCTTGCAGTAAACTCCTGAAAGGAAAAAAGAACATTTGCGAGACTAAGCCATGATTAAAAAAAAAAAACTTGACACAAAATCTGATTCTGATTAATAATTGGTGTTCATTTGTCATTTGAGACATCTGCCTGAGAAGTCAAATACTTTCAATCCGAATTACTTTTTGGACATGTTCTATGATTTATGCCTATCGTGTTATTTTTTTTATTTTTGCCCCCAAATCTTTTGATGGTTCTTAGTTCCCTTTGTATTATGCAGACCATGTTCCCGCCTCTTTCTCAACTTTTTTTATTGGCATCACTTTGGGCCTCCCAACACTGTCTCTGCAGGACGATGAGGAGCAGGGCAAAGCTGAAGTGAACCGACTGATGGACTCTAGCGAGGACAACGTGACGGAACAGACTCACCACATCATCATCCCAAGCTACGGCGCCTGGTTTGACTACAACTGGTAAGTGAAGATACACCCTCACATTTTTATCGTGGTGATGTGATGATGAACTTGAGACCTTTGCCACAAAAATTGTGTCCTTTTGATTTTGTACAATAATTTGTAGTTGTATTTTATTGTAGTTTAAGGTTCGGTTGAGATGGAAATCCTCAAAGGCACCTTTTGAAACGGATTGTTGTTTAGAAACCAAGGAGCCAATTCACCCTTTTCATACATTGATCACAAAAGAACAGTTCTTTGACACCTTTTTAATCTGTTTTCCTCGTTCTGATAGCATCCATGAGATTGAAAGAAGAGCGCTGCCAGAATTCTTCAACGGGAAGAATAAGTCCAAAACTCCAGAAATGTGAGCACACACACACAGTTAGGAGGTTATATGAAACCACAAACATTTGCATGGGACTCTAATACGATGCGTTGCAGCTGACCCAAAGTGATGTTTCCTGTGACGCTCATCTCGTACTTACAAACAGATACCTGGCCTACCGCAACTTCATGATCGACACATATCGGCTAAACCCTCAGGAGTACCTCACCTCCACCTCGTGCCGCAGGAACCTGACCGGCGATGTCTGTGCCATCATGAGGTGAGCGTTCTTCAGAATTTTTGTTGTATTCCGTTTTTGATGGTGCAGGGGATCTTTTCCGGATGATCTGCATGCCACTGTTCCGAGAGAAGAAAGATAAAAGCACGTCAATCCTCCGGCAGGGTTCATGCGTTCTTGGAGCAGTGGGGTTTGGTGAACTACCAGGTGGACTCTGAGAGTCGTCCGTTACCCATGGGCCCCCCACCCACCCCCCACTTCACCGTGCTGGCTGACACGCCATCTGGCCTCATGCCTCTGAACCACAGACCCCCACCGGTAAGGCTCACTTAAGATACACAAGATGGAAAGCGAGTATGAACACGTATGAAAATCAGATTTGCTGTAATGTAGCATTCCTTTTGTTCTCTGGATGTTTGCATGAGCGGCTTCGTTTACAAAACATGCCCAAAAAAAACTCTGTAATGGAAATTAAGGAGAGTGTGCCGTGTTTTGTTTCTCTAGATTCCCCCCCAACAGCCAATGCCCAACTTCGCAGACAAAGTCAAAGACAAGTCCATCGACCTACAGAACTTCGGCCTTCGCGCCGACCTCTACAACAAGAAAAACCTCAAGGTCCGCACACGACGCAATTGACAACCCGTAATGTGTTTACACAACAAAAATGAATGAAAACCTCTTTCAACCTAAAATACTGCCAGTTCTTTCGTGTTGTCATTCTTAAAGCGATCATTTGGTTGTGGTTCCCTGCAGGGTAAGATGGTCAACTCCACAAGGGATTGGACTGAGCAAGAGACTCTTCTGCTGCTAGAGGTGAGGAAAGAAACCTGGTGTAAATATGTGTGACTGCTTGTAAACACTGATGGAAACAGTTCATGGAATTGTTGTCCATTCATTAAGCTCCATCATCTAACTGTCGGCATCATTGCTCTTTTTCTATTCTCTCCTAACCCTCGTCTCTTCTATTCCCTCTTCTTTCTTCCTTTTGTCAGCATTTCTTTGTGCTTTTTGATTCCATCATTTCCTTTCTTAATTTAACTTTTACTCTTGGTACCTTTTTTACATTTGATTTACCTCCCTTCTTAATCTTCTCTCATCTTTCGCCTTACGACCTTTAAATCTGTTGCCTTCATGATTTTGCATACCTTTTTTTTTTTTTTTTTTTTTTTGGAATCTCGCACTTCCAAGACATCGTGGCTGAATGTATATTCACTCCATTTGACTCTTCCAGGCTCTGGAGATGTTCAAAGACGACTGGAACAAAGTGTCTGAGCACATTGGTTCCCGCACCCAGGACGAGTGCATCTTGCACTTCCTGCGCCTTCCCATTGAGGACCCGTACATGGAAAGCACCGAGGCCTCCTTGGGCCCTCTGGCCTACCAGCCCATCCCCTTCAGCCAGTCTGGAAACCCCGTCATGAGCACAGTGGCCTTCCTGGCCTCTGTGGTTGACCCCAGAGTGGCGTCTGCTGCCGCTCGAGCAGCTCTAGGTGAGAACGGACACAACTGTGAAGACATGTCTTTTAAATCTGTGTGGTCTTGGATTTTGGATCATTACGGGATTAAGCTCTACTATGATTAAAGCACATTTTTATTATGAATACAGTAAATACAGATGAAATCACCAAACTAAATGTCACAGGGTGAAACTGGAACATGCAATCAATGCATTTATCAGAACAAATTATCTGGGTCTATGGCAAACAAGATTAAATGTTTCAGTTATGCACTGATGGAAACATTCATTCATTTAAAAACGCATTAAAAGAAATGTCTTCTGCGTGTCTGCAGAGGAGTTCTCTCGTGTGCGTGAGGAGGTGCCGGCTGAGTTGGTGGAGGCTCACGTGAAGAAGGTGCAGGAGGCGGCCCGGAGCACAGGCAAAGTGGACCCGGCGTTCGGCCTGGAGAGCAGCGGCATCGCTGGCACCGCCCCCGAAGAACCCGAAAAGACTGGTGAGTACAACTTCGGGAAGGGTGGACACAAATGACCACATGTAAAACTGTAGAACAGTTGGTTATGTAAAGAAAACCTGGTTGTGTTGCTTGCGAACTTGAGTGGAATTTTATTTTCAGGTGATTTGTTATTTAGTGTATTGCCACGTGAGATAGGAATCTTATGTAATGTATTACAAGTGTAGCAGGGTTTTTTTTCTTCATCTTTAAGGCCAACAGTGCATGCACTACCTTCATACGGTTTAAGTTTTACTACATCTAAAAACAGGAAATCATTCACCTCGTCATCACCATTCATCCTAGAATCGGACATTTCCCCACCCCTACTAACCACTGGAGGGCAGCAGATTATAGGATTTGTAAAATGTGATCTCTAGAGCAGAGAGAGGTGTGTCTGGTGTGTACGGGGGAACATCCTTGCCTGTCCTCCTCCATCTTTGAATATAAATGATGGTCTGTCTTTGCATGCATATTTAGCAGATGACATTTGAATACAATGCACATGTCAGCTTTTACCAGCAGGGGGTGACCGATACAGAAGTGTGTGTGGATTAAAACATCGGTGGCAGATGGGGAGGGGGAGGGGAAAACTGGGTCATCTCCCTCTAACGTGTGCTTATCTGTTTATTTTATCCAACGCTTTCTTCATTTCTTCTTTCACTTCCTTCTCTCCTCACTCACTCACCTGGATTAATGCCCTCTGAGCTTCAGTTGCAATCAATAAGCTTGAATGTGTTCAGTGCCTCACTTGGCCTGAAGCCGACCAACACACACACAATCAATATTCAAACCCTTAACACACGCTGAAGTGCATCCGTGACACAGTTTAACACTCAACCGTACACATGTATTCATCCGGTCACGTGTGTGTGTGTGTGTGTGCTCAGTTTGTCCGGTGGCCCTTCAGATGCCTTTGACCTGTAATTCATGTCATGAATTTCTTCCCTACTCTAGTTTTTGGATGGCGTTATCCTCAGAGTCTTTTAAATTCTTTCCACCCGGATGATACATCTGTGCTTCCTCTTACACTTGTATCCGGAGCGTTGACTCTGTTGGATTTGCTCCGTAGCTCCTTTCAGTGTGAATGTGCATGAAGGCCATTTCACCTGCTTTCCCGTCCATGTTGTTGGTTTTTGCCAATATGAGCAAGTCATCGGAGAAATAAACCGCTGTGATGAAACTGTAGGCTGCACGCAACAATGTGAAGCATCTGAATTGGTCTTAGTTTGACACGATGCTAATGCTCGTCTCCACTGTGGTTTGCAGAAGCCCCAGAGCCAGAGAAGATGGACACGGACACAGACTCCCAGCAGGCAGACAAGGTACAACAAGAATTTGTACTTTTCATGTATCCTACATGTTGATAATCTGTGGCTTCAGACATTCTGGTGAATGGTATAACAGAAACCTGCTGGATAAAGCAGGCAGTAATTAGTATTTTTCTTATAGTCGGTACATCTTGCATGAATCAATGACACTAAGTTTCATGTCTGAAAAACGGGTTCCCCGAAAGTAAATCCTATTCCTCTTATCAAGCTCGCAGCAGTGAATCTCGCATGCTCTTTTTAGCTGAGTCTTAGAATCTGACTCGACACTAGGGTCTTTTTTTCCCCGTGGCGCTGACACGGCCCACTTAACGTTGTGCGTCTGCCCTCGACTTTCAGGCTGAGCTGAAGGACGAGGCGGAGAAGCCCAGCGAGTCCGCAGAGAAGAGCGACAAGACGGAGGCTGCGGATAAGGTGAAGAAGGAGGGGTCCGAGACGTCGGAGCGCGAAGATGAGAGCGAGGATGGAGCGGAGCCGAAGGCGGCTCCAGCAGGTAACACGTGACTCGATGGAATAACACTGAGGAGTTCTGATTTCAGCAAGCGGTTAGCTCCGAAACCCGCCATCAAACCAAATCTCCTCAGAGGAGAGGACGAAGCATCAATTTGTTAAAACCATGTGGCCATATCAAATCAAGCAAACGATCCACCACCATGTGACATAAAACCCAGGCAGGGAATTGTTCTTGGGAATTACTTAAACTGTTATCAAACTAAGGACCCACTGAATGATTGTCAGCGGTTCAGCTCTTGTTGTTATGTGTAACTCAAGCGGTCAACCACTATTTACTGAACATGTATAATATTGCAAACTTCACACGTGTAGAATCTCTTTTCAACATATTTGCACTCTCAAAAACGTCTGCGAGATTTCAGGAGGACTTTTTGTCTTTGGTGCCTAATGAGTTGAATTTCTGTCTCCGTCCCTGTCAGACAAAGACAAGGATGGGGAGAGGGAGACGTCGTCCCCGGACCAGGAGAAGGAGAAAGAGGAGAAGGCGGACGAAGGTGAGGAAAAGAGGAAGAAACTAGAGCACGACATCGGAGAGGGCAACATCGCCACGGCCGCCGCCGCCGCCTTGGCGTCGGCCGCCACTAAAGCCAAGGTGAGACACGTCGGAAGCATCAATTAACATTTTTCAGGTTCTTTTTGTCAGGAAACCTCATTCTCCTTTTTTGCCTATTGCACGGCTGAACACATGTAGAATAGTAAATACGCTCTTGACTGTGTGGGAAACGTGTAAAGAAGGAAAAAAGTGACGCTTGTGACCGGAATAAATTCAATGCAATTCTTCCCAGTAGAACTCGATGAGCTAAAAGTCGGCCCGGTATTGGCCATCGATCCGATATTTAATCTTCTCTAACTTGATCCTCTCAGCACTTGGCGGCCGTGGAGGAGAGGAAGATCAAGTCTCTGGTGGCTCTGCTGGTGGAGACCCAGATGAAGAAGCTGGAGATCAAACTGAGGCACTTCGAGGAGCTGGAGACCATCATGGACCGAGAGAAAGAGGCCGTAAGTCAGATCAGCTTTTGATTCTTATCGTGTGTGTGTGTGTTATGTGTCTCCTGGCTCCCTGGAGACGCCGGTGAGCGTGTAAAACATGGTGGAGGCATTGGGAGCGGAGCCCAGTTTCACAGCTGTAAATAGTGCATGGAAAGAACTGGTTTACAGAAGCTTTCCAAAGGCTCAAGAGAAACCAAACCTCCTGCCGCCATGGGCTGTAAAGCACCGAGCCTCCTAAGAAAAAACAAAGATCCACACAGAGCTGCAAAGAAGATTTGAAGCGAGTCTTGAGGATCCGCGGGTCACAAACCAAATGTCGTTCTCAGGCTCAGTCCTAACGGGCCCTTTGTCTCTTTTCCTGTAGTTGGAGCTGCAGCGGCAGCAGCTGCTCACCGAGCGCCAGGCCTTCCACATGGAGCAGCTCAAATACGCCGAGATGAAGGCGAGGCAGCAGATGGAGCAGCAAGCCGCCGCCGCTGCTGCCGCGGCAGCCGCCCAGGCTCAAGGGCACGGGCAGGCTCCTGGATCCGGGCCTCCTCCGTCAGGCATGCACCCCGGAGGGCCCCCGCCCCACCACGGTGGGCCGCCTCCCGGTGCCGCCATGCACCCCGGCTACCCGCCGATGGGTCACCACCCCATGGGGCCCCACCACCCAGGACAGACAGGTGAGAGGCGTTCTGACACTATTAGTTTTAGAAATAGAAAAAAGAAGAATAAAACTGAGAGGAACTTTCCATGGTAACTTGATGAGTGGCGAACTAAAACCCTCACGTGTATGTTTTTATTATATAAAACTAATTTTTACATTTTACACAGGACCAATGGGGCCAGGCCAGCCAATGCCAGGACGCATGATGTCCGGCCCGCCTTCTGGCGGCCCCCCTCCAGGAGGCATGGCTCCCATGATGCCCCCCCGCCATCCTGGAGCTCCCAACGGCATGTGTGAGTATGCATCTCTTTCTGCCTCACGTTAGGTTGGTTTGAAGGGTGTTTTTATGTGTAAAGTCTAATCGGTGTCAGATTTAAAGGGGTTGTTATTGGGATGACGTGTGTTTATTATCCTTGAAGTTGGAAAACCTCCAATCAACGTAAAGATATTCTCATCACTTTTGTGTTGTTACATTGGACCGTTTAAAGCTATTTTTCTTTTTTGTCGATTGTTGATTTGTACGTTATAAACTTTAGGTAACTTTCCACAGCATCTATTAGAGATAAAATGAGACTTAAAAAATCGTATTATTCATCTAATGAAAGCCATTTCGGTCGGTACTAGTTCATACGAGGGATTCTGATAACTCACCCTCAGAATTTCAGGTAAGATGAATAGCACTTAATTAAACCCCAACCCACCTTTTTAAGTGTTGTTACATACAAACAAACCATTTAGGAATCTCAACGTCATGAAGCAAATGTTTTCTCTTTCCAGACCCGGGCCCACCGGGTGCTCAGGCTGAAGCGGTACCTCCACTTCCTGTGGGACCTCCAGCGCCGGCAAGTGGACGAGTGGCTGACAACTAAGACACACACACACACACACACACACAAAACTAACTCTATCTCTGGACCCCTTTTTTGATGACCTTTGCCACTGGCTCAACATGTTTCCCACGATACTCAAAACTACAGTAAATTTTATCATCAGACACATTCACACACTCAGGGTTCTGTGGCAATGGTAACTCAATTTTACACACACACACACACACACACACACACACACACACACACACACACACCAAGACCTCCTCTCAGGGCACAGCGGCAAGGGTCGTCCAGTAACGAACACTGTTTTCTGCTCTGTCGGGCCGGATGGAGGCTGGAGAGAAGGACTTGATGTACAAAAGGGGAGAGAACAAATATTTAAAAAACGGTCTTTCTCACCTTTCTTTCTCTTTCCGATGCTGTTTTTAAATGACACTGTACAACCCCCCCCTCCCCCCCACCCCCCCGTCTGTCCCTCCTCCCCTTCTCCTCTCTTCCTTTGACACAAAAACACACACCTCCTTTTTCTGCAAGCCAAACACTACGAGGAGCTAGTGAGATCAGACATGCGTGTGTGTCTGTGCTGAGCAACCTGAGCTTTAACACACACACAGAAGATGGGATTATAGTGTGCACGCACACTATACACTTGTCCTGGCTTGTGTCTAGTAGGGTATCTACCTCTCGCTCCTCTGATACACTGTAGTTGTGTGTGTGTGTGTGTGTTCATGCCAGGCGGCATTCACAAAGGTTCACTTTGTGCATCTTGTATAATTGCACATTTGTGATTTTCTTGTATGTTTTGCGGTATTAAATAATTGGAGGAATCAATTCTTGGTTGATTTAGTTTGTTTGACTAAGTAAAATTACTCTTACAAACGGTTCCCCTTCTGCCACGCAACAACCAAAGCAATGTAACGGACATCGAAGATGCGCACACACACACACACACACACACACACACACACACAACCTCCTGCTGACCTTCACACAGCTGTTAGAGAGTACGATGCTGCCTCAACTGAAACATCAGAACGCAATTTTCCTCAGAGTGTTTGGCTTCTTTCTTGTGTTTTTAGGTGTTGATGATAATGTAGCCCCCCCTCACACACCCCTTTTCTTTCTTTTCTATTTTGACTGAAAAACAATTAATAATAATAATGGGAAAGTAAATCTGCCCTGTTTCTCTTCAAAGAAAAATGTAATTGTTTGTCATTGAGATGCAACCAGCAGATATTTGGTATTCTGCTGTATCTCACTGTTAAGGTGCTCTGAAGAAATGGTCATCTGAACTCTCCCATCTATTGACTCATTAGACCACCATCTTTCTTCAGCCAGACAATGAGCCCCCCCCCCCCTCCCCTCTTCCCACATGCTCTCTGCTACCTCTTCCTCATTCATCCGCTAGCTACCTCTTTTAGAAATCTGTCTCTTGCTATGTGCTACCTCTGCCCCCCTCTTGATACCTCCTGCCCCCCTTTTTTTAGCTTTTATTCCCCTCCCCGCCCCCCTCCGGCCACGTGACTGCCGCATTACTGTTGCCCTCTCTCTCGCACACAAACACGCACACACAAAAGTAATCATTCACTCTCATTCACCGCGACGTCCTTTCCCATTCAACACCCCCCCCCCGCCCCATCCCCCCGCCCGCCCTCTCACGTATATTATCTTTAATCGATACTTCTTTGTGTTAATGGTAATGTATTTTTTAAGAAGTTTTGTGTAGCTGAAAGTTCTGTTCTTTGGAAGTTTGTAGCATTGTTTTTTTGTTTCTTTTGTATGGGGTCTGTTGGTACTTGGACCTACACACTGTCGAATAAACTGTTTTGTACGAGGTTGGTGTCCTGATTTCTTTTATTTACAGCTATTCCTTAAGACATGATCTTTTCCTGAACCGGTTTTGAACCCATAACCTCGGGTTTAATACAACAGAGCGGCAGATGTACAACCTTTTTCATTGTCTGTGTTGCTTTGATTGTGGTTTCCATAATTTAGGACACACCCATAATGCCACGTGTACCTGCAGTACCATATGCTAAATAATCCATCTCAAAAAAACTATTTTGAGCCTAAATCCCAAAAGGAAAGATTGTTACGCCATGTCTTCACTCAAAAGACGAGAAAGTGTTGAATTAAAGTTTAAAACTGCATCACCTGCCTTCGTAAGCAGCCACCCGCTCATGCAGCCGCGGCGCCTTGAAGGAGCTCTTAGCCGTCCGTTCCAGGCTGCGCTGCATCCAGTCAAACGTGTCGCCGCAGCTGCATCCAGCAGACGGGTGATGGATTTGTGATTCTGAAGATGAAGGTCGTCACTGCATTTCCCAGGTGGTGGTGTCGCTCGCTCTGGCAGGCGAACCCGGATTATCCGCGAGTCCCTCTTTGGCCTCTGTGTGGGGATTAGGAGCGATGCCGCAAAGCACATCTGCGCGCGGTGCGTCCGCAGTTGAGGCTTAAGCTGGTTGAGACGTCATCAAGCTATTGTGTTTTTATTGTTTACAGTAATCGATTCGTATGCAACCAATCCAAAACTATAATTCCTATTAAAACAAGGTAGAGCCATCTATCTGACCAGCTGTTTGACGAATGACATAACATTGTTTGGACTAAGCCTCCTTATGAAGTGATCTGGTTGTAGTAGCAGAACCGAACAGTAAAATGTGAACAATCGGAGGTTAGAGGTTCTGTATTTCTCTAATCTGCAATCAGGCGCTTTAGTGTAAACCATGGACCCATGTGAGATGGAGAGAAACCTGCTATATGAAACCTAATCCCTAATCTGGCTGCTAGGGGAGAGGTGGGGGGGACTTCTCCCCTCGGCAGCTTGACCATGCGGATGTTATGGAGAGGGACGAGGGCCAGAGGGTAATTTTTTTTTTATTCTTCTAGATGTAGTATTTATGTTGGCGGCGCCGCTGTTCGAATGATGCAGAGCTACAGTATAATACCTGTCGCCAGTGGAAACAAACCCTTCCTCTGCGTAGCCTTTTTCACCGCATAGTCACACTTTAAGAGAGAAGCACCGGAGGAAAACTCACCAAATTATACAAGGTCACATTTAGCATGTCGACAGTTTAATGTAATGTTGTCGCATGGCTTTCATCTGAATATGTTAGATGTCCTCCTCTCTGCACTTTCAGCAGACTTTGGGGTCATTTTTTAGAGCCTAACCTTAATAACTGACGAGCTACTCTTTCAGGGGAGTTTGCCACAGATTTATTTTTACTCATAAATCTCTTGAACCTCCGAGCTGCTGCTTTCTTCGACGGGGTTTCCTGCTCAGAAAGGGAACTGAGTGACTGACGTACAGCCCGCCGAAGAGACTCCATAGACGGACCCATTTGCATTTCTGCTGACTCCTTCTGGGATCATCTGCCAGCGAGAGAGGAAGAAAGGGTCGAGTGTTTTCACACAAGGTTGTTTTTCACTTGACACATGGGCTCAAACCAGTGACCTTTATGGTTACAAGACATTCTCCAGACTGCTGACCTCGCACGGCTCTATATTTCATATTCTTTGAGGTTTTGCCATCCTCCTTTCCTCTCATATTCGAACAATGTGATGCGAGTCCGACGGCGTGTCCAGGTTTGCTCAGTAAGGAAAACGATAGGATGAAGACGCACTGTAGGCCCGACACGAGACTTTGCATTTTTCACACTAGGTGAACCTTATCTGAACTCGATTTCTGTTTTTTGCTTATTCCTCTTTCCTATTTTTGTTTTCGGTAACCGGTTAAATTCTTAATTTCCCTCCTCTCCCTCAGCTCATTCCCTCACCTTTCTCAGGTTGGCCTCCTCCTCGTCCCCTGCTGGTGCTGTGCGTAAATAAATGAAGATATAGATAGCCATTTTTTTATATAGTTGGGACCAGCCGTACAATTCACCGCCTCCACACACCTCTTCAACGGAGGGGGGCATGAATAAAAAGCCGGTTGTGACGATAACACTATGAGTGTGTGTGTGTGTGTGCGTGTGTGTGTAACACAGCCCTTCCCCAGAATGTTTCATAATTAACATGGCCGCTCCCTCGGGCCTCCCACATCTGCACTGAATCTGCCACTACCGATGAGCTTTACACTTTCAACTGTGCCGCTCGCTGTGTCTTTTCGGCAGCAACGTGGCTCGCCAAGGCGAGGCCGAATTTATTTGTATATCGCATTTCAACAACAGGCTTGAATTGTATAAATTGAACAGCAGGGTGCGACTCCTCTGGTTCTCCTTCTATCTCTCTCTCTCTCTCTCTCTCTCTCTCTCTCTCTCTCTCGATGTATTAGCTCGATTATAAAGATGAGTTTCAATCCATAGAGTGAATATTGGACATTTATCAGGTGAACACGAACCTTTTCTCCAAAAAGAAGTTATTTTTATATGTGTAATTAATAAGCACTAACAAATGTTAACGTTGGCATTATCTTTGTACTTATATAATGCAATTCTAAATCATTTAAAAATAGATTAGATGTAAAAAAATGTTTGGGTTTCAAACTCAAAAGAAAAGAGAATATCTTCCTGAAACTAAGAATAATTGTCCCCAAAACTAGAACGGAGGAAAGCCAAATGAAGCAGAACAGATTAACTGAAATGTCTCAAAATGGCCATTTTGTCAGACAAACAGTCATTTTCACATCCATAGGAAGCGGCATTTACTCAAATAAGATGGCTAAAAGAAAAAAGATAACATACACTAGAAGAAAACATCGTGCTTGTTTTTACTCTCGTGCAAAGTCAGTCTGCAAATAGTCAGCTGTTAAAAGAAATAAAAATAAAAACATATTTAAGGGCTAAAAATGTAGTTCCAAACTCCGGCGATAATAAAGGCATTGTTTCACATGTAACATGCTTTTTATTTCAGTGATTTCTTCCTCCTTGTGTGTGTGTGTGTGTGTGTGTGTGTGTTTGTCCCTGATCCGGCTGCAGCTAAAACGCCGCGGGGTCCCTGCCCTTTTTTTGTCGAAGGAGCCTGTTGCTATAGCGATGGCTCCATAGTTACAGTCTGACAGGCCCGCGGCAACCAGCCTCGTGTCTGGCAGGTCTCTGCGCGCGGCCGCTGCCTCGGTCGATGCTTTGAAATCACGACCCTCCAGGAAGCAACAAGCCTTCAGGCACACACAAAACTAGGACACAGTCGTGTATTCAGACTGACGGACGTTTTACCTGATCTCACACTCACCATGAAAAACACGCGTTCTCGTCGCGAAAAACGCGAAAAACGCGTTCTCGTCTTTCGGACTTGTGTGTGTTAGAAATGAGAAATTAAACTATTACATTCAAACACCGTTGGAGACATTTGGAAAATATGCTGTAAAATGCTACATTACATCACATTGTCATGTAGCTGACGCTTTTATCCAAAGCGACTTAAGTCAATAAGTGCATTTCAACACAGTTGCTGTGGGCTTCTTTAGTGTTTATTTTTAGTAATTGTATTAACGTAGCGTAAATTCATTTCTCGTCCATTGAAGGATGGGATCTGAACTGAATAGGTTGAATGTGACTACATTGGTAATGACGTCAGACCGTCTCCTGCTTCAGTAGGTTCTTTGCCAGCAATCTCAAGGGGTTTATTTTGAAATCTAAATGTATTATCCTCAGGCAGTGTCATACTGTAAATATTAATTCTACAGTGCTGTAGTACATTTTACAGTGGACATTGCCGTATTGGAGCCCTAATAAAACTATAACGCTATAAAACTATAAATTTATGTAGCTCTGAGTTTCAGCAGGTACACGGTAGAATTAAAGGTGAATGCTGAAGCCACCAGTTTTTTTAATTGTAATTTAACGGTAAAATGTCTCTAAAATGGAGCACACCTGTTTAGGCAGCTGACTGTGTGAAATACTGTTTTAATGTGTTGTGTGCATGCATATTTTCATACATGACATTTCCACGTGTGCATGTGTGCGTGTGTGTGTGTTAATGTGCAGTAAGTGTGTTGGCGCGGCATGAAAAATGGAGAAGGCTAAAGTAGGCCAGCGGTTCACAGCGGCACATGAGCTTGAAGGAGGCATCTCGCTTCCCTCCCACTTTGTCCTCCTCTCCTCTCCTCTCCTCTTGTCTCCTTTCCTCCCCTGTTTTCTCCCCCGCTCATCCCTCGAGCCATTATTTCTTCCCTGACTCTTTTGGAGATTGACGAGCAAAAACAAGACGGTACGCTTTGAATCATCATAAACTCCCTCACATTTTGCAACCATCGATATATCTGCTCTCATTTATTCTCCGCTCTGGGACTAAATTAAACATCTGAGCGACGGCGGGCGGGACGACAATCACGATGACGAATCGGAACCAACGTTTATCTGTTGTCATCCTGGAGGATTGATTTGCACATTCTCTTGATCGTACTTGCATGGATTGTATCCAGTGACTCAGGACTGAGAATGTCTTGCAGATTGTGAAGCTCTTCAAGGGCAAATTTGTGATTTGGTGTATGAACTGTATCAAGAATGGCCAAACACGTTTGCTTGCGGGTCATAAACAAGGAGAACGTAGGGAGTCATGGGGCAGCTTTTTATTTAAAAGATTTTACTGCGAGAAAATCAGAGTTTCTAAAGCATGAAAGAGAAGAATTTTGCCCGGATAAGTTACACTTTTGATGACTGATATATGACTGACACCTACACGAGTAACTTTCCACAAACAGTTCCCCACAAACATTCTCATAATTACTTGAAATTCTAACCCTGCAGACAAAGGTTGACAGTGTGGTTGAGGCTGTATGCATTTAGCACCGAGGTGGGTACAAACTGTTTATTTCTGCTCTGGTTAGCAAACACAGCAGGCCGACGCTTCTCAGCTGAAGAAAAGACAATTAAAAAAAAGAGCAGCGGTGAAAGAATATTAATAGAAAGCAGGAACCGTTTAAAAAATGGAGATGCAAAAGAAGAAGTTATGCTAAATAAATAAAGGGTCTAATGTATATGTAGATACTCAGAGAACGTAAAGCACAGGCTCACGTAATCGAACGTATGAGCCGACGCAGGCTCTCACGAGGAGGAGAGTCTTTCTCCGCCGATCCGTAGCAGAAGAGTGGTTACAAAAACTCGGCCAAGGAGGAAAAAGTATTTTCACATTTCCACACGAGTAGAAAACGACAAACAAGCTCCAAGGCCAGATTCTGTTCTTCTTACCGCAATTAGACCCGATAGTGTGCATGTAAACATACATACAGTCTGCTGCTGCACACTTCAGCACTGACTGCAGTTGTTTTGAAGGGTGAATGCTTGAATAACTTTGAATTGAATTTGATCCAGGCAGAGGTCACTTCTTTTCTGCTGATTTAAGAGGTTTCTAGTTAATATATCTTGTGCAGGCGTTAACACCAATTTAAAAACTATGTTTCCGCTCCTTCATTGTTTCTTTCCATTTTTGTTGTGATTGGCTGGAAAAGCTCTTATTCCCTTACTTAAAATAACAATTAAAAAAAAGTAATTATTTTAATAAGTAATGGGACCAAGACGTTGCTTTTTCTGGACTATTTTCTGGAAATTAAAGGAGAAGCTGTTCTTTGCTGCATACTTTTCTTTTCCCTTAATAAACTTGACATTTTCTAATCTCCAAACCAGCTTTTACGACATATTCGTAAAGTGGAAGGTGAGAAATAAGACTTGTCCTTATGAAAGGGGTCCATGTCTTTGAATCTGATGCAAATGCCTGGAAGTTAAAGTGGGGGGGAAGGCGGGGCTTTATGTTTTGTAAACCAAATATAGGGATTATATTGCCCCTAATCCATGTGTTGACGAGCACTGTACCCTATTTAACATCAGCAGAGCGCTCTGGACGGTCACAACAACAGCACGTGACCCTCAATCGGACGTGATCGCTGTACTATTAATTAAATACTGCAACATGGCCCCACGGCCAGGCGTGTGTGTGTGTGTGCGTGTGTACAGGGAGCTTTTATTGTGAAAAGTAAGAGCGTCTGCACCACCTTTGATGAAGTTGAATGGAGTGATGAAGTCAGTTGTCTCGCGTCAGACTCTTTAACCGTTTACGAATGGCCGTTCCACACGCCGTGATTCGTTGATGCGAAACCTCAGGAATGAAGACTGAGGACGACAGTGGGACAAAATGACAAAACTGTTCTTCTTTATTAGATTCGGGGGTATCAGGGAAATGCGCCCTGTGAGTTCATAACAGATGGCTGCTCCGATTGTTATCACACCACAGAGAAAAAGATCACAACCAACAATCGTTAAGCGAAACCAGATAAAAACAGGAATGAGCAGGAAGGTCATCGTTTTGAATATACACATCATATTTCGTCATCAAACACATTCCTTCTATTCCACTAAACATTTGTGATTTGATTTTGATGGCATTGCTATTGCTTTCACATGCACATGTACACATCAACAACCATGTACACACACACACACACACAAAACATCTCCTGTTGCCCAGCCCTTCTCTCTTTATGCTTTTGTGTGTGCGCGTGTGTGTGTGTGTGTGTGTGTGTGGAGGAATGCCCGACCCCCACCACTATTACCCCTGGGGCCCTCGGGCATTCATCCCTGTGTGCATCCCCCAATTTACCCCCCCCCCCCTCCCACCCCCCATTTCACCCAGACACCCCACATCCCTCCTCCTCCTCCTGCCCTCTTTTGTTTGCCTGCTTGTGTCCCACCGTTATGCAAAGCTTGTTGTTTTGACGGCATCAAACAAAACTTTTTTATTACATCATCTAAAACTGCTGAAACACACACACACACGCACACACGCACACGCACACACACACACAGAAGGTTAATCTCCTATGAAAATAAACTGATTGAATAGCAAATGTCTCAAACTTTTGAGAAGATAAAAGTTGTAAGAAGAGGCGAAGTAACGTTTCCAGGGAGGAAGAGGAAGGAACATTTGGGGGAGTGTAAAAAGGGGAAAGAAGATTGATGGAGGAGGGAAGTAAAGGAGGACGAATAGAAAGGAAAATATATTTTGTCAATGTCTATAGGAGGGAGGACAAAGTTTTCTTAGATAAAACCAGGTATTAAAAAGTCCTGTAAGATTAAAGAACAAGAGGAGGAAATGAAGATGAAAATAGTGTCAGAAAGAGAAACAACTAAGGAAAAGTAGGATGCAGTGAGAAGATGGAACATCGCGGGAAAGGTGCACGCAATTTCTGGAAGAAAAAAAAAGGTAGAAGCTTAAAAACTCTTCTGTTATATGAAAATAAAAGCAGAAAACAGGATGTGAAAACATCTGGAAAAGAGGGAGACGGTGCTGAAAAGGATGCAGGAGAGGTTTAGAGTTTTGGGACGGAGAGACAGGGACAGCCACTTTATCAGGAATCATTTGGGGAAAGGAAAGAAAGGATGGAAGCTTGACGGAAGAGGGAAGTTTAATGTTTAAATAGTCATGAGTTAGAAAAGGTCAAGAGGAAGATGAGAAGAAAATGTCCGCCGATGGAGCCATAAAAGACTAACACAAAGAACAAAGTTTTTAGGAAAGGGAAGGATGGAGGGAGGAGGAGGGAAAAGCGGGGAGGAGGGATAATGGGGTGTATAGGGGGGGTCACCAACAACAACCCTCTTACCCGCCCCCCCCCCCACCCCCCCTCCCGAGAAGATGAGAAGGCTTCCGCGCGCGCTGCACTCCGTCGCGCGTTCTGTTTCCCTCTGAAGTGGCCGAAGCACCGAGTCCGACCGAGCCCGACGAAGCCGAGCCGAACCCACTCCCACCCCCACCCCCACCGCACCCTCGCCTCGCCTCGCCGTCCTGTGGCAATGGAGACGTAGTCGAACATCAGTGCGCTTAAGCGAGCCGAGTGCGTGAAACAGCGACGGCGCGCGCGGGACACAGCGGAGAGCGAGCGGCAATGGAGGAGCAGCGCGGCGCGGCTGGAGTCTAGAGTCTAGACTGCGAACTCAACACACCGCCGGATTACTTCTTTCACACCGGTTTATTTTTTTTTAGAACTCTTAATAACACCGTTAGGACAGGAATCCCCCGGCGCCTGTCTTTTCTTTCCACATCACACTGTTGCTGTATCGTTGCGCGGCGAGGATGCAGGGGAAGGAGGCGAGCTTTTGCACAGGATGCTGGAGACTAACGCTGCTGTCGTGCGTCCTGGCGCTGCACCTGGTCCCGCTGCCGGTCCACGGTAAGAAACAAAACAACACAAAAAAAAATACAACAACCCCAAAACCAAAACCCGCCGCTTTTATTTGGTTGATTTCTTGTTGGTCGCTGCAGCAGCACATCCTCTCTGTGGATACCTAAAAAAAAAAAAAACAACCCACATCCACAGTCCGAACGGAGTGGGTTAGAAGGCATCTCATGTTCGACTGGTATCGGTTAGTTGTTCTGTGACATTATTCTGCACATTCCATTCAACAACCAATGTAAACTGAATTAAAACAGACTAAGGAGAATTAGCTCTCAAGAATGGGAATACTACACATTTTTTAAAGCAAACATTGGATAAATATCTATAAGAATCTTCTATAAATGCATAAGGGACACCCTAACCCTGTATATAGCTACATCTATAATTTTATAGATGTTACTGAAGACAAAAATCAAAACGAGGTCAGAATAACCAGACTGAGCCCCCGACACCGGGAGGTAACAATGAGGTCAACATGAACCCACTGGACCCCATAAGCACACACTGTAGAACACAATATCAGGACAATAGATGAAATATCACACGAAATGAGGAAGAATGTCATCACAATATCGATCACATGAACCTTCAACGAATGCTTTTTTTACAGACAGTCTAAGTAATTGTACAGCATGGGGCGGTGGGTGGGGAGGGGAGGAGGGATGGAGGGTGTGTGGGGGGGTTTGAAAAAACAGCATTCAGCTCACTGCACTAACCAGACGGGATAAGAGATTACAGGGACATTTTAAGAACAGATCAGATGTCTAAATAAGCACAAGGTTTTGTCGTCTGCATTTGAAGCCACTGCAGAAGAAATCACAGGGATGTGTGACGGCGTCCAGACCGACGCAGTGAAGCAGACCCCCGGAGGCGTTCCGGCACCACAGCCACACAAAGGCGAGGATTAGGGCCGGGGGAGTACATGAATAATTCATGAAGGGGACCTGGACGGACATTCTGATACACAGAGAGGGGAGGACAGAGAGAGAGAGAGACAGAGAGAGAGAGAGAGAGAGAGAGAGAGAGAGAGAGAGAGAGAGAACGTAAAACAAAGACACGTATAGGCTCTCGTCCTCCGGTTCGCCATCCCTTTGTCTAAGATTCATTGCGCACAGCGGCCCACTTTACTGTCAGATTATTAATGCAGGAACGTGCATGGGATGAAATCAGTCTGGCGTTATAATCCGGTATAATCTGTCCGACTCTTTTCATGACTGCAGTTCATGCAGTGTGATTTTGAATTCAAGTGACCCCCCCCCCCCCCTCGAAAGAAAAAAAAGATATTTGCATTATTTGGGTTTAATCTGGCGCTTCCATCAGTGGAACAGCCAAGAGAAACGTTCCCATGTCAGGTGTAAACGAGTCAAATACAGAAGGATGTGGAACAATGATCAGTGTGCCTCCTTTCTATTTTCCTTTCCTAATTTTTTTCTTTTCTTATTCGGTTATAAGCTAACGTCGATCACAGGATGAATACATGCACATTTGGTTAGATTTGTTGCCTGTTTGTAGGCTAAATCTCTAATTTCAAGTCTTATTCAGCTCATTTTGTAACTATTAGTCAATTTAGAGGGAAATCGACCTAAAGCCGGGGGTGCTTTAGGGCGGGAGTCCTGTGATTGACAGGTCCCTCCACGGCGTCTCCACCTCACCCCTCCGCATTCCAAACACGGTAACTTCCATTTGTTGGTTTGGGACAAAAAACAACATGGCGATGGTACGTAATCCAAGATGGGGCCGAACTGCAACAAACCAATCGATGACATTGCGACGACCACGTGTACTTCCTAGTGAGTGTGTGTGGCTTGAGGTTGTTTGGGGGTACGCGGGTTCTCCGCCCTCCTCCATTCACAAAAATGAGGCCTCTCTTCAGCAGGAACTCTACGCAGCCCGTAGGCGTTTCTCTATTGATTTGGTTTTACACAAATGCAACACGTTTAGGAACTTTTCCATCTGAAATACCGAGGCGAGGCGCCGTCAATGCAACCTTTAAGGATGGCTTTTGCCCGAAAAGTTTCCATCAGTCATTTTACCTTAAACGTCTGTATAAACCTCCAAAGAAATCCCTTCAGGACCCGATGGAGGTACAAGCTCACAGACGTTAGCATTATTAGATCAATGCGATTACCGAAGAAATATGGATAAATCTTCTTCATCTTTGATTGAGATTGATACAGGAAATCAGAAAAATAAATATATCTGCCATTATCGACACATCTGCTCGCCTTGAGCACTGATAGCACTTTATAACTCAAGAATATCTGTGTCCTTTTTTCGTCTGCTGCAGCTGGAAGGTTGTGTTTCTGACAGCTCAGGTGGATATTTAACAAAAAAGAGGTTGGCAGATCTGGTGCAGACGCCTTTAAGCAACCCAGGGCTAATCCTTCCCCCCCCCCTTTAGTTACACACACACACACACAGAGTTGTTCTGGATTCACCGGTGAAGCGCGGCTGTGGCAGCTCGCCCCGCATGTTGCTCAGACGGCCCGAGGCCAACCGACCCCCGTCAGTCATTCCCCGTCGGCTTCATTCCTCCGGTGGCCATTTGCAATTCTCCTCCCTCCGCGTGGTTAACACAGATGATTATACCCCCCACCCTCCCACTGTCCCCGACTTCACTCCCAACCCCCCCGTGCAGGGCTGAGCTGGATGATAAGTGACGACGGACTCCGAACGGTTCCTGCACTCACACGGGTGAATCTTCTTTGACGCCCTTCTCCTCTCCCTTCATCTCCCTCCTCCTCTTCCTCTGGCCTGCTGACACATATTGCCTGCTGACACATTATCTGTGATGTGCAGCGGGTCCATCTTCTAGCCAGAGTCCCCCCCGACCCCCCGCCCCCTCCGCGACTCCGCCGCCAACCCAAATCCAGACGTTTGAGGACGCGCACACAGCAGTGTGCTGAAGTCAACAGCAAACCAGCAGTAGCGATTAATGCCGTCTGCAGCTCTGCTTATGGGTGAACAATGGCTTCCGAGTCTCTACCCTGCGTCTTCCCTGTTGTCATGGAAACCGCACAGCATCCACTGACGCCGGCTCAGCTGGCAGAACAGTGTCTCCGGATCGCCGCCATATTGGTCTTTCCCGGGCCGAAAATGTCGGTTGGATTGGCCAAGTTTAGTGGCTCTACGCCTACGTGTGTGTGTGTGTGTGTGTGTGTGTGTGTGTATGTGTGTGTGTTAACACCTGCTGACAATGTGTGTAGTCCATCATTACCAGCTTTAAATTGTAGATGATTCTTGTTGGTAGTGGTGTGTTCATCACATCTTCATAATGATTTCTTTGCAGATGAACTTACTTCACTGTCGGCAGTGCAAATACTGTTTTATATCTGGATTAAGATCCAGGAAGGGCAGATGTAGCGCAGCAACGAAACAGGATTATGTGTCACTATGGTTGTTAGACCCACCTCTTATTTGAAAGGCTGATTGTAAAGTCAGCTCGTTTGGATCAATAATAACGACTCCTGTACCTTTAATGAATTGGTTTCATTGCATTTTTGAAACCTAAATCAGGTTCACAACATGGTTTTTAAATGATTTGTTCCCCAACTTTAGACCTGTTGGAAGATTCTTCCAATGCCAACGCGAGTATCGCAGACTTGCATCCATCTTTTGGACATTGTAAACATTGTGATCATGACTTAATGGTCTCTGTTGCTGGTTTCAAGTCTTCTTCAACACAGCACGTTCATTAAGTAAATTGTGTGTCATTGTCGCCGTCGTCGCCGCAGGTCGCAGACCGACAAAAAGTTTCACGAACAGCCTGACAGCTTCTGTCCTTGAAAGACGAAACAATTAGTGGTGTTTGGACTTTTTTGTGTTTTTTATTTTAGCGCTGCTGAGTTGCCGTTGTTCTCCAACTCCGGGTGCCCTTGAACAGTAATTTACATGTTTGTGTGTGTGTGTTCAGATTGTGTGTGCGTGTGTATGAGAGACAGACACACTGAGAAAAAAAAAATGGAAGATGGAATATGAAGCACATCTTTTTTTCTGTGCGTTGGCTTGCACCTGTCTGTGTGTGTGTGTGTGTGCGCTACGGTACGTCTTCGTGTCAGCGTGTCCTTGGTGAAGCGAGTCATTGAGTTCATGCTCGCACACAAGCTCCCCTCTCAGTGCTGCCTCCCCAGCCCTCTTCCTCTTCTTCCTCTTCTTCCTCTCCTCCTGCTGCAGACATATCACCATTCTATCCTCCCATATAAATACAAATATACATAAAATCTGTTTTGGTTCATTTGTCTTCTGTGATTATACCAATATATTTATGTTTAATTAATGATTAATTGATAAAAGAAATACTATTTAGTTCAAAATCAGGTGGCACAGTACAGAACATGCAGGGATGCAGACATAAAGTATGCACACACGTAACATGTAATGTGTTGTACGCTTTATTGATAACACCTGCATGCGTGCACATATGTCCGAGCACACAAACACACACACAAGAGGTGCACGCGTTATTCAAAGTCAAACAGGTTATTATGACGTGTTGCAAGTCGGGTCTTTTTTGTGTGTTTAATATGTGGCGATGCCGATCTCATTAAGTCTCTCTAGCGAGGCCGAGAGCGTTTCTATGGCAACACATTCTTCCTCTCTATCCCGCCACCTGTGGAGTAAGAAATGAAAGGGATTTATATCATAGAAGGAGAAAAAAGAGACAGAAATGCTTGGAGAAAAGGGGGAGGTGGAGGTGTCACTGCGGAGGTTTTCAATTAGGCAAATGCAGATGTTTGGGTTTCCTCTTCATATCGATGTTAATGAGTAGTGTTGAAAATTGTGCTTTTTATACTTTCGTTCAACATTAACATTGATTCTTCACTGGTAAGTTAGTGTGCGAATGAGAAAGCAGAAGTGTGTGTGTGTGTGTGTGTGTGTGTGTGTGTGTGTGCGGTCCTCCTGAGGTGCCGGTATTTGACGCTAAAATCAATGAGATTGAGTCGAAAAGGCTTTCGCTTAAACCAGTCGGCTCATTTCCACCATTTCCACAAACATTCACTAATTAAATCATCCCCCTAGTTTGTTCATTGGGAATATAATGTATATGAAATGTATATAGCTAGTGAAATTAAAGAACCCAAACAGGCTTATAAATATAGTGCAGCGAGAAATAAAGCTTGGCTAAATGAGTCAAAAGTATTTGATTGCTCAGGATGAAAAGTGAGTGATGAGTCAATATTTTAATATTCTACCCAGAATATTAATCAGAACCCAACACAACTTCCACATTGTTTCCACAGGAGCCAATTGTTTTATTATGTTTCCCATCCAGCGTCCAACCTTTCCCCTTCTCTGTCCTGTCTGGGTCAGTAAACTGACGGGCGGGCCCTAAACTGTCACAACCAATCAGGTTCTTCTTTACGGTTTGTCACAGCGCCTCACCCCTGCACGCCGCTCCCTAAACTGGTCTGGGTTAAACAAAAGGGCGAGGGCCTGAGGGTCGGCGGCTCGCCGACGCAGGCTAGCAGCACTTAGCCTTGAGGTGCCATCAACCCCCCAAACAATCAGTCTGACACACACACACACACATACAGGAAGACATGCCAAACTCTTCTCATTATGACCATGCACACCCTTCACCAGAGGCAGCTGGAGGCCAACCCAATTACCAGTGGGTGATACTGGCAGAAAGACAACACATACACACACACACACACACACACACACACACACACACACACACACACACACACACACACAGATATAAACAGTTTGAGGAATGCAGTTTGAGGAATCATCTTATGTAATACTGTTTGATTATCTCATGATACGTGGGAGGAAAACAAACAAGGGCGCTTTTATTCCATCAGTTTTGTCAGCTCGACCGGACCTCGACCCCGCTGGCTGACGAGCCGTCTGCCAGGAGTCTAACTCTGGTCCTTGTTGTTTTTTTGCCCGGCCTGCACCTTAAAAGCTCTTAGAAACGAACCCGTTTTACTCTTTTCTTGAATCGCTTTGTGGCGTCAGAACTTTTCTGGACGTTTGTTTTGCAGCCCGGATCGCAACGACTCTCGTGAATTCTCAGCTGGTCGCCATAGCAACATCGCATTAAAACATTGTGTTCAACGGGACACTCGCTGAATCATTTCATTGGCAAACAAAGAGAGGAAAGTCTGCACATGGTTGTGCGGGGTAATGTTCCAGGCTGCCATTTAAAATCAAATACTATCAAAGAAAACCACACAGCAAACCACACTACTCTAAAGTAAGAATTGTATAAATTGATGTATGAAATGAGTCATTTTCTTAAATATATATGTACATATATATATATATATATATATATATATATATATATATATATATATATAAAACCTCTCTTTTTATTATTACAGGCTTTAATGAGGTGGAACGCACAGATTTAGTTTCTGCACAACCCAAATTACCTGTTTTACTGTAGTAAACTTCTATTTGAAACTATAAAATAATCATCAAGAAGAATACATACCACATAAAGACTTTATTTCAGCATCTTTCGGGCACCTTTAATCATTTCCACAAAAACCCAAACCCTAATTGAGAGACGAACGAATCGTTCGGTACAATAACTTCAGCGCATCACATCTGGCCGTTGTGCACCGCTGAGATGCAGAATTGACTTTCTCAAGCTCCTGGACCGGCTGTCCGTCACAGCGTTTCTTCTCGTTAGTCCGACTAAGCCGGCGAGGCTGCGAGAGGGAGACAGCTGGGCTCAATTGGATCCCCTTCCGGAGATGCACGGTGAGGATGCTGCAGAGTGACACCTGTGAGGACTTCCTCAACAGATCACCTGAGCCCTGATGTGCGCCTGAAACGTGTGTAAAACAGATGTCCGAGACGTCTCGCTTCCTTCGTTACCACGCGCACCTCGCCGCCGCTCGTCGGTCACCTACCGATTGCGTTGATGTGAATAAACGAGGGAGGGACAAAGCCGACGAGCGTGAGAGGGGGGGAGAGGGGTAAGATGCTTACGTGCGGTTACAGTAAAGCCGTTGTTCATGTGTCATTGTGAACCAATTTGGGTTTGCCATATTACCCCTGGCCGATCGGCAGATGTGTTGAACAGAAATGAATTCTGAGACTGCCGGAAGGATTAACCCCGGCTGCAAAGATGCGGCTTGTTGCAGTTTCGCCAAATAGAAACCAAACGGAGGCCCTGCACCTGTCAAGCGCCTCTGGACCAAAGTGTCAAAGTGTTCTTTGTTTGAAAGCATAATGTTTATGCATCAATAAGGAATGTGCATCCATCAGTGTAAAGAGAGGACGGATTCTTCCCTGCAGGCATGCTCTTCATCGGCACTGTCCTGCTTTATATTGGCACATCCATACATTCACTGGCAGGAGGAGCAGCCACTGTCTCCCTCAAGGGCCCTCAAGGGCCCTCAAACTGTTCTACTTTCTCAAGATGTTTCCCTGTTAGACCTGCTGATCACGATACACGATGAACTACCTTTCTCACCAAGTGCCGAGGAGCCACTTAGAGATGCACAGATTAAAATCCCACGGGATCGTGATCCAAGCTTATCTACGGTCGCCAAAGACCCTTGCAGATGCCATTTGGTGGCGGCTGTTTACCAAGCTCCTCACTGACACTGAACTAGCACTATTCACTTTGGTTGATAAGGGTGGCGATGGAACCCCCAACCCCAGAAACATGAGAGCGTGTCCTTCTGAATTCCCAAGTGTGAACCTGAACTGATCAAATGGTGTTCTTTTGGGGGTTGGTGTTGATACTGTAGGATTTATCTCCAAATAGATGCACTGTTTTTTGTTCTTTTAACCAAATGCATCCTGGGAAATGTGGTAGCACTGCGAATAGAGGCGTCCGTGTGCCCGCGTGAATGACCGTCTCGACATGTTAGCAGCTCTCTCACACATTCGTCCAGACGCTGTCTTGCCTCCTTAAGATTATCGACCCACCTCCACCATCCCCCCCTTTCAGGGCCCCCCCAAAGTCTCCCAAATCCCTCCCTCTCCAACTCCGTAATCCATAATCCCGGTTATCTCTGGTACATTAGTGAAGTATTCCTTTAATCCAAAGGAGGAGCGGCCGTAGAGCAGCTCTTCTCATGACTCAACGAGGGGCCCTCGGATTAAGTCATCGACCGGGGGATAATTGTACGGCCAATCAGGTCTCGTTTTAATTTGTTTCCCCTCTTTTAGCCCACTCTGTCCGTCTCGTAATGCAGAGAGGACTTGTGATGTCATCGTGTGGCAGTGGACCACCGGTGTTCTGAAGCGAGGGGTTGGAGAACGTCTTTGGAAAGAGGGAAACTGAACCAGTTGGTGACATTGTGTGTGAATGTTTTCTGTCTTCAGTTCAGGTTCAAAAGATATTGAATTTAACAGCTCTATCTTTAAAAAGTACATTCATCAGATTTAAGGTAATCTTAATTGAAATGTCTTTTAATTCTTGGCAGATGGTGTGCTGCTTCCACCGCTCTCCAAACAGTTTATTTTCAACCCCTCAATTCTTGAATTTTTCATAGAACCAGTTCTTCTGATGTCACGTTTCTGCAGATTCAGCGGGGGGTTCTACAGGGAGCACAGTGGGACATTTTTTTCTACAGCTAAATCTGTGTAGCGGCACATGGTATTGTTCGATTACACCAGTATATCATTACCTCGGATCCAAAGAGAACAGGTTTGAATCAAACCACCTGCTGTCTTACTGTCTCCCTAATAAGCAACGCTTTCCAGCATTTGAGAGCTCGTTTTTCCCTGAGCAGATCGATACAAACTGTTTTCCCAAGCGAGACCACCACCTCATTAAATTAGCTGATGTCCTCTCACCGCTGTGTTTCTGTACGGAGAACATTTTAGTGCGCTTCGGGTCATAGTGGCTCATAAACCTGGTAACCGATCGGCCTTCACCACTCACAAATAGAGAGAGATTTATATTTTAAGGTACAGAATAAATTCACATTTTGAGGTCTAACTGTGAACACCTTTTCTCTGCGTTCGTAGGAAAAGTCGTCGGCACCAACGGCACCGAGGCGGACCGCGTGGCCAATATCACCTCCCATCTCAGTGAGGAGGAGGGGCCTCTCAAGGTCAACGAGGCCGTCGCCACGGCAACCGCCATGAGCAGCTCGGCCACTCCTGCCACTGCGACCCCAAAGGCGGGCCGGGTGACCCGCGCCGGCGAGGAGGACGAGCAGGGCAGCGGCATGCTCGGCGAGGCGGTGGTTCCCGCGTTGGAGGGGGTTGACGTAGCCGCTCCGCCCCAGCTAAGCCCCGACTCGGCCGAGACGGAGCACCTGTTGCCGAGCAACCCGCGCGCGCAGGACGTCGTGGAGAGCGAGGAGGAAGGAGAAGGGCGTCTGCCGCAAACCGACCCACCTTGGATCCACGCCAAGGACACGGCCGTGTTCGACATGGACCGCCTCTTCACCACCACCACCACCTCCTCCACCGCGCCGCACTCGGCCCCCACCAACCCCGCTGGCCCCGACGTCCTCCACGTCGACTTCTTCGACCCCTCGTCTCGTGGCCGCGCCATTGACCTAGCCCCGCCCTCTCCCTCATCGCTGGCCCACGAGCTGCAAGGAGGCGACACGACCTCCTGGGCGATGCCGGACAACTACGACTACCTGACGCCTTACGAGGACGGCGTGTCCCCCACCGGCGACGAGTACACCTACACCACCACGGCCGACCTCTACGGGAGCGATGACGACCTGAGGCTCTCCGCCGGGTCCCGGCCCAAGCCACGGGTCCCGGGGCCTGGCTCCTTCGTCCCGGGGGCGGCGCTTCCTGGAGCGGGAGCCGCGGCCCCAAACACGGGCTCGGACGGGATGGGCGGATGCCGCGTCGGGTTCCAGATGGTGAACGGAAGTTGCCGCTCGCCTTGCGACGTGCTTCCCAACTACTGCTTCAACGGGGGGCAGTGTTACCTGCTCGATGGCATGGGAGTCTTCTGCAGGTATGACGCCACAAATACACGGAAACATACTGCACCTACAACACGCGGGACGACATCCCGACGTGCAGTCTGACTGATAAGAACTGATAAATAAATCCTCCTTATCACTTTCCTCAATTCTCATCAGATTAAAAATCTGACATCGCCAACCAATTGGGATTTAGTGCTTCATAATTGAATCATTATGTCGCTTGAATCAATGCTCACAATGTTGACATCAAGCTCTATCATCTTATCAAGCATCACTTTTCATTGCGCAGATTCAAGGTCTAAGACCTAAGAAAAGTGTGGCAACGCAACGCTACCAGTTTGCATCTCGCACATAGTTGACTTTCCTTTGGTTTTGGTTTTAAACTGAGCTTCCACACCACGTTATGGTTTACCTAATGTGTTGTTTGTGTCCTTCATTTTCATGTCATATCAATGATAATTGTTTTCTGTAGCATCCACAACGGATTCCACACAGCATTTAAACACCATTATTCAAAGTAACATGTCATCTGATGTACATGCAAACTGTACACAAAGACACGTCAGAGTAAGAGCAGTGACGAATCTGGGTGGCGGTCAAGAGTCAAAGGGATTAAACGGAATCGTTTATGAAAATATGCTGTGAGTTCTCCCAAGTGCATTCAGGCCCACTGGCGAAGCACCAGAGGAACAACAATCACAGCGCATCCACGGATTAAACTTCTCAATCTGGAATGCAAACAGCTACACATCCCATCAGCACGCTGGGATTAGAGCTGCTGCAGGAGGGGGGGGGGGGGGGGAGGGGGAAGCCTCTTCCAATGGATTTTGTGATTTGTAATACTGTACTACGGCAGAATTGATTTATGTAAACTATAAATTGCCGATGTGTTCGCCGTCAGACCTGCTATTTAGAAGCTGCAGTAACGTGGAGTCACCGTCTGCCTTCAGATTAAAATTGTTTGATGTTGAAATGCTGCACAGATTGTGAAGCCCCCAAGGGCAGATTTCAGGCTCTACAAATACATTGAAATGAAATAATGTGATTTATATTTAGAGATGAAATGAAAGTGGATTATGCAACCAGGCTTAGAAACTATAGACTCTTGGGATCTTTTTTTCCTTTAAAAGTGAACGACAACGTCAGCTCTGAGGCAAATTTTCTTTAACCAATAAAAACGCCAAAGAAATTTGCATTTCAAGGTGTCACAGATTGTTACTTACACATCTCGATAACTGTGATACTCGCTAAATCCACCAATCAGTGAGGGTGAGACTTGGATTAACATGCAAATGTATGTATCAGTATGATCCGCCTCCTGATTGGAGACGATGGAGGAACTGTCGCAGCAAAAAAAAAAAAAAAAAATGTTTGAATCTTGCTAAGCGGACAACGTGATCCAAATATCAGGGGCAGATTTTGAGCCTCCGCCAGCAGCTCGTAGCCGTGATGAGGGAGTCGTGAGGGCTGAAGCGAGAGAGGCTGAGCGGCGTTTCACTGCTGGGCAATGTGGGTCAATGAAGCGCTGGCACAGATGAGCACCAATATGTTCCTCTCCATGTGCGTGTGTGTTTGCAGCCACGGTTGTGTGCCTGTTAAGGCGCCTGTGTGTGTCTGTGAGCGCGTGTGCGGAACTTGTGAGCTCCCGTGTGCGTGCAGCTGAACTGGAGCGTCAGGCCAATTCAATTCCCGCGGGATGAATGTTGGGACCTTTTGGCCCTCTGCAGTAAAACGCACGACCCGCTTCGATGCGCTGTTTGCTGACCTCAGACCAGCCTGTCGTTTCTCTTATTCTTGCAGGCAGAAATATGTGTAGCTGCATAGAAATGTCCATGAAACCCGATTGCCTGTTTGCTTGGTGGCTCTCAGCAGGTGGAGAGTGTGTATTTGTCACTGCTTCCGTAAATAACTATTAACTAGACATTAACAGACAAACAATGAAATAATAATTAATATTGTTTACCGTTGCATTAGAAATATAGCAATATATGTTGTTTTTGCACACATTATTAATGGTAGTAATAGTAACTTTGTAAAACATCGATACATGGATAAATATCTAACTTTGTTAGTTTTCAATAATTGGTTCGTAAATTGTCCACATCATTATCTGGATGACTATTGAGACGTTGCACTTTATGATTATGATACTTTATATATATATTTATATATATATATATATATTTGTAAAGCATCAAACATGATGGATAGATCGATAGATGGATCAATCCACTCAATACTAGTTAATTATTGGTTCCCGATCCAACAATCTATATGTTTATAGATGTTTTACAAAAACATAAATTGTAGGTCGTCATAATCAAATACCTCATAAAGTAGCAGGATTCGAGTATTTTCAAAATAAACTTTAAAATGTTTATGTTTCACCTGCTCAGTTGTGGCAGAGAAGTGAAGTCATTCTATAAAAAGCTTTATTACTGATGCAACTGCCGTTTACTTTTGATGATTATCATATACTGTCACCATAGTCTATAAGTTTCCCTTCCACAAACCCCTTTATGGCCTTTTTATCTTGAGATATTTCCTCTTGGAACTTGAGCCAGTGCCTGCGATCTCACTGATGTATTTCTTCTAAAGCGCCTCGCTGACTAACGGCATCTGACAGCTGTAACGTCGTAAATCGCTCCCTCCTCTGGAGCTGCACCACCCACCACCGTACGGGCAGAAAAAGGGGCGGGGGGGTGGGTTGATGGAGAGGACGATGGTGCCAGAAGTCAGATGTTGAGAGAGCTAAATAGAGCGAGGGAAGTAAGAAGCGGGAGAGAAGAGAGAAGGACAAAGAGAGCGAGGAGCCATCAACAGGAAATGAAAGGACAGGAAGGAGTTCGAGTTGGAGGAGAAACTGAGTGAGACAATGAGTCAGAACCTTAAAACGCTCGCCAGCATGGAAACGGCCCGGCAGAGCCAGGTCCAGTTTACTGGTGAGCGCATGTGTGACAGTGTGTGTGTGTGTGTGTGTGTCTGTGTGTGCTCTGCAGCTTGATTTAATTAAGGGAAGCTTTCAGCACAAACTGCAGATTGTATCCATTTTAGATTTCATGACCACTTTGCAGACACACTCACTTACTTACATACACACGCACACACACACACACACACACACACACACACACACACACACACACACAGGATTATGTGTGTATTAGGGATTACCTCCAAAAGTGCACGGTTGTGGAATCAGGCCAGAGGTCAAACACAAATTTACAACTGTAGAAGAGGTTTGGGACAAAAGACACACACACACACACACACACACACACACACACACACACACACACACACAAACGTACCTTTACACACATACAGACAGCCTGTTTTTAGAGGTAGTCCTGCTTACACTTGTTTTTGCTGGTGGTTGTCTTCCTCTAGAGTAACTTGAACTGCACATACACACAAATGCACAATTATATGCACACACATACACACACACACACACACACACACACACACAGACAAGCGCATAAAAACGAGAGAAACGTCTTTTCATCATTGATATTTATGTGGGTGTGGTTGGATTTTCTGTTAACATTCTGCTCTGATTAACCCCTAAAATATTCAACGTAATCACCAAATGTGTGTGGATGCACACAAGGAGTGACACAACCTCTTTGGCTTTGTGAACACCGGCTTCATTTTTCATCCTTTATTGCAGCATCTCTCGCCGTGTGTTCCTCCCTGAGGGCAGCGCCAGCGTCAATTTGTCAGGTCATTGGAGTTTGCAGTTTGTCGGGCCGTGAGCGCTCTCTGGGGAACATTTGATACCGCTTCTTGTCTTGCCATCCACACTGTGGATAATATAAGTATACATGCAAGCATTATCATGGTGGTTTTGAATTCAGGGCTTTGGCATTCCCGTCTCAAGGAATGTTTTAATCCAGCTGTTTCCGCTCCAGCGTCAAATAAATAATAAGCTGTGTGCCGCTTTGTGTGGAATCGATCGATTCCATTCTTTCATGTGTCAAACCATTTAAGACCTTTAAAGTAAAGCCAAGCCTCCTTAGGATTCTCTTTTATTAGCTGCACATGTTTAGCAATCTTATACTGTTCTCTTTTAATAGTTTCAGAAGCCAAATGAACGCTTGAGGGAAAAGCAATTGTTTCAAATAACTGCAAAACACAGAGGAACATACTGATCCTGCAAAGGGTTAAATCATCCAGTGACGTCTCCATTCAGGCATCTTTCTCTTCTTGAAACAACACAACTATAAACTCCCATCCTCCGTCTAAATTTCCCAATGAGTCATCTAGTCAGCTGAGATCAATTCTCTGCGTTGCACCCACTATTTATCTACTATTTCAGAATAAAATCTAGTTTTTTAATCCTTCCCTGAGCCTGACCAGAGGCTGTCCTCCCCTCCCGAAGGCCTCGGCCCAACCAGACGGTTCGCTGTCATTCATTCCTCAGAGGAACTTGTTTCAGTAGCAGGTGTTTTATGGCCCAAACTGCCGATAGAAATGTGGTTCTCTGCGGGACTTTTATCTGCTGCATATTTAACTCGCTTTTTTTCTTCCACTCTCTGCAGTTATTGCATAAGAAAATATATGCACCGCTTCAAGGAAGAAGTGTTTAAGGTTTACTCCTTCCCCCTCTGACCTTCCTAAGACCTTTTTCAAATGCATTCATCTCCTCTGCTTGGTCTCAGTCCACATGGACCTTTTGTCCCAAAGGAAAAAAATGTTAGTAGGTGGTTGCTTATTTATTTATTTACGTCGACAGTAAAATTCCCTTTAGCTCTTTTTTTGTTTGTCTCTGCCTCCTTTAATATCTGGCTCTTTAGCTGCTAAATGCTAATCAGGTAAATATGGGGAGGATTTGTTCGCCCGTTGTCTCGTGGCTCGGGCCGCCCTGAAGCTAATTCTGCCGTGTTCCTGCCGGGACGTGACAACGCTGTGAGTGCGGCTGCAGTGAGCCGCGGCGTTGGAGATAATGATGGACACAATGGGAAGGCCCGTTGAAACATGTGGGATGTTTTATAGAGGGAGGAGGGGGGGGCGGGAGGAGGGGGGGGGGGGGGGGGGGGGGTTGACACTCACAGCCAGAGCGGAATCCATGCTTTTAACGTCGATAAGAGGTTTGACAGTTTGAAGTTATTTTGTCCCCAAAGATGAGCCCTTTCCAATTTAATTGGGGCAGCTGCCCTGGACTCAAGAGTTTTCCAGAGAAGGACATCCAATCCTAAAGCTGTCCCTAAAATATCCGGCCGTGAGCTGTTTCCTCTCGTGTCAGCTTCTTGCACTTTGTTCCAAATGTTAACGGATAACGTCGGTGTGTTATTCTGGGTTTTTCCCAACGTAACTCTTTTCGGCGGCAGATTAATAACTCTGGTTTCCTAACAGCGATGCTATCTGCAGGAATGTTGTTTACAAATCTGCCCATTGTTACGGGAACATGGTTGCAAAACAAACGCACATGGTTGGAAGAAATCTCTCTAGTGACCAGTAATCAGGAGGAGGAACAAAGTCAATTGTCAGCTAAATTTACAGCAGCGGTTCTTTGTTGGAGGGACTCAATATAACCGTTGTGTGTGGTCACAGTAAAGAAGGAACGCACAAAGAAGGAACCACGCGTCAACTTTATTTGTCCAATGACAACATGCTAACATGCTGAATTGACATGGTTCAAGACTTGACATGGTTCAAGACTGTCAAACTCACATTAGCCTGTTTTCAGCATGCCGACGTACGTATTTAGCTCATTGTAGAAACTTTACTTTTCAGGTCTTGATTGCACATCGTGATGCAGATTGTTTTCTCCCTTCGGTTGGCTGTGTTCTTTTTCACAGTACGTTTCTATCGCCCCACAAAGCAATGCTGTGTTGTGAGTGGAGCTCTAACGGCGTAGGGAGGGATAAAATATGTCAGGCTGTGGATGCCCAGGCATTGCTTGTTAGTACAAGCAATTTACTCCATTTTTTCCCCCCCTTCTCATTTATTTCAACTAAAGTCGAACCCGAACATTCAACTCGGACTGCTGAAGTCCTCTGGACGGCAGAGAAAGAGAAAAGGAAAAAAAATCAGTTGCACTAAGCTGAAAGCAGACACATGATTCAGCCCGAGGGGCTCGGCAAATAGTGCAGGGATGGAGGAAAGATGGGGAGGTGAATGAGCCGGTGAACGAGAAAAGAGATTTTTAAAGACGTCCCACAGCCAGAGGGAGGAAAATGGAGGGGAGGAAAGGAAAGCAGTGGGAGGCAGCCCCAGAAGACAGGGACGACTGACAGGACGCGTGCGTGCGACGGAATGACATGTCGGCGCCGCATCTGCTCCGTTTTGGCGCTCAGCTGGGTTGCCATAACAACCAGCACATCCTCGCTCGCTTGCCTTTTTTTTTTCTTCTTCTTCTTGCATGCTTCCCTTTCGCTTTACTCTCTCCACCGCTCTCTACTTGCATCCCACCCTCCCTCCATCTATGACTTACATAACCCTTGTTGGGCGGGCACAGGTTGCTCGGAGGTCTTGAAAAATGTTACATCAAGCATCTCTCTCTCTCTCTCTCTCTTTTTTTCACAAATGCCCACTCTCAAAATGTCTTCCGGGCAGGTCGTCAGCGAATTTCCTTCAGCTGGCTGAATAAAAAAGCGTCCTGGGTTCAGGAAGGAGACAGGAAGCGGGTCGTTAATAAGAAGCCTGCTTAGCATGTAGGGAGCGTACGTCCACTTAACGCTGCCTGTGGGGGTGTTGCTCCAATCAGGTGCCGGCCCGAGCCTCTTGGGGGCCCTTAGCAGAATTTTATTTGGGGGCCCCCCTCCCACCACGCACAGTCACCTGTGCTAGAAGATTATTGGCACAAATGTCACGCTGTAATGTTATAGCGAAAATTATAAACAAATACAGTGAGGTTATAATACAAAACTAGGGCTGCTCGCAGCATAAGCGAACTAAGCGGCTGCAGGGGGCCCCAAGCAGCCGCTTAGTTCGCTTATGCCTTGAGCCGGCCCTGGCTCCAATGTCCAGGTGTGACAGGGAGGACGAGAACAGTTCATTGCTTTCTCATTGGTTAATTAAAGCTGACGTGGTTGTTTTGGTTTCCTGACCCCTGGTGGTGTCAAATTACTCCGACATAAATCTGGTATTTTTTTTGACGCGGTGAGGAACAACGCGGACGCACGTTCTTCCGCTCGTGTGACAGTGACACAGCGTCGCTCGGCAGCTTTGAGGTCTGTAGACAAAGCCATCTGCCTCTCTGTCCCCAGACACACACACACCGTCCTCTCGGAAAATCCAGTCTGGGACTCAGATGGCGGCTGTGCGCGCGTGTTTGTGTGTGTGTGTGTTCATCCACCAATGTTCCCGTTTACACATGGATGTCCGTGTACATTGGGAACGATCTTATTGGAGCGTAACTGTCTTCCATGATGTGTGAAGCGTGCACATGGCTAGGAAAGGCCCTGGGTTCTTTTTTTTTTTCATTTTCACTTTCTATTCTCAGACACACAAAATGAAAATGTCCCCATTCGAACAAAGCCTGCAGAAACCTGCCAGCGACTCTTCCGTCCTGCTCACACGCCTGCGGTTAATTACTCCACAAAAGCACGGAGGACTTATGTAACCTTTAGGAAGGTTTTTTCTTTTTTTTTTTGAAGATTACACACCAAAGCAACTAGGATACAATCCGGAGCAACATGTTTGCTGCAGTGGTGGTTCTAGTGTTGCAAACTGTACGTTAGATGAAGCTTAAAACACAAATGTATAGATGTTTCCCATGAATGACCTCAGACACTGACTCGCTGACTCACAAAATTCACTGCGAGCATCCTGTGGCATCGCTACGACTTGCTAAGACTTTCACCCGACTAACCGCGAACCCCTGTCTTCTTTTTGTCCTCTGCTCATTTTATTTCACACCTCTCGTCTTCCTTGAATCCTCTCAAAACCATCCCTCTCTCAACTGTCCTGTCCTCCACCCCCCATCAGATGTAACGTCCAGGATTACATCTGGCACAAGGGCGCACGCTGCGATTCGGTGGTGACCGAGTTCCAGGTGATGTGTCTGGCCGTGGGAGCCTCGGCCTTGGTGGTCCTGCTGCTCTTCATGATCATCGTCTGCTTCGCCAAGAAGCTTCATGTGCTCAAGACGGAGAACAAGAAGCTGCGCAAGCGCAGGTGAGTTTGACCGAAGGGATGTCTAAAGGATCTGGAAGACTTTCACTGGAGAGGCTTTATTCACGCCTGTTCATAGAGGAAGCCTTCAATTATGTGGATATTTCGTCATATTATGGGGGGATAAACCCTGAGCTCATGCTCTATCTGCAATTTAGACTCTTAGGGTTTGGGAGGACTTACAGGGGTCACATGATAAGGAAATGATCGGCCTTATCTCAAGTCATTTTCTGGTGTTTTTAAAGAGAAACATGGAAATTCCAAATACAGGAGTTTAAAAGTACACAGAGGCGGCACGCACACCTTTTAATGCGATACCTGTAGCTTTGCATTTGATAAAAATATCGTCCTTCCGTTGCTCTGCCACCTCCTTCTTCTTTCGATCTGATTGACACCTATTCATGATTTTAAGAATTAGACGCATGACGATTGGCATAAAAACTGGCTGCAAACTGTGAACCGTCATGTATTCGATATGATATCATAATTAATTTTCCATTGAGTACAGGAACCTTGGGAGAACCTTCAAAGAACCCTAAAAATCCTGTTCTTGTGTGGCTGAGTGGGAGGACAGACTGAATGGTTGGATTGAATACATAGAGGATGTGTGCGGAGGGGAGGGGCTGAGGGCGGCTTTGGTTCGGCGTTGCTTTCACCGGCATTTCAATGTCGGTCTCCCTAGCAACAGCGCCGCGACGATCGAGCATCCTGTAAATTCTGCGGAGCAGACTACAGGGACTACATTTAGATTACCACGCTAGTCATGGCGGAGGGACATCATGGATGGCGAGGATGAGGAGGTTGAGGAGGAGGATGAGGAGGAAGAAAAACTGTGCAGTCAGTAGAAGCCTCGCTCACAGATATATTGAGAGAAAAAAGGAGAAAATGGTGATGTCATTGGTACTCTGGACCCAGCTGAAAGTAGGGCATTCTGAAGAGGAGGAGGGAGGCAGGGAGAAACAGGGGGAGGTGGAGTTGACCTACATACAGCTGTGCGACCCGAGGGCTGTGTGTGTGTGTGTGTGTGGGGGGGGGGGGGGGGGTGTAGCATGGAAGAGACAACGCAGCCTCATCAAATGGTCGGTTAAAATAAAGCCAAGAGTGGAAAGGAGGAGGAGGAGGAGGAGGAGAGGCGGAGAGGAGAAAGAGGAGGGTAACAGAAGGCAGGAGTAAAAAAAGTGGAGAGAGGGAAAGAGAAAGTAAATAGAGGAATAAGAGAGCTATTACAGAGGAAAACATCTCAGCATGACACATTCAAAGGAGTGTGTGTTTGTGTGTGTGTGTGTGTGTGCGTGTGCGTGCGTGCGTGTGTATGTGTGTGTGTGTGTGACAGGGCTGATGAATACATGAGACGCCCACACTCCGCCATCTGCTTAATCACAGCCGCGGCGTTTCTCTGCCACAGTCGGACCCAACACCTTGGTCAAAGATGAGAGAGAGAAGAGGAAAGCAGGCGATTCTGAATCTCTCGTTCTGGCATAAGACATTCATCTTTTTTATGTAAATGCTCGGTACAATAAATCAGGTGTCATGTATGTGACGGACTATTTTCTTTGAAGCTCCTACATCAGTCGATCAGTTTCCTGCCCAGGTTCACTTTGAGGTTTCTTATTGTCAAAGGGCCTTTTTTCTTTGCCACCTTAGCGGGAATGTTTTTTCCTCCATGTAAATCAGAAAGTACGGTCTAGACCTTCCCCACACGGAACATCTCATAATATAAGTCGTGTTGAAATATATTTTGTTGAGTTGGGATTGAGAGAGTCCAAAGCTGTCGCTCAACTTTGAGATCACAGGTGGCGACGGGAGAACGCGATCTCTCTCGTCGCCTTTGATTGTCACAATTTTCATGAAATATTCATATGGAACTCGCGTCAAGATCAGAGAGCTTTTTCTTTTGTGGGCAGGAAGTAGATCGCGGCCTCTTTGACTCTGGATGGGACGAGGGGGAGGGCGGAAGAGGAGGGGGAGGGACATTTAAGTATAGGGTTTGTATAACTACGGGAAGAAAAGAGTTTCATGCGACGGAAGATTTGAGGGAGACAAACTTCATGTCCCTTTTTACAAGGGGAAAAGTGCGACTGGAACTACCAAAATGTACCGCTCCTCCTCCGAGGAGATGAGAGGAACATCTGCGTCTGTTACGAAATTGTAGGAATAATTCCTCCCCTGTGATTATCAGCGTTTGTTCTGTTGTACGTGTTGTACATACAAACGTTCACAGTCGTAAAGCAAAAACTTGAAAAACTTGAGTTTGTTGGGTGGCAGTCAAGTGTAGCACTTCACAAGCGAACACAAACCATGAATTATGCATGTCTCATTTTAGAATTAGGTGAAAAACAGGTTAAAGATGTGCAACATACAGTCAGTCAAAGTAAAACCTTTTAATGTCATCTGCTTCCGTACATCAAAGGAGCTTAAATTGGGGGATTTTTTTACATGTGTGCAAACTGCAAAATGTTATTGGACATTATTCACTTCTGGGGAAAAGCATTCACATTTATTATCGCTGCAATGTTTCACCCCTGAACTAACTTCCATTCAGTTGTCTTTTTAGCTCATTTGGATCCCTTCAGCAGGGTTCAAGCTCCACTGGGTTTGGTGTTTTATGTCCACTGTTTTAGGTGAACAAACCATAGCTAAAGGAAGAGTCTGTATCTGTAGCCCCTGGACAACGTGTGGTTATGTGCGTACATCTTCAGAGATGTTTCTACATTATCCGTCAACACTGAGAGGTCCGGGTCTGACGGTGGTTTTATTCTCAGTCGGTTGCATCACAGATTCAATGTTTTGTTTTTTGTAAACTTTCCGTCCGTGACTAATGCTGCTTATTGCTTTTTTTCTCCCCCCTCCTTTCTTTTTTCCCCGTTTGTCTTTACTTCAACAATGTGATCTTTTTCCTCTAAATTTGTTCTTTTCTTGCCCTGCTTGTCCTTCCTCTCTTCTACTGGGTTCCATTTCGTGTCACCGTCTCTTCACTTGTCTGTTTACGTCTCTTCGACGTCCACCCGTTGGATTTCTCTCAACTTGTTAATCACTTCCTGTGAATGTCACATGCGTCTCCCTGTCCTCCCTCCAATCTTTCCAAAACTCTTTTGCGTCATCTTGTTCACCTGTCGCGTCCTTCTGCTCATCATCGTCCTTCCATCCTTACCTTCAAACTCTGTTTTCCCTCACATCATACTGTATCCTCCTCCACCTTTCACCCATCCTCATCTCGCCTCCATCCTCCGACACCCAGCAGTAAGTACCGGCCTTCATCGGAGCAGCACAATGATAATTTCTCGCTGTCCACCATCGCTGAGGGCTCCCACCCAAATGTAAGGAAACTGTGCGACACCCCTCCTAACGTCCCTCATGCCCGTGCATTGGCTTACTATGATAACATTATCTGTCAGGTAACGTGGTTCTCGCCTCTCTCTCTCACCCCTTTTTTCTGCATCTCCCCCTTGCAAACCCTGCCCGGTGCCCCCTGACTCCCCTCCTAATGCATGGGCATGAGTATTCTCTGATAGGTGCGCAATGCTCAGGAGGCGGGGTGGGCGAGGTCGAAGCGGGGCAAAGGACGGCGGGAGTTTTCTCAAGTGGGGAATGGTGGTGATCCAAAGGGACGAGAAGGAAAACGAACATAATATAATATTATAGACATTTGAGTGTGATTGTTATACTTTCATTTAAATATCTAAAATGATTATATGTATTATTATTATATTAATCATCCAAAAATACATTTCTTAACCGCCCATAATAAATTGGAGTATTTTACACAACTTATTCTGCAGCGTGAATCAGTTCAGTCGAACAGCTGAACCTTTTATGCAAAGCTCCTACATCGCAGACAACAACCTCCCTGGCTTCAACTTGAGCCCCTTTCCAAGGGAAAACTCCCACAATCCTTTACTGCGGGCCCCTCCCCACGCTGTCTCTTTCTAACCTGCTCTCTCTCTCTGATCCCCTTTTGCATCGGTGTGTCACGGCATTCGCCGACATGCGCCATCCCAGTGGTCATGTCAGCCGCAGCGGCTCCGCTTCGCTGTTTGTTTGCATTTGTATTGACCTGTTTATCCTGAAAATGGGTGAGGGTGGGTGGGGCAGGTGGGTGGGTGGGACTGCCACTATTGGTCCAAAATGGTTCATGCTGTTTATTTGTTTGTTTGTTTGTTTCCGGGGGCGGGGGGGGAGACAGGGAATGGATTGATGCCACAATAAGATAAGCTAGAGGTGTGGGATATATATTTAGTAGAAACAGTTGGGGTGATCAGGATAAACACCTGGGATGCAAACCCCCTCCACCCCCCCACCCGCATCACTTCCCCTGCCCCTCCCTGCCTGTAGCGGCCTGCAGGTGGCAGCAGAGAGCCGACAGGTGCCTCACTAACTGCAGCATGGGTAGCTAGTAGCGGCTGCGCTATTGTTGTAGCAGCATGTAGCAACTCACTTTGAGCTTGTTTTGATTTGTTTTACAGGGTTTTTAGGATTTGGTACCACCCTCTAACAACTCCATCAGTAGTTGTGTTCACTGGTGACGCTGCAGCTACAAGTCGTTTCTCTGTAACTCTCCATTTCTTCATGCTAGCTCCACCGTTTTTGATATTTTCATTTTCTTTAGAGGCCTCGCCCACACATTGTAACCTCTACCAAATAACATTTTCACTACCCTGAGAGACAAGAAATCCTGAAGGGGTTAAAAAAAAACACCCATCATCACTTCATAATCACATCTTTAAAAGGGTCAACTAACGAACTCAACACCTTTCACAACTATCCTCCCCCCAAAAACGAGGTATCCTCTGGACTGAATAGTAGTTGTAAATAGTTTGTTCCGGCATGTGCAGATCTCGAGCATTGTGTCGGTTTGTTTGTTACGCATCAACGCAATGATCTTAAGCTCTTCCGATGGATGCACACTCTTAGCCTTGAACAGAAAAGAGTTTCCAACTACTATTCAGCCCTGATTGACTCTCAAAAACATCTTCCAGCCACTTACAAAACTCATTTTAGACATAAACCAAAAACCTTCCAACCCCCCCCGCACTCCCCACAAAAAACGTCAAATACACCCGCCAATAAATTACACTAAAGCCTGTGTCTGTGTCAAGACGGTTGTCCCCATCCAGAAGTATCCAAACCTGTATGTACAGTGCTAATATGGGACAGAGAGTCTGTAGCCAGCTGAGAATATCACGTCTGAGAGGAAGTTTACTCTCTCCCACGTTTGGTCTCCAACTCTCGATCTCTATTTTATCTGTCTGCTTCTCTCTTCCTGTCTGCCTCCTCTTCCTCGCTACTTAAATTCTCCGTATCGTCTCCCACTCGTCTTCCTTCTCTCCGTCCTCTTCGATTTAGTCTCTTTCCTCGTCCCTACCTCGCGCTCTCTCTGTCCGTCTCCCCCTGTCTTTCTCTGAGGATGCCTTGTATGGTTTTGAGGAGTATAACCCTTTGCCCCGTCCCCCTCCCCTCAGAAAACCATGAGCAGATACACCTGGGAGTGTAAGACCAAAGAGGAGTCCGACTGTGAGGTAAGACCAAATCCCAAATGTCAGATAGTGCCGCCCCCTCCCTCCCCCCCCCCACCCCCTACCAACCCTCACCTACCCAAACAGCTCTCTCATTGTTACTGTGGCCCTGTCAATCACCGTCTCTCAACTTTTAGTGGTACCCCCTCCCACCAAAATAGATACACAAAATACAAAAACATATATAAAACGTCAGGATCCCCACATCAGGTCACCTGTTAGAGCTGAGTAGACTCACATTACTTTACTAAACTTAGAGATAATGTTTAACAAATTAAATTTAACTATGAGCAACAGTTAAAGGTAATCTTTCATCTATAATGTTTTCTCAAACTGTCACCAGACCCAAACAGTGATCCACAAGACACACTGTCATTGTAGTGCTCCTTCTGGCATTGGAAGAATTACACCTACTCTGAATTCTCATACAAAATAGGCGCTGATTTATTTCTCGGCCTAAATTTTTTTTCTCAGAAACATATCCGATGCCGTGAAATGAGAAAGTCTGGTGGTGTGTCTACATGATCGTCCTCTTTAGTGCGGCTTAAAGGATGATTGAATTATTTATTCTTTTTTATTTCTGTGCCTTTTTGAGCGACAGACGGCTGACATGTTGCATTAAAAAAACAACTTGAGTCGTTACTGCTTTATTTTACGGATTCTTAAGCCTGTATTCATCATTTTCTGAAATAAATATCATTGGTATCCATGTTTGTTCACGTCCTAATAAATATTTTTGCTCCAGTTTTTTACTGTTTACCCTTTGAGTCTCTGATGCAGCTGTCAATCAATGCTCAGGAAGCTCATAAACTCCAATCTAACAGTGGCAAACTTAGAATCCAATCACTAACAGACATGAAACAAAAAACTGCACAAAACGGACAACCTTGTGAGGACCTTGATTTGAGTCCAGACAAAGTATCTGGCTGGCGCACACACACACACACACACACACACACACACACACAAAGAAGCATCTACAGAGAAATTGAACCATACACAATCAGATTGCCCATGTCAGAAAAAACACATGCCAACCTGCACACACAAACAAACGCACACGCCAGTATTTTCCTAACAACACAAAAAGCAGCTCTGTGTTAGAAACACGTTGTGTTCGATTCGCTGTGGTAGATTGAACCCTCTTGTGATCTTGACCAGCCACATGGTTTCCCCTGCAGCTCCACGCTGAAATGGAATTGTGTTTTGTTGATATTAAATAAACTCAGTACTAGAAAATTGCCCGAGCAGTGATGAGCCCTGAATCTCCCACATGACCTAATTTCCGTCGGCTGAATCTGCTCTCATTGAAATCACCAGTAGCTGCAGATCGGCGGTAGATTTATATATTCAGCGATTAATTAAAGTGTCCCCCTAATTTAAAAACATTCATTCTTTTTGTAGTGAGAACATAAAGTACAGGGACCATCTCAAGCTTTAAACACTGTGATTTCTTCTCTTTCTTTGTCTCTCTTTTTTATTTGAGTGCTTTTCCGGTGAAAACAGTGTGTTCGGATGTGCGACATTTTTCTGTAGGTTTTCTGTTGTTATGAGCAGCACTGCTGTTTACCGAGCAAACTAAACCACCTTTACCGTAATGGAAATTTTCAGAGGAACAGCCTTCAAGGTGCAAAGTATAATACGCAATACTCTCCCACAATGAAGCGCTCATTTATTATTGTATAAAACGCATTTGGTCCAGATGTTATCAATGGAGCTATTCACACTGGTGCGTCCTTTATAAACTCCCAGTTTGAGTGATGCAGAAACCTGCCGGTCCATTTTTTTTTTGGCCAACCATGAATGCTAACTGGACCCTCTCGTCTCCATATTGCTGCCTTTCCCACAAGCACAAACATGCACAGGATATGCAAACACACGAATGTAGGGAAAATGAAAAAGAGCCAGTGGGTCAACACAAATAAACCACAAACAAGTATGTAAACACATGCATGTAGAGAGAGCGGCACATCGGGGTTAATATTAACTCACACACATGCCAGTGCAAATATTCTAATGTGAAGTTTTTGCATCCGATCATGAAAAGCAAACACTAAAGCCAATAGACAAAGAGGTGTGCCAACTCTCCAACAATGTAAATCCAATACATTTACTCAGCAGCGTGCAGTGTGAGCTGAAGAGGTGTACTGATCCAGACCCGTTTAATCCAACAAGACACACAAACACCACTGGACATTTTATTAGATAGAGGTTTTAATCCCATGTAAATATATATCATATATATCAGATAACAGATTGCGGACGTGTTTTCCCTTCTGGTATGAATCCCAACACCTCTTTTATTAATGTATGCCATTACGCTGAGTTACAGGTGACAAAGCTCCTAAAAAAGGAATATTTCACCCACAAAATGGCCGTATCTGTATCAATTACCGACCCGGTGTAACCTTGAACTCTCAAAACACCTTGCATGGTTCCATAGGGAACGAAGAATGACAAACAAAAAGAAGAGCATGGTATCTGCTTAAATCCATTTTTCTTTCATTTTAAATAGTACGCTCTTACGTAAGACGTGTGTCTTTGTGAGGTACTGAGCATAAGATTCATCGTTGAGGCTTGAGAGGAATACAAAGTCGAGGTAACCCAGGTCAAGTAATTGACTTACAAATGGTCTTTTTGTGAAGATTTCTGACACAGCGTATCCACTCTCACCAGGCCAATAAAAACGATAAAAGGACATTTGGAACTGTCCGTGTGCCTCCATCATCATCACCATCGAAACCCTGTTTTTATCTCTGTTCCTACTTACTGTTTCCCCTTTCGAGATGACACCCGCTCTAAAGTCCTCGTGGTATGTGCCTCCCGCCCACTGCCCGTCCTCCCCCACCCACCCTCAGCCTGCGCACAATAATGAAATCCAATAAACGTAAAACATTTTCCAGTTTCACGCTGACGGGAGGACAGAGGGCCCCTATCCCGTAACCATGGAAGTGACGTATCCACACGTCCTGCCCGAAGTTACTATCTAGGCCAGCGGCCAGCGGGTAAATGCTCTCACTGCTCTTCCGTTCTGAAAGTGCCATTGAATTCAAACGCAAAAAACATTCAATTAGGTACGTGTGTGTTAATGGCCAAGGGCCCCTCGGGTGTGTGTGTGTGTGTGTGTGTCCCCGAACCAACGTGTCCTTCTCGACAGACGTCTCTGCAAAGTGTGTGTGCGTGTGTGTGTGTGGCGGGCGCCCCAGGGTGTCTCGTGTCGATGATGCCATGTAATATTAATGGGGATAAGAGGCTGAAAAAGCCGAGCTGTAATGGACTCGCAATCAATTTGCTCCCTCTGACCTTAATTAAACTCAGATGGATTGGACTGAGACTCGTTGCGTATTTATTTTCGTTACCCCCCAGCGACTGCCTAGGGTGTGTGTGACGGTGGTACCATGGTGGAGGGTTTATTTCTCTGTTTTCTTTTTCTTTTGGGGAAGATGAATTCCAGGAGGAGACGGGGAGTTCTGCATGAGCGATAGTTGCTGTACCGGGAGGGGGGCATATTAATGCATGCGGATGTGCATGCGCTTCCCAGGGTTGCCTGAAAGAGGAGGGCCAGGAGGGGGTTTGGGTTAGGAAGGGAGTGAGGGGGGGGGGGGTTATATCGCTCATGCAGCTCACCTCACCGTCTCTTCATCCAAACGTAACCTGCCAGTGGAGCATGAAAACAGGGATGCCTCCAAACCTCTGGAATGGCTGCTACCCGAAACTGGTTTTGCTTGATGTAACAATGCAAAAGCTGAAACTTCATTCAGTTGAATATTTGATTGTACGTGTTGCTGCATCCTGGCAGTCTCTAAAGGATCATACCAGTGTTTCAGGCCCTTTTGTTACAAATCAATGATTCTCAACATCTTTAAACCATGCTGCTGTTTTAGAAACCGTGCCAGATATCCTTTACGTTCTGTTCTTTTGACGGACTCCTAAAGGTCATTGAAGCGGGCCGCCACAACACCACAAACTAAAAGCGTGTGTTTTCTATGAGGCCTGCAACAGTAGACTGTGAATACAGAGTGGATCAAGTCATCACTCTATAACCGGTTTGTGGAGTAACGCTTTGAAGCCTCCAGTTCAAAGATTTCTCTGTTGCCTCTGTTTGTGTCTAAAGGGTCCAGAATTTACCAAATGAACATCATGCTGTATTGTAAGCGACTTGAAATTTGAGATTGAGACCCTAAGCTCATGCTTACAATGTTTACTAAGGGAATAAATTAAGAAAGAAGTAGAGTGGTTTTTTTAATGAATATGTGGATAACACAAATTTATTCATGGGATATTCAGGTGTTGCTATGAATGCTGAATGAGATCGGCCCCGTCTAACACCTGGGCCTTTCTACTGTAACACGTCAAATTGTCTTACGGATAAAAGAATATATCTGAAAGACAATACGAAACCAAAACCTGTTTTTAAAATCTCACACTCTTTAGAAATTAATGGAAACCAATAGCTATTAATGTGAATGATACATATTTACAATGCTAAGAATTTTTATTTAAGGAGCTTCTGCTGCGTCTCACAATGAAGGAAGCCCTCATTGTATATAGTTCACCATCAACCCTAATTAATCTCTTTAATTCATATCGTAAATAGTAGCATATGGTAAAACCTGTTATCAGATAGCTGGTTACCATAATTAATCCCTGCGAATTTTCTTCAGGGGAAAATAAAGTGTGTACACTGACTCATCCGTTTGTCGCAGTCAGTAATTTGAACTGGGAAAGTTCGTACCTCGAAGTTGTCTGGAATGCAGCATACAACTTACATAGACACTGGTGTGGTTCTTTAAAGCAGGACGATGGAAGTGCATGACATTCAAAGCTCTGGGATTCTTGAAAAGGTCATCTTTGTTATCCTCAAGTCACACAACGTTAATGTTGGGCGATTCTGCAAAACATCTGGATTACATTAAATCACAACCACTCCTACGTCCAATGCTTAACACCTGCATATGTCAACAAAGGTAGGTTTAAGGGTTGGCAAAATAACTGGATTACAGTGATAAAGCATCGTCGTAGCAGTTAATTATCAGATGAATCGCAGGTCTCTGATAGGACGGGTACTTTGCTCTTCTGCATCAAAACCCTTTTTACTTATTTGCCTCCTTACATTAAGGACATTTTACTTCCTGATCTGGCAATGAAAGCAGGGATAGGAATTGAATTGTGAGGTGCAGAATCGTCCAATATCGACGTGGTTGCTTGGAGAGAAAGGCTGTTTTTTTTTGCTCTCCACAAAGATCAACGGAGCCTTGGAGGAAACCCGTCTAAATGATTGGCGCCGGAGTTCCCTCCAGAGGCTTAAAAATAAAAAATACGCTTTTGCATTTTTTTGCAATTTGCAGGTTCAAAGTGAACATGAGATAGTTTGTTGTGGTTCTAACTGTACTTTCTGCCCTCCACCTCCACCTGCGCCTCCGCCTCTCCCTGGGTAGGACGATCCTAATTCCCAGAACAAGCTGGAGGACCCGGTGAAGGCTACGCCCAAGGAGGACGACTCCCTCAACATCCACAACTCTCTGACCCCCAAGCACGAGAACCACAAGGTCCTGGGCGAGGAGAACTCCTCGGAGGTAAACTCACTGCAGAACAACATGATGTGAAAACAAAACAAGCCCAGCAACCTGACGACACAACACTGAAAACGACAAAAGGTGCGACGGGAGCCCCCCTAAGCCCCCACCTCCCTATTCCCTACAACAACCCCCCCTGTTCCCCGTCCAATATTGCCGTGTGCGCCAACGGGTCAAACAACCAACCAACCAACCAACCAGCCTGCCAACCAACGTACCAGCATACCAGCCATGGTTCGACAACCGTCTCCAACACGGCCAAACTGCCACCAAGCGGCCCAGGCTGCTGTAAAAAAAACACCGTACACCACCACCAACACCACCACCACTGCTGCCGCCGATAGCGCCCCCGCTGAGAGCAGACCCCGTCCCTTCGAGCCGCACCCCGCCGCCGCATTGCAACCCCCTCTTACATCCACTCACGCCCCTTGTTTCACTGCCCCGCCCCCCATCCCCTTGTTGCTGTCACTTTATTCTCCCTTATCTCTCTTGCCTGCACACACACACATGCGCACACATACATACAAACGCACATAGGAAGCACACACATACAGTGAAAAGATGAAAACAAAGACATGCGTATATGTATACACACAGACACACACACACACACACACACCTTCCCCTGCCTGCATTGGTGTATTTTGTAAAAAGAAAGAAATCATACAGAAGTTTAAAACGTACGTAAAACGTCATTGTAAAAAAAAAAAGATAAAAACTACTGAGAGGTTTTGATGTTTGTCTGACTAATCCAGTGAGTATGTATAAATATTGGAGAAAAAAAAAATCCTTGGATTGATTTCAAAAGAAGCAACACAATGTGTCTTGGTTTTCATTGATGTGATTTCTAATCCTTTGATGTATTTGTTTTTTGTTGTTTTTTTTGTACTTTTTTGGGATTTTGAACAGAATAAATAAACGCGATTCAGACAGTTGTTGAAATAAACCTTTTTAACATGACCTCTGTGGATCCCGTGTTTTCCTCGCGGCCCCACTTTCCTCTACTCCGACGCTCTGCATGGCTTTTGAATGCAGCTTCTTACAACCTTGTCAAATTGTGTCTCCCTGCTTACTAATGCACACTCAGGTTAAAGTTTACTAGCACTATTTTATCTCCACACACCGTGTTTCATATATTCCTAATATTCCTTAACTTTTTAAGGTTTTGACCCAACGAGTCATTTGGTATATTACGGTACACCAGAAGGTTACAGTGGAGCACGTCCATTCAACCTTCTAGTAGAGATCACTAGTTATAGATCTACATAGATCTGCAAAGCTCTTCAATACAGTATATGTGCCTTTATGGTTTAAAAACGAGGAGGCTAAGTTTGACCTTCTTCAGAGTCGATAGCTGCTCTACTGTCAGAAAATCGCCTTCGCAGCATAAAGCATGACGGCAATCAGCAGGTACCGGTCTGCTGCTTCTGTATGTTTCCTGCCTCCTGACCGTTTTAGTTGCTTTGCATATGGTGCCTTTAATGAACTATTAGACTAAAGAGGACGCAGCAGTATAAGATGAGTTACAATAACCTCCATCCCATCTTCCTCTAACATTAAACTGACGCAGTCATGCATCCAACTTATAATCAAACACGTTTATATAGATGACTTCCTGATCAATCAGAATCATTTTTAGATTCAGAATTAGTGGCTCTAGTATAATGTTTTTGTGATTTAAAAAAATTCAGTGCTCACTGTGTGCTGGAATTCACACCTTTTTTGTTTCAAATAATATAGAAAGTATAGAAAATTAAGTCCTCACATTTGTCCCCCCCCCCACACACACACACAGAGAGATACACACACACACACACACATACACAAACACCTCTTACACATATTTTAGATCTGCTTAAAAGAGCTTTTTGTTCCATTCAGGATGCCGAGCCGGCACAATACACACACACACACACACACACATACTGCATTCATACGTGCTCAAAGCAGCTGTCAGCTTCCCATACTCACCGTCACTCTCTTTCACACACACCCAAACACACACACACACACATCTACTTGTGAGGAGCCTCATCAAGTCAAGTCTCAAATCAAATCTCCAGTAACTGCTCCCAATCCTCCAGTTGAGTCTTGCATAATTTGAGGCCTATTTAGGTCCCAGGTCATTCGGCAGACGTCGAGTTCTGAGTCATCCAAATCAAGTCGAAGTCCTCATGGTCTCTTTTTTACGTGCGTGGATGGGGGCGGTCAAGTCTTAAAGGGGTTACGTCGATGTCAAGTCTAAATTCCCAAATGTTTGAGGCTTGAGTCGTTTTTTTTCGTCTCTGGTCTGAACCACTTCTTCTTACCTGCACACTTCTGCACAAAGGCGGTCAAAATGTCCTTACAGAAACCGGTTCCCACAAGGATAGAAGTGCAAACACACACACACACACACACATACACACCTGGTCCCCGATGTGATAAACGACCCCGAATGGGTCTCACATGAGGCTGCAGTGTTGCTGGCCCTTTGTCGGGTTTCTCTTTTGGACCACTGAGAAAAGCAACGGGTTAAACAGTGTTATTGTGGGGGATCCTTCCTAGGGTGGAGGCCTGCTGATGGATGCACTTCTCTTTCTTCAAATGAATAAAAGGACGTGGGTGGGGGGGGGGCGATTTAGCCCCTAGTATTTAGATGAAAAGACTCATCAAGAATAGGAAACTGGGGATAGGCGAGCTACGAAAACAGCAGTAACAGTGATTATCACCCTCTTTTATTCCTGTTCAGCCTCTCTCACACACAAACGCAGTCTTGTGGAAGTTGGCACATGCAGTAGCACATGCTCAAACGCACCCACACACACATACACACACACAGACACACACACACTGAAGGAGGGTCCTATGAAAGGAAACAAGAAAGCCCAGAAGTACCAGCCGACGCCATGGCAACAAGTGGGCATTGCATTACCGAAAGCATGAAGTGCAGCAGGATGGGGGAGGTGCCGTCGCCCTTCTGAGAGCAACACTGTGGCAAAGTGAAGCGAGTTACATCCATTCACTCCCACTCAAGCGTTCTTTAAATTTAACTGTGAGACGTGTCTACAGGGTTGATGTTTCATGTTGCCAATATCTCTGGCGTGAAAGAGCACATCTCTATGGGTATTCGCTTCCTTTCTTCAATATTCTGGTAAATGCATTTAAACTCCAAATGGGTGTGAAAAATGGTTTCGTAAGTGGCGCTCCAAGAGGGACATTCTGTTTTTTTCACTGCTTTTTTATTGTAACCTCACAATATTTTAAATTGAATTCACAGTAAATTAATCACTCGAAGATGACGCTGATAATTATTGATAGCAGTGCACCTACATATCATCTTAAATCTGGAAACACAACATTAACAGTATGTAGATTTTTCTTCTTCTTTTCACTTTTAGATTATCTATAATGTCGTATGGACTGTGTGGGCTTTCTACAATTAAGATTATTAAGAACGTAATATCACAAAGCATTGTTGTGATCTTGTGAATGATTATTAAAAGAGATTTTGACCAACAGCATGAACGTAAGCCCCTCATAGTGAGCCCCAACATGTAATTATTACTGCAGTAAAAAGGACACATCTCCCTCTGCGACTGTGTGTGCCTGTATGTTTTGAGCATTTTTCTTTGCACCACCTTTCTCTCTCTCTCTCTCTCTCTCTCTCTCTCTCTCTCTCTCTCTCTCTCTCTCTCTCTCTCTCTCTCTCTCTCTCTCTCTCTCTCTGTCTTTCACTCTCGCGTATCCGCTGCTGCCAGGCATTTTAATGCATCTTCAGACGGAAGAGGGCATCGCCATGGAAACCATTTCTAATGCTCGACGAGAGAAAAACTCGTTGACCTGTGGGATTCTATGCCTTCACCCACACACACACACACACATTAGCAAGGACAAACAGATTGGGAGTGGTCTGCTGTAGTTCTTCAACACACAAGTAGAAGAAGCGGGCTGGCAGAAAAAAACAGCTCAGCACTTCCTGTCAGTTTATTTGCCATCTTTGAGCTCATTTGATTTTGCAACTCTAGACTGACCGCTCTCATGAGAAGTCGCGGCAGCAACACTGTCAGAACCATTTAGATGTTTACAGGATAAATGTAAAGAAGTAGAAGTAGAAGGTGTCATGAAATGGAGATGGTAGTAGAGTGAGCATGGTAGAGGCACGTCAAGATTCTCCCAGTCCAACCTGCTGGGACTCGGGATTCATCCGCAGCCAGTGATTGGCTGACGATGTGGTGGAATGATGGTGCTGGCATCCTGAAGAGCCCATCGTGATTGGCTGATGCGTAGTGCCTGATAGTTAGGGGGGGGGGCACACAAAGCCACGCATGTATATCTGCAAAAGGCAACGTAACGTACGTGTGAAAAGGCTCGAATTCACCCAAAGTGCTCACATTTAAATCTATCCTTTGTTACACATATAAAAAACCCAAAACATATAGAGACACATGTCAGTGCCAGCTTGATTTAGAATGACATACATGCACACACACAAGCAGAAAGGCCTTCAGGAGGGATTGGAAGCAAAAGGAGAGGGGAGAGGAGCAATGGAGGGGAGGTGGGGGCGGGAGGGGTAAAGTCTAAATGAATCATCCTGGCACCGGCTAGTTTACTAATGAGGCTCTGAGGAATGCCGCTGATCAGAACAGGACCCTCCCCCCCATACACACACACACACACACACTCTCATCTCCATTGTGCACCACCTCATGCATTCTCCATTCCTGCGTTGTAAGGTGACCATCGACCTGGAGCTCCACCTCGTCAAGGCGACCAGGTTCAAGTCATCCGGGGGCCCTTTTGCCTGCTACGACGTCTACCTCTGCAAGACGCCAAAGCCCGAGCCCCGATCCGCCAACGGGCCCCGAGCCGGGACCCCAGGCAGAGCCAAGGGTCGAGGGGTGAGGTGGGAGGACGACGCGTACCCTCCATCGCCGCCCTGTTCCGTCTGCGGGCCCCTCGCCGCCCGCCCGCCCCGGCCCTCCCGGATCAACGGGCGCCAGAGGTCCAGGCCACGGACCCTGCAGCCCTACGGCCCCCGATGAAGCGCCCCTTATTCATCCCTTTGTCACGGCTGTCATCTCGAAGCTCGTCTCGTGAATGCGCGCGTTGCATTTGGTCACCGTTCACTAGAAGTCGTGTGCCCGGAGGGATTTGTGTGGGATTTTGTCAGGTCAAGTGTCTGTCTTGGAACAGTACGCCGCTGTGAATGGGACGAACGTGGACCAAGTGGCCGCAGTCAAATGTTTCAAAATGTTTCCGAAAAAATGTATAAATTTGAATTAAAAAAAAAAAATGGCCACTGGTGACCTCAAGAAAAGCGACTCAATTGTTACGATGTATTCATTTCAAAAGTTGTTGCCATTTTCAAAACGCTTTTTTCAAAAAGTTTTTTTATTTGTAATATTTGTTCATATTCTGTTTCATGACGAAATACTGCCCTTTTCCCAATTTCCAATTAATCATTTGTCAATGAGGAGGATTTCACCATGCTGCGTTATGACAATGAGCCTCATTCTACATTTGTGTGTCCGTCCCGACATTGATAGACCAAGCAGGCGGTTTGCCAGGCCGCGAGTCGATGGCAGCTCACTGGATTGTTCTCCATTACTCGCTTCACACATCAGTACTCTGATACTCTCAATATGTATTATGTGATACGTTATTGATCCCTGCAAAAAGAGGTGCCATAGATTGTTATCCAGAGAACTTGAAATTGATACAATTTGATGCTTTTAGTTTTCGTGTTGGTAAAAACCTGAGGTACAAATTATCAGAGCAGCACTACTCCCTGCATGACATGAACAAAAATATTGAACTATAGCGACATAAAAAAACAGAGCTCAAATACACTCTATTAATGTATCTTAGAAACTGACAGATATAAGGTTTGGTGACATGACTACATCAAAGAAAATCAGATAAAGCGTCCAGGCAGGTGTAATTATTCAAATAGATTTTGAGCTACACCTCAGTGCAGCAGCTCAGGGATTATATTTCTATAAGATATGTTAGGAGGAACTTTGTAAGGGAAATATGGAACGTATTTAAAGAATAAAAGCTAAATTGATTTAATTTGTGCTTTTAGTGTATGCAATTTTCAGCTTTTAAAAGTGACACACTGCCATCTGCTGATACAAAACATAATCAGTTTTTAATGGTCTCTTCTATTTTTAAAAAAGGTTTGTTTACTGCTGTTCTGGCTTTACATTTTATGAAGATTTTCTGCTTTTCTATTGAATCCAGAGCCGTACTACACTTCATCATCATACTACACAATAATCAATGACCATCAGGTTTGGACACTGAAATATATTAATGCTGCTTTTGTCCTGTGTTGTAAGGACAATGATCATTTCGTAGTCCCTCTTTTATTGTGAGATACAGGATTTATTGCTTATAAAGGACGGAAAACTATTTCCGTTGTGCTTTGAGCATGTTCTCTAAGACAAGGAAAGACTGCTTAATTACGTGATAATGAGTCAGTAAGAAAGCCAAAGAAAAGTGATTGTATGCAAGAGGTTCACATCTGGTTTCCTGGTACCGATCAGATTTCCTCATTGTTTTATAGTGCACAAAAGAGGATCCAGAGGAGGCTGGCATTTAGGTAAGAATGTTGATCAGCACAAACACCATATTGATAGTTGTTGTAGGCATCAAATGTGTATTTAAGGTCAAATTCGGCATTGTAGAAATGAGAATATTTCCTCGTAGCTTTTATTACCTCAGCTCAGTCTGCTTTGGGAGGCGGGTCTAGAGGTCCGTTGTCAAAATAAAGCCAAATAGATGGTTTAATTAAAATCAAAAGATGGTTATTCAGTTGTCCTCCTGTAATGGGTACTACCGGTAGGAGGCGTTGACTCAATTTAATGAAGACGGAAACACATCGAAGAAGTTACCATGTGCAAGCAAAGATCTTCTATTAAGACAGCTGTACACAGCTGTCACCATGGAAACCATTCTGTCACATCGCTCAGGCTGTTTTGTTCTAGAAAAACAAACTTTGAGTTTTACTCCTTTTATTGTTGTATTTCATTGGTTTTCCTTAATCAACAAAACGTGCACAAAATAATGTTGTTATGTTATTATTTATTTTACAGCGAGACGCTAATAGCTAGCTTCCCTGTGGTCCAAAGGACCGCTCCAGCACGTGCAGAGTAAGTCCTCCTGTCTGGGTTTACCCATCTTTGCTCACTAGCATGCTACTTGAAGTTAGCACAGCAGCTAATTGAGAAAAGACCAGTGAAATTAAGCAGCGAGGTTGACGTCACTTTTTGACCCGTGTGTTGTGTGTATTACACCGCACATTTTGAGATGGATCGCCGCTGACAAGTCCGTTTTCGTAGCTCTCTAACACTCTGTTTAACGTTAGTTAACGTGTGATTATATTTACAGTCAGGCTAGCTCCTGAGGTTAAAGTTAGCCATGTTTACAGAGCTCAACAGTATCTTGAACACAACTCCCGACAGCTTCACACAGGTGCGGACTAAATGTATCTGGTCTATTACGCTGCGTTAGGACGTTGCACGCTGTTTTACATGCTAACGTTACCATGGATGAAACATGCATACAAAGCAGCTATACAAAGTCTATAACGTTGGTTTATTCTACAGGGAGAATTTGTCTTGCTCTCGGACAGACAGAGTGATGCCTCCTTCCTCATTCACCACTTTTTGTCTCTGTACCTACGAGGTGAGTTCTCGCCCGGTCAATGCTAAGTATTAAAATCATCAGAGAAACTGTTAACTCGTGACTGGTACATGCTATGTCTCCATCTCCCTCTCTCCTTGTACTTCTTCTTTTTATGGTTTTTTTTTTTGTATCCTAGCACGCTGCAAAGTGTGCTTTCTGGGTCTGGTGCAATCCTTCAACCATTACAGTGCCATCAGTCAGAGACTGGTGAGTCTTCTGTGTGCTTCTTGATTTGATGCATATCACCACCATTATTGGTGGTTCGAGCCAGTGCTTGACTCGAGTGGCTTTGGATTCAAACTAGAATTGCGTTACAACTTGTTGAATGGTCATAAAAATGCAGGTGAGTACTTATTTTAGGTAAGGGCAGAGATTGAATCCGATTGTATTTACATTAATGCTAGCCCCTTGTGGAATATATGACTACGTGTTTTGTTTACTGCAACCCTTTGCAGTTAATTTGTTAAATGCATGTTGAACGGGACCCTTGCTCAGCGGGTTTATTGAGCCTTATGCTGGGATGGCACTGCATTTGTGTTGATTCCTGTGGGGATTGTGGGTTTTTTTCAGGGTGTAAGTCTAACACAAGCCAAGGAAAAGGGTCAACTGGTTTTCTTGGAGGGACTGAAGGAGTCACTCTCTGTATTAATTCCTCAAGACACAGAGACTGGATCTCGTGCCATGGACTTCCTCAGGTACACACAACTAGTCACATTTTCTTACCTGTGTAGACTTATATTTTATTATGGCATCGCTGTTTATTTGTCTTAGTCACCAATTCATCAGTATAACATTAACACACTACTCAAGCTTTCGGGACCAAATTTGCCTGTTTGACCTCCCGTCTCCCTCTGTATCTCCCTCTCTCTATCTCCAGGGATCCTGCCGTCGGACTCAAGAGTCTCTACGAGTTTGTCCGGTCCGGTGCGACCAGTTCTGGCGTTTGGGGACGCGAGGCGGATGGGAGAGAGGACTGGGGGCCCCCAGTGTTGCTGGTGGACGACCTCAGTGTGCTGCTGAGTCTGGGGGTGAGCGCTGGGGCCGTGCTGGACTTCAGCCACTACTGCAGAGCCACCGTCTGCTCCCAGCTACAGGTCAGCTTTTACCAGCCACGGATCAGCTGGGTGTGCCTATAAATGGCAGTTGAAATGTTTGCATAAAAACCGAGGGAGCTGGTCTAATTTCTCGCTGCACACTCCAAACAAGGTTTGTTTTCTCAACGTAACTTTGATCGTGGTGTAGGGCAACGTGGTAATGCTGGCACGCTCTGATGGGCGGGGAGAAGAGGAGGAGGACGGAGACGATGAAAGCTCCGAGAGACTTCTGAGGGGCCTGACCCATCAGTGCAGCCTCGCTCTTCAGGTGCAGGGTCTCCCCACCGGCTACTGCAGGGACATACACGGCCAGGTGAGTGGACGACTATAAACGGCTAAATATTTGGATTTTTTGACATTTTTGCTTCATTTGGTGATCAATTAATTATTTCACGTGTTACAGTATTCAGATTGGGGTTGAGTCAGTGCTTATACAGAATCAACAACTGATGATTGTGACAAAAATGGTGACTCACACGACTTACATACTGTTTATATGCGGTATATGCTGAAGCGGTCAGTGCAAGTCAGACGTATTCAAGAATAAGGATGTGAGTAAACCGGTGGTGATTCTTGTTTTCAGGTAGAAGTGTGCTGGAGGAGGAGACAAAGTGATGGACAGTACAAACAGAAGAAGCTCTTTCAGTACAAGGTCCATGACAAAGGAGCCTCCTTCTTTGCTCCCGGGACGTCCAGTGCTGTTCTCTAGCCCCACCTTCCAGCTTTCTGCTATTGCCTTTTTTGTCTTTTTTTACACGTGACAACCAACTATTATGTTTCAATATCACCAGACAACACAAGCTGGGTGTTTAGTTGCCTAAAGTAGTTGGTTAACCGTAAACAATTCACCAACCGTGGTCCGGCTTTACGTTTGGATGCCCGCCATTGTCCACGCGCTCAGCCTGGATCCCAGACTGTCTGGAGGAAGGATGCCGTTTTCCTGCCAGCTGATCGTCTGCTTCGTTGCTGCTGTTGTAGCTCGTTTGCTGAAGGTATAACTTTATACTTGCGTCCTTATTTTTGTGCTCTTGTTTTTAAATTCAGAACGGGATGTATTTGTGATGGCAAGTGGACGTTAATAGACCACCCAATAAACAAAACAAAGCAAACACATTGGTCAAAGGAAGTGCTGGTATTTGGTTGAGATAACAATGAATCCACGACATGATTGTTCTTAGCACTGAATGAGTATCATCCGAAAAATGTAAGTGTAAAACGTTGTCATTACACGGTTTGCACGCTAGGAGGCGCCGTTTCCCCGCGCTTCACGCTGTCGGGTGAGCGGTCGGAGTGGAGAAGGTCTCCCTGGCATTTGACAACCGGTAGTTCTGAAACCCTGCTCCACGCATGTCAATCGTCCCAGGCGAAAAACAAAGCCTTTAGCGAACCTCCTAAAGCAAAGGAATACTACGACGGTTGCATGTGACTTCAACCAGGAGCTTCACGGCAACGACTAACATCTGAGGATCTGTAAAGTTTTCCCAGGCAAGTGTGTGTGTGCGCGAACGCTAATGCGTTAGCATTAGCTAAATAGGCTAATGTGACGAAAATGAGCTCCGTGGCTGTGTAGAGCATGGGAGCTGGTTAATCCCTCCAGGGTGTTAAGTAGTGAGAGTTGGTGTAGCCAATAGCCGCGAGGTTTTATTGATGGGCTCCCAGTTTTGTCTTGTACATCCCCAGACATCTAACTAGACCCTTGTTGCACCACTTTAACATCTCTAAAGCTAGCCAGCTGTAGCGTTTTTTTGCCTCGGATTATTCCAGTGCCTTTTACCGTGACAGGTTCAGCAGGTGTTTAGCCTCATTGTATATCACAATCTCTTTATGTTCATTTCGTAGCACATGAATCGATTGGGAGGCTGATTCACTGGTGTCATTCGGGGCTAACATAGCTAGCTGAGTCCTGTCACACTATTTTAGCATTAAGCTGGGTGCTTGTTTGCAGGTACAACAAAGGTGAAACAATTAGAAGTAACGTTATACTTGTATGGGCATATATAGTTGTTGGACTGAACGAAAGGAACCGAAATATGTTCTTAATCTTTATTTTAAAAAAATCTGGTTACAGAGTGTTGTTTAGCTACTTGATTAATCAACCAACGCCAGCTAAGTCACACACGCTCTCAGCTAGCTACAATTAACGTTAGCAGGCTAACGGGTAGCATCAGCGGGGTTTCGTCCTCAAACTTAATGTCCAGTAATTCATTTTATTTATCCCTTATTCTGTGCGTGAGTGTTTAAAAGCAGACTGATATTACAACGTTTTAAAATCATATGTAACAAGGACACCCTTCGAGATACTGGCCGACTGCTCCTCTTACTAACAATAACTAACGTAACGTTAACTTAGCTAGCAAGGCTGGACAGCAGATTCTAAAAAGAAAAGGGATTCGTTTATTCAAAATACACCCGTCCAGTCGGCTCCAACGACGATGCGTCTGCTTGTGTGTTATCTTTGCAAATTTGTGTAGCGCTAAAACCGTAATTACCGTTACTTATTTGCAGGTTTCATCTAAAGTGTGTTTTTCCTTTACACCATCTCCTGTTTAAATTATTAAAGTGTTGTCAAAAAGCTTGTGTGCTGTTTTGGAGCTGATGTGCGAGACGTAACGTTGCAAGAGGAATACTTTGTGCTTAATGTGAATTGGACGTGGTACAGTTTTGTGCTCTGCTGAAGGGGAATCTAAAGGTAAATACCGCACTGTCAAAAGTCCTCCTCCATAACAAGAGCAAACACACACTTTGACACTGTTTCTTTGAGGAGCGATCCTTGAACCCTCTTGGAGGCCCCTGGTCTGGGGGCCCCGGTGGCGCTCGGCTTGTTCCTGGAAGGTGATGTTGCCACAGGGTTACATCAGCTCCCATCATCCCTGCACGTGTTTGACTGCCTGTTGTATATCGTTCCCCATTATATTATGGTTACTGATCGACAGGGCATTTCCCTTTTTTTGCCGTCAGCTGCTGTTGTAAAAGGCTGCGTTGCAGCGGTCGTTTGCTTATTTCCACGACGAGCGCTCGTCCTCACAGCGGGACTATAATGGGAGTCCCTGATCGGAGGAGCATGCTGTCACGTTATGCAACCGTGGAATTGGATCTCTGATTTGGTTATGTTTGGACGCAGCCTAAACGCCCTCTGAAGTGGTTTTGGCATTTTCACTGGAAGATGCTTTGATAGCTGATATGGCATTGGAATATCTGAGCCCTGGAGATGCTTTTAAATTAAGCATTTTAGCGAGTGTTGAAAAGAGGTAAGCCTGTGTTTACAATAAAATCTATTTTATTTTAGACATTTTTGAGCATACTGTCTGTTTTTGAAAGTTGTAACACAGGGTATCCATAAACTTGGTGCAACACTTTCCCCCTCCACCCCCCAAATAAAGCTGCAGGGTCCTACAACCAAATCTGTGGTGGGAATGTGGCCCCGTCCGTCCCGTATCTAGCTGTGTTTTTCTTTGCGTCAACGGCTGCAGTATAGAATAGAGCATCCTTTGTCAGGATGCTATTTGCACAGGATTATTCAACTGAGACACTTTTCCCTCATGATGTCGTGAGCATGTTATTCGTTGCCTGTTTGGTTCCAGCGTGAGGAGGCCTGGCCCTGAGCCCTGCTCGTTGCGTTTCCGATCGGCTCAGTCCCGGATTAGTATACTGACGGAGACGCTGCTGAGCCCTTTTTTTTTTTTGCCAAATCAGTGCCCGGAATTCCACTGATGTAACCCCCCGCACCACCTGGCCCAAAGAAGGAGGCGTGTACTGGAGAAAGGGCGCAGAAAGGAGTCTCTTCAAAGCCTGTTTTGACTTTCCGTTCCGAACCCATTGTGTGTGATAGCTGTGCAGTATATTTATAACCACGGATCAAGGGACTCCCGAGGCAGAGTCCTGCAGGGGAATGTTTCCGCTGCTCCCGGCGGGGCGAGCCGAGCGGCCGCACGCCGCGCATGGATTGAGAGGGGAGCGCTACGTTAACCTCACTGCACCGCTTAAGCTTCAAAAAAAGCAGCGTGCCCGAGAGCTCACCTGGTCTCCCGTCAGCAGGTAGGGTCCCACGACGACTCCGGGACGCTTCTGGGGGACGTGTCGCAGAGACTGAGCCGTGCGGTTGTTGTTTGGGCAATTAGGGCTGCCTGGCAAATGCTTCAATGAATTGTTTATTTTATAGTTATGTATTGTTGAAGATCCAAAAAAACCTTTTTAATTTTTTTTAATGATTAAAATAAATGTTATGCAGTAAATCGTTGAATTATAAAATATGTTCTAATCTGTGAATTGATTCATTTTCCCTTGGAAGACCGTTAAATGCTGCTTTCTTGCTTGGCCAACTTGTCTCTCTGTGGAAGTCGAAACAAATTCACTGTCCAGTTAGCAAAAGGTCTTTATCTAGTGAACCTGTTGCCCCCCCCCCTCTCCTCCCTCCCCCAGGTGTGTGATCGATGACAAATCTGCTGGCTTCCGTCAGGGTGCTCAGCCGGTGTTGCGTGTTTTCTGGCGGGCTGGAGAAGTGTCCACACCTTTCCCGGGTCACTGAAAGAACCGTTTGCAACCAGTCATGCAACTTGTTTGAGCCAGTCTGAATCACACCTTTAGTCAGCGTGGAGTATGTGACTAACTATGAGGATAGAGCTTCACTTTATGAACGGGCCTATGCGTGCAAGCGTGTCCCCTCATGAAATGCAAGTAGATGTTTTTTTTTTTTTTATGAAAATGAACTTGAACCTAATTACACATGTACGGACGGACAGTTGTTGGATTTTACTACCTGAAATCAACCCCTCGTCCCTGCTCGTGGGCATCACAAGACATTGAGACAAATCACTAATTGTTTCCACGATGTATTGAGCAGAGGTGCAAAACAAAAGACGCCCTCTGCCTCTCATAGATAACACTCTCTCCCTCAGGTTTTGTGTAAATGTAAAGATTCCCCAACATTGAGGGAGGAATTTCAATGACCAGTTGAAGTTTGCGTGTCGTTGGCACCTCCAGGTCCCTGGATGCCCCGCGGCGCACCGTCCTCGGCCGCGCAGGCCAGACCAATGGCCGGAAGTTGACCCCGCCCACCAGGATGACGCTGCGCCAGCAGCTGAGGGACAAGATCTCGGCGGCTTTCTACCGCCACGGGCTGCTGTGTGCCTCCTACCCAGTACCCATCATCCTCTTCACCTCCGCCAGCATCCTCACCTGCTGGTAGGTGTCGGTTTTCAATGTCCACGGGGTCAAAGTAAACTAATTACGGGGTTCATTTAAAGTTTTGAAACATTGCTTTGGTGTCACAGTACAGATTGTTCGGACTCGTTTTTTTTGTTTGTTTTTTCTTTGAGTATTCATGTAATGGTTCATTTGTTCATTTATGCAAAGCGATTGTACATTTTTTTTTTTTTTTGCCTCATCTCTGTGTCGATACCAAGTGGTACTATTGGTTAGAGGCCGGAAACAAAGCACAGCTGGTTCATAGAACTTTATAGAAGTGTGACTGGGTGTGCATGTGGATAACGGACACAGAGAGGAAGAGGAATTTTGTTCTCTGCTCATTTATAACATTGTTTCAATGTTAATGCTTTGAATTTAATTTAACACTTCAAATAAGACCATAAGAACACTGCAAAAAACCCTGACGATGCTCATCCCCGTCTGACACTGAGAGATTCCTGGTGTTGGAATTCGATCTTTGCCCCCAAACTCTTTAGGGGAACCTGCTTCTCAGTGGAGAGGATAGCGTGTTGTCATGTTTTGGACGGCCTGAAAGTGAAATGAAAAGCGATTGTTTAGACAAGGACAAGGGCTCTGCTCCTCTGAACCGGCCATCTGGACTTCATCTGCGACCCCCCCACTTTCCCACCCGCCAACACTAGGACACAAACCCTCACTTACCACACGCACATTTTCTACTTTTGCTACATCCCTGGTCAGAAGAGAAGACGCGGTTCAGAGCGTTTGCTCGAGTCCACTGGCGGAGGCATTGTGAAACCCGCTGCGAGCCGTCCTCACGGCACCTTGCGGAAGGGGGGGAGGAGGGAGGGGGCGGGGGGGGGTCGGCCAACCGCTGTGAAGTGAAAGCATGGGAGCTTGAGGATGGGGATGTTAAAAAGGGTTGTGAGAAAATGGGCCGTGGTGAGAATGGGAGGCCTGTCCCTCCATCAGCCTGTCAGGAGGGGGGCTGGCTGCGCACAAAAGAGGCCTTTGTGGAAGTACAGTGACCTTGCAGAGTGGGCAAGGGAGGCTGGAAGGAAGGAATAAAAATGGAGTGGGAGAGAAATGAAGTTTGTATTCCAACAGATGAGCGATTAGAAATAAATCAGCAGAAAATGACAACGCACTCAGGTGACCAATAGCAGTGACTCAGCAAATACTTAATTACTCACATTCCCAGCTTTGAGATAATTTTGCAAAACCTCCCAATCTTAACCTTCGGACAATGCATACAGACTCACTAAGATATTGTTCTCAAACAAATCCTTTTTGTTTACCGTGGTAAATCGGACGAGGCAGAAATGAGGTTGGTTTGGTCTTTTGAGGGAACCTGTTGCATAAGGACCTCTCCAGGTAGCCCGTAATCTCTCAAGAAAAGCTGCAGGCCCAGGTGTCGGGTTCTCTGAAGGCGTTGCCTTGTGAGCACATCACACACACGCACAACATGCATGGGTGTATCAATTGTCTATTGGTTATAAGCGTTGTTGTCTAAACGATGTGTTCAGGGGTCAAATGTTGCAGCACTGACGCCCCACTGGAAAGAATGATTGAATGAAATTTATAACAGCAGACTGAGTGGTTTTCTTTCCCACAATTGTGTTGCATATATTTAATATGAACCCCCCTGCCCCCTCCCATCTTTCCTCTAGCTATCCATTATTGAGGCTCCCCCTCCCCGGGACGGGTCCTGTGGAGTACACCACAGGGGTGCGAGACTACAGCGTCCCTTCCCATGAGCCTCAGGGAGACCTCGGAGAGCGGCCCGACTGGGTAAGAGAAGGGAAAAAAGCGTTCATATACGTCCCAGAACAATTCCTTATTCATAGAATATCTTATCACCTGTTTTTATTCCTGGTCATTGTCCCAACCTGCAACTGATCGTGTCCTGAAATCGGAGCCCCAAAATGTCAAAACATTGCCGCCCCCCATGCTGGTCACTAGGCAAAGATGGAGGCCGATGAATAATGAATGATGGACATAAAGTGACAGCTCACTTACCCGTCGGCAGCAGTTTTAATTTACAGGAGTGACTTTCACTGTGCCAAGTTCTCGTCTAAAAAGCATGTGTGTGTGTGTGTGTGTGTGTGTTTGCGTGTTTGTGCTTGTGCGTGCTGCAGTACCGGGGTCCTCCGGTCGCCTACATCCAGCAGGTGGTGGTGAAAGCGGCGGTGTCTCCGTGGGACAGCAGCCTGGTGCCGGTGGACGTGTTTCGGTCGCCGCTGGGTCGAGCCTTCAGCCTGCTGGAGGAGATCCGCAACCACGTGCACTCTGACAGGTAAACACCGACAAAATGTCCAACCTCCATTAACGAGCAGCCGACCCACGTCTTAAAGTAGATGGACAGTTAACCCTCTAATTTAGGAGAAGTTTGCAGCAAACAACCAAACGTATTTTTTTTAATTTTTTTTATGAGGACAAACTGGACAGACTGAAGGTCCGTTGCATTAAAAAAATAACTGTTTTAAAAGTGCTTGTGCTTGTGCATCATACTTGCCTGGTCTTAATGTTCACTTATGCAGATTACATTGAAAGATTAGTATCCTCCTGTGCTCAAATACTAATTCCCCTGTCCCGACCTCGCCCTCCCATCAGCTCCGGGGTTCGCAGTCTGGAGACGCTGTGTCTCCAGGTGACGGACCTGTTTCCAGGGTTACGGCGGATGCAGTCGGTGCTGCCCGAGCACGGCTGCCTGCTGGTCTCCCCCGGCAACTACTGGCAGAACCAGAGGGAGCTGTTCGACCTGGACCCCGACCTCCTTAAGACCATCCAGAAGCACGAGCCCAAAGGCCTGCACACCTCGGTCACGCTGCGAGGTGGGTGGAGGCGGCGCCAGGTGGCCGCACGCACGCTTTGTGGAAGTTTAATATTTAATAGCAGGATTTCAATGCACGCGTTGGGTAAAAGCCACCAGAATGAAGGAATCACTGTTCTGTCAAAGGAATTCACTGTGGTAAAAATAGCCTAAAGAGTCCCGCCCGCCAACCCAGGCGGACCATCCCTTTAAGGCGGAGTTTACGTGTGCTTGTGACCAGGAATGCTCTTGTGTACAGACCCACACCTTCACCCATGACTTGGATTGATAGTGTACCGTTTGGAAAATAACTCGATGAACGTGCTCGACGTAGCAACTCATGAACTTCTGACTTCCATGTAAATACCTCCGAAGAGGCATTTCATGTGAATTGTTGCTTAAAAATAGATATTAGATGATCTGCGCTCACTTTCTTCTAACCAATTGTTGCTTCCATTTGGTATTATTATATATATTATTGCTTTACTCCTTTTATTAAACCAATTTAGTGATGTGCAGCTTAAAAACTGCTTTTCTAAACATAATTTTCTCTATTTCCAGATGTGTTTGCATCCTCTTATGGTTCACAAAAACATTGACATTTGCTTCTTTCTGTTAAAACTAAGTCCATTTCATTGTTTCTTTGGCTGCCATGTTTTTATTTTACTTGATTACAGATTTTTTTAAATCTAGAATTTATTTATTTTTTATTTTAAAGCAGAGTAGTTGCATTGTCATGCTATCCGATATGCTCCAGCAGAAATGTGTTTAATAAATGTGTGTGTGTGTTGTAGACCTGCTGTTTGGTGTCCCTGGGAAGTATACCGGGGTCAGTCACTACAACAGGAAGAGGGTGGTGACGTACACCATCACCGTAGTGCTATCCAGCTACGACGCGAGGTGAGTTACATTTGCTATACGTCTCCGCTTGTAATCGCGCCGATGATGAAGACGTCTTTGTCTGCGTGCAGTTTCCTGGGCGGCCTGCGGGCCCGTCTGAAGCAGCTCCACCCGTCAGCCAACTGCAGCCTGAGGGACGATCACATGGTCCACGTCCACTTCAAAGAGGAGATTGGCATCGCCGAGCTCGTCCCCCTCGTCACCACCTACTTCATCCTGTTCGCCTACATCTACTTCTCCACACGTCAGTGCTTCTGTTGTTTTTTTGTAATTGTTGTTCACACATGGCTTGATTTAGTATTATTATTTTGAAATGTGCTGTGGTTGTTCCGGTCTGGTGCAGAGATTAATCCTCAGGGATTCCGTACTCTGCTGCAGGAATGCAAACAAACGCACAGATACCAATAGTACACAAAATCATATTCATGTTTGGCACATTTCAATGAGAACATTTGAACAATCATGTAGATATATATTTATGATCTACGGATTTTCAGAAGCAATGGTTATATACATAACTTATTATAGCCTTAAAATAGTTTACTGTAAAGGACTTTTTATTAATGGTTTAGCAAAGTAAGTGAGGTTTCAGGTTCAGGTTGAGTTTAGCAACAGATTTGTTTTGATTAATTACTGATACATTAACATGGGACTAAAATCGTGTCCTTTTGTTCCTCCCTGCAGGTAAGATCGACATGGTGAAGTCAAAATGGGGTCTGGCTCTGGCCGCTGTGGTCACAGTCCTCAGCTCCCTGCTGATGTCGGTGGGACTGTGCACGCTTTTCGGACTCACGCCCACGCTCAACGGAGGGTAAGAACGACCCGCTTTTTTTCTTCTCTCCACCAAAGAAAACGCTTTCTCAAAACACACATATTTTTCTCCTCGAGGGCCTGTGAGTTTTAAGTGTCCAATTCTTTGGTTCGTGACCATTACTAGAAAAGCTCATGACAGCCCCTTCAGTCTCAGCTCACCTCATTTCATTCAGTGTTACTTGGCCAACATAAGTAATTGCTTAATACTGGCAGGTTAGAACTCGTTTGGTTTTGTGTGTAAAAGTGCTGCTCAACTCGTCTCAAACTCTTCCGCCAAAATCCGGAAAAAGTCAACATTCATCTTGCGACATAAAAATGTTTTTTGCTCTGCTGTTGACATTTCAAATGTGTCTTGTTAATCATCATCATTATTATCTCTCGACTGAAACAAGGACGGGTCCACAAAAAAAAACACACAACACGCATAGCGACGTCCCACTTTCTCTGCATTGACTTTTAAATGGAGTTGTGTTAATGTTTCCAGCAGGTGGGCGGAGGAGTCTGTGGAATGGTATGGGCGGGGCTTCAGGAGGGGGGGGGCGGCGCTGTAGCGATATTGACGTTAATGGTCGTCCAATCGTTGGAGGATTACTAGAAAGACGATCTCGTGGCGTGACCTCGGCACACTGCCGTCCAACCAGTGACCAAGATCCACGCAAGTCTGCTGAGGGCCGAGCGTGTGCGTCCTGCGTGTTTGAATAAACGCTCATCAAAGTCAATAAAAACAAGTGGTTGAGTCCACGTTAATGGCTCCTGATAAAGAGGTTGTAAGGGGTGTTTATGTTTAGTGGGTCTGATGTAATGTGCAGAGTGTTTGATTTCTCTTGTGACCCAGTAATATACTTCTACAACACAAGCTTAACTTTGCTCTCAAACTAATCTCCCTGTACGCTCCAACATAAGAGGGGGGCAGCGGTTCCCCCGCAGACACCTGCCAGATATTGTTCTGCGTCGTTTTTTTTCTCTGATTTATCGGAATATTGGTTCCTTGTTTTTACTACCGTTATGTTGATGATTTAATCTAAAGTTCCGGAAAAGTGAAGATGGCGGGAGAAGCTCTCTGCAGTCGCTGAGCCACTGCCTTTGTTTATTCAAAGGTTATTATTATTGAACTCATTCCACCAGTCAACACTGCACGTTGCTCGGTCAGGTTGCCGAGTTATGCAAAGCACACACGGACAGACTTGCTTTGTATACTTGAACTATATAGCGAGATGGTTATATATTTTTGAGGGAAAAAGACTGCCTGCTAGAATGACAATAGGCTACAGTCACATTACAGACGAGTGAGCTCGAGAATGCTGGGGTCCAAACCCCGGTCAGGCTGTCGCGCCAAAGCACGTGAAACTCAAATTGTAATGACGATGCTGATCACGAAATCAATGTTCCGGTGATTTTTTTTTTTTTTCTTCTGTGTGCAGTGAGATTTTTCCTTACCTGGTCGTGGTGATCGGTCTGGAGAACGTCTTGGTCCTCACAAAGTCCGTGGTGTCCACCCCTGTCGACCTCGAGGTCAAACTCCGCATCGCTCAGGGTAAGGATGACGTCTGATGGCTGACTTTGTGGTCCACTCGTTCAATTCAGGTGGATTGAAATGTTGAGAGCATTTGATTTATTTATTATTTTTATAGAAATGTTTTAGAAGAAGAATACGAACTGTAGCTCTAAATATTGGTGCTTTCTTCTGCTTCTCTAGGTCTCAGTAATGAGAGCTGGTCTATCATGAAGAACATGGCCACTGAACTCTGCATCATCCTCATTGGATATTTCACCCTGGTGCCAGCTATCCAGGTATTAAAAAGAATAGGGTGACCTGTTTCATAAGACGATATGAATGAATCTTCTCGCACTCTGAATCCCAAATTATTGGAGTCAATGTGCCTGTTTGTTAAACAACATTTGGTCTGCATGCTGCAGGAGTTCTGTCTGTTTGCTGTAGTCGGGCTGGTGTCTGACTTCTTCCTGCAGATGTTCTTCTTCACCACAGTGCTGTCTATAGACATCCGACGCATGGAGGTGACTCTCACCGACAGACACGCAGACGTTTTCCATCATGATTACATTCAGATCGCATAAATAAGCATGCCATTGTTAGCTGCAGAGTGAAACTAAGATTGACAATTGACCAGCGTTTTATTAATAATGAGGCGTTAAGAGCAGAATTAACAGAAACTGATTTAAGTAAAACCGATGACACTCAAAAGTGTTCCTCTGGCAATAGTCAATGTCAAAATCTCATACAGTGGTATGAAAAGGTTTGGGCACCGCTGATCATTTTCAAGATTTTCCTTTACTTATCATTGTTGTTCGGAACAGCAATTTCAATGAAATATATCTTATAGCAGACAAACGTAGTGATATTTAAGAACTGAAATAAAGTTTCTAGGATTTACAGAAAGTGTGCAATAATTACTTAAACAAAAGTAGGCAGGTGCATACCACTGTATATAAACATGAAGATGACTAAAATGCTCAAACTAGACACACACAGCGAAACCTTTCATTTGTGTTTAGCTCGGTGCGCAGATCAATGAGCATTAGCATAATACGCCTGCACCTGTTTACTTATGCAAAAGAAAAAAAAAAATCTTTCTCCTACATCCTTAATCCTCAGAGGGACATGTGGCAACATGCTATATGAAGTATACGTTCTACATGTGGAAATACCTTTCCCCTCCCCAACACCAGTTGGCTGACTTGAACCGCCGCCTGCCGGCCGAAGCAGGTCTGCCGCCGCCGAAGCCTGGCCCGCTGCGCCCCCGAGAGGTCCCCCCTCCCCCCCGGCCCTCCCCCCACACGAATCACTCTGCAGACCCCGGCCTTCAGGAACCTGCGGCTCCCCAAAAGGCTGCGCGTGGTGTACTTCCTGGCTCGCACGCGCCTAGCGCAGCGCATCATCATGGTGAGGAGATCGCCCCGAGCACAAGTGTATGACGATCAAACAATGTGATCGGTGAATGTAAACGTAAATGTAGAGAACGGGAGGAGTTTCCTTTTTAAGGAAACAGTCGGAGATGATGAAGCAAAAGGGAAATCTCATCTGACCCGACCGCTGTCCTTCCGTCTGCGTCCTCTCCAGGTGGGTACGGTGATCTGGATTGGGATCCTGGTGTACACCGACCCAGCGGGAATACGCGCCTACCTGGCCGCACAAGTGTCTGAGCAAAGCCCCCTGGGAGATCCCGGGGGAGGCGGCCTGCCCCCTCACAACCTCGGGGTGGCGCCCGTCTTCCGGGGAGGCGACCCCACCAGCACCCTCACCATTAAACCACCGGATCCAACTCCGTTACCGGAGAACCAGTCTCAGGGCCACCACCGTGCCTCCGCCAGGACGGGGCCCCTCGGCCAGGCTCCGCCCCCCGCCGTGCCCCAGATCACCTGGGGAGCGGAGGACGAGGAGGGCTGGAGGAGGCTCTCCTTCAGACACTGGCCGTCGCTCTTCAGCTACTACAACATCACTTTAGCCAAGAGGTAGGTGTGTGTGTGTGTGTGTGTGTGTGTGTGTGTGTGTGTGTGTGTGTGTGTGTGCGGCAGTAATTCAGCAATGTATCTGATTCCATAACTACAACAGCTCATTTAACTATTATGAAAACTTTGGGGTTAATAGCACTACTTTGCACTACTTTGAGAGTGAAATTAAGTGTTTAGTGTTGAGGCGTTTGAACTACATCCTAAAAAGAAGCCATGTTTTGGATCCTGGATTGTGATCAGGTTTGATAGTCTGTATTAATTTTTGTTTCAGGTACATCAGCATCCTGCCCGTCATTCCCGTCACTGTTCACCTGAGCCCTCAAGAGGCCATTGAGACGCGTCACCCTCAGGACACCAGACACCCCCCTCCATCCATTCCCAAAGTGTCTGCGGATCTACAGACGGACCTCACCCTCTACAAGTTAGCGCACACAAATGCCCTCTAAATTCAATTTTAAGGATTTACACCGGTGGTTTGGTTAGCTCCTTTTAGGATGGTTGTTTTCTGCTTAAACAAGTCCAAATAATTAATAATACACTAAAATATCTCAAAATATCTTATTAAATTAAAGTAAGTAAATTCTTAGTTTTATGGTTTAAATAGTTTGCACCAGGCCTATGAAAGTTGTTGTTTTTACACTGAACACTGAATCATGTTGTAGTGTTTCTTTTTGAGACTGACATGTATGAATAAAATATCTCTCTGGAAATCTGCCCATGGTCAAACAAAAACGATACAGCATAGCAATAAAAGGTCCTTGGCCTTGGGCTCCGAGGTCATTGAACCATTAGTTTGAGTCTTCGTTTGGTGGTCGGCGCAGTATGGCATTTTTTGAATGGCCATTTTCTACATGACGTAAAAGGCAAGATGAGACAAAGTATCGTTAAAAATGAGCGGCAGCACACAATGAGGAGAACTCGACTCACTTGCGTAGCTTTTAGTTACACAGTAACAGCATCAGAGCTTGAGCCAAAGGAACAACTTGATGCTTTGCTTGCACCAGAGTCGAGTCAGGGTCACGTTGGGCTCTCACACGCTTATAAAACACAGCCAGGGAATAATGACAAACTGGATATTTGGGTGTTTTTGATTGGTCAGAGAAAAACAACAGAAAAAACCTCTTTGTTTTGTGGATGTGGACTGTGTCAAGTGCCTCTGGACCGATTTGTTATTTCATCTGACGCTAAAGAAGAGACGGAGAAAAGGACTGGAACAAACTTCTTTAACATTACCCGTTGGTTTGTGATGCAGCAGTGGAGAGGAAGATTTTTTATCCTATGTTGTGTCCGAGAAATGAAACGCGCTAGTTCATGATTCCATTTGTTTTTGTTCTGTAGTTTTTAATTGAGATCTTTGAGTAGGAGAAATTAACTTTATTAATAAAGTCACACTTCGTCTCGGAGCTATGTTCAGAGAGGGAAATTGTTCCGTTGTTTCGATAGTTTCAGCTGGCCACTCGGCGTCTGGAATGCTTGTGAGATTATTGAATTATCGTCAAAATTGTCAACCATGAGTCGTCGGCTGCGGCATCACAGCATATTTCACAGGATGTTTCACACGTGGGTTTTGATTCCTGTGTTGACACTCTTGAAAATGAGGTTTACAGTTGTTTTCAGTGTACAAATAGGCTGGTAGCCCCCTCCCCTCTTTACCAGCAACATCGGAGTGTGGAGTTTAGCTTTCACTGGGTTGCGTAATGCAAAGTGTTTTCACCTTGACTGCGAAATAGAAGGCCACGTTCTTTTTTGTTTTGTCTTTGGACAGCAGATAGGAAGTCCTATCAGCAGAGGTCGGGGTCGTGACCTTCACGGTGGGGAAGTGGCAGCCGAAGGTTGAGATAGGCCACTGTGATAAAAGTCAACTGTAGTGGGATTAAGAGACGTGATCTTTGCAACAAAACGAAACACTGGATATCATGTATGACTGCAACCTTTTTCCAATATCAAATTCAATGTGTTGAAGCTTTCTGCACAAGCCACCACTGCATCCATCACCCCACAGAACTCCTGTATTTATAATATTATTACATTTGATTTGTATGGCGCTTTTCATAGTACTCAATTAAACTTTACATTTTGTCACACAGTAAAAACACATTTAGACGTGTTTCTCTCAGCATTCCAAGAATTAGGAATTAAAAAATGCTATAATATCATTTAAAATGTTTTGGTGTTGACTAATTTTGAATCAATTTATTTAAAACAATACAATATTTGTTTTTTTTAATGGTTTAGAAAAGAGTTGGTTCAGTTGAACGTGCCAAAACGATTAATCATAAACATAATCTGCAGATGGATCGATAAGATGGATAATATTTAACTGCAGCTCTCGTGGTTTTTCATAAGCAAGAATCCCAATATGCCTGTTACATAATTTAAGCATGACGAACAGGATGTACAACCAGGCATCGTGTGTATTTTGTGTGAGGAAGGTCTCCGGCTTCCCTTAAAACATAACTTCATAGTATCTGTGTCTGTAGTTCAGCCGTCGCTAATGTTTGCTCCTCCCAGCGGTCGTGAGGGAACAAGTGAGTGAGAGGTGACATTTAGTTTAATCACGCTTTGCATGGCCCCTTATGTCCCATGAGATCAGTAGTTATCAGTTAATAAGTGATGCAGCGTCTGATATTTGTGTGCTTTCTGGCTGTCAAGTCAAAGAACACATGGAACGCTGCTTTGATTGACATTTGTTCAGGGACCATTCAGCTGGTCGCTTTGTGTTGGAAAGGTGTGTTTTAGTTTCTGCAGAGAAGCGGCTTTTTTGAGGACCGGTATTTCAGGCAGAGTGGGTCGCACTCTTTCGCCGGGTTTCACCCTTGTGGCATTCCCCAATGTGGCAAAACTGTGAGCAACTTGTGAACAGCAGGCGGAGGCTGCTCCTCTCATGGGACACTGGTGTAGTGGTTTTATGGCACATTGCATTCGCACTTATAATTACACAAATTATGTGAGTCAAATCCTTTTAGGTCAAAAATTTTTTAAAAAGTAAAATATATATGTATGTCAGAGTGGTGTAGAAAAGCCTCTGAAAGCCTTCTTGCCCTCAACACCTCCCCCCTCTTCCTCCATCCAGGGTTGCGGCTCTGGGCCTGGCGGCGGGCGTCCTGCTGGTTCTGCTGCTCTTCTGCCTCTACCGGGTTCTTTGCCCACGGAACTACGGCCAGAACGGCGTCGCTCACGGCCGCCGGCGCCGCGGCGACCTGCCCTGCGACGACTACGGCTACTCGCCGCCCGTCAGCGAGATCTCGCCGCTGCTGCTAAGGGGCCACAGCATGGTGAGAGGGGACCCGCGATAGGAAGTCCACCGCGTTGATACCAACCACAAATCCTTGTTTGAAATCTGGCCACATGTCAAACAAGGGAACGCTGACCACTGAAGACTCTGCTTTTTTTATTTTTTATTTTTTTTAAATGCGCTTAAAAGAAAAGGACTACTGTGTCTGTATTGATTTAAGGACACCTACTTACCCCACAGTGTGGAGGTGATGATTTGTTCTTCTGTATTTCTGTCGCTCAGGACATCGAGTGTTTGGCCAGTGACGGGATGCTGCTGGCCAGCTGTTGCCTGGCCGGACAGATCCGGGTTTGGGACACTCAGACCGGCGACTGTTTAACCGTCATCCCCAACGACGGGTAAGCTAGCGAGCGTTACTTACAATAACTTTTAAACTTGTTTCTGCTTGTAGCCCAACAAATAAACCTCTCGGTCGGACTGATTTTATCTCGGCACGTTGCCCTGCGGATAACTGAGCGCCCGCCCGGTTTACTCTCCTCAGGCTCAGACGGAGCAGCAGCAGTGGCTGCTGGGAGCAGCGGGAGGGCTGGGACGCGGTGGGCGGAGCCTCGGAGCCGGAGTGCTTTGGCCCCTCCCTCTGTTGCGACGGCCCGTCGGAGGAAGAGGTCTACCCGCTGAGGCGCCGCGCCGCCCCCGCCTGGCCGACCCTGTTTGGCGACCAGCCCGATCTCACGCCGCTCATCGATACCAACTTCGCCTCCCAGCCCCCCTCCCACCTGTGCACGCCGCCCCGGGAGGGCTTTGACTTCGGAGGTCTGGTGGAGCGCGCCTACATGGAGCACGAGCCCCCTTCGCCCTCCGCCTACCCCTCTGCTTCCTCCGCATCCTCCTCGCCGCCCACGCCGGCTTCGCTCCAGAGAAGACCCAGCACAGTGGACGCCGCCGGCGTCTCGGCGGCGGGGACGCAGGCGGCGGCGGCGGACGGGGAGAGCTCCGTGTGGGCCATGGAGCTGAGGGGGAATCTGATAGCTGCTGGGCGGAGCAGCGGGAAACTGGAGGTGGGGGAAATGCATTGTGTTTGTTGACGTTTTACCTTTTCTCTTTGTTCTTTTAGGTTTTACATGATGAGCAAATGTTTTACTAAATTTGATTTTTAGTTTTGTGGCACCTTTTGTAGTTTTTTTTAGACATTTGGTCGTCTTCTAGTCATTTAATGAAAGTTCTCATTGTACATTAACAAAATGTATTAACTGCCAAGAAATCATTTTTAAATTTGTCGGCCTTGTGTCTGAAATTTCTCTTCTTTTGATCTGTATAAAACATTAATTTAAATGAAAAGAATGCTCCACAACATGATGAAAATGTTAAAGATATTTTTCAACCCATTTGTTTTGGGACAGTTGTGGGACGCAGTCGAAGGGTCGTTGCGTTGCACTAATGAAGACGGAGGGTCCGGGATCACAGCTCTCGCCTTCCTCAACAACAGGTGAAACAAGCCAACGTACTCAAACCTTTAATAGATATATCTATCGATTTACCACATGCACAGCTTTTTATTTCAGTTTTTACACACTTCTGTTGCTGCAGTGATGCATACTCAGTCCTTCATTGCCCTTTTTAATACAGCTGGAATGTGTCCTTTTTTTCATCTCAACTTTAATCCTTGAAAGGTGACGGTACGGATTAAAGACTGTAAATTCTCCTCTGTGCTTTTCCTCCCCAGAATCGTGGCAGCTCGGCTGAACGGGTCTCTGGATTTCTTCACTGTTGAGATAAACAAACCTCCGGGTCTTCTGCAGTACCGCGGTGCGACTCAACACGTTGTTGTTTTTCATTTTTCATCAGTACAAATCTCTTTTGTGTCTCTGTATTCTTGTGCTTGTGTTTTTGGATTCAAATTGAGTTCGCAACGCGGCCTCAATTACCTGAATGTGACATCAGTGTGAATGTAATGTAGCGCATAAACATTTTAGCAAAACTGCAAAACATTCTTTTTTTTAACAATTACTTGTTTAAGATTAATCTTTGATGGAAATGAATCCTCTGTAGCAGAAGGGTTGCAAGAACCTCCCTTGAGAACTGACATGTTGTTATTGTGCAACGATTTGATTTGTTATTTTTTGAAAGTTTTGAGATTATACCTAAATTTGATATTTTAAGGTTTTTGTTGGGGGGAAAAAAGACATTTCATGAAGTAAAATTGAGTTGGTATTTAACGGATTAAAGACAAAATAATAAATATGTGAGAATAATTAAGTGCAGCCGTAAGCTAAACCCCAGAGGAGTCCTCTAAAACTGAGGATGAGGTAGGAAGAAGAAAAGGCCGATAAAGGTTCTCTCCTCCTCCTCCAGGTGCCCCTGGGCGAGGCAGCATGGCCCCCTCCCCCTGTTACAGCAGCGAAGACGTGATCAGCTGCCAGCTCACCCGCTCGGTCCAGTGCGCCCACCAGAAGCCCATCACGGTTCTGCGAGCGGCCGCCGGGCGGGTCGTCACCGGCAGCCAGGACCACACCGTCCGGGTAGGATTCAACGGCTGCCACAAATGACCGTTTGTGCCGTAGATTCTCACTGTGTTGTTGATCCGTCAGGTTTATCGTCTGGAGGACTCGTGTTGCCTCTTCACGCTGCAGGGTCACTCTGGAGGGATCACAGCCATCTACGTAGACCAGGTGAGTGACGGAGCTGCTTCTAAGGGCAGACGCCTGGGGGCCGTGCAGCAGTTCGCGGTCGTACAGGAAAAGGGACGTGTATTCTTCGACTTCGACTATGCCCTCTGTATATTTCATCCCATTTTTTGAGATACTAGTGCATAACGTTTTTTGGCATGCTGCACTTTGCCTTTTTCCCGTGAGATTTTTTTTGACATACTATTTTAGTTTTTTACCTATTACTTTTTTTTAATACATATTATTCTATGACTTCTAAAGACATTTCTCGACATTTGCTTAAAATGTTTTGATGCTGTCAATTCTTTGACATGCACTGTTCACAGCATATTTTTTCACGTTACTTTTGTCCACAATATTATTCGACATACTGTATTACAACGAGTAACGTCAGTTAGTGCCTTGTGCAGTGAAATGTAATAGAATAGTGGGTCAAAAGAATGTCATCTGACCCGGTTCCTTCAGACGATGGTTCTGGCGAGTGGCGGTCAAGACGGCGCCATCTGCTTGTGGGACGTCCTGACGGGGAGCCGCGTCAGCCATGTTTACGGTCACCGTGGCGACGTGACGTCACTCGTCTGCACTACGTCTTGCGTCATCAGCTCAGGCCTCGATGACCTCATCTGTATCTGGGACCGCAGCACTGGGATCAAGCTCTACTCCATACAGCAGGTACAGCGCAGCACGCCACCTCCTGCTTAACCTCTTTGGCTTGTGATTGTCTTTTCTTTTTATTATTTATAATTCAATCTTATATTTCCCCGTCCCTGTGCTCACAGGAGGCGGGTTGCGGGGCCAGTCTGGGAGTGATCTCCGAGTCTCTCCTGGTGACGGGGGGGCAGGGCTGCGTCTCCTTCTGGGACCTGAACTTTGGCGACCTGCTGCAGACGGTCTACTTGGGCCAGAGCAGCGATGGCCAGGGCGTCCGGCAGCTGCTCGTCCTCGACAACGCCGCCATCATCTGTGACTTTGGCAGCGAGCTCAGCCTGGTGTACGTTCCCTCGGTGCTGGAGAAACTAGACTGAGGGAAGATGGACGGACGGACAGACGGCGGTTGTTGTCACGTCGACTTTCTGTTGTTTGTGTCACCCACAGGCGACACAATGACGAGCGCTTTGCTTGTACATATTAAAACTTCAAGTTTTGAGTAAAGCCTGGATGCAACGTGGAAGAAAAGGAGCCAAGGACTGATGGTACAAGGTGCTGCATTTTATCGGAGGACGTCAGTGACAAACCGTTGACGAGGGTCATGAGGTCCGTTCAAGTAAAGCTGGATGTTTCTCACAGAAAGAGATTCCACCAGTTGGCTTATTTTTTTTAAATGCGTGTTTGTCTTGTGGCTCTGCCCTCTATGCTGCTTATACGGGTGGGGCTTCCCTGTCACCCCACCCGCCCTGAGAGGATGACTTTTTTTTTTTTTTTTTTTGTGAATATACCTGCTGCCTCTTTCGCTAGAAAAGGGAAGTGCAGCCACAGTGAGCTCTACTGGTGTGTGTGTGTGTGTGTGTGTGTGTGTGTGTGTGTGTGTGTGTGTGTGTGTGTGTGTGTGTGTGTGTGTGTGTGTGTGTTTGATTGAATCTACGCCCTTTTTAAGTCATAACATAAATTGGTTGTGTGTGTGTGTACGAGTTAACACGGATGATTACTGTATAAAGTAAAACCTCCATAGGGGGCTGTTTTTATATGTATAAATCTATTATTTATTAGAAATACATTTCTTTAATAACAGTTTTATGAATGGCTAATTCCGGCTTTTAAACCAGACTAAAACGATGAAATACGTGTAAGATGGTGATCGTCTTTTGGGTGGGGTTTATGAGACGATTATTTGTGATACTGAACTGGAAACACTGAAGTGTTTGTTGTTGGGGTTTTTGGGGGCTGTAGCAAAAGAGGTTCCTCAGTTTATTCCCCCCCACCACCTCCCCGGCCTCTGATTCCAGGGTTACTGATGCTGTACGAGGGGCCCCTGCGTGCTACACCTTCATCAGGCTACCTCCATTTTCTAAACTGCTTGAATTTTGGATGAGAATACTGATTTTGTTCTGCACACGCCGTCATTAGCTGACGTCATGTTTACATTGGCTGCCGCATCTTTTTAATAAATTTTGCCCTTTTTAGACATTTATTTTAATTTTTTTCACTGGCCGTTCAGTGTCGCTGGTTCAACCAAATGTGTATTTTTGATGTCGGCATCAAATGACAAAACCTCCACCCAGTGTGCTGGTGTCGTTTATCTTTAAACCTGTGCCCCTCTTTCTGCGGCCACTCAGTGAAACAAGACACGGTGAGTATGCTAATAACAATACACGTGTGTCTGAGCTTTTTGTAGTTATAAAGCCAACCTCCTTTGGTAACACCCCCACCCCACACACACACACGCACACACACACACACACGCAAACACACTCCCTCGCTGTTGAGGGAAAGGTGGCTGAGGTGTGATGCTGCTCTTCGTCTCAATTCCACAGTCCTTTTTTAGAATCTCTTCTGCATTCATGGCTCTTTAAGCGATGAGATGATTATTCACCACCAGTTTTTCCCTTTATTAGGTTCCCCTTTAACCGGTCGCTACTTTAAACTTTAATATCTAAACAGCTGCTGAAAGCAGCCAGACACTAACAACCTGAGAGCGCTTGGTTCGTCACATTAAGCGACTTGGCTTTAGTCACTTTGTGAATCTGCTCAATTCGTTTTCAGTAAAAGGTGTTTGTTTTTGCTGCTTTTATACTGTTTTCTCAATCCGGTTGCTTTCGTTCATCCATATCAAAATTCTGTGGATGCAGCCGTGATGTTCTTCTGGCCTTTTGAGGAAAAAGGAACATTTCCTGCGTCGGTATCCTCACGATAGCGGCAAATATTTGCCGCTTTTATTTATGTAGAAATCAGCTTCTGTATCATTAAATTCTCTGTTTTGGAAAATCCAAGCTGATGTCTTTGAACCCCCAGGTCTGCTCCTTTAGCCTCGTCCCCTCATTGGCTGGCTTCGCTCTACGCAGGCTGTAGTAGTGGAGGTAACTTAGTTACTAGTTTGTTACACAATTTTAAAAAGGCAAGACTTTGTACTAATTTTCCAATAAAGAGGCTTTAATACCACAACACATGTATGTCTATTGGATTTATTGAATGATGAAAGAGCCATTCCTTTATTGCAATGCATCTTTTAAAACCAAGAAAAGACTAAATATGTCATATAACAAGACCATAAAGAAAAAAGAAATCCTACAGTATGACAATTGCCAAAACTGGCCCAAACGGAATAACAGGTGAGAAAGCACCCTGAGATAAAGAACAATGTACTGAACGTAAAACTTCACTAAGTTAGCGATTAGCCATCACCTCTTGGATTTGATTATCAGAAGTTAATGCTTTAACTAAAGCAGAACAAAAGTTAAGAAGCCTGAAATGTAATTTCACGTTCCAAAGTTTTGCGAAGTTATGCCTTTGCTGCAATCATCTTTTCCAGTTTGTTCTGAACGGGAAGACAAATAGAAGAGAATTATAACAATCATTAGCTGCCATTCGTTCTGAATATATGGATTCAGAACTAATAGCAGCTATATTTATATATTTTATTTGTACTGTATGTATTGAAAAGAAACATCACCTTCAACTGCTCGTTTGCTCTTTTCAGAAACTGAATCTTTTCGGCGTGCTTCTGGCTCTCCATTCGTTGCCTTTCTTCTTCTCTCTTTTTAATAGTTTCATTCTCAACTGTCAGATCGCTCAGTTGCTTCTCCAGGTCTCGATTCTCCTCCTTCAGATCAGAAATCTAGAAATGGAAAAAATAAATTAAAAAAAAACGAATTTGTAAGTCACTTAAGCAAAGGGCACAACCACCATGCTCATTTATGGCTTTATTACTTTAGTTCATTTTTTTACTTACCTGAAACAAAGTAAATATCTGACTAACAAAGCGCAAAAGCAAGGCCACAATATCAACAGGGAGGCCCAACCAAGCTTAACAATAAACACCATACAAATAAACCCAGAATGAATCATTTTGTAAACTACATAGGTAAATCATCATTAAAAAAACCGTTACAGTTTTCTCCTCGTCAGCCTTGCCCGGCTCAACCTGCAGCGCTTTCCTGGTTCCAAAAGCCGTGCTGCTCTCCTTCAGGGCCTGGTACACAGCGAAGGTCTCGTGAATCTCATCCCTGACCATTATCAGCAACGCACCCCTCTCAGTGCACTCGATGGTCTCCTGTCTGATCAGCTCATCTGAAAAAGGTCGCACAATCAGTAAGACAAATCTGACTGGATGTGTGTAAACCGGCCGGTCGTTGTGCCCACATGGGATCCGGCTCACCCACCGAAGCACTGGAAGTAGAGCTCCGTGCGCTGAGGACAGATTCCTGTTTCTCTGGCGTGCGATTGCTGCAGCCTCCTGTCCAGAAGCTCCTCCAGCTGAATGACGTCCGCTCTGGTGAAAGGTGCACTGGACACCTGCTGCACCCACGCCTGGTTCCCCTCCATCCATTCCCTGAGGGGACAGAAGTCCGGATCAATGAGAGTGCGGTTTGTAGTTGGTGATGGTGGGAGCTGGTTATACCTGGGTGGAAAGATGCGGTTATGGATCTCCTGAATCCCTTTCCCCGGGGCATCGGCAGCTTCTGATGTGGGCTGAGGAGGGGGTGCAACAGGGTGGGTGTTTATTAGCAGTCAACAGGCTTGTCTCCTTTTCTAAGATTTGACTTAACGGTGATTAACGGTTAACGGTTTCCCCAGTCCTACGTAAACGCTTCTCCTTCGCTTAAGCACCATGGAAACTCACTTTTCGTGACTTCAGGTCGGTTTTGTTGACCAAAACTGGGTGGTCGTATTTCACGAGAGTTTCGGATGGCGGAACCATTGTGTGATCTCTAAGATCGAAACTTAAACTATAGACAGAAGCGTGTGTGTATGCCTCAGTTAACGCTACAGAAATATCGATACGTTGCTAACGGAATGTGTGGGCTCGCTGTTAGTTGTCATGGCAACAGCGTCACTACATAGCGTTTGTATGTGTCCGGCTAAAGCTTTTTTTAAGCTTTGGAAGTTTCAAAAAGTAAATTTTCTTTAAAAAAAAAAAATGTACATTTTAATAACACCTGCTTAATGAAAGACGTGTAAGTCTTTACTCGGCTACAGACTCATTAATACGGAACCAGCGTGAAAGGTTTGTTGCGTACCGGACACACATTCCGAGCGTACATCCAAAAGCGGAAGTGTGTAAAAACGTTGGTCACAACACAACGTGTTTGGTCCGTAGACAGGCTCTGGTTTGGTGCCAGACAATTCAACCTCGCTGACTGAAACAGTTAACGTCAGTTGTGTATTTTTTTGATCATAGCGCTCAATAAAAAAAGTTTAATCTTTCGTCTTCGTCCCAGCTGCAGACGTTAAAGTACCGTAAAACACGACAGACGAACAACCTATCATGCTGTTGCCTTTTTTTGCTGTTTGCGTTTGTAGTGCAGGGAAGGTAGTTATTGTGAGATGGATTCATATTTAAGCTGTGATATTCTCATAATTTAATTATTCGTGTTTGCATGACTAACGAACTTGGATTTGTACTCTAACATGTGTAGTGTCTTAAGACAACCAGCAGGTGTCGCCATCACACCACTAAGGGGCGTCCGTGCATTGCATTTAACGCTTCTTTCAAGATCTCAAGAAGAAAGGCGAACAGGAGATGAAAGGCCCGGTCTGTGACGTCTTGAAATGGTGGGAATTTGAACAGGAACGTACTTTGCTGCTACGTTACAATGACAACATCTAAATTTTACAATAGAAGCTTGTTTGAACGTCTTCCAAGCTCTTTCCTCGTAAGATGAGAGGTCATTTTTAAATATAAAAAAAATAATTATAATTAAATAATGTTATTACTGTCTTTTGTCAAAATAGCTTGCATGACTACATCAATTTGATTATTAAAGAAGTAAATATCAATATATTTTGCTTGGGTTATTAATTATAATCCGCATCTAAAGCACGGAAAGGATTCATAAAGGGATAAAACTGTCTATTGTTATTTAATGTTTATTTTAGTATTTAATGTTAGGTTTGGAAGTTGTTAAAGTTGTCAGAAGAAGAAATGAAAGTTTACTTGACACACACTGACCGCCGGGCAACATTGTGCGTTACTGTTCACAATCAAATCAGAAGCCATTAATTGCCACATGTTATTACAAATAAAGGAACTTGACTTGGTGAATTGGTGCAATAGAAGAATGTTCGAGCAGTGTTGGGTGTATTTACAGACTTCCCCTTTTCATATGTCTGTTCTGAAGCAGAAAACATTCAGGCCACATTTCCGGTTAAAAGACCTCCTCAGGAGGGGTGGTCTCAATCTTCTTCCTGAGACACCAGATTGGAATTTGGGCTACAAATGGAAAACCAGCCATTTTTTTGTAATTGCTTAAATGTTTGCCACAATTTGTCTCTACAACCCTCTTAATGCTCTTGTTTAGGAACTCGCAATTTTCATCCCTTTTGAATGTGTTCAAAGAATCAACTGAGCTTATTATGAACACAAACACACTTGTTCACGTTTGGAAGGAAATCATAAGTAACATTGACCCGTTCGGTTGTAAGTGTTCGATATGAGGAGCGTTTAGCAGCTAAATATGGAAATGGTCGTAATCTACCATCTGAAAGTGTCAATGTTTAAAATTAGACCTTAGTGAGAACACAACTTGTAGAAGCTGCAACCTCAACTATAAAAACCAAACTGTTGCAAATATATATGTTCTCGCAGTTTAAGATATTAAGATGCATATTTTTCATGCACTTTAAAGACTAAATTAGTTTTATGCATATACATTTATTACATCATGCATTGCTATGTGGAAGTACAGTTGCTAGATTAAGTGCCAAAGTTGCACATTATTAACATGATATCCATTATGAATATATACTTATTAACCCATTTGAGTGGTTTGGCTAACGAGGACCTGCAGTGTGAAGACAAAGTTGCCTGAAAATAGTTGCAGAGCAGAGATGGCAAAATAGAAGAGAGAAAGGGAAGAACACAGCAGCATCACATGACAACAAGCAGTACATTACTTTATACACCAGAAATACAAACCGCACTGATGCTTTTTCCGTATTCATTGCGGCCCCGGGGGGGGCTGAGAAAGCTTGAAGCTGCAACGTCACGTATTTAGATTTTTCTGCTCTGGTTTCATTGCGTAATTCAGTTAACATTGAAACGTTTGTTCTTGTTAAAGGAAAAGAGACTGACTGACTCCATCAAACCAGGATGTTTGTTCTCATCTGTGCAACTCTGCTCTTTACTGCTGCCACAGGTATGGATCCTTTATTATAATCGACTTATGATGCCAGATATGGACAAAGTAGACAGATATAGTTTGTTTGATAAATGTTCTCGTTGGAAGCATCTGTTGACTCACTTTGGAATCGTGGGACAAATATATGTAGTAGAATAATTCACTGGTTTACCAGACGTTATGTCTGAAGAAATATTAATTAGTATTAAATTACTTCCATAACGCATGACTATAAGTAATCTTTGTTGAAACATTGTTATTTCTGGTTCTGGAAAAAATATTAATTCTGAAAACACCTCCTTTCCCTGTTTCTTTCTCACTGTTTTCATCAGCAGGTTCATCAGTGTGGGGGAAGGAAACCTGTAAAGATGGAGACTGTGTCACTTTCAGTGAAGGAGAAATAAAAGCGGAGGCTGGACTCTGTGTGGTCATACCGTGTTCTTTCAAAACCACGTCTACTTTTACACCCAAACATCTGGCGTTTTACAAATGTGAACCATCAAAACGATTTTGTGCTGATTCAGATGAGATATTCAACTCCAACGAAAACAACAAAGTTCAGCTCGGGTTTATGGGACGAGTTTCGCTGCTGCAGCCTGATGTGAGTCAGAGGAACTGCAGCATCATCATCAATGACCTCACTGAGTCAGACTCTGGATCATATCAGCTCAGAGTTAACGGTTTATTAAAAGGGAGAGAAAATGGATTGACATTCTCTCAAAAAGTAACCATCTCTGTCAGAGGTAAGAAGGGCCTGGTAGAAGTTCCTCAAATGTTGAGTTGAAGTGACTGTGGACCTTCAGGCTGCTCCCCTGAGTCCTCTCACTGACTGCTCTCCCTTCAGGTCTGACCCAGAAGCCCACAGTGGGGATTCCTCCTCTGACAGAGGGGCAGCAGGCCACACTGAGCTGCACTGCTCCTGGTCTCTGCTCTGGATCGGATCCTGAGATCACCTGGACGTGGAGAGGAGCAGGAGAGAAGGACTCTCACATCACAGGGAACATCACTGCTGTGAAGACCGAGCACTTGACTTTAGTCACAGGGAGACGCAGGTCAACTTTGACCTTCAACTCTTCAGCCGAACACCACGGCACCAATGTGACCTGTAAGGTCAGATTCACCAACAACATCACTACAGAGGAGACGGTGACTCTGAATGTGACCTGTGAGTATCACTGACCTTCATGCTCACCGTTACTCTGGAATGTCTGAAGAGTTTTCACATATGTAGTGTTTATTGTTGGTGGTTTCTAAATGTGCTTTGGTTGGGAAGTCGGTGTCGTCATACATTTCAAATGCTCTAAAATATATAAACTTTATTAGAAAGTGAAGAGATATTGTAGAATTTTCATGCTCCCCGGTTTAGTGTCCTTGGTCTTAATGGAGTCTTCGTTGTTACTTATTAGGTTTCAAACAAAAATAGAATTTTCACAAATTCTGAAAGTGACGTGTAAGTAGGCTGCAGTCATAATCTCCATTATGTCATTTGTAATATTAGATGAACATGGACCGAGTGCAGAGCTTCCCTGGATGGTGATCGCTGTTATTTCTCTCATTGTGAATATCATCTGCATGATCCTCTTGGTGTTTCTCTGGTACGTCCCCACTTCATCATGTTATGGTTTGATCACCACGTCGATGCAGCGGAGACCTTGAGACAACACGTCATGTATCACTCTGTCTTCTCTCCAAAGGAACACAAGGAAACAAGTGATGCCAAACCAAGAGGACAGAACTTACATGTCGCTGCAGAAAACCGACCAATCCCCAGAGTATGATGTCATCGCTCGACCTCTGAACTAACCAGCAGGCAGCTTCCACTGAGGGATCAACAAGATGCTTCTTCCATTCCTCCCTTCAACATGAAGCTTCATGGAAATGGTTCCTGGACTCCTTTTAACTTAACTGTAACCCTATTTTACATTTGATGAACCAATAAGCATTTATTGCAACAATGTTTACGAAATGATTAAGATTTATTTTGCCTAATACAACTAATATTTCTGCTACTCAGTAATATTTTGTCCAAATAATATTGAACTTAGAGCATCCGACTAAATGGTCCATTTGTTACCTATGCATTGTAATGTGAAACATGAAGCACCTATGAAACAACATTAGTCCCTCAACGCATTACTATAAAAAAAATCTTCTTTTAAACTTTGTCGTTTCTGGTTTTACTTAATTAGCGAGTTGATTGATCATGTCAATGGAAGTGCTTCTTAAACACACAACTTGAACTTATTGTTCAACACATATTTGATTACTGCTTCTGCAAATTGTGTTGACTGGCAAAGCACAAGCTATTTTGTATGTATGTTTACTTTTTGAGAGAATGTGAATCCATCTCCTCTCGGTCCATTTAATAAACCGCTCTTAAATATTCAGAACCCTGTTGTATACTAACAGTGAAAACCGCCATTTTGAACGCTTACGAGTTGGTCCCGGAAGCTTGTATGCAGACGTTTCGTGGCCTTTCGAAAATCAGACGGGCTAACTTTAGTTGACTTTGCGACAGAGAAAGAGAGCGTATTTGACCGATGGTGTACTTCTCGACATGCTCAGTCCAGAGAACAACTCCGAGACTTCCTTAAGTCGGAGGAGTTTAAAAACTGCACTGCAGACAGAGCGGCGATGTATTTAAATGACCAAACAGTAACCACACTGCCGCATTGCTGCTGTCTGCGCTGACCTCTCTCTCTCTCTCTCTTCGTTCCATGTCCCTCGTCGCGACTTCCCTCAGCCTTCTACTGGGCTGCAAAGTCAAAGGCAGAGGCCTCCCGACAGACTTCCACTACCCTCAGCTAACGACGAGTCGCGTCAACGTTTTTACCGTCATCAGCAGGGCCATTTAATTGCGTTTTGTCCTACGTTGAAAGGGAAGTCCCCGGCAACGGACCGAAGAGCTTTCAAAGGTTCTGGCTGTGTGGACAATTCGGTTCATCCGCACGGTAAAGTAAACCGCGTCTATGGACCCGTTAGTTTGGTGGGAGTGGCCTCACTCACAGGGCGCGAGGAGGACGAGGTTGCAGCGCAGAGGTCACGCGGCACCGGGTCGGTCCACAGTTTCATTCTTGCTTCTGTCTCGCCCTTTTCGGAAGCAACCTACTCTGGTTCTGATGTACTTGTTTGGGGAATTGAGATAGGACATTGAAAAGTTCCCTTGCACAGATTATATATCAAGAGTGATTTAGTTCCTGGGTGTATTAGAGTGGCTGTTGGTGGAAGGTCTTCTTATTCAGTCTTCTTATTAGTAATGATTTAGCTGGCAGAACAGTTTGAAAACCTGATCCAGACTGCAGTGTCACTGACGTCTTTCCAGTGTGTGCAATGGTCACTGCTCTCTACGCCCTTCACTCTCAGCAGCAGAGCTTCCCGGCTCAGAGAAAAACGAGAAAAGTGGTAAAGGGAGAGGAGAGTCATGTTGTTAGAGTGAAGAAGAAGAGGAAGAGGAAGCGAAAGCAGAATCAAGACGTGAGTCAGCAGGAGCACAAACGGATCAAAGTCAAACGGGAAAAAGAAAAAGAAGCAAAGAGAATTACACACAGGAGAACTGAACTAATGGCTGCATTTTTTGCTGAATCTCAGGCTTTTGTACATGTTGATTTTCAGTAGTGGCGGCGTCACAGTCTCTGACCGCCGTTGGTGCCCTTTGTATTCTTGTCTTTCCGTGTTTTGCAGACAGCCCGGCAGAAAGCTTAATTGTTGGTCCATCCCGATTGGGTGCCCGATCAGAGCCGGCCCCTTTTAAAAAGCCTTGGATAAGCTCAACCAGGAGCTTGTGCAGGGAGAGAAGCACACATTGCTGCAGCCTCGGAGTGAGAGTCCGAGAGGGAAACCACCAGGATGCGTCATGGCCTATTGCTGGAGGCCCGTTTGTTTTCACTGTGTTTCTTTGGGCATTTCATTTAAGAATAATAAGTTCCCGATTGTTGTTTGCCCTATCTGCTGATGGTGTTTGGCCCAGAAATGAGGGCATCAGAATGATCAGGTGCTTATCTCTTCTGTAATCATTTTTAAAAGTAATTTCCAAATGTCCTGAATTTCAGTTTAATCGCTAACTAAAAAAATAATTCTATATATATATATTTATTTACATTACTGGTATTTCTAATTTCATAAAGCCTTTCACTGTTGTAGCACATTATTATATGATAGTAAATTAATAGGAGCGCGTCTCTTTTCTACATGTTTTTTTGCACACACTTGTCACTGCTTGTAGTAACAAACAATTTTGCCCGTTCGCTGTCAGTTTTCAATACGCATTCAACCGAAATGTAATCTTCAATCGTTTATTTGCTCTTTGCCTTTAATTCAACTAAAAAAAAAATTAGGGATACAGGGATTTATTTAAAACAGGCTCATATCAGAGACGGGGATTTCATTCTAATTCATTGTATTTGAGAAAATACCAACATTTGTTTTAATTATCAGGTGTTGATTTACAATGATCCGTAGAGAGGGAGGTAGGGGACATGCATGGAACATGAGAGAGGACATGTGACTTGTGGAGGCGCAGAGAGGCAAAGAGAGGAAAAACTACCAGAGACGGGAGGAAATAGTCAGATGAGGAAAACGACAAAAGACAATTATCTCTGAATTTAAATCAAGATTTCACCATTGATTGTTATGATGATTATTAATAAAGGGATATGTGGCAAGGTTCAAATGGAAAGTCACTACATTGACTAACTTGGGTAACTATATAGACATTTCCAAATTATGAACAACTCTTTCGGGTCTTAATCAACGTATTTTGTCATGAGTTATCATTTTAATACAAGATAAAAACAATGTTAATTTGCAATTGAAGAAGCTATGTATATAGTCGTTCAATATGAACAGTTAAAAAAACATTTAAAAAGGGCTCAGTGCTTCGAATGGTTTGGTGGTTTCTCAAGTCTCCAGGAATAATTAAAAAAAAAAGAAACAGTTTCACAACTTCCCTTTTTAAAAACTTTCATATTACCTCAGTTGGGGAGATTTTTCAAGAGAACAAAACACAAAACGCTTCTCATTCAATGTAAAAGGTACAAATCAATATTTAGTTTTCTAAAGATATGATAGCTGATTGGACATAGAGATATTAGACATAGTGATATTATGAGATATTTGAGTATAAAGCCTGTCGCCATTGGAGAGGAGAAATGTTGCTCAGCGCTGTGGGGAAACTTCCTGAAACATAGTTGTTGCACAAACAGAAAAGCAGAAAAGGCAGGAGAGGATGAGTCAGTTAAAGCAAGGAGCACTAACAGTAATCTGTGCTAAGAGGAGCGAGCAGGAGACACACGGGAGAGGTAAAGAGCAACGTTTGTAGCTAAATGTAGCACTTAAATTGTACTTTGTACGAGTTGTAAATCGGCTTATTTGATGAAATTGCACTTCCTTCTTCTGGGTTCGTACCCGTATGGTTGAAATGCAGTCATGTTAAGTCGCTTTGGATAAAAGCGTCAGCTAAACGACACGTAATGTAACATGTCTACTTGTATCTTGACGGATCTTTTTGCACTGTAAACTTAACGTGTTAAACTGCCTCCCACTTGCATTTGTCTCTCTACACTACTGGATGTGCTGGTTAACTGAAGGTGGAATCAAAATGCTTGATGAAGGGCGTGTTAATGTGTTGGTTCAGAATTCATTGAAAGGCGCAGTTGTTCCAAAACGACATGTTGCTGTGTATATTATTGCAAAAACGTTCACTTACCGTACGAAAGATCTTTTTGAGAACAGATGTTGCAACTGTGGAATAGCTGAAAGTGCAACATCCTGCATTCGAATGTGTGACGTCAGCTGTGGAGTTTCCTTTGCTTTATTTCCTCGCATGGTTCTTGCAGCTTCAGTGCAACGTTGGTCCTGTGGAGGCCGACTCTGAGTCTCTCAATCATCCAGCATCACCATGTTTGTTCTCATCTGGGCGACTCTGCTGTTCTTTGTTGGAGACAACAACGCCGTCACAGGTATGCGTCCTCATGATGATCATGTTACACCAGACATTTGAAGTGGGAACAAAGCAGAGAGAAACAACGCTAAATGTCTGCGTGTCTTCCTGACATGCTGCCAAATGACAAGTCTTTAATTCTCCTTCCACTCTCATTTTCACACTTGGAAACTCAGATTCAAATTATTCACGGATAGAAAAGCTTAGTTAAATAAAGAATATCTGTTCTGTTGTCTGATTTTCATATTAAATAACCGCATTTCCTGTTTTTTCTCTGTTTGTATTTACAGCTGGATCAGTAACAAGCTGTGATCTTGGTGTATACTGTATCACTGTCAGAGAAGGAGAAATAGCTGCAGAGGCTGGACTCTGTGTGGTCATACCGTGTTCTTTCACCACTTATTATTACTTCACACCCAAACATCTGGTGTGGTACAAATGTGAACCATTTGACAGAAGATGTGGGGATTCAGACGTGATATTTCACTCCAACAAGAACAACAAGAAAGTTCAGCCCGGGTTTATGGGACGAGTTTCGCTGCTGCAGCCTGATGTGAGTCGGAGGAACTGCAGCATCATCATCAATGACCTCACTGAGTCAGACTCTGGATCATATCAGCTCAGAGTTAACGGTTTATTAAATGGGAGAGAAAGTGGATTGACATTCTCTCAAAAAGTAACCATCTCTGTCAGAGGTAAGAAGGGCCTGGTAGAAGTTCCTCAAATGTTGAGTTGAAGTGACTGTGGACCTTCAGGCTGCTCCCCTGAGTCCTCTCACTGACTGCTCTCCCTTCAGGTCTGACCCAGAAGCCCACAGTGGGGATTCCTCCTCTGACAGAGGGGCAGCAGGCCACACTGAGCTGCACTGCTCCTGGTCTCTGCTCTGGATCGGATCCTGAGATCACCTGGACGTGGAGAGGAGCAGGAGAGAAGGACTCTCACATCACAGGGAACATCACTGCTGTGAAGAGCGAGCACCTGACTTCAGTCACATGGAGCTCAACTTTGACCTTCAACCCTTCAGCCGAACACCACGGCACCAATGTGACCTGTAAGGTCAGATTCACCAACGACATCACTACAGAGGAGACGGTGACTCTGAATGTGACCTGTGAGTATCACTGACCTTCATGCTCACCGTTACTCTGGAATGTCTGAAGGGTTTTCTAAGAGAAGTGCTCTCATATCATTTCTCATGTTTTGCTGAGTTCTGCTAAATTGAACCACATCAACAGTGTTCCCAGAGGTTGTGAATATCTGGGGGCTTTAATATTGTATGTAATAGTAAATGCCTTGATTGCTATTTTCTTATCTAATTTAAATTTTGTTTGACCTGACCGTATACAGACTTTCTTTCAAAAGAAATGATTCATTACGATAACCGGTTCGATTGATCGGGGCAACACAGGATGTCGTTTTGTCTGACAGATGTGAAGGATTTGAACATCAGCGGGAACACAAGTGTGAAGGAGGGCGACACTCTGAACCTGACCTGCGGGGTTGAAAGTTTCCCTCCATCTCTCACCACGTGGACAAAATCTCCCGAGACAAACTCGCAGAATGAAACAGACACAAATCGGCAGAACAGCACTGAGACCTTCACGCAGAGAGTGAGCGGAACGAGCACGTTCTACGTCTTTAACGTGACATCCGAATATTCTGGGCGATACAGCTGCACAGCCAAATATCTGAATCAAACTCTGGTGCAACATGTTGATGTAAAAGTCATATGTAAGTACAACGTTCAGCTGTTCCAATTCAGAACATTTATGGCAGTGTTTGGCTCCTTCTTTTAAACAAGTAACTTCAACGTTGCTCCTCACATCAAGATACATGTGTGACAAGCTCAATGGGCCTTTTTCCTTAAGTGTTTGACTGCAGCTATGATGCCCTGTATGTAATGCGATGTAGATGTTGGCGCCCTCAGGTGGTGGCATTTAAAAAAAGATGACTGAGGCACGCAAGCACAAACACATGTGCTCGCCTAACGTGACAATTAGGATGCGAGACTGATCGTTTTCTTCACAGATATCAGGTCGCCTGTGATCACCGGCAGCACAACAGTGGTGAAGGGAGAGGCTCTGAATCTAAGCTGCAGCGTGGAGAGCTTTCCTCCATCTCGCATCACGTGGGCCCCATTTGGCACAATAACGCTGCGACGTGGACCCGACGCGGACCCGCAGAACGGAACCGGATCGGCCGCCTCGCTCGTCATCCCGGAAGCGGCGGCAGAACACGCCGGGCGGTACACCTGTGCAGCGCAACACCTGGACACGACTGTGACGACGTACGCTGACGTCACAGTGACCTGTAGGTGGAGACTGGACTCAACGTTGCACGCTCGCGCCGCACGCGCCGACTTGCTCCGTGACCCTTTCGGGATTCTGCTTGTGCTGCTTTCAGGGTCTCCGAGGTTCTTGGACCGCTCCAGGTGTGAGGTCCGGTCGGAGGTCCTGACCTGCGTGTGCGTCAGCGAGGGGCTTCCCTTGCCCTCCATCACCTGGCCGCTGCTCAGGAACCACAGCGAGTACTCCGTGGTCACCGCCGTGTCCGGCCACACGGTCCGCAGCACCGCCACGCTGACTCTCGGAGACCACGTGGGCACCTCCACCGAGTGCGTCAGCGGCAACGACAACGGCGAGGTCAGAGAGAGCCTCCGAATCCAACGGAACGCGTCGGGAAAAGAGGGTGAGTGTTCTCCGTGAAACACCGTCTCGTGACACGTGCAGGACCCGCATTGCTGTCCGAGAGCGTGAAACGCGGCATAATAGTTCAGAGATGGACTCTTTCCCTTTGCTCCTCCGTGTAAGCAGATCAGTCCTGGGGACCAGTTGCGTGGCTGCAGGTCATCGTTGCCTTTTCCATTGGGGTCCTTCTCTCAGCAGTCCTTTGCTGCTTGGCCACTACATGCCGCAGGTACAAGATTCAATCAAAGGATCCAATCCGGCTGTAGTTTCTGGATGATTTGCCGAGACAAACGTTGATCTTGTTTTACTGGCTTGAATTTATTTTTCAGAAAAAAACAGAAGATCTCTACACATGGTGATGAGACTCATGAGATGGTGACCAGTCAAGAAGCCCCACTGGTATTTCTACTTTTCACCTTTTTGTTTTTCTTCTTTGACATGAAAAGATTACATTCACATTTTAAAATAGTTTAGGCCTTGAAAGAGGGAAAATGGAAATGTTAAAACTTCCACCCAGTGAAGACGTGATGGAGGTTCAGACTGACTTCTCGCTACGCACTTTGTTCACTCTTGAAACTAAAGCTGATCGTGTCACGCGCTAGTGTTTGGTTCATGATGATGCGGCCGCTGATTGAGTTTTGTGCATTACGTTGCACCTGACAGGTAAACGCCGCTCAAGCGGTGGAAGACTGTCAGACCTACTACCAAGAGTCCGCTGAAGGAGAAGGGGGAGGCGCGGCAGCCCCGGACCTCCATGGCGAGGCCAAAGACGTGCTGTACGCCCGCATCAACTTCTCTCTGCTGAGAAGGAAGAATGTCGGCGGGGCGGCGAAGAGCCGAGAAGCCACCGAGACGGAGTACGCCGAAATTAAGAAAGTGGCCGAAGAGGAAACGGAAAACGACAACAACAACGGCGGGGAGGGGGGGAACGCGCCGGGGGGGTCGATGATCGGGGAGGACGAGGTCCCGGTGTACTCCAGCGTGGAGGACGTCATGTCTGAGATCTGAAGGCCGTTGCATTGTGGGTGAAGAGTCTTGGCTCTCACCGGCTGGGACGAATGGACCGAACAGGACTGATGAAGGGTTCCTGGGATCTTCAGAGGCCACATTCCGCCCGTGGTGAAGTGACCGATGTTCACACCTCCACATGCCAGAGGCTGTGCTAATGCCTTCCTTTAAACGAGGGGGGGGCTGGCAGTTGGAGTTTGAATGTGTTGACTTTTCGTATTCGTCCTGGATACAAGTTCACTCACGTCGGTGGAAGACGTAGATTCTGTCCTTTTGTTAAATATCATTTAATTCGATTCTCTTGGTCTCCCGCTGCCATCAGGTCGGCGTGTGATTTAGAACAAATTGTCTAAACAACTTTTGGATGGATAGCCATCAAGATCTGGTCCACCTCAGGATAACATTTTATTAACTTATTTAACCTGGTGACACCGTCTGGTGGACATTTCACTTTCTTGTTTCATATGGCCAAATACGAATGACATTCACCTCCGCTTCCAGTATGTGTTGTTTTCATTGCCAATAAGGAACTGATTGCAAGTAAGTTATCATGCCGACGTTGGCATTCAGTTTAAAGAAACTAGCATGCTGTAGTGTCTTCATCTTGTTTTAATACTTCATTTAAAGTTTAAGGAGCAAAGAAACTCTCATAACAAGTCAGAGGTTGGGATGTGCTCAGGGTCAGTATAAAATGAAATGATTTTATTCACCTACGTTAGTATTGTTACAAAAGTTTTAAATATTCTCACTCTGCTTTGAACTGCTGTGGATTTATGCATTAATGATTATGTGAATACGAGCTGTTTAACTGCACATCGAAGATGAGCATTTTTTTTTATTAAAGTAGAAACAAAAGTGTTATTCAGGTTTTTAAGTGATATTTTTGCAAATGTAGAATTTCTTTTGCAAATTTTTCTCTACAACCCTTTTAATTTCCTTTTTTAGGAACTCGTCCTCTACCTTCCTTTTTAAATCTGTTACAAGAATCAACTTGTATCAAACACAAAACACAGTTGTTGAATTAAATCCAAAGTTTTTAGCTGACATTCTATGATTTTGACAGATTCTGTTGCGAGTGTTCAGTTTGTAGAGTACAGATTCTGATTAGGACAAATATGGTAATGGGATAATCTACTGCTCTCAAAATGTCAATGTTTAAATGAGTCATCACTGCAGAGACTTCTCTGACAACACATTGTATAGAAGTTGCCCAATAAAGTATTCAACTATAAAAAACATTGTCTCAAATATAGCTGTTCCTGCAGTTGAAACAAAATGGTTAAGATGCATATATTTCATTTAAAGACTAAATATATTATTCTCATAATAGAAATCACTCACATGCACTCTGCCCCCAGTATGCACATGCATGTGTTACTATGTGCGTCGCTGTGTAGCAGTACAGGTGCTAGATGAGGTTTCTTAAAGTGTCACATTTTCTAAGACACAGAAGGTACTTCCCCTTTTTACTGTTCCTTTATTTCATAAAGTTGCCCATTATCAAAATGGTATTTATTATGAATATTCCATGCTTGAATCATTCAGCATAAGCCAATCTCACTTAACGTTCGGGTAAGGTTTGAGGTGCAGTATTTGGTTAAATCATATCATTACTTAAGCGTAATCTTTTCTTACCCTGCATATTAAAGCACTTTAACATGATATTATCCAAATTATTTTGAGATTTCCCATCAAGAATGAGAAGCTTGGATTAGAGTGTCGTGTGTGTGTGTTAGGCTGAGTTACCTGTAAACTTCCTCATAGATGACACGGTTGTTTTTAACAGACATACTGTTACCGCTGTAGCCAGCCACGGCTAGGACATCATTTCTTTCATTTTGGTCCATATGTAGTTTATGGCCCATGTTGCAGCCTTGATAGGGGACGGGATTCGGATTTCGCGCACCCTGTTTGATTGGACATTGTCACATTGATGTAAACATATCAGGACATGTTATATTACGAATATGGTGACAAGACAAAACAAAGAGCCAATTAACCTGACATCGTTGCTCATGGTGCGGCCGGTGGATGTCTCGCAGTACCTTCTCGACTCGACGTTCTGCTGCACGCACTCCCCCCCGTCGCCAGGTACCCAGTCGTGAGTCAGATACATACCTCACGTATCGAGTCCATAACAGCTTTCCAACTCTGCATCGGTAACCAATCCTTTGCGTCTTAGGTTGTGTGTCTCACAAAATCTTTGAATACTCATTTGTGAACACATCTTAATTCCATTTTGCTTCAGTGTGGCGAAAATGTCTGCATGTGTTTTGCCTGCTCCAAACAACTCTTTGACGTATTTAGCATGGATCTCGATGGCAGCCATGGTAGAATAACACTGATACAGACTGATGGATCAAAAAACTTAAAATACGCGGTAGGCAGCATAGCTGCATAACCTTCGGGCCATAGAAACTAGAGAGAATAAAATATCCAAATTGAAATAAGCACGAGGACTGTATTTTGATTCGTGTATATCTGAAATAAACTTTAAATTAAATATTGGAAATAGAGGTCGAAATCTGTTTTTTTGTTTGACACTAAAACGGAATGATGAAATAACAAACTGTTTTCCCATTTTATTGTTTTTTCGTTCTCAATTGAAATTCAAAAGAACGAATGGTACACGGACCTTTAACAAATATCTTTTTTTGTCTTATCGTATTTTCTTATTGTGTTGGTAGTATTTTCAAAGCTTTTTTTTAAAAAAACATCCCAAAATGCACACTGGCAACTTTCTCCAGTAAAACATTGATACTTTACAAACAATGCATCTTGAGTTCTGTTTATTCTCTTCCTCTTTATTCAGATACTGAAATAGTTTTAAGGAACAAGAGGGTTTGTGTAATTTGTGTTTCTGTGCTGGTTGCCACTCCCCATGCAAATGTTATAAGAGGTCATCCAGACACGCCGCCGGTCTGTTTGTCACTGACCCTTCAGTGCTGATAGAACCTTCATTTAGCTGCGTAGGATCAAGTATCATATGCTGATCACCGTTGTTGGCTTTAAGGTAAGACATTTTTTTCAGAAAACTAAAATGATTGCAAGCTGTAAAAATGTTTGTTCCTTCTTGTTAGTTCATCGAGTAGATCGGAAGATATTTTTTGTGCTGCGTTATGATGCGCAGCACAAAAATGTTTTGAATGTTTGTTCAACAAATACCAACCGAACACATAAACAGCAGTTCTGGTCAATTATCAGTGGAACGAAGCTATACAAGTGCTTCTCTGCTGTTAAAAATGAGAAAAACACCTGGAATTACAAAAAAAGTAGCAAGCAGGGATTATTGGATAACCACTTTTTCTTTGTGCGATAATCAAACAAATGTAATTTCCAGCCTGAAAACAGTTTAGTTGTAATTTCTTGCGCAGCATCTCTCTGTAGACTCATCGACCTGACAGGAAAGCATGGCAGCTGCTGCCCAGATATTCATCTCATCTGTTTTACATCATAGCTCAGGGTTCTGACATCTACCTTGTTAAGCTTGTTAAGAAAACATCCCAGAATGCAAACTCGCAACTTTCTCCAGTAAAACATTGCTACTTTACCAACAATGCATGTTGAGTTCTGTTTTATTCTCTTCCTCTTTATTTAGACATGAACCTTTTTTAAAGAACAAGAGGGTTTGTATGTGGAAGTTCTTTGTGTTACGGTGCTGGTTGCCACTCCCCATGAATACCTCCAAAGAGCTTTATAAAGGGTCTGTTTGTCACTGACGCTTTAATACTGATCAAACACTTTCTTTGCTTCGTAGAATGAAGCATCAGTGTTGGATTCACTAATCAAGTTAGGAGTTTTCTCTTTAAATCAAATATTTTTTTTTTCAAAATCAAAGGATTCGTATCCCATTGTTGGCTTTAAGGTAAGAAAAACATTTCAGAAAACTCAAATTAATGCCAGCTGTGAAAATGTTTGTTCTCTCTTGTTAGTTCATCCAGTAGATCTGTGTAAGAAAAAAGGACGTATTTTAAAGAAGTGGCGGATTCTTTAAATATCTAACATTTACTAGATTTGCAGTCTTTCAACCTGCTTAATGCAATTTATTTATTGCCTTGCCTAAAATTGCCTGAAACCTGTTTTGTTGTGCATCACCGTGGCTGATGTTGTGATGGGGAGGCAGACATTAGAGATGAATAGATCTCCTTTGTGTGCAGCGCAGCATCTCTCTGTAAGACTCATCGACCTGACAGGAAAGCATGGCAGCTGCTGCCCAGCTTCTCCTGCTGTGCTGCCTACTTCAAGGTAGGGTTTCACACATGGAAATTATTGTTGTTGATGGCGTCATTCTTCCTTTAAATCATTTTATTGGGACATTTACTGTGATACTTGTTTTTTTTTGTTAACCATGGCAGATATTTATATCGCTGCAATTGTTTTATCAGGTAGTTTAAGCCAGAACTGGGGAACCTTCATGCCTCAGAGTCTAGAGGGACTCACTGGGTCCTGTGTGATGATCCCCTGCACTTTCAGCGTTCTCCCAACGTATGAGGATGACCTGGATGATAGCTGTGTAGCCAAATGGATCACAGGCTCTAAAAGAGAAACTGTGTTTAACTCCGGACAAAGTGCAAACAAAAACACTCTGCAAGGAAACCTAACGGGAAACCTGCGTGAAAAGAATTGTACCACCATCTTTCACAACATGTCGCCAAAAATAGTGACAAATATTTCTTCAGACTGGAGTGTACCGGCCCTTTAAAGTTCATCTCAGATACAAACGTCCAGATCACCATTACAGGTTTGTGTAACATCCTGTTTCTCTCACGTATGTAAAAATAACATCCTCAGGTTCCTCTCTTGACATTTCCCTGTTGTTTTCTTCCTCCTCAGACTCACTGCCTGAACCGCTCATAACTGCGACCCCGGCCGAGGTGGAAGAAGGAGCTGCAGTGAGGTTGGAGTGCTCGGCTGCAGCTCCCTGCCCCCTTCTTCCCCCGGCTCTCACTTGGACCCCTGCTATAGGTGACGTTAAGGAGAACCAACAAACTGCAGCTGTGACCTCCGTCATGAGCTTCACTGCTTCCCGCCTCCACAACGGACAGAAGCTTCAGTGCTCTGCTCTCTACAGACGACAGGCTGGAAACACCGACCTTCAGTACGGAAATGATCTGACCCTCCGCGTTCTTTGTGAGTACCATTCTGCTGCTTAGGATGTTTGGTTATGTCTTATTTATATAATGTGACATGTAAAAAGCCCATCATCTTTGCCCATCTTCATGTTCAGCTTGTTACTGTTTATTCTACTGCAGTTTGTTCACTAAACAATTAATTGGCGCTGCAGACTCAATGGAATTATTTGTTCCACATTTCATGTGTGTTAAAGATATGAAGTAACTGTGACGTGTAAGCAGGCTGCAGTCTGAAGGATGTTCATGTTCTTTTACTTAATTGTTTGTTTTGTTCTTTTTCTTGTGTCAGCAGCAATGTGATCGGGGAAACACACTTCATGACATAATCTCCATTATGTCATTTGTAATATTAGATGAACATGGACCGAGTGCAGAGCTTCCCTGGATGGTGATCGCTGTTATTTCTCTCATTGTGAATATCATCTGCATGATCCTCTTGGTGTTTCTCTGGTACGTCCCCACTTCATCATGCTATGGTTTGATCACCACGTCGATGCAGCGGAGACCTTGAGACAACACGTCATGTATCACTCTGTCTCCTCTCCAAAGGAACACAAGGAAACAAGTGGTGCCAAACCAAGAGGACAGAACTTACATGTCACTGCAGAGAACCGACCAATCCCCAGAGTATGATGTCATCGCTCGACCTCTGAACTAACCAGCGGCAGCTTCCACTGAGGGATCAACAAGATGCTTCTTCCATTCCTCCCTTCAACATGAAGGTTCATGGAAATGGTTCCTGGACTCCTTTTAACTTAACTGTACCCGATATCCCGCTTTGGACAGTGTTATTAGTATAAAACGACTCCCATAACGCATGAATATAAGTAATCTTTGTTGAAACATTGTTATTCCTGGTTTTACTTAATTAGCGAGTGGATTGATCATGTCAGTGGAAGTGCTTTTCAAACCCACAACTTGAGTTTGATTTTCACCACATATTTGATTACTGTTCTCATTTTCTTTAATTCATGTCCAATATAACATTAATTTCATTTGGAGATGGTGTTTATCACAGTTGGGGGATCAATGATTGGGTGGCCCACAAATAAGGTGATCAGAATAATCAGGTGCTTAACTCTTTAATCCATTTTTTAAAAAGTGCTTTCAAACGGTCGCCTGAATGTCGCTTTTATCTGTTTGGTCGTTACTTAAAACCTAAAAATACTTTATTTTAAGTACTGTTTTTTATAAGTATATATATAAGTATAAAGCCTTGTAATTACTATTATATGATAGTAAATTAATAGGAGGTCATCTCTTTTTTACATGTTTTCACATAAACCTGTCACTGCTTGTAATAATAAACATTTTTACCCTTCCACTGTCAATCTTCAATACGCATTCAACCAGAACGTATTCTTCAATCATTGATTTTGCTTAAATGTTCCTTTTATTCAACTCGTAAATAAAGGGAGGAGGCATTTACCTAAAACAGGCTCATATGAGAGAGAGGGATTTTGAGGAAACTGATAGCACGCTATCATGCAGATTAGATATTGGAATATTGCAACGGTGTTACATGCTAATCATTGACAATCTAGCATTATATTGTAAGTAAGTTAGCATGCTGACTTTAGCATTCAGTTTAAAAAACCTAGTATAGCTGTGTAGTGTCTCCCGTTGTCTGACCCGATCTCCCTGCATGGTTAAAACTAATAAGATGTATAAACAGGGGCCAATGCAAAGGCCAAGAGGAACCAATTTTAGCTGCAACAACATCCCCCCCCCCCTTTGTTTATTTTGTCAAATCGCACCCTGTGTACGGCTATGGTTGTTTTTAATGTAGCGTGATCAACCGCAATGTATGCATTTTACTTGAAAGCACCACAGCTGGTGTGGACTGAGACAATTTTGAAATCCCAGCTGCATTGAACCCACCTGGAGACCACTCCCAGGGGGCGTGAACACTGACTTTCACACCTGTACCGTTCTGGAGTTGGACTGGGGGAAGCAACGAGGCAGGCACAAGGGGATGGCCGGGAGGGCCGGCATGAGGCCTGTTTGCGGAGACCAGCGGCTCCTCAGCTGGTCTTCTTATCGTAACGCTTGTTCTTTAATAAATACTCTTGAGCCGAACTTCATTCACAGATGTCTCCTCTTCGTCCGCTGTTTCTTCATTATTTGAACACAACAGACTCATAACTGAGTCATTGGACGTGAAGCTAGCTGGTTAGCTTAAATTAAGGGGACACAGATACACTGAATCGCACAACAAACACACACACATGTAGACGAGCACTGACCTGCTGACGCACACTGACGTGTAGACGCACGTAATGTACTTACAGTAAATGCCTCTTCGTTGTTATTTTCTTTGTGTGTAATGCACGTGTGTGTCTGCTCGTGAGCTTTGCTCTCCTGTAAGTTAGGGATCTTGATGCATCGTCGTAGGAGAAACGGCCCCCGGCAGAAACCGCCTTTGACCTCTGACCTGTGAAGACCGATGGAGAATGTCATCGTCAGTGCTGCAGTAAACTAAAGAACATCTTGTTTTTCTTTTAATATTGTGTAAAAAATAAATACTGTTAAAATATGTTCATTATGTCCTCAGTTGTAATAATAATGTAATGCAGTACTGTTCTGTATTGTGCATAAGCCACAAAGGGGCACTAAAGCTGTCTGACCGTGAGACTGATGTGTCAGCAGCAGCTCGTAAAATAAATATGCCGAAAACGGCTAAAGATGGCTCATCTCTATCGTCTACTCTTTTCCTCCGAATGCAACGATAGCTGAACGGATATAAGCAACATAAATCAACAAATACAAATTAGTGAACAACAAACATCAAAACAAGCTTTGAGTACTTGATTTCCCTATCTGGTAAAAAACATGGACACTACCCAGGGACAAAGGACAGGACAAAGGACAGTGTAGGAGCCATTTCTGTCAATGTGTGGAAGGTACCAAATTACACCAGTAGGTGTCCTCCTATTCAAGTCATATTCGTGCAGTAGCCAGCGCATCAATTACTTTTAGCCTGTCTATGCAGCCCCTCAGTGGCTTTAAGTTAAGTTTAGCCGCTACAGACAGGGAGAGACATATAGATGTACACATGGACACACTAACACTTTATTTATGGTCATAATCAGCTGTCTCAATGTTTAAATGTTTCATCACTTCAAAACTTAAAGATGTTTCACACTAAACTATTCAACTATAAAAACCACAACTGCTGTTCTTGCAGTTGCAACAACAATGTTACAGTAAGATGCATATATTTCATGCACTTTAAAGACTAAATATATTATCCTCATTATAATACAAATCACTCACGTGCACCCTGCCCCCCGTATGCACATGCACGTGTTACATTGGGCGTTGCTGTGTGAGTTGCTAGATTAACTATTGGTTTCTTAAGATGTCACATTTTATCCGACACAGATGATACTTCTCCTTTTACTGTTCCTTTATTTTGTTTTTCAGTGTCAAATTTGCACATTATCAACATTCATTATGAATATATATTAGCATGTGTACATTAGGGGTTAATCTATTCATTCATGTTGTGAGACAATAAGTCCAAAGAAAACAGCGCCAAATTATTTATGTTTAAAAAACAAACTGCAGTAGAATAACGATTTAGTGAAACCACGTTAGACGTCTGACCTCCAAATATACACATAAGATGTATTTCTTATCCACATATTTTTCTATATAAGGAGCTCTGCTTAGCAGCGTGAAGAGAAACTTCCTCTACTGTAAATGAGTTGTTCCGCAAAGAAGAACAAAGTCGAAGAGGAAGAGGAAGAGAGGAAGAGTGAGTTCAGAGACGCTCGGCAGAGATCAGAGCAGCAGAGCCAGACCAGGAGACGTGAAACAAGCGGCACCGTACTTAGATTACCACATCGACACGTTTGTTCTAGTTAAAGGAAAAGAGACTGACTCTCCATCGTCAAATCAGGATGTTTGTTCTCATCTGTGCGACTCTGCTCTTCACTGCTGCCACAGGTAAGGATCCTTTATTGTACATCTACTTATGATAATAACATTTAAGACAAGAGTAGAGTGATAAATGTCCTCACTGGAAGCATCTGTTGAGTCACTTTGCAACTTTGGCACAAATATATATATATATATATATATATATATAAAGAAATATTAGTGCTAAAAACAGCAGTTTAAAAGACAAAACCAGTCCATGTATTGCTTTCTCTCAAAATTTATTAAATATTATCAATTGAGTATTTGAGTATCATTAAAATATAAATACCTCATTTGCCTGTTTCTTTCTCACTGTTTTCATCAGCAGGTTCATCAGTGAGGGGGGAAATAAAAGCGGAGGCTGGACTCTGTGTGGTCATACCGTGTTCTTTCAAAACCAAGTCTACTTTTCCACCCAAACAGCTAGTGTTTTTCAAATGTGAACCATCAAAAAAAAAATGTCTTGATTCAGACGTGATATTTCACTCCAACAAGAAGAGCAACAAAGTTCAGCCCGGATTTATGGGACGAGTTTCGCTGCTGCAGCCTGATGTGAGTCAGAGGAACTGCATCATCATCATCAATGACCTCACTGAGTCAGACTCTGGATCATATCAGCTCAGAGTTAACGGTGAAGGGGAAAAAGATGGATTCTCTCAAAAAGTAACCATCTCTGTCAGAGGTAAGAAGGGCCTGGTAGAAGTTCCTCAAATGTTGAGTTGAAGTGACTGTGGACCTTCAGGCTGCTCCCCTGAGTCCTCTCACTGACTGCTCTCCCTTCAGGTCTGACCCAGAAGCCCACAGTGGGGATTCCTCCTCTGACAGAGGGGCAGCAGGCCACACTGAGCTGCACTGCTCCTGGTCTCTGCTCTGGATCGGATCCTGAGATCACCTGGACGTGGAGAGGAGCAGGAGAGAAGGACTCTCACATCACAGGGAACATCACTGCTGTGAAGACCGAGCACTTGACTTTAGTCACACGGAGACGCAGCTCAACTTTGACCTTCAACCCTTCAGCCGAACACCACGGCACCAATGTGACCTGTAAGGTCAGATTCACCAACAACATCACTACAGAGGAGACGGTGATTCTGAATGTGACCTGTGAGTATCACTGACCTTCATGCTCACCGTTACTCTGGAATGTCTGAAGGGTTTTCACATATGTAGTGTTTATTGTTGGTGGTTTCTAGATGTGCTCTGGTTGGGAAGTCGGTGTCGTCATACATTTCAAATGCTCTAAAATATATAAACTTTATTAGAAAGTGAAGAGATATGTTTGAAGGGTTTTCACATATGTAGTATTTATTGTTGGTGGTTTTCTAAATGTGCTTTGGTTTGTTCAATGTCGTGAATACATTTAAAATGCTCTAGCATTTTAGAATACATCTAAAATGCTCATGAATACATTTATAATGCTCTAATTTTCATGCTCCCGGTTTAGTGTCCTTGGTCTTGATGGTGTTTTACTTATTAGGCTTCAAACAAAAAAAGAATTTTCACAAATTCTAAAAGTTTCTCTAAAATGTTTTCTTAAGTAGACTGCAGTCTGAAGGATGTTCATGTTCTTTTTAGGGCTGTCAAATGATTAACTTTTTTAATCAAATTAATCAGAATTTTCAGTGGATTAATCATGATTAATCACTATTTGCACGTTGTTCCCGAGTGAGTGCAGGCAGAAGTGCCAGGGATAGAAGAGGTGCTAGGAGACGGAGAAAAAGGATGATTCCATTATCAGACTTGAAAAGCTCCATGAAGCGATGACGGCCAGCTTCTGCAGCCGCGGCCGCTGTGCTCGTCGGGCGGACAGTCTTGCGCAGAGACCTCGCTGTAAGCTGGAGGTCTGTCAGACCGCTTAATACGAGGCTTTTATTTCGCCGTTGATGGTTCGTTTGTTCACAACACACGTCCATCATAAGATCAACGGGAACCTGTGGTTAACTTTGGTTAACTAGTCTGTTCAGAGTTAAACCAAACCTGCCAAGACATTAGGTTACGAAAATACGGGAGATCCGAGTGCGGGAATTTGTTTGTTATAATTGTCCAACCACAACCGCATTTCAACATGGGTGGGTGGGAGGGGGGGGGGGGGGGGTGGGGAACCGGTTGAGAACCACTGCCCGAGGAAGAGATACTTTCCTGACCTGAATAATATTTTCACACTGCGCATGCGTGAAATTGACATAATTAACAACAAACTAATTAACGTCGTTAACACGCTATTTTTGACAGCCCTAGTTCTTTTACATAATTGTTTGTTTTTTTCTTTTTCTTTCTGTTTGCAGTTTTTCCAAAGTTCAGCAACCAAACCCATGGTGAGTGTGTCAGCAGCAATGTGATCGGGGAAACACACTTCATGACATAATCTCCGTTATGTCATTTGTAATATTAGATGAACATGGACCGAGTGCAGAGCTTCCCTGGATGGTGATCGCTGTTATTTCTCTCATTGTGAATATCATCTGCATGATCCTCTTGGTGTTTCTCTGGTTCGTCCCCACTTCATCATGTTATGGTTTGATCACCACGTCGATGCAGCGGAGACCTTGAGACAACACGTCATGTATCACTCTGTCTCCTCTCCAAAGGAACTCAAGGAAACAAGTGATGCCAAACCAAGAGGACAGAACTTACATGTCACTGCAGAGAACCGACCAATCCCCAGAGTATGATGTCATCGCTCGACCTCTGAACTAACCAGCGGCAGCTTCCACTGAGGGATCAACAAGATGCTTCTTCCATTCCTCCCTTCAACATGAAGCTTCATGGAAATGGTTCCTGGACTCCTTTTAACTTAACTGTACCCGATATCCCGCTTTGGACAGTGTTATTAGTATAAAACGACTCCCATAACGCATGAATATAAGTAATCTTTGTTGAAACATTGTTATTCCTGGTTTTACTTAATTAGCGAGTGGATTGATCATGTCAGTGGAAGTGCTTTTCAAACCCACAACTTGAGTTTGATTTTCACCACATATTTGATTACTGTTCTCATTTTCTTTAATTCATGTCCAATATAACATTAATTTCATTTGGAGATGGTGTTTATCACAGTTGGGGGATCAATGATTGGGTGGCCCACAAATAAGGTGATCAGAATAATCAGGTGCTTAACTCTTTAATCCATTTTTTAAAAAGTACTTTCAAACGGTCGCCTGAATGTCGCTTTTATCTGTTTGGTCGTTACTTAAAACCTAAAAATACTTTATTTTAAGTACTGTTTTTTATAAGTATATATATAAGTATAAAGCCTTGTAATTACTATTATATGATAGTAAATTAATAGGAGGTCATCTCTTTTTTACATGTTTTCACATAAACCTGTCACTGCTTGTAATAATAAACATTTTTTCCCTTCCACTGTCAATCTTCAATACGCATTCAACCAGAACGTATTCTTCAATCATTGATTTTGCTTAAATGTTCCTTTTATTCAACTCGTAAATAAAGGGAGGAGGCATTTACCTAAAACAGGCTCATATGAGAGAGAGGGATTTTGAGGAAACTGATAGCACGCTATCATGCAGATTAGATATTGGAATATTGCAACGGTGTTACATGGTAATCATTGACAATCTAGCATTATATTGTAAGTAAGTTAGCATGCTGACTTTAGCATTCAGTTTAAAAAACCTAGTATAGCTGTGCAGTGTCTCCCGTTGTCTGACCCGATCTCCCTGCATGGTTAAAACTAATAAGATGTATAAACAGGGGCCAATGCAAAGGCCAAGAGGAACCAATTTTAGCCGCAACAACACCCCCCCCCCCCCTTTGTTTATTTTGTCAAATCGCACCCTGTGTACGGCTATGGTTGTTTTTAATGTGGCGTGATCAACCGAAACGTATGCATTTTACTTGAAAGCACTACAGCTGGTGTGGACTGAGACAATTTTGAAATCCCAGCTGCATTGAACCCACCTGGAGACCACTCCCAGGGGGCGTGAACACTGACTTTCACACCTGTACCGTTCTGGAGTTGGACTGGGGGAAGCAACGAGGCAGGCACAAGGGGATGGCCGGGAGGGCCGGCATGAGGCCTGTTTGCGGAGACCAGCGGCTCCTCAGCTGGTCTTCTTATCGTAACGCTTGTTCTTTAATAAATACTCTTGAGCCGAACTTCATTCACAGATGTCTCCTCTTCGTCCGCTGTTTCTTCATTATTTGAACACAACAGATGTCACTCATAACTGAGTCATTGGACGTGAAGCTAGCTGGTTAGCTTAAATTAAGGGGACACAGATACACTGAATCGCACAACAAACACACACACATGTAGACGAGCACTGACCTGCTGACGCACACTGACGTGTAGACGCACGTAATGTACTTACAGTAAATGCCTCTTCGTTGTTATTTTCTTTGTGTGTAATGCACGTGTGTGTCTGCTCGTGAGCTTTGCTCTCCTGTAAGTTAGGGATCTTGATGCATCGTCGTAGGAGAAACGGCCCCCGGCAGAAACCGCCTTTGACCTCTGACCTGTGAAGACCGATGGAGAATGTCATCGTCAGTGCTGCAGTAAACTAAAGAACATCTTGCTTTTCTTTTAATATTGTGTAAAAAATAAATACTGTTAAAATATGTTCATTATGTCCTCAGTTGTAATAATAATGTAATGCAGTACTGTTCTGTATTGTGCATAAGCCACAAGGGGGCACTAAAGCTGTCTGACCGGGAGACTGATGTGTCAGCAGCAGCTCGTAAAATAAATATACCGAAAACGGCTAAAGATGGCTCATCTCTATCGTCTACTCTTTTCCTCCGAATGCAACGTTAGCTGAACGGATATAAGCAACACAAATCAACAAATACAAATTAGTGAACAACAAACATCAAAACAAGCTTTGAGTACTTGATTTCCCTATCTGGTAAACAACATGGACACTACCCAGGGACAAAGGACAGGACAAAGGACAGTGTAGGAGCCATTTCTGTCAATGTGTGGAAGGTACCAAATTACACCAGTAGGTGTCCTCCTATTCAAGTCATATTCGTGCAGTAGCCAGCGCATCAATTACTTTTAGCCTGTCTATGCAGCCCCTCAGTGGCTTTAAGTTAAGTTTAGCCGCTACAGACAGGGAGAGACATATAGATGTACACATGGACACACTAACACTTTATTTATGGTCATAATCAGCTGTCTCAATGTTTAAATGTTTCATCACTTCAAAACTTAAAGATGTTTCACACTAAACTATTCAACTATAAAAACCACAACTGCTGTTCTTGCAGTTGCAACAACAATGTTACAGTAAGATGCATATATTTCATGCACTTTAAAGACTAAATATATTATCCTCATTATAATTACAAATCACTCACGTGCACCCTGCCCCCCGTATGCACATGCACGTGTTACATTGGGCGTTGCTGTGTGAGTTGCTAGATTAACTATTGGTTTCTTAAGATGTCACATTTTATCCGACACAGATGATACTTCTCCTTTTACTGTTCCTTTATTTTGTTTTTCAGTGTCAAATTTGCACATTATCAACATTCATTATGAATATATATTAGCATGTGTACATTAGGGGTTAATCTATTTATTCATGTTGTGAGACAATAAGTCCAAAGAAAACAGCGCCAAATTATTTATGTTTAAAGAACAAACTGCAGTAGAATAACAATTTAGTGAACCCACGTTAGACGTCTGACCTCCAAATATACACATAAGATGTATTTCTTATCCACATATTTTTCTATATAAGGAGCTCTGCTTAGCAGCGTGAAGAGAAACTTCCTCTACTGTAAATGAGTTGTTCCGCAAAGAAGAACAAAGTCGAAGAGGAAGAGGAAGAGAGGAAGAGTGAGTTCAGAGACGCTCGGCAGAGATCAGAGCAGCAGAGCCAGACCAGGAGACGTGAAACAAGCGGCACCGTACTTAGATTACCACATCGACACGTTTGTTCTAGTTAAAGGAAAAGAGACTGACTCTCCATCGTCAAATCAGGATGTTTGTTCTCATCTGTGCGACTCTGCTCTTCACTGCTGCCACAGGTAAGGATCCTTTATTATAATCTACTTATGATAATAACATTTAAGACATGAGTAGAGTGATAAATGTCCTCACTGCAAGCATCTGTTGAGTCACTTTGCAACTTTGGCACATATATATATATATATATATATATATATATATATATATATATATATATAAAGAAATATTAGTGCTAAAAACAGCAGTTTAAAAGACAAAACCAGTCCATGTATTGCTTTCTCTCACAATTTATTAAATATTATCAATTGAGTATTTGAGTATCATTAAAATAAGAATACCTCATTTGCCTGTTTCTTTCTCACTGTTTTCATCAGCAGGTTCATCAGTGAGGGGGAAGGAAACCTGTAAAGATGGAGACTGTGTCACCTTCAGTGAAGGAGAAATAAAAGCGGAGGCTGGACTCTGTGTGGTCATACCGTGTTCTTTCAAAACCAAGTCTACTTTTCCACCCAAACAGCTAGTGTTTTTCAAATGTGAACCATCAAAAAAAAAAAGTCTTGATTCAGACGTGATATGTCACTCCAACAAGAAGAGCAACAAAGTTCAGCCCGGATTTATGGGACGAGTTTCGCTGCTGCAGCCTGATGTGAGTCAGAGGAACTGCAGCATCATCATCAATGACCTCACTGAGTCAGACTCTGGATCATATCAGCTCAGAGTTAACGGTGAAGGGGAAAAAGATGGATTCTCTCAAAAAGTAACCATCTCTGTCAGAGGTAAGAAGGGCCTGGTAGAAGTTCCTCAAATGTTGAGTTGAAGTGACTGTGGACCTTCAGGCTGCTCCCCTGAGTCCTCTCACTGACTGCTCTCCCTTCAGGTCTGACCCAGAAGCCCACAGTGGGGATTCCTCCTCTGACAGAGGGGCAGCAGGCCACACTGAGCTGCACTGCTCCTGGTCTCTGCTCTGGATCGGATCCTGAGATCACCTGGACGTGGAGAGGAGCAGGAGAGAAGGACTCTCACATCACAGGGAACATCACTGCTGTGAAGACCGAGCACTTGACTTTAGTCACAGGGAGACGCAGCTCAACTTTGACCTTCAACCCTTCAGCCGAACACCACGGCACCAATGTGACCTGTAAGGTCAGATTCACCAACAGCATCACTACAGAGGAGACGGTGACTCTGAATGTGACCTGTGAGTATCACTGACCTTCATGCTCACCGTTACTCTGGAATGTCTGAAGGGTTTTCACAGATGTCGTATTTATTGTTGGTGGTTTGGTTTGGGAAGTTGTGTCGTCATACATTTCAAATGCTGTGAAGAGATATTGTTGTATTTTCATGCTCCTTGTTCAATATTTGTGGTCTTAATGGAGTTTTCCTTCTGACTTATTTGGCAAAACATAATAGTTTTATGAAAAAATATGTTCTTGTCACGAATTCTAAAAGTTGATCTAAAATGTTTTTCTTGAAGAAACCTGCGATCAAACAACAGTTAAAGGAGGTGATGCTCTCCGTCTGACCTGCAGTGGAGATAGATATGATGGGATGTTCCTGTTCCTTTAATTCAGTGTTTGCTTTGTTTTTGAGTTTTTTCTTTCTGTTTGCAGTTTTTCCAAAGTGCAGTAACCAAACCCATGGTGAGGGTGTGAACGGCAATGTGACCGCGGAAGCAGAGAAGACCCTCGCAGGCACGACGGGACATTTTAAATACATAATCTTCCAACTATTTTTTAACATGAACGAGCAGCATTACACTATTATTTACTTAATTAATCTGTTTCTCTTCATTCCAGATCTGCTTTCCGCATTTTTCAAGAGCTTCACAAACCCAAACGTCTCCATTGCGTTTTCGATCGGGATTCTCCTTTCAGCAACCATCTGCTGTTTGGCCCAAAAATGCTGCAGGTACTTTTTAATTTTTCTTTTTACTTGAATGCATTTCTTTTTGACATGAATTGTAGTCAATAAATAATAAAACTAGTGTGATCGCAAGAAATAGAGAGATCACAACAAGAATAAATGAAAAGCCAGTTCATGATCTTTGTGTTTGACCCTAAACATTCTTCCGTGAAGTGACTTTATTTACTCTCCTATATTTAAGCCATAAATGATCCTGGTAAGTAGGTCACTGTAAATGAAAGAAGACATCTACAGTTATGATTACCTTAAGAAGAGATTAAAATGAAGTGAACTTTAGTTTATCAGTTGTGGGCTAATACAATTACAGATTAATTTAAAAAAGGCTCTTTAAAGTAATGGTTATTTACCTTTATTCTCCACAGAAAAAAACAGAACTCTGGTGAATTGGCTCTGGAGATGGTGACCACTCAAGCAGTTCCACTGGTATTTATATTAACGCAGCTCGCACAGTACTGTGGACAATGAATAATTAAATTTGGGTTAAATGTTGGCTCAAAGGTCAGTCCTGATAGGATAAGCATTATCATTGTTTATGGATGATATAAAGTTCAGTGTGTGAGTTCAGGCTGAATTTCACACTTCACAGATTTAAGTCAAAAGCAGTTGTTGCCGGGATGCAGAGGTCTCATGTGTTACCATGCCAATGATTTCTTATTTCTGAATCGCACCCGGCAGATGGATCCTAATCCAGCAGCGGAAAGCGACGGGCCCCACGGCGACGTGCAGCCGAGAGAGGTGGAGTACTCGGACATCGACTTCTCCTTGGTGAACAGAAGGAACGTCGGAGGGGCCGAGGGCACGCGGGAGACCCCGGACACAGAGTACGCCGAGATCAACAACAAGGGAACGCGGGAGAGGCAAAGCGACGGCGCTGAGGACGGTGAAATGATGGAGGGCCTGGAAGAGGAGGAGGGGGAGGAGGAGGAGGGGGCCATATGGGGAGATAAGCAGACAGAAGAGTGTGTGCTGAAGGAGGAGGGTGGAGGTGAGGATGATGCGGTTTACTCTAATGTCCATTAAATAATGGGGCCGTGAAGCTCGGCGGAGCGACTTCTTTTCTTAATAAACAGCTTCAGTGAGGACGTCAATGTGGTGCAGAAACGCATGTTTTAGATGTGATGCTGAGTGTTTGTGTGTGAGGTGGATTTCCTTTTACAGAAAGTGTAAATTACAAGTCAATAGTAAAATATTACATTGTATTTAACAAGTGCTTTTTAAAGTGGATGAAAGAAAAGCAAATATCTAAAACATGCTTAGTAGAAATAGTCAAATAAGCAGGAAGGACAGACAGGAAGCAGCAGCAGGGAAATGCAGCTTGTACCAAAGGGCCTTTGTTATGAACTCTTAGCCGTGGCTCATGATGCAGCCCAAATACCGCTCTCATTTTATGATAAACGTTTGTTTGAATGCCGTTCATTGATTTGAAATATTCAGACTTAGATGCCTAGCTGTACATTGCACAGAAATAAAAGCTCATTCCAACAGTAGACATTTTGTCAGTTGTTTCATTTTATTTTACTCATTCTTCAGGGAGAAGAAATAAACAATGGAATTAAAATCAATAAGTATCCCAATGTGAGAACAGGAGGTTAACAGAGGGACAGAAAAACACTAATGCTATAATTGAGCATATCATATACAAATGCAGAAGCTCTTTCTAAAACGTGGCTGAAAAGGAGGAACTGATTCTCTGTGGCTAATTAAAGAACTCATCTGTTTCACAAGATGCAGCCAAACGCGACCACAGTATCTTTTCATAGAGTCATAGAGGTTTATCTCTTTTTTTGTTCTGTTCACTTTCATGAAAGTGGAGCACAAATGCCCTTCATTATTAAGTATTGTGATTCTGTGAGGTTATAATGCATGAAGACATTACTTTACATTAATGCTGTTTGCACATAGAGGAAAGAGCTAATGCTATGTTTAGAGTTGAGTCACATGGCTGACATCAGAACAGAATTAAGAGAACCAGGTCAAACCGTTTCTTTTTAGATGTCTTTTCCTACAAACCTCATGCACCAATCACATGTGATCCACATCATCCTGAGTCCTTAGTGAAGTAACCATTTCAAATATACTCACAAAAAGGTTGCAAAAAGGTAAATATTTATATTTATATAAGTACATACTTGGTAGACTTTTTAAAGCCTTTAATAGTTTAGAGGTACTTTGGTTCAGCAAAACAGGACAAATAGATTTACGTCCACTGGAAATTTTAGATATTTTTTAAGATTTGTTCAAGATTTTTAAAAATGTATTCTTCTTTCAAAAAGACATAACATCATTGTGTGAAAGGATGTGAGGCTAAAATAGCAGCTAAAACGAACAGGTGTTAGATCTTATTTTGCAGTCCGGGTTCCTCTTAATAGAAAATGAAGAATGCAAAGCGGTGCAGCTTTGCTACAGGATCACAGTATGTGTGTGAATGTTTCTACTTACACTTGTTCCTCTTTTTGGTAAAAGGACTAAGCAGAAAATCATCTCATTGTGTCAAAGACTCTCATCACCGCATTTTCGGATGTTTCTTACTGTCTTTTTACTGTATATTTTTAGGCAAGTTAGATGTTGGTAAAAATGAATTGGTAAATTCTTCAAGTTTAATTTTTGTGAGGGCATTTTTTATTTTTTTTTCCTCTGCTGAAAGTGGAGAAATGCACAACTTTAATAGTGCAACTTCCCTTAACTTGAAAGTATTTGACAACGAGGCCCCTTACCTCGTCCTTGTGCACAGTGAGAGGAACTGAAGTGTGAAGTAGCAAACATTCCTTAATGTACCAGATGGTTACATCGACACATTATTCCATCCTCTCCTGTCCGGATAATAGCAGACCTGTGATAATCATTCACACACAGCGTGCATGAACGTGCTTCAAGTGCCTCTGGATTAAGGCTGAGCTAACAGGATTAGAACGTTCCACCGGGCGGACGCCTTCAAATAGATGAACTTCACGCTGCTGCTCATCCAGAACGAATCCTTCCTGCAGACCCGCCGGTGAGTATACGTGCAGTGTCGCGTCGGACTGGAACCACATTCATGTGTTAGACCTTCAATGGAGGCTTTTCTACCAGAATTGAACGGATTAATTTATATCAACACAAAAAATCCTTTAATGGGAGGTACTTGCTGTGCTGATGTGTTTACAGTTGATATATATTACTTTAATCCAGCACAAATCCCATTGATGGGGGGTGTGTCTTTTTGGTTTAATATTATGCCCATCAGTAGTGGAAAGGCAGGTTTCCAGGTACACAAAGAATGTAATAGGCTTGTGTTGCAAGGTTTAATTTGAACGGCTTTTGCTTTAATCTACTGTTATTGACCTGTCAAATGTCATTATGTCGTTACAGTAACCATATCCGTTAACTACGTCATTTTGAATGCTTTGTTTGCAGCCATCCTATTCACAATCAGTCTCTTCACAGAAATGGCAGATGTTTTCAGGAGCCTGAACCTCCTTGAGACCCTCAAAGGGTCCATAGACCACAATAAGTTATCAGAGGTCAAGGATGCAGTGGAGGATCTTCTGATCAGTAGGCTCAACCTTGCTGTGATGGGGGACCACGGAGATGAGAAGGCCACCTTCATCAACTCCCTCCACGGCCTCGGCTCTGGGGACGACGGAGCAGCTCCGTCTCGGCCCCCTGCTTCCCCGGAGGAGGTGGCAGGCTACCCAAACCCCAAACACCCCGACTTTCGCCTGTGGGACCTCCCGCCTGTCCCATCCACCTCCCCTTTTGAGCCCGAGGGATACATGGACAGGGTGAAGTTTTCCCGCTACAACGCCGTCTTCATCACCTTCAGCCAGGCGCTCCCACCCAACAGCGTGCAGGTGTTTCTGGAGGCCCGCTCACAGCAGCGGCAAACGGTGTACTTCCTTCTCTTGGCTTCGGCAGAAAGCACCGAAGAGCACCTGGAGGAAAGGATGAAGGCCGCTTTAGAAGTGCTGACGTCGCAGGGCGTGGCCCCGCCTAAAGTCTACCTGGTGCGACCCTGCGCCCTGGAGAAGTTTGACTTCCCCGGCCTGCTGGAGGACCTGGGAAGAGACCTTCCGGAGGTACGGGCCCACGCGCTTCTCCTGGCCCTCCCGGCACTCACCTCCACCGTGGTCGCTCGGAAAAAGGAGGCCTTCAACGCGCTGGTGTGGGCGGCGGCCTCGCTGTCCGGCGGGGCGTCGGCCATCCCCGTCCCCTTCGTGGCCTCCATGGTGGACTGCGGTGTGGCAGTGCGGATCCTGAGCAAAGCGCAGCTCTCCCTGTGCCTGGACGACGGGTCGGTCGAGCGACTGGCTCGCCAGCGAGGGGCGGAACCCTCCCGGCTCAAGGGGCTGCGGACCTGCGTGCTGTCGGCGGGGGTCACCAAAGGGGAGGTGAAAGCGCGGCTGGCGGCGGCGGAAAGGGACTCGGCCACGGCTTCGGTTTCGTCGAAGCTGGTGCAGATGGTGATGCCCGGGCACGCGCGCTCGGCTGGCCGCTCCTTCGCTGCCATGCTGCAGGCGCTGAACGCCGCCATCGACGAGATGGCGGCGGATGCCCAGAAGATTGTAGCCGCTGCTCTCGGGGAGGGGAAGTGAAGTCAAATGTTTGTTTTTCGCAACATGAAAAATACGCTATTTTTTTTTTTTACCAGAAACGCCTTTGAGACGTTTTCACTCAGCAGTGCATAACGAAATGGCATGAGAAGTGTTATGTTCAAATAATGAAGAACACCGGACGGACAGAAGACATCTGGAATGAAGTTAGAATCAAGAGTATTTAATAAAGGTAAAGGTGTTGCGCTAAAAAGAACATCTCAGCTGAGGAGCCGCTGGTCGCAGGCCACAGTGCGGCCCTTTGACCTTCCCTTATGCCTGCTCGCTCTCTGTTGCCTCCACCAGCGAACTGGAGAACAATGGGGGCCTACAGGTATTTATCCAGGTCAGTAAAGGTGTGAAAGTTAGTGTCCACACCCCTGGGAGTGGTCTCCTCGTGAGCTTAATGTAGCTCGGATTTCAAATGTCTCTCAGTCAACAGTGGTGCTAACAAGTATAACATTGGTATAACATTTTGGTTGATTACATTACATTGAATACAATCATAACTGTACATTGGTATTATTCTATTGAATACAGTTGAAAAATAACAGTGGTTTTTACAATATTCTCATTACTTTATTAATTGCATATTTCCAGAGTCATGGCTGTATGCTGGTGTACACAGCGCCGGCGCTCCGTACACGCACATCACGCACTGCGCGTAGGGCACCAAGTACCTGGGGGGGCATCAAAAAAATCTGGGACGTGAAAAATCACCACAGAAGACTACTAGTATAAATAACAAATAAAATATGTCAAAAGCATGTTAATATGCAAAACCAATACGAAAGTAATAGACCATCACTCACAGCAGCTCCGCGCTTAAAGAGCTGGTTTCTGGGCTGCGGTCAAATTTATCTGCATAGCACATTTCATATGATTAGACTCAATGTGCTTAAAAACAAAACAGGCAATGCAACAAGAAATGCATACACAATACATAATAAAAACATCCAAAATAATGCTGTCAGTATAAAAAGAAAATATAAAAACAACTGACCAGAACTAAAAGCTTGTGAAAAAAAGATGTGTCTTAAGTCTAATTTTTAAAGAAGACCCTGTTGTGATGGACACCAGTTCCACTGGTAAAGCGTTCCAGAGCACAGGACCACAGTGACTGAAAGAACCATAAGCTAGTTTGGAGTTGATTTTGGGTATAGTGAGAAGAACTTTGTTACATGATGATCTAAGGGATCTCACCAGAGTGTATTTAGTCAGCATGTCGACAACATAAGGGGGAGCAAGGTCGTTCAAAGCTTTAAAAACAAGAAGTAGTATTTTTAAATCAATTCTCTGTTTTACTGGAAGCCAGTGAAGTGAGGCTAAGACAGGAGTGATGTGCGCAAACCTTTTGGTTTTGGCTAAGACTGCAGCATTCTGAATACAAATTATTTAACACTTTCTTTGTTGTTCAGCAAACGGTGCATTGCAGTAATCAATTCTACTGGTAACAAAAGCTTGAATAAGCTTTTCAGAGTCTGACTGTGACATAAAGCGTCTAACTTTAGAAATATTTCTGAGATGATAGAAAGCAGTGTTGGAGTTATTCCTTTGTTGGTGGTGCTTGTTGTTGGTTGGTTCGTTGGTTGGTTCGTTGGTTGGGGGGGGGGGGGCACCACCAAACATGTGTGCTTAGGGCACCCAAATGGCTAGCGCCGGCCCTGGGTGTAAACTAAATGCATTTTAATAATAGTTAATTTATGAACCGGGTCATCAGTTTATTTCTAATATCCTGGGTGGTCCCAGAGGAAGGCCGTGTTGGAGGATTATTTGAAGGAAAAGGAGCAGAAAGTTAAGAGACATAAGCTCATGTATGACTCAAACAGGGGCCGAGGTCCTCCTTGTGGCACTGGCACGCAATGGCGTCTAAACCAGCTGATTGTCCGGTGGACGCGCGCGTGGATCATGTGGCAATGCGCTCACTCTCACAGCGCCCCCCGGTGGACCGATTAGGGATTGCACCCATTTATAATATAGAAGCTGTAATAGCAATTAAATACATATCCTGCGGGGCGAAGATGAAATCTCTTCACCTATGTTTCCCCAATTTTTTTGTATTTTTTTAAAATTCTTTTTCATTTTCTTTCAAGTTTGATTGCTGCTTTTGCAAAAAGAGGGATCATAATACAATTTTTACATATCCTTTATAGTCATTTACAACAATCAGATAAAGAAATACAAATACATCATCCATTTCATTATCATTTAAAATCATATTTATAAAAACGTTTGCCAGCAGTGGTCAGTAGAAGTCAGTAGTCTGTCAGGCCTCACTCACTACTCAGTGGCACTTCAGTGGCAACCCTATATCTTGAAAAAGTCAGTGTGTTGATCAAAACTTCATTGTGTCAATAAAAGTCATATAAAAGTCATAAAAGGATCAATGAAAAGGTTTGGTATGGCAAACCGAATCATGGAAAAGTGATACAATAGTATGTATAAAAATAATGGAAAAGTATATAAAAAAGGAATAAAAAAACTGTATACTTTGTTGAAATAAATCACAAAACTAACTTTTTTCCTTCATGAATTTGTAATCTGTATACCTTGATATGTCTGAACTTGTTCATAAAAAATAGGACATTCTCTCTCATTGTTCGCGGTTATACAAGAGCAGAATTCAAAGTGCGTTATGAAACGGGATATCATGCATATACATGATTTACATATTACATATTTATTCATTCAAAAACAAGCATCAGTAAAGGAACTTCTGCGCAACATTAAAGCCCTGTCATCCTGTACTGTTAAAAAATGGCATAAACATATCAATAACCTTTTAAAAGTGTGTTCATTTGCCCTGGAAAAGCACCGCCGCAGCATCTCAGCCGTCTCACACTTTGCTGGAGTCCCGTCCGCCTCCCCCTCGTCCGGGCTTCGCGGTGAAGCCCAACCGTGAATAGCCGTCATCCAGCTCCTCCTCGCTGGTGTCCGTGTCGCAGCTCCGCGGATCTGGATCTCTGCCCACGCGGGCGGAGACGGCGTTCTCGTAGTCCTCCTGCCTTTCATCGCTCTGGAGGAACAACAGAGGTGGTCGCCAGATTAACATCAACATACATTTAATGCTTGAGAACTAGATCTGTTCCTTAAGTTTATTAAAATGTTAACGCAATGCACAACACAAACTTCTTCTTTTGTGATGACACACAAAATAAATCTTGTTCGTCGGATTCTGACCTTTTCAGGGGGCTTTTGCTTGGACAATTTAGCATACAAATGTTCTCCCGCCTTTGCCCGTTGGTTTCTGGAAAAACAAACACCGCCATGTAAATAACATCCCACGTAAATTTTCCATGTATTAAAACCTTTTCTTGGCCTTTATCTCATTCTCACATTTTTCCAAAGCGCACAGAGGCGTAGTTGAGGGAATCTTCAGGTGTGTTCCCACCTTCCTCTGTGTTTCTGTTTAGTGCAGGAGGATCCTGAGCAGAGACACACGGAGCTGGAATGAATCGGGTCATTCAGGCCTCCAACAGCGAGCTGTCGGCCCTCTGCTCCTTCAGGGCTCCACTATGCTACAGAGTACCGCAAGGACGGAGCTACTTTGACTTATCTCTGAAATAGAGGCACACAAACGGTGGAGGCGGGTGCAGATCTTCCCGTGCCGGCTTCACAAATGTCATAAACACATCAATAACCTTTAAAAGTGTGTTCCTTTGACCTTTGTCTTTCTCCTAAAAAGCAGGAGTTTGAACAAAGAATTATTTTAATTTGCTTATGTAGGGGCCACATGATTGGTTTAAGCTCAGGTTTCGCGCCGTCATTTAACAACCGGCTGCACCCGGAAAGCATCTCAGCCGCCTCACACTTTGGCCTCGGCTGCTGGAGTCCCGGCCGCCTCCCCCTCGTCCGGGCTTCGCCGTGAAGCTCACCCAAGAAGAGTCGACCTCCAGCTCCTCCTCGCTGGTGTCCGTGTCGTAGCTCCGTGGATCTGGATCTCTGCCCACGCGGGCGGAGACGGCGTTCTCGTAGTCCTCCTGCCTTTCATCGCTCTGGAGGAACAACAGAGGTGGTCGCCAGATTATTTGAGTCAGCTTCTGACGGTATCTGGACTTTATGGACTGTTCTTTAAGTCTATTTAATAGTCATAAGGAATTTATTCAATTAAAACTTTGACGCAGAACACAAACTTCTTCTATTGTGACGAAAAAACAAATCTGGTTTGTCGGATTATGACCTTTTCAGGGAGCTTTTGCTTGGACAATTTAACATAAAAATCTTCTCCCGCTTTTCCCAGTTGGTTTCTAGAAAAACAAACACCACCATGTAATTGACACAACATGTAAATTTGCCATGTATTAAAACCTTTCTTGGATTTTCTCATTCTCACATTTTTCCAAAGCGCACAGAGGCGTAGTTGAGGGAATCTTCAGGTGTGTTCCCACCTTCTCTCTGAAATAGAAGCACAATAACGGTGGAGGCTGATGTTTCCATGCTGGCTTTCAAATTAAATCTGTGTTTTATGTTTGACGGATATTGTATGGATTCAATAACATCTCTTGAGTATGCTATACTAAAATGTTGGAAAGAGTCTCTTATAAAATGAAATTCATAATATATTATCACAGAGAACATCCTGTAGGATGAAAATGACTTGCATTTTTTATTTCCAGCCTTAAATATTTTGCTGGCTCTTTTAAAAAAACATTTTGTTTCTTGTTTGTGAGACATACAAGATGGCTGCTGGACGAATTTCAGTTCAAAAACAACGGATTAATCCGTTAAGAAATAACAGATCTCTAACTCAGACTTAAAAGAACCACAAAGGCCACGATGACAAGTACTTACTTCCTACTTATAAAGCACGATATCTTGTACATTTGTGAAATTGTGATTCTTTTTTTCTTTCTGTACACTCATGTGTTGCTGTGGTGAAGCTTGCGTAGCTCGACTCACGTGTCCTGCCTGGTTCACGGTGCAGTAAATGCTGTGGATGTTGGCTGCAGGTCTGCAGGACAACAAAGGCCACCGTGAATGAAAAGGTGACTATGACAGACGACAGGGACGTCGGTTGAGCTGCCAGTCGTGACTGGATGCTTTGAGTCCCTGTCGGTGTGTGTGAGGCTGCTTACGTGCTGTCTGGATGAGGCGGCCATCGTGGGGCCTTCGGACGGTGCAGCCGGTCCGGCAGTAAGTCATCCCTGCTACGGAAAGGCTCTCCCGCAGCGGGGTCGTTCGTCGGATTCCTCTGGCCGCTATTCCACCGCCGCTGAATGGGTTCCCACTGACACAAAAAAACAAGTGAGGTCACTCGTTTTCTTCATCTGTTACGTAAAAACGTGGAAAAACGAATGAGTCATCACCAGGAAGCCCAAACCGCATGTGTTTGTAGCCGCTTGTTGACCTGATCTCTTTCGCTTTTCTCTGAAAACACAAAGGGACAAGAGAGTGGATGTTTACACCAAATTACACACGACAGATCCTCCAGCAGATGTAATGGTGTTCGTACTCCACCTGTAGACGACAATCAAGGAAACGGTGAGCAGAACGAGGACAAACGGGATGATCAACAATGTCAACCTGCCGTTTCCTGGGATTAAAAGAGACAAAGCAAGTAGAAATTTAGCTGTGAAAATGGGAAGTTTCGATTTAATCAGAGGAGGAAAAACCTGTTTTAAAAAGTTTGATTAATAACGACGCATTGCCTTGAGATTCACTCACGCTCAAACAGATGGACGGGGCTGGACGCTTTCCGGTAGTTTCCGTTCCATGCGACGCAGTAGTAGGATCCCGGTTGGTCTGAATACACCGTGTGGTTCTGGCCGTCGGACACCTCTTCATTCTGGTCCTCGGCCTTCGTCTTGTACCACGCGTACTGTGTGACCGGCGGGTAGCTTTGGCTGCTGCAGCTCAGCGTCACAAAACTCCTGCCGTCGTCCCCCCGATGCTCCGTCTCGTGTGACCTTTGTCAGCTTCGGGGCATCTGAGCCGCAGGGGATTCAGGGTAAAACAATTTACTCCATATCAAAGTGTTTTTATAGATTATATAAAGCTTCTGTGTGTAGGATTTGAAGATGTCCTTTTGGCGTCTGCCAGCGGGAGATTCACAGAGAGACACTTGAAGCGCAGACACCATTTAACATTGGCCACAATGACAGCAGAAAGATGGCGACCTCAAATCATCAAGAGTCACAAACGGCTTTAGATACACTCATCCGTAGCTTTTTTTTCTCTCTGCAATTGAAGGCTATAATAAAAAACAACTGGTGTGGTTTTTATGATTCGGTGAGACACCAAATGTAACCTGTTGTTTAAGAGAATAAATCCATAATCTAACAGAGACGATGCCCCTTTCTCTGTTAGCTTATATCCTTTTAATTGTAACATCTACAATAACTCATGATCTTTTGCTCATAACTGTGTGCTCACAGACTCACACTTGACTTTAATCTCGGTTGGCGGTGAGGTTCCGGTTCCCAAGTCGTTGCTCGCTTCACAGACGTACTGTCCGCTGTCGGAGGGGCCGACCGACTTGAGGAAGAAGCTCTTCGTCTTCCCGAGGACCTCGGGCTCGCCATCGCTCGTCTTCATCCAGGTGACGGAGGTGACGGGTGGGTGGCACCGGGCGCTGCACTCCAGAGTCAGCGGCTCCTTCTCCTCCACGACGAGGGAAGGCCGGGCTGTCACGGTCACGTCTTTGGGACTGTCTGAATCCAGAATTCAGAGAACGAGAGAGAAGTAGTTAGTGATCATTACAACACGACACAAATGAGGGTCACAGATGGTGCAGTTAGCTGCCGTCAGTAATCCATCCATAATACACGTTGTAATTCAGACATGAGGGGCCAATTCAAAGTCTCTCTTGGAACTGGAGATTAAATGACTGACGTTTTTCTGGAGAGACAGAAAAGTGCTCACAATTCACCACCAGCTTCTTCCGCTCGCTGGTCTTTGAGCCTTCGGAGTTGGTGGCGTGGCAGGCGTAAACGCCAGCGTGGGAGGAAGTGACTTGGAACGTGTGGACGAGATTGTTGGGGCGCTGGTCACGACCACTATGAGTGAAAAGCACTTTTGGAGACTGAGGATTTGACTCTGAGGTCAGTGTCAAGTTGAGCTCTGAGGCCGGGGAGCTTTCAACTGGTGCAGCTGATGGTGATCAGCTGACCTTCCGTGACCTCGGTCTTCATGGATAGCGATGCACCGGTGGGAGCATCTGCAGAGAGAAAACACCTGTATGATCTTCGGGAGGATTCGCTCATTGTTTAACGTCAGAGTACATTAGCAGTTACCGAAAAAGAGGTCAACTTATTTCAGGCCATTACATCACGTCTGTGCTTGCGAATATTTTTTTATTGTATTTATTTGCTTACACACTGATTCGGAAAGAAGACATTTTGCTACTCTAACGGGGGTAATATTATATATAATATTTATTATACAGACACAGCAAGTTTTCATTTCCTTCAGAAAAATAACAATTTACCATTAGAATATATTTAAAATATAGAATTATCTTAAAGTGATTATTGTGATTAATCGAGTCCGAGTCCCACTAGTCAGAGTTACATAATTACTTACAGAGCACTTCTATGCACACTGGCCCGCTTTGCTCCCCTGCACGGATGCTGTTGGTTGCTGTGCACGTGTAACAACCTCCATCTTCTCTCTCCACTGTGACCAGCTTTAGTTTCTCACCTCTGGCCGTCTCGGACACCCACCGTGAGGAGTCAACCTCCATGATGTTGTTGTTTCGGTACCAGGAGTATCCGAGCGGGGCGGGATTGGCCTCAGTCTGACAATTAAATGTCATAGATTTACTAACTCTCACACTTTGAGTCACACTCTGACCATCGCTCCAGAAGGAAATGGCTGTGTTCCTCGGGCCATCTGAAAGAATGAGAGGTCAGCCTGCTTTATATGGCGATGCAGGCTGTGGACCCACTTCCTCATCAACACAACAGCAACATTCATACAGCAAACAGAGCTGTGAAACTTACATTGAACTTCGACTGTAAAGGGCTTCGAGGTTCCTTTGCCTCGGGCGTTGCTGGCCGAGCACTTGTACTCGCCTGCGTCCTCGGGCTCGACTACCTTGACGTACCGCTGCGTCCGCTCCTCGCCGACGGCTTTCCCGTCTTTGAACCAGGTGAAGACGCGAGGTGGCGGGTTGCTTCTCCTCACAAGACATTTCAAAGTCATCTCAGCTCCTTGTTTATATGTGGCAGTAGAGGAGGTCACCTCAACCTCGGGCCGATCTGAAACACACAATGGATTTCTTTCTTGCATCTAATTGGCAGAAAGGATTCTCTAAAGTAATAACATACTCACATGTAACATTAATGCGGACAGGTTTCGATTTCAATGTCCCCAGTTTGTTTTTAGCTTCACAATAGGTAATCCCCGCTCTGTGACCCTAAAATCGCTGTGATCTTATGTTCGGCCCCTCTTCTGATTTCTTCATTTTGATTTCTGAACCATGTGAATTCAGGATCTGGACGTCCCTTAGCGGAGCATTTGAGAGTCACAGATCCTCCCTCCACAACAATCTGCAGGACGTTTATCAGCTTGTGTGTCTCTGGGAGCATCTGTGTCAGACAATTCAATACAAGCAAAAGAGAAATCTGTCACAGGTATGAAACATGACAAACTGTTTATTTAATACAAAAAAAGTTAGCTGCTCAAAAATGTACTTATTCTTTTATAGTATTATAAAGTACTAAAAATACAGACCTTTACAGAATCCTTAAAGAAGGAGCAGTTACAAGTAAAAGCCATTAAGAGAAAGTACTAAAGTGTGAACATCAAAATGTGAATAAACTAGAAAATGCAGTAACTCTGCAGCATGCTCGATTTTAATGTAATGTAATACTTAAATGTTGCTGCTGATTACAGCTTAGTTATTTTACTATATATATATTAAAAAATAAACCAAGTCTCATCGAAGTTGCTGTCGATCGCTGGTTAAGCAGACAGAGATAGACTCCATTCATGAACTTACATTCCACGCTGATTTTTCTAATCACATAGTTGTCGCTGGCCGTCTCGCATGAAAACTCCTCTCCGTCATGCTGCCAGCCATCAGTAAAACGGGTCGTGGTGCTCTTCTTGTATCTGCTATTCTGGTTCTGCGTTGAGAGCGAAGTCGGTGGCCTCCAACGTTTGATTACTGGGTTTGAACACCATGAACTCAAAGTGGAGCAAATGAGCGTTACGGGGTCGTTTTCCTTTAAGACGGGCTGTTGCTCAAAGGTGATCAGGCATGGATTGTCTGCAAACATAAGATGGACAATGCCAGCATGAATGTTGTGGTGAATTTGTAATCTGTTCAGCTCAAATACATATTTATAAAAGTATAATTATTTAGTTGTTTTTTTCTCTCCTGGTGTGTGACTTAAAAAGTCGGGTTGCTTTGATGACTCAGATTGGACTATCAGGTACAACGTGTTGGAAACAGTGGTGAGCTCAACCTGTTAGCTCGTCAATGCAAGGGTAAGATGATGTGGTTACACTACCAGCCACAATATTGAGTTTAGAAATAATGTAAGTGTGCAGCAGTTTAGAGAGTGTGAGTTTGCCCTGCAGCATCTAAAGTACTGTAAGAGCGTTTATCTTACAAATAACATGAAGTCAACCCTCAAGGGAAAGCTGTTAAATTTCCTTTCATGACAAAAAGACACACAATCATAAGCTATTTCCAATTCTTGAAATATGATAAGGTTCTTGTAAAATGTTAATTTAACTTTTAACGCCACAATTGTGTTTCAAATATTGAAAAATGTAATCTTGACCAATTCACACACTTCTGCTTCCAGACCAGCTCATCTCTCACTGTTTAATTTATTTGTGTCTTTTCTTCAAATATAGTTCAGTATTACCTTCAACGCTTAGCTCCACTGGGTAGGTGAACCACTTTGCTTCTCCTTCAAATCTAAAAGAATAGCCTCCATTGTCAGACTTTTTCAGGTCACAGAGTAAAATACTGCTTTTTTTCCTGGTTGTAAGAAAACCTTCTGAATTTGGTACGAGAGCAGTGATTTCTTTTACTCTGTCAGCAAAGTCTGCGCTGACCGGACGGCGTGACGTATTCGTGCTGTAAATGACGGTGCCAGTCAAAACTGATCCACCCAACCAATGATCCTTTATCCAAAACCAGTGTGCACCAGCAGCGTTCACTCTGTCATTGACTGTGCAGCTGATTTTAACACAGGACCCCTCTTTAGCTGTCACTGCGACTGGCATCCAGTATGAAGAGGTCTTTGCTACAAGAAACATCTGTGACGGTCAAAACACAAGTGGAAAAGTCATTATTTAAGTGATTTACAATATTTAATAAAAACCGTGTTAAAGTTGACATTGTTATCCAAGTGGAGTAAAAAAAATGCATACTTTTCATTATTGCCAGGACTACTAACCACCCAACTGTGAGAGCTTTCATTGTTGAGGCAATAAAGGTCGACATCTGAAAACACAGAAACAAAACAAAGGCGTTTTCTCACATTAAAACACAGTAGAACGGACTCTAGTTTAATCTCCTTCCTGCTGAGTGAGTCATTCAAATCAGCTGTACTTCCTCTTTTTTGTCCTCTTCATTTTAAGTGGTTTGAGTAGTTTACCTTTATTGCCTTTTTTTCAAAATTCTCTAGCACTTCAGATGTATAGGCTCAACTATCACAACTTGCAAAACGTTAATAAGGTTTCCTTTGACAAATTATAATATTATTAACTGTCCAAAGTGTGTATTGTGTTGGCGTTATAAGCAGTCAATACTTTGATTTCAAACAAGAAGATTATTTGGAAAACTCCAAATTACAATTGATTTTTTGGTTCAAATAAAAAAAAGATCAACTCTCAGGCATTGCACCGCTTTAATGATTGTAATAAATGTTTAAAGATGTAGATGTCTTTCTGATTCATTGTGCAACGAGACATTTTAGACAGAAAGATGCATTTAAAAAAAGCCAGCTCTTACCTACAGGGATCCACTCATTGCACCGTGTTGCACACAGCCTCCTTCCAAAAGTAAGAACACGATCGTGTGAATGGAGTCTCCAGAGGACCTAAAATCTTGTAACATTTGCATGACCCGCCATGTGAGCAGCCAGAGAACACAACCTTTAATAGAGCACTTTCTCTCACTTCTTCTATTTTATGATATTTTTAAGTCATCGTCCAGGGAGGGGCCAACTCTATTGAAGCAACACTAAACTGAAACTACTGCAAGCATAAACTAGCCTGGTTTATGCTTGTAGTAGTGCGTGCGTCGACCATTTTCCTTTAGGCTTGCGTCGAAAGCTACGCAAGCCAACGCACGCCGCAAGGCTGTGATTGGTCTGCTTACTACATCCTTGCCGGAGTCTCACATATCCGGTTTCTTAGCATAATTCCGCAATGATCAAAAAATTCATTTCCTAATAAATACTCACTTTTTATTGCTAGGTTTCCTTGTCCTGGTCTGCCTTTGGGTTCCTGCCCTGGACTACCCCTGACAGAAAGGGACTCGGCCACGGTTCCGGTTTCGTCGAAGCTGGTGGAGATGGCGTGACGAGATTCTGAGAATAGTGTTGCTCAGTGCCTTAAATAGAGGTGGCGCCTCCGTGGACGGTGACTTAAAAAGTATAAAATAGAGGAAGCGGGAGCAAGATGCATGCAGCAGGGTGGTGTACGTAGAAAGTGCTCTATTAAAGGTTGTGTTCTCTGGCTACTCGCATGGCGGGTCATGCAAATTTTACAAGACTTTAGGTCACCTGGAGACTTTTGGGACGCTGAGCTGCAGCAGCCAAAGCTACCCGCCGGTCACACAGTACACGTGGTACAAGAAGAAGGCCGAGGACCAGAATGAAGAGGTGTCCGACGGCCAGAACCACACGGTGTATTCAGACCAACCGGGATCCTGTTACTGCGTCGTATGGAACGGAAGCTACCGGCGAGCGTCCGGCCCGTCCATCTGTTTGAGCGTGAGTGAATTTCAAGCCAATGCGTCGTTATTAATCAAACTTTTTAACACAGGTTTTTCCTCCTCTGATTAACAGGATCGGGAAACCACATGACCACAGGAAACACCTTAAGGACAGTGTTGATCATCCTGTTTGTGCTGTCACACACCGGCTCATATCCTGTTGCAAAAATGAGGGGGACACAAACGGGTATAGGCCAAAAAGAAGATATTTATTGTACATCAAAACTATTAACTTTAAACTAAGACACAAAAGGAATGAGGTGTGAGAATGTAATAAAGTAAAGTGCGTGGATGAGTGAATCTGTGTGTGTGTGTGTGTGTGTGTATGTTTGTGAGTGTGCGTCGGCATGACTGAGTGGAAACTAAGAAAAACTATAAAGGAAAGACTTTTTGAATGACTTTTAATACTGTTTTTTTATCATAGTGTAGTTTACTTTGTTGTTATGCCAAACTATGACTTTTATATAGGTTTTTATCAACACGGTGTAAGACTTCTCAAGCCGAGGCAACTTAAATATGACTATCAAAATAAAACTTGTTCTGAATCCTGGATTATGAAATAAAGAATGCATGCGAAATTGTTGATATTTAAAATATTTATTTACATGCCCAAATTTGTCGGCAGCACAAGATCACATGGCTTTAAACGTTACTTTGTGTCTGAAGTACCGTGGAAACAATCTGCTAAATACTCCTGTATGTAGCTGCCAACAGAACAACTTTTATATTTAATAAACTAGCATAATTATTGTGGAGTTTTACAAAAAACATTTCCATAAGTTGTAACAAACTCTTTTCAAAGGTTTTAAAATAAAAACTCAAGTGAGCACTAAGACAGAAGCTATGATTGAAATATTAAATGTTTTTCATTTCTATGGTTCTTCTGTGTATTTTTTAGTAAAGAGACCCGAGATAATAAAATTAAGTGGAAAAAAGTTGAGAGCTAAGTTTGAAGGTGCGAGTGTGAGTCATTGCTCACGTTGCATAAGGTGGCCTGCAGTGTGGTTTCTATCTCCACAGCTCTGCTGAAACGCTAAAGTCCTGTTGCTATGGCAACATGTCTTCCCCGTGATGGGCGTCGGCCTCTGTCTCCTCCTCCATTGTGTGTCCTCCATTGCTTCATCTGGAGGGCAGACGGACCTCAGCATACTCAGACGTCTTAGAGGCCAGGCCTCTGATCTCCTCGTTCCCGACCTCAACCTTTGAACCAGCCTTGCGTTTAACAAAGTCCACGCTGGCGTAGTGAACAGATTCTTCCTCATACCCTTCCAGAATGGCTTTATTGTCATAAATCACGTTGAGTTCTGATGAGCTGGTCTAGAAGAAAACAAGAAGGCTACTTCAGTAATGGAGAAGAGGGGACAGTCGTTACACATAACCTGCATTTAAAACAGACTCATCAACAGAGCCAGACTCTGACGCACTCCACATGCACATACATCTACACTTGTCAGCAGGGTGCGATTTGACAAAAAAACAGAGGGGGGGATTTTTTTTTTTTGCTGCCGGTGTCAGCATGCGGGCTGACCGGGGGGGGTGGGGGTCGGCATGCGTGTTGACGGGCTGTCGACCGGCGCACCTCCGCGGATACGCGCGCGTGTCCATATGATCGCGCATTACGTTCGCGGAAGTTGCATCCGCAAACGCACATCACGCGTTGCGCGTAGGGAAGCAAATGTGTTTGTGTTCGATGATGTTTAGAAATATGCGTGCATGCGGGAGAGGGGGGGAAATCCCTGTCCCCCCCGGCGATAAAAATAATTTAGCAGAGGGGGGGATATAAATCGCACCCTGCTTGTCAGGTTCACGTGTCACTTTCTGCTCGCTGGTGCACTTTGTTTTTAACTTTTTAAAAACTTTTACTCCTTTATTTTTAAATAAATGTAATACATTCCTGATTCCTGGTTTTAGGTCAGGCCACATATTGCCAACTATGAGCTCAAGTGTGGGGCAGACCATTCAAAATCATGGGGTGGTTGCCGCCGTGCAAGTGGTCCGGTCCCCATGGGTCTTTTTATATTCCTCTTGTTGGTTTAGTTCTGGCTTTTTTTAATTTTTATTGCATTCTTTACTAAGATTAAAACTCCAGGGTTATGGAAGATGTGTGAAGGTTCCTGTTTTGATGCATCTTCATGTTCGTGGGACGTAAACTCACCCCGTCAGCAACAACAGCGTTAGAAGTGTCCCGCGATCCCTTTGTTGAAAGCCGTATTATTCCTTTTCTACAAGCAAAACAAAAAAGGAATAGTTGATGTCCAGTAATTTAGTACTTTTATTAAATAGTTGTATTCAACCTGTGATTGTCCCATTTTATTTCAAAGCCATCCTTGTCACCCTCAAGTCAGTGACTCAAAACCTCAAAAAGCTTTTGTCTCGTTTGGCCCCAAAGGACCATTGGAGAGTTTAGCATTAAGGGTTTGAGCTGCTGTCTTTTCCTGTTTCTAACCTGAAAAAGATTACTGACATCAGCCCACACACCAGCAGTGTCCCCATGGCTCCCACCAAAGAGCCGATGAGAAGAGAAAAGGGATGGAGGCCTGAAGAGTCTGGACAAACCAAATGAGTCAGTGAAACTTTGGGTTACTTAACGTAACCTCGGTTCTTTGATAACAGAGTGAAGTGTTTCACTGTGGGAATCTCTCCGCCGTGACCAAAGCAGGTCTAACTGTGCTGGGGCTATAGCTTCTTAATTGGTGATTTGCCTGGGCTGTCGTGGTAACATGAGGGGGCGGGGCCCCAGCACAGGTCGACCTGTCCGTCACTGACAGATGTGTCATTGGAGCTTCCTTAGTTGGTCACGCAGGAGCGATTCCCCCATAGTGAAACACCAAACAAAGTTAGAAAAAGAACCACAGAGAGTCGGATTATACAAAATAAAATATCCTCATCGTACCTTGCTTAGTTTTGCACGAGTACACTTTGAATACGAAGCGATCGGAGCCCACAGAGTTGTTACTGAGGCAGACTAGAGAGGGCCCGTCTGCGTCCACATAGTTCAGGGTGATTTGGCTCCTCATAACCAAACTCCCAAAGGAAACTTCACTAGTTGGAACGACAGAGTGATTGACAGCCTCCCCAGCCAATTCCCAAAAAAGGGAGGGAGGAGGGTTCCCCTGGCTGATGCAATCACATCGGATCAGGGAACTATTCCTCATACAGCTTGAAGAAGGAAGAATCTGTGGAGGAACTGAGACACAGAAGATTTTCAGCCTTTCAAAGTCGTTGGTCAAACAATAAATGCTTAAATTATACAACAGGTAAATGAACCTCCCATGTGACATCAACACTGTCGAGCTCTGACTGAGTCTGGGCTTCAGATTGCGTGCAAACAGCGGAGCCATATTCAGCATATGAACCCACTGGAAACGTACATTCGTGCTGTTTGTAACTCAAAGTCTTTACTGTGGAAAATCAACTCACACTGAATGTCCAGCTGGGTCGCTGCTGACTGACCCTCCCCCAGCTCGTTTCTGGCCTTACAGAGGTAGTGACCGCTGTTGCTCCGGTCGACGGCGCTTAAATTCAAGCTCGACCCAGACTCCTCCTCCTCCTCTTCATCACCTTTGTACCAGGTGTAGTTGGCAATGGGGGGGTTCGCACGGCTCTGGCAGAGCAGAGAAACGGAGACGCCCTCCAGTATGGGACCGTCGGGTTGGACAATGACTGTGGTTCCCTTTGGAGGAACTGTAATAAAAAGCATTCACACATACAGGTTCAGTCCATGCTGACGGTGGATATTTGCCATCTGTGTTTCTGTCGCACTCTGACTCACACTGTACGTCTAGCTGAGTGATGGACGAGTTCTGGCTTCCATATTTGTTAGCGACTTGGCAGAAGAAGCTGCTGTCCGCCTCTGAGACTTTAGTGGAAAGCCAAGCGTGGAAACCCACTGCCGCCACCTGCTCTCCATCCACTTTGTACCAGGTGACCTCGTCCACGGGCGGATTAGCGTCGGTGTTGCAGCTCAAGTTCACCGAGGTGCCCTCTATCACGGGACCGGAGTGGCTGACCGATGTGTTGTTTGGAGGATCTGGAAGAGGATTTTAGTAAAACTGCTGAGCTCAAGTTGTGCTGGTGGATGGATTTTGTTTCCTTGGGACAAAGATAACCAGCTGCTAGATGAAGCTTCTTATTCATGACCGATATGACAGAGGTATGAATCTGCTTCTTAAAACCAAATTAAATACTTTTTTTTCCATTATGTAAAAATATCCCTTTACTCCAAATTTGGGAGGCAGATTATGAAAAAAAACCTTTGGAACAAATAATTCCATTGAGTCTGCATGTGTAAACAGTAACAAGCTGAACATGAAGATGGGCAAAGATGATGGGCTTTTTACATGTCATATTATATAAATAAGACATAACCAAACATCCTAAGCAGCAGAATGGTACTCACAAAGAACGCGGAGGGTCAGATCATTTCCGTACTGAAGGTCGGTGTTTCCAGCCTGTCGTCTGTAGAGAGCAGAGCACTGAAGCTTCTGTCCGTTGTGGAGGCGGGAAGCACTGAAGCTCATGACGGAGGTCACAGCTGCAGTTTGTTGGTTCTCCTTAACGTCACCTATAGCAGGGGTCCAAGTGAGAGCCGGGGGAAGAAGGGGGCAGGGAGCTGCAGCCGAGCACTCCAACCTCACTGCAGCTCCTTCTTCCACCTCGGCCGGGGTCGCAGTTATGAGCGGTTCAGGCAATGAGTCTGAGGAGGAAGAAAACAACAGGGAAATGTCAAGAGAGGAACCTGAGGATGTTATTTTTACATACGTGAGAGAAACAGGATGTTACACAAACCTTTAATGGTGATCTGGACGTTTGTATCTAAGATGAACCTAAAAGGGCCGGTACACTCCAGTCTGAAGAAATATTTGTCACTATCTTTTGGCGACATGTTGTGAAAGATGGTGGTGCAATTCTTTTCACGCAGGTTTCCCGTTAGGTTTCCTTGCAGAGTGTTTTTGTTTGCACTTTGTCCGGAGTTAAACACAGTTGGCCCTTTTTTAGAGCCTGTGATCCATTTGGCTACACAGCTATCATCCAGGTCATCCTCATACTGTGTGGTAACGCTGAAAGTGCAGGGGATCATCACACAGGACCCAGTGAGTCCCTCTAGACTCTGAGGCATGAAGGTTCCCCAGTTCTGGCTTAAACTACCTGATAAAACAATTTCAGCGATATAAATATCTGCCATGGTTAACAAAAAAAACAAGTATCACAGTAAATGTCCGAATAAAATGATTTAAAGGAAGAATGACGCCATCAACAACATTAATTTCCATGTGTGAAACCCTACCTTGAAGTAGGCAGCACAGCAGGAGAAGCTGGGCAGCAGCTGCCATGCTTTCCTGTCAGGTCGATGAGTCTACAGAGAGATGCTGCGCTGCACACAAAGGAGATCTATTCATCTCTAATGTCTGCTTCCCCATCACAACATCAGCCACGGTGATGCACAACAAAACAGGTTTCAGGCTGGAATTTCAATTTATTTGATTATCAAACAAAAATGCAACAATCCCTGCCTGTGAATTTTGTTTTGTGATTCCAAGTGTTCATAACTGTTAATGGCAGAGAAGCACTTTTACAGCTTCTTTGCACTGATAATTGATATATTGAGATATTTAATACCGATGTGGCAAAACTAAACACATCAACAACTTCCTCTTGACCTGGGGCCTGTACCATGAAGCTGGTTTAGGTGGCTAGCCAGCTAAGTTTCAGCTTAGATCCCACCAACCCTTGAAAGTAGCTCGGCTTCAATCGGCGTTGCCATGGTAACTTACGCTGCACGGCTAACCTGCTCCGGGCACGTTATGTTCTGGATTCGAGCTCTCAGTCAGAAGTTTGACCAATCAGCGGTGAGCAAAGAAACAGCTGACGTCATTAATTCCTAGCTTCTGTTCTCTGTTGCGATCATTGCGGCTTCACATTTTCTTCCAAATCCTGTGGACATCTCAGCGCAGATTGTTATAAAACCACTTCGTAGAGTTTTTAGGGACAGACAAAATCCCCTTGACTTTACTGATACTTGCTTGTATGAAAGATAAGTTATTCCTTCCGCGGAATATCTATCTTTGCGAACTTGTTGAGCCGCACATAACAAATGTGACTCGTCGAAGCCGCACTTACTGTACCGCAAATGATGGTTTGAAATATATATATATAATATTGTTCTCTTGCTTTGGCAGCAGAGACGGTAGTACTGCGTGCTTGAAATACATTTTCATATTCTTCATATTTCTGAAGAATAATTTCTTGCTCTTCCGCGGAAAAATATATTTCTCTCTCTCTCTCTCTCTCTCTCTCTCTCTCTCTCTCTCTCTCTCTCTCTCTCTCTCTCTCTCTCTCTCTCTCTCTCTCTCTCTCTCTCTCTCTCCATATTGAACGTGATTGGTTGTTCGGTGCCAACGTCACTCTTTTATGTGCCAGGACTGATATTTATATTTATAGGCGGCGTGTCTGGATGACCTCTTTAAACATTTGCATGGGAAGTGGCAACAAGCAAAGTAACACAAATTACTTCCACATAAGTATCTGAATACAAAAGAAGTTGCGAGTTTGCAATTCGGGACGTTTTTTTAACAAGGTAGATGTCAGAACCCTGAGCTATGATGTAAAACAGATGAGATGAATATCTGGGCAGCAGCTGCCATGCTTTCCTGTCAGGTCGATGAGTCTACAGAGAGATGCTGCGCAAGAAATTACAACAAACAGTTTCAGGCTGGAAATTACATTTGTTTGATTATCGCACAAAGAAAAAGTGGTTATCCAATAATTTCTGCTTGTTACTTTTTTTATTCCAGGTGTTTTATCATTTTTAACAGCAGAGAAGCACTTTTATAGCTTCTCTCCACTGATAATTGACCAGAACTGCTGTTTATGTGTTCGGTTGGTATTTGTTGAACAAACATTCAAAACATTTTTGTGCTGCGCATCATAACGCAGCACAAAAAATATCTTCCGATCTACTCGATGAACTAACAAGAAGGAACAAACATTTTTACAGCTTGCAATCATTTTAGTTTTCTGAAAAAAATGTCTTACCTTAAAGCCAACAACGGTGATCAGCATATGATACTTGATCCTACGCAGCTAAATGAAGGTTCTATCAGCACTGAAGGGTCAGTGACAAACAGACCGGCGGCGTGTCTGGATGACCTCTATAAACATTTGCATGGGGAGTGGCAACCAGCACAGAAACACAAATTACACAAACCCTCTTGTTCCTTAAAACTATTTCAGTATCTGAATAAAGAGGAAGAGAATAAACAGAACTCAAGATGCATTGTTTGTAAAGTATCAATGTTTTACTGGAGAAAGTTGCCAGTGTGCATTTTGGGATGTTTTTTTTAAAAAAACGATGAAAAAGCTTTGAAAATACTACCAACACAATAAGAAAATACGATAAGACAAAAAAAGATATTTGTTAAAGGTCCGTGTACCATTCGTTCTTTTGAATTTCAATTGAGAACGAAAAAACAATAAAATGGGAAAACAGTTTGTTATTTCATCATTCCGTTTTAGTGTCAAACAAAAAAACAGATTTCGACCTCTATTTCCAATATTTAATTTAAAGTTTATTTCAGATATACACGAATCAAAATACAGTCCTCGTGCTTATTTCAATTTGGATATTTTATTCTCTCTAGTTTCTATGGCCCGGAGGTTATGCAGCTATGCTGCCTACCGCGTATTTTAAGTTTTTTGATCCATCAGTCTGTATCAGTGTTATTCTACCATGGCTGCCATCGAGATCCATGCTAAATACGTCAAAGAGTTGTTTGGAGCAGGCAAAACACTGCTGTTTATGTATTTGGTTGGTATTTGTTGAACAAAAAAACAAAAACATTTTTGTGCTGCGCATCATAACGCAGCACAAAAAATATCTTCAGATCTACTTGATGAACTAACAACAAACATTTTTAGAGCTTGCAATCATTTTAGTTTTCTAAATAAAATGTCTTACCTTAAAGCCAACAACGGTGATCAGCATATGATACTTGATCCTGTGCAGCTAAATGAAGGTTCTATCAGCACTGAAGGGTCAGTGACAAACAGACCGGCGGCGTGTCTGGATGACCTCTATAAACATTTGCATGGGGGGTGGCAACCAGCACAGAAACACAAATTACACAAACAAACAAACCCTCTTGTTCCTTAAAACTATTGAAGTATCTGAATAAAGAGGAAGAGAATAAAACAGAACTCAACATGCATTGTTTGTAAAGTATCAATGTTTTACTGGAGAAAGTTGCCAGTGTGCATTCAGGGATGTTTTTTTTTTAACAAGAACCCTCTCTAACTACTACCAACACAATAAGAAAATACGATAAGACTAAATGAGATATTTGGTTAAAACACCATTTAATTCAGCAGTTAACTATAAATTGTATTAGTTCCATATTTTTCTTTTCCTCGTCCCCTGTCTCCCTCTTGTGGTCACCTTTATGCTTACACACTCTGTTCATTCTCTCCTCCCCTCATTATCTCTCACAGCTGATTCCCCTTTTGTTCTTATCATCGTCGCACCTGAAACCCTTTCCGCCTGATTTACTCAGCTTCTTATTCCCTCCTTCTGACCCTGTCCTGTCTGCCCCAGTCTGTAAGAGGGTATGTTTCGGATGCTACTGTGAGTTTTGGCTGCACATTAAGCCACTGTGCCTGTCTGCAGAGTTCCTGATCGGCGGCTCATCTTCCGTGTATCTTCTCTGGACGCGGCTGGTCGGTCGCATCCCGGGATCTCTGACCGCTGTCCTCGTGGGAATTGGCTTTACGTTCCTAAATTCCGGTTCTCTGGCTGTTTCTGTTGAGGCTCTTTTTAACGCCCGTGGACTTTGTTCTTATTCGAATCAAGGACAAATGTCCTTTTTTCTCATTAAGGACTCTTGATTTCATCTCGCCCCTGGTCCTCCATCATTCACGGCATAACAGCACAAGCTAAGACTGCACATTTAAATAGTGAAATCCACCTTACCAACAGGTTGTGTTCTGTGGCTGCTCGCATGGCGGGGGAGGCAAATGTTACAAGATTTCAGGCCAACTGGAGACTCCCTCTTTGGAAGGAGAGTGTGTGCAAGTGGATAACTGTAGGTAAGTGCAGGCTTTCAAAAAAATGTATATGTCTAAAATATCTCACAATAAAAGTGAGACACATTTATTCCAATCATTAAGGGAATGTAGTACACGTGGTACAAGAAGGCCGAGGACCAGAATGAAGAGGTGTCCGACGGCCAGAACCACACGGTGTTTTCAGACCAACCAGGATCCTGTTACTGCGTCGCATGGAACGGAAGCTACCGGCGAGCGTCCGGCCCCGTCCGTCTGTTTTGAGCTTGAGTAAATTTCAAGGCAATGCGTCGTTATTTATCAAACTTTTTAACACAGGTTTTTCCTCCTCTGATTAACAGTATCGGGAAACCACAGGAAACCCCTTAAGGACAGTGTTGATCATCCTGTTTGTGCTGTCACACACCGGCTCATATCCTGTTGCAAAAATGAGGGGGACACAAACAGGTATAGGCCAAAAAGAAGATATTTATTGTACATCAAAACTATTAACTTTAAACTAGACACAAAAGGAATGAGGTGTGAGAATGTAATAAAGTAAAGTGCGTGGATGAGTGAATCTGTGTGTGTGTGTGTGTCGGCATGACTGAGTGGAAACTAAGTAAAACTATAAAGGAAAGACTTTTTGAATGACTTTTAATACTTTTTTTTCATCATAGTGTAGTTTACTTTGTTGTTATGCCAAACTATGACTTTTATATAGGTTTTTATCAACACGGTGTAAGACTTCTCAAGCCGGGGCAACTTAAATATGACTATCAAAATAAAACTTGTTCTGAATCTTGGATTATGAAATAAAGAATGCATGCGAAATTGTTTGTATTTAAAATATTTATTTACATGCCCAAATTTGTCTGCAACACAAGATCACATGGCTTAAATGTTACTGAAGCTTGTTTCTGAAGTACCGTGGAAACAATCTGCTAAATACTCCTGTATATAGCTCCCAACAGAACAACTTTTATATTTAATAAACTAGCATAATTATTGTGGAGTTTTCCAAAAAACATTTCCATAAGTTGTAACAAACTCTCGTCAAAGGTTTTAAAATAAAAACTCAAGTGAGCACTAAGACAAAAGCTATGATTGAGATATTAAATGTTTTTCATTTCTATGGTTCTGTGTATTTTTTCTTAGTAAAGAGACCTGAGATAATGAAATTAAGTGGAAAAAAGTTGAGAGCTAAGCTTGAAGGTGTGAGTCATTGCTCACGTTGCATGAGGTGGCCTGCAGTGTAGTTTCTATCTCCACAGACCTGCTGAAACGCTAAAGCCCTGTTGCTACAACACCCCTTCCCCCTAATGGGCGTCGGCCTCCGTCTCTTCCTCCCTCGTGTGTCCTCCATCGCTTCTTACTTTACTTTTCCAGAATGGTTTTATATCCAGGTCACGTGCTCTTTTCATGAGCTGGTCTAGAAGAAAACAAGAGGGCTACTTCAGTAATGGAGAAGAGGGGAAAGTCGTTACACACTGTGGCCCAGCGGGATTACATAACCTCCATTTAAAACGTTTTCTTAAACTTTTTAGTTTAGTCCAGGCTACCAGATCCCCATTGGAGACGAAAGACAGGCAGTGCATCGAGCTAATATGCAATAAGAGTGTAAGTTGTTTACAGCCCCCCCCCCCCTCTGATGATGGAAGTGGGCTGCATCTGGCCCAAACCTGAAAATAGTTTATGTGCAGAAATGTACATGGCTCTCATTTTGGCAGCGATGGTTATGCAATTATTTTAAGAGCGCCTCCAAGTCATTTCAGTGACAACAACCTCAAAAAAATTGTCTCATTTTGTCCCCAATATTTTGCCCTTTGGAGAGTTTAGTATCAATCTTACCTGAAAAGAATAGTAAACACAGCAGCAGTGTCCCTATGGCTCCCACCAAAGAGCCAAAGAATAGAGACAAAGGATGGAAGCCTGAAAGTCCGCAAAAACCATACGAGTCAGTAAAACGAGAGAGAGACAGATAATGCAAAATAAATTACCCTCATGTCATCGTACCTTGCTTAGTTTTGGCAGAGGACACTTTGAATACAAAACGATCGGAGCCCACAGAGTTGTTACTGAGGCAGACTACAGATTTACCATCTTTGTCCAAATAGTACAGGGTGATTTGGCTCCACATAACCAAACTCCCAGGGGAAACTTCCCTGGGTGGGACGACAGAGTCATCAACAGCCTTCCCAGCCAATTCCCAAAAAAGGGCGGGAAGAGGGTTGCCATGGCTGATGCAATCACATCGGATCATGGAATAAAAGCTGACACAGCTTGAAGAAGGAAGAATCTGTGGAGGAACTGACACACAAGATATTCAGCCTTTCAAACTCGTTGGTCAAAAAATAAATGCTTAAATTATACAACAGGTAAATAAACCTCCCATGTGACATCAACACTGTCGAGCTCTGACTGAGTCTGGGCTTCAGATTGCGTGCAAACAGCGGAGCCATATTCAGCATATGAACCCACTGGAAACGTACAGTCGTGCTGTTTGTAACTCAAAGTCTTTACTGTGGAAAATCAACTCACACTGAATGTCCAGCTGGGTCGCTGCTGACTGACCCTCCCCCAGCTCGTTTCTGGCCTTACAGAGGTAGTGACCGCTGTTGCTCGGGTCGACGGCGCTTATATTCAAGCTCGACCCAGACTCCTCCTCCTCCTCTTCATCACCTTTGTACCAGGTGTAGTTGGTAATGGGGGGGTTCGCACGGCTCTGGCAGAACAGAGAAACGGAGACGCCCTCCAGTATGGGACCGTCGGGTTGGACAATGACTGTGGTTCCCTTTGGAGGAACTGTAATAAAAAGCATTCACACATACAGGTTCAGTCCACGCTGACTGTGGATATTTGCCATCTGTGTTTCTGTCGCACTCTGACTCACACTGTACGTCTATCTGAGTGATGGACGAGTTCTGGCTTCCATATCTGTTAGCGACTTGGCAGAAGAAGCTGCTGTCCGCCTCTGAGACTTTAGTGGAAAGCCAAGCGTGGAAACCCACTGCCGCCACCTGCTCTCCATCCACTTTGTACCAGGTGACCTCGTCCACGGCCGGATTAGCGTCGGTGTTGCAGGTCAAGTTCACCGAGGTGCCCTCTATCACGGGACCGGAGTGGCTGACCGATGTGTTGTTTGGAGGATCTGGAAGAGGATTTTAGTAAAACTGCTGAGCTCAAGTTGTGCTGGTGGATGGATTTTGTTTCCTTGGGACAAAGATAACCAGCTGCTGGATGAAGCTTAAGGGTCCGGTGAGACTCAACTGGTCCAGTTGTGGCGTTTGTGGCCTTTTTGGAAAGTCTCGGGCAATATGAAATAGTTAGGCATCGCTTGGTGGTAACGGATGGGCCCTGTCTGCTATAGTCAGTTGGTGGTTTGGAGGTTGCGGCCGAGGGAGCGTGTCTGCTGATATTGGTGTGAGGCGTCCCGTGGGCCGTACAAAGTGTGTGCGTTGCCTCTCCACTCTGCGCCATGAGTTTGGAGTTCAGAGAGCGTGGTCCTCAAGCCTGGGCGTAGCTCCATAGTTGTGGCACTCCATTCCTATTGTGCAGTCAAAGCGGCATTGTCATGATGCAGCGCTGAAGCTCTATATCTTACCAGTGAATCACCTGCGGAAGCGAGCCCCCAAATATTGCGGAACCTCCCCACCCCCCCCCCCCCCCCCCCCCATTGCTGTTCTGTCTTTTACTCGTTTTGTGTTGTGATTTAATTATCCTTTTTGGTTTCTTTTGGTTTGAGGAACAGGAGCTTTTGGTGCTGCTAGTACGAGTGATTGGCTGAGCCTGGTGGTGACGGTCCCCTTTGTTTTCATTCAGGCACCTTCGTGCCAATATTCAGCCGCGTGGTTTTCTTTGGTTTTGTTTTTCTTGTGTGATGTGACATTAGGTTCCGTCCAGTCCCCCTTTCCTCAGCAAGTCATCTCTGCCAGTGAGCCCTCCGTCCTCTCTTCCTGGTTTGGTTTATATTGTAGTATGGATGACTGTTAAGCATTTTTTTTTTTTTTTTGGTTTAATCGTGCATCGATTGTAGATTTTATTAACCATTTTGAGATTGTACTTTAAGAAAATGATATGAATATAAATAAACTTTGGTTGGTGGAATTGCGTCTAGTGCCGGTGTTGTCAGAATCTGTGTCCTGTGGTCGACCCCAAATAGGTGGTCCCCGTTACTAATTCCTGAGGTGAAACTCCAACAGGTGGCGTTGTTGGTGTGTTATGGTAAATTAGCTGATCATCCTCTTAGCATTGCTACATTATATTAAAATTATCCCTTTAAGACACATTAAATGTGAATCTATCACCAAAAATTTATTGTTTGTTGGTCAAACAATAAATGCTTAAATTATACAACAGGTAAATAAACCTCCCATGTGACATCAACACTGTCGAGCTCTGACTGAGACTGGGCTTCAGATTGCGTGCAAACAGCGGAGCCATATTCAGCATATGAACCCACTGGAAACGTACAGTCGTGTTGTTTGTAACTCAAACAACGCTAATTCCATTGAGTCTGCATGTGTAAACAGTAACAAGCTGAACATGAAGATGGGCAAAGATGATGGGCTTTTTACATGTTATATTATATAAATAAGACATAACAAAACATCCTAAGCAGCAGAATGGTACTCACAAAGAACGCGGAGGGTCAGATTATTTCCGTACTGAAGGTCGGTGTTTCCAGCCTGTCGTCTGTAGAGAGCAGAGCACTGAAGCTTCTGTCCGTTGTGGAGGCGGGAAGCAGTGAAGCTCATGACGGAGGTCACAGCTGCAGTTTGTTGGTTCTCCTTAACGTCACCTATAGCAGGGGTCCAAGTGAGAGCCGGGGGAAGAAGGGGGCAGGGAGCTGCAGCCGAGCACTCCAACCTCACTGCAGCTCCTTCTTCCACCTCGGCCGGGGTCGCAGTTATGAGCGGTCCAGGCAGTGAGTCTGAGGAGGAAGAAAACAACAGGGAAATGTCAAGAGAGGAACCTGAGGATGTTATTTTTACATACGTGAGAGAAACAGGATGTTACACAAACCTGAAATTGTGATGGTGGTGGTGTTTACTCCAAAGGTGAACTTCAAATCGTTGTTACACTCCAGTCTGAAGAAATATTTTTCATTATCTTCTGGCGACATGTTGTGAAAGATGGTGGTACAATTCTTTTCACGCAGGTTTCCCGTTAGGGTTCCTTGCAGAGTGTTTTTGTTTGCACTTTGTCCGGAGTTAAACACATTTGGCCCATTCGTAGAGCCTGTCTTCCATATGGCTGCACAGGTATTATCCAGCTTTCCATCGAACGTTGGGAGAATGCTGAAAGTGCAGGGGATCATCACACAGGACCCAGTGAGTCCCTCTAGTCTCTGAGGCATGATGGTTCCCCAGTTCTGGCTTAAACTACCTGATAAAACAATTGGAGCGATATAAATATCTGCCATGGTTAACAAAAAACAAGTATCACAGTAAATGTCCGAATAAAATGATTTAAAGGAAAAATGAAGCCGTCAACAATAATTTCCATGTGTGAAACCCTACCTTGAAGTAGGCAGCACAGCAGGAGAAGCTGGGCAGCAGCTGCCATGCTTTCCTGTCAGGTCGATGAGTCTACAGAGAGATGCTGCGCTGCACACAAAGGAGATCTATTCATCTCTAATGTCTGCTTCCCCATCACAACATCAGCCACGGTGATGCACAACAAAACAGGTTTCAGGCTGGAATTTCAATTTATTTGACTACAAAACGTAAATGTAACAATCCCTGCCTGTGAATGTTGTTTTGTGATTCCAAGTGTTCATAACTATTAATGGCAGAGAAGCACTTTTACAGCTTCTTTGCACTGATAATTGATCAAGTGAGGAGGCAAACAGGGAGATATGTAATACAGATTTGGCAAAACTAAACACATCAACCAACTTCCTCTTGACCAGGACTGCCATTTATATTTTAGTTTCCTTTTATTTGTATAAATAATTGATTTAAACATTTGTTGTACTGTGTTGCATAACGTGATCTAAAAATTACTTAGCAGAGAAAGGACATACAATGAATCAATTATGGTAATGGTCAATATTGGTTTGAATGTTTGTCTATGTGATTTTCTTTCATGTTCTGTTCCTGTGTATGTATCTATTGTCTTGTGTATTATGTCGTATTTTTAACTGGAATGGCACCAAGACAAATTCCAATCAACTATGTTGACAAGGCAATAAATTAATGAACTTGAACTTGAACTTCAATAATATTTAGCAGCTTAAATGAATGCAGATCTAGCAAATATCTATGAGAATGTCTTTGAAATACTTTGATTACACTGGATTTGACGTCCTTGAGGTCTAATCTACTGAATGAACTAACGAGAAATCCAAACATTTTAAAAAGTTTCAAATTTTTGAGTTGAGACCGGCGGCGTGTCTGGATGACTCTTTATACGTTTGCATGGGGAGTGGCAACCAGCACAGAAACACAAATGACTTCCACATACAAAACCTCTTGTTCCTCAAAACTATTTAAGTAGCTGAATAAAGAGAAAGAGAATAAAACAGAACTCAACATGCATTGTTTGTAAAGTATCAATGTTTTACTGGAGAAAGTTGCCAGTGTGCATTTTGGGATGTTTTTTTTTAACAAGCTAGATTTTGGAACCCTGTCTAACTACTACCAACACAATAAGAAAATACGATAAGACTAAATGAGATATTTGGTTAAAACACCATTTAATTCAACAGTTAATGTTAAACTGTATTAGTTCCATATTTTTCTTTTCCTCGTCCCCTGTCTCCCTCTTGCGGTCACCTTCATGCTTACACTCTCTGTTCATTCTCTCCTCCCCTCATTATCTCTCACAGCTGATTCCCCTTTCGTTCTTATCATCGTTGCACCTGAAACCCTTTCCGCATGATTTACTCAGCTCCTTATTCCCTCCTTCTGACCCTGTGCTGTCTGCCCCAGTCTGTAAGAGGGAATGTTACGGATGCTACTGTGAGTTTTGGCTGCACATTAAGCCACTGTGCCTGTCTGCAGAGTTCCTGATCGGCGGCTCATCTTCCGTGTATCTTCTCTGGACGCGGCTGGTCGGTCGCATCCCGGGATCTCTGACCGCTGTCCTCTTGGGAATTGGCTTTACGTTCCTAAATTCCGGTTCTCTGGCTGTTTCTGTTGAGGCTCTTTTTACGGCAGGGCAGTTGCTTGATTGTAAATGTTGCGTTCGGTCGAACATCCACCACAGTATGTTGTACACATGATGCCATTTGTTTTTATAGAAGCAAAGGAGGAAGAAGTGTAACTAAATTGTCCACGCAAAAGACCCTGAAAAGGTTCGGATGCTACAAACTGATGAATAAATTGGGCATTAATATCAAAATTACTCGAGGAACACATCTCGCGGTTCGGGAAGGATGTTTTACCGTCAACAAATAAATATAAATAATGCATTATGTCCCATTGATGACACGTTTTAAATTCTGCTCTTGTAGAAGAGCCGACTTATCCGCAGAGAGAATTGCTTCTTTTAATGAAAAAGCGTATGTATGTATGTGAAAAGAAAACAAATTATTAGCGAAGGAATTACACGTTTCTTTCTTTGCACTTTTTAAATATTATTCTCCGTAAATACGCATTTTTTTACATATTCTATCCAGGTGTTTTTCTAATTCCTATAACATTACTTATTTACGATTGCAGAACTACCTAAAGTATAAAACAGTAGGAAGGAAAGTGGTTAATGTTACGAACTATTTAATGCCGTGGCAACTTAAACATGAATACCAAAAGTAAACTTGTCTGATTCCTGGATTATGAGATAAAGAATGCATTGGCAATTGTTCATATTTTAAATATTTATTTACATACCCAAATTTGTGAGCAGCACAAGATGACTTGGCTTTAAATGTTACTGAAGCTTGTTTCTGAATTTCTGTGGAGACAATCTGTTAAATACTCGTGTATATCTGCCAACAGAAGAGCTTTTATGTTTAATAAACAAGCACAATTACTAATTATTAAATATTAAGAATTGACAAAAACATTCCCAAAGTTTTAACAAACTCTCAAAGTTTTTAATTAATAACTCAACAGAGCTCTAAGACAAAAGCTACGATTGAGATATTAAATGTAAACAGTAGCATGAATAATGTGACTATTGAAGTGAATATCTTGAATCAGCAATGACTTTACAGGCAGCATTTACTGTTGGACGGTGGAATGCTAAATGTTTTTCATTTCTATGGTTCTGTGCATTTTGCAGCAAAGAGACACGAGATAATGAAGTAAAGTGGAAAAAAGTTGAGAGCTAAGCTTGAAGGTGCGAGTGTGAGTCATTGCTCACGTTGCATTAGGTGGCTGCAGTGTGGTTTCTATCTCCACAGCTCTGCTGAAACGCTAAAGTCCTGTTGCTACGGCAACATGCCTTCTCCTTGATGGGCATCGGCCTCTGTCTCCTCCTCCATTGTGTGTCCTCCATTGCTTCCTCTGGAGGGCAGACGGACCTCAGCATACTCAGACGTCTTAGAGGCCAGGCCTCTGATCTCCTCGTTCCCGACCTCAACCTTTGAACCAGCCTTGCGTTTAACAAAGTCCACGCTGGCGTAGTGAACAGATTCTTCCTCATACCCTTCCAGAATGGCTTTATTGTCATAAATCACGTTGAGTTCTGATGAGCTGGTCTAGAAGAAAACAAGAAGGCTACTTCAGTAATGGAGAAGAGGGGACAGTCGTTACACATAACCTGCATTTAAAACAGGCTCATCAACAGAGCCAGACTCTGACGCACTCCACATGCACATACATCTACACTTACACGTTCACGTGTCACTTTCTGCTCGCTGGTGCATTTGTTTTTAACTTTTTAAACGTTTACTCCTTTATTTTTAAATAAATGTAATAAATTCCTAATTCCGTGATTTTTCTTTTTCTTTTTCAATGGAAGGGATTATCCGGCATTTTATGCGACCCCCAGTGGACATTTTAATAATAGCAGCTACTTTTATAGAAATGCAATTCATGGCTTTCTGTAATTCCCACAATAGCAAAGTCATCTGGCTGGCCGCACAAAAGAGAAGATAGTCGATTAACACTTGGGCCCAGCTGGATTACATAACCTCCATTTAAAAAAAACGTTTTCTTTTCATATTACTCTTGTTGGTTTTATTCTGGCTAACTAAGTAGTTTACAGAATGTTACACTACGATGTCTTTATTGCATTTTTTAAAAAGGTTCAAACTCCAGGGTTGAATAAGGATTGATTTTTTTGTGGGATACTACATTATGATATTATATATGACATAATATGACTTTTTTCAACATTATTAAAATGTTTTAAAAGGTAAGATTTTATTTTTTTAATGTATTTTTGCTCCACGGTGACGTGATAAACATATGACAGATTGAAGGCAAACCTCTCGTTACATTTTCATTGCACACATGTACTTCTTCAAGTGTTTGACTCATACTAAATGAGTGTCCTTGATGGAAGATGTGTGAAGGTTCCCGTTTTTATGCATCTGCATGTTTGTGGGACGTAAACTCACCCCGTCAGCAACTACAGCGTTAGAAGTGTCCCGCGATCCCTTTGTTGAAAGCCGTATTATTCCTTTTCTACAAGCAAAACAAAAAAGCTTTATGAGAGTTTGTGTCCAGTAATTTAGTACTCTTTTATTAAATAGTTGTATTCAACCTGTGGTTGTCCCATTATATTTCAAAGCCATCCTTGTCACCCTCAAGTCACATCAGTGACTCGAAACCTCAAAAAGCTTTTGTCTCGTTTGTCACCAAAGGACCTTTGGAGAGTTTAGCATTAAGGGTTTCAGCTGCTGTTTTTTCATGTTTCTTACCTAAAAAAGATTAGTAACATCAGCCCACACACCAGCAGTGTCCCCATGGCTCCCACCAAAGAGCCGATGAGAAGAGAAATGGGATGGAGGCCTGAAGAGTCTGGACAAACCAAATGAGTCAGTGAAACTTTGGGTTACTTAACGTAACCTCGGTTCTTTGATAACAGAGTGAAGTGTTTCACTGTGGGAATCTCTCCGCCGTGACCAAAGCAGGTCTAACTGTGCTGGGGCTATAGCTTCTTAATTGGTGATTTGCCTGGGCGGTCGTGGTAACATGAGGGGGCGGGGCCCCAGCACAGGTCGACCTGTCTGTCACTGACAGATGTGGTGTCATTGGAGCTTCCTTAGTTGGTCACGCAGGAGCGATTCCCCCATAGTGAAACACCAAACAAAGTTAAAAAAAAGAACCACAGAGAGACGGATTATATTAAATAAAATATCCTCATCGTACCTTGCTTAGTTTTGCACGAGTACACTTTGAATACGAAGCGATCGGAGCCCACAGAGTTGTTACTGAGGCAGACTAGAGAGGGCCCGTCTGCGTCCACATAGTTCAGGGTGATTTGGCTCCTCATAACCAAACTCCCAAAGGAAACTTCACTAGTTGGAACGACAGAGTGATTGACAGCCTCCCCAGCCAATTCCCAAAAAAGGGAGGGAGGAGGGTTCCCCTGGCTGATGCAATCACATCGTATCAGGGAACTATTCCTCATACAGCTTGAAGAAGGAAAAATCTGTGGACCAACTGAGAAACAGAAGATTTTCCGCCTTTTTTTTAGAGCATCGTTGGTCAAACAATAAATGCTTAAATTATACAACAGGTAAATGAAACCTCCCATGTGACATCAACACTGTCGAGCTCTGACTGAGTCTGGGCTTCAGATTGCGTGCAAACAGCGGAGCCATATTCAGCATATGAACCCACTGGAAACGTACAGTCGTGCTGTTTGTAACTCAAAGTCTTTACTGTGGAAAATCAACTCACACTGAATGTCCAGCTGGGTCGCTGCTGACTGACCCTCCCCCAGCTCGTTTCTGGCCTTACAGAGGTAGTGACCGCTGTTGCTCCGGTCGACGGCGCTTAAATTCAATTTCGACCCAGACTCCTCCTCCTCCTCTTCATCACCTTTGTACCAGGTGTAGTTGGTAATGGGGGGGTTCGCACGGCTCTGGCAGAGCAGAGAAACGGAGACGCCCTCCAGTATGGGACCGTCGGGTTGGACAATGACTGTGGTTCCCTTTGGAGGAACTGTAATAAAAAGCATTCACACAGTACAGGTTCAGTCCATGCTGACGGTGGATATTTGCATCTGTGTTTCTGTCGCACTCTGACTCACACTGTACGTCTAGCTGAGTGATGGACGAGTTCTGGCTTCCATATCTTGTTAGCGACTTGGCAGAAGAAGCTGCTGTCCGCCTCTGAGACTTTAGTGGAAAGCCAAGCGTGGAAACCCACTGCCGCCACCTGCTCTCCATCCACTTTGTACCAGGTGACCTCGTCCACGGCCGGATTTGCGTCGGTGTTGCAGGTCAAGTTCACCGAGGTGCCCTCTATCACGGGACCGGAGTGGCTGACCGATGTGTTGTTTGGAGGATCTGGAAGAGGATTTTAGTAAATCTGCTGAGCTCAAGTTGTGCTGGTGGATGGATTTTGTTTCCTTGGGACAAAGATAACCAGCTGCTGGATGAAGCTTCTTATTCATGACTGATATGACAGAGGTATGAATCTGCTTCTTAAAACCAAATTAAATACTTTTTTTCCATTATGTAAAAATATCCCTTTACTCCAAATTTGGGAGGCAGATCATGAAAAAAATCCGTTGGAACAAATAATTCCATTGAGTCTGCATGTGTAAACAGTAACAAGCTGAACATGAAGATGGGCAAAGATGATGGGCTTTTTACATGTTATATTATATAAATAAGACATAACCAAACATCCTAAGCAGCAGAATGGTACTCACAAAGAACGCGGAGGGTCAGATTATTTCCGTACTGAAGGTCGGTGTTTCCAGCCTGTCGTCTGTAGAGAGCAGAGCACTGAAGCTTCTGTCCGTTGTGGAGGCGGGAAGCAGTGAAGCTCATGACGGAGGTCACAGCTGCAGTTTGTTGGTTCTCCTTAACGTCACCTATAGCAGGGGTCCAAGTGAGAGCCGGGGGAAGAAGGGGGCAGGGAGCTGCAGCCGAGCACTCCAACCTCACTGCAGCTCCTTCTTCCACCTCGGCCGGGGTCGCAGTTATGAGCGGTCCAGGCAGTGAGTCTGAGGAGGAAGAAAACAACAGGGAAATGTCAAGAGAGGAACCTGAGGATGTTATTTTTACATACGTGAGAGAAACAGGATGTTACACAAACCTGTAATGGTGATCTGGACGTTTGTATCTAAGATGAACTTTAAAGGGCCGGTACACTCCAGTCTGAAGAAATATTTGTCACTATTTTTTGGCGACATGTTGTGAAAGATGGTGGTGCAATTCTTTTCACGCAGGTTTCCCGTTAGGTTTCCTTGCAGAGTGTTTTTGTTTGCACTTTGTCCGGAGTTAAACACATTTGGCCCTTTCGTAGAGCCTTTCCTCCATATGGCTACACAGCTATCATCCAGGTCATCCTTATACTGTGTGGGAACGCTGAAAGTGCAGGGGATCATCACACAGGACCCAGTGAGTCCCTTTAGACTCTGAGGCATGAAGGTTCCCCAGTTCTGGCTTAAACTACCTGATAAAACAATTGCAGCGATATAAATATCTGCCATGGTTAACAAAGAAAAACAAGTAGCACAGTAAATGTCCCAATAAAATGATTTAAAGGAAGAATGACGCCATCAACAACAATAATTTCCATGTGTGAAACCCTACCTTGAAGTAGGCAGCACAGCAGGAGAAGCTGGGCAGCAGCTGCCATGCTTTCCTGTCAGGTCGATGAGTCTACAGAGAGATGCTGCGCTGCACACAAAGGAGATCTATTCATCTCTAATGTCTGCCTCCCCATCACAACATCAGCCACGGTGATGCACAACAAAACAGGTTTCAGGCTGGAATTTCAATTTATTTGACTACAAAACGAAAATGTAACAATCCCTGCCTGCGAATGTTGTTTTGGGATTCCAAGTGTTCATAACTGTTAATAGCAGAGAAGCACTTTTATAGCTTTTGTGCACTGATAATTGATATATTGATATATTTAATACCGATATGGCAAAACTAAACACATCAACCAACTTCCTCTTGACCAGGACTGCTATTTATATTTATAGGTGGCGTGTCTGGATGAGTTCTTTATACGTTTGCATGGGGAGTGGCAACCAGCACAGAAACACAAATTACTTCCACATATAAAACCTCTTGTTCTTCAAAACTATTTAAGTAGCTGAATAAAGAGAAAGAGAATAAAACAGAACTCAACATGCATTGTTGGTAAAGTAGCAATGTTTTACTGGAGAAAGTTGCGAGTTTGCATTCTGGGATGTTTTCTTAACAAGCTTAACAAGGTAGATGTCAGAACCCTGAGCTATGATGTAAAACAGATGAGATGAATATCTGGGCAGCAGCTGCCATGCTTTCCTGTCAGGTCGATGAGTCTACAGAGAGATGCTGCGCAAGAAATTACAACAAACTGTTTCAGGCTGGAAATTACATTTGTTTGATTATCGCACAAAGAAAAAGTGGTTATCCAATAATTTCTGCTTGTTACTTTTTTGATTGCAGGTGTTTTAACATTTTTAACAGCAGAGAAGCACTTTTAAAGCTTCTCTCTACTGATAATTGACCAGAACTGCTGTTTATGTATTTGTTTGTTAAAAAAATACCAACCATTTAAAACATTTTTTGTACTGCGCGTCATAACTCAGCACAAAACATATCCTCAGATCTACTCGAAGGAGGAACAAACATTTTTACAGCTTGCAATCATTTTAGTTTTCTAAATAAAATGTCTTACCTTAAAGCCAACAACGGTGATCAGCATATGATACTTGATCCTGTGCAGCTAAATGAAGGTTCTATCAGCACTGAAGGGTCAGTGACAAACAGACCGGCGGCGTGTCTGGATGACCTCTATAAACATTTGCATGGGGAGTGGCAACCAGCACAGTAACACAAATTACACAAACCCTCTTGTTCCTTAAAAATATTTAAGTATCTGAATAAAGAGGAAGAGAATAAACAGAACTCAACATGCATTGTTTGTAAAGTATCAATGTTTTACTGGAGAAAGTTGCGAGTTTGCATTTTGGGATGTTTTTCCTTTTGGATGAAATTTGTTTTGTGCTTGAAGAAAAAATAAAAACTTTCCACAGGCTTATTGCTCAACTGTTGTGGCAACGTACAGACATTGAGGAAACGGTGTTAAGAAACCTCAAACAACAAAAGGAAGAAGTTGACACCAATGTCAGAGTGTTGAATCATTTAGATCGCTCATATTTTTGGAGGAATAAGAAAGGTTTTGTTCTTTGAACTAAAACAATAAATATTCCTCCATCCCTAATTCCTCAGAAGAATGTGCAATAATATATTTGGTTAAAACACCATGAGAAAAACACCAGGGCTCTCTATACTGAATGAATAACTAGTAAATGTTGAACCGAATACATATCACGAGACTACAAGAAGCACTACTGGAAGAAAAGAAAGTATGAAAACACAGACAATGTTAAGAATTATGCATCTCTCAATCTCAATAAATATTTACATTGAAAAAAGGGATTAGAGCAAACCTTTTTACGAATAAACATTTAATAGTGCATTCATAACAGTGTATGACTTCATTTATTTGCATTTTAAACCCATATAAAGTTCTATATAATAATTTAAATCATAAAAAAAGTCATTTGTGGACATATCAGTGGATAATATAAAAACAAATCCATCACAAAGTACAAAAAAAAGGGTGGTTATATTTTGGATTGCATTATATTGTACAATGTTGCAATCGTCGTGTCCACCCCCGTGTTGCAGTGCGTCGTGCTACACCGGCCCTGCGACCAGCAGCGAGAGCTCAACGGGTGAAACCTCCCAGTAACAGACTCCCAGTGTGCAGCTACCCAGCCACTCGGGCATCAAGCCCCCCGTTCCCTCTTGGTCCGGCGTCTCGGAACCACGGCGTCTCACACATTTCCCAGGATTCCTCAGTCCGCCGGCCCCTGGAGCCGGGTCAATGGGCTCACTGCTGTTGTCCGCGCCGTGGCCTCGGTTGTTTTTTTTGGAAACACTAGACGAGCGACTCTTGCAAGAGGTCAGTAGCGGCTGTGCTCGTCGGTTGCCGTGACAACGACATCCATCCAAATCCGCATGGCGACTGGGTTGGTAGCCACCAGAAAGAAAAGACGCTCGTACGTCTTCACGCAGAACGTCAGACTGGGCCGCGGGGACTGAAGAGAGGAGACAGACGGTGACAGTGAGACAACGATTATAACAATGCAGACACGAGGCAGATGAAGCATTCTGACTGAAGACCCCCTCAAGATGTCACTAATCTCACCAGATTAAACATTTCTTCAACAAAACACGGAGATTAAATGTGATGCACATTTCAGTTCACTCGCAGCTCCTTTTATCGTAGAACTGGCCGAGCGGCATTGATGCAAAACAACCTGCCTCAGTTTAAAATACTTCTTTGTTTTTATTGTTTATTGCATTAAAAGAAACTGATAATTAGCCTCAAATAACGCTATAGCAGAAGAAAAAAATTACTCAAAAACCAGTTACTCAAAAACAGAAAATCCTATGAACACACGTTTAACAGGACTTGTTTCGCTTCTCTCCAGCCTCATTAATCATCTCACATTCCCCATCACATTCATCCGTTTATTAAGTCTTTCAATGTCCCGGATAATATAATTTGTCTTCTCACAGAAGTGGCCGTTCGCAGATGGTCGAGGTAAACCTCTTCTATGGCCTGGAAGTAGATGACTCCCTTCAGCTTCCTCTCGTCGCAATCTGCATCAAAAAGGAGAAACGGGTGGTGACCACACACTCGTTAGGACACGATGGACCTATTCGACTTAACTTTTTCATGAATTTAGTGAAGTTAGCTGTAAGTAAATATAGTTGTTACCGTTTTATCATTAAAAAAAAAACGTTTTTTAGCGGAAATACAACAGAACGGCCAACAAAAGTGGATGAAAATAAAGAAAAAAGAAAAGGTTATTACAGCTTAATTTCGCAACACGTTTGACTTCCTTTAGTGAGCCGGCGGTCTGCACATACATGCAAGCCAACAGAAAAGTGCACACCGCTCTCGCAACTGATCTGACCTGTGTAGTAGGCGAGTCGCTTGTGGTCCATGTCAAACAGGAACCACCTCTTTTTCCAGGTCTTGACCCGCCCCCCTCGCTTGGTCAGAAAGCCGGCGCAGCGGCGAGGCGTCAGCCGCAGGTCCACGCAGCCGGACACCCCGTGGCCCAGAGACTCCACGTGGGCGCGCAGGTCAAAGTTGGGGGAGAGGAAGAGTGGCAGGCCGTGCGGCTGGAGCGCTTTCTGCAATCAGGTCACACGAATGATGATCGTACCAATCCTGACGACACACCCCATCTTAACCCCTGCTGCGTGACCATTCATCCGGACTCTGTCTGACATTGCATTTGGACCATGAGCCTGAACTATTGCCTGAAAATTGCATTTATCTCTTACTAGTGTTCTTACACGAATGCATCATTGGCAATTCGAAATTCTGAAATTGAACTGAATTTATGTAACTGCACATTTGACATCTATAGTTACATACAATAACAACATCATTGAGTTGTGGAGCAGACTTCTCATCAGGCAAACGGCTACACCTACTAACACAACACACCTGAGCCTCGAACAGGCCAAGTGGAATTCTGGGTAGTTTAGGTCAGGACTTCTCAACCGTACGTAACTCAAGGCTGCATTTTTCTCATGCTACCGTCGGCTGTAATGACCAAACACAAATATTCTTCTTACTCTCACCAACTGCTGCTGCTCTGAGCAAACTTTAGCTGGCAACAGTTTCAAAATACAGGCTTGAATACCAATGATTAGTCGAGGTTGGTGTGATTTTATTGGCCAACGAAATAATGCGTTTTAACTTAAAAAAATCACAGGCACATTCAAATATGAACATAACTCTCTTGTGTACTGCTGTGACGGAAAATGAATTCCAACCATTTGGTAACACCTCAACAGCCCACTAGATGGCGCTAGGAGTTAGCCAGCGTGACAAGAAAGAAGAACAAGGGGAATAAAGACGTTTTTTTCATATAGTTCTATTGCCTCCATCTTTATCCTTTTTGTGACTTGGCTGATATAGAAAATATCATCATCATCATCATCATATGTACGGGAAGGCCTTCGTACCTCTGGGGAGTTTGGGGGAGAACTGGCCTTCGGTTGCTCCTTTGGCTCTGGCTCTCGAGCCAGCTCAAGCCTTTGTGGGGCCTCCTGCTCCTCTGGTTCTCTGATGGGAGAGTTTTGCTCTTTCTGCTTTCCCTCCTCCAACAGCAACCAGCGCCGCTCTTCCTGAGTGAACACATCGAAAACGATCAGCTCATTCCCTTTGAATACCGTGGGGACTGATTTTGGTCCCATAGGTTCCAGGATGTGTGCATCCAAAAGATAATCGCAGACAAAGCCCCTTAAAAACGTCACCCTAACGCACAACCATCTGGCTAATCACGTGTCCGGTCTCGGCCTTTGCAGGGCGGTATTCTCGGGCCGAGTGGGTGTCATCGATCAGACGGCCGTGTCCGACGGCGCATTAGGAGGTGTCGGCGAGCAGGTGACTCACCCGCTCTCTGAGCAGCCTCTCTCTCTCCGCCTTGGCTTCTCTCAGCTTCTTCTCCATCTCCACCAGATCCAACAGAGACGGGCTGCCGGGGGAAGAGACAGGATTCATCAAATCGGTCGAAATGACGCGCATGACATGAAACAATAAATAGCACGACTGACTACTGATCTACAAATAAGTAGCACTGGGCCGGAATATTCAACTATTTGTAAGGTAGTGTTTTTAATTTAGGATTGGACGTGTTACTGCCGATGCATCACTTTGCATCACTTTGCATCGTTGTCTCCCAGACCTCTGCAACTAACACGGTTGAGTGCATGACCAACAACACTGGCCCAAACTACGAAATAGCCCAGAGTGTTGCATGCAAATGACGAAGTAAGCGCTTTAAACCCGCCCTTCATTTCCCTCCGGCGCAGCGGCTGACCTGGCGGCGCGGGAGCTCGCCGTGCTGTTGCACGGAGACAGGAAGCCGCCGTTCACGTGTCTGTGGGCGACGCCGTGCCCGTTGCTGAGCCTGTGGGAGGGCGAGGAGAAGGCCTCTGGGCTCTTGGCGTCTGGAAGCGTCCTCGCCAACCCTGGAAGGGGAAGGAGGTGGAGACACACGAGTCAACACAAAATAACCGCGCACGAGCTGCGGGGGGAGACGAGGCTGCGCGGTGAATCACATTAGATAGAAGAACATTTCAGTCACGGCTTTCGGGGGACGTGACTAAGGGGAAGCACACCTGGCAAGACGAGACTTGACCCCGTCGATCGACAAATAGGTGTGTGTGTGTGTGTGTGTGTGTGTGTGTGTGTGTGTGTGTGTGTGTGTGCGTGTGTGTGTGCGTGTGTGTGTATGCGTGTGGGTGTAAAAAAGCGATACCACTGAGGAGAATTATAGGCTCTTCTCTGGCTCATCCTGAACAGGAAAATCCTGCTTTGTACCAAAAGGTAAGAACAGCCTGCCATCTCCCCTGACACACCTTGGATTTGGCCAATAGGGACGGAACTGAACAAACATTCAGACAAAATGAGCGAAGAGAGAGAAAGAGGGTTTATTGTTCTATAGCACGGTGCCCTCAGACTAAGCAATCACGAGGGAGGAGAGTCCGGTAGCTCACCATGCGCTGACATCGGCCTGTCGCTGACTTTGCTGCTGCGATGCGAGCTCCGTCTTCTTGGCAAACTGGCCGATGCTCTGCACGGTTCCTGCAAAACAATAAAACACTTCAACTATAAGAGCTGAAGCTACGAAACCATTTGTCTATGGCCTCCAAAATGTGAATGAATGCTGCTTTTCGTTAGTCTACAACGTCTACAACATTTTCAAAACGAAAGAATTGATAGCTTTGTTGGGAAAAAAAAAAAAAAAAAAAATGGATAATGAAAGTGAATGAGTTGTGAACACCTGGGGAAGCTTGTGAACGGTGAGAGGGGAAAGTGACATCATGCAGGGGGCGGAGCCGGTGATGTTGGACCAATCAGCGAGCGGCTTCTTTTCCAAAACCTGTAGGACCAGTTTGAAATGGTATTTGAAGTGGAGCTCTGGCTACAAGGTGCATATACTAAACAGTTTAATTAAATGAGTAAAAAGAGACTGATGAAGCAGCCGCGTCCGACATACCACATCTGGCTGAGAATTAAAGTACCACCGTCCCTCTATCTTCCCCCCCTCCCTCTTCCATCCTCTCTCTCCCTCTCTCTCTCTGCGCTTGACTCACTAACACATGAGCAATTCAGTCGCTATTCAATCCTCATCCGCCTCCTTCCACTGTTCTACCGCAGGGCAGACGTTCAGGCAACGTGTGCACCGCTGAGGAGGGAAATCCACATCAGATTCATTCTGACCGAATAATCTACCACACAAGTCCTTTTACAATCCGACACGGCAAAGTCAAAGCATTAAAAGCTCAGTGTGTGTGTGTGTGTGTGTACACGAGGTGAGCCGCGTCCTGCACGAGGTCACGCCGTAGTCACACACACCTGTCTGACAGCGTCTTGTTCTTCCTCTCCTCCTCCGTTCTGCCACTGCCTTCACACAATCCCCCATTCTCTCAATTACTCAAACCAGGTAAAGCAAACAACACGGCATTTTCCCCCCATGAACACAACAGCAGCGCTCGGATCGATGAGTTTTTTGGGGGAGGAGGGGGGCTTACCGCTCGTGAAAAGGATGTGGAACTTCTCCCAGGTTGCCTTCTCTCCCTCTCACACATGCACACGCTCACTCACAAAGGCAGCACCCGCCCTTATTGCTTACTCCTCCCTCTCTCCCTTTCCTTCCCTCCCACCCTCACTCACTCACTCACTCACTCACTCACTCAATCACTCTCTCTCCCTCCCTCTCTCCTCTCTCTCCCTCTCTCCCTCTCTCCCCATTTGCGTTTTCCACACCCAGGTCTAGTCTCATTTCAACTTGTGTCACGAAAGTCTTTAACTTATTTATAAACCTGCATCCACAAGCTGCGAGACCTGTAGAAAAAAAGAATCTGCACTTCAAGTCATGTGAATTCCTGGCATCTGCTGTATCTTCGACAAACCAACACCACATTTGTTTCACAATTCTATACAGCAAATCTGGTTGTTAAGCAGCAGCAGTGGTTTTACCAATAGGCGGCAACATCATCTTACGGTTTGATTCGTGTGGACGAGATCTCTCCTCTCCTTCCTCAAGGCGTTCAGCTCCCTCTCCTTCTCCCTCTCCAACTCCTTCAGCTGACTCTGGAACTGCTGCACGCGCTCCTGAAAACTCACACCACGACCCCCGTCAGCGCGGCCTCTTCTCGGGAGGAACGGGCGTGCGCTGGTCGGCCCGGCCGGCCCGGGTTTACGTTTAATCTTTTCATCGTGCAACGTTTGGTAAAAACGTCCCCTGGTGAGCGCGAGCGACGAGCCACAGTCGGGCCGCCTCGAGGCCGGGACGCCATGCAAATCCAGCGTCCACTTTGCAAGTAAATGAGAGGCACGGCAGGGCTGAGAGTGGAAGTCAGAAGCCCTCACTCCGGAGTCAACTACCATTCCTCACACACAATCCCCCTGTCCTCCTCCTCCTCCGCCTCCTCCTCACTCATACGCCGGCTAATGGAGGAACAATTGAGTATTATTCTCTCCATCTAATCGGTTGTTGATTTCCACATGTTCTTGAGAAATTGGACATTTGGATGGAAAAACAGCATCCTTGTCCAAATAAAGAACTTCGCTATGCGTCACATGTCCCGGATCTTTTTTCAAATCACCGTGTCAATCATATTCTGAAGAGTTTTACTGTTCCCCGATTTGTTCTACTTCTTGACTCCTTCCATCCCAAAGCATTGGACCACATTATTTACTGTACTGATGTGCTGATGCACATGTATACAATGTCCTCCATGTATGCAAGGTCCCAGCCCATAGGTGGTGTTGTGGCATAAGACAAAATAACAGGAACACCTTAATAAAAGGCACCACACGTCATGAATGGAAATCCTGAAATCCAGTCATAAATGTCTTTGCAGGGCTGCCGTTTCAGACCTTATTGCTCCTGTTATTTTGTCCACCGTAACACTATTGGAGGGAGGTTTGTTGGAGGGTTTACCTGCGCGGTGTTGATCGCGTGCTGCTGACGGGACATCTCCTTCTCCACGTCCGCGCCACTCTCCCCCCGCTCCTCCTCCTCCTCCTCCTTCTTCTTCTTTTTGTCCGCCGTGTTCGCGTCCTCCTCATCAAGGCCGCTCTCTTGCTCCAGAACTCTAAACTCCCAGTCTTCGAAGGCTCGCATTGCCGCTTCCATCGCCTCCCTTTCCTGCGTTCGCAGGCGAGCAGATGGTCAGATGTGACCACTCTGTGACAGCCGCTCTTCATTTGGTTGTTTTTAATGCTGCATACTAACTTTATCTTATGGGTAACACTTTCTTGTTTTGTTACAGAATAGCTAATAAAATGTATGAAATAGTTATGATGATAGAAAATCAAGACATGTTTACAGAAATGTCCTAAAGACTAAAATCTGTAATTCATTGCTGTAATACTTTAATGCAAAAAGAAAACATGTATACTATCATAAGCAAAAAAAAAGCTGTAGTCGTGCTCGTGTGTCTTTCTTCTGTGATGCAATTATGGACAAACCAGTTTCTGAAAAGAACCTTTCCAATAAATCCGCCTCTGTCTCAACATAAGCTAACAACCGTCTCCTGGACTGCACCCACACCCGGCATCTCCCATCCTGTTCTGTCACATTCTCTAAAAGGAAATAAACAACCTGTGCGTGTGTGTGTGTGTGTTCAACAGATACAATGACACACCCGGGTGAACAGGTTCCGAACAATCGTACTTTGTGCAACCACAGTTCCTCTACATATATGTTAAAAAGTCAGTTCTTTAGGACTTCATTCATACTCAGCCACTCACCGGCTGCAGTTGCAGCATCAGCTGCTCTCTCTGGCCTTCTGGCTGACTGGAGATCAGCTTCTCCTTCTCATCATACCTCCCCTTCAGCCCCTCGAGCCTCCGCCTTTCCTCCTCCAGGCTCTCCCGCTCCTGCACGTGCAGACGGTGAGGCACGAGCACAGTCAACACCTGAAGCAATGCAAATGCTACGCTAAATGCTAAACACTTTTACAACCGTGAGTACAGAAATGGTTCTGAATCGCCGCAGACGACTGACCTCAAACCAGCTCAACAGTCATTTCATAGCAACTAACTTATCCTCACTATGATCTTGTGTTGACCTCCGTCACTGAGCCCACACATTTCTACGTGTCAAAGTCTGACAGCAGACTTTTCAGTGTGGCTGATGCTCAACAGTGTACACACATATATAAATAGATAAGATGTATATTTTGATATGCAGACACCTATATAAAAAGGTATACACACGTATAGAGACATATATACGCATGTATACAGTATTCTCTCTCACACACACACAACAGTTATTTCCTTCAGGATGCATTTCATATACATATTGTAACTCCTGAATAAACGTGCCCGGATACCTGGCGTCTGTCCGTGTGTCTGTGGCTCTCCTTCTGTCTGGCCTCCTGCTGTAGAGCTCGCAGCTGCTGCGTGTGTCTGCGCAGCTGGCTCTGCTCCGTCTGCAGCTCTCCCTGCAGCAGGGCGATCTCCAGCTGCAGCTGGAAGGACAGCACACGCCAACAAGATGATTCAGATTGACCAGACGCCCCGGCAGATCAGAGACGTGCATACGTTTGACCTGACCTGACCGCAGGCAGAGAGGTGTGCAACCTCGGCAGAAAAACACAATCTAAGTATTTTAGCTGTTTTCTTTGACAGCTATTTTTGCTTCAATTCCAAAATGCCCATCTGCACATCAACTACTCCCCCTGTGTCACCTAGAATGTGTGAAGAAAAATGGTATGCCTCCAAGGGGGACAAATGATGGAAAAACAATGGACTTTGAACTGAAGAAAAAACCCAGCATTCAGCAGTTTAAATGCTGCAAAAGTCAGTTTAAACTTTCACACAACTCATGCAGTATATATTCTCATTTTCTGGTCATATGCTCACTACGACCCAAAGAATCTCCACTGAAATCAGAACTTGTTAAAAGCACTTCTGCACAAACACGACGTGTCCCTGTGAGAACAGTTTTCTTAAAAAGGGTTTTAGTAAGTTTTTTGGGAGGGAAACATTCTTTTAGCCATCTGTTCTGCAACAACTAGTGAGGACTGCATATTCTTCAAGTCATTCTGGGGCCAAGAAACAATTTCCCATTAATTCATCTGCAGATTGTTCTTTCAAGTCTATGAAATGACTAGAGGCCATGCTAGACGACATCTTTAAATAGCCGTCTTTGTCCAACTAAGTAAAAAAACAAAACACCCAGATATCCATCCTGTTATACGTGTATGGATATAAATACAAAAAATAATCATTTGCATTTGACAAGCCAGAGCCTGCAAGGCTTTTTCTTAAAAAACATGATGGATAAATCAGCCACCATTATCTAAATGGATTAAATAACTCGGTAGTATGCCACACAGTTTCCAACAAGCTGAACAGCATCAGCTGCTTTCCTTAAACGGGATGGGACCGTCTATGACTGGTCAGCATGCTCACTTCAATCTTTAGTTCCTCCTTCTGTTGGTCAATCTCAGTGATTCGCCGTTGGAGCATTGAGGGCGACGGCAGGTACCTCAGTGAGCCGCCATCCACCTTTTTAATGCAGGACTGAAAAAGAAAGTAACACAGACAAGCTTTGAAACAGTAAATAGTTGAGACTCGCTGGCTCAGCTGCTCTAACCAGCAGCTACCGGGGAGGATTTCACGTATCACCCCACTCCTCCCATCCCGTGACGTGACAGAGCTTCATCTCACTCACCCGCTCACTCTCCGTGCTGCTGCTCTCTGTGTCAGACTCCGCCCCCGAGGAGGCGGGGCTCCGAACTCCGGCCAGTCTGGTCATCCACGGCGGCCGAAGGCCCTGCTGCCACGGGCTCCTGGTGCTCTCCATGTTGTGTTGGGGCATATCTAAAAAAGGCACAGACATGGGAGGCGGCTACTGAGAGCTGCTTTCTTCATGGAATATCGCGGTAATCTAATCTGCTGCGTGTTCGAAGGCGTATCAGAGATTAGGGCGACTGTTCACGGAGGGGATTTCACCGTTGAGTAGTAGCTGAATAAGCACTTAAAACAAAAAACAAAAATCCCCATGGTTTCAGAAAGCAGCCTGTGGTGGAGAAAACCATTTACAGTACAGAGGAAACAATAGTGAAAGAGAAGGCAGAGGTCAGGGTGTGGGCGTCGGGTTTTAAAGCACTGTGGTGTGCGTGAACACAAAGAGTCGTAAACAAAAGACTTTTGCATTCAAGGCTTTTGATCTGCAGACAACAAACAATGAAATACTACCAGGAGACATTGACCACGAGGACAGTGGAGCACATGAGGACTGACTTTGAGGTAACGTTCATTCATTGTATAGCCGATTACAGTGTGCCACATCAAAGTGCTTTACCTAAAAAGACCCAGATCATACGGATCTTTCTTCTATTCGGACCTTCAGTCCTCCTTACACCAAAAATACAAAACCCATTTTCTGGGGAATTTTTTTGGAATCCTGTTGTCCAACCTTTTCCCACCATCCTGCCTCTCACCCTCTATGCATCCAGACCTTATTAGGCTGCAGGGAATGCAGGCGGAGTGGAAGCAGAGGGATAAATATACAGCCGAGATGTGAGTGAGGGCTTCCAAACTACAGCACACTGACATGGAGAGAGAGAAGGGAGGGGGGGGGGGGTGTCAAAAACGACAGGAAGTGGAGTCTGAAGTGTGTGAAACGCAAATTTACACACAGAAAGCTGATCATTTCAGTGGGCAACAAGGCAAAGACACAGCGTCACACGGAGTTCCAGGAGTTTCCAAACAAACGTCAGCGCGGGCCCTCGCTCTCTGACCTCCAGCTAAAGTCCACTCAGATACACTATCGAGAAAGAGAGAGAACAGATAGTTTGTCAACCAGCGACAGGCCAAACAAACAGAAAACGATTTCAAAAAATGAAGAAAAAAGAAAATGAGGAAGGAGGCCATCGGTTAGGCTGAGTCAGATCAAAAACAACAAAACTCAGCTTTGTTCCCAAAATATCTGGACTTGATTGCCTCCTGAGAATCGATAAGAAAATAGATGTGATTGTGCGCGTGCCTATGTGTGTGTATCATGCAATGAGAGGTTACACAAGACATAAGAGAACTTTCAAAGAGAAACCTAGGAGTTAAGCAGCTGATTTTAAAACCACCAACAGCAATAACCAGAAACAGCTGACAACAAGAATCCCAGAAGCTGGTATTCGCTCTCCTCGAGCTCAAAGTCTTGTCCCAGGGGCCTGTACCATGAATGGTACCATGAGAGTCGGGTCAATCGAAGGACTTTGCTTCCCCTGTGAACCAACCAAACTGCAAACTTCCTGCACACCGTGCATCACGCACTGGTTTTATCTGTGAGATTTCATCAGAGAGAAAACTTTGAAAATGAGCACGAGAAATTGAAGCGCTTGAAAAAAAAAAAAAAAAAGCAGGCAAAATGAAAGCCTCTACTTAACCTGAGCGTCACGTTGGGTTTAACCTTTCAAATATTTCCCCGGGATTAACAAGCTGTTAAATCGGTCACGTTCTCCAAAGTGGCACAACTCAGACCGGCGAGGCGTCTACCCTCCAGATGTCAACGTGCTTCTTTAGTTCACATCTGCACAAGGCATTACGTTCTAAACACGTCACATATTCTTTTTCTGCCGCCTAAAACCTCCAGTCTTTAAAACTTTGGTTTCAGCAGCGGCCCTGACATCATCGCGTTTGTATCTTATGCACACAGGGGTTCCAGCGAGGATGAGAAATGCTCCCTTTTTAGATTTTTAAAATCAATACGTTTACTTGTTGAACCAGATTTGCTTCTGTAAAACCGATGAAAACCGATGTATTTCCCATTTGGACGGATTAAGTGCCGAGGACTCTGGACCCGCTCAGCCCGAGAAGCTCTCGTCACATTCCAAAATCGTGAGCAGGAAGAGCAGGTGAGAGGAACCGGTTTGGGCAGCACTCCCGTAGCTGTCAATAAGAGGAGAATTACACCACCACCCACCCCCACCCTCCCCGACACCTGGGTGGCAACACACCAGACAAAAAACACAGCTAGTTAAGCTCATGTGTCACATGCAGGAAATACAGCAACGACATCCATTCCTGTAGACTATAATGGAAGCTTTACGCAATCATCAGTGGTAGACGTCAGGATACATTCGCTCCAGCAGCGATGATATTAAGACGAACACGTTCAAAGTGCAGACAACGGCAAACAAAAGTCTAATTACCGATACTCCTTTCATCAATTTCCTTTGCAAACTCTTGATATTGTTATTCAAGAAAAGAGCAAAACTCTCTTTAATGTAAGCAACGATGTCCAAACACAAGCTGCCGTAGAAGAACTTTTAAAGTGACGATAAAAAGTCAGGATTCTAACCAGATAGCCAATTATCAAATCAAATAAATGTAGGTGTCAGAAGCTAGACTCGTTTTATGCATTTTCCTTTTAAAGGAAATGTCATTGCTTCATCAGAAACCAACTCCTCCGATATAGAGCTGAAATAAAGATTATTTGGATGTACAAAATCATCCTAATTAAGAGGACGGGGGGACGGTGTCAGTGTGACGAGACAAAAAGAAGCAACTTGAAGATTTGACCAAGCCGTTTCAGACTCCTTGTGATGTGCATGCTGGCTTCCTGTTGTGGTTTATTGGAGGCTTTAACGCAACAATGCCTTTGTTAATATTAGATGTAACACCTGGGATTACAAGGGCAAAATGGGGAAAAAAAAAAAATGTCATGGCTAGTTTCAGCCCAACTGAAATACATGAAATATCTCCCTTTAAGTCCTAGATAAAGCTAGGCTTTATGAGGCCTTAACGTTCTTCGTTTCCCAGATGGAAATAATAAATACAGATTTGAAGGCGCACTGTGAAAACATTCCCATCTTGTAACTGATAGATATGAAGAAGAAAAAAAGTGATCCCTTAATGACAGCCCAGTACACAAGGCTCAGACACAGAGAGATTCAAAACAAGATGCCAGCAGTGTGCGACTGACAACAACTGCAAAAGAGGCAGAACTGCCCCACGAGGCTTCTCAGATGCCCCTGCAGTAGATAGAATAAAGGGCCTTTCGGGGCTTCTCGACAAATGGAGGAAACAAGTGGGGGTAACTAATCGGTGCACTTAATTGGAGAAAACAGGCTGCTCCACACACTAGAGACACGTCTTCTAAAAAGTGGAGCCCTTTATGCCACTTCCGGTATGTCCCTCTCAGACGTCCCAGGGCCGTCTGAGCCGCTGGACATGGGACAATGTTTGACGTAAAACCAGTGAATCAATGACACTCACGGCCAAAGAATGAGGCTCGCCCAGTCTGCTTCGGGAGTTGCATTAAACGTCCAGGGAGCGGGTTTTATTCCTCCTTCGGTTCGGGTGCTGAGGGATTCGAGTAGAGGTCCATAAAAAGAACGCGGTACGATCGTATTTACAACAGTAACCGAGCGAACTTCGCGTTAGTTGTCTGTGTGTGTGTGTGTGTGTGTGTCCGCGGGGGGATTTCTGTTGGCTCGGTATCGAACATCATAAGCACAAGAATTAAAGCCACTAGCCGGCCTTACCTGGGGAACGTGGCGGGTCTCCGGGTCCTCCAGTTCAAAACATTGTAGCGGCCCCCCGGGCGACATGAAAGAGAAGCGACGCGGCGAAGAGAAGCGCCGCGAACTTCCAAAGCCCTTTCGCTTTGAAATCCCCGACGTCAGAGTCGCGTTAAGTTCACCTCGAGCTCACCGACTGTTTTTTTTTATTTTATTTTTTTACCGTGAGTTTTTCCTTCTCTTCACTTGACTCAATTCAATCCACCCACAGGGGAACCTGACCGAGCGGCGCGCGCCCAACAGGTGATGTTGACCTGGAAGGAGGAGGAGGAGGAGGAGGAGGAAGAGGAGGGTCACGGCGGAGGCGTAAGTGTTTGTGGGCGTAACATTAAATGAAAAGGGGGGGGGGGGGGTAGCCCAAAGTTCCTCTCGGTCAGAACGGCTTCTCGCCGCCGGTTCTAGTGCGCGAAAGACGGGCAGCGAGTTGGAGTCGCGTTCACGGTCCCTCCACCCACGTGGGATTTCTATTCTGGGAACTGACGGAGGTTTTCTCACTGTGGAGTCATTCCAGCACTTCGCCAGTGCGCCGTCAAGTAAAAGGCCACTTAAATAGTTTTCATGACAAGCTCCCGCTGGAATGTTTTAATAATATAAGGGGTCGTATAAAGTATGAGGGTGGTTTAGGTCATTTGCAATATTTCCGAAAAGGGAACACAAGCAATTTGTTTGTATGATTGTAATGTCGGTATTGGAAGAAGGAACAGGAACTTTTCGGCATCAATACAACAGTGCAGCACTTTCACATCAATATTGATGTCATGACATATATACATACATGACATATATTTTGACTTTTAATGTTGTTGTCCAGTAAATTGTATCTTTACTGTTGTTTACCAAGATATTTCTTGACCAAATACTATTTGGGGACATTTTTGCACATTATATATTTCAGCCGTCTTATATTGATCCATGTGGAGATTAAAATACCATAAAGTATTACAGTCGCTGCAAACATACCACATTGTGCCAAGGGAACGTGAACATATACAAAGCAAATGTAATACTTTTAAAATACTCAAGAAAACCAAACAATCTACACTTGTAGTTGACACTGTAAACCCCATTTTGGAGTGAATACTGAGCATCCTGGGTTCCAGTCCCCACAGAAGTATTCATGGTCCGTTGGGCGGAAACTGCTCTTCACTCTTGAGGGCTTTATCGGCCCGACTGGCCTCTTTACGGCTCCCTCTGAATGGGCCGATAGCGTAATAATTTCTCTACAGCGACACGTCGACAGCGTGAGAGAGCGAGAGCACAGGCAGCAGGTCTACGTGGCACAGTGGAAGTGGGACACGGGACACGCTGACAGAGGGCCGGCAGATGGGTGACACAGACTCGGTGAAAGGACAGCTGGCAGCAGCCAAACGGGAGAAAAGCAACATTTTAAATCAAAAACCGTCTCGCTGAAGCGGCATTTCTTCAGCTGCACCGGCGACAACAGGGACACACACAGCTCTGAATGTGAAGACAATGCCGGTGTCTGTTGCCGAAAGCTACACTAGGTGAGACAGAGGTCTAAATCATGTTGTTTGTCCCAAATGCTGACAGAGACAGCTGGTAGGTGCTGAGAGTTTGTGTGTTGACAGTGTTATCTTGCATCCAGCCAACACCCACAACCGTTGTTTCAACAATGAACAAGTCGCCTTTTATTTCTTCCAAATTTCAATAAAACCTTGCAAGCGTTTCCGCACAATAACACCAGAAATTCAAGCAACGACACACCGAAATAACAAAAGCAAGATACTGTGCATTGATTTCCCATTTGAGCTTTTTATTCTAAAAACCCTCCTCCCACCACCTTAATTATAACAACCAATATGACACACTTCAATGTGATCAATGTAATCGAAATACAATAATGTATATTCTCATATACGGTTATTTCGACGGTAATAAAAGACAGATATGTATACAAACACAGATATGTTAAGGATTTTGCTATGTGCACATTCTTTCCATGTATGAATGATTTTGAATGCAATGATTTGATTAAAAACTATCTTTAAGAATAACAATAAACCCCTCCCGTTGGCAGGACATTCAGACTTCTTGTACTCCACAAAGCAAATTAGCAGGCACTGAAGCATCTACAAAACAGGAAGAAAAGAAACAAACAATATTTAAATTATTATTTCTGTGCAAATCGTTGAAAACCATGAAAATGTCAATTTAATTTGGCCAAAGAATTTGTGATGTTGTAAGCAAACAAAAGAAATACATTTTCATACCTATTTTTTTAGGCTTGGGTAGATTCAGGTTGTTCATTATTGTCACAAACTCGTCCAAGCTCTTGGTCAGGCGGGGGTTGAAGGCGCGCTCCTCACCGACCGTCGACACGGTCTGACCTGACACACAAAGACAAGACAGACAGCTCATCTGGGCTCTTAGTGTTTGACAGATCCACAACCAAATTACATTGCAAAGTACAACCAAACGTTATGTTGCAATGGGCCCTTCAGCATAATTAGTAGTAGTTTTACTTTTGGTACTTTGCTGCTCATACTTATCGAGTATTTGTACACTCTATTGCTTGAATTGCGAGAGGTACAGTATGTCTGGGAACTTAGTTTACACTTTGTTCAATTGCACAACGACTCTTGTAACAACACGTCAACACATCAGCTTTGGTATCTACGGCTGCGAAAATACAGGCAACAGCTTTTCAGCACCACGCCGGCGCTTAGAATCGGTCTACTTAGTTTCTTTACAAGCGGTGGCTCCATTAGATGTTACGCAAACATTCTGATGTGCGCGTTTTTGTCGAACCAACCCAAGTAGTCGTGTGCCGGGTAGACGAGGCACTGCTCCGGCAGAGTAAAGATCTTCTCATGGACGGATTCGTAGAGCTTCTGGGGAGAGCCTGAGTTACAGAGACAGGATTTATTTAACGATTACACCAATTCCAAAAGAAGACAGACACAACACTGCCCTCTTGTGTTCCCCCTGCATTCAAAAGCAACTTTTAAAAATGGCGCATGCGTACCCTGCTGGAAGTCCGTCCTGCCACAGCCTCGAATGAGCAGAGCGTCTCCAGTGAACACCATGCTCTGATCCCCCGACACCAGCGCCACACACCCGTCAGTGTGTCCCGGTGTCTCTCTCACCGTCACATGCTACGGGGGGAGGTGAGACGCAGATCAACTGCCGGAATGCAACAACGATTTTGTCGAGCCGTTGACCCTGTCGCCAAGTCCTGCGCCTCACAAGGGGCGGGTCTTAGCAAATTGGACTTAAAACGCTGCTTTTGAGAGCCACAGTAGGATCCAAATTACAATTATGTATTTATTATATATATATATATATATATATATTATTACAAAACTTAACAAATATTACAATAACGCTGATTTTATTAATTTTTCTGATAATGAGGGCCGTATGGATTGACTGAAATGAGTCGTATGTCCTTGTTACATGTTTTCCGAAGGAGATCTTGTCTCCCTCTGACAGGAGGATGTCCGCAGAGGCGCCGCTGAATTTGGAGATGGCACTCCTCAGACCAACCAATCTCTTCTTCATCAGCCCGGTGCTCGTGATATGATCAGCGTGGCAGTGGGTGTTTACTATCAGAAAAAAAATACGCTTAACGTTTTTCCCAAATGACTTGGCAATAAATCTATACTATGGATTGTTGAATTTGTAGGATGTTAGGTTCCAATACGGGGGGCCAAATGATCCTCAAGTCAACTTAGACATTATGTCTCATAGGATAACATGTTGTAAATAAACAAAAGATAGGTTTTTATCGGGCGATGACCACGGTAGGATACTGATATTTAAAAGATGATTAACATTATTGGATGACATAATAGCCTTAACTCCAACCGCGGGAAGTTAATCAACGTACCTGCCACTTTCAGATTGAGCCCCAGTTCACGTATAAGCTTCAGGTCCCTGTCAATAGTCTCCAGGACCGGATCGATGAGGATGGCCTCCTTGGTCTCTGTGTCCGCCAGCAGGTAGGTGTAAGTGCTGCTCTCCAACTCAAATAGCTGAGGGAAGAAAAAAAAACAAAACAGGTATGACACAGCAATAACTTATAAAAGGTTTGGACGGGTGTTGGTGCACGTTCAACCCTTCGTCCTGATAGGAGAGAGAGAGAGAGAGAGAGAGATTAAAGATGACGTTTTACGAGGGGAAACGCCAAGTGTGTTTTCTGGTGGAAAACTTGCGGTGTTAGTGCTACAAAATATATTTCGTTGTATAGCCAGAGGACAGGATACATGTTACATATAAATACAAATTTGACAGAGCAGACGCAACTCAAGGTTCGAGCTCTTACTGGAGCTTGTGTAAATGAAAACATGCTAGTTTGCCATATAAATGTAGATTACGTTCAATCTGTATTACAACAGAGTAAGTGGAACGTGATCGGAGGTGCTTTTGTCCACTGGTCCATCAAAAAGTTAACTAAAAAAAACTCTAGAAAAGGCGGTCATCTGCACAAGAACTTGACCAGCACAACCTGTCCCGTGAGCTGACATGTTGCTAGCTCCACGTAGCTCCCTTCATGACGTCATCCACCGACAGAAGCGAAGGTCAAAAACACAAACGTCGACCGGAGAGAAGGAACCGCGAGGCGGACGCACCTGTCTGAAGAGCAGTCCTTCGGTGCGCGACATCGCGGAGCAGTACGACCGGCTGCTCGCTCGCAGCGGGCCAACGTCAGCTCTCAAGGCGGGACTGAGGCGCCTGTCCTGGGCCGAGCCCCCTGCGGTGGCGCGCAGGCGGAGCGTCAGAGACAGAGCCCGTTGGACAGGCCCCACCGGTCGAATCACAGAGCACATTCCGGGTCCTCTTTTTCAGAAGCCGGTCTCACCTCGAGTCTGCGGAATCCGTTAAGGGCTGCCGTCATGAAACAGTGAGGCAGCGACGGTACTCCCGTTCTTATTACTCGCGATAGCTGAATGGTTCACACCGGAAGTGCTGCTTTGAAACACTGGTGGCTCTTCGCTCCCCGCTTGACTGTTGCACTAAAGTCACAGAGACTCTGGACAGAAAGGTGTGTGGGCCATCTGTACGCGCTCAGATTTTAAGATGTTTTAATGTGTGGGCGGGTTGGGCGTAACTTAGTTGTGTATGTGTTTTTGACCTAAATAAATGAAACCCCTTCAAGCACACCAACAATTAGGATATTCACTTGATTCACTTTTTTGTTCAGTAAATACTGGACAATACCAACAAGTTTGCCTCATTATTACTGGGAGGGATTAGCGAGACATATGTTATTTTTATCTTACATTTTTTTAAGGATCCCTTTATTATTTCTGAAGGTTTTTGACGAAAATATGGGTACTATTATCATAATAATAATAATAAAAATGTTACGGTTGCATAAAACAAAAGCATATACAGTTGATCCGATTCTTTATTGTCAATTGTCCTGAGTAATAATTGTCAGGTTCTTATAAGGTGTCGGTAATGGCCGTTGTGATCTCCAACCCTCCTGGTTTGTCCTGCAGCAGGAATAGAAAAAGGGAAAATTACACCATAACCTGGAAAATATAGTTGTGTGTATCCAAAAACGAAATGTTTTAATAAATATGTATATGTACTGTATCCCCCAATGCAAAAAAAAATGTGTGCTGCAAGGCACACAAAATGATTGCTGGCATCCTGCATGCATCACAAAGCCACTGCTCTCTACTGCCCCCTCTGTTCATTGATTCAACACTGCTGTTTAAAATGTAACATTTTTAAGTTGAACATTGGGAGGAAGGATAAAGGACGTGCGGCGAATACAATATTATAAAATATTGACATAATATAATGTAAATAAAAAGCAGTTACAATATGTATGCACCATTGCTGTAATATGCATCCACTGCTCTATTTGACATTTGTGGATAAAAGACAAACTAAACTGCAAAATCATTGAACAAACGTCCCTCAATGTGATCATCATCACACGTTCACATAGTGAAAGACAGAGAGGGAGATCCCTTTGCGCATTACCTCCATATGTCCTCTAACCCAGGGGATGAGTTGGGTGACTCTGCTGTAGACGCCCGGTTTGTTGGGCCTTCCACAGCCCTCTCCCCAGCTCACCACCCCGGCGAGCCTCCACTCCCCCCCGGCTGTCTCACACACCAGGGGTCCACCGCTGTCTCCCTTAAAACAAGACGGACTCATTGATGAAACACTGCGCACCCGGTTCTGAACAGTGTTTGCGACAGTATGACCCACGCATAAAAAATACCTGTCGGGCTGTTTTTTATGTGTGTGTACCTGGCAGGTGTCCACGCCTCCGTCCATGGTGCCGGCACAAATCATCCGAGGGGTCAGGTACATGCCGTAGACGCTCGGGTCGGAGCAGGCGGTTTGAGCTATTACCTTGACCTGGGCCTGCCTCAGCTCGTCTTGCACAAAGCCTGACAGAGAGGAAGAGTAAAGACAGTAAAGGGTAAATCGGAGACACTTGGTGATTGGATTATATTATCACGGAGGAAGAGGAGAAAGGGTCTGAGTCAGCATGACAGACCTTTTTCATGAGCGTATCCCCAGCCAGTGATCCAACAGGCCGCTCCAGGAGGGAAGGACTCGCTGGGACTGGGCAGACAGACCGGTTGCACACCGCCTACTGACAGCACAAAGCGATCAGATCGTTACATTAGCTTTGATTTAGAAGCAAAGCCATCCAGAACGGGAAGGCTATCACATGATCGTGGTGAGACCCCCACTGTGACCACTCTATTTATTGACTCGTTATGCAAGTAAAGCCATCAAAGCTTTCACCAGGATGCTCCAATAAACAATACATGTAGAAACACTGCAAAATAGAAGCAATGAGAATATTCACCAATTGAATATGGGTTGAATTTGATTGTTTCTTGCTGGAGTGAACGAAGACAACCACTGAGATTCTGAAATATGCTGTTATCGTATTGTTATTAATATTCCGGCTATTGTTCATTCTTAATGCTCCTCTCACCTCTCAGGTCCATGGCGGTGACGGTGCGCAGCAGGCCCACGTCGTAATCGTTGTTGTTGCTGTCGTAGCGAGGGTGGTGGAGGATCTGCAGCGCTCTGTAGCGCTTCCCCTGGGAGCTATCAGCGATGCTCACCGTGTCCACCACCACCAGCCAGTCGGCCGCCGCCAGCATGTTGTTCCTGAGGGGGGGCGGCAGCGAGACGCAGACGTTTGTGGGCCGAGCTCGACTCCAGTGGATCGATCTGCTTTTAAAGTGCATTACTTTGGAAAAAGTAAACTGTACTTCAGCACCTTAAATAAGATGCATTTAGTTTGAAGTGGTCCTCAAAACGTCAATGTGCCTCGACTACCCAAAACACAAAACACGCACAACGCTACCAAAGAGCCCCTGCCTTGAGTTCACAGTTAAGTTGAATTCAACCCTCCTGCTGAGGAGTGCTGACCTGCAGGCAGGGCGACACGCGGCCTTGGTGGCGCCTAACTCTGAGCCTCCACCGCCTTTCTTACTTCCTGTTCCCCCGCGTCCACCTCTTACTGAGCAAAGCAGTGAGCCGCAGTGATGACCCAGCGAGGGGAGACGATGGCGCCGCCACACAAGTGTTTCCCTTTCCACTGCATGCTGACCTGCCAGGCCCACTCGTCCCTGACCGCCAACGTGCCCCCGACGATACGACGGCCATCACTGAGCAGGACTGGGCAGCCTGGAAGTGCGACATGAATAAGCAGGGATGTTTAAGAATAAAAGTAATCTGACACATGCAATAACCTATGTATATCAGTTAATAGAGTTGAATTCAGTAAAAGCGTATCAGCAGTTTAATGTGGTATACTGGTAATGAACTAATGCCCTTTCCATGAGAAGGCCTCTGGTCATACCTGCAACACAGCAGGTGTATTACGTTATTGGAGACAGAGAAGCAGAGAGTCCAGACCTCAATCGGCGTGATTACCTGCAGTGATGAGGTCTGTCTGGTTCACTGGATTCTTGGACAGAATGGACTGGGTTGGGTCACTGCAGTTCCCCTTCGCTCCACAGAGAGGAGACAAACCTCCAAACTTAGCTGGGAACACCAGGAACTTCACTGATTTGAAGAGACAAGGGAAAAAAAGCGCCACGGAGAACCTTCAAGAAGGACTTATATATATTATAACTTCTCAGTTTTGCTGATTAAGCATTTGAATGCTTGAAAGAGGACGTGTTGCCTGCAAATGCCTATTGGGCCAGACCGTGTGTGTGAGTCAGTTACCAAGTAGAGCAGAGGTGATGATCAGCGTGAAGACGAAGCTCACAGTCAGCAGCAGCTCACGGGATGAACAGGCCCGAGGTACCGAGTCTACAAATAAACGAACAAACCAATAAATAGATAAAAAATTCTTTAGCTCGTACCCACAGTATTTCAGAGTGTACCGTTTATTATCAAGGCAGTAACTTATTTGTTCATGTAGCATAAGGTCTTAAGGATATCATTTAATACTCTCAGTTATGTTATTTTAATGAGTAAAGTTTACATATATCTGATTATTAAACAAAAGTGCCAGTGGAGCAGATTTGAGGCCAGTTGAGTGCACCGGGGTTCAAGGCGTTTTTTCTCTGAAAGTATTCCATTCCCCTATTTATGAATCTGAATCACTCACGCTAACAGTGAATCCCGTGTCGTAAACACTCAAACAGACCTTCACAATTCCACTGAAAATCAGATATACGCGCATCTTTTTCTATGTACAGAGATCCAGGATGCTTTCTTGTCATTTCATATAAACGAGACGCCAGGCTGGAGCACTGGGAGCCGAGCTGCTGTTGGAAAGCTTCTTCTGAAGGACCTGAGGACACAGCACATCCATAATTTGAGGTAAAGCATGAACTGCATTCGGTGCCTCACAGGTATAAGGAAATAAAAAAAATGTTGGAATTGGCTTTATGCGTGACTGATAGCTACCCGAGGCGGACTAAGTGGTGAAATGTGCAACCTCTGACTATTCCTTCTGATAAGAGCCCGGTGGCAGCATTCTGCAGCAGCAGGGGGACCGACAGTGATGTAACGTCAAATGTGAAGGTGAGTCAATCCAGAACCCCCGGGATGTCATTTATGCTTCTTCTTTTTTTCACCCGAGAGCTCCTTTCCCCGTGTAAATTGCATTTGATGCTCCATGACAGGCTGTGACATATTATGCACTTTGAATATAAAACAACCTACACCGAGCAAAATAGAAGAAGTGTGACAGCCGGGTTTATCCTCCACTTACCCCCGAGGCAGAAACAGTGGAATGGCTAAAACGAATCACAATGAGACAAAATGAAGCTTATGAATAGATTAACAGATTGGATTTGGGCAGAGTTTGAAGGGGGGGAAAAAGACACTAAGAACTGCTTAGCATGCTGCACTGCAGGCTGCTTTAGTCTGCTAAGTGGTGCTATTTAGCATTTAAAAAGTAAAAATTGCAAGACAATGTCGTGCCATCCGTCCACAGCCGTGCCAAAAGCTACCTGCCTGGCTCATTACTTATCATTAGGCAGCCCTAACTGCCAACAAGGTGGACACGGCCTTGGTTTAAACCAATTAATATGACTTGTGTCACACCTGAGGGAGCTATGTAATATTATTGCCTAAAGGATAAACCCGCGTGAGATGATCATCTTGTGATTCAAGCCGATCGTGTGTGGCGCCAGAAATGCACTGCCGTGAGACCTTTAAAGAAATATTGTTCAATAGCCTTAAAGGTCATTGGATAAAATAGGATGCGCACCATCCCTCTGTCACGTTGCGGAGGTTATTACCGAGGCTTTAAAACGACTTCCTCGGCACTCCGTGTGAACTGTTGTTGCATCTATCTTGTCCGAGAGCTGATAAGGAACCACGTTGGGGAGGAAGAGGCAGAGCAGTCAGCAGCGCGTGGATGGCTCTGTTGTTCTGTGACAACAATGGGTCAAAGCCGCTTTCTAAAGGGGCGGCTGACAAATAGCTTACATCAAGGAATCATGCAGGCAATCCAGTACACAATGGAAACAATCCATTGCCAAGACAGCAGCGACGATTTATCTTTGAGGACAAATATACAGAAGAGGTACTCGGAGGGTGGCGTGAAGCCGGGGGTTCTGTATCAATGGCATCTTGACAGGAGATGAAGCAGCAGTGTCTGCAGTACATCTGAAGTACCAAAAAGGCTCAGAAGATGATGACATCTTGAGCCAAGTCTTATCTGTTCAATATTGGGAATATGAAAGATATTGCACCACATATGTGATCACTTGCAAAGACAAGCGTATTCAGACTACACCCTCTAGTCTTTGCCCACGGAGAACCTCAGAGTGCGGTTATTGTTCATTTCAGATGCAACAAAAGGGATCTTACATCTTCTCATTTCTGATCTTTTTATTATTTATTTAAAGATTAAGACACGTTGAATCATTCATCCACATTAATCCCTATATGCCCTCATCAGATGTTCGGAGGTGCAAGACGTGTCAGATCAGTAATGGGGCAGTCTGGTCAGCCTGTTAAGCCGTCTGCCTCTGGGACTCGACCCCAGATAAGTGGAGGAAAATGGCAGGTTGGTTGTTTCCATGACCAACACTTTTTTTCTTTTGTTCTCATCAGTTTTATGCGAAGGACTTTGAATTATAAGAACCTGTATAAAAGGTGCCTGCAGTAAATTGGGTCGATTGGATGTAACAATGATAAGACTAAAGGTCTCGGTTCTGCCACCGCAGTGTCTTGTTTAATCAGTGTGCCTTAAGGGACACAACCAAAAGCATCTGGAGAAATGTCCACAGCATTTGAAAACAGCCGTGATCCAACATCCAACATTTAGAAATTGGACCCGCAACCCGAATCATTACCTTGCTCTTCATCCGTTTTGGGTACAATGCAGACTACGGATCCTTCTTCCAGGGCGACTCCATCTGACGGTTTGTTCTGCTGAGCTTTCTGGGGATCATCATCCTGGGGAAGTGGCGCAGGCAGCGTGTTTATATCCTCTCCCTCTCTGGTACCAGAAGGAGCAGAGGACGTTTCTGAAAGCTGATGCCCCGATGTCACCTCATAACGAGGTGGCGGCTCTGCGTGTATGTGTCCATTTGCTGAGTGTTTGTATTGAGGAATGAGTGTGGTGACTGTGGAGGGGACCAGAGACGAGACACTCAATACGTCGTGGCTGGTTGGAGTTTGAAAAGACGTTGACGTCCAGAGCTCAAGGGGACGCGTGGACGGAACCAGCAACAACAGAGGCGCCGTTGCTGCCGGCCTGGAGCTGAGAACCCTCACCGCTCGCTGCCATGACATGCGAAAACTGCTCAACGTTGGGGTTCACGTCTTTTGGATTGGTAGTGAACATCTAGTGAGGTCCAGCTAGCAGCATGTTGGTGCTGGTCTGGAGAAGATCTACTCGATGTGAGACATGGTTGCGTGGAGGGACACCCTGAAACCTCAGCCGAGTCCTGCAAAAAAACTAAAATTAGCTTGCAATCATGTTTTTGTGAGTAACTTTAAAATATTGAGTGCAGATATTCTCGTGCAACATAAAGAAGTATTTTTTTCTTTTCAAAATTATGAATCATAAAATGATTTCGCCGTATAATCAAAATGCTTTTTTAACTTGTTCATTAATCTGCAAAAAAGGGAAAATAAACATTTTGCTTTTCTTCATCAGTTATTCAAAAAATGTACACTGGGAGGAACAAAGAGTTACGTCATCAAAGCAGCACGTCCTCCGTCCATTGTTTTCTGCATGGAAGGACGTCTTTGTTGGCAAACATTGCTCACTACACTGCCCTGTCTCATTACACCAGTGCCCTCTAAACTCCAAAAGCTCTCACCTGAATGTCAGCCGTAGAAGTTTCTGCTTTGTTTGTACGCGTGGGATTATTCACCGGAGCGCCTCTCCTCCACAGTCTTTATCAAAGCATCTCTGTACCACGGCGGGGAGAGTAAATGCATCACAGCCGTGCCGGTCAGCGGCTACGCGACGAAGGCGCTGGCCCGCTCCGCAGCATCGTTAATCCAGAGATGAGTCACCTGTAACCGGGGGAATCCGTCATCCTCACCTGACACAGGTGTGTGCTGCTCATCACCTCTTCCACCGCTCTCCTCCTCGTCCTCCTCCTTCCCCTTCCAGTCCCCTCGTCCTCCCTCTGTGACCTAATGTCTCTCCTGTGGTCAGTAACAGGATACATGCACTCTATAAAATATGCATGGGGATAATTGTGAGCTCGGGTCAGAGTTTAACAACAGAGGGTAACGTACACCCAACCGACGAGTCGCTCCCTCCCACAAGTGCAGACAGGACACACATTCATAGAGGCAAGGAGTCCAGTTTCTCCAGGCGGAAAAGTATCCAATAATCACACTGTAACTATGAATGCGTAGAGGTGTGTTTGTATGGGCATGCTGTGTGTGTGTGTGTGTGTGTGTGTGTGTCCTGTCAAGTGTGTTCGTTGGCCCTATCAAATTACCAGCAGTCACGCTGTTAGTCAGCGCATTACAGGTGATGCAGCTGCGTTCACCTCGAAAAGTTGCCTCTGTGGGGCTTTTAGCTCAAAAGGATCATCTGGGGAACACGAAATCTGTACGAAAAATGTCATGACTACCCGTCTAACGGCTGTGTGAGATATTTCAGCCTGAAACCGAGGGGTGAAACGACCGATTGACCGACTTGGCCATTCCATTCCAACAAGTATTTGCGGAAGAGAAAAGGTACAGACTCCTCTCGTGACAAGTCGTTGCTTTGTGTTCAGCTCTTACTTTGCTGAATGTCACTATGTCTTGCTTTCGCCCTCGCTGAACCGTTTCCTTCGCTGCTTCAAATGTTTCTAGTTACAAAAACATTTCCACGGTTATTTTAGAGGGAGTATTGGTTGCATGTGGTTTATACGGTGAGTGTAAAGTTGCACCCTTCATGTATGCACATGCCACTGAATGAATGAATAAATAAGCAAAGGGTGCAGGCGTCACTGGCTCCCATATTGGGTCACGGAGTCGTTGTTTAATTTGCACCAATCCGAGCTCAGGTACATGCAGCTCACAGGAAAACACAGAGGCCACAAAGATGCAGCAGAATACATTTTAAATTGCTTTTCTGAAGTCCTTAAATGAAGCATGTACGCGGTTTCCCCCTATGGCCGCAGCTTCCTGTATATTGTAACCGCGGTAACCATTTTCTCATTTCACTCGTTGGCAGGAATATGAATATGAATATTTCCACGACTATAAAACTATTCCTTTACAGGTATCAGTTTTGATCACAAACAATAAATACATGATAATAAGGTTCCGTGTCGTACTATAAATCTCAAAGTCAAATAATCTTTTAAACATCAAACACATTTTGAGAGTTCGAATGGTGGTATAAAACGGTCAATAAAATGTGTTCACTGCTTCCATCATAAACCCATAAATATACGTAAATGTGCACAGAATAATAATAGGTTATGGCTGCAGCAGTGAGCTTGGTGAGAGAACAGAAAACTCTTCAAATACATAACACATAGTGTCCTTTCCAAATCTGGGGAAAAGCCCATGGCTGGATTGTTCATTATATTGATGGCAGGCATGGAGGCTTTAAATAAAACAAGATTCCTCCAAACTCCTCAGTGTGCTGCAGTGTTCTGGATCTGAATACTAAGTGCTCGAAATACCTGCCTTATCTGGATAACTTCTCCCAGTCCCTCCCGGAACACCGCTCGCTATCTCTCTGTAGCTCGTGAAGTGTAGCTCGGCAACAAGAAAAACAAGCGATGGTCTAGTTTGATGGAAAAAAAGAAACCATGTAGTTTACTTACTCTATAGGTATGTTTAGTTATTATATTCTACCTATTTTATTACACTATTGTAATATAAATATACAATAATTTAAAATGTACACTGAGCATCAGAAGAAAAAGAAAACAAAACATTGGGACAAATAAATATAAAAAATTAAGCAATGAAAGAATGTTTATTATAATGGTTTGCACAATGCATGCCCTTCTAAACAAAAACTTAATTTACAACACACAATTTGACATTTTTACAGAGCAAAAAATGTACATATTTATTTTCTTCACTTGTCTCAGTCCCCACATTGATATTCTGCCATGATGCAACTTCAGAAGGTTCTCAAAGAGTGTGAAGAACAATTGAGAGTTAAACAAACCCAGAAAAGTTAACTGGGGACTTCAGACGACGAAGCGCATGCAAACATGTGACGAGATGCCTGTTTGTTAGGGTTCAACCCCCCCTGAGTCTGGATGCTGTGGAGACACGAGTCCTCACATGTTCCCCTTGCAGCCCGTATTCACACAACACAGTGAACGTCTTGTTCTCCGCAAACACGTGCAGCCGTATTGGTGTCCTTGTAGCTGCAGCTGTCTTTTACTCCTCACACTATTTTTAGCATCGTCTATTGTCTGGTTTTTCCATTCCCTCTGAAGTCCATGTTCTGTCTTCGGTCTTCTCTGAGCCGCTGGTAGCAACCCCGCTCGTCTTTTAATTCCCATGAAGCTCCTCCCCCACCTCCAACCCTGTATGTCAAAACTAAAGACTACTTGTTCTTCCTCTCGCCTCTGATCTCAAATCAAATGTCGCGCTTGTCTCAAAGTCCCGAGAGCAAAACGCTTCCCGTCCTCGCCGGCTTCTCAGCAGTGCAGGATCTTGATGAAGGCTTTGCGAAACTCGATGTTGAAAGTGGTGTAGATGACGGGGTTGACGGCGCTGTTGAGATAGCCGAGCCAGGTGACGGCGCTGTACAGCGAAGGCGAGACGCAGCAGCTCCTGCAGTGGGCCTTCAGCACGTGGGTGAGGAAGAAAGGCAGCCAGCAGATGATGAACACGCCTTGGAACCAGAGACAGCAAGTGGATGAGGAGGTTTGGTTAATGCCTGACTTGTGTTTTTTTTTGTTTTTTTTTTAGCACTACGCGCATGTGGAACACGTTCTGCATAATGCCATAATTCATCAGTCACGACGGCGATGTCACATTCATCACAAAAAACAAAGGAGGGCTTCGGGAGACAAAGTGCAATCTGAGCGAAAAGTCGTAAATAATGGAGTACATGGAAATTGGCGTGACGGGTGATTTGTTACATTTGACAGCCCGTGTCTTATTTTACATAACAAACACCACACGGGCTAAAGATCAAGGCCTCAGCATCGGCCTTTGCCGTCCTCCACTCACCGAGCACAATCGCGAGCATCTGCGTCGCCTTCCGCTCCTTCTGCTGCGACAGCCTCCCTCGGACCCTCGGATCCTTGGTGACCCCCCATTTGTCCCTGCCGCCGCTGCGCTCCCTCCACCCCTCGCGCCCCCTCATGCCGTCCTCCAGGGTGGGCGGGCGGGGCATCAGGGGGGATCGCGTCACGGTGGAGGGATGGACCGGGGCGGGCCCAACCGAGATGGCCAGGGAGATCCGAGCCAGCCCTGAGTGGGAGGCGGCCGGGGGAGCAGGGGGAGGAGCCGGGCTCTGCTCGGTCCGCGGGAGGAAGCGACCGGGCTCCACTTCCAGGGGGTGGACCGCCGCCTCTTTCGCCAGCGTCTGACACACCGAGAGAGAGCAGGGAGGGTGAGGGGGGGGGGGGGAAGGTCAGTGGGTGCTGTGTCGCAACGATGAAACAAAGGCACGAAGGTGTTGGAGGTTTATGGACGAGGCAGCGAGAGGCGAGCGGAGCGTCACTGCAGAGCGTAGGAGAAGGACCGGAAGGGGACATTTATGGCGCTGGGAGACTCACCACTTTCTTGCGCTGGGGGCCAGCGATGGCGGGCCTCAGGATCAGGGTGCACAACTTCACGTCCTCTGGCTGTGTGCACTTGCTCTGAAAGAGAAGGAAAGTGGCATATGAGATGCATTCTGGGGACAAACGGCTCTGTAGCCTTGGTGGTGTGTACGTGATGTTTTATTAACCAGGGTCTTTGCTAGAGAATCGCCCTACTTTTGATGAAACTATTTGAAATATCTATTTGCTTCCTGGACCAGTTATTATAAACATGTTTTGCGCAGTCAGAAATTGTTGAAACCAACAGCACTCAATTCCAGCGAAGGCACCGTTGTTTTCCAAATTACCAAATATGTCAAACTGGATTTTGGAGAAACACGGATCCATTATACACAGATCCATTATACAGGTCACACTCGATGTGTGAACATGCATCAAAGACCTGGAGCAAGCTGACACAGAATCTTTCATGTCTCAGAGGCTTTCAAATATGGATGATGGGCAGAGCAAACGCTCAACTTATTTGGAAAATGGGAAAAGTGGTATTTTTGCACATGGGGTCAATGGACCTTCTCTCATGTTTTCTGGTGTTATGATCAATGTTGGTGGAGGCCACTGGCTCAACGTCTATCAATGCCTAGATTTACTGGAAGAAAAATGGGGCAAACTCAGGGTTGATGGGGGACGGCGAGCGTGCGACCCTCTACCTTCCTGTGCCGGTGACCTTCGGCCGCCTCGGCGGCGGCGCCCTGCGCGTGCAGGCCATGTCCTCGCGGGGGGGCGGTGCGTCTGCCCCTCTTACGCAGCACCACGCAGATCTGCACGTACACCAGCAAAGTGACTGATGAAGGGGACGTAGAAGGACGCCACAGACGAGTACACCACAAAGGCCGGATCGGCGAAGCTGCACGTGGTGCCGTCCCGGCTCGCTGAGACGCAGGAAGAAAAACAAGAGAGAAAAAATGTCAGGAAAAACACAAACAAGAGACGTTGTTGCTCGGTTTAGCCGACGTATGCTTTTTTTTTAATTGTCAAACCCATTACACTCCTTCCCTTTTCCTCTCTGAGACTGTGTTAGACTGAGGACTGTAATACCACTCTCATGTATGTCTGCTGTATATTGAGCAGTTTAGCTTGAGATCAGCATTAAATAAATCAGAGATCAGACAATAAATATATCAACACTCAAGTGATTTTTTTGTTGTATGGATTTAATACATCATGTAATTAGTGAGCCGAGGGGCCTAGGTTTTTAAATCTCAACACAGCCAGTCCAGGTGTTTCAGTTTGCACCCTAATAAGCTAAGCTAACAGTAGCCTGGCTGCCGCTTCATACTGACTGGATATAAAACTGCTTAATGCTCCATCCGTACGCAGCAGAGGGAAGCACATTGCTAACACAACAACTGCCGTGGTTTAGGTCGTTTTTTTTAGTTCCAAGGGCAAATGCACTTCAATAAAGACAGTCGGGTTTAGTAACTCTTTATTATACCGTTCTGACTGCATGGCGTTATCTATGTCCGTTACTGAGCGTGACATCGCTTTCCCAGCTGAAATCGTCTGCTATCTTGCTGTGTTTTGACCCGCGGCCGAAGCTCTCGCCTCTCACAGAACGACTTGTTTACCACTTTATTGTCAAGTGGCCTTTCGGTTCAAGAGGAGCCGATTAACAGTCCTTCCTCGTAGCTGCCTGCATTGGGGCGGAGGTGAGCAGCCGAGCCGCTCCTGCTGCTGCTCCTCCTTTCGTGAGCCAATAAACAAATGGAGGACGACGTGTTCCCGCCCGTCCGTAAGGCCGAGGTTACCGGTCATCCGCTTGATGAAATATGCTTCCCCTCTGGTGGCTTATTAAAGATGCTAAACCTGCGACAAGCCTCTTTAACTGGAAGTGAAATGGAAGGTAGAATTGTTAGTTCTGTGGTGCGTGGCAGTTACTAGGGGCTCACCGGTGTTGTTGAGTCCAAACAGCAACGGAGAGGAGATTGCAAAAGAGAGAAACCACACCACAGAAATCATCACCGCCACCCTCCTCCTGGAGCTGTATCTGGTGTTGTAGAGCATCGGCATGGCCACCGCTGTGTACCTGCAGTAGTACACACACACACACACACACACACACACATTTATGCACAAAAGCATAAAGAAAACACTTTAGCATGCGCCACGCACACTGGCTTTCGGCGTCCGCATTAGAAGGCGGTGGTTAATACAGAGTAAACACACAAATATTAATGAGTCTTCAGACTGATCTATCAAGCCAAACCAAACTCGGTCATGGAAGTCCGCTGCCCGTTTCAAACACACACATCCGTCTGCTTTGTAGAGCAGCTGCTGTAATCCCGACGGAGAGCACCGGGCCATGGACCCAAACGCAGAGGCTCTGCAGCAGTCACAATCTGCAACATGCAGTCTTTTGTTTGAGGGAAAGCATCATTGTTTTTAAAGCTTAGGAGTCCTGTATCAATTGCAGTTGTGTTGCAGGACAATGGTAGTGATGAAGGATATTTTGTAGCTGCGTTCAGCTGGAGGACAAAGGGATTTTCTGTCACAACATTACATCAGGCTGGGGGCTCTGCGAGTACTACGGTCGGTAAATGGTCCGCATGGAAAAACTGGAAAGGCTGCTACTGCTGCAAAATGAAAAAATATGACTAAAAATCCAAGGAGCTTCATCCCATAATGTGCAACTGAGGTGATTATTTTCAATTCAATTCATTTTATTTTGTATAGCCCAAAATCGCAAATTACAAATTTGCCTCAGAGGGCTTTACAGTCTGTACACATGCGACATCCTCCGTCCCAAGACCCTCACACATCGGCACAGGAAAAACTCCCCAAAAAAATGAAAAAACCCTTGCAGGGAAAAAAGGGAAGAAACCTCAGGGAGAACGTCAGAGGAGGGATCCCTCTCCCGGGATGGACGGACTGCAATATTTCATCAAATAGAAACATTAGAATTAACTCACTTCGGTGGATTTTGAGAACAATTAACACTTAGTCATAATCAAAAGGACTAAAGTTACCCAGACAAACATTGCGGATCTGTGACTGTTCGTTCTACGCACAGTTCATTTATCATTCATCCGTTCCTTCTCGTTTCTGTGGAAGCCATATGAAAAAAACGCTTAATGTGGTGACACATTCGCTTTGCGCCAATTCATCCACTTCCTATCCATCAACTACGTGGGCCGACTGACTGTCGCACTATTCATCGGAGCACCCTCCCGTTAACGTGCTCAGCTCTCTGACCTTGTGCTCGGGGGCCGTGGAGACAGGACAACTTTCTAACTGATGTGCGTATCATCCTCTGCTGCTCTGACACAAAGCCATTAGACCCCATCGTTTATCATTGCACCCAATTAGACGCGTCTGAACTCGATCAGCCCCGCGGCCGCGCCCACCGAGACCGAATCAGGTGCAACGGCCAAAAGCACCCAAACAGTTTGTTGCATCCACGAGGAACGAAACAAGCAGGAGGACGTTGAAAGAGGCGCGGTGGTTTTCCTGCTGGAAGACGGATGGATGATGGGAGGAGAGGCGAGAGGGAGCACCCACCTGTCGATGCTGATGGCGCAGAGGTTGAGGATGCTGGCGGTGCACATCATGACGTCCAGCGTGAGCAGGATGTCGCAGTGGATGAGGCTGAAGTGCCACTCTCCCACCACCTTCAACACGTGAACGCGCCGTCAATGCTAACCTGGATGGATCACTCCACTTGATATTTGCTTTGCTGTCAGAGATTTGTTCAACTTTCCTCAACTGCCCGTTGAATATAATGGATAATCTGATCTTAAATATTTATATCCAGGGCCGGCCCAAGGCATAAGCGAACTAAGCGGCTGCTTGGGGCCCCCCAAGCAGCCGATAAACCTTGCTGATAAACCTTCGTCCATTTGAATTCTCTGGAGGTGACACAGATCCAGGGGGTGAGTAACACTAACTTAGTTTTGTGTTATAACCTCACTGTATTTGTTTATAATTTTCGCTATAACAGTATAGCGTGACATTTGTGCCAATAATCTTCTAGCACAGGTGACTGTGCGTGGTGGGAGGGGGGCCCCCAAATAAAATTCTGCTTAGGGCCCACAAGAGGCTCGGGCCGGCACTGTTTATATCCCTTGAGACATTCTTTGAAATCCTTTTACTACCCTTTATTGTATGAAGTAAGTTATCTGAAACTACTTTCATGATTATTGGCCATGAACCTCCAACATTTTAGAAAATTGATTAACCTGTTCATTCATTTCTCGTGCAATGAAACCACTGATTTGCTGATTCTGTACTAAAAGCAGATGATTGACTTATAAACTACTTTTCTATTTTGTTTTGGTTTTGGTCTGTTTGTCGTGAAAATGAGCAATCTGAACATGTCCCCTCGGGCTCTGGGAAAATGCGGCAGTGTTAATAATGTAGAAATTGAAAGCGGATTGGATTTATGCATGACTTGACATAAATGTTGCCGGCACGGGGAAGACTCATAAATAATGCCGTCAGAGAGCAAACGAAAATGTGACTGCCGCGAAATTAATCGGCTTCATGGTTGCATGTAAATGCGTTTTCTTCCTGTAACCAGATGTCTTAAAATATGGGGTCAAATGTCTCCCTTCTGCTCTCTGCATTCAGACGTGAGTCAATTAGCAGCAAATTCATCTGCAGATATAATGATCATTAACTTTGGCTTATTGACCCTTATGTGATATGAAAGGAATTATCTGACTCATTGATCTTTGCCTAAAACTAGTAAATACCTCTTATTATCATTGAATCCCCTGATTATATTTATCAGGTGTTGATTAATAATGTTCTCTAAGAGACCTTAGTTGGTTTAAGTAACCCCTGAATTCGCCATGTATCCAGTTTCCTATATGATAATAATAAAAGAAATTCATCTGCACATTTAAAAAGCTGCAACTAGAGAGTGTTTGGATTTTTTCACAATTATTTAAAAACATTTAATAGATTCTAGACTAAAATCTATAATGAAGGAAAATAATTGCAAAATGAAAATAATTACATACGGCAGCCCTGGTCGGTTGCATGAATACATCTTAATACATAAATATTTGTGCCGTAATTTCTGCACTACAATCCGCCGAGTAAATGTTCTGCATCAGAAGCTAAACTTTTAGAGAAAAAACTCATTGTTTAACCACATTTAGTTCCCTGCGCACCGAGCTGAAAACACGCACACGCACACACACACACACACACACACACACACACACACACACACACACACACACACACACACACACACACACCTCCAGGTACACGCCCCAGGGCATGACCAGCGTCGCCAGCAGCAGGTCGGACACGGCCAGCGAGACGATGAGGTAGTTGGTGGTGGTCTGCAGAGCGCGCTCCCGCGACACCGCCACGCACACCAGCACGTTCCCGAACACCACGCAGAAGATCAGCAGCACCAGCAGCACCGCGTAGAAGTTGTACGGGGGAGAGGAGGCCGACGGGGAGCCGGTGCAGTTAGACGACGTCAGCCAGGAGGAGGAGGAGGAGGAGGAGGAGGAGGAGGAGGAGGATAGGGGCGAGGGGGAGATGAAGGACGAAGGGTCGCCCGTGATGAAGTGGGAGAAGTTGTGCTCGGCGGAGGAGGAGGAGGTGAAGGAGGGAGGGGAGGCGGAGGAGGACTCGTTGAGCAGACTCATGATCCCGGTCAGGCTGGAGATGGACGACACAAACACGCAGGGAGAGAAATGAGGCCCCTGGGAGCTTTTATTCCCACAATGGACCTCACAGCGATCGAACAAAAAGGGGGGGGGGGGTCACCTTAGAGATTCAGCTCATTGGAATCGATTCAGTTTTACTGGTCCAGCTTCCCTTCGCGATGAGTTTCTGGAGGACAAAAAGTCAATAGGTCAAACGGGGGGGATTGTGAAGTTCTTATTCAAGCAGCACTTTTCCGCCAGTTTCCACCCGTTGTCAGAGTCGCCGTTGCCAATTAGCCGCGTGTCAGAGGGAAGGCTGGAGGTCCACGTGTGAAGGACTCAGGAGCGTCTAGCAAAGAGGTCACCAATTATCCGAGTGAATACCACCCCGCTGTCCCCCACTGTCCCCCACTGTCCCCCGCCTCTCCGAACAACGCACCTGTGGTGTCATTCTAAAATACCGAAGACACAATCATTCGTGGTTTCAGGGCATTATGCACCAATGCAATTAAAGTCGACACCAATGCTAATAAACCCTGTGACTCATACATACAGGCCCTTAAAGTATTATTAAATAGTGAGGCGGAGACACGAGGAGGAAGTATGAGAACTTTTCTCTCCATCCTTCTTCTCTGACACACTCCGAAAAAAAAAGTAACTTATGGTGACGTACTGCAGATTAGACAAAAGGAATCATTTTGGATGATCATTTTGGGGGTATTTTATCGGCTAAATAAAAGAAAATTTGAAACTAAATGACCGCATGAATCTATACTAAAGAGTTCAATGCGTCACAAAACTTTTTCATCAGTTTTCCGAGGGGGCAGTGAAATGAAACGTAATCTCCCTCTGTTGATGGAGTTAAAGAAAGTCGTGTCCCGAAGGCAGAACGGTAACAGACTGCAGCGTTGTGCTTCAGTTAAGCTCAGGGTCAAAGCAATCAGCAGGACATAGACGTAGAAGATGAAGTCTTTTAGCAGGGCACGCTTTGCCCACAGCATTAATTCTATTGTCCATTGAAAATAAATCGTTTTTAAAATAAAGGTTCTTCAGAAGTGATTTGCAGAAATCACTTGATTAGTGATTTTTCTGCAAATCACTAATACTCCTATTTCTATCTTTTCTTTCATGCTTTACGAGTAGAAAGACAAATGTTACCTTGGGAGTGTTTTGTAAAAGCGTCACTAACACGAATAGAATAACTCATTGTTAAACTGTGAACGGGGGCGAGGTTCTGCTAACAAAGTGAGGTCTTCCTGTGACGACAACTGGAACCCAACACAAGTAGCAACAAAGCATCTGGTGAAAATAAGGATCATTCGGAATGTTTTTTAAATTACATTTTTTCTCTCTTCTTGTGCATGTTTATCTTATAAATGAGTTACTTGACTTGGATGTTCGGCCTTGGCCCAATAAAACACGGCTTTTCTACGCTTTTTGAAAGAACAAACTGTAGATGCTTTCAGGAATTATGATGCGTTTTGTGTCTCAATTTGTAATCGACATCAGTGTAACTTCTAAATGTTCTTGTTTGAAAAACGTTTTTTTCTTAACGATTGCATCTCACACTACAATTTATCATGAAATCACTTGTGCCCGCACACGCGCGATTAAGCAGGAGAACATTTTTTTTTTTTTTGTTGAGAAATGTGATGCTCCCGAGCGGTGCATGTTTCCGTCGGCAAAATGAGCAAATCATGAGCCCAAAAACGCAAAAGTAGAAAAGTAGAAACCTTCTCAGCGAGGTCACGAGTCAGAAGATGGCGGCGGCGCCCGAAACTCCGCCGACTACCAACTCCTTCTTTCACCGACGAAGCGTTATGGAGTCCGAGCCACGAGCGGCCGTCAGGAGGGAGACGAGGTGGGCGGAGGGAAGCGAAGACGGAGACAAACACTGGAAGCAGCCACTCCACAAACACTCCAGGTGAATTCTAACTCTTAATGCCACGAGTGGCGTATTATTCAACTATTAGTCCCACATTACTGTGTGACGGTTAAAATGTATTTATTGGATCAATTAACTGACTTCACATTCCTTCACTCCTGTGTTGTCTGACTCTCCTTGCTCCCCTCTGCTCACCTCCTCTTGCTCCTGTAGATCCTTCCCCGGAGACCAGTGCCGGCCCGAGCCTCTTCGGGGCCCTAAGCAGAATTTGATTTGGGGGGCCCCCTCCCACTACGCACAGTCACCTGTGCTAGACGATTATTGGCACAAATGTCACGCTATAATGTTATAGCGAAAATTATAAACGAATACAGTGAGGTTATAATACAAAACTAGAGGCTGTCGGGGAGGGGGGCGGGGGTGGGCGTGGTCAAAAAGTGAAAAGAGAAGAAAAGAAGTCTGTTGCCAGGTAGGAATCAAACCCAGATCTCTGACTCCCTAACTGGACACCTTATATCGGAGCTATCATTCACCCTTTTCAATGCACGCACATGAACCGGGTGCTTCCGCTCGCCATTCGCCGGCAGCTCGTTGGCAGCTTAGGCCAGCTCGCCGGCGGCCAGGTGGCCCTAAGCAGCCGCTTAGTTCGCTTATGCCTCGGGCCGGCCCTGCTGGAGACATTCGACAGGTCTATTACATCCTCGCCCGCTCGGAACACCACTGTGAAAAGGGGTGAGACCACGAGCCGATAAATCTTTCATCCCTTCTCACTCCGAGGCGGGAATGAGTCGCTGCCACTGGGAGCGGGTTTGTTGTTCAGCTCTGCAGGATAATCAGCTCTCTGCTGGGTTTGGGGCTGGAATTACTTCTCTCTTGTCCCTCACATCTCAAACCCCCTTTTCCTTCTGAAACGTGTTCTTTTTTTCAAACATTTTTTTTTACCCATAAAGCAATCAATCCCACAAAGAATCAATTTATTTTGCGAGGTTTTGATCAAGGGCAGAAGCACATGCAGCTTAATTAGGCGGTTTCCTTTCCCCACGCGCTCCGCTATCTGGAGCACGTGCACGTACGGTGACTTACAGCCAATCAGCAGCCTGCGCACAGACACGGCGCCGTTTAGGATGAAAGGACCTGCGGTGCCTCACGCTGGTTGCGTTCCGGCGTTGGTGAGCTCGCCCTGAGCCTCATTAAAAACCAGGCGTACCGCGAGTCGAGTAAAGTTGAAAACGAGGGGGGAGGCGGGTCCCTCCGCGCATCACGCGATATGGAGGCCGACGATGATCAATATTATATTATCTCCGTCTCAGCCGCAGTAAAAAGTAATCTAGCAGAGATCAGAGAGACGGGGCTGGAGACTATACCTCTGAGATGATTCGATGTTTTTGGATTAACAGAATAAAAGAGGGATTTCTTTCGACGCAGAGTCACAGGAGGAAGACCTCCACCGGAGGGGCTACACGCATCATTTATTCAAGAGGGTTTTTTTTCCCCCTGTTGTAGTACTTCGCATGAGAGCTTTTGGAAGTCAATTCCAAGTGATGTGTACTCGATGTGCCCGGACTTGAAATGAAACCTCAATGCAAATCGAAGCACCACGCCATCAAACACACAACGACTGTCGAGGGAAAAAGTGCTCCGGTGTGAAGCCACCATTTCTCACATGGACACAGATTTAAAGGAGATAGTTAGGGTTTGACCATTTACGTACTCAGCCACATGTCGCGGAGCCAAATAAGTTCATCCCGCCGTTTTGAATCCCACATTGCATCTGGCGAGGGGAGTTCACATTATAGCTTTTCTATTAACTGGGCCTAACTATCTCGAGAGAATGCCTCTCAACAAACGGATTCTGTGCAGCTTTTCGACCACCAGAGGGGAAACACAAATGAGATGCTCATGGAAAAAAAAAAGCCATTACATTATCAGTTTCTGCAAATTAAATCGAGGCAAGCAGGTTTTATTTCATCAAGCCACGTATGTTAGGGCTTCGCAGGGCCATATGGAGAAGGTCATAGACCGACACACTTCATTATTGATACTGTGAATTTGAAACAACATCATGGGGCTGGCTATTAATGCCTTCACCAACTATTTCCATGACAATATTTCTGTTAGATAGTGAGCCGAAATGTGGATGCAAAGATGGAATAGTTAAATGCAAATAATTATTGTAACAGTTGTAACAGTTTGGAAAGGTCAACCACTTCCCTTTAATGCAACCTTTAAAACCAGTAAAAGACAACACTATGACTATTCTAATAACTCGGTATCTGTACTGTATTGATGTATATTGCCCAGAGCCAGCCTCAGTGGATAACTATGTACACTATCCTTATGGATAGGGATGTTAGGGATGTTTCTGTAAAAAACAAAAGAGCCAGACTGAAACGACTGCTGAATCTCTACATTGTCAAATACAGGCGAGAAATTAAACATTCAAGGCATTTAATGGAGAAAGATTAAATAAGTTATCCATAGAAGTTTGGTGTGATGGGTCTATTTGACCATTTTCACTCAGCTCTGCACTGATTTAAATAATAAACAGAAGGTGCTCAACCATGTGATCACTATAACTCTCTCGGTCAATGACAACATTCTCCAGTCAGTACGTTTTATTAGGTTTGTTTATGTTTCAATACGTTTCGGTACTCAGCTGGTGTGAACCTTGAATATAGTCTCTTTTGTGTTCTTGACAATTGTCAGTGACATTGTCGTTGTCGCTCAGTATCTTGCCTACAAAACGATACACAATCGTTGTCGCATTTAGTCAAATCAGGCGATATATTTATATATATTTTTAAACACACAAAATCAATACCACTGCCTCTCATCTTTGGTCCTGCAGAAACTAACTTGTTAGTCCTTCCACGTGACCACCAAAGAATTAAAACAAGCCCAAAGAAATCCCTTCGTGAAAGCGTAGAGAGCGCTCGATTCGCTTACCGTCTCCGGGCGGAGGCGCCCTCCGTCCTCTCAGCGTCAACGCCGGCCGACGAGAGGCTCCGTCGGGCTGCAGCGTCCCGTGCGACCCTCCCACCTTCACCCGAGTCAGGCAGGCAGGCAGGCAGGCAGTGCGCGGTCTGGGCACACGCACGCGCGCGCGCACACACACACCCCCCCCCCCAGACACGCGCGGGAAGTCCACGCTCCTCAGTCATGCAGCTCCTCCCCCCCTCCCCCCCCTCCCGCGGGGCGTCCGCAGGCGCGCAGGAATGAGGCGGAGGATGTAGGGAGAGAGGGGGGGAGGGAGGGAGGTTTCACGCAGAGTTTCGGGTCTTTTTATCCCGTTGGAAGAAACTAGAAGATGCACAGCTGCTCTCGGTAGATATGCTGAGCCCAAAATACAACAAACACCACACACAAATACTGTTTTACGACCACGCATTTAAGGGTGAAGTTATTTTCTCTAGAAAAGAGAAGGTAAAGTATTTGAAAAGTATTTTCAAATTAGGACATTCTTTTGTGAATGACCTCGGGATTATTGAAATACATAAAATACATGACATGACTATGGCAATATTTGTGTTTTTGAAATATTGGATTGAAAAATATATGCATGTCCTCCCTGCCTGTCTGTCTGCATGCTCGGGTCAGGCCCAAAAGAGGCAGATCTACGATGCAGTTTAGCCAATCACTGATTAAAAATAAAACTAGATTGTCAAATAGATTCAGGCTGCGCTTTCTTTCGGGCTAGGGCGAAGCGCAAGGGGGCCGTTTTAACGACTGTGGCAACGGCGAGCACACGCAGTGTTCTTCCAAGAAGACGCGACCCGAACTCGGCACATTCTCTCCTCCACGGCCCGTTTGAGAGAAAAACTTTGATGGCGAAACTGGAGGTAAAACGACTTGACCCAGATCAGCCTGACCTCACAGTGAGACGACGGACCGGCGTGGAAGGGAAGGCCCAAATACAAAGCTGCTACACCGGGAGGTTCAGCAGACGGCTATATATACATATGTATTCATATACTGAATTAAATAAGATGTCCTTATGTGGCTGTTGGAATAAAGGTTAAATATTTAACTGCAAGGTAACAATGTTTGATACCTTTTTTTGCATTGAATCGTACTGGGATGATTACTGAAACGGATTTACTTGCCAAAAGAAGAAAAAAAGTAGTAAATTCTACATCTCTGTGGGGAATGGCAACAATCTTCCCTTGATTTCGTCAACCAGAATAAGGCTTTTTCATAAAACGTAAAAAAAAAAAATAGGATAGAATGAATCGCCATGGTTACCTCCTTCGGTTTCATTCAAAGGAAAGTGATTGCACTTCATCATGTTGACTTTAATAGGACGCAATAGGCACAACATCCTCCGAACGGGAAATTCCAGCCCGTTGTGAAGGATTGGATGCAATTTGTGGGACACTTGTAGTCAGATTCATAAAGCGTAATCTCTGACCTCCAGCAAACGATCAGGAGGAAAACTGCCCTAAAAAAACACTCTACTTTGTATCGAAATGGAAACATGTGTCTTATACAATATAAAAAAGAGGTCCTAACATCACTCCGTTCTTCCAGATGTTGGTACACGAGTTCGTGTTTAGTGAGGTCACAGCGCCCTTTGCCCGTCAACATTTAATCGGTCCATCGTGAAGGAGGACAAACAACCTGAACGAGGAAGATAAAAAAGAAATGGTGCGTCTGGCCGGCGGCCCTCCGCTACTCTCGCTCTTCTTCCCAGCCTCCATCTGCAAACACCACGGAGAGAAGGTGAGCCTCTGTATGAGCAGCAGAGATAATACACCAATAAAGATTGTGAATGTGAGCGGTTGCCGGTTCCTTCGGAGGAAGTGGTCCCATGTTGCACTTTGCACCTTATAAAGGAAACACACACACACCAAACGCCGGGAGCGAGGGATTATTCCAACATCACCGGACTCGAGCAACGTTCGGCTCAGCGGTCGTCCAAGGTCGTTGCCACGATTCACGGGGGACATAAAAATGCAAAGAGAAAAAGATAAATCTGACTGGAGGAGATCAAGGTGACACGAATTAGACGGAAAAGTCAAATGTGACGATTTGAAAGCAGCGCTGCAGCCTCTGCGCCTCCACGGCGGCAGATGTGCATTTAGATGAAACACGAGTCGGCGTCGGGACGACGGCCTCCAGCTGCTGTAAATCCTGCCGTTTCCACACCCAAAGGGCTTTGACCTCGCACTCTTCTTCCTGCCAAAAGCCAATCAGCGGCAGGTTTGGGGATTGCAGGGCACCTTTAAAAACACATCCAACCAAGGGCGTCGTCGGGCCCATTTTAAAGCTTCATCCCCACATAAATCATTTGGCATTATTATTTATATATATATACACAAATATATATGCAAACATGCGGCTCCCTTTGGGGCAAACTGTTTTGATTCCAAGCCTTTCCATCTCTCCTCACTTCCACATCCCAGTTTTCTAATCCCCCTTGACTGAAGAGCAGGAGACCCGGTGGCTCCCGACCAGACGAGAAGTAAAATAGAGGAAAGGACTCGAGACGGGAGCCGGAATGGAGGGGGAGAGAGAGCCTCTCTCTCGTCGCTGTAAACAGAGGTAAGAGGATGAGGCGGTTTGATGAATAAAAAGGAGAACCTTTAATTGAAAAAAATTTGGGCTTTTTTTTTTTCTCCAGACAAAATAATTAGTTAAACAAGAACAACAAGAAAACAATTTAAGATGAACAAACTGTCTTCAGAGGCCGTGTGACACAAAACGCCAACATCTGTCCAGCCAGTCCATTTCATTTATTACTAAATAGTCAAACATGAATAAAAAACAAACCAGACTCATGGGAATTTTAAATGCACAGAAAGCCATTTTTCCCAACTAGTGGAATATAATAAAAAAGTAAAATAAGAAAAACAAACTCAATTACTTAACTGAATTATCCTGTTTTCTGCATTTGGTGGCTTATAAAAATGAAATTGGCCCTTTTCCCCTGACGCTGAGCTGGTCTCCTAATGGTCTTTTCAGCCTGAGGAAGCAGCAAACTGCAGCACAGGAAGCCAGAGAGAGTGGGGCTTTATCACTAGAGCTAACACTAATTAATGAATGCTAACCGTATGCCAACATTCAACTCAGCGGACGCTGTTTAAAAAAGACGTTTCCCTGTTGTGTTGAAGGGCCCTGAGCACTGAAAACATTTTATGAACGGACGGTCTGAAAGTCCGCCGAAAGGCATTAAAGAACGTTTTATTGCTTTTATGAGAGTGAAGCGGAGAATCTGAAGGAAAAAAAAAAAAAAAAAAAAAAGAATCCCATGTCTTCATGGCGTTCCCCATTGGTCGGGGACGGGAGGCGCTGTGCAGTTCAGGGCACCACAGAGTACGGTTGATATGGCAGAATCTTTTGTCGTTCGTTGATCGAGTAAATCCATGCCGGCTTTACAAAGTTCAGATTGCCGTTCTCCATCAGCGCCTGAAAGGGAAGAGGAGAGAGGGGGGTGGGAGGAGAGGGGGGGGGGGGGGGGGGGCAGAGAGGCAGAGAGGCCATGGAGTTATCTCGTTGAGTTACAAATGCAGCGATAGGAAAGTCTTTGTGGAACAACAAAGGATTCAGCAGGCTTTAGTTCTTATCTGACCCACAGTTTCAAAGTGGTGGAAAGAAGAACATTTTATTGAATGATTTTAAACAGTTGTACCTTACAAAACAACTAGGGCTGTCAACTTTAATCGTTTAGTCGACTGATCGCTCCGATGCCGTCTTGGTCGACTGACATTCTCATTGGTCGACTAGTTGCGTTTTTTTTTAATTATTTGTTTTACACCAATGAAGACATTCGTCATTGATTTACTCCTTGATATTTATTCCTTTATAAGGAATTATATATTACTGTAATCTAAATATAATCAGCCTATGTTTTATCCCCACCTTTAAATGCTTTAATTTCAGCCACAGTTCAGCGCACTGCGTAGAACACTCGGAAACCGCGGCGAAGAACTTCCTCTCGCCGTCGGAGCCCGTTACGTCTCCGCGGGCGGTTTATTTAGTTTGCATGCATTTTTTTTTTAACTTGTGTCGTAGGCTACGGCCCGGTTAAGAATGTGGTTGGGGACCGCTGGTTTAGTCGACAAAGGACAAGACTTTGGTCGACTAAGCGTTTCTTTAGTTGACTACGGCCCTAAAAACAACTGCCTACATTTTCTATGAATTCACCTGCTGCCCCCTTTGTGGTTTTCTAAAGAGATTTTCACTTTGGTCGCTACGCAGAAAAAGAAGCAAAGACTCTACTGACGTCTTCGAAGGAGTCGTGCCACCCTTCGCTGGTCACCACGAACTGCACCTTCTCCGTCATGTAGTCCTCAATCAGCCTGCAGAAAAGACAAAACACTCGAACCCAGACGTCTCCGCACCGATCAAAGACGTAACGCGCTTCCTCACCCGTTAAAGGCTACGATGTATCGCAGCAGCAGGCGCCGCTCGTTGTTGGGGAATTTACCGTAGAGGAAAAAGTGCTTCCCGCTCAGGAAGTCTGGAATAAAAGCGGCAGAGTGGAAGTGCTGACCAAACAAAAAGGAGCCATCGCAGGTTGAACACAGGGGCGACTGCAGCAAAGCACCAAAGGAAAGACTGGAGTTCGTCCTTCAGGGAGCAGACAAAAGAGACGAGGACAAAGGGGGGAGACGGACCTGGTAGCTCGGGGATGGGGTGATCCTCCTCAGCCTCCGCGTCTGTGTTTTCGTCCGTCGACCCCCCGTACGGGTCCTCCTGCTTCACCTCGGCTGCTTTCTTCTGCCTGCTCTTATTCTCCACCCTGTCGCATGGGGGACAGAAGGGACACGCCGCGTCCATCATTCGGTGTTTGCATCACAGAAGAAGAAGTGACCTTCTTCTAAGCGCTTCTTCTGTGGCGATGATCGGAGGACTTCAGTCATTATGAATCAAAAGTTCAATCGAGGAATGTGGAACTACCGATTGTCCGGGTAGGTGGGTCATCTATGTATTTAGTAGCGTGGCAACAAGAGAGAGGAGGAACCAATGGTATTAATAAATATATTATGGGGAAATAAACCGATTTGTCTCGTTTACCTCTGCAGCTCGTCCTCCGTGTCCGCGGCTGACTCGTCATCGCCGACTCCTGTGACAGAATGTCGTTATTGGTCAATGTGGGAAAAGAACCGAGAACTAAAAAGCGGGCAAAAAGAAAAAGGCCTTGCAAGAGACGATGTGCGTGGGAGGTTTAAGCTCATCGTTGACCACACCGGCTCCCTGGAAAACACGCGTTTCTTGTATCTTAAAATACAGCAGGCCTTAATAATAAAAACACTACAATAAAAAAAGGAAAAATAATTAAATACGCTTCATCTGTTCCTCCGCAATGTTTTTGACTGAAAAATGTTCAGTGTGAAAATTTTAATTCACATATCTGACCCACACTCATTAGCAAAAAAAAGCCGACGTGCCGCTGGAGTGGGGGGGGTTGGGGGGGGGCGTAGCTAATTAAAACACAGTCTGCCTGTTGGTAGCCTCACTGATGCACACCGGCACTTTACTTGTGGCTTCGCATTAACATAGAAATGAGAATCATGCACAAGTCCCTTCACAGAGATGAAGCGTGTCGCCTACATTCCTGTCCTCCTGTCCAACACTCGGCCCGTGATGTCGTCCTTTTGTCCCCCCCCCCCCCCATCCCTCCTCCCCCTCTTTAGTTAAAAATCAAACACCTAATTTTACTATGACACCCTCACAAAAAGATTTTCAAATGCAAATAAAAAGGGGGATTAATCAAACAAAGGAACAAAGGAGGAATCTTTAGGTTCAGCCTTTGTTTTACAGCATCAGATGAAGCCAACTGAACTTCCTGGTGGATCTAAACGAAATACTTTTTAAGTTAATTTATTCTCAAACTTCATCCCGACTCCAAGTGCCCTCTTTCATCCTAACTGTCATGTTTCATTTTCCTCCACTTCAACTTCACAATAGACCTTCCTCCCGTGTCCTTACAGCCATCTGTCTGCCTCTGCAGATTAAATTCAAGCTACAAATCAATGGGAAGGTCTTTGTAAGGCACCGAGACACACCTCCACTATTATGCTTCCCTTTTTATCCATATAGTTTCTGCAATACGCAAAGAGACTGAAGAGAAGGGTGGAGTCATTCAAATGCACTTTCTTCACAATGCAAGTTTTCTTTTAAAATACTTTGGACTCAAACCTTTCTCCTCCACATCCGTGGAGCCGGCATACTCGTCTTCTTCACTCCTCTTCTCCGGGGCCTTCTTGGGGGTCACCCGTCTCTCCGGCATCTGTGGAGTCTGCAAGAACAACCCGAGCAGAGCGCTAAACAAACGGACTGGAATAAAGATTACTCTTTGAAAGAAAGTAAAAAAAAAACCTTTGCGTTGACTTCCTCGTCACTCGGCTCGTCCGCTTCCATTTCGCTCTCGGAGCTCGACTCGGCTCCGTCCATCAGATACCTTGTGGGAAAAGGAAGAGCGAGGCGGTGATAAATCAGAACCCCGGTCCTCCCCCAAAGCCGCGTTCAGTCTCTCTCTCGGTTAAAAGAAACTTTTCCTTTTCTGCTGTTGAGCTCTCCTCTCACTTCCCTGCCGGCCGACTCCATCTGGTCAGATTCGCATTGGAAGCTCTATCGAACGTGTGTATAAATTAGTCGGTAGCACTGGGCCATTCCTTTCACGTCTTACACACAGACTTGTAAAAATGTGCTAAAACGCATAAAGATGATGTTTTGAATAAATTCAGGGCATTGCCTGCGATGAATGATTTTGGTTATGAGATAACACAATGCAAATGCAAAACAATTGCTGTGATTTAAGTAGATGTGATGAAGACAAGCCAAAAAGGCTTTGTTGGTTTTGTAGAGACAGATAAATATGGAATCATGTACCATGTGTTTCTATTTGCAATGGACACAATTTATTGGGTCGAGAACAAAAAAAACTACACTTGTCATGTTGTCCGTGGCTGTGATTTCTATCAAAATGTAATTCAAAAGGTTTGGTGGAAAATACCAATACATAAAACTGTAATGTAACGATCTCGCCGAAGATTAAATCCCCGAAAGATGAAGGGAGATGATGAAGGCATCTGATAAAGATCTTTATGAAAAGGTTAAGAGAGCAAACGTCCCCGATCAACCGTGAAGTCTCGTGCATCATCAGTTCCTAAGTGTTAAGAGCAGGGAGTCCAAACACCTCCGTAAGAGTGGAATTACATCTGCCCACGCAGCCGACATCCGACTGACCCACTCTTACTCGCTAAATAACAAATGTATAATGACAATATGGAAAAATGAAGAGGGGCTCGGTGGGAGCGGCATCTTGCCTGAAGAAAAGGTGTCAAACATTCTTGGTTTTAAATCACTATAAATTGAATATATTTATGTTGAAACAAGACATCTGAAGGCACCAGACCGGGCTCGGGAACACGTACCTAAAACCAAGAAAATGACAGACGCTGTCCAATCGATAACGGAAAAGCCTTGTTAGTTGCAGCCCGACACTTTTACCCAATCAATGTTTTTACCCAATCACCTTTACTTCACCGAGAATGAATGAAGGCTGATCAGGATGATATTGTGGCTCACACAGGCAAACTATTTTTCCCCAATTGCTGCTTGAGTGCTTTCTTTCTTTGTATCTGTTCTCGCTGATTGGATAATAACTGTGGAGGAGGATCCATGAGGCTCTTGGCTCAATAGTTTCTCTTAACAACACACACACACACACACACACACACACAGTATGCATGGCTGGAGCTGAAGTGCATTCGCCCTCAGGTGCTCAGTGAGACGTTTTTGCCCCCCCCGTGCATGATGGAGCGACAGTTTGAGAGTGTGCGTATTTGTTTGGCCACTCGTCTTCATCAAAGTAAGTGGTCCCTTTAATTACCCATAGCAGATGCAGCCTTTAAATAAAGGATACATCATCAAAGCTGCACACTCCACAGACGCTGCACAATAGCGCTGCTGGGCAGGGGAATGGATTATTCCAGCAACGAGAGCGGGGGGGGGGCAGAGATGTTCAACACCATCACAAATTGACCGAGAGGGGCGAGTTTCTCAGTGATTCATCTGTCATTTAATTATTTGATGTGTTTTGTCTATGAAATTAAAAATGAAAAAACTAAACAGCCCATTGTTTCGACCAATCGGCAGCCAACGCGTTCAATCAATCGGCGTACGCGACCGAGGAAAGCTGCAGCTCGGCACGCAAGTTGCATACAGTGCAACTCCCCCGACTCATCCAGACCACTGAGAGGAGCACTCGGTCTACATTATTCAGTACGGACTCATGAAGGGAAACGACTGGAGGCGCCGCCGCAGCTCCGCGTGTAACGAGGCCCCTAATCAGCGAGCTGCTGGACTGCGCCTGCTGGGAGCCTGCGGGCCATCGGCTGCTCAAGGTCACAGCGTCGCTGCGGGGAGGAGGGGGCGGTTCGGACGCCTCAAATCAGCGCAAGTGCTGTGCACGGATTGTCATGTGGGAAAAAAACGGAATCCCAGGCAGCCGTTTTATTGGTCCGATACGGCCTTCAGTGCGCTTTCACTTCTTTGTTAAAATGAATTAACAAATAAAGTCCTGCCTCTTACCGTTTGCAGGGGAGCTTCTGTTTCCTCTTATGGCAGTCCATTACCCATTCCTTCCGTACGATGGTGCCCCCCGCGGATTTCACTTGGCTGTACTTGGGGGTGTTGGCGAAGGCACAGCTGCAGATTAGTGGGCCAAAACAAACACACACACACGCACACACACACACACACAGTTACAGCACTGGAGAGAATCTGCAGGGCAACAGTCTGCTTTGAGAGCGCCGATCAAGGAGCCATCAAAATTAAATACAGGGCTTTTTATCGGGCAATCTGTATAATGATAAATAATCCACTGCAGGTAAAAAAACTCCTGAGAAAACCTCTCTGGAGCCATCAATATTGAACCTCACAATAAATAAAGTCAATAAAGAAAATGATTGTGCAACCACATCCGACAGTAACATCAGCGTAATCTTTCCTCAGATACTCTGCAAAGAAACATTTCATTGAATGTAGTGAAGTATTTATTCTTTTCATTATGTTCTTGCCAACATCACGCAGTGTCACGGCGTGCACTGTTGCCTTTGTTCCTCATTTTTGTCTATTGTTCGCCTCCCAGGAGGCTCAGTCCTTCCCACCAGAAGACTTCCAAGTTTTGCGTTGCCTGCAGCAACAATTTTTGTTTGATGTCTTGTTAATATAAAAATCTCATTTGGCGATATGCTTTCATCTGATAACTGGCAGAGACACCTTTGAGATGACAGCGTACTCTACTGCGGCAGGTATTTCAAGAAAGCTGCAATTGTCTTTGAACGATTAGGAACGACAAAATTAATAATACTCACATGAGGTGCGTGGCGTCGGGGGTCCAGTCGGGTCGATATTTACCCCCCATGTCCAGAGCCTTTTCCCTCAGCTCCCCCCGGAAGGGGTTCTGGAAGCCGCTGAGGACGAAGACCACACCCTCCATTATCCGCTTGAACGGGACCTGCGTCCCGCTGGCTTTCTGAGGCTCAGGTTTGGGGCGGCTCTCCCGCTTCTTGTCGACAGACTTCGGTGCCGGCGAAGCTGCGGAGACAATGTGCAAAAAGTCAAAAAAGGGAGGTGGAGGAAGGATCCGACTGACGAGAGCAGGGCGCCGGTGCGTCACCTTTTGCGGCGCCGGGGCTCGGCTTGTGTTTGGAGGCGGCGGCTTTGACCTCGGGCGAGCCGGCCGGGCTCGTTTTCTTTGAGGGCGGAAGGCCGGAGGGGGACTGCCGTTCTTTGCCAAACTCAAATTTCCTTTTTGCTGGTGGCTAAGAGGAAACAAGGAGTACAGGTTGCTCATTGGTCTTTTCAGAGAGGAAGAAAAGCGCGCGCGTGTCTCAGAAGGGGCTTTAAAGAACGAAGACTGAACGCAGATCACCGCAAGCCGCCGCCACATCCATTTAAAGGTCATCCGAGCCATCTGACATTAAAAGTCCCTTCGGCATGCAAAAACAAGGATCCTACAGATTAAACTTTTTTTTTTTTACATTTTTATGAATAATGCTACAAAATTGTAGACAGAAGTGCAATTACTGGGGTATCTTTTATGCTACTTACCAATGCATAAAGAATGTTTCTGCAGCTTTAGGTCTTTCTGGGTTTCTTTTTTTTCCCACTATTCCAAGGTCAGAGTGACATTGGAGCTGTGGGCTTAGGCGGAATTATACTCCATTTATATACAAACCAGGCAATTTCAATGTGGTTTTCTATTTCACTCTATGAATTGGATTTTACGAAATAAGAAAGGGATTTTGAAAAACACATTAGGCAGACAAGACATCTGCTGTAAAAATTGATATTTACACTGCAACGTGAAAATACATGTTTTATACACATCAATTTCTGAAACCTCCCAGTGCTCCCAATATGTCAGAATTTTTCTTCATCTTAAAGTTACATAAAGACTATTTATTTAAAAGATTGCGTTGACAAAAAAAAAATCATCAGAAAGTGTGAAGAAAACCAAAACATCTATAAGAACAGATTTGTGTCGTCTTGTTCAGTACCTGGGGCGAGGCGGAGCTGGAGGAGGTGGAGGAGGGAGCTTGGGTCGAGGAGTGGGAGCTGACCCCCGCCTGCAGCGCGGCTGCAGCGTAGCTCAACCTCTCGCTCTGAGGAGACGCTGAAGGCAGAAAGGTGCTGCTCAGAGAACAAAGTAGCTCGACAAGAAGGAATGCCTTCGACACCTTCCCTCTCGTCTCCCGGCTCACTGAATAAACCAAAGGAGTGCTGCTCCTGGGCCCTTTCTTTCTCATTATTCAACGTGATTAGCAATTTATTAATTGCGAGACCATCAAAGTATATTATTGGTCTTCGGCAGCTGTTAGGTTTGAATGGATGGATTTACCTTTGAGTGGCGTACTTGACTTTGCTGCATTGTCGCGGCTGAAGAAGAGACTGCCCGGCTGGAGGCTGGGACTAACTGAGGGAGACTCCTCCTTCACCCTGAACTGTCCCAACTTGGTGAGTTTCTGCCAGGAAGGGAGAAGGAGGACATTAATACAAACAAGGCGCAGGGACTCATTTGGTTCAATTTTCCCTTTGATCTCCAATATAGTAAAAAAAACATTGAGCTGATGAAATATTTCATACGTTATATGTGATGTGACGTCCGTGTCGAGAACGTGAAGAGTGTATGGAGTGTTGTGTTGATGACGTAAGTGGTGACGGTCGAAGCCTCGCGAACCAGTCGTACCATGTGACTGATTCAGGAAATGGTTCATGGGTGATTCAAAATGAAATGGGCAGTGAAACGCAATGGGTGCCCGGCTACGTTTTGTGTACTTCGGACTTTCATGCGTGTTTGTTTACTAAACTATTCAAGCTTATTTTTTCTGTAATGGAACCAGCAGGAAAGAGCAGATTTCCGCCCGTCTGGGAATAACTAGAGTCACAAACCAAGAAGTGCATATGTATTTGGCCGTGGCTCGATGGGTAGAGAGGCTTACACAGTCCTCGGATGGTATTTTTCTTTTTACTTTTCAAATCACAACCCTCTCCCAAATTTCTTTTATATTATTACGTTCAGAAGTTATGTATCACGCATCACAAACAGTCATTGATTCAATTAAATGCTTCACACACCAAAGCCATGGTGTCATTTCATTTATTGTCCACTTGATGACGCAGTAGAGCAAATGAAGCGCCATGGAGCTTTGGCCAATTCTTAAATATAAATATTACGTGTCCACGTGGAACTGAAGCAGTGCAGTTGAGCTTACAAAAACATGCTCAAATAAAAGGTTTTCTTATAATACTGATTATCATGTCGACACAAATCAACACTTGTTTTTTTCCTTTCAAAGTATGGTATGGAAACACATGGTTTTTGTGTAAATGCTAAAAACTGTAATCATATATTGAATATCATCATAGTCTCGATTGACAAAGTCAAAAGAGCAAAGAACCTGGAGTTTCGGGAGCAGGACTCACCGGAGAGGCTGTTGGAGGAGGGTCGTTTTTGTCAGGCGGCGAATGGAACTTCACAAAGGCCAGTCCGTATGCTATGTTCTGCAAAGGACACAGACACATTCATCCCAGTCCCAATCTCACAGCAAACAATGATTGCATGCTCATTAGCAGGGGAACAGGGTGAATGCAAGGGATGCCATCCATCTTTAAACAAAATAAACGTATTACTATTTTGAACTAATACAATGAATTTTATACAATTGTTGTAAAATATCACAATAAAAGCTTGCAGTAAGACAAATTGTATTTGACGAAGCTAGTTTCTAGGTTCCTTGCAACATCCCCCGTTCAGTTGGAAAGACGATTCTGGGTAATTTACTTAATCTCAAAAGACCCACACAGGCTCTGATTACCTGTCTTGTCAAGGAAGGTAGCTTTATTTTGGTTCTTATCTTGACTTAAGTACTAAACACAACATGTAAATCTAGATGTGCTGGGGCCTGTCCGTACCGTTCAGCCGTACCGCTGTATGGACTCTAGAAGCCAAATGGATTTGACAGTTTGTCCTGTATTTTTAATTCCAGCGGCGGGGCCTCACCTTGCTGTACGGCTGGCTACACACAATTTTCACTCGGTCCCACTTTTCCTGTGCAGAGCTCTTCTGCAGCTGCGCCGGGCCGAAGAAACGCACTCGGTTCATGTTGGTGCCGTTGCGGCTCTCCGTGGGGGACATGAAGGAAGACGTGACCAACAGGACCTGGACCACAGCGGCATCAAAGTGAAAAGATCAAAAACACAACAGCAGAGAAATTACAATAGCCAGGAGGGGAGCTTGGTTTAGTTTGCAAGCACGCACCTCGTAGTCCTGGTCTCTGACAGCTGAAGAATTCCCCACCAGCACCTCGATGAAAGCCGACCCCTCATTTCCAATATCGATGCTGTGCACCTGCTCCTCCTTCTCCAACTGTGAGAAGAGCGACGCAAGACAAGTTAATAACGACTTAATGCATCCCGTCCCTACTTTATAACACCATCATGCCAAAGAAATACACCCATCCATATGTGGGAATAGTACCAACTGCTCCTTACTGATCGAACTACTCCAATACTTGAAATGGCTTTTAGCATATTGTGTGTAACTGAATGATTGATCCTTAAAGCCTCAGGCAGGAGGAGAAAGGGACATAGCCAGGCAGAATGGGTTCAGGTTAAACGCTTTGTAGTTGCAGGATTTTTAATAAGATTCAATAAACAGGCAATCCACTTCTGGCAAATGCTGAAATAATAAGATGACCGTTTTGGAGAGATTTTGTGGTTTAAAAATAAATAAATAAATAATGGAATCACAGGCAAATGGTCATGGCAAGTTGCAGAAGGTTTTAACTTGAAGAACATGCAGTATCCCCAAAAGGACTGAAATACGTCAACAAAGAAGAAGTGGGGGGGTGAAGTCAACATTTTCAATTAGTGACACTTTACACAGTCGACTTCACAGCATGACAACGAACGTGGGGAAGATTGGATGCATACAGAGAAGTCTTTGGTCCCCAGTAATGTAGATTCAAGCGCCTGCGTTGGATTTGGATGAAAAGACCTCAGGTTACCTGCAGGATGACCGTTATCTGCTTCTCCCCGGGTCTTGCTGCTTTCCACTTTCTGTAGGTGTCAGAGCTCAGCAGGTTGTCCGCTTTGTGGGTCTGTTGTGCGTTACGACAAGAAGTGAGTGGAGGTAAAGCTCACATTATGCATCTAGAAACCTTGCTATCAAGACTTAGAGGTGTTTTGTTACAGAAGCCAATGCAAGTGAGAAGAGAACTTACAGTGTCCTCGGTGCTGCAAGACACGACGTGTTTGAGTCGGAGATTCATGAAGGGGAAAGTCTACTGAAGGGCGACCGGATGTAGCAGATACACGAAGCAATGCCGTATAGATATTACAAAATTAATTTTTTTTTTTTTAAATTTTAATTAATAGTGATTAATGAATGTTGTTTTGGTACAATGTTGCTTGTTTATCAAGTAATGAGTAATCACTTTAGAAAGCCTGTATTTTGGATTTCTCTGCACAGTTCCGGTCTAAGACCAGGGTCCGTTTCAATTGTTGTATCATGGCGCCATTCATGCTGCCTTCATACTGTGGTGGTGCACGCGCTCGACTCTGAGTCATCCTACTCGAGTTGTTTGAAACAACTCTAAACAGCTGTTCTGAAACTCAAACTCAGAGTTTCTGATCTCAGGGTAAATCGACTCAGAGTTTAGGGTTTGACTCAGAGTTTGTTGAACCTGCTTGAAACGGACCCAGGGCCCTGTTCCCTGACGTGGTTAACTGAGTCGATCAAATGTCCCATTATCCAGCTCAAATTATCGAGATGATTGACATTCAGGCTCTTCGGGTTCCTCGAAGGCGGATCCGCGCTCAAACTGTCTCGTTAGTTGGAACCAAGTGTCAGTCATCAGGCGGAAGAGTCGATCACCGAAACATGACTTTTTAACATTACAACGGCAAATAAACTTAAAGGAAGAGCGTCTTTTTCTCCGCTGACGAGCAGGAGACGACCATGAACGCATGTAAGGAGATAATATGTGCATTTAAACATATTGTGCATCTTTTACGTTGTTTATTTTGTACGCCATTTTGTATTACGGTTTCTTAAATTTTTTCTCCCCATCAGAGGCTTTTACAATGTTTGGGGAGTTTTTTGTGAGGGTTTCTAGGCAGAGGATGTCACACGTGTACAGACGCTAAAGCCCTATGACAGGGGTGTCAAACTCATTGTGGTCTGGGTGCCGCATACAACTTAATTGCATCTCAAGTGGGCCAGACCAGTAAACTTATTCCAAAATTACATAGAACATTAAGTCCACTTTCTTCTTTCTATTAGTGCAGTGAAGAAGTAAATTATAAAAATCTTTATATGCAATGAATTGTCCTTTTCATAAATATATTATCAACAACCTAAGAGTTTTTAAGAAAAGAAATGTGCAATTTCAACAACATTTTCACCCAGTTTAACATTTATTTAAGTGCATTATGCATAAAAACTGATCACAGTGATTGTGATTCACCTCCATGAACATGTAGGAAGAGGTCCATTTTTTTTTGAAAAATCCGACACTGTGTCCACTTTTCAATTTCACTGAAGAGGGTGCCAGGGTCAACAGAAAATGCGGGTAAAGCGATAGACGTGAAACAGCGCCACTAGCGGACAATATGGGAACTGCATATTTTATAGAAAATGAAGTGTATTCTTGTTTTTTTTCTCAATAATACAGATTTATCCCGCGGGCCAGACTGAACCACCTGGCGGGCCGTTTCAGGCCCGCGGGCCGTCATTTGACACCCCTGCCCTATGAGGATAATTTGTGATATTGTGCTATACAAAATTAAATGAAATGAATCCCATAATCATGGCAATATCTGACACCGCTCCTCTGCAAGGCTACAAGCCCGACAAAGAATCCAGCACAAGTTAACGTTAAATGCGTGAGTATTGGTAAAAAATAGTGCTTCATCGCTCTGCTCAATCAGATTATATTTCTCTGAATGTGCCCGCTGGCAGAAGGCTTCATGGATGCATCTTCATCTAATGAGAATGATCTCAACTCTTTCAGAATAAGTTAATAAAAACAAGCCTGAAGGGTCTAATCGATAGTTTTGATGATATAAGTACTGTTTTAACTTATGTATCATATGTTCATACAAGTCCTGGTCTGTATCATGTGACTTCAGAAGTATATCAGGTACAGGTCTCATGGATCTGGTGCATTGTAACCAGAGAAGATGCAGTCCACATAGGCTCTACGATTGGAGTCGTTGGATTTTTTTTTTTTTTTTAAACGCTATACTTGTGAAGGCTCTTAAATGGAAAACTTTAGGGCGTCGGTCGGGATGTGAGGCCGTCAGTGTTATAGAAAAACATTATTGCTGGTGATACTTCTCTTTTTCGGCTTTACTTTACCATCCGTGGTCCATGTGGACTTCCCTAAACACCCGTGTCTTCCCTTTTTATCAGGAACGTGTAGCTCGAATAGACATGTGTTCCCCAATGTGACAAAGCAGTTCTTGGTAACAAAAGTACACTTTATGAAACACAGGTATCAGACTCTCAACACAACTCTCCAACATCGACATAGAAAACTCCGACAAGAGACAAGGGACACACACGATTTAGAAGGGCATGAGGTGAAGTTAACGCAGGGTCACACGATGCAGGAAACTACGAAATACAAAAGGACAAACCAACACCCCCACAGAGACTTACTTGTAAAAACTCACTGACAACTTTTCCACATTTTACAGTCCTTACATCCTTCATTTGATTCTAGATAATATCTACAAATATGCATGTTCCTTTATTGTTGGTTTTTCATTAAATATTTCTTTAATAATAAAACAGTGAAGGCTGTTAACTTGAGTCTGTTTAGGATGAACTTTTTGACGTTCTGTCCGAGGTTTCACCAGAACAAATAATTATCTTTTATTGTCCTCACGTTTCAGACAAAGTGACATTGGCAGTTTTCATCAGCGTGGTTGCCGCTCTACTTGTACTGGTATGTGCTCTGCTGGTTGTGAACAGGATGACAACAAAATACCGCACAAAACAGTTACTGTTTAACTACGATTCACTTCTCTACAACTCTCACACAATGCGAGTTGTTTGTTTGGGTCTTCATTATGTCATGATTTTGTCGTGGATGAACCCGGACACAGCACGCATACACAGAGTAGGATTAAGAGAGTTTATTGCGGGTGGATGGTGGTGACATGAGGAACCAGAGCTGGTTACCAATCGGAGGTGAAGGATGCAAGAGCTGGCTGGCAGGTACGGAGTCCATGACACTGAGGTGCGGCAGTCCATGAAACAGAGGAGAGCTGGGCTGCTGCAGAACCAGGAACAAAACCGGAGACCAGGACGAAGACGGAGGAACAGTGATCAGCAGCGCAGCCAAACAAAACCAAACTAGACGAGCCGGGAACCAAAGCGGGGGGGAACGGGAGCAGACAGGTGATGGAGCAGACAGGTGATGGTGACATGATGGAGAGGGAACGAACATTACGAGCCAGCCCAGAGGAAACAACTGAGGTGAGTTTATTAGGGGAGCCTGACAGGTGACGGGAATGAAGACTAATTAGTGTCCAGACAGGTGTGACTAATTGCTGAAGGAGGGTGAGCTGAGTGAACTGCAGAAATGACAAGAGAAGAAACCAGACAACACCTAAACCATGACACTTTAGGGGTGTAACGATTAGTTTTTAACAACGATGCATTGAGACAAATGTAAACAGTCAGGACACTATCAACCACAAATGGCCTCATGCAATCACTGCATTGAGACAAATGTACACAGTCGGGACACCATCAACCACAAATGGCCTCATGCAATCACTGCATTAAGACAAATGTACACAGTCGGGACACCATCAACCACAATATGAATTAGGATGTTAATAGGTAAAGGGAAGTGGGGGGGAGGAGAGAGGGGAAGGAGAGAAGGGGGGTAAACAGTCAGGACACCATCAACCACAAATGGCCTCATGCAATCACTGCATTGAGACAAATGTAAACATTTGGGACACCATCAACCACAACATTAATTAGGATGTTAATGGGTTAAGGGAAGTGGGGGGGAGGAGAGAAGGGAAGGAGAGAAGGGGGGTAAACAGTCAGGACACCATCAACCACAAATGGCCTCATGCAATCACTGCATTGAGACAAATGTAAAGTCGGGACACCATCAACCACAATATGAATTAGGATGTTAATGGGTCAAGGGAAGAGGTGGGGAGAGGGGAGGAGGAGAGAAGGGGGGTAAACAGTCAGGACACCATGAACCACAAATGGCCTCATGCAATCACTGCATTGAGACAAATGTACACAGTCGGGACACCATCAACCACAAATGGCCTCATGCAATCACTGCATTGAGACAAATGTACACAGTCGGGACACCATCAACCACAAATGGCCTCATGCAATCACTGCATTGAGACAAATGTACACAGTCGGGACACCATCAACCACAAATGGCCTCATGCAATCACTGCATTAAGACAAATGTACACAGTCGGGACACCATCAACCACAATATGAATTAGGATGTTAATAGGTCAAGGGAAGTGGCGGGGGGAGGAGAGAGGGGAAGGAGAGAAGGGGGGTAAACAGTCAGGACACCATCAACCACAAATGGCCTCATGCAATCACTGCATTGAGACAAATGTAAACATTTGGGACACCATCAACCACAACATTATTTGGATGTTAATGGGTCAAGGGAAGAGGTGGGGAGAAGGGAGGGGGAGGGGGGAAGAGAGACACCATCAATCACAATATCAATCACGATGTTATGGGGTCAAGGGAAGTGGGGGGGGGGAGAGAAGGGGGGTAAACAGTCAGGACACCATCAACCACAAATGGCCTCATGCAATCACTGCATTGAGACAAATGTAAAGTCGGGACACCATCAACCACAATATGAATTAGGATGTTAATGGGTCAAGGGAAGAGGTGGGGAGAAGGGAGACACCATCAATCACAATATCAATCACGATGTTATGGGGTCAAGGGAAGTGGGGGGAGAGGAGGAGGAGAGAAGTGGGGTAAACAGTCAGGACACCATGAACCACAAATGGCCTCATGCAATCACTGCATTGAGACAAATGTACACAGTCGGGACACCATCAACCACAAATGGCCTCATGCAATCACTGCATTAAGACAAATGTACACAGTCGGGACACCATCAACCACAATATGAATTAGGATGTTAATAGGTCAAGGGAAGTGGGGGGAGAGGGGAAGGAGAGAAGGGGGGTAAACAGTCAGGACACCATCAACCACAAATGGCCTCATGCAATCACTGCATTGAGACAAATGTAAACATTTGGGACACCATCAACCACAACATTATTTGGATGTTAATGGGTCAAGGGAAGAGGTGGGGAGAAGGGAGGGGGAGGGGGGAAGAGAGACACCATCAATCACGATGTTATGGGGTCAAGGGAAGTGGGGGGGGAAGGAGAGAAGGGGGGGTAAACAGTCAGGACACCATGAACCACAAATGGCCTCATGCAATCACTGCATTGAGACAAATGTACACAGTCGGGACACCATGAACCACAAATGGCCTCATGCAATCACTGCATTGAGACAAATGTACACAGTCGGGACACCATGAACCACAAATGGCCTCATGCAATCACTGCATTGAGACAAATGTACACAGTCGGGACACCATCAACCACAACATAAATTAGGATGTTAATGGGTCAAGGGAAGTGGGGGGGGGGGGAGAGAAGGGGGGTAAACAGTCAGGACACCATGAACCACAAATGGCCTCATGCAATCACTGCATTGAGATCAACCACAAATGGCCTCATGCAATCACTGCATTGAGACAAATGTAAACATTCAGGACACTTTCAACCACAAATGGCCTCATGCAATCACTGCATTGAGACAAATGTACACAGTCGGGACACCATCAACCACAAATGGCTTCATGCAATCACTGCATTGAGACAAATGTACACAGTCGGGACACCATCAACCACAAATGGCTTCATGCAATCACTGCATTGAGACAAATGTACACAGTCGGGACACCATCAACCACAATATGAATTAGGATGTTAATAGGTCAAGGGAAGTGGGGGGGGAGGAGAGAGGGGAAGGAGAGAAGGGGGGTAAACAGTCAGGACACCATCAACCACAAATGGCCTCATGCAATCACTGCATTGAGACAAAGGCAAACAGTCAGGACACCATCAATCACAATATAATCAGGATGTTAAGGGGTCATGGGAAACAGTCATGACACCATCAACAACAATTGCAATCACTGCATTGAGCCAAATAATGTCCGATGTTGAATGTTAATGGGTCCTGGGCCGGTTAAACATCAACAGTTGGTTGATCAACTTTTACACGTGGCCTCGCATTTGTGATGGTTACCATGAACGGCTCTTTGGGTTTTGCCGAGAAAACTGGACAGACGGGTGCACTGAGTTTGGCTTCCGTTGAAGCTGATGGGAAAACTTTGGAGCGATTTGTGAGCTTCTTCCTCCACCAGCCTCTCACCTCTTCCAATTTCGTTTTGGGCCTCTCTGGTCGTTGTCTTTCTCTCATCTCTTCTAGTATTTTCTGTGATATCCGCTCCTCCTCTGTCCGTTTGATCTGGTCCTTTAGTTTCCATATCAAAGCAGTTTGCTCATTTATTAGCCTTGTGTCCCTGCTGTTTTGATCACATTTCATATCATACCTTTTCTTCTCGTGGCGGGACTGTACATTGACAAGTTTCTGCTGCTTAAGAATGCGAAGAATTTCCTTCTCAGACGCTTCCTTCCTTTGCAGCACCTTCACGTCGTCATCGTCGATGAAGTGTCTTTTCAGATCAATCACACTTCTTTTGAACTCTAATGGCTGAGAGATCAACTCTGTGCATTTCAGCAGGTCCGCCTTGAAGTGCTGCTGATAGACCTTCAACTCCTGGCACTTCTTCCTCTCCTCGCGAAGGTTATTCCTCAGGGGCTGCAATTTTAAACTCGTGTTTTGAACCTCCTGACGCAGAGCTATATTTTGGTCTGCGATTTTATTGCAAAGCTTCTCTTTTTCTTCTAGCTTATCCTGTAGATCTCGAACTTTGTGTTCAGCATTTTTTTCCCGCTCCATCTGCAGCTTTACTTGGAGGAGAGCATTCCTAGCTAGTTCCTTTTCCAAATTGTCTTTCTCTTCTTTTAACTGTCTCCCGAGAACCGTTATCTCGAAATTCTTTTTGAAAATAAGATCGTTTTTAACTGTGAGAGTCCATTTTAACGTAGTCACATTCTTGACGAGCTCTTCCATTTTTAGTTTTCTATCAATCGAGAAATCAATTTGTCCTTGAAGATTCACATTGTCCTCTTGCTGCTTGTAATACATAGTCTGCAATGTCTTCAAATCCTTTTCAAAGATGGCTTCCTTCTCTTTCAGAATGTTTGTTTGCTCTATTGAAGACTCATTGTTCTTCTTTATTAAACACTGCAGCTTAGTCTCATGTTGTTTCATTTCTTTTTCATGATTTGACACCAGCGTATCGACCTGTTGTTTGTGCATGAATTCCATTTCTGCAACTTTGATTGCATGGCCCTGTTCTGTCTTTGACATATCAGACTTGTTCTTCAATATCAGTTTTTCAATTTCGTCCTTCTGCGTGCTCATAGCGTCCTTTTGACGTCTTTCATCTATTGTGGCTGAAAGCGTCCGTGCTTTCAGAAGTTTGCCAAGGCGTTCCTCCAATTTAGCCACACGTTTATCATCCTCTTGTTTGGTGGACATGAATTTCCTTTCAATTTCATCTTTCTCCTTTTTGACAACGCCTAAATTTTCTTTGAGCGCTTTTACCTCCCTCTGCAGAGATGATACTTCCTGGAGTAGTTTTTCATTGTTTATGATTTTCAACCTTTTATCCGCTGTTTGTTGTTGAAGCAGCCAATCCAACTGAAATCGTAGAGCTTCGTTGGAAGGATTCGTCTGTTGTTCCGACATCTTTGCTGTCCTTGCTTTAGTCTGTTATTATAATATTATTGTCAACAATATGGCCCCTTTTTTATGCCCGGGACACAGAGACCACAGTATAAAAGTACTTACTTTATAAAAAGTAGAGATAATTTATACCTTAAAAGCACAGTCCTCCAACCAGTCACAAGTCCGTCTGGAACAATCTGTGCTTGTTGTTAGGTATGATGTCATCACATTCCAAGCTTTGAAGTTAGGCCCCGCCCACTTTAAATGGAACGCTTCATCATGGAGATGGGCGGGGCTTCGCTTTCAATACGATGATGTCATTAAGCAGGTGAGCAAACCCTGGTGGGCTATTTCCTGCTCGTTCCCTCCTCTTCTCAGGGGAACAGATTGTGTGGACAGATAAAATTGTTTGCCTTTTTTTTCTCATAAAAAAAAACATAGTATCATATATTTATAAAAATAAATACAAAAAATTAGGGCTGTCAACATAAACGCATTAATCTATGCGATTAATGTAACAAAATATTTAAACGTAGTTAACGTATGCTTGTTGACCGCGGGACCGAAACGGATGCTAGCTGCAGTCAGTTACATCGAGATGGAGATCGCTTTTTGCATTGGAAATTAAACAAACAGAGGCGCGACATACAGCGGAGAACTGTGTAGGCCTACATGAATTCCTACACGTGTCAAACAGAGGGAGGGTGAGAGGCAAATGGACCACTTTAAGCGCCGCTATGCTAAGCTAGCTGCTAGGCTACTTCCATCTCAACATCTAAAGTTACCCTGCACGGCACACAGTCTGCGGAGGGCCACCACCGTGTCCCTAAAAGACATGGTTGGAAAACGCGCTGGCTAAATGTGGGGAAATTGTTGGCAAACACAGCCACCTGTTCCACATGTTCCACCCGTTTGTATTCACTCCAAGTGTGTATGTGCACTCCAAGTTGATCAAATGTGTTTATTTTTGTTACACAAGGTGACTTTTGATTGCGATGAAGTTCTCTGTGCGTGTGTTTGGGCCAAATCTACAGAGACCGGGTCATGACGTCACAGTGAGCTCCACCGGCAGCGTAACGTTCATGTGAGTATTAAGACGTCAATTTTTCAAATTATGAGGAGTACATGATTTAGAAGACAGTTTTTATCACTTTCAGATTTTGAAATCACGATTTTACTCTTGGCTCTTGGCACTCATGGCACTGCCATGATCCCTCCATTTTTAACGCTCTTAAACATATTTATATTGTTTTATTTAACTTATGGGTGTGAAAGATTGACTGGCCTAGCGACAGTAACCGAGAGGGGAGGCACTTAGCGAAGGGTCATTGAACTTCCATGAAATGAAAACAGTGTTTTCTCGGCCACAAAATGTGTAGTTGCTCAGGAACCTACACGTGTCAAACAGAAAGAAACTCATTTGCTTTCCATATCAAGCAATAACAAATCATTTTACGATAAATCAAGACATGTTTGGTGCATTTGTAAAATTACAAATTTTATTATTTTACAATAAATTCTCAATTTTGGACTGGGAATGGATTTTTTGTAACATTATCTCCTGTTCACTTTAACGTGGGCCAGCCACTCTTCTGCACTCGTGCATCCTGTAGGCACACATGTAGAATATACCTGCAAAAACAAAACGTAGGTCAGGTAGCACTTAGAACAGAGGTGATATCTACAAAACAAACTGTTCCTTTAACAGCACTGAATTAATGATTTCAGAATCTTAATTATTACCTGCTTTTCTTGGTCGGCGCTAACTGTGTATAATATTCGCATTCTCATGACTGATCTTTGGTTACTACCAGCAAGAACTCTGCTGCTCCCTTTTATTAACAAACCTGCAAAGAAGGTCATCAGCAGTGCCACCCAGCCTAGTATGTAGGACCAAGAGAAGCGCCAGTCCCCGAAGCGCTTGCCCAGGAAGTTCACAGTCACTCCAGTGTAAATGGCCATAGCAAGCAGAACAAAGAGGGCTGGCAAAGAGAGGCAGACAGTGACACACATTAAAACAAATATCCGTGAGAGTAAAGATCATCTTAGTTGACCTGCTGTGAAGCTACTAACGTTTGGCTGATATTTACACAATATTCAAATTCCCCTCATGCAAAAGTCATCTAGAGCAGAGAAAATGCACAGGACATTATTTGGTTGCATTTCACCAGAATGGTGAATCGAACGCAGGACTCACTTGAAACAAAGAACATGATCCCAGCAGCAAAAGAGCGGTTGAACCTCTCAAAGGCCGAGAAGTGGGCGAAGGAGAGGATTCCTGCGATGATGCCAGCAAAGCACGACATAGCAGAGAGAATCATGAAAGCACGAGTGGCGTTCCAGTAGGCTGAGGAGGAGAGAAAAAGAAGCGATAGATATGATGAAAATGAATCTTTGGCTTAATGTGGAATGTGGACAGCACTCTTCTCTCTTTCATTCGGCTATGGAAGAAACTCCCTGAAGACAACCTTATGGGTATGTAGATATATGAACAGCTCAGTCCAAGTTTTCCAACGCAAACATTTTATTTACAGGTAATTATGGTCCAGAGAAAACATGTTAAATTGCAGAAATGTTGCACACTTGTCCTTCAAGTGAAAGACATTTGTCTATATTACATTTTCTTTGCTATCAATGCAAAATCCACCCCTTTAAAATGTTTGTTGATGTCTTATAAATCGGTAAATTCAGATGAGTACACTTAGACCACTGTGAGAGTTGCTGTGCTTCAGTGGGACATTTAGACGATATTTCATACTTACCGATGCTGTCGGTCTGCATGTGACACTTGCCCGACATGCAGTACCTCCACAGGCCCTGGTGGGCAAAGCTGCCGGACAGGCGGTACTGCATCCAGTAGTCTGTGGCTGATGACACCACCAACAAGATGTTCCCCACGATGGCACAAAAGAGGCCCCCTCCCATAAAGCTGTGCATCATGAGTGACACTGTGACAGCGGTCAAGGCTCACGCGCTGTGCAACAAAAAAATTAAAATCAATAAATATATGGTGATTCTTTAAAAGAGGTTGTGGCTTTGGTTTTGAAGTGTACTCAAGTAGTGTCCAGGTGTCCAGGTGACAGGAACGTGCCCGACAGAGTGTGTGCAGCTAAATAAGTGGCCACAGGTGTGAGATGGAGGTTTGTCTTTGAGTCGCAGTTAGACACTATGATTTCAGTACCTAATGAAGGAAATATTTCCTGTTTTAAAAGGACCCGTCAGGACAGGAATCCACGCAGTAAGAGGCCCCCTTTTTTGTTTGCATATCAGCTTGTCTTCACTATTTGCAGTTAGCAGTGACAACAAAGCACGGAATTGATCATGAGAACTAAGCAGAGTAACCCTACAACCACAATACGATCAGCTCATAACAACACCACAGTCAACTCACTATTCTTCTAAATGGAGAGGATTTTAAAACTGGAACAATAACAGTAGAAGCAAACATGAAACAATTTTTTTTCGGTGAATGAGTCAAACACCTCAGATAACCTTGTATAGACATGGAAACGCTTCCTCTGCTACAAGCACGTAGCTGTTCATTGAAACATCTGAGAACCAGGCGGAGGGTCCGATTACCATCTATCACACGTGAAAGGAGCCAGATGTGAAAAGCATTATGAAATTCGTAAAAATAATTTTGGATATTTTGAACCAAATAACTAATCCAACTCAAACTAATGCAAAATCACACGGTTAAGCCCCCCCCACTAATTAGATGTGTACTTATTATAGCGTTCCATGATATGCATCCAACTTTACAACATTAACTCCTTATTCTCACCATCAAAGTGACATCAGCAATCTGCAGAGCGGCATCATCTTACCTGAATTCCTCAGGATAAATCAACCCACTCAAGTATCAGCCTTTCCTCGGGGAAAGAGTGCGGCTGCAGGCCGGGAGTGAGCGCCACGTCAAAGAGGAAGCCCTAGGCTGAACTCCAAAAAGTTATCCCCTCCACTTTTCTGTTGATGGAGGCAAAATCCTTCAGAACAATCAAAACAGAACAAATGCAACTTGTACAAAAGCCACGTGACGCTGCTTTCACACAGGGCTCCATAGAGGGGGTGGGGGTGGGGGGAGAGGGGGTGGGGGGGGAGTGATAGCGTTGGATGGAGATGGGGGAGGGTCTCGGATGGGAGGCCACTCCATGTCTGTTGTTCTACTCGGCGTTCTGGAACCGTGGATGTGCAAAGGCTTGCAGTACTGCCGTGGTCAATGGAACATGCTGAAGCGCACAATTTCTTTCAGTGTTGCTGGGGGTGTGGTCACAGGCACGCACGCACGCACACACACGCGCGCACCTGCGCCCTCTGAATTCTTCCAACATATACCAAAAAAAACAACTTAAGAGGATTTACACCCACAGTAAAAACCTTGTAAGTATAAGCATTATTAGTATTAGTGTGGCACGCATCAACGTCATTTAATTGCATGTCACATGGTCGGTGATCATATTGAGATAATTCTCAATAAGAAAATTATAAACGAATACAGTGAGCTTATAATACAAAACTAGCAAGGGGGCCCCAAGCAGCCGCTTAGTTCGCTTATGCCTTGGGCCGGCCCTGTTAAGGTGTACAGGATTTTAGACACAGGTTTGTCCATCTAATGCCCGAAAGGTCAAACCCAACCATGTGGTATCAGCGTGTCGAGTACACTCATTTGGATGTGTATTTAGGTGAGGAAACACGCTCCTGTGCAACATGAGTCGGCGGTTCTCACACTGTATCCGCGCCGTTGACAGAATGCGATTGCAGAACGTAACTAAAGGGCACCGTGGTAAAGGATGCAGACTTGTGCGATGTCTCACTTGTCTCAGTTAGCCGCGGCGGAGTACATGTGGAAGATGCGAAGCGTGCGGTTTGGGCCAGCAAACAAGAGTCATGAGTAAACTAGAACCATGTGAAAAAAGGTGATTTCTTTTTCACATACACAGAGAAGTAACAATTAATTTTGGGTGGCATGTTTGCTGATGTTGTCCAATGTACACGGTCTTGGATACGGAGATATGATAACTCCTTTTACCTAGTAGTTTAGTTTGAGTTTTACCTTCATTTTAGTCCCGTGTTCCTCAGTTTTTAATGGATTAAATTGAGACATTACCATAATGCAGCTGTTAACTTATATTATTAGTTGGTTCAATTAAATAAACAAAAAGTGACAGCATTTTATTCAACATTCATAATAAGTGTTTTAGGTGTCCTTTTTACTAACAGCCGGTGTTACTGCCCAGTAGCACCATCTGCTGTGCAAACATACTGTGGCGAGCACGGGTGGAAGAATAACACGCGAGACTCTGATTGATTTAACTGCCTTTTCCCTGTGCTTCATACACCGCAAGACCCCAGGAGTTAGACATTTTATTCATGTGTTAACCCTGAACCCCATCCACGGCGACACTAAGCTCGGTCGTGGTGGCCACACTTTCGGACATTCAACCAACAGTAACATTGAACACAGAACAGCAGAACCCAGCAAAACACACACAACTTGAACACCAACACAACAGACAGGGATCCAAACAAACCCAACAATCGTCCCACAATGCAATTCACCCATACAGTGTGACCTGCCACAGTCCGGTCGCTACAATACAAATAACCACAATGGAAACATCTGAGGTATTTGAGCGTGTTCCCTCGCAACAGGGGTCGCATCAGGGCAGCAAATGCACTGTAACCGGATCATAAAGGCTGCCACCCGTCCGTGATCCTCGTCCTCCACACCAATGTTAAGGGGGGAGGGCGCCACTCAACTTCCAAATGAGAGGAAGGCCTGAGCACCTGGTCTTATCGTTCGGACCCTCTATGGGCCTCTGCTTCAGCTTCTGTTCCCGTAAAGAAACACCCGACGAGTCGTTTCTTCCTCCCAAAAGGACTTGGTTGAAAAGAGACGTTTCTTTTATGCACTGGTCTCGTCTTTTTTGGCATGGTGCATTTTACCCTGCAAATATAACATTTTGCAGTTAGCATGGATGCTTCCGTTATGAAAGAGAAAGTCACCCGGGAGAATGTAAACAGTTACATCCAATAAACTTTTGGATGGGGATTGATAACACCCCGAAATGATTACCATAGATTATGAATCTATGGAGAATATGGTATTGGCCACATGGAGGCACTGTAACAAACTTTGGACCCAATTTTCCACCCTTATGGATTGTGTTAAACTGTGTTTTCTCCAAGGTTCCAGTTTGGGCAGGAACAGGCCCCTATAAAGTTGGCTGAAGTGCTTACGCAACAAAACGTGTCAGCATTCCCAAAGGTGCTGAACCTGACGTAAGGCAGAAGACACATTTATCAAAATGTGAATCGTAATGATTGCAGTCGTGTAGTGAGGGACCTGGTGGAAGAACATAGTCACAGGTGACATCTAATTTCTTAAATTACACTGGATTAGGTATCCTCAGTTAAATAACAGGCGTGGCTTGAATTTTGGATTTATTATAAATAAAGTTGCAGATTATTAAAAAAAAGGAACGCTCTACAAATATCCATCGCTACTGAAGAACATTTGACACAATCTTTATTTTAGTTAAAATAATAACAAATACAAAAAGACATACGCTGCAATAAAACACTTAAAAGTAGAGCATTATATACACCCCAGTGTATGTTTAGAGCTTAGACAATCGTAGCAGGTCCTCACGGGACGGGCAGGGACAAAAGCTGGGAGAGCCACCGACCTCTCGGACGCCGTCTGAGGAAGAAAACAAGCCAAATGAAATACTGTAAATTTGCAAAAGAAACAACAATCCACTCCGACGTATCAGAAAGACGACCTGCTGCAACCGGTTGGAATCGGGGGGAGACCTCAGCCCCCCCTGTCAGCAGGACATGAGGAGTGAGTTCTGCCTGTGGACGACAAGGACACCGCTGAAACCCACAAAACGCAGCGTTCACCTGGCCACATGTTCATGGATAAATACATGCTGAATCTTATGCATTCCATGCAAAGTACGCTGCGTATTTTATGCTCCCATGCAACTATCGGCCAGTACCTTCTCCACTGCTCTGGGCTTCGGATACCTCGTCTGCCGACCTACCAAAAAGAGAGAAACCACAGAATGTCAACACGTCCCCTCGTCTCAAGGCCCCGTAAGGATTCCGTTTGTTAAGCAGCCACGTACTTTTATTCTCGTGCAAGTAGACGCACAAGTAGATTAAGCCCCCCAGCAAGACGAGGAGGAGAAGGCCACAGGGGATTCCAGCAGCGAGTCCAGCGATGGCGGATCCACTCAGCCCTTCACCTAAACGTGACCAGAATCTGACTTCCGCAGCTCCACACGGCACTTTAAAGAACACAAAATCTAAAACAATCAGTTATACCTGGACCAACTGTTTGAACCACAGACGGCTGTCCCGCAGTCGTGCGAGCTTTGGGGATGACCCGAAACCCGTACGTCAGCTTGGGATTGAGGAAAAAGATGTCGGCACTCCTGGCGCGGCCTGGCCTCTGCTGGATGGTGCGAAACCCGTCCGAGCTGCCTCTGGTTTGGGTACCGCTGAGATTCCTGCTCAGGCCGTTTGCTCCTTTCATTTGGACTTCAAACCCTTTGCAGGTATAAAAGCACATGTCGGTCTGTTTGAATCCACATTGAAGTTGCGCATCGTCTTGCCAAAGGGCAGGATCTCACTCGCCAGTCTTAAAAAGGTCAGATGAATACGTACCATCTTTTATTTTGGACATCAAGATCAAAACGGACACAGTTTTTCTCCCACACACGCAGCACAGCTTGGCTAGAGGCTCACACACAATATTTACACCCCTATCCTCGATGCGGGTTGTACCAATTCAAAACAAGGTTGGGTTTGTGTGAGACTTTAAAAATATCTGTTTTACCTGTGACGATGGAGGTAGGCGGGACCTCCCAGGTCAACGTGACGATGGTCCCATTGTGATTGATGAATAATCCGGAATCTGAGATCGACGGTGCTGGAGAGACAGGGATTGTGAGATGGGGGGAGCCTGGGGAAAGGGGGAGGAGGGTGGACACCAAGACTGGGGAGCTTTGTTTCAAAAGGGAAAGAGCAAAGTTAGGTTTAGCTTCAAAAGGCCTGTTGTTTCTCGTTTTACTCTTGTAGAGGTTGAAACAAAGAAACAATCCTTGTGGTATTGAGAAATTACAAAGTTACAGGCTAGTCTGCAACCAGTCAATACCACCATGACAAGTATTACATGGTCTAACGCAACTGTAGTAAAGTCAGGTTGCAGCCATTCCCTAGCTCACAATCCATCTACTCAAAGTTTGGTCTTTTTAAAAAAAAGCTCATCCTAGTTATAAAAAGCAACATTTTCAAATTTCTACGTATTCTTGTTTAAGTCAATAACTCAAAAATCATAAAACACTTTCACACTAATAATTTAAACAGGGGAATATCTAATTCATTATTATTTATTTTTTAGTTTAATTTTCTGGGAATCTACCAAAATATTTGTTTATTGCAGCCCTTTTCTGTGGTACGAATCAGTAATTTGTAACTCTGAAGAGCCACTCGTACATTAATATCTTAGCTGGTTCATGTGGGGCTAAATTAATGTAGTTTATCCTAGTATTTAAATGGAACACCTTAGGTTAGCTTTAATCCCTTGCATTAAAAAAAATCTTCACCTGCAATTGAAATATAAATCCACAAAGTGTAGTGGACACATACAAGTATTCAAAAAAACTAACATGGCACCCGAGCATCTGGTTACTTTTCACCACTTACGGTGTTTCATATCAACCAACCAAGAACATCAGTACTGCACCTTTCAGCTGGATTTCCCTCCTCTGGCTGCCCAGTGGGTTGCGGCAGGTACATGTGTAGTTCTGGAGGAGGAAGTTGCTGACGTTGTAATCGCGTATCTGCAGCTCTGCGGTGTCCCCGCTGATCTGGTGCGGTGCGGTGCCGACGATGACCTCGCCGCCTCTGGACCACGAGACCACAGCTGGCGGGGCGGCCACACTGAGGCAGTCGATGGTCACCACTATTTTGCCGTCGGGGTCCACCGCGGTCCTCACAGCCGGCAGGAACATCCGGGGCCCCCCTGAGAAGGACACGGTTGTGGTTTGGCGCCGGCTACTGAAGTCCGTAGGAGGACAACAGGTTGTTGACTCGATGAACTGTAAAAAAAAAAAATAATCCCAAAACGCACCTGCAGTGACGCTGCAGTTACTCAATTCCACGGGGTGGTCAGCCACGCACGTGACCGCTCTCCCGTCGAGGTCACGCGAGGCGGGTAAGATCATGCTGAGGTTTCCCACTCCACTGCGGGTGGCGTTCAGCGCTGGGAAGGAAAGCCGGGCTGGTGGGGTTCCCCCGGGCCACCGACAGTAGTACTGCAGGTCCACGTCATTTACCGACTGCACAGAGCACGTCGAGTCACCCGCCGGCCTCGCTGTGCAAAGAGAAAGGGATTCACATTCAAAATAGAACAATAACAATCAAGACAATTTACAAGCAAAAATGTCAAAAACGTATCAGATGCACACCAAAAGATGTAAAGCTTGGGCTTTTCATACACACCATAAATGTTTAAAGTGAGATTCTTTTGACTCTTTACTTCCGTCTCTTCATTGAGCAGCGTGCAGACGTAAAGGCCTCCCTCACTGGTCTGCACACGTGGCAGATCCAAGACACCTGTGTGGGCCACCACCGTGGTCTGAGTGCCAAAGACCCACTCGGCAGTGGGCGGGGGGAACCCATCAGCCGTGCAGGAGACGCTCAGGGAGTCCCCCTCCAAGTAGAAAGGCCGAGCCGGGCGGGTCTCAAGCACCGGTTCGTCCGGTCCGTCTACAAGACACAGCACAGAGAATAGAATGAGAGCTGCAACAAGAGGGGTACCAAACAGGTGGAGACGAACGTGAGCTGGACCCGCTTACACAGCACGGTGACGTTCACGTCGCTGGTCACCCGGCTGAAGGGGTTCTCCAGCAACACCGCGTACCGGCCCGCGTCGCTTCGGCTCGGCCGGTCGATCACCAGGCTGCTCCCCTCCACAGAGTAGTGGGAGTCAGATCGGATCTGCGTGTCGCCGAAGAACCACGTCTGCTGCTCGACCACTCCTCGCTGCATGCTGTACTGCAGGGTGAACCGAGCGGCTCCCTCCCGGACCCGAAGCAGACGATTCCTTCAGGGCCACATTCTGGATCACATCTGTGGGTGAAGTGGTGAAGGAGGACCTCAAGTCAACACAAAAACGTGCACAAGTTTTCCAATGAAAGGCAGTCAAATGAACGTACATCGGACATGACATTACAATAGCCAATCTAACGGAGGGTGAGGAAAAATGATCAGGTATTTTGTTTTTTGCTTTCCTTCCACAGCTGGAAAGGATTCAGTCTCGGTCTAATTTGAGGAACGGGGATTACAGTCGTGTCCCCTGGAGAAGCGGTCACTCTCCATTATCCTGCTGTCAGCAAAACATAAAACTCAACTATATAAAGTCAGGATAAGAACAGTATTTGAAAATGTTCCAGGAGATGTGTTGTATGCGTCAAATTGTGATTTGCACCATTATGGAGGACAGTCGACCTTCAACTGAGGAAATTAGGAAGCCTACGAAGCGTTTTAAAACACCCATGACAAAAATCAGAGTACTGACCGAAAACTTTCAGAGTGAAAGTAACGGAGGATTTCCCCAGTCCAGACTGCGTCATGTCCACCGTGTAGTTACTGGTATATCCAAGTGAGACGTTTACAAAGTTGAGGGAGCCAGTTGCATCGATCCTGAGCACATTACTTCTGTTGCTGGCTATGTCAGGGGGGGCAGTGGAGCCAATGACCCATGTGGCCACAGTTGCATCTCCCATGGACCAGAGGACCACTGGGTCGGGGGCACCGGTGAAGGACACAGCCAAAGTCACATTGTCGCCGACCAAAGCGTTCAGTAGCCTGGGACCAACAGGGGAAACCACGAGGTCACAGGATGCACCTGCAGATTTAATACACGGCGGTGGTTGGGGAACAAGGCACCGTGTCCTTTACACAAGCACAGTATAATACAAGTAATTCAACGTGGGTTGCGACACAGCCATTAACAGCATTAGCAACAGGAACCCAGTTCCCGTGTAAGCGGTGAAGGGGATAAGCATTCAAAACGTTACCTCGAAAAGTAAAGCGGAGTAAAAAAGCCAGAAAAAACGCGCTAATGCGCCGTAATTCATCCGGATAAAACATCACATTAAAAAAAAAAGCACCGAGAGCTGTTAAACAATTCACCAGATTATTTTTCAGTCGCCAATTAACTTAAAATCGCAGTATGAAAAAGAATCCAAGCGTAGCGAAGCCCCCGGTGTCTCGTGCAGCAGCGACTGGATCCGTGTCCTCCTGTCAGCGGTGCGCGTGAGCCGCTCACCTGCGCCGAGTCAAAGGCTTGATTGTGCTGGTGAGGCCACGCCCCCTCACAGGATTCCCCTCTGTCGCGCAGTCATTCCGTTTGATAAAACTCGCCTCATATTTAGCAGTTTCTGTTACTTTGATTAGTGTACGTATGTATATTGAAGTATATTTCATATAGTTAAGGCCGTTTATGTGCTGGAGCCCACATTGCTGCTACCTTTACCTCGGTCCTGGGGAACAGTAAGCCGAGGCAACAAACATGACCTACATTGCTAGTTCATCAGTTTCCATGGGCTCGATAGGAAAGTGCCATTTACCTCAGAATACTTCAATGATAAACATAAATGACCGCACATGATGGATCAACACTGCTACAAACTTTTTTTTGTTATTTTTATGAAATTGGAAGTTACTGCAGCGTTTTATGTGTCAGACAAAATTAGGTTGAGTGAGGTAAAGCTTCTTTGTGTGTGTGGCTGCTTGATTCAACACAACTTTGTATAGAAATGTGTCACTGGCCAAATGTGATTCAGCAGAGAACACTGCTTCAGACATAATACTGCAAGTATCCAATAAATACCCTCACACACACAGACACTAATATCCATCACAATGTGTTGCCTGTTAAGTGATTAACCATGTCAAATCGAAACAAAAAGCACAAACACATTCTTAGGTGAGATACTTAAAAGACTGGCTGCTTTATTGTCATGGTAATGTTCTGTAGGATCCACACGGAATCGAGGCGCTTGTGGTAGAAGTCGGATCATTCCCCTCCCGCTCGTACCGAGAGACACTGTCTGCAGAGTCCTGAAACCCGCTTACATTTACACAAACTATACAAATCACCACACAACACTCTTGAACGATAGGCATCTCGGCTGGTTTGGGTCTATATAGCTACATAAACCATATACAGATACACCAGATGAAAAGCGCCCGTCGATGACTCATCGCCCTGGGATCCCACAGGGTGAAACAAAGTGGCCTGCGTCTGGATTGTTGCACAAAGACGGCTCGGCCAAAGTCAAATTATGAGCCCGTGAATGAATGAGTGTTACAGTGGACACAAAAGACGAGGTGATCCTTTCGGGCCGCTCCGCCGCAGAACGGTGTGTCTCGGTACCGCCACGCGGGTCCTCGGGAGTCAGCGTCACGAGCAGAAAGGTTAGAGGAACACGAGCAAGGCCTCCGGCTGCGCTTGTGCAACACGGTGCCGTTGTTCATGAGAGAGTCCTGCAGGGAGAGAGGAGAACCGAGACATGAAACAGATATTAAATCGACAGTCAAAGCATTGATAGTACAAATAGAAAATATGTTATTTCATAAACATTTGCTTTCTAGGATTAGGAAAATAATTTGATTGAAATAGAATGAATAAGGTCAAAGTACCCTTCTGTCGAGTTGTGTGCTCCCTTGCTCGCATTCCTAAATCTCTATATTGTCCCCGACTCCTTCAGTCTGCTCACTAGGTCATCGACCGTCTCCACCTTCACCCCTGCCAACCTCTGCGGAGGCTCGTCTACTCTCAACAACTCCAGCCGGGATGTGATATCCACCCCCAAGTCGGCAGGCTTCACTTGAGCGATCTTCTTCTTCTTGGCTTTCTGAAAGCAGACGGGTGAAGTCCAGATCACGTTTTAGTAGCTTAAAAACAAAGCAGACTGGATTTTCATAACTGGGATCGGTGCCTTTTTGAACCCACCATGATGTTAGGCAGGGTGGCGTATCTGGGGGTGTTGAGACGAAGGTCTGCCGTGAGCACCGCTGGTGTGTTGATCTTAATGGTTTCCAGGCCGCCATCAATTTCTCTCACCACTTTAACCTTGGCTCCTTCCAATGAGACCTCTGATGCGAAAGTACCCTGTGATCATAAAACATACAATACTCGTTCATAAAATGCAACATGATCATCTAACTGAGATTACATGGTAACAAAGTGCTCCACCTAGTGGATCTTCACCTCAACAGCCTGGGCAGCGTTTGACCCCTGCAGCTCAAACTGGTCTCTGCTAACTTTGATAAGCCCAGAGGCACAGCCTGATATTACCACTGCTGTGTCAACGTCACTCATTCGACATTTGTGTAGGAGTTGAGCCATTTTGAAAAGCTAATATTATTTGGGCCAAGTCCCGTCAGGACTGTAATTCAGTCGGAGCGTACCTGAGGCCAGTCCAGCAAGGCGGCTGTCATCTGGCCGGTCTGATTGCAGTCATCGTCGATGGCCTAGGGAAGCAGCACAAGTCGGTTTAAGGTTCTTTATGATCCCATCCACAGCAACTACGGTAAACAAATGACATCGAGTGATTCTTTCGTTGAATTTAATTGGCTTAGAAGAGCCCAAGGCGAACCATTAATCAAAAAGGTAACATTGGTCCACGCTCGGCTCATCACGGACAGCTAACTTAAAGAGTGACATGACTCGTTGACATGACTCGTTGGAAATGACTCGTCATTTCCAACCTGTTTGCCCAGGATGACGAGTTGAGCATCCTCCTTTTTGGCCAGTGCAGCAAATATCTTGGAGACTTGCAGGGGTCCCATTGTGTCATAGTCTTTGCCAGTCACTTCCACATGAATGCCACGATCTGCTCCCATGGCGAGGGCAGTACGGATGGTCTCCTAAGAGAGGGAGGAAGTATGGATTAAAAAAAAAACTTCTGTTGAGTTAAAAATTATATTACCACCATATGGTAGTGACCCAAATTCCAAAAAATGAAAATGTGAAAGCAAGCCATCAAAAACACATTAGACAACAAAAACTAAAAGAAAAACAAACAATGTGAATAGGACAAAACAAAACCCCAAGAAACCACTGAAAGAACCATTTTCAAAAAGCATGCAAAGTGTGACCCTGCAAGCTTCCAGGTTGTTGCCCCCCTTCGCCTCCCCCTTCACCTGCGCTTGCTGTGGCCCGCAGCTGACAGCCACGACCTCCTTGATGAACTTCTTCTCCTTCAGCTTGACCGCCTCCTCCACCGCGATCTCACAGAAGGGGTTCATCGAGTGCTTAACGCCATCCGTCACCACGCCGCTGTTGTCTGGCTTCACACGAATCTGCGGAGGAGGTGGGATGGGAAGGAAGATGCGCGGGACAGAGTCACTACAAGGGGTCTGAGGGACAGGGGTGGTTCTCGATGACAGACTGGAGATTTAGTGACACCTGTTCTAAAGAGAAGGTGCGCAGCTGCATTTATTTTTGGATATGCTCTGATTGCTCTGCTTCTTTTTTAATGAAGAAAACAAGTCTGGTATTCAGACGCATGGGAGGTATTTCATTCTAAAAAGAAAGGTATCGCTGTGAGATAACTTTCATTCCAATTAATGTCAAGGGCCTTTGATGTGCTTGAGGTGACAGCTCAGACGCAAGTTCTTCCTCACCAAAGCAGTAAAACCTAGAATAATGACACTCGTTTTGAAATTGTCACATCACAAATGACATGCTGAATTTAGAGGACTCAATCTGACATGGGCTGATTTACATTAACTAAAAACCTTTACCGACTCATTACATGGCGTATGTGCCATATTACGATCGAACTTGAGGGGTCAACATTGAGCACTGACCCTGCACAGATCCAGCTGCGGGCAGCTGGTGCAGGGGTTTTCTTGCGGTCACATGAAACAGCTGCAAACATTGACTCTGGGTGTTCATAGTACACTGTAACCTCGCTAAAGAATATTTAAATGACAATCACCGTGGAGTTACTGACTTAAATAAAAGATTAAAGCCAGATGCGTTACGTTGCATAACTTGAGAACAGCAGCATTACAACTGTTAATTAACCGATCGAGTATTACATTGCTAACGTATTGTAAATGATCAATCGTATTGCATCCTGTCAGGTGACCGTATCGGTTTAGCTGCAGAATGATCTGGTCTAGTAAATACGTCAACAGGGAGTTTTGCTTCTTAGCTCATGAGCCGGAGCCAGCTGGTGCCGACAGGCTAACTTTAGCTAGCATAAACCAGAAAGTCAAGTGAGGTAGAACAGGATAAATAATTAAAAGGGGACTAGTTCCGTCCGTTGGAACAGCGAAATGATATTTACCTTAACGGCGTAGTCAATGACTCGCTTAACTCCAACGAGGACACGGCCAGACATTGTCGCTGGGACGTTTAACTACGCGTTACAACAGTCAGCTAACGAGAAGGTGTCCCCGCATTGAACCTTCACCGAAGGAGGAGAGGTCGGCCTTATTTCAAAGTGACTCCCGATGAGGAAGCTGCGGGGACCGCCTTCCGTTTCAGCCAATAAGAGCTGACAAGAGCGAATGCTCTCAAAACTGATTGGCCAACACTCGCTTCAAGCCGTTGTTAAATTCAATAAATAAGTGCCGTTTTTAGTGAGTTAATAGTTTTGGAAAACTGTGGTGATCAACGTAATGCCAAAACTAAACTGTTCGATTGTTTAAATAGCTCAAACTGCAAGATTAACGACGGATTACCTGTGAATAATGTGGTGCTCTTTTTATCTGTCTCGTAAACCGAGGCCAACGGAGAAACGTTCCGCTTTATGTGTGGCAAAGTTCACGGCAGACGATCAAGTGACGTAATGAGGGTGAATAAGATTATACATGGCAGATGAGCATGATTTTAGTACATTTCTGATTTAAGGATTCTCAGGCGTGTCTTTCGACCCCATTTTGAGTAGAAAAATAATATAATAATGTACCTCTTATCAGTGGGGAATGCGGACAGTTATCATTTTCTGACAGTTATTCAATAGAATTACTAATAACAAACTTCAACTTTGCTGAATGCTATTTTGTCTTTGTATGGTTTCAAAGAAAGCCATTCAACTTTTCTTTGACCATAATATAATTTCACTTTTCAGACTTAGGCTTTGTATGTCAAAGTAATGAGAAAGTGTCTCAAAATATGATCTCAAAATAGTGGGAAACATTTTGAATATTATGGCTGCGGCCTATCCATTTTAAGCTAATGAGTACTTATTTCGATACAAACAAGTCATTCGAGATTTTATAATTTCCAAATATTATTATTATAATATATCATAATTATTATAGCAACACCCCATAATAAAGAAGATTTGCTATTATCTTTGTTTCTCATTATCTTGGCGGAAAAGACCAAATAATTTAACCTGCAATGTGAATCAAAGTCTAAAACAAAAATTACAACATTAAAAAAGCCGAATGGAAAATATGTCCTTAGATTGTCTTTGCAAATCTACATTACCATCTCTCCCAGCGACGATATTGCTGATTCAACTGTACATATTTGTTGTAATCATTTAACTTTCTCTCAATGGTAACAAACGGATAATAACTGCCACGGTGTAACCATACACATCGACAGCGAAATAAATCTCATGTTTGACGCAGCTCAGGTCACTACAAGCCAGCAGCGGCGAAGGCGGCCTCCATTTTAACTCGGACATCGAGCCGCGCCTCACGTGTCCTGGGCTGTCTCTCCCTCTCTCTCTCCCCCTCACATGACCTGAGTGTTTGTTCCCGTGATCACCACGTCCATCTCTCGTCTGTGACACCGAATATCATTTTTTACTCAAACCCTGATGGATATGCTCGAACGGAGTCTGGACAGCGCAAGGTAACCCGAGAATTGGCCAAAAAGATGGCTGAGTGAAACAGCTAGCTTCGACATGCTACCGGGGATAGCTAGCGTTAGTGCGCTAACGAAGGGCCTAAGTTAACTTTAAAAAACACTATTTGCTCGTATGCGTTCGAGCCGAAGAGGTTTGAATTTGAATGGTTTGAATTGCAAATAGAAGCGGGAGACTCCAGAGGACCCCCCGGAAGAAAGAAAACACAAAATAAAACATGATAATTATGAGCTAATAACAATAGCTAGCTTAGGCTAGGTATTTAAACACAAACAACCGTGTAATAAGCCGCGCGAGCGCCCATAACGTTAGCCAGACTGTACGTTTGAAGTTCCGCCATTAAATTAAGTTGAGGGGAATAAACTCCGTTCGTTTTAAAACCAGAATAGCCACGAACGTCACTCGGTTGCGTTGAAAATAACGTGTATTGTCACACTGGTTTGCAGCCAAGAAAAGCAAGAAGAAGAGGTCGTCCAGGTATCAGAAGGTAAGACTTTACTTCCACCGAGCTCTCAGCTAATACAATGACTATTTAGCACAACAGCCGCCCCGAGGCAGAAAGCGTCACCTGTTGATAAACTGCCGTGATCTCTCACACTTAATAAAAGGCAGCAACGTGCAGGGCTCTATAATCCCGTTTCCGTGTCCTCAGACGGAACAGGAGAGGAGCAGACGGCCGTCGCCATAGCCGGCGTTCAGCAGGCTGCAGCGTTCGCCGACCACAACGTACAATATCAGTTCCGCACCGAGGGGGGTCAGGTGAGTGGCCGAGGAGAGAGAGAACGAGAGAGAGAGAGAGAGAGAGAGAGAGAGAACGAGAGAGAGAGAGAGAGAGAGGTGGGGGGGGGGTCTCTCCACGTGGGGTCTCATTGACGAGTTCAGCAAAAACTTTTACTCATAGAACTGTACTGACTTCGAGTCAAACGTGCATTGCCGTTTTATTTTGTGTGTTTAGCCAACCGTGTTGCAAATACGTGTTGTCGTGAGCGTTCCCTGCGTCAAAACGTGTTTTATTTTTGTCCTGTAATTAGTGATGCATTAACGTGTAAGCATCACCGATGTTTGCAGCTGGAAAAGATGGAGTTGATGTGAACTACTTTTAATAACCTCGTTGGAAAAAGTACAATATCTGCTTCCAGGATGAGGCAATGATGAGGGCCTCATTGTCAGAGTTGAAAATATATTTTCATTCTTCAAAATTGTCTCATGGCATATTGGTCGCAAGTCAGCCTGCTGTTTGTGCAGGAATGTAATTTGCAACTGACAGAGCTTCCACGTTAGATATTGCTGAATGGAGTTGGATGGACGTGGTTGCATGTATACGTCACAGTGGCAGATGATGTGATATTATAATTCATGGTCTGTCATATGGGGCGTTTCGGTGGAAGCGCCGTCACCTCACAGTGAGAAAAAAACAGACTTCTCACGTGTGTTGTCATTTGTTTTTTCCTGATGCTCAGGCTTGTTCTCTTATTACAAGTCAGGAGGATAGCAGGCTGTGAGTCGCCTGATGGTCCGAGTGTGTGGGTTCTCTTTATCTGGTCTCATGATTGGGTGGTAAACCGAGTGGCTCCTTGCTATTTACCCAATTAGTGATTGACAATGACAGTGATGCAAATTAACTGGTTGGGAAAAAGTAAAAAGGCCTGATATCCGAGTTGTTTTCTCCCCCCGGGATGATTGACAGTGATGGGAATTCATTCAGGGATCTGTGTGGCTCATTTGGCGTAAATAAGGCCAGTGTGAGCGGTCATGTGATTGCAGCCCCGGTCTGGGATTGGCATGGGGAACGCTGTCACATGTCAGTCAGCCAGAGGGTCACATGATGCAGGGTTACAAATACAGATTGTCAGGAAAATTGATATAACTGGCCAATTTTTGTGACTTTTTTTCTTTTTCTTCCAAAAGAGTCAAATCGGGCACCTTCTGAAGCATAAGCAAATGGAGAGGGATACAAAGTGCTCACGCTTCAGAATGTGCCTGAATTGGACTGCAGCGTCAGATGCTGCGCTCGGCTGAACTGAAGCGATAGACATGCTAAACAAATCTACACGTCAGGTGTGATTTAGATCGTGACCCGGTACGCCTGTCCTCGGGACCGTAGTGCACCGCATGAACAGACAACCCGCCGTCTCTGGTTTTCCGCTCCTTACATCTTCTCTCTTTCCGCCTGGCAGGTGACGTACCGTGTTGTCCAGGTGACCGACCAGCAGCTCGACGGGCGGGATGACGAGGGAGGAGCAGTGAGTGTCGTCTCTACCGCCGCCTTCACGGGGGCTCCTCAGGCTGTGGCTCAGGTGCCCACGTCTCCCCCCATTTCATTGATCAAAAGAGAACCCACTCGAGAGATGGACTGCTTTTAAAGTCCTCCTCCGGGCTTATGGACTTCAAGTATCGCCTTTAAGGCTGGCGATGTTTCGGCTTTCATCAGTCTCCGTGATTAAAACCAACCATTAATTCAACATGTCGTCGCTGGAGACACGCCATGTCCAAACACACAAATGAGACGTACCGTTGTAGAAAGCAGTACAAACAGTGAAGCATGTGTCTTGAGTAGGACGTGTGCCTGACACAGAGCTGCTCAAGCGCATTGTTAATGGCCAAATTCAGAGCATGTTTTGGGCTAAAAGCATCCAATTACTCTTTGCGAGAACCGATCAAATTTACATTTCAAGTAAACGGATGCTGGACTGCTGACATCGCCGTTTTCTCCACCAACAACCCTGCCACGCAGTTTTGTTTTTCTATTTGATTTTTCTCCCGTGGTCTCGCTTGGGGAGGTCTCGGATGAAGGCCAGTATTGAGCGCGACGGAGAATGAGGTGTGCGTTTACCTGCTGTGACCGCTCCATTGCCACTCGTTCAAGCCTCCCCTCTGTCTGTCTCTTATCCGTCACAGGCTGTGATCCAAAACCCTTTCAGCAATGGAGGAAGCCCGGTGGGAGACGCGGTGGGAGGGGAGACTCGCTTCGCTTACTTCCCCGCTGCCGCGGTGAGCGACGGGACCGTGTCTGTTCAGGCCGCCGCGGACCCCACACTCACGCAGGCAGGGGGTGAGTCGGTCCTCGCACTTCATTTGGGTCTACGCTTACTGCGGCGTCACTGAAGACGATGGCTCTATTAGCCCCCGCCCCCCCCGAATTAGACAGGAGTGCATCGACTTTCGAAAAAAGAGAACCGCTGCACTTTTGGTTGTTGTAGGATAGAATCTCAATAGACTGAATAATATGTGACACACAGCCTCGACTGCAGCTGGTTTGTAACAGTTCACCATTAGCCAGGCTTGCATTCTGTGCTTGTGGAAAATCCCTTTTCCCACACCTTTTAATTGATAAAAGTGTTTGGCTCGTTAGGTCAGTTCTACGTGATGATGACCCCCCCCGATGTCATTCAGACGGGCCCGCAGCGGACCATCGCTCCTCGCTCTCAACCGTACCCCGCGTGAGTATGGGCTCGGTCGGGGGGAGACGGCGCTGGCGTTTGACACGTGGCTTTTTTTCTGCTTCGAAGGGGAACTTTTTGTTAAAACTGCTTTTTAAATGTCTCGTTTTCAGCCTTTTACATTGGATATGGGTTCTGATATGCATTTTCTTTCTCCCGGTTTTAACCATGTATTGTGGAATAAGAATGGCAGGCATTTGTGTTTGTTAACGCTTCAGCACAAATCCCCACAAGCTTGACTGAGAAGAAAGCCCATCTGGCATATATAAATATATACATGTCAACATCAACGCATACTGAGTGAACAAAGCATGCTGGATTCCCAGGAGTCTAAATGCTGATGCAGGGGAAGGAAGGATGAGGTCTTTCTCACAGGGAATGAGCTCCAAATCCTCTGGCCAGTTATTGTATGCAATAGAAATATAAACCATTTAAACTACTTTTACCCGCATGAAATGTAATCAGAGTTTATTCATGTCATCTTTATCTTTGCACACTCCAATGTCTTTTTAATGTTTATTCCTAAAATTTGACAACTTGCGTCATTGTAATCACTCGTCAAAAGAGTCTGCCTCCCTCCAACTGTTAGCCACACGCTGGTGATTGCTGTTATTAAGATAATCAGCATGTTCCTCGTGAGCAAAGACTAAGCGTTTTCCTCGCATGGTGCCAGCCTCGTTGTTATCTGCTATGGATGCTAATTCTAACGGGCGTAGCTTCTTCTGTGACAAAAACACAGCAGGCTGCTTGTACGCTCACCCAAAAGTAAGCACATGACCCGTAATCAAATTGACCTACGTGGATATTCCTCCACCTCCTTGTGCAACACAAGGAACTGCATTCTGGTCATTTAGGGAGATCGCCGATGGCGCTTGGTTTTAGGACACGCTGGTTCCACGCAGCGGATATAAGCGTCGGTTTTTCACCTCTTTCTGACAGGATTCATGAAAAAAAGACACAAACAGAAGACGCTCTTCTGATCGCTCCCGCCTTTCGGTTGTTAGGTGTCAGCTTGGAGCAGAGCGCCGTGCTTCTGTGACTTTCAAGAATCTTTCTCAAAGATGTGGGCTCCTTTGTCGTTGGCCGCGTTCCGGGGAGTTGTAGATACGCTTTTAATTCGCCAGCCGCTCAGTGGCTTTCGATCGCTTGATATTCTCGGCGCTCTCCGGTGGAGAGTAACCAGCGAGTGCCGCCTCGCCGTGTGCTGAAATGCAAAGTGAAATGTCTATTTTTTTTTATTTCCTCACTCATGAATAGTTTCTGATATGTGACGCGAGCGGCGGAGTTGACATTTCGTTGTAAAGTTATGAACAGTGACGTTATCGTTGACATGTGAGTAAAATGAATGAAAATGTCCCACCCTATCCGCAGAGATGAAAACGAGCTGCTGCAGCACGAAGGTTTAAACTGGTGAGGACGGCTTCCACATTTCTCTCACACTTCTTTTATTTCACAGCAAATCAAAAGTCCTTCTCCTCCCTGTCTCTCCCTGTCCCTCCCTTGCGTCCCTGCTCTGGATGTGTGGGGCACGGATCCATTGGTGGTAGCTCCTGGCAAACCTTGTCCTCCAATAAAATCAGGTCATTGTTCTCCATCCTGAAAACAATGGCTCCTCCCGCTCCTTTTTTTACTTCACTATTATTTTCCAAATTTTCCCCGGTTGTAGTTCTGTCAGGTCCATTAAGTCAAGAACACGCATGACAATAAAAATTATTTAGAAAATATTTTTTATTAAATAGATTGCATGGCTCTGTTCAGGGAGTCCTCCGACCTTTCATGAGCACCATGAAATAGCAGGGAGTCAGAGGACAGCAGCGGCATTAGGGAACGCTCACACCGTTTTAGGACTGTGAGCTGAGGTATTCCCCCACATCAACAGAGCGGCAACGATGACGTAGAAGCAAATGCTGCGTTATGCATGACGAGGAGGAGCTGGGGAGGTGGCGGGCGGCGAGCTGCAGCAGCTAGGAGCAAAGCTGAATCTGCTTTAAATAGGGCGCCCTGTTTGAGTGTAGCCATTAGCAGGGGGGTAGGAGGGGGGGGGGGGGGGTTTGACCAGCTGGTGCGCTAATCCAGATCAGCTGATGCGGCTCAGCTGCAGCAGATCAGCTGATGAGACCGTGTGTTGGCCAATAGCGTAACATCGCCTTGACTACCAGGCCTGCCAGAACTGTTTTAGAATTTGTTTGAGTTTAGTACCCAGCCTCGGTTCTGAACAGAGTGCTGCTGGCGGGACGTATTTTTGGAGGCTTAAACCCCAAAGTGAGACTTGGGTTCCCCAGCACAAAATGACAAAGACTGTTTCCATAAAGTTTCTAAAGGGGGGGGGGGGACCTGTTGTCGTGACAACGTACCGTAAATGTTATTTGGCCACTTGTTAGCAACCGCTTTGTTTTTAGTTTAGGTGAACCACGGGAGTACCTCAAAGAAATACAACAATTGTTACAACCCTTGTCATTTCTTTAGCGATCTTTGAGAAGACGGTCGTCCTCTCCTGCGTCCCTTATTCAAATTGCACGCAGAAAGCTCTCCGCCCGCGGGATGGTGCACTGCTCAATTTCTGGATTTCTCCGGCATCAATAATTTCCAGGAGCTCTCTAATGAGTTGTGCCTCTATATTGTGAGGGAGGGGGCGGGGGATGACGACGACGTACCCCCAGGCCTACGAATTTAGTGATTCACACAGTCATCCTCTTTTTTTTTTTTTTTCTCCCTTTTCTTCTTGACTCTGCGTAAGAGTACTGTTGGACTGCAATCCATTATACAGCCGAAATCCCATTAAGATGCGTTGAGATACAAGCGAGTCTGCAGTTTGTGCTGGCGCGACTATCTCAAACAGAGATATCAGCAGCGGAGTTGTGTTACTGCGTGACCACGTAGGATAAAGAAGGGTCGAGGAGGGACACGCGAGGACCAGGTGTGACCTCACGGGACATTAGAACGCAGAGTGAGCAGAAGTGCGGCCAATAAACAGTAGTCGGAATATTCATTTTCTGCCCCCGCGCCTGTTGTTTCGCACCTTGGTTGAGTCATTACAAACAGATGGGTCGACTTGTGAATACGGGCGAGTGTGATATTGGCCTTTTTGCTGCTTGGGTGGATGGATGAGTCTCCCCGTCACGACTCGGAGACTTAATCAACACAATACCTAAGGGAGGAGCCAGACAGGAGACAGTTGTGTCATTATCCGTGAGCTCAGACTCGAATAGGCGGCATCTGTTTAGTTTTTTCTTTTTTTTCGTCTTCTTCTTTCAGTCTTGTAATTTTACAGCACAATAAAGCAGAGAGCTCACCTGGGAAGAGGACAGCCATAAGAATAAGAGCTTCCCGGGACATCAGGGCTGCATTTGTGGCCTTGCACGTCTGTGCCTCTCTCAGTATTCCCATTGCACAGTGGTAGAGGCGACGGCTGTGATTACAATAGGCTTGAATTAAAAAGATAACCGTGAAGAATAGTTTTCAGTATGCGCAGGATTAGGTGCATTTGTGGGATTAGTCTGGACCTGTGCCTGATTGCAGGGCAGCCGAGATGGGAGATAGAAAAGTGTTTTATTTCCTCTCTGTCTGCAGGAAAATGGACGGACCGCGAACGCCGAGAGATGAAAGGAGGAGAGCGCAACACAATGAAGGTGGGTAATTAGCTGCGATTGCGCCTTTTTTTTATTTCATCAGTGTAACACAGTGCAGTGCCTAAATGGAGCATTTTCGTTAAAAGAACAATCACAGAGCCCTGTCTAAATATTCTATTAAGAACAGATAGCGTATGTATGTGTACTGGTCACTAGAGGGGGCTGTTAAGCTGTCAAAGGCAGGCGGCTGAAATGGCTAAATGAAAGGAAATTAAAACCTGGTTCCCTTCTACCCAGACTACCTCTTGATCTCTCAATCCAAGAAATGAATCGAGGAATGCTGGCTGTGTCTTTTTAATATAATTCACATTTTCCTTTTAACATCCCATCAGTCGAAAGGCGGAGAAGAGACAAGATCAACAACTGGATTGTCACGCTTTCCAAGATCATACCAGACTGCAATATCGACAGCACCAAGACCGGAGCCGTAAGCGGCCTCACTTCACAGCTCCACCGCTCCCCACTTTCCTCTCCCCTATATCCATAAGAACCTTCTGTGTCCTCTGTCCCAGAGCAAAGGGGGCATCCTGTCGAAAGCCTGCGACTACATCCGCGACCTGAGGCAAAGCAACCAGCGGCTGCAGGAGGGCGTGAAGGAGGTGGAGAGGATGCAAGTGGACAACGAGTTGTGCAGGCAGCAGGTAGGAACACTGGCGTGGCGTGACGCTCCCAGGACTTCCACCATGGGCAAAGAAGGCCTGTGAATCATAACGCCATGTGTCTTCCTGTTGAGGTGGTCGGGGGTGTTGCAGATAAAATAAGTAATAAAGTCACAAATAATAAGGCTGTCACAGCACGTGTGTCTGTGAAGATTGCCGCGGCATTGACGGGTTTGCTTTGGGAGTGCATTGCAACATCCTCTCAGTAGAGTCTCAGAGGCATGAAATTCATCTCGCCCCAAATACAGCTTCATTTTCCCCGAGACAACCCCCTCTGCCCCCTCCCCTCGAGAATTCAGTCTGCATAGCCTATCGTCACTGTCTGACAAAAAGGGATCTGAAGACTTTGCACCGTTAGTGTTACCTGAAATCAGTGCTTTGAGAGACTGGGAATAATACACTCACGGGAGAGCGGGCGGGGAGGGGGGGGGGGGGCGGTGAGGACTGCACTCAGAGTATTGTGGAGTCTCGACACACAAGCGCTCTGCAATATACTCGTATGCTGTAGCTCTAAGCCGTCTCCTCGAGCCCTCAAAGGATTGGGGGAGTCGCCCGAGGGATGACAGACCTCCAGATTGGATAACTCAGGTGGTTGTGGACGGGGAGGAGGAGGGGGGGGTCTTTAGCGTTACACACAGAGCTCTAGAGTCTTCTGACAAAAGAAAGTTTTGGCTGTCATGGAGATGAAGACGTTGATAATGAGATTTTTTATTTTCCCCCCTGTCTTTGTTCTTAAGATTGAAGAGCTGAAGAACGAGAACGCTTTGCTCCGAGCGCAACTCCAGCAGCACGGCATCGAGGCGGTGGGAGAGACGCCGCCGCAGTGAGGCAGAGACCCGAAAACATACGACACACAACCTAGGGAGGGGCGGGGGGGAGGAGGGGGAGGAGGACCGCCGCTCAGACGTCCATATGACACCCCGCAAGAGAGGGCCTGGATGATGGAGGAACTCAAACAAAACAAAAAAATCAAATAAAAAAAGGACTTGTGAAGCATCCTTCTGTCTGAATGCCCCCCCCCCGCCTGCCCTGCTGAGACAACCACCTGGTACCACTCACCGCCGCCCCGGGACGGGGTGTGAAGGAGCCTCTGCTGGACTCCTCCCTCCTTCAGCTCGTATGCAGCCTCACTCATGAACTGTGATGGGTGTTTTTGTTTTTGTTTTCCTTTTTTTTTCTTCTCTCTGAAATCCGGATTTTCATTTAGTTAATTTGTTCCGTCTGTCTTTTCTCGTGTTAACGTTTGTTCTTAGCTGCTTTAATTTATTAGTCCACTCGCTGGCAGAAGCCTTGATGGGAGACCGGGTTACTACAGGAGCTCTTTAAGCGGGGAAAAAAACGTGACGCCACAGACTGAAATACAAAAGCCACTCGCACGCCGCTCACCTCCCAACCTGCTTCCACTCTGGTTCATGTAAACAAGACCTGATCTTACACAACGTCAGAGCTGATTATCTCTGGGGGGGAAACGATCAATAACTCGTTAAGTTCACGCCGTAGTCCTAGCCACCAAGTCCACCGACGGTTCTGTGCTGGAATTGTTGTTTATCCAGAAAAAGCTCTTGCTTCAAATGTGTCATGACTGTGCTGGTCTGGGGTCTGTGGTCTTTCGGCCGGAGACGGAACCGCCCACAGCGGCCGCGGCTGCTTTCACCCCCGAGCGCTTTCCGCTTCCGAGCGATTTTGCCTCGATCCGCGTACGAATAATCCCCACATGGTTCCTTCCAAGCCGCAGCACGGAGGAGGAGGAGCGGGGTGGGGGCGCGCGCGAAGCCTCCGCTCGTCCCTCCCTCAATAATTAACGTTGTTGATGGAGACTTTGTGAATGAATACGAGTGACGGGTGTTTTGGTGTTTATTTGGACGTGGAGCTTTCGGAGCCGCTCACTGGAGCTCCGTTGCTTCTTCTCCCGAGTCGACAGCTGAGGAGGAAGAAGGTCACGTATTTGGATCCCAACTACCCAACGAGGCTCACGCTAGGTTGCATTTTATCCCCCCCTCCCCCCCCCCCCCCTCCCCCCCGCCCGGGTGAGAGGAGAGAATGTGAACGTGAAGACATGGATGTTCACAAATGAAAAAGGTTACTCTTTGTTTTTGTGTTTCTTTTTTGAGGAATGGCAAAAGAATGAAGAAAAAAAGCAATCCTTTCTGTAGCAGCCTCACTTTTCTCAGGTTAGATTTTAAGACACCTTTTCTAAGTAAAAATGGTGAATAAAAGTTTCACTAGTTAATAACCTTAATGGACTTTGGTTGTGGCTCATTTTCCTTCTGCAGGTCTTCAGGTTCCTGGTGTCTTTGTCCATCTGTTGGTTTACAGGAGGATAGAGAGAGATGAGAAAAGTGTATATATACATTCAACGCATATATATATATTACATATTTGCTAGGGTTGATACATAGACGGCCCATTAAAGCCCGTTTCAACCCCGTTATTGTAAATTACTGAAAAATTGGCTGCTTGATCACGACTGAGGGAGTCTTATTTTTATTTTTTTTAACCACATTTGATAAGCAGTGCTGGCAGCAAACAAGCCAGAAACTGTCATCCGAGTTTGACTCAAATACTGATCGGAGGTGTCATCTTTTTCCAAAGGAGACGAAAACAGACTCCATCTGTTATGAACCGATTGACAAAACGGAGCCAGGAAACATCCTAAAGACGGAGATTATCTACCACGCGTGTACTTGAGCGATGGGGATTTCACCCACAGAAATATGGTAATAACCGCAAAGCTCAGCCGTTCCTGAACCCTCTGCGGGGGCTTTCCACCGAGGCGCGGTGTGCTTCCCGTCCTCACTCTGGAGTTCATCATCATCATCATCATCATCATCATCATTGACTGACCAACGTGCTAGTAAAATGGAGACCAGTTAGTCAGAACTCAAGGAGGGGGGGCGGGGAGGGGGAGGGCCTTGGAGCACGATCAATGGATGATAAAAGGCGCCTCAGTGGGAATGAGTTTGACTTTGAGCATCGCTCTGCTCTTAAAGGGGGGGAGGCACGATTTGGGTAATCTCTTAAGTGCCCGAAAACAGTAAGACTGCTTATAACTCACAGGCCCATTAGCCGCCAGGATTCAGCGGCTGCTGTGTGTAACATCCCCCCCCCCCCCCACCCTCCTCCCCCCCCAACAAAGGTCTCCAGGCTCGTCAACTGCCATTCAAAAACACACTCAGCTAGCCAGGCAGGCGTCACTGTGTTCCTGTCTGTGTTTGAAGTGGCTGATGTCTGATAACATGTACTTCTCTGATTGGCTCACGCTGCTCTGCCTGCCTGTCTGTCTGCCTGCCTGTCTGTGTGTGTGTGTGTGTGTGTGTGTGTGTGTGTCCCTCAGACCCCCGCACCGGTTGAAATGAAGTGGCTTTGGAGAAGAGCTCCAGATAGCAGATGTGACGTGTCACTTTCACCCGTGCGGGTATTTTCACTAACAACTAACCGGCGTATTAATTGGACGGGGGAGTTGCTTCTCTCGCCTCTGATTGTCGCCGAGCTCCGTGCTGAGGGAACGTCTGTCCTCCCGGAGACATCGGACCAAGACGACCGCTGAAAGAGTCCTTTATGTGAATTGGCAAATACCTTCTCCCTCATTATTACCGAGGCCGGTCTACCGACTGGTCGCCGCGACGTCCTCCTGGCTCAAAATTGCGTCCCGCGGGCCCGTCCTACCTTTTGTGTCACACGCACACACACACGGCCTCTCTGCATTGTGTCCTCATTCCTTCTCTCTGAAAAGAAATACATGGCTGACAAAAAGGTTGTTATTTCATCAAAGACACAATGCTGCTCACGCTTTGTGCGCCACACTGACTCATCTTCCTGCGCTAATAACCACGCCACATCCGGTCGCGCTCACAACAGCAGCAGCAAATCAGAAAAATACCCAAAGAGGGAGTTTCTGTGAGCTGTCCAGAAACGGGAAGTTGCTAAATTGTATCCCCCCCCCCCCAAAAAAAAGGGGGACTACACGAAGCATCAATACCCCGACTAGTCTGCCCTCCAGGCTGTGTTCTGCTCTGCGCCGTTCGTATGTATTCGTACACGTTGGTTCTACTTCTCCGAGCCTGCCAGCGAGGCCTGTTCAGCACAACAGATGATTGATTTCCTTGCGCAAACGTAGACGAGCATCTGAAACGATGTGCTAATGTGCCACTTTAGGTGCACCTCCAGCAGAGCAGCTGAAGCCCAAACGCTTAGGAGGAGGAGCAGGAGGAGGAGGAGGAGGAGGAGGAGGAAGATCCGTGTCTCGTCGCTCTTTCTGATCGTTGCACACGTTGAAAAGGAGTCTTCTGACCGCGATCAGAAGGGTCAGAGCTGGTTATTAGCATTAAAAGCACCACGTGAGGCTTGATCGAAGAAGGGTTCCGGCAAAACATCATGTGAGGCAGCTCAGAGCAAATGAAAATGCACTTTGACATCATAGTTTGGATTATTTTGAAGAGCAAAGCCTCCAAATGAGATTTTACACGCTCATCACGGCACATTAAGACACTTAAGGGAAGAGGACCAGTTTACTCAACCTTTACTGTTTTATCCTGTGCTGCAAGATGAAAGAAAAAATATTATCTACCTCCTTTAGCATTTCTTCCTTCTCATTCCACCTTCTAACTGCGCTGTTTTTTGCTGTGACTTTTTTTCGGGCCGTGGGGAGACGAGAACGAAGGGTCGCCTGTCGATTTATTGCGGGATGTATTTTTATACTGTGAAACAGCTACATTGTTTTGAAGGAAAGGAAACCACACATATGGTTTAATCCTCTTACCTTTATTATTATTATTATTATTATCCCAAAGGGAATTTCGGCTTATTCTCGAGGGCGATTAAGAGCGACACCGCTGGAAATCCCAGCAGTGCATTGCAACATGCTTCTAACATTCCGCACAAAAAAAGAGAGGGAATTCCCCACAGTCCCCATTCTCGGAATGCAGAAGGCCTTAAAGCTGAGCTGGATACCCCCCCGCCCCCCCCTTCACACTGGTTGCTTTGTGGCCTAGTTTTGAGTTGAGATGTGGGGGCTGTTTTTGTCTTGGCGGGGGGGAGCTGGACTTGTGAGGTGTCTATCACCTCCATGTGAAGCATGTAGGGACAGAGAGAGGAGGGGGGGGCAGAGCGCGCTGATGTAACAGCGACCGGCGGGAGCAATGCCCTCGACCGAGGGGGTTGGGGGGGCAGAGTGGCGCCCGCCGAGGTGACTCTGTCCGCCACGCTGGGGCCGGACTTTGTTTGGCCAGAAGATGCCCAGCGATAGGCTCAGTGAGTGACACAGGAGACACGCGGGACAACACAGGACGCCACTTCTTGGAAAACCCACAACCCCTCCCCCCCCCCCCAAAAAAAAAAAAAACTCTACCCCCGCCACCACATCATTCTGCATCTCTGCATTCTACAGAGATGCAGAATGTGTCCAGTTCAGGTTCCTCGTGAGTCGAGTCGTGACGAAACGACTTGTGTTCATTCTGCAGAGTCTCCCCCCCCCCCCCCCCAACGTCAGACGAGCCGGGGTGGATTCCAACAGATGTGGAGGCGTCCGTGGCTGTATTTGGTTGACACTGACGTTGTGGTCACCCAAAACAAGCACGGGGGCCGCGGGGGTCACGGGGGTCACGGGGGCCACAGGGGTTATCAGGGAACGAGACAGACTGACGCAGGGGTCCCGACACATGTTGTTCCTGCTAATTGAGTCGGCGCGGGCAATTTGGAGACACTTTGAAGGATGTAATTTGAATTCAAATGGCCACTGATTTTTATCTGCTCGCACTCCCGTTTATCAGTTGTTCACCTTTTTATTTTGCCTCTTTTTGTTATTTCCTTTCCACATGTATTGATTTTTGCACTTTGCAGCCTGATGTTGTTGTTGTGAAATAGTGGGCCAATTAATCTTAAAGGTTTTTATCGCTGCTTCAGTGATAAGGGGGGAAATGATTAGGGTTGTGGTTTTTCCACGCGTTGTCGACAATCAGGGTTATTATTATTATTATAACATTGTCATTAAATCCACATAGTTTGAATCCTTCTTTGGACCCACCGCCGATTGTTAACACGCTGCGTGTTGGGAAGGTACTAAGTGTGTTTCAATGGAACAAAAGCAGCTGTTTTTGTAGGAGCATGTTAATCCGGGCTACTACTCTGACCGCTCTCAAAGGGATGTCATGTGGTTCAACCGCAGGTTCCTTGCGCGTTAAGCAAAAAGCGAGTGGGTTGAAAACGAGGGGCTAATTATTTCATTTGAGAGGTTGTAATTAAGTCCATTAGACGGAGCAGTGGATATTCCAAAGTGGCTCCTTCTCTCCTCAGGTGAAGGATTTCCCGGGTCGAAGCGAGGCACGTGGACCCCTGCAGCCTTGACCTTTTGCTGGGAGGGAGTGGGGGCGAAGGGGGAAGTGGGAGGGGGGGGTCTCCAGCGCTCCATCTTGTGTTAAAAAAAAAGCTCCCTCGCTATGAGCTGAAGTTCTGCGTCAATGCATCTTGCTTTGATATGTTAACGATGCCAACAATCGGCTGCTAACAGCATCTCGTGCACGTGTGGAATCACGTAACATGAATTTATTCAGAAGTTTATTGTTGATTTGATACTCCTGAGTGGACAATGCATCAGCCCCCCCTCCCCAAGTGTTGCAGCACTGTGGAGGGAGAGAAGAGGAGGAGGAGGTCAGAACTTCCCCGGCGCAATGAGCTCACGGCTGCCAGGAATGGGGCCGGGCCTCCCGGTGCGATGAGGCAACAGCGAGCACCGAGTGTGTATAAATACCGGAATGCATTCTGGGACCATCAGACAGCGGGAGGACTTTAAAGAGCCGGCAAGGATCCGAAAGGAACCCACCTGAAGCTGAATACTCTGAAGATACGGCGGCGCTCCTCGGTGGTCCGACACCCATGAGAAAGAAGACCCGTCGGCTCTAATCTTCAAAAGGATTTAATCACTAAACCGCTCTAACCCCCGACCGACCCCCCCTCTCACCCCCCTGAAAATGAAGGCATTCAGCATTGCAGTTGCAGTGACACTCGTGCTCGCCTTTATTTGCACTGTGGAGAGCTCCGCTGTGCCATTCACCGGGGTAAGAATCGGACGTTATTAGCCCCGAACGTTTCTCTCAGGATGCTCCAAAAACGTGCCTCCTAAAATGTGCACAATTCATTAGCAGGTGCGCGAGCAGGAGCAGGAGCAGGAGCAGGAGCAGGAGCAGGAGGAGGCGGGGCGCAACGACACTCCAGTCGCGGCACATCAGGACATGTCAATGGAATCCAAGGCGGTATGTTCAAATTGACTGAATGAATTAAGCCAATTACCGTGAGCAAATTCCGATTTAAGTGGATGTGTTTTCCCCACGGAGGGTCCTTCCCCCCCCCCCTCCCCATGGTCTGCTCATTTCTCTTGTCTTTCGCACAGATGCCGGATCACGTGAGGCAGAAGCGCCAGAGCCACCTCTCCCTGTGCCGCTGGTGCTGCAACTGCTGCAGGTCCTACAAGGGCTGCGGCTTCTGCTGCAAGTTCTGAGGCTTTCTGCCTCTGTGAGGGAAACGACCTTTTCTTGACCTTTTCTTCCTCCCACACGCGTCGCCTGAGATGAGCCGTTTTTGTGTCATGTGATTCGTGTAGTAGTAATAAGTGTAGTGCTGTACTTATTATTTATTTCATGTGTTTTAATACTTTCACCATGTGAGTCCATTTGTTAAGTCAATGACATGTAAATATGTTGCTAAGAAATGATCCAGCAAGTTAAAAGATGGTGTTGAATAAAGTTCGACCGTTTTAAGCAGCTGCTGAGATGTTCGTGTCATTAATGAGAGAGTAACAGCAATACGTCCTTACTGAGCCGCAGATGTTGAGCATCAGGGCATAGATTCAATATTATTTGTGTCGACCTGTATATGTTCGATTGGGAATTTAAAGTTGCAACGAGGAACTTTAAACTCAATCTCAATTTAACACCGATGTCGTCACGCGACCAACACAACTAAACAACACCTACATCGGCGTCCGTTATCATCAGTCCAATCTGAGGGAACCATGCAGATGGTTGAGATAAACCACGTCCGGTTGCTGTGGCAACGCCGGTGGACGCACAGAGCCGATCTGAACCGGCGAAGTAAAGGGAGGCCATGATCAGACAGACAAGTGGGAACGTAAGAGGGAGGTGGAGGGCCTTGAGGGAAGGACACACAGTTGGCTTTTAGTCCAGTCAAGGGGTCACCGCAGGGTCACGGGGCTCCAGGTCTCCAGTTCGACATCCGACCGCGCTGCTGGGCCCGGGAGAACCAGCACCAGGACCAGGAAGGGGAAAGTCTAACAGGTTTATCTTATACAAATATTTCAATAATGATGACTAGGACTCATTCCTGATTGGATAACTGGCACGTAACTCCTCGTTCGTTCTCCAAATGTTAGCTTTGTGTAACAAGTGTGTTCCTCTCCAAATCCTTCCTCGTGTCCTAGTTTGCAGCAATTTATTTTGGGAGCAGTAATTCTGAAGAACTGTCAGTAGAAGCGCTTCTTCAGACGTGGGATTTATTGCACAAAGCAGCTAAACTTGATTTACAGTGTTCTCCGGTATGCGGAGTCACACAGTACTGACAGCGTTGGAAAGCAAAGCACTACTATAAATCTAGACACACGCGCGCTTCTATTTGTCCTGTCTCATCCGAGAGAGCAGCATCTGCATCGAAATGTATTACATGTGGTGTAAAAATCCCAATAGCACTGCATGTGTCAGATTATCGACAGGTATCCCTCTGCTCGTTCTGCCACTTATTGCAGCTGTTACTGGTGAGGCAATCATCCGCCAACTCAGAGAACAAGGTGCAGCTCCCGCTATTCCACCTCAAACAGCGTGATATCTCCTGCCGAAGCGCAGCGAACCCACATCGATCCCTCAATAACACAAAAGAAACTAATTACATCGTACATAGTAAAAATCCTCTGCCGTTTTCACAGAAAAACACAGAGATTAGATTCCCTCCATGGGTCTCGCACCAAGCGGCAGGTTTAACGTTGAGAGGGTCGTCATGTGACCGGCGTTCCTGAAGATGCGGCCTGTGATGCCGTGTGTTTCGGGCTGTGAGCGTCGTGTCCGGTCCTTTTCCCCACGTTCCCTCTTTTCCTTTCATAGTGGAGCTGCTGCAGGCGCAGCCATTTTCAGCCGTGTCAGGGAACATGAAGTACTGTTGGGTTCATGTATCCGAGATCTCAAAACAATCCTCCTGGATGTCACCGTGTCACTCATGTTAGACAGAGAAGATGTGTGTGTTTGTGTGTGTGTGTGTGTCATTGCTGGAATGAAAAGAGAAGAAAGAGCAACACATACAAAAACTGACTTCTCACACCGAAAAATATCAGGCAGGCGGTGAAAATTGAGAGAAATATGAAAGGCTGAGCTCTCGACACTCGAAAGGAGGTAAACATGAAGAGTTTTTGAACTAAATATTTCATAGTTAGACTGTGATTCTTTTGTTTGTTCAGCAGACAGGTTTTTGCTAACGCCCAAAAGATGTTTGCGTGTTGTGCATGTCAGGCCTTTATAATGTTGCACAGCAGGGTTAACATAAAAAAAGAATGCATCGTGTGAAGCAAGAATTACTTTCCCCCAGATGTTTATACACTATTTTCCAAGCAATTTGCTCCAAGAAAGTCTTCAAATCTGCACATTTACACATATTTGTGTAAAAATCCGACACTCTGAGCAAAATGATTCCTGAGCCTACACCCTATTTTGTATGGAATTGTTCTCCAGCTGCGACATTATTCTGAGGACTCCAACACTTGTTTGAAATGACTATTATTAAGATACACAAGCCCGCGAAAGAAGGGTGAGAATTCGGCGTGAACAGCATTGCTAATCTTGAAGCCCATTTTTGGTGAAGTACGCCCGGGTAGAGATCACAGCGTTCATGTTCATGACAAATCAGATAAATGTGAAGCTAAATGTCATAATTACAGCCCGCTTTAATTACATATCAAGGATTCCCATTACTGCCATGCAGTGCCGGCCCGAGCCTCTTAGGGGCCCTAAGCAGAATTTGATTTGGGGGCCGCCCCTCCTACCACGCAAAGTCACCTGTGCTACAAGATTATTGGCACAAATGTCACGCTATAATGTTATAGCGAAAATTATAAACGAATACAGTGAGGTTATAATACAGAACTAGGGCTGCTTGCAGCACTGAACGGGCCTACAAGGTCAAGGCTGCAGGGGGCCAGCCAGAAATGTGGTCAAAAAGTAAAATGAGAAGAAAGGCACGAGTCAAACCCAGATCTCTGACTCCCTAAGCAGACACCTTACATCTGAGCTATCATTCACACTTGCTAATGAACACACGTGAGCCGCCTAATTCCCCTAGCTGGGGGGCCCCAAGCAGCCGCTTAGTTCGCTTATGCCTCAGGCCGGCTCTGCTGCCATGTGTAAACGCCGTCCTCAATTATCTGAAAGGACCCTTATCCCAGAGAAGAAGTGGAACAGTGGATCCGTTCTATTAGTTTCGGGGATTACGAGGTATAGCAGCCGGACATGTGCGGCTGTAAAAAAAAGCATTTGGAGCAAGGATCCGCTGACAAGAGGAAATGACACAGAGCCGATGGTTCAGCCCCCTCATGGGTCTCCCGTGTCGGTGGGGTCGCCATCCTTCAACGTAAGGGATGTGCAGCTCAGGCCGAACGAGCCGCTGATGCGCTGCGTTCGGAAATGGGGTAGTTTTTCAGAAGTGTGTGTTCCGTCCCTTTTGTTAAATGCAACATCACACCGGCAGACTGTTTGCATCCTTCTCACACACCATTTACTGTCTTATTATTATTATTATTATTAAAAGAGGGAAGGAACTAGAGTCATACGCGCGAAGGGGGCCGCTGTACTGAACATTTAAAGCGTGGACTTTTTTTTATGCTATCAGCATCAACAGAGAAATTGCATCCATGTTGCAGTATATTGAAAATATTTTACGGTTTTCAAATATTCAGATGATGGATGTTTCTTTTTAGATTTTATATTTATTATATATTTCCGACTCTGCCTCCTGGGTTGCACTTTTATTTTGACACAATGTGAGACATGAAACCTAAAAAATAAGAAAAAGGGTTGGTTCGTTATCATTTAATCATCACACCCCTGCAGTTTGTCTCTTAGCCACGACAAAAGGACAATTCAACAGCGTTTCAGCATGATCTAATGAAACAGTGGACCCTGCAAAATGTCCCCAATTGGCCTGCATTGAGCGCCCACACTCAGCTACAAGCCCACATGGAGGGAATTGGCTGCTATCAGTCAGTTTTGACGGGTCATCGTACCCTGATAATCATGCCGAATGACGGGTGTTCATTTGGTAGATGCCATGTCTTCTGTGTATCACAGTGCAGACTCCACAGTGAGATTGCAAGTGACGTCCTTCAACCTGCATCAGCATCTAACAACAGCCACTGTTGTTTTCACATGATGGATTAATGTGGAGAGTGAATTTCTCTTCTTATCTCATGTGATTCATTCAATCAGCTTCCACATAAATAGGAACAGTAAATATCTTTTGTATTTAGCTGATAACGTGGCCCTCACTGGGATGTAAATGTGAACCGCAACGCGTTTCTTCCCAGAAAAGCTCTATCTGCTTCAATCACATCAAACCCCTTTCCACGAATCACTATTACATTGATTAACTTGTGCACTTGAGAAGCAAAATAGGTTGTTCTCATAAAATAAATAGCCGATGATTACATCAAATGAGGAGCCCATTCGGAAGTAATAACCCTTTTATATGGCTGGACACATCTACGGCTTCGATCGGAAATAAATCAAGTGAAATAGAAAGCTTTTAAAATGCCCTTTCATTCAAGTGTCTGGTGCAATGAAAAAAGACCCAAAATGCATTTTTTATTTATTTCGGAGTTACTCATACCTGGCAGAACTGCGCTCTCCTGGAGAGCTATTCCGACCGAGACCTCGAGTCATTCTGAAAATAAAGTGTCTGCCAGTGGTAGACAGCGCACATCTTGGGGTACTTCTCAGTACTCAACAACAGTGGAGGCGAGACCTCCGTCGAAGCCGCGGTTCATCCAATGTAACGAAGCCAGGACGCGGCCTTGAAAACGCCCGAGTGGGGAAACAGAGTCATCACGAGAAAATCAACATCGCTGAGCGCTGAAACAACTTCAGTGAGAATTTTTAATGACAAGAACGAATGCCACTGGCTTAACTGGCACAGTGATCCCCGTGTTGTCTCATCCTTGATAGCTCAGCGCTCCCACTTCAGGCAAATTTGTTTATTGGATTTCATTCAAATTAAAGTTACCTCATCAAGTGTGGTATTGCGTGCGTGGAATTTAATGTGTGCGAGCGAAGAAGTGGGGGGAAGACGCCACTCAGGGGAACAAACACCAGACAAAGGGTTACGGAGCATTTTGATTTATGTAACGCGCGGCTCACAGGAAGAATCTGAAAAGCCAATAAACACCCAGCACACGCAAAAGCCACGCGGGTGAACTCTCGCTCCCTTTGCACCGGGGAGCTGATGTGCAAATGAGAAACAGCTGCAGAGGCAGGTGGCCAATCAGGTGTCAGGTGAAACTCTCTGAGGGAGTCAGGTGGAGAGGAAGGGCACCACACAAACATTGAGCAACAAAAAGGAATAAGCGAACTGAATGTGGAAAAGATGTGTGAATATGGAATGCCTTTTTTAGCCACGCCCCCTGATTTGCATATAATAACTTTAAATAAAAGTCCCTTGAAATAAATAAAAGTGGCATTAGGAAAATAAGTCTCTTGAAATAAATAAATGTGGCATTATAAAATAAAAGTCTCTTGAAATAAATAAATGTGTAATTATGAAATAAATAAATAAATATGGACTAAATAAATGGAATGAAATAAAAGTACCATGAAATAATTGATTTTTTAAAATATTTATGTATTTGTTGCCTCATTTATTTATTTCACGATGTATTTCAAATGCATATTTTTATTTATTCATGTATTTATGTATTTATTCATTTATTTATTTAATTGTGAATAAAACAGCATTCCATATGTGAAGACACCACGCCCGTTCATTTTCAAAGAGGACACGAGGATCCCTCACGTGGAGGCGAACCCCGGGCCCACTGTCAGCAAAATGAAAACACCACGCTTTTATTTTAATCTCTCTTATTGTAGAGCGCTTGCAGAGACACACTCCCATCCCTTGACCGGATTCTGTTAAGTTTCTTTTTCGAAGCAGACATTTGGAAATAGCGAAGGCGTTAACGACAGCTTGGTTTAATTCGAAGGGTCGTGGAGAGAGCGACGATGAGTCTGCGCGCACCAACCTGAAATTATGTTGAAAAATGTTCATTTTATTATTTACCTCAGTGCGCCTCCTGCTGCGATGAGTCAAGGTGTGTTCCGTGGAGACGGTCCATTGGTTTAGTCTGGGAGGAAATTAATTTTAATTATGCAGATTACAACCACCTGAGTAATGAGTGTGTGTGTGCACCTCTGCCCCCCTGATGTGTTCCTGACAAACCACGACACAAAAGCATAGGTTTATTTATTAACATAAGGGATGACGCTGTCATGGTTTACCGGGTACGCTGCATGGAACTGAGCCACCGTTAGATACATTTCATTCACCTCAGCGGGTCATGCTGGGGAATGTCAAAATGTCTGTCGAGTGAAAAGTCTACTGGGAATAAAGCCTTCAATAATCATATCATTTACATCCACGCTTGAGGAGGTCAGGTGGTGCAGAGCGCGGCGGCCGTGAACCAGCCCAGTGGGGAACCCCACCCGAACCAGCCAGTGGGAAACCCCACCCCCGCATGAGCATGCAACAAAAAGCATGCGAAGCCGCCCGCGCTACATCTTGGCAAATGGTAAGGTGTTGCGGTTTTAGTGCTTTTGAATGTCTCATTTTCTTCCTATGGTTTTCTTTTTTGTTCTCTTGTCTTCCTTCCATGTTCAGTTTGAGCCACCTGTAAAACATTTTTAAATGTGTGAGCCGTCTCCTCTCACCTGACGTGCCAGATGGTTTATTACACAGAACCAACTGAGAAGCTGTCATTGTAAAAGGGCAGGCTACTTCAAATAACACTTGGCGGGTGATTGGATTGAGCCATCTGTCAATCAAATTCTGGCCAAAGCCAGATGGGAGAAGAGCGGAAAAACATCTTTTGTATCACAAAAAAATATTCAGTGCGGTTTTATGCTCTAATTTTAACAAGGAAACCGTGTCCAGCTCTGAAGCACCTGATACTGTTGGAGCAGCTACTTTAACCTAACGCACACACACACACACACACACTTAAAATGCAGCTGCCTTTAACTCCTGCCATGACACTAACCTCTTACCTGAGACCCGACAACGTGGATTTTCATGTGATGCTCGTCAGATCCGCCACGCGAGACACTCACACAAACACCGTCTGCAGCTTCGTCCCAGCCAAACGAATGTCGCACAAGAGTCCAGGCCCGGAAAAGGTCGCGACCTTCTTCTGGAGCTAATTCAGTGAACACACACCCAGCGGCCCCCGACCCGTCGTGCACCAGCGGGTCGTTCCGCGGTGCATTCAGAGGCAGTTTAACGCACTCGTCACCACGGCATAATGTTTGTTAGGTGAATTATGGCTACGTTCAGAAACAGAAATGGAAATAGCTTGATATTGCTACCACAACGTTGCTGGATCTGTCCGAGTTATCATCTTACAACCTTTACATCTTACATTTTGGTTAAATCAAAATATCCCCCTCTCATGTCACTTCCAAAAATAAACTATTTTGACACAACAACCCCTCTCTTTTTCTTTCTAGATCACACAGAGAGTGATACAATTTCGAGAAGATAATGGGACAGTTAATGTGTACAAGAATCTCATTTTAAATGTTCTAATCTCATCATTTTTACATTTTGGCTGGATGGGATCGAACCTGTCAGTGGGGTTTCAGTGAAAAACTGAAAGCTGAGCGAACGCTTCAAACTCCATTTAGTCACACGTTTGATTTTGGCAGCATTATCATGAAGGTAACCATTTGTCACAATTATGGATCTGAGCAGCGCCGCAATTCAGCCAAAGCCGCACTAAAGCGCGCGCGTGTCAGAGGAACGCCAGGTCCGGGATGACCTGAGGCCTGGCGAGGTTTAAAAAGGGACGGGACGGGATGGAAATAGACGCAGTTGCTCTCTCCCTCTCTTCCCGTCTTGCATTGATCTCGCTGAGAGCTTGTTAATCGTGTCCATAGTTGCTGGGAAACAGCTCCCCTCCCATCCCCGAGCTGTGGGAGGACGTTTAGAAGCCCGCCTGTATTGACCAGCGGCCGTCATTCAGATTCCACCACCTCCGCTGGAAGAAAAAGCTCTTCTTCCTGCTTCCCCTTACCCTCGCCGCCCCGTGTAATGCATCACGCTGCGCCATTTGCATTTAGATCACCCCGCCTTTTTTTTTTTTTTCGGGACTCCAGTCGATTCAGCGGTGGGCACCTAAGGAGAATGGATGGTGTCGGTAATGAAGGCGAACCACCAACACAAACACGCCGCCCGGCCGCTCGCCTGCCCGGGCGCCGCGCGCCACCTGCGGCCGTTAGTTTTAATTAGCGGCGGGGAGTGACGGGAGCTCCTCCACCCAACACACCCACCCACCCATCTCCTCTGGTGGAGAACTGAATACCAATGCGCCCCACGAGTGCGGCACAGTTTCTCTTTTTCGTTTCCTTTTGGGGGTCAATTGACGTAACGGGTCCAGAATGCCTCATTCTACGACAATACATTAACTCAAAACGGCGTTAGGGTGGAGAAATAAATAATTAGGTCAACATAATGATGAGCTCGATTGTAATTGGTTCATTAAAGCAGTGATTTGAATGATCTCGGAGCAGACGTGTTGTGTTGCGAGGCACGTGTAGGAAATCAGTGTTGGCTGTAAAGCCAGGAGACGAAGCATGACTTGTGATTAATCGAGCGGGGCAGCTCCCCCCCAGATATTTCACGAGATCAACCTCCTGACAGACACGGAAAGTTGAGCGGCAGATTCCAGCGACCCCACCTCTCAACGCCGATAAGACCTGCAGTCACCTAAACCGCCGTGACGCTCCACCCACCGCACAGCCACCACGTTAGCCCAAGCAAGTCCTCTGACTTCAGGCAAAAGGGAGATTAGCCCAGAGGAACTGATAATGTCTTGCGATATTTCCGAAAAACAGCATTGCAAATCTCCTGTTTGTCTGCTATTACAGTCCCTGCGACGGCTCCTCCGAGCTTTATCTATTCCATTCTTATTCAAAGCTGCATTTGGAGGATTCGGGTCCCCGATAGAATCGCTTCGCGCCACACCACCCTCCATTCCATGATTTACATTACCTATCAAATCTTCCGGTCCCCTTGGTGTCAAACACTCAACAAACCTTCCCAGCCTACTGGAATAGCTTATAAGGGCTCCACCTCATCTCCCAAATGCACACATGCCGAACTGAGTAGGGGAATAAGTCCAAAGTTTTGGAAACACTCTGGCAGTCCCAATAGTATGTAAAGTCATATCTCGCTCCAGAGCCGTTGTGAGTCCCAACCGACGTGTGCATTGGTAAAACTGCGTGTGCGCCCGCTTTCCACCTTTGTCTGGATATGGCGACGCTCGTTTCGTTAGAATATATCACGTGGGGGGGGAGGGGGAGGGCCTTTGGTGGAAAACACCCAAGACAATGTCTTCTCTGGAGCTCCGACCTTCAACACACTGCATACATACATGTACACACACAGCCATGTGCACACTGAACCCTCTTACATCACCGACTTTTCGTCCTCATTGATATCTCAGTACTAGAAAACACCACCGCACAAAGCCAAGTGCTGGAATCTGCATAAATCGTGTCAGTGTTACTCAGACTTAAATTCCCCGTGGGAGGGCTGCGTGTTTGAGCGCCGTGCGACACCCCCAAGGTCCACGCTGATTGTATCAAACAAAATATGCAGCAACGCCCTGGAATACATAAGGAGAGTGGGAGCGTCCTCCCCCCCCCCCACCCCCCGCGCTCCCCCGATGGCTGAGCTGTGCAAGAAGCTGCTTTATCTCCGGGACTCAGTTTAATATGCCAGACTTCGGAAAGGAGCCACACTGGGTCGGATAGATAGGGCTTGTCATTGTTTTACCGGCTCACGCTCCACTCCGGAGCTCCGTCGGCTCGCCTGTGCGCCAACCGTGCAATAAAAATCATACAGCGAGGATCAGTCACTTGGGCTTCCGCACACGTTCCATCACTTACAGGTCAGCGAGCGCTGAGACACCAGAGTGGAAGTCGTTTAGTGTAGCTGCATGAATGTAACTGTGTCAGATTAGTGTGAAAGATATAAAAAAAAAAAATGGAATAATAAGATAACACGGTTACACGCCCGACCCCAAAGAGGAGCTTTGTGAGTTGGTGCCTGTTAATCCTCTGTCGTAAGGACTTAAAGAGTCCTACGTGGAGCGGAGAAGCATATTGCTCGGCTGTGAGAGCGTGTGCAGAGTTAGGCGGTCGACATTAGTTGCCGCAAACTGATACACGGAATGTATAGTGCTTAGAGATCACGCATCAGTGCATTTTAGTGTATAATATAATGCCCTAGATGACTCACTTAATCCGTTCTCCCTCCCGACGGGTCTTTCCCTGCCTACCCCCCCGAGCCTTCATCCACATACATCACCACGAATGGCCGGTGGCCTGAGACAAGCCGGCCCTCGTGTAATGGATGGTTCCGATTAGCCGCCTGTGTGTACATGCTCGACGGAGGCATGGCGAGCCGAGCGCCGCGGGGACCGGTGATTTGTAAGGTCACGTGTGGGGGTCCGGTGGGGACGGATATTAGCAGGCCCTCTGAAGTCCCGGGAGAGCTTTGCGTCCATGCTGACGGAAACACATCTGACGGCAAAGGTGTCTTCTGCTCCCCAGTTCCTGATTCACAAATGACGTAAAAATGAGCTTCGGGTTGCGACCCGGCGTTCCTCCCCCACTGCTGGCAAGGTTCTCTCTCTGAGGGCAGTGCTCATCCTCCTGCCCGTTACACAAACTCCCACAAGCTATTTTCTTTTTGTGAAAAATGCAATTGATTTAAATGCAGATTAAAGTTAGGAAAGGCAAACATAATCGGGAGGTTCTCTAAAATAGAAATGATTTTTGTCTGGAAAAAGAAGACAAGAAGAAGATGCATGAAAATATTTGAGTAAATGGAGCGAGTGCTAATTTGTGGCCGGCTGAATGTCTGCCTGAATCATCTGTTGTGGTGCAGACTCTCTGAGGAAGCTCCAGACCGGAGCATTAAGGGGCGAAGACTAAAGTGCATTTCCAGCCGCTCCTGGAGGAAAATCAGCCCTAATTAAGTAAACCGTCTTCTGCCGTCTTTGCACTGTTGTTACATGCATACTCCTCCAAATTCCTCACACCCTCTTATGTAATTCCGAACTGATTCCCTAACAGAAGGCCTTAGAGGGATTTTCAAAGTACCTCTTTAAAGCAACGAGTTAATGATAACGTCATGGAATTATTGGTTTTCCATGTCCACTTGGAGTGATTTAAATCACTCCAAGTGGACTTTGTGGATGTGGATTTTGATGATGAGTCAGCGCTCTCATGGCTATCACAATCATTCATAAACTTGTTAGAACAGCTGTCTTGTCCTGAACGGAAGGTTCTCATCAAAAATCGATCATGCAAATTCCCCTCCGGGGGCAAAGGCCCCCGTCCGGGGCCCTCCGGTCTCCACTGGCTAGAAATCACCAGAAGACCCTGACTTGAAAAAGAGTTATTTATGAGGCACACTCACGGACCACATTTCCTATACTGCTGATTCAGCGCTGCAGAGCATAAATCTGCAAACCCAGACTTTGTTCCCCAAACATCCAGTCCATTTCCGCCTTTCCCCCGGTCCTCTGTAGGTGGGCAGTGTGTCTCTGTACCAACCAAATGCCCCACTCCTGCTACGGGCATTTTTCCAAGGCGATCGCATGCACGCAGCCAAAACGCCCACCGGTGGGCACAGCTTGGGGGGTGGGGTTCCCCTTGGTCCTCAGATGTGACTTTCCCTCGAAAAACATCCCATCTGTGCTTGCTGCTGTGCGACGAGCTAAACGGCGAGGAAAAGAGTTTAGGGATCGGGGGGGGGGAGGAAGGAGGGTACGGATACATCCAGCTGTTCCCCCAGTCCGGGGAACCGTGCCAACAGTGGCTCTAGTTGGTCCTCCTTGTTAATCCACTTCCATCACACCTCTCCTCCAAGTGCCCATCCAGCACGACTCCCCGGCGGAGGTGCAACCAGGCCACCAAATGACCACACGGGTCACGTTCCCAACAAGGAGTCCTGTTCAGTTCGGTTTTGGTACAAAATCAAATCAAATCAAAATTTTGTTTATCTGCCATGAACAACAAATTGTTGGTTGTACCGATAAAATCGCTGGTTTCCTGGAACCATCGCGGTCAGGTTTCAGCTTCATAATTTAGAACATCATGCACAGAGTGGCAATTTTATATCATGAGTATCACGTTTATATCTATTAGGCCATTCAATTTACCAATTTGCAGATGTCTTGACTTGGTTGCGAATAGAACGAGTCAACGGGTCTAGGTTACCCAGAGAAACCTCTTCTCTTGAAACAGAACGTGTGAACATAAGGTCCCTGGGGTGAACTTGTATTAAAACCCTCCTCCTACTCCTTCAGTTTTATGCTCTCCTTTATTCTACCGGGACTGATAAAGTATTGACTTCCCAGCTTGTAAACTGTTATGACCTTTAGCTGTTTTCTTTGGCCTATTGTGGCCACTAGCGATTTACCATTGGCTGTTTACACCTGGCGCACGCAACAACAGAATAATGAAATCTGTATTTATGATATCAAACTTGAACATGGTCAATTTCAATTCACCGCTACCACCAATTATCGAACTCGACAACGTTTTCTTCCGACAGAGTGGCTCATCAGTAAACGGATCCAACCACCCCCCCCTTTGTAAGTTCATCAATGAGTCGTCGAGAACAACACTGTGACTCTGTGCCTCCTTATATTGCCGAATCGCGGGGGATTTTACGCACTTTATTTCTAAAATGTAATGTGTCTCCGTTCTCAGCCTCCCTAAAAACACGAATCCACTCCAGACTATCGTGCTCTGCAGTCTGCAACGGTTCTGCCGTCTCGCAGATTAGAGCAGAGTGATCCAAACAACTTGCCAAACACTGCCTGACACCGCGCTGATTTGCACACTGATTACCATGTAAAAAGGAGAAGAAAAAAAACACAGCGGTGGATCAGGTTTTTTTATTTTTGCCTTTAAAGAAGCAAATAACACAGAAAAGGGGGGCAAGCCAGGAGTAGAATAAGGAGGGGGGAGATAGGGAGGATGGTGAGGACGGGGGGGGGGGGGGGGGGGGTGGGGGGTAAAAATGAGGCTACAATGGCCCTGATTGCGATGGTTCATTCCACAGGGAGAAAATGAGCAGGAGGTGACGGGGTCAGCTAGGAAGAATAAGGGAAGTGAGAAGTGAAGCGAGAATCAGACAACCCCAACCCTCCCCCACCGCCCAAAAAATGATGACACAATTGTTATGACATTTACAAGTGTGTAGTGCGAAGAAGGAAGGCGCCACGAGACCAGGAGCGTGGAGGAGTCCTCACAGGAGCGTCACCGCCCCAAAAAACGATGTCACGCAGACGGCCCTGATCCCAAGTTGCTGAGGAGGAGTTGCACACCTGTGTGTGTGTGTGTGTGTGTGGGGGGGGGGGGGCTCAGTCCAGAGAGCTCGGGTGATTTGACGGATCGGGAGCCGCTGATGCTCGCGGCTCTCTCCCTGGTTTTTTTGTTTTTTTCTTCCCCGAGCCGGAGTCGCGAGATGAATTGCGGGCTCCTTCTCCGAGCCGAGTGTCTGTCTCTGATCCGTCCTCGCCGCTCCAAGGTCAGCCACAGAATGGAAGTGCAGGCTTGGGAGAGCTGGTTAGAAGAGAGGAGGGAGGAAAGAGGATAAGGTATGTGTGAGAGAGAGAGAGAGAGAGAGAGAGAGAGAGAGGGAGGGAGGAGACATGATGTACATGGCTCGAGTGCGAGCAGGTCCTCGTGTGCCCTCTGTGTGTGTTTCCAAAGCCTCATGCAATGAGATCAGAGGAAACTTCCCGCGTTGACCCACCTCTGCTGTTAGAAGGGAAGTCAATGGATGGCGTGAGGAGAGATCTCACACATCACATGGCTGCTTCTCGGGAACGCCGGTAGACGCCTCAGCGCGATCCGCCATGTGCTCGGTGCAGCTCTGTCCCCGATAGATGACGTTCTCCTCATAGGTTTTGAAAAATCAGAATCCTAACCACTGCCGGGATCTTCTTCCGAGTTTTACAGAGTAAAGCGAATGCAATCTTTTTGTAGCACTGTGCGGGTCATACGGCGGTAGTTTCGGGTGGATGGTGATTGCAATTATAGATTCAGTGTTTATCAAAGAAAATGCAGCAAATCGAAGGCTGGTCCAAGAAGCAGCAAATTGAATTCTCTTTCCCAAAGCATCACTCCATATATTCCTCTGTTCACCTCTTCTTTTCAATATTTATTAGGGTTTGCTTTTTGTGCACAACCCAAAAAGCTGTTGTTAAATATAAACCCATGGTTAAGAAAATATATAGTTAGATTATAAAAAAAAGAGGTCTGTCAGCCATTGAGACGTACAGTATATCTGGGGATTAAGCTTTCAAAACGTTACATCATAGTATTACGATATTTTCCCCAACATATGCAAGCTTTAATAAATCAGAACACAACGGAGGGTAATAGTGAGAGAGCCATTTTTATGTGTGGTGACGTCTCTGCTTTCCTCTGATACCTGACATTGTTTGTTTGTGGATTGTGACGAACCTGCTTTCGGCTATCTATCGCTGCTGCTCTCCGCACCCACATGTTTAGGCATGTGTGGGTTTTCCCAGTGCCAGTGTGCTCGTGTGAGCCTCATGAGTTTACTGTACAAATGTCACTAGATCATCTCCTACTGGCTGCGGCTGAGTAAGTATAGCTCAGAAAAAAATCAATTTTGTGCCCCCCGAAAGACTAACGAAAAACAACACAGCTTTATTTTATTTTTTTTTTCTCCAAAATGTGTTCGACTGAAAGCTCGGCCTGCGAATCACGTGGCCGTCAATGCGGAGGGAATCTAAAAACAGGACACGGCTCTTTTCTAAATGACGTCATTTATTTGATCCACTTTAAATGAAAGTTTAACTTCCTCTGTCGCAACACTAGATTTGTGACCTGTACATTCGTCGTCCCGTTGGCCTTCACCACCCAGACTCATTCTGTCCCTCACCTCTACATCCTCCCAACTTCCGTTACGACCCGGAAAGCCCCTGTTGCCGCGCGGGATTCGGCGCTCCGCTGATTCGTTTGCAGGAGCCGCGGTGATCCTGCTGGGGAAGGATGGGAAACGGCTTACGCGGAGCCGCGCGCGCTTGATTGATTGATTGATTTATTTGGGGGCACATCAAGCACAGTCACCTGTGCTAGAAGATTATTGGCACAAATGTCACGCTATACTGTTATAGCGAAAATTATAAACAAATACAGTGAGGTTATTATACAAAACTAGGGCTGCTTGCAGCATAAGCGATCTAAGCGGCTGCTTGGGGCCCCAAGCAGCCGCTTAGTTCGCTTATGCCTTGGGCCGGCCCTGGGCCCACCTGTCACTCAGGAACCAGTCATGACTGCACATCGAGTCGACCGGCGGATCAGATATATGTGAGAGAGGCCCGAATAGAATCACGAAAGGGCGGCGAATTAATTAAGAACGGCCGTCAAAAGTTGTGAATGTGATAATTGAGCGTGAGGATTTAACATTGTCAAAGTACAACAGATTCGATCGAAGAACAGCTTCGTAAAAAAGGAAGAAGAAAAAAAAAGTCAATTGCTTTAACACAAAGAGAGCCAGATAAAGTATAGGCATTCTAATTACTCCGGCCACACAAAGCCTTTTGCTAGTGGGACTTTGTTCTAATTGTTCAGGTTGCTTTGTTTGTGGGTTTCGGGCTTGATGAGCAAATTATCTTGATACTGAAATTTAGTCTAGCAATGAAGTGTTTTCATTTTTCCTTGGGATGTAAATTGGCCAAACCGTAATCAAGGATCTGTTTTATTGTTTCTGAGCAGAAATTATACTTTCATCAAGATCCTCTGCAAGCGGTGCAGTCCTGCAGGCCACGAGGAAATAGAGGAGATGATTAGAGAGATATGTAAAATAATAGTCAAAAAGCTAATTGCATTCTCCCAGTTACTGTGTTATTTTTATCTGCCTTAAGGTGAACTTTCTACCAGTTATTGCCGAAATGAGTTGTATGATTGTTTGGTCCGAATCGCACCACAGAAATGGATTTATTTTTGGGGTTGAAGTCTTTGAAATGGCCGATTCGTTTTTCTTCAGAAGTGTTTTTCTTTGATAAACAAGGTTGGAACTCAGCCAGCGCATGTTGGAACCGGAGCACTCCAAAAAGAATCCTGGGGAAAACGAGAGAAAGAGAGAGAGAGAGAGTCAGGGAGAGGAACAAACGCAGATGGAGAAAGCAGCAATGAAGAGCAGAGAATAAATTTGTCCTGTAATGTTTCTGCGTGACAGACTCTACATTACATTCGAATGTGGTGCCACACCTCAACCATGAGGAATGGGTTGGCGATGAGTTGTGCACCGTACCAGTAGAGCACATCTGGGGATTTGGACAGAGAGACGGTGGATAAACAGAAGGGGGGTTTTGGGGGGGCATATGGAGGAACCGCAGGAACAAGAAAGAACGAAAAGACAAATGGCTACGGGAGGAGGAGATACAAACAGAGCAGGAATCAACATCGCAGGTGTACGGCGTACGGAAGAGCGCACATCAAGATAGGGTACACATGCAGGGAGAAATGGCAAACGACTGAAAGAGAGAGATTTGTGGCCCGTGAAGGGAAGGGAATGAAATTATGGAACCAGGGGCGGGGGGGCAGGGAGGACCACGGACCCAGTGGAGTGTGTTGTGGGGAGATGTGCGATTGGTAGCCGGGGTCTAGAGAACAGGCTGGAGGAGCGGAGGAGGGACGGACAAGGACCATTAACCCAATAGTAGCTTACCGGGATCACCCGCGGGCAGAGGGGGGGAGGGGGGGGGGGGGGGGTGCAGGAATGTTTCAGTGGTGATTCTGCAGGAACCGCCGATCTTTAGATTCAGGTGGTCCGAGCTGTGCTGTTACAGGATTATAGCAACACACAGACTCTCACATATTTACATTTACATTTGAAACACAACAACGTGTGATCTCCCCGATTAAGGTCGCTTTTTGGAACCAAAGACAAATGCTACAGATTAAGTGCTGATTTGTTTTAGTAAGTAAGAGTTTCTGCGTTCAGCCAGCACGGGTTGTTTGAGTTGGTTATACTTGGAAATGACGGATAAATAAACCGGAGGTCATTACATTTCTATTTAGATCAATTTGATTATAGTTTTGCGCCCATGGATTGATTGATTCCTCGTATTTACTGTTGCAAGCACTGACTAAAGAGGAGCAGGAAGTCATGCGCAGCTAAGAAATAAATGCTCCAAACTCTGACATAATTGTGACAAATGAGCCCTAATGACGACAATTTGTTTAATATAACAAAGACGTATCGCAAGGGAAGAAGTCCACAAACAAGGGGACTAATTTCACTCGGCATAGAAAGCGATTTGTGACAATTGCAGAGCTCATTCGCGCTTTTAATTCGGAGGGAATCTGAGGCGTCGACTGTTGTAATCTCTTCCTCCATCATCTGAAAGAGTTTTTTTTTCAAAAAACGTTCTGAAACTGAAACTTCACATCTTCACAAATTCAAAATATTCCGCGCACGAGGTACGAATGCTAAAGGTCTGTTAAGCTATACTTTTGATATTCACATTAAAACAATGGACTCCCTGTGCCTCTGATCCCTCAGGTAGTCGCTCACATCTGCACCCCTGCATTGGTTTCGGCCGCTCTCGGCTCTCTTGTTTTGGTTTCGCCGCTCCACATTGTTCAGGCACTCGGGCTCTCGAGCCGTCCCTGCGCATAAAACTGTGCGCAGCGGCCCCTCAGCCCTCATCCGCACACACAAACTGATTAGGCCTCCTGCCCAGCACCAAATGGTCGGGAGCCAAAGTAACTGAGTGGCTGGTGAACACAGTCGAACATCCAGGAAGCCGGAGAGGGGCCAGATGTTTTTTCTCAAGAGTTGGCGGGAAAAAATTGGGTTAAAAAGCGCCAGCGGATATTAAACTTCTCCCAACAGAAGCAGCAGAGCTCGGACCGAATGCCCGCGTTGCTCTGTTCGTCTCCGTGTGCGAGCAATGCTTGCTGACACGTTATCCCGGTGATGAAATGATAGGTTACGTACAGTTTGTTTTGTTTTGGAGTTTCATTTTTGCCCGCCAGTGACGGAAAAACGTCCTTTGCAGCTTTGGTTAATTTATTTAACAGACTGGATGAAAGTACGTGCACAACAGTCCGCCAGCAAACCTCCCCTCCTTCCTTTAGCACGTTCCTTTGTCTATAACACGGAGCAAATCTCACTTCGGTCCAAGCCCGGGCCATTGTTCAGTGTGCCTGCCTACCGAGCAGAGAGGAAGCGCCGACGAGTGTCAGAACAGCCTGACGGCCGGCGATGCGCTAGCGGGCTGTATCAATGGAAGTGTCTCCCTTGCCTCCCTCAAATGCGCTCAGACAGAGGCACAGACGGAGGCTGCAGACTGAATCCCGTGAACGGACAGCCCCGGGACGCCGGGTGAAAGTCAAACAGTTTAGTGGAAAGCACTCCGGGGGCCGGACCCCCGCCTGCCCGGGGCCATTAACGCCGGGCCGGGCAGGTGCTCCGCTGCACTGGCGCAGAGGCTGGCATATGCCAAGCCAGAGGGGGCGAGACTGGCAGATACCCCCCCGCCTCCAGTGTCATCTGTCACTGTGTGTGTGTGTGTAGGTGGTGTGGAGAGGAAGGGGAAAGAGGAGGAAGGGAGGATGAGGAGGGCAGAGCAGAGGGCAGGAAACCTGGCAGAGACTGAACAGGGAGGAGCGGCGCTGGGCTGGCTTACAGTGGGTAGACTGGAATAATTGATGGAACACAGCAGCCTGACAGTGAAGTGGAAAAAAGAGAATATTTTAAGAGACACTGTTCAGCAGTGAATACGTATTATATCATTCAATGTCCTCTCTTCTGCTTAATGTGTAAATAACAAAATAACGAGTGACGAGTGGAGGCAAACTTACAATCGATTTCTCTCAGGAGTCGGTGGAGACCAAAATCAGAGCAAAAATGAATGTTGTTTGTTTAAATGTTGTTTTGTGTTCTTATTTGGCCCAACTTAAGACGGATACATTTGATATAAATGAACACTTCGAAATAGAAAGTTTAGTATAATACGTTAATGCTTTGTGTATACCAGCTTCTTTTTTTTCCTATATCCTGTTCAAAAACAAAAACAAAATTGACCCCCTGAGAAATGAAGTCGGCTGATAAGAAGAAGAAGAGCAAACGCGCATGCAGCACAGCAAAACATTGAGGAACGTTACACACCAGAGCAGAAAGCCACGGCGCTTATCATTCAATCAATGCAAGCAGTGTTTTCCTTGTCCATCCCTTTCTTCCTCTCCTTTGAGGACGAGCTGCAAAGCTGGATCCCCACATGACGCACATTCTTTCCAGCCCATAACACTTAATAACCTCTTGAGTTCCAGTTTATTATCCAGCAGCAGAGGGAACAGTAGCCCAGGGACGTGCAACCCGCGATACTCCCTCTCTTCCTTTTGTATTCGAGGTGAATAAAGCTCGACAATAAAGGTACAAAAATAATCCCGGGGTCAATGTGAGAGTGGCGTGCACGGAGAGGTACATCCACTGTACCAACGGCTTAATTCGGTGCGTTGGGTGCAGTAAGTCACGTTTTTAACCAGCGTGTGTGGCTCCTGAGGGAGCTCGCTCCATCAACTATGCTACTTAACACGTCTCCCGGGACTTTACAAAACTAAAGACCTCTCCTCACCTCCATCACTGCGCTCAGAGACATTTTGTTCCGACTACAGAGGCCTCAGCCTCTCGCCTCCTGTCTGCCCATTTCTCTTCTTTCGTTTAACTCCTTTGCTTCCCCTTTGCCTCGGGGCTCGGGATGTCGTGGAGCGGCGCAAGTATCGCTCACAGGGTGTGACATTTAGGGGAGTGTGCACAATGGTTTTGCAGGTCACTTTTACTCATTTTTAGGATGAGATCACGGTGAAATATTCCTTCGAGGTGTTAATATGGGCCACCTAAATTGTCACTTTTTTGAGCTGCTCTGGGATCTAATGAAATATCTGTCTGCCAAAAGCTAGACGAGCCGAGCGCTTATTCCAAAATGACTCGCTTCACCAGAGCTCTCTCCCTCTGTGGATGTTCATGTGCTGCTTTCAGATATTTCATTACAATATGGCAATATTAAACAGCTTATGCTTGTGGCTGGTCGTTAACTTCCTTGGTGCCTGAAAGTCAATTGGAAATTATTGCTTTTAATACAGTGACATTACAACGTTGTTATGAAATGAGTATATTCTATACTAGTGTACTTATTTGATCGAATTTGAAGAGAAAAAATGCATTAAATCTGGATCTCTTTGTCCAATTAATGCCGAACCAGTGGCTTGGTTGACTGGTAACTTGACGGCAGTGTTTGAAGATGCTGTGTCTTGTCTGTCTGAGGAGCGTGTTAAGAAGTGCATCTGAGGGAAAGTTGGCAGCCCCGCTGCCGAGTGAGCCAGCAGCTGCGCAAATACTAACCGATAAACCGCTATCGTGCCGTAAAATGGAAAAAATTGTGCTGAGCCGCTGCAGGGTTGTCACATTAGAGGATACAGCATCGCCAGTGAACCGGGCGTAGCAGAGGACGGAAGACCAGCAGTGTGTCTTGAAGCTAAGCTTCCGCACCCAGGAGTGATGCCTGCAGCGGGAATTATACGACTCGCTCTCAGAGTCCATTTGGTCCAGTTGGTCCTTCTAAAGCAGGTTCAGCACCCGACATCTGCTGCAGCCCCGCGGTTACAGGTGGACGTTGTCGCGGAGGGATTATTGTTCTCCCCCGGGTGCTCGTGATCCATCCCCTCAACCACGGTAAGACCAGGAGGCGGGCGGAGTGTGAGCATCCTTCCAATAGCTGCTCACACGATCGTCTCGCTGATTGCCTTATCCGTGCACAAGGAACGGAAAGGGGTCCACGAACAATCCCCATCTCAGCTTAACCGTGCCATGAGTCCCGTCTGTACATGTGGCTCACGTTTGATGCACATTCTTCAAGGTTTTCCTAAACGTTACACCGGAAGAAATGAACGGAATCGAAAACAATTCTTCCAGTTCTGAAAACACCGAGTCCACAGTGAATTGTTTCAGGAAAACAGGTGCAGCTGAGGAGTTATTTGGGCATCACGGCCGATTTCCGAACACAGCGTGGAAAACCTTTGACTAACGTCAATGACGCAAACAGGGTGTGCGTCCTGAAAGTAGGCGACTATAACCCTTCGAGTCAAATGTATTTCACACTGCAATCAGCGAAGCATTGTGAAAAACTCGCCACCTTTCAAAACATGTTTGATGCAGAGCTTTGTCCTTTTGGCGCTCAGAAGCGCGTTGCGTCTGAATACGAGGGCCGTCGCACACTTCGCCTTCCTCTTTTGGCTACAGGGTCAAATTCTAAGCAGCGTTTGGAGGGTGCACGTGTCCCCTGTGTGGCAGTCAAAGACAAAAGCCACGAGAAGTCCTGGAGAAGTTGTGATTCGCCGCCATTATTCAGTCACTTGAAAGACGCTGCGCTGGGGAGCGTTTCTGCTGTGTCAGGGCTTTTCTGAAGTTGCTGTATGTTTAAAAAAAAAAAGAAAGAAAAGAGGATACAGAAGAAGATCATTGAGCCCTCCACTTTTCTCCGAGAGGAGTTTTCCAAAGGTCACGCCGCCAATTCACACACACACGCCGGTTTACATTGATCAGCACTCTGCACAGATGCTCATGCACCAGGAGTTTTCTCCAGAAACCCGGCCATAAATCAACCACCGAGTCCAACGGCGAGAAGAAGCCAACAGCTCATCTTTTTTTTGGTGCGAACGCAGCGGCCACCACGAGCCGCAGCTCTCCGGTGACGCATGGACGGCGTTTGGTTTCTCCTCCCCCCCCCTCCCACCTCCCCTCCCTCCCTGAGTTCGGCTTCCATTTGATGTAGATCAAAGCACAGCACATTTCACAAAGAATCAGCGCGTGAATCCCAGCGGTCACTTGAAAGCACTGACAAAATAGGAACGATAGATTCCACTTGACACGCCTTCAGGCAGCGCGTGTTTGTTCGCTGTTGGGCTATTTGTCTAATTAATGTATCTAACGTTCACTAGTTTAGTCGGGGTAAAGGGAATAATGGCTGTAATGAGGTTGCCAGGTTTCACCCTCTGTTTTGCTTGTGTCCCCTTTCCCTCTGTGCACCTTCATTTGTTTTCCCAGGATGCTGAATATTTGACTTGCATGTGCTTCACAGTCAGCTGATTATATACATGAAACACACACGAGCCCATGAATATGAAAATTGTGCAAAACAGGCGGGGAAATAGTAACAACAAGGTGCTTTTCCTCCTTGAAGACTATTTATGTAAAAACAAGAAATAACCGAGTGCCACATAGTGTGTCAAAGGATGTAGCATCAGTCTTCTTATTGGTCCGGTTGATATTATCCTTGTGTTGTTGTCAAAAGATATCATGAAAAATGTCCACCAACCAAGCTTGCGGAGCTACAGCCTAATGTAACAAATGTACTCTGCAGCATCATGAAGCCGCAATGGCAGGTTATTTTATTACAATGACAATGACAATGTGCACATTTGATTATATCTCCTGAACTCGGTCCTGCTTCCAACTAGTGGAATTAATGTCTGTTTATTTGCATCTGAAGATGACGTCTCCCACAGTCGGGATAACTCTGAGAGTCATGCTCGTTAATGTTCGAGACTCTAATTTGGCCTCGTGGTGGTTTTGATCTCAACGCTCTCAGTGACACATTTACCATGACCCTCAATTTAGCATATCGCTGTGCAATTATTACCAAAAATGTGACCAGCTGGCTGCCTCAACCGGCCAGCGAATAGCAGTCAGATCGTAGTCTGGGAAGATTACATTTACATCTCCCCTGATTTATTACCTCAGGAAACATAGTAAAAACTAGTTTACGGTCTGGATTGCTAGTTTCAAGTCTTCCTCAAGCACTAAGACAGACAGTAAAATCAACCATAAAGGAGAGGATGATGTAGGTTTACTGTGACTGACAGGTCACTAACACCACCGGAGCGGTAAAAAGAGCGTGTGTGTGTCCTTACATGTGTTCCCCGGGTGCAACAAGGCAAGAAGCTGACGGCTGATGGCAAAATCGTTGTTTGATTAAACAACAAAGCGCCCAGCTGTTCCATACAACCAATGAAAGTCGTTATTTGGGCAGCATTTCTAGAAACGCGGGTCGGTCCTGCGTTACCCCAGTGACAGGAGGTCGAGGGGGCAAAGGAAGTGAGATGATGGAAGGGAAGGACGTGGTAATGTAGTGTGCGTTTTGGTCTTATCCAAAGTATCAGCACCTCCATTATTCTTCTATACAGTACACAGACTTTTTCCAAGGAGCCCGTTGTGTCCACACGGGGCCGAACCGACGCGGTCCGAATGCCAAAAACAGATGATCCAAAAGGTGACGCGAACTTGCAAATGTATGATGATGAGATTCACACCGAGTGGCCAATCTGGTTGCTTCATAAACGCCAGTGAGATACGTTGCAGCAGCAGCTGCCGCCCTGTCACGAAGACTCTATCAAAACCAGACAAAGCACCCGGCCTCAGCGTCCGGACCCTTTCGTACCTCTGGAGTAACGACGTTACGGCCTCCAAGAGAACAACCTGGGATTTGGCTGAATTCTGTTTAAACATGATTAATGTGTATCCAGCAGAGGTATTCTGGTAGAGGTCAAAAGAGATGGAAGGAGAGAGAGAGAGATAGAGAGATAGAGAGAGAGAGAGAGAGAGAGAGGATATCCTCTGAGTGATTGAGATGCAGAGCATCGGGGACGGACGAGCTGCGAAAGCTGGGCGATAAGTCATCGATCGGCACTCCGATAGAGCCGGCGCGGATCCCACATCGGCGCCGAGGAGTTCGATTTTAAAGTATATTGACAAGTGTCCTCTGCGGGCTTCGGGGGGAAAGGTTTGATTAATGTGCAAAACAAGGCGAGTGTGTTAGAGGGTTGATCAGCGGTAAAGCGGAAAGCGAATGGGCGGAACTGTGACAGGAGATTGTCAGTGTCTACGATCAATAGATTAATTACGGTGCGGCGCGTGATGCTCGATGGCGGCTCTTCTGTGATTACGGGGTTTTACCTGGAGTCGGCGTCGGTGTGCGAGCTGTGACATTGGCAGCGTGATGCGACTCTTTCCAATGACCGTTGATGGACCGTGGCCAAACGGGTTTAAGGGAGAGCGGCTCCGTGAAGAATCAAACGGTTAATTGAACATTCCATTTAGCAACTCTCGGTTGCCTGAAAATAATCAATTTTCAAAAAAAGGCATCGGGTTGAACCTCGGGAGCAGAGAATGTGTTTTTGGATACATTTAATGCGCCGAAGCCTTATCACCATCGTGTTGAAAGCCTTAACACTTCAACTGTGCACAAAAATGATTGAATTTTCCTGAAACTCTCTCTCTGCGTCTTCCTTTAGCTCTCAGTTCCTTCCCTCATTTCCTTCACTTCTGTTCTCTTCAAGCATTTCAGACACAGCAGAGAAAAATCTTCTGTGAGATTATAGTGTGGCACAGATTGATTATAAGGTCTCTACAAATACATCGGAGACTGGATGTCGCTGAGCAATAAGGGGAAATGGATAAATCTACCAGTACATTAACGTCTGATTGGACGGCTGACTTTAAGCTTCTTGTGTTTTCTGCTGTATGCTTTTGTATAGGCTGCACATCTCTGGCTGTCTATCCAAAAAGCTGCCTGTCAATCAGTCATTGGATTTTTCGTGAGATCTCCTGCGATGCCTCTACGGGGGAAAAGTCTTTCAGAAGAGACAGAGTGACATTTTAACTCATCCGTGTGCAGAGGCCCTTTAGTTTCTTCTCTAAAACACGCATACATTTCCGTGTGTGCATATATATATATTTATGCACGCATATCACAGTTTGAGGGTAGTTGAGGGGTCAATATCTGGGTCCCCCCGTGCTTGTAGGGTCTGTTTGTAACCCGGCGGCGCGGTGAGTCCATGTTTAGCGTGTCTTTGTGGGGTAGAGAAGTCGCATTCATCCTTCAGCGGATGTTTACAGGCTGTAGTTTCAGGACTACAGGCGTCTCCCAGAGGCAGACTTCATCTCCTTGGTCGGATTAAAACGAGCCGCGAGACGTCTTTACCAGCCCTCGACAGCTCGTATTACTTTCACCTTGTGATTCTGTGTTTCTGTCATCGCGGCAGAATGTGCTCCTGGAGACAGGAACGACCACGTGGATGGAGGAGGTGTGGGGGGGTGGGGGGGGGGGGGAACGGGACAACAGCACATATTAGACCAATGTTCTTTCACTTCAGCTGCTGAAAATTCAAGGTTAAATGTCAGCCGACTCAATGATGTTCTTCTATTATTGCTACAAATGCAAGCTCAATTACAGCCGCGCTGATGTGTTTCCAATGTGGAAATGTCCTTTATTGTCATTATTAAATGACTTTAATAGGAAAAAAAAAGAAGAAATGAGCATAAATGTCTGGATAATACAGCAAAGGGATCTGTTGCCGGGGGTGTAATCAGCGTATTCACACAGCTGCTTTGCAGGAACAAATCTCTTTGCTCCTTGCAGCGCTAAACTTGCGTGCGCGCCGCGTTAAATGCCCACTCCTCCCCGCGGCCACGTCGCCTTGGCATTGCCCGGTCGACAAATGTGATTATTCTGCTGCTGGAGCAGCTCTGTGTTTGAATAACTCAAAATTACAATCAGCAGTATATGGGCCTTCTGCACAACTGTTAATTAAGCAGTGAGGGCTCCTGTCTTCTACAAACATATGTGGTTAAGAGACGTAATTATATCGCTGCAGCTGGCGAATCGCAAGGTGTTCAGATGTTTGAGATGGATGTGTTGCCAAGAAATATGTCGGCGAAGAAAAGACTTACACTGCTGTATTATTATTATTATTATTATTATACCTCAACCCAAACGCCCTGATTGATTGGTTATCAATGCGTGTGTGTGTGTGTGTGTATCAGCGGTGGGGATAATACCCTGCTGGCTGGCAGCATAATATATTATGCACGGCACCCAGTCTGCAGCACGGAATGCTTAGCAATGCCAGACACAACCAATCAAGACATTGTTCCACAACTCGGCAGAGGTTACAAAGGGAGAGCGCAGAGCAAAGGAGCCCCATTTGTAATGAGTCAGAGAGGGATGCGCAGCGGGAGAGATGGGGAAGGAGATAGAGGAGGAGGGAAAAGGAGCAAAAAGATGCAGCCGGGTAGAACTGGATGAGGCGGTTGAGGGCAGATTCGCGTCGACGATAAAAAAAAAAAGGTGGCGAAATCAATTCTGGACGAAATGAGAAAGATTGATTTGAGAGTGAAAGAAAGAAAACAATGATGGGGGGGGGGGGAGGTAGGGGAGGGAAGGACGGGGTGAGATGTTGCTGGTGACTGCAGGTCACAAAGGGGCATGACGTCGTCGCCTTACTTGCATTAAATGTGTGTTCATTTAACTTTACTTTGGAATTTTGAATTCTTCTGAATTGTAATTTGTGTTTTGAGATCTGAAGCCAGCCCATCATTTCTTCACAATTTCTTCACTCTACTATATAGATTGTTTTCATTCATCTGCTGCTACTTGAGAAAGGGCGTCCCCAGCGGTTTGATTGGTCGGATGAGAAGGAGCATCACTCACTCGCCTCCTCTCTGCTGAGCAGCTTCCCGTATTTCACTGCGTGTCCTGGTTTGATTTCATTATTTTCATATCCGCAGGAACCTTGGCGATGCAATTAATGGAATCTTTCCGAGGATCCCTCTTGGTTAAGTAGTTTATCATACTGAAATTATAAACCCTTTTTTTCAATAATAGATGACAGCTGGTTTATTTGTTGGTTGTGAATCTCCGAGAGTTCCTATAAAACTATTGATTTTCTAACTTCGCCCGGACGTCACAGTAGATTCACGGTTGTAAACGTCCTGTCTGTCCATCCGTCCGTCCCTTGTCTCTCTCTCTCTCTCTCTCTCTCTCTTTTTACACCTCAGGGCTAAAAAGCGAGGTTGCTATCCTCATTAACCTCCCTGTCTGTCTCCAGCTCACCTCGGGCCAGCCCCGCCTTAAGCCGCACTCATTACCACTGAATCAAGCCTGGGAGACGGGAAGCGGAGACGGGGAGACGGACAAAAGTCTTGCTAGAGAGCGAAAGCCGTCGTAATGGAGGGACAGAGATGGAAGTACAAAAAAAGGAGGGGAGAGACAACAACTGGGGAACAAAAAAGGAAAGAAAAAAATCAAAGAAAGGCAGAGATAAGGAGTGATTCGCTTTCAATGTGGTTAAATGAAAAGAAGAAGAAGAAAAAAAAAAGGACAAAGGAGACGGAGAGAGGCGAAGGACAGGGGCCGAGAATCCATTAGTGAGCTCGGGAGTGGCTGAGATGATGTGTGAGCCAGTCATAAGCAGACATGCTCAGAGCTTAAAAACCGTGGCACTTGGCGTGGTTTGCGGTGATAGATATCTACCTCCTGGTACCCGTTATTCATCAATGCCACGTTCCTCTTGGCTGCAAGACTACAAAATCGAAACAATCAAGGTTCCCGCCTGCAAGGATTCTGACCGACTTCAGCTGCTGCTCTGCTCCACAAATGCATCATGGATTAAGTGCAACAGTTTTAAATGAGTTTTAAAAAAACCTCTTGATTATAATGAAGCGCATTCTATTTTTCGGAAAATTCATTCCATTTGTTTCAAGATCTACGAGATATCGAGATGATAAATGGAACGAGGAATGCACTTGAAGTACTGTCATTAAGACGTTTTTAATTAGTAGGGGATGTGTGTATAGTTATTGCCGAACTGAGGGCAAACCACGGAGCTCAGCAGCAAAGGCCTGAAGGCCTCGTGACCAGAAGGCGACCAGAAGGCCGCTGGCGGAGGCACTGATGTGCCATGAAACGGGGGCCGGCCGATCCAACGTCAGCCTGATCTAATGAGCTTTTGACATTGATGGGCTTCTTTTTCTCCCCGTATCATTGCATTTCAAGAACTGCGGTAAGTGACCTGCATCCACGAAGTCTGAGAGCGGTGATGGAAACGGTTTGACGGAGTGGCGAATGAAAAAAGGAATGGAAAGTGGCAGTTGCATTTCGAAGGCCGTAAAAGATAACAGAGCGAGAGGGAGAGAGACGTGGCTCCAAGGCCGCACTACATTCACTCCTTAAAAAGTGATTCATCCATTTACTACTCTCCAAAGTCTGCTTTTGGGAAAACGCATCCATGCATGTTCTTATGTGCCTGCGTCTGCCCACACATGCGCGTACCGTCACACTTGTTGTTTGGTAATTAGCAGCCTTGGACCGAGAGGAAGCACAACGCCTGCACGGCGACCCTCAAATGGAGAAACCTTCACCTTTTCTATTTTTCTAATTTCTCGTCTCTCCGCTTCCCCCAGGCTCTCTTTGTCATGTCCTCTTTAGATACTCCTCAATTTGCTTTTACAAGCCTGCGTGCATTTAAAGGGTGGAAAAAACGTTTGTGTGCTTAAAGTGGATGCAAGAACAGTTTGTGATGCGCTAACAGCAAGTGTTGCATCAGCAGTGGAAATGAGGCAAATTAATACGTCATGGTCGATGAATCAATTTTCCTGAATTCCCTTTATTTCAGTTGCTTTGCAACGTTCACGAAGAACGGGAACACAACGGGTCGAGCCAACAGGCTTTAATGTCAATCGACCTCTGCCATCTTCCACTGACCCACTACTTCCTTATTTTTCCTTCTCATCATCTTCGTGTCACTCAAACCTCCTGAGCTCCATCCCCCCTGCCCCCTTGGCCCGCTGATCCAGCTATCAATCTCCATCCGTAATCCCCTACATGAATCTCCTCCTCTGCTCTTCCATTTCTCTGGGAGCAGGGGAGCTTATATGACAATTTCCCCTCCAGCCTCTGCCTTTCTCTCACCTCCTGATATTCTCCTCCCTCCTCCTCCAGTCTTCAATGCATCTCAAGGGGGGGGCTCTGGTTCGCTTTCGCTCCGTCCCGATCTCCTGCTCACTGATGTTCTCTGAGGGACAATGATTACAACCAGGTCACTTCCATGGCAATTAATGAGTGGGGCATGACGACGCAGCGGGGGGGCGCGGGGGGGGGGGGGGGGGGGGGGGGGGGGAGTGCCCATGTCCGCATCTCCATACATTAGCATAGTAAACAGGCTGGCGGGGGGGAGGGCGAGGCGTCGCAGCAGACACTTCAGGGACACGTCTCCCCTCGCGGACGCCTTCCAAGTCCCCCGTGTTTGCATAAACTGCGGCGCTCCCGAAACATGCTCCAAGTGTCCTTCTGCGTTTGTCCTTACCGTCAAAAATGACAAGAGCTGACATCAGAGCACCCGTCTGCTTTATTCTATATTAATTGGGTGTGAAATGACATGTCATTTGGGCTGCAGCTCTCCGGGCGTTCCAGGGACTCTGACTGTGGGTGATATGTGAATAAGCTGCAAGCGAGTTTACTTAAATAGCACATTTTGGCAACAAGATGGTGGAAGGTTCTTTATTTAAAAGCATGGAGGAGAAGGACAGAAGAAGCACTAGCCGATTATTGCGGAGTGTTAAAACGAGCAAAAATAGAAAAAAATCTGTTTCGCTTTATTGTTATTACATTCTTTTGTTTTTTTGTTTCTTTAGTACGACATTCGGTCTGGACTTTGTTTCTGTGTTTTCGGAGGGTGAAATAGAGAAGTAGCACAGCTAACTGATCTGAGATATGGAAATAGAGACAGATTTCACATTTCACACAAAAAATGAAATGGACAAAATCTCCAACTCAGCATTTTCAGCATTAACGGTGAAATTGTTTGGGTCAAATGCAAAAAAAAGGGCTGACACCAGCATTTTCCCCCACGTGACCTCTCCAAAACACGCAAAAACACGTGTTAAGTCTTGAGTAACATGTTTCAGGCTGTTGCAAAAAAAACGCTCTAGGCAGATTCGTGAGAGTGTTGAGTTATTGTGTGTCCAATGGGTTACCACGAAAGTCCAGGGGTATTCCACAGAGCGCTTAGCGAAAACCTACAAAATGTACACCTCCCTGCAGGATCGGCCCTTTTAAATTATGTGGATGATATGATGATTTGCAGCCCATCAAAAGAGGCTTGCAAAATCAACACAATACGCTACTCAAACATAAAAACAAAGAAGACATGTTTAAAACAGAAATTCCTTCAGTACATAAAGTGTTGATTCAAAGCAGCTGACATGCAGTTTTTCCGGGAGTTTGCTCCAGTTCTACGGTGCACAGAACCCGAACGCTGCTCCTCCTTATTTAGCTTGGACTCTGGGGACGGAGAGCAGATGTCCTGGACGGTTCATGATGGAGCTCAAGATCAGGAATAAACCGGTCCTTTAGCAAACAAAAGGGGAAACATTTGCCAAAGAATTCTTTTGCGGACTGAACGCTTGCGTAAAGACCTCAGAGTCCTCATGAAGACAAACATCTGCACACTGTTACGGCACGATGCATCTTGCAGGATTATTAAATAGCTCGCGGCAAAGTGTGGCTAAATTGCCCCCCCCCCCGCTTCCCCCATCCCACCCTGATAAGTTATGATGCACTCGGTGGGATCGCGGACAGTCAATCACACTCTTCATCGTGACCCCATCAGGCATCCGGCGACCCTGATTACCGCAGCTCCAAGACTTCCCCTCATCCCCAAAGAAGCCCGGGGAATTAAAGAATGATTCAGCGACGCTGCGACTGCTCCATGACAGCTTCTTATCTCGGTGCCAGTCGGCCCACATGAAAACAGCCAGTCACTGAGGAGATGAGAAATGCAGATCGTGGAGTGTTCCATTTTCGCAGCATTGATTGGGATTATTAAAGTCCAAAAGTGGTCGTCGCAACCTCCCGCTGCCGCTATGAGAACATTCACTTAAAAATGAATTAAAGACCGGGCGGTGAAAACAGAAGATCGACAAAACGGTCAGAGGGCCAAGATGACTTCTTTGTAATTTTTCCTTGTAATTAGTCAAAGAAGATGAGGTCTTCTCTGGGCTTTCTGCAGAGGAAGGGGGGCCTGTGGGCGGCCAAACGTTTGCTTGTGCTGCTGCACCATTTTAAGAAGCGGTCCTGACCATCGTCCTGCCGCATGTTTGATGAATCACCTTAAAGTGTTTTACATTACTCCGCCCTCCCTCTCCCCCTTCAGAGACACTTTCAAATCCCAATTCTCATCATTGACTTGTTTCCCTCCACCAAAATGTGTCTCGCTCCTCCCGGAAGTTGGGAGTTGTGATTCGCTGTGAGTCTCGGTGAGTCTCTGAGGGCCGTCCAAGTCTCTTGGAGCTCTCAAGTCCAGCTGGAAGTTCGTGTTAATCCTGCACATGGATGCAGGATTAACACAATTGTTCGTGTTCCTCTTTGCAGCGTTGCCTTGAGGGATGAAATGTGAGACAATAATTCTTTTAGATCCCAAAAATGATTCAATGTAATAAATCAATGAAAATTGGAGAACATTACCAGCCAACTTTACAGCCAATATTACCCTAAACTGAGCAGCCAGAAGATATAAAGAGATAATAACTTGCTCATGTCTAATTCCCGTTTCATTCCACCATTCATTCATTTTAGTTTATTGCCACAGGAATTTGGGAAAACGATTCAACACAAAGCATCTTTGGCACAAAATTGGGCAAACTTTGGGGTATATTTCCCGTAAATAGAGAAAAAGAAATTATAACCAAAGAATACATACAAATTCAACTTCCTTCATAAATCTTTTCTGTGGCTTGAGCCTGGCCCTTTGGAGTTTAAAGTTAATTAAGGCTACTTGAGCTTTTTTCCTCCGCCTGACCTCCAGTAACCATTCGTTTTATTCTGCTATATGGTGTTAAACTAAATTCTCCATAAATATTTATAAAAGCCTCGAGATAAAGATTAATTAAGTTCCCCAATTATACTGCAACAAACCTCTCTCTGAACGCTTTTGAATGCTTTATAGGTTTTTTGGGTTTGGCTTTATGGGTTTAGATCACTACGTTCGTCTCCTGGGTTACAGTCCCGTGTCCCCACCCAGGGCCGGCCCAAGGCATAAGCGAACTAAGCGGCTGCTTGGGGCCCCCTGGTCACCAGGGGGCCCCAAGCAGCCGCTTAGTTTTGCAAGCAGCCCTAGTTTTGTATTATAACCTCACTGTATTCGTTTAGAATTTTCGCTATAACAATACAGCGTGACATTTGTGCCAATAATCTTCTAGCACAGGTGACTGTGCGTCGTGGGAGGGGGGCCCCCAAATAAAATTCTGCTTAGGGCCCCCAAGAGGCTCGGGCCGGCACTGTCCCCACCTGTCCTCCTCGCGTCCTTTATTTATAGATTTATAATGATGCAGGCGGCTGTACGCTGGAGTGACTTGAGGGGGCCCTGAGTGGGAACGGGTTGTCACAGACATTCAAAGCGACCTGCTGTGTGCGTCCGCATTCTGCGGTTCATTACAATGCGGCGGCACCATTTCCTCGAGTCGCAGAATGAACAGTTATTCACCTGTCCTCTTGCGAGGTGGCGTCGTGTGGGATGGGAGCGGAGGAGGTCTGAGGGACGATTGGCTCCGTAAAATCGTAGTCGCAACGCAAGTCAGTGTCAACACTTTCGCTGGTGTGTCTGCTTTTATAGAATAACTTGCAACAACGGTGTAGAAAGGAACGGCAAAGTGTGTCAGGTCTATAAATAATATCCGTGTCTTGACAGCAAACCAGCTGATAGCAAATATGAATAACATTAATGAAGCTTGGCAATATGTATCCCTTGTTTGTAAAAAAAACATATAGCAAAGGATACACAAGCCATTTCTCTCTCTCTCTGTCTACCACATCACCCATCAATCCTTTATTGTGAATCCGTTACACAAAAATGTGAAACGACGTTAAACAAATAAATTAGCCAGTGATTAGCTCCGGATTCACTCTTCTGTGACAAATCGAAATCAATTGTGAATAATAACCATTATTTACTAACATCACACACTGTAAATACTGCTGGGCCTTGAGTAGAGTATTCATTAATCAGTCTCCATCTAAGGTCGGTCAGTTTATCACCAACCGTATTCTGTCTGAGCACCATAAATCAGCAAATAGTTTGTTACTTTATGCACACGGCAATGATAAGGCTTAACGGGATTATTTGGGGACTGAAGATAAAAGTTGTCAAAGGAGGAACATATGAGATGGAAAGAATAATCTCAGTAACTATTGCAGCGAGTGGACCAAGTGGAGCCAGCGGACATGTGATGGTTTTTTTTCACCAGATGCACCGTAAAGGCTAACATGTTTATAAATACCCCATTAGTGCTTCTGCTTTTTATAAAGTGAAGTGGGTACTGTGATGGAACGGGGGGGGGGGGGGGGGGGGGGGGGGGGGGGGGGGACCTCCTCAACACACCCTTCTGGTCTGACAGAACTCATTTCCAGTAAATTGAGTAACATCTGCTTATCAGCGGCACATCCTGTCGTTCCATCTCGTTCTGTTTTCACCTGTCGTCTCCAAAAGCCCTTTAGTTATTATCCCATCCTGCCCCCCCCCCCAGTGGAATGTTTTCTCTGAGTACTGCAGCAACCCCGAACTGGCTATAAATCACATTGCATTATCACCACGCTGTGCATCGTCTTCCCCCCCCTCCCTCTCTCTCCCTCTCTCTCCCTCTCTCCCTCCCCAACCGCGCAGCTCCGATTGGCCGGTTAGCCTCCTCGAGCCGGCCTCTCGGAGCGGGACGTGGGAGCGATCGTAAATCCCGCCCCCTTTCCTCGGGGCCGGTGATTGGGAGAAGCGGGTCTCTCCTTGAAGTGTCAATCAAGCCGCTTCTCCGTGCGCCGCGCGTTCTCTGCTGCTGCCTGCGACGCGCAGCATACCGACGGACACGCGCGGGAGCAGGCTAATTAAGCTCAGGTGGCGACGCGCACAAACAAGATACGAGATTATTTCCAAAAAAAAAATTGTCACGTCATTGGGTAGTTTATTAACAGTATATGCGTTTTCAGAAACATTTTTCCTTCAAGGCACTGAGAGCCAAACTAAGTGGTTTTTTTAGACATTTATTGTTTTATTTATTTAGTGTTTTGGAAATTTGTTTTGTTTTTTTCTGCTGTGTTTTTTTTTCCGCTCGGGAGAAGACGAACATCCCTCCTCGCCTCTCTCTCTCTCTCTCTCTCTCTCTCTCTCTCTCTCTCTCTCTCTCTCTCTCTCTCTCTGTCTCTCTCTCTGTCTCTCCGGCCATCACAAGGAAAAGTCCAGTGGATAACACTGATGCCTTCGTCCAGTCTCATGTAGAAGCGTCGGACTACTGCTGTTGACATTCATCCACTGGTTCCGGCTGGGTTCTTTTTATTCATTTTGTACTATCATTAAAGGAAGCATATTTCCCCGCAACGGCACCGCAAAGGGGGAATACCGAAGCATCCGGCTGCAGAAACAAGCGGAAAACCCATCGGAACTCCATCATGGGCTGCCCCCCCCTGCGGAACGCGTTCGCTGGCCTCATCCTGGTTCTGCTGTCTCAAGGTAAGTTCTCACGAGCTGCAGCCCCACTTCAGCCCCGCGCGCTGCCGCTGCGCCACGACGCGCGCACGTTCGCCTTTCATTTTGGGGAAGCGGGCCGTGGAGGTGAATACTAATGATCTACCTGCCCGCGAATCACGCGTGTCTGCTGTGCCGCTGCGATGCTGCGTGCGTGCGTGCGTGCGTTCCTGTGCGGTGTGTGTGTGTGCACGTCCCTGTGTGCGTGCGTGCGAGCGAGCGAGCGCGGCGCCAGGTTCATCTCCAAGCCAACCTCGTGTGGTTCGGTGTGAAGCGTGTTGAGAGCATCTCAATGAGATGTGTAATATTTATATATATATATATATATCTTTTTTTAAAGGAAAAAAAAGACTTGCATCCCCGGTCCTGTGTGAACATTCCTTTACGTGACTTGGCCTGGTACCCCACGCACACGACGCGCCAGTAGCGCAACGAGAGGGGCGGGGGGCTTTTTGGTGGGGTTGAAGTGCGGGCAGAGGCAATGCAGAGAGACTCGCGAGAGAAAGACGGTGTTTTGTTCTCTCTCTCTCTCTCTCTCTCTCTCTCTCTCTCTCTCTCTCTCTCTCTCTCTCTCTCTCTCTCTCTCTCTCTCTCTCTCTCCGTCTCTCTTTAAAACCAAGGTCGGTCGAGAGAGACGGAGGCAGGGAGATGGACAGTGTACAAAACACGCAGTCGGTAGTGGAGCTTACATGACATGCTCTTCGCCAGCAAAACATCAACACTTAAAGACAAACACACCTCATTTGTCAGATAACCAGAAGAATCGAATCTTGAAACACAGTGCTTTTATTTTGTAGTCGCTCATAAGGTAATGCTGACCAGGTGATATTTACTACCCACCCGCATGTGCACAAACCCCAGAATGCTCACTATGTTATGGGATGTCCCAGCATACATTAGTTTCGATAGCATTCTCACTAATTTCCCAGAGCATAACCCCCCCTCCACACACACACACACACACCTGGCTCAATTAGTCCTTCCTTCATCCTGTGAGAAATCACAATATAAATAAATTACTCTGGCCCTTAATAACAGTAATTGATGTGTCAGAGCAATAAGATGTGAGGTTAACAGCGTGCACATGCAGACCACTGCGTCCACTGAGGGCCGGAGATCCCAGCTGGTCACGGTGGGCGAACTCCCTCCCCCCACCCCCCCCCTTTCCCCACACAGGCAGCGAGCAGCAGACGGACAGACAGCCGGCCCTGCAGGACACACTCAGCCCACCGGGGTTCAGACCTGTTCTCCTCGCTGATCCCGCCCCCGCGACGTCGTAACCTTTGGGGGTTTTCTTTGCGACGTGAAGTTGTGACCAATCATGCAATCCGCAGCGGGGGGATGATTGGATATCGACGGGGGGGGGGGGGGGGGTTGTGCACACCGTCGGCCCACAACAGGTCCGTCTTTGGAAAGTACAGATGCACATGCATTTTGCAGGAAGGGCATGTTAAAAAGCCACCGTCCGCCGCTCTTTAAATGATACAACTGTGAAATAACCCTTTGCATCTGTGCCCCCCCCCCCCCGAGACGCAGGCCAGCGTGGCCGCTCAGATCCTTATCGCCGTTGTTTAGCAGATTCCGTGCAAGTTATTATTTCCTGGTTAACAAGGAATGAGACGTACCCCCCCCCCCCTCGAAAGGCGACAGCATTTCATTAGCCGGAAGATGTTTCTCCTCGACAGAGATTACCGCTCATCTAGCAGCCTCACATAGTGCACGACAAGCATTAATTAGAGACTCAATACGTTTTCCATGTACGCATGGAGACCACAGGTGAAACGTGTTTGTGACCTGGGTGCTGGCACGCAAACCGGGTGGAAAAGTGGCCCTTTTTTTAACCTTCTACGAATCACAATTTGGCTTTTCAAAGGTTTGGTTAGTGTGTGAATGTGCAAACCAATGGCATGCGATGTCCCCTTTCCACCTTTATTGCCCCTTTTTTTTTTTTAGCCTGGAAAGGTTCAATGTCCAAGCAGCCGCTTAAAATATCACTGTATTTCTGGCACTCGAGCTGTCTGCAATAAATTAAACCCGTTTAATCTACGAGGCCAACCACTGTGAGGCTTATGAAACATTTAGTCTGGGAGTGTGTCCTCACACACCTGCACACAAAATCAAACAATTCACCCTCTAAAGCATTTCTGTTGTGACAGAAACCTGCAAGATGTGATAATGAGAATAACGCCGTCTTTTGATTCGAGGAAAAGTGAAGATGACAAGAGGAATTGTTACTACCTCTGTGGGCCAGATAAGTCGCAGCAGAGGACGCTTAAGGTCGTTTATCAAATATCATGCAATAGAAGCATATTTCTGCCTTGCAGATATAAAGTGATGCAATTATTGCAGTGAATCACCCCCTCTCACTGTGGCGTTGTGCCGTACGTGTTGCTCACTAATGCTGAAACGCTGTACAGATGGTTCGTCCTACCAGCATGCACCGCTGTGATGGAGGTTCTGGTTACAGGAAGTGCTCGGGGCAAGAACAGGTGGGGTGGCGGTGTTCCTCGCCATCCTTTTTGTTTCAGCAACATATGGGGGGCCAAGTAGGGTCAATGCACATTGCACATTTTAGCATGTAGCCCCCCCCCCCTCCCCCCCTCTCCTCTCTCTCACACACACACACACACACACACACACACACACACACACACACACACACACACACACACACACACACACACACACACACACACACACTTGACTGGATCCCCAGTCTTGGTTTGGGGATGAAGAGAATGGAGATGCCAGCATCAACAGATGCCTCGCGCTCTTATTCTGGAGGGGAATCTGCTTTTTCTCCCTCCCTTTGAAATCCATGGTTTCTGTGTGCTGCTGTTTTTTTTTTACACATTTTGGGCTTAGAAACGCTTTGCCCCATTTTGGCGGGTTTCATATCCCTGCAAGTGTTGGAGCGAGAGGGGCCGGATTTGGCCTCAAGAGCCGAGGGGAAGGGTGGGGTGGTGGGTAGTGAGAGGGATGGGGGTGGGGGGAGGGGGGGGGGGCAGGGTTGGAGGTTTAACCAGCCTCGAGTGGGTCTGCGGTCTGAATGATTTTCCTTCAGGTTTCACTCTTTTCCATTCCTCTCGCTGCTGCGTGTGGTGGCCTGTGGTGCTGAATCCATTACTTGCACGTCGTGGATCCAAGATGGTGACCTTTGAGAAAGTCTCGTCAGCGTTTTGGACCCAGGACCGGCTGCTGCCGGGACGTAAAAAAAAAAACTCATTGGTGCTGAATTGAAATGTCATTACAAATAATAGTTAAGAATGGATCAATCAAAACCCAAATAGTTTGTCAACTGGACAAAGGCAGCAGTTGAGAAGAAAGCAGTGGTGGGCTGAAACGGAGCTGTGAGACATGTGCTATAAGTTTGGTTTGTATTATCCAGATCGGAAATGTAGTTCCTGAGAAGAGTTTAAAATGCCAGATTCAGTGGAAGAATTTTCCTTTATCGCACTTAAATCAGTACGCCGATTAACGAAGGAGTGAAACGCCTAATACCATGACTGCAGCTCTTCATGTATTCATGTAATTCCTTCTATAAACACTCACAGTAGATTCATTGGATTTCAAAGTGCTAAGGAGCCGCGTAAGAACTAATAAGATAATACATTAGATCTAGTTTTTACTATTGTACTCTCAAGAGTGTGTTGCTCCACCCTAAAGGGAGCGGCTCTAACTGTCTCATTTAACGGGTGGTAGGTATCAGTGGCAGCGCTAAGCGACCAGAACCGGCGGGGGGGGGGGGGGGTTGAATTTTATTCATTATCGTACCCTCACTTGGTGGATTTCGCGGCGTTTCCAATTACAGGCTAGACGGAGATGAATAACCCCAGCCGGCTGACCCTGCGACCTGCCAGGCTTAAGCTCAACTCTGCATCTCAGAGTGTTAGCGGGCTATCTGGCTCGAGCGTGCCGAGAGGTCACGGGTTCAAATCCTGTGAGGGCGGCCAGCCGCAGTGCTGCTGCTGCTGCTGCGGACGCTCGCCGCCCTTGAGATTCCCACTGTCGCGTTTGATAAACACTTCACATATTGGTTCGAGGGGTTTGGCAATTACACATAGCGTCAGTGTCATAAATAATGATTACAGCGTGGCCTGTTTGCAATTATAATTACAGCCATAATACACAGAGTTGGGTGCAATGGAAAGGAAGTGGGACGGCACTCGGCTCGGGACAGGTACTGTGTTTAATTACTGTGGTGATTTGCTTCGTTACAACGCCGCGGCCTCCCGCTCCCATGTTTTCAAAGACGAGCGGCGGTCCGGGTGTGGATGTGGACGGCAGCTCCGGGTTATCACTTTAACAAATGGAAAACATTTTTTATTTAGTGCAGGGGAAGGATCACTCAAGAGGGAGCTGAGTGGCAGTAGAAGCAGGAATAAGTAGGGGCTCGTGTACTCGCATCAACGGGCGCCCACGCAGGCACCGACGCACACACACACACACACACACACACGCAGAGCTCTCACATTGAAACAAACGTATACATGCATACACTGTGGAATCGCTCCTTTACTGGAAAGATGAAGTTCAGCGATTACCCCTCCAAATGGTGTGAGCGGTAAATCAATGGAAAGTCAATGTGGCAATAGATCTGTCCTTACATTTATATACAGTATACCGTGCACGCATACATATATGAACACTCATTCAATGTCTCCCCCATTTCTAACATTTGGAAAGGTCAATAAGGCTGAGGGGGAAACACACACGTTCTCTTGTTGCCTGATGCACAGATGTTATACTATTAAGCTGAATGAATGGAGTTTGAGGGGGGCGAGAGAGAGAGAGAGAGAGAGAGCGCCCTGTGATTTCTTTGTGTCTCAGTGTGCGCTCGGGTTCATGTGTGTGACCCTTTCTTCGTGTGCGGAGGTTTAATCGTTCGCGCTGTACGACAGAAGGCCGAGCGCTGAACCCCGAGAAGTCCCGGGTTAAACCGCGCCGATGACGACCACGGGGACGCACGGGAGCGCTTAATGAACGCCACATTCATCCAGGAATCCATTAAGGCCAGTGCCAACTCTGCTGCCATTGTATTTCTAAGTGCTGCCGGGGTTGTCGCCATGACAACTAGCTGCATCAATAGCCTCCAGTCGTGTACAACTTCCTCGATGCTGAAAACGAACAAACAATCAATCAATCAAGCGAAGAGGAGCAGCACCTTGGTGCTTCCTGTAAACAAACCCCTGCATGGAAGAAGTTGTCCTCACGCTTACCCCCGCGCCGTCCCCGCGCCGTCCCCGCGCCTCCTGTTCTCGTGTCCACGCGGGTAATTCCACTTGGCGGCAGAGGTATTAAATCATGCTCTCGCGTTGTGGATCCTCAGGCCTCCTCCAGCGCTTCTGGAGCTGGAGGTGTTTCTGGGTCTGCGCGGGAAGGAGAGGGGGGGGGGGGGGGGGTGATCCCGAGCAGAGAGAGGGAAATAAATAAAACTGTGGAAAACAGATCGATAAATATTTCAGCAGCTGCTCCCTTCACACACTTCTCCCGAAGCCATAAGAGGGAGAGAGGGAGGCGGAGAGGGACGGCTGGATAAAGTGCTAGAAAGGGAGGGGAGAGAACAGGGGTAATTGTGTTCCAGACTCTCGTTCACAGTGGGCGTGAGAGCGAGAGAGCGAGAGAGAGAGAGAGAGAGAGAGGGGCAGGGAATGGGGATAATTGTGTCCGAGACTTAAATAGAAAGAGCGAGCGGACATGAGTGAGGGGTGGAGAGGAGACGCGGGGATGCGCTAACGAGCCGCACATGCTAACGCCGCCTGCTATGGGAACAAAAAAAAAAAAGCACGAGAGGCCGCAGTGTCCCTGGACTTTGGCGCTGCACGGACCAAAGGAATCTCCCACGGAATTGTAATTCCTGTCAGCAGCCGGGCGACATGCCGAGTGGGTGTGTAGTGTAGATCTAAATGATAATGAGCCGGTTCAGACACCGAGAGGGCTCACGGTGTCGGCGCCACTCTGCCCCGGTCATTAGCCGACGCCTTCTCCCTGTGCACGCAACACACGCACACACACACACACACACACACACACACACACAAGGCGCTCTTCACACACTGCGTGTATGTTTAATGCAGGAAGTGAGAAGCGCGGAAGGGGGGGCATTTACGAGGGTGGAAGGGCTGGAAAGATGGAGTTATGAGGAAAAAAAAGAAAAATGATTGAAGCGCGGCTGCTGCGACTGAGCGAGGGGAGGGAGACAGATGGTGCGAGGGAGGAAGATGAGGATGGAGGGGAGGGGGGAGGTGGGGGGGATTCAAAGACCCCGCAACAGGCGGCGGTGATCAAGATGGATCGATTTCGCGGGCTGATGATTAGATGGAGTAAAAAAGAATAACAGCAACATGGCTGCTTTATCCCGCCAACGCAGAGCATGTTTGGCTGGTGTCCCTGTTGAGGGGGGTATGAGGGGGGGGGGGGGGGGGCGGGAATGCTTCAGGGTCACTCGTCGTGTGATGTCACTGCATTTAAGGAACCGGTGCTAATGTGATATGCCGCTGGTTAGATAGCCTAATAAGAGGCTCATGTAGTGGACCCACAACCTAATGGAGCTGGAGGAGGAAACCACACGTTGCGCAAAACATTATATTTGGACTCTCTTCGGAATTGGCGTGACATCGAATGTGAAGGCCTGCGCACGCCACAAGTGTCCTGTTCAGCTGAAGGTTTCAGCGGTGATTCCATTCGCCGGGTCCTTGGAGCGGCTCCCGTTTCGGAGCAAACTGTATTTTGTTTGTGGCATTGCGGTGCTGATCTAATCTTATCTAGGAATTGGGACGTTAGGTGTCATTTCATCAAACATTTGTGCAGCAATGGGGCATTAATTGGTTTTAGTGGAAGCCGCTGCTCTGTTATTGTGTCATGATAGTTCACTTCCTAGAGGTTGGGGAGGATGAACGCCGAAAACCGGTGCTGCTCCTTCCCAGTTTAGTAAGGCAGTGGAGCACAATGACCACCTCCCACATCATTTAAGACTTCTCCAGGATATGGTGTGCTTTTAAATTGTGCTTATTCATTGGAGGGAGGTCGGTGAGTAGAGCCGTTCTATTTGTTTGGTAGTAAGTAATATGGTTATTCTGTTTGTTCGGTCTATTCAAGTAAGTTTGAGATGTTTTTCCTTCAACGTGTTCAAGGTCGTTTGTGGCTGAGGTCCACGTAGATGTTTTTTCTCTCACTACTTATGTGATAGAGCGGCAATAAATACGACAGAATTTGTTCACACCAGACTCGCTGAAAAGCACAAGATCGTTCCAGAGATCTCCACGTCAAACCTCCAGTCGACATTTGTCATTGAGCTGCTGTGCAGTTATTTTAATACGGGAGCGAATGTGTACGATGTGAAGTGTTTGACGGTAAATCGTTGATGTACGCGTCAAGTTCTCCAGCAGCTTATCACGGAAACCAAAATATTTCTTTGGATCTCCCCTCGGACTGTGAGAACACGATGCACTCTCTTTCCACCCGCGGCGCACTGAATGCATCGATGTGACCTTTATCTGGCCACCAGACCTCCACTTCCATTAGGAAGTAATGGGATGGGGGTCGGAAAAGGGCAATTAGTTCCTTAATGCAGAGCAACGGTACTCTTATACAACATATCTGTGCTGACAAGTCAATAGCGGTACCTGGAAAATACTGCTGAGCTTTGAGACCCCGGGAGGAGTTATTGGAATTGTTGACTTTATGGAAATGGGTTTTGTTGATTTATGTTCCGTGAAACCGCTTTCAGGACCCCTTTGACAACCAAACGCTCTCTGCTGCAGTTGACTTGAACGAAAGTGAATCAGTGATAGAAAAGCCTTTTATGGGGTACTATACATCACAAATACAGACACAGACTGAGTGATGGTGTGACGAGAGGCCACCCATCCCACGTTGAACGTGAAGAGGTTTCAGATGTGAAATAAAACCAAAAATAGTTCAGCAAAAAAAAAAAAAAAACACAAATAAACTCAGGCTGTCGTCCGAGCAAGACTTTATTGAAGGTTTCAATCAGATGACATCAGAAGCACAGAAGATAAACAACCCAATTCAACACTTGCCACGAAGCTCGGCGTTGGCCTGTTTATTGTAAAGATCTGCTTTTTCATGCCGCGAGTAGCCTTTGTTTGCTACTTAGGGTTTGACAGCTGGAATCAGAATTGATCTGAAGGCCGCAGCGAGGCAGCCAAATCAGACGTGACAGATGTGGGGGACAGTGCAGGTGTGTTCTCAATCAGGCCGACGTCATTGATCCTCTCTCAAATTCATCATGATCAAGCCTTTATTGACGTTGGCCTTCTATTTAGTTTTCTTTTTTAGTTGAAGGGGTGGCGAGAAAAGAAAGATATTGGCCCGTGCAAAGAATTGCTTTTCGATTCGGCCGTGGAGAGCTTTTATAAATTCAAATATGTCGGGAGGACTTCCTTTTAATTGCATTTTTTTTATTGAGATTTTTTTGCGCAGTGAATGATGAGGAGTTATGATAACTGGAGTTGCCTTTAATCACTTTATACAGCTAAAGCAATGACATCATATATTAATTGGAATGCTCTTGATTAAAGGCTGTTTTGCCACTTAAACTCGGTATCTGGCGGATTGAGGCGCACTCGAGCAAATATATATTTGATATCATGCACTGAATAGGAAACGCTTTTGCCAATGTGTGTCATTTAATGCCTCATTTAAACTCCCTTCATCACAAAGGGTTTTTTTATCCTCCAGTATATAGATGTCTGTTGTCAGCACTTTGACGAGCCAGTTTGATGCAGCGCAGCTTCTCTTTTCTCAGACGCGTGGATTCTGAACGAGAAGCCATCTCTTTTTTTAAATCGACCACTGCTGCTCCAACTCAACGCAAAGACGACGCAACCCAAGTTGTCAAACCACGTGGAGCGATCTCTGAAATACGGAGTCTTGGAACCGCCAATGTAGAACCCTGCCAAGTGGCGACGTAAAAGTTGTGCTTTGGTCTTCGGCCCTGAGCCCCCGTCCCCCCCCGTCCCCTCCCGCACCCCGCCAATCCAATCCAATCCGGGGGACGCGGCATCGTTGCAACTTGTGAAGCAATGGAAGCCGACAGCATTCGGGAGCCTGATTCCTGCTTGGCTCGTTAGAAGGTGGCACCATCTAACTGTGTGCAGCTCACAGCAGGTGTCGGAGAATAAAGTACACGGGGCTAAAATGAACTCAGAGCCCGGTAAATGTGGCTCAATGTCACAAAAATAATGGAGAAACTTCTCCAATATGTAAAAATGACTGTAATGCCTTTCTGTAAACGAATTAAGTTGAATGCCCCTTCTATGCGCACAATCTAACACAATGCATCGCTAAAGGTAAGGCAGGTTTATGATAGCACATTTCCACAAATCCAAGCTCAAACAATTATAGGGAACCCCTCAATCGTGCTAATTTGTTATTTACGTTGCTTAAAGGGTTATTTAACAATTTGGTAAATCAAAATGCATTACAAAAGATATTTCCAGGATCCGATTCCGCCAAAAACCGTCTTTTAGATTTTACCTCACTATTTGACAAAAGCTTGACGCATTTTTTATAACGATTGGTATCAACGTTTTTATTCCTGAGAAAAAGCATATGAAGAGAATGTTGACAACTGGTTATTATCGCAGGCTCGATCCCTGAACGAGGGGACGCAGCTCGGCTCTAATCGGAACATGTTTTAATGCTGCTGATGGGAAGCCACTGAGGGATCGGGCTGTTTCGGAGGAGACACATCGTGTACTTCGTACCAAGGACAAAATAACACTTTGGCAGTTGCAATAACTAACACAATAAGGACAACAAAAAAAAAAACTGCATAGCTCAACACCTCCATTTCACATATCTCAATAATTGGTTTGGTTTCGAACCGCTGGCGTTGTTGCAATCGATTCCCGGTAACGGATTAATCCCGTTTGAAAGAAAGGTTCAGACGGAGGCGGCACGTGTAACAGCTCATGCGTGTAAGGACGCGCGAAGCGAGAACAACGCAGCATCACAGGAGGCAAACGTTGGCAGGGCTTGAAAGGGAGAGCCGCTCCTGGGATGGATGGATGGAGCAGCCCGGCGGAGGTGGGCTGACTCGGGGAACACGCCATATGGAGGGCGGCGCCTTGCTGTGGTTGGTTGTTTTATTTATTACCTCTGCCGGGTCGGTTTGCCACATTCATTTCATGCCTGTGTTACTCCACCTGCGACTTTGGGGCGAAGCTGCAGATTTTAAGGAGCTCCATAATCAGGGAAACTCTCGCTTTCTCTCAAACCGCAAGTAAAAGCCATTTAAGCAGAGCTGGTGCAGCATTGAAGGTAAATACAATGCCTGTTTGCTAACAGCATTGGATTCATGTTTTTGACGTTCCGTGTTGTGTGGTTGAATACAGATTCGCCAAAAGAGACATCTTGACTTCTTCTCACCTCATAAATAAACTTTGAACTCAGCAGCAGAATAATGTCAGCTTACATCCCGTCTCTTTGCATATTTGTTCCTCCGTTACTTGTCGTTATGTTGAATCATCTCTTACCGATTGTTTGAAGTTTGTTAGATTGAAGATGAAATACGTATGTATGCCGCTAACGAATTGAATATGACAGCCTCATGCTTCCATGAAGAAAATATCTGGAAACCTGAGTTGTAAAATAAATGACAGTCGCAACCATCTGTTGCGTCACATTCTGGGAAAATTGGATCAGGGCGCATTTGGCCAGGAATGTGAGTTTGTAGATTGCCGGCTCCAGACCCAACTGAAGGGTGGTGGAGTCCGGTGGCTGCAGAGACCGACGGAGCGAAGTGAGCCGTGTGACCTCTCAGTCAATCAGCGAGGAGGGAGGGAGGTAAGCTCGCTCTCGTTTACAAAGCAAAAAGGAAATGCCACCACCCTCGAGCATCCACAAATGAGACGCGTCTTGAGGTTCAACCTGGACCAGAAATGAGTCGTTTCCAAACACAAAAGAAGCCGCAGCGTCGGGTGCGTCTGGCGACCCCCGGATGCCCTCCCCTCCGGCCTCCTCTCGTGGTCGTACCAAACCCTCCCCCTTCTCGCCGTCATCAAACAGGACCGCCGCTGCTAAAAGATTCATGCATGTGGACTTTGGGTCATTAAAGAATGATCCACAGCAAAGCTGCTTCTTCATCCTCATAATGAAATCCAATATTCATGAAATGGATTTTCCTCTTCTGTGCTCTCCCGCTCACTCTATTCGCAGATCGTGCGTTTGCTGGTGTACACAGTGTGTGTTTGCACAGCCTTGTTAGGCTAGCCCGGGTTAATGGTATCCTAAAAGGCCCGTTTTCAGGCGAGCCAGTTAATTGCACCGGGGTTGACGGATGACCTCGCCATACGTTACCTGTGCAAGAACGACGCATGCGAGTCGATGCGCAGCGGAGCATTTCTAAGATTGGGGTCGGAGTAAAGCGCACTTCATCAAAGTTGTGTTAGTGCGTGTGCGTTCTCGCCAGTTGGAAGTAGCGCGACAACGTAAATTCTGACATTAACATTAATAAAAAATCAACATTTTCATACACGTTCAGTTTGTCACTTTGGGAGTGAAATTGAAAATGGATTAATTGGTAATATTAGTATTACCGTTTTTAACAAAGAACATTTCATTCAATCACACAGACACAAACACACTTTACATTTTCAGCCACAGGCGTGGTTTGAGAATAGAATGGAGGCCATGGGTGTGGGCCTGTGTTTTAGTTTCTGAATGTCTACCCAAGTAAACCTCTTATTAGGTAGGAATAAAACCAGACTTTTAAATGTTTTTTGGCTTTAATCCAGTTTGTGAAAACTGATTTGTTGTCGCTGTAGAATTTGAATTTCCCGCACACATGTGACGACAAACACCTGACATCCACAATCAGGACAGCACAAGGAAATGTTACCGAGGCACCCGAGGAACGAGGCTTCCTCTGATCCGCCTGTAGCGCTGCTCTGGCACTGGAGCGTCGGATCGATATACTCATATTACTAGATGGCGTTTCTGAAACCCAAACATGTAAAATGATTTATTGATGTTGCAAATTTCTAGTTCTTCCACACCAACGCGGCCCATCAGGCTACATGCCGGACGGCATCAGTAAAGAGGTGAAATCCCTCACCAACTGATGGGAAGGAAAGAGGTTGGAGCTTTCCAGTCCTTAAATTCTTCCCTTCCCTGGTATAAAACGGTCATGTAGTCCTAATTTAATTTGCAGGTTTGGCAGAAATACTAGATGTAAAATAAAAGCAAATGAATGACACCAGTGTTGATACCCCAGGGCAGCATTGGTGGTGGAATATTCATGAAGGAATATGGAGGAGCATGTTTTACGGTGGGATAAACGGCTTCTTTCGCTGTAGCTTGCGGAATTACGGCACAATGTGTCAAATCTAAAATCTCTGATTAAAATTGAGCCCAACAAAACGCCGCTATCCTCGCTGGCGTCGCTAGCAATTTTAATCAAGTTATCTTTTTTTTGCTTATATCATCAAGATATTATGCCACGTTTGATCCTCGCCACCTTCCCCATGATAACCACCAACACTGTTATCATCCGCGGTGATAATCAGCCGAATCTCCCCCCCCCCCCCCTCTCCCCCTCCCCCATTATCTCCATCTCCATCGCTGCTGCATCACACTCGGCTCTCTGCAGCACTATTGTGTTCTGTTGTCACGGCGAGTCACTGTGTCTTTACCCACAATTACATCCTCCACTGAAGCACAGGAGGTAATCCTTTCGCTCACTGTCTTTGATTATATTTCATCACGCTCCTTCCTTCACCCCGACCCTGCCTCCCCCGTCTCCTCCATCTGGCCTGACCTCCTTTTGTCGGTTGTTGACTCCGCATCGCCGCTATCGCCGCTTCATCCCCGTGGTGTGTCTCCTCCTCCGCCCCCCGGTTTCTCTTGCGAGGTCTATTTCTGTTCCTTTCTCTCTGCCCATCAGCTTCCCATTTCTTTTACTCCAATTTGCCTCTTGTCTTTTTTTCATGTGTGGGACTTCACCTTCTACTGTGTCATTAGCGGTGAGGGCTCTCGGCATATCTTGTGAAACAGGCGTACTGGTATTTGAATGCCAGGGTGGTGTACGTGTGTGTGTGTGTGTGTGTGTGTGTGTGTGTGTGTGGTTTGCCTCCACGCACGTGTACATGTGCCTGGGCCCATTCTCAGTGTGTATCTAAAGCCCCTTCCACACAAGCGCCGCCACCCTGAAATCATCTCGACATTACCCCCGGGGGGAGCTTCATGCGAGAACGCAAATGTCACAATTGTTCGGACGCGCATTAAACAGCGCGAGGGAGCGGGCGGCGTCCAACTGAGCTCGGTCGTGAACGGCGTTGCTCACTGTGCGGAGGACTCGCGGCGGGCGGGCGGGCGGGCGGATGATGTTTCCCCGCCGAGAAGAAAAAGGAAAGGGACCAGGAGATCTGTCACGGCTGTTCCAAAGCGTTCGGGCTCGGCTGTAAGTGCCTTTAAACCAAGCACCATGGTTATCCGCAGGTCCTCCCTGATTTCAGGTGAGAGCCGTCGCTGAAGAGAAAGAAGGCCCGTCAGTAGGAGGGCTGCGCTTTGTGCGTGCATGCGTTGCAGTGTCCACGCGTGGGTGGCGTTAGTTTTTGCATCATCCTGACTACAGAGAAAAGGAAAAGGGTCACGGGGCTTGATGCCCGAGGCTTTGAGCTCAGAAGGAGGCCGGGTTGAAAAGGTCGACACAAGGCGAGCTGCCACCCGCCCACCCCCCCCCCAGCTTTAAAGCGTGAGCCACCGCAGGAAGTGGAAGCCGGAGGTGGGCCCCTGGTGCGGCGTGCGTCCCCCAAAACCCTGACCGACGGGGAACAAACGGCTCGTTATCCCCACAATTGCTATCTGTTCCCACCGTCGCCATGGAGGTGAGAATGAAGTCATCGCACCCACACACACACACACGTACACACCGAGCGGGGAGAGTAGCTCTTGCTCCATTAACAAGTGTTTTCTAATTGGCCCTGAGCTCTGAGTGACAGCGGCGCGGAGAACGAGGACTTTCGAGAGCTTTCTATAAATACGGCCTAACAGGCTCGCCTCGCCGCCGCGCGAAGTGTAGCGAGAGCAATGCCCACCTGCCGCCTGACACGCGCGTACGCGCCAAACCAAGGGAGTCAAATCAGAGCCCGTCTGAATCGAGGGATCTGGTCTCTTCATCCCCTTTCTGCCTCGTCGGCTTCCGCCTGATCTTTCAGTCTTAACGGGAAAAAGAGATATTGAATTAAAAAGTTGCTTCTGGTATCTCTTCCTTGCTGCAGAAAAATAAGATGATACAACTGTCAAAAGGATCTTCCCCTTCCTCCCCCCCCCTCCCAACATCTCTCCCCTCCTCCCTGCATCTCCTTGCCCCCCACCTCCCGTCGCACCTCCCACCCCTCGCCACTGATTGGAATCTGGAAACCCATTTGGTGTCGTACTCTCAGACCCAACCCGGGCCGTGTCAGGTAGTCTGTGCACGTCCCTCCCCCTCCCCCCCTCCCTCCTCCTCCCTTCCCTTTTCCCCCCCTCTTATTGCTCTCTCCTTTCGTCTTTATCCCTGCGCCGTCTGCTGCAGGCTCTGTGGAGAATTTGCCCAAATTACCTGTCATACTGGCAGCTACGTGTAAATAAGCCCGGAAAGTGTGTCGCTTTCTCAGTGCCCTCCCTCCTCCCCCCCGCACACCCCATCCCCCCCTCCCCCACCCGCTCCCCCCACCTTGACGCTATCTCGACTCACTTCAAACCGCCCTTCGCCTTCTTTTCAATCTATCGCATCTTTTCCCTATTTTCTTCCTCTTCTTGCCCTCAACCTCAATCTCCCCTCCGTGTTTATGCCGACTCCTCTCCGTCTCCGTCTGCAAACAAAGGCTTTGTGATTTTCTGTGGCGAAAATGAATTTGTTGTTGAAGATTTTGCAGGTGAGCGGAAAAAAAACCGGGGGCCGAGGCGACGCGCGGATTGGCGCGTTGGTCCACTTTCTCGCCAGCTCCCAAACCACTTTGGGTGTGTTGGGGGGCGGGTTCGTGTTGGGGGTTCATGGAGCAGGTGCACGTGTGAGAACACGGTGCTGGTGTCAAATGTTAATCCTATTTACTATGCTTTTCCAGCCTGCAGGTGCACACTCCCGTTGAAGGGTTCTTGTTTTGCCGCTTCCAAGTCGAGTTGGGCCGAGGCGCGCGTACGAGCTCAGGGCCGACCTCTCAGTTCAAGTTCTGCTTTTGAAATGTGTAATCATCTCTCACCCGGGGGGGGGTTACAGGTACTAAGACTGTAATTTGGGAGGGAGGGATGCGAACGGAGAACCTGGAGGAGGATGTTGTGGAGGAGTGCAGAGAGCGACGAGGAGGCGGAGGAGGAGGCGGACGCGCAGAGTGGGAGCTCTCAAACCTTCTGCGGGTGAGAGAGCCAAGCTCTCACCAGGCATCTTGTGGAGTTCCTCGAGCACGCGCTCCTCTCCAATGTAAGCCGAAAGAGACGAGTCATCCAGACATAGGAAGAAGGTTCTGGGCCATTTCTGGGCTTTTCAAAAGAAGAAAAAAAAGGAGCCTGTGGGGAGAAAACGCCGTCCGAATTCAGGAGCAGCAGTATTTAAAAGTTTCAGCTCCTCAGTATTCTGCATGGACTAGAAGGTCTGCCTCTGCAAATCCAGCAAACCGCCTTGGCCTCTGACAATCAGCCCCTTTTTTCTTTGCTCCGAAAGCCCATCTCGCCGACTCCAGTCTGGGATTTCACGCCGTGCCTCTCGCCGTGATCAGATAATTCATACATTTGTTCTTCCTTTTACGCGGTTCGTGGGGACACTGAGCGAGTTTGCTGGGCCGATGGCACCTGTTGGCTAAGGAGGGCTCAATCGTGAGCAGTCACGCATCACCTCACCGCGATCCCACCATGAGAAGGGCCGTGCGGCTCCTCTAATTGGAGGTGGCCCGCAGCGCCTGCAAATATATGAGGAGGAGAAGGGCAGGGTGAAATATATGCAGGTAGGACATCAAGACCTCAGAGCCCCTTACACGGGCTCCTCTTTTTCTTTCTTTGAACTTGGGCAACATGGAGCTTCTGCATAAATATCTGCAAAAAGACATACACATGCATATTCTTGCACAAACTCCACCGTGTGCAGCAGTGTAATATATGCATTGCAGGCCCCCGAGGCACACCTATGAGCTAAGAGACAAATTCCTCCTTCTAGTGAATCTTATTACCATACCTGTTGGAACCGCGAACCTCAGGGCCTCTTTTCCCCACACACACAGGGAGAAGGCGTGAAGACGGAGGCGCGCGAGCACGGTGGAGGTGCTTTTAAGAGAACGCAGCAAAGAGCAGGCTGCAGGGGCCGAATCCACCGGGGGGGGGGGGGGGGGGGGGGTGGAAGAAGTGTCGGAACGGTGGGCGGTCAGGCGTTTACAAAGAAGCGACGTCAAAGTGCACGTGAACGAGACAGCATTTCACACCTTTGGCCGGCGGCGATGCCCCGGGACCGGGATGAATCCACCTCGGTGCTTGCGACAGGCTCGCTGGCGGCCGACCTTCTTCATGGTGAGCGTTTTTCTTGAAATGCCCGTCTCGGAAACAATTGAAATGAAGTTTTCAATCCGGCATCCTGTGCAGCCTCGCACGCGGGCCGGTGGCTTTCTCTCCTGCAGAATGGGTGTGAGAAACACAAGTAGTAGAAAACACAGAATGATCCCAGATGGATGCTGGCGGTTTAGTTTGTGACAGTGTGTTTTGCTAAGATAGACACGGTTTTTGTGTGAGTGGACAGATTTAGCCTGACTTAAGTCCAAATATTCACCAGCGTTTACAGGTGCCTTGTGATTACCTGCAGGCACCGACACCTTTTCATGTCTATTATAGATTAGTCATGCGAGTGCAATATACAAAAGCGATCAAAGGAAATACACAAAAGAAGCCCTTTCTTTGAGCGTCAGTGAACTGGTTCATTCAGGGCTGAATTGTACTTTTATCTCATTTTCCCAGCTTTCTCTAATTTCTTTACTGGTTTTGACCTTGTCCTTGTACTGCTTTTAGTTCGTAGTTCTATAACACCACCCTTTGGTCCTTCTATTCAGCTATTTGTGTGCCACGGGTTGAAATAACATCGTTACAAACTGTTTCAGCGCCACCGCACGAGGGAGGAGGGGTGGGGGGCATTTACTCGGGTCCCCCTGACACACAGCTGCCCCGTTGTCACAGCAGAGCTCCGGAACCCTCTTCTCTTCGATGGTTTGACAAGGCGGCAACCCCCCCCTGTTATTCTCCCCCCCTCCCCCCCATCGATAGGCTGGTAAGCCTAAGAATATCTGCAGAACAACAATATTCAATATGATGTATTCAGCATACTGCGGAAACATTAGGGCGCGTGAATAAGGAAACGTGCTCAGGGTAAACTTACCCACCACGCCAGGTTGGCTTTTCATGGCTTGATTTCACATCCATTTAGCCGCCCCCCCCCCCCCCCCCCCCCCCCCCCGCTGCAAATGGGCTCGAGAATTTATGATTTTCCACAACGGCGGTGCCATCAAAGCAGCCTTTGGATGGAAGAAGAGATAATAAAAAGAGCCGTACAAGTGGATCAATACCACAGCGCTCGCTTGTGTTCTGCCGACAGCATAAAGGTGTAACAAAGATTGAAACGATTAAGTCAGATGGCAAGAAAACATGGTGGCGCATGGAGAAAAAAAAAATACAGTGTTTAATTTAGATGCATGCGACCAGGACGACTGTGGCGTTTTGGAAAGGGCAGCGCATTATATTTGTGCTCTGCTGCAGTTTGGTTAAATGTTAAATGTGTTTTTCCCTCTGTTTGATCTTTTATTTTGTTGGTGTGTTCTTTGCACACGTGTACGCAGGACAGCGGGGCGGAGCTGGATCACACGCAGCTTTGGCTCTCCAAAGCTGATTGAATTCCTAAGCCCATGTCGCTTGAAAAAGAGAGCGAGCGAACGTTAAAACGATGCATCTCACGAGCGGAGAAATCTTCTGTCGTTACGGTTTAACTGTGTAACCACAACCCAAGCTCCGATTGAGTAATACAACCTTTTTATCCAATCGGCTGTTGAACTGAGCCCTTTTTTTTTCACACTGTCAGAGTAAAAAAACGAAACTTTCATCTGATTTCCACTGTCGACCTAATTTGAACCTCCAGCCGAGGGAGGGAAGGGTTTCGAGTTATTGATTTCTGCATACGTCCTCGAAGAGAATCCTCCGCTGCTGTACAAATGAGCACATAATTGCAGGCCCACGATGCACTTTGATTGGATTACCACGGCGTCCACCAAGGTGCCTGCCCAATATGTAGGCCGAGCAGTGAGAGCAGAGTAAACGGACATGCTCAGATTGGGATTGAGTCCACTGCGGCGCTTGTCGCCCACCAGCGAAATACCACCAAACACCCAATACTGTCTGTAGGGGGCGCCTGACCGCCAAAACACACGTGTGATCCGTGGTTACCCGTTTGCTACACCATTTAACGACGCCGCCTTCGACCGGAACAGAGGAGAGGGTTTATCTGCAATGCTACACACGGGTTTCACCATTCCAACGCAAAAGACACTCGAGAGCCATTCTATTGGCCGTGATCCCCCAGGGGCGGATCAGACACCCGAGCCGGTCCAACCGGTTCCTTCAGCGGGGAGAAAAAAAGAAACAAAAACAGTGTGAGGAGGAAATAGAGAGCAGAGAGAGAAAAATTGTGTTGTGAGGATGAGAGAGAATCAGAGAGGGAGACGGAAATAAAGGCTGCGACGCAGACGCAGACGCGAGCCCCACTCATGCATTATTGCTGGCCGTGTTGATTGAACTGCGAGGTAGAAGAAGTGGAAGAAAAACACTGGCAGTGTGTCTGGAAACTAATGGATGGGAGCAACGGATGGGAGGACAACGGTGTTATTTAGACGAATGGAGCCTTCTGGGCCGTGCGCGTAGCTCATCCTGACTCCGTAGCCTTACGTGCGAGAGCCTCTGTCATCCCTCCAGGTTTACGGGCAAACGCTCTACAAACAGAACGCCTGTCATCGACGCGCCGAGGGACTGCATGTTTACCACCGCTGATTGTTTTTTTTTTAACAAATAGTACCGGCAAATACAAACTGGTTGTTGTTGTCGTCGTCGCCGCCGCCGCCCCCCCCCCCCCCCCCCCCCCCTCTACTCCTGTAATAAGCCGCAACCTGTCGCAGCGGCAATCAGAGAGCGAGCCCGGGCATGGACACGTGACAGGGCACAGACGGGAGTTGGGGGGGGGTCTGTGACCTTGAGCGAGGTGGAAAGCACTTCGAGGCGCAGCACCGAGCGTTCCCACGCCGACGGGCGTCGCCTCACCAGGCCGACGTGCAGGTAACGACGCGACCGGAGAGGGAGGAAGACGGAGCGTTTGTGCTCTGGGCTCTCGGCTCGGCACGTCTGTCTTCCTCCCAGCTCTCGCGCCCCCCCTTCGCGTCTGGCGGCGTGCCGGCCGTGTTTTTTTGGCTCGTGTGCGGGAGCGATCCGCGGCTAGAGCCGTCCCTCAGGTGTCTGATATCTGATCGCCCCCCTCCCCCTCCCCCCCGACCCTCCTCTTCCCCTCTGGATCGATCGGCCCAAGGAGAGCGTGACATTCAGCTGATACCGTGAAGCCCCTTTTGTTGAGTTAATCAGGGCCACTGGAAAAAACACAGGGCGGCCACGAAGGGGGGGGGTGGTTGCCTCTTTCTGCTCTAAGGTGAGTTCCCCCCTCCCGCCCCCCCCAGGACGCCATCACTGTCTCCGCAGAAGACACATGGAGGCTCTTAGTGGGGCTCCAGGCGGCGCAGGTGGTGCCCCTGCATGCTTCGACCTCCCGGTGCTTTCTACTAAAGAGATCGTCAGCGCCGGCGGTGGAATGACAGCCAGGCGAGGCTTCGAGAGTGCACGCCGTTGACGTCGGTACGTCTTTGTGTCCGATGAATACTTTGTGCAAGGCTGGCTGACTTTCCTGATGGGATTCAATGGTTTAAAGGCGGTGCACAGCTGTCTTCACTACATTCCACGATGACAGGAGTTTTGCAAATGCTGCCATTTGGTAAAAACCTTTTGGCTGGAATTATCATATGATACGGAACTCCTTTCTCTGAAATGATTAATTTCATTACTCCAATTTAATTTGTGCTTTAAAAGACATTTTGTTGGATTTCATCTCCCTCCTGTGTTTTCTCCAACTTACTTGAAGGCACCTTGCATTCAAAATGAATCGCATTTTAAATTCTCTTGACCTCGCCTTATAAGGAAGTTGTGATTCAGTGTGATGGGATATAATGCTCCTATGTGGAGGCATTTAGGACGGCAGATCAATTGATTCAATGAAAGGTCTTTTCTGTCATGTGCTTCACATGGATACTACAACATCTATTCTCACATTCATGAGACCCCTCCGACACACCTCCTAACAGAAAGGTTCCTTCTCAGCTCACATCATTGCATTGGACTAATGTACTATGAAAGGTTTTGAAAATATTTTTTAGAAGAGTTTAATTGCATTGAAGAGGATTTATAACAGGCGCTCCAGAAGTCAGCTCCCCTGGATCTACATCAAGAGTCCCTCTGGTGGAGGATCCCAATAGGCATCATTAACATGATCTTGGCTGACTGGCTGGAGGGACATATTCTCTCTCTCTCTCTCTCTCTCTCTCTCTCTCTCTCTCTCTAATTCCACAGTAACGTCCTTAGTAATCTCCAGCCACCAAGCCCCCTTTTAAGACGTGCAACCAAAGAGTGGTCATTACCGGCTAAACGAGCGGACTCAAGGCTCCCAGACGAAACGGATTCCATCGCTAACTGATGAGACGATGTCCTGCGCTGATCGGTCGTGCTGCCAGTAACGACGGATTCTGCTCATGTCTTAAACGCATACTGCACACCCACCATTCGACTCCCCTCCTTCCAACCTCCTTTAGCTGCTGCCTGGACTCCGCATGGAGGACACGACGTTGTGGAAATGTCGTGAGTCTAGTCAGTCGTTATTCAACACTATTACACAGCTCACAAGATGGCTGTGCTTGATAGTGGAATTGATTTCCACTATCATTAAAACTTTTTTCCTATCAAAAACAATGTCTAGACTATGAGCACTCTTCCGTCTGGGTAAGTCAGGTGGCCACTCCAGGTTCTGGAGTGAAGCTAATGCGTCAACGCCTTGAACTTGAATTCCTTCCGACTGTCCGTTCGGGGGTCCTTCCTCTGGTTGCAAGAATTAATGTATAGCTTAGAAGTCTTTGAGAAAATAACCCTCCTTCTCACATGATTTATGAACTCTTTTGAGGGTATTCGGGGGTTTTCCTCTTCATCGGTAACGTTGAATCTAACCATGGGATCCGCCATCTTGCCATTCTGTTGACAAAAAGCGGCTTCCTCATTGGTGTCGAACGGTGCCACCACTCGCGACCGAAATACTTTCACGCTCTGAAAACCTAGTCCTGTATAAAACATAGACGACATCGACAATCGACTGGAATTTCAGCAAGCAACTTTTCTTTGGTAGCTTAGCGCGACTTGTTCTTTATATGTGTTTAAATATTATGTAGATGCCAGACTGTGGAGCGGAACTCATCTTCTAACCTTCACCTTGTTCACCTTGCGGCCTATTTTAGATTGACAGGTTAAATCAAAAGGTTACAGCGTTTTAATCTTCTTTGTCTCAGGACGTTTGGCTTTATTGGTCAGAAAACACTAATAGTGTTCAATTTGTTATTGGTAAACAGTGAGAAACTGCACGAGTCAACAGCCTTCACTGTGGACCCGATTTGCATGAGTTTCCCTTTCCAAACCACATCCTCCCTCTTAAAGTATGTTTTAGTCGGCACCATCTGGTCCTCAGTTCAGTGCCGTATCGAGCACTGAATAGTCATCCTCCCGCCCACAACGCAAGGTTTCAATTTAGTTCTCACTTTGAGCGTCTGCGGCAACGAGCGTCAAAGACCGGAGTAAATTACATGATATGAGACTGATTTGTGGAATGGACTGACATCCGTTTTCTCTGGAGATCTTCCGATTTCTGTCATTTACTTTTTAGCCGTGAAGAGTGTTTATTTTTGTCGTCCTAAAATGCCAAACTTTAGAAGCCGTAAAGCGCCGTGCTTCACAGCGGTGCCACTGAATGTATCTAATGTGTATTTTTATCACGCCTTTGAAAATGGCTGGCTGCCAAGCGCAAGGATAATAAGATGTGGAACGTGCGGGTGAATTTTAAAACAATTCAAATTTTTGCCCTCCGTTCCCATTATCATAATCTTCAAAGATGCTTGTCTTGTTCGTTTTGCTCATGACCCCGGCGAGCGAGGCGTTGCATTTCCTGAAATAACTGCAAATAAGAGAGCCATCATTAAGATCCCCAGCGTGTAAGAGTGATAGGACGGCAGAGACTTGGGCAATGAAAGGACATCCAGTTGATGGCTTTGCAAATGATCTGAACTCCACCCCTGCCAGGAATGCAAATCCGTGGGGTTTTTCCCTCTTCCTTCTGCAGCGCCGACTGACCCCTGTAATGAGATGAGTGCTGGGAGACGTTCTCAGACTGAGGCAGCGCTAATGTGAAAGTGTTCTTCATACACGGCTTAAAGGTTGTAATACACAGGGCTACTGTGGTAGGTTACATCGTACCGCCGGTTGACTCAGCACATCTGTTCCTCTCCGAAAGGACTATTTCATTCAGAGGAAACGTTTTAACTTATATGGTTGTACTCTCATGGTTGCAGGAACTGCAAGAAGACATGGGCGACTCCGATAGCGGTGGTGACAATTGATGTTTCAGTGCAAACAATACTTTAGCAGTACGCTAAATGAATGTTTACATCAAATACCCTTTGTTGAGTTCACAGAAGCAGCTGCACATTAGGCCACTTTGCAAACACGGTAACTTGGCAGAAGCTCTGAAAACAGGACAGCAGCCGACGAAGACGCACAACGGGGTGGAAGGTGGGCAAGTACTTAGTCCGTTCCGGTGGGGAGGGGGGAGGGGGGGTTGAGCTCAGGTGACGGCTAAGATCTGAGACCTTTCGGTGATTATGGCGAGATTGAAAAGCTCAGTTAAAGGTCTTGAGGCAGAAGGGAGGGACAAAGAAACAGAATGTTAAAGGTCCTTGTGTTCACAATGTGCAGTACAATTTACACACTGTGCAATTTGCACACTGTGCGTTCTCGAGGCCTTTTATGAAACGTGACGCAGTGTAATATAAGGATGTCACTGAGACATCTGTATCCAGCCACAGACCCTGTGTCGTCATGACAATACAGCATGTGTGTGTGTGTGTGTGTGTGTGTGTGTGTGTGTGTGTGGTTTTTTTGTTAAACGCCAGCTTGCAGGATTGAGCTGGTGGCACCCTGATAACCAGCTTTGCCTTTGGGATCATTACGAAGGGATCATTAGGAAAGGATCATCTCCGATCATCGAGGGGAACCGACCAATGAACCAAGCGAAAGCCGCTCCACTTGGGAATAAATTAATGATCACACTCAACGCTGTGTGATTGTGTTCTGTTTAATCAGCAGACAGTGTTGTCTACGGGCGTGCGATTTGATACGCCCGTAGACACTTTTTGCGCGGATGTTGACTCATCAGATTCAGTACTTTTAAACTGGTAATAACATATTTAGAGAATGTTATCAGTAGGTAAATATTGGAATAAAACCGCATGATAACCACTGCCGCAGCATCCAACTGGGAATATGATCATGGGAATCCGATTATGGTAATTGCATTGTTTGCTTTTGGTGAAGTCATTTAAGCAAATTATTCAGAATTAAACGTACTGCACCGTTTAGTACACAGCTACATTGCTTTTGACGTGTCACAACGCCACACGCATGTTTCTGGTTTTTCCACTGATCTTTGGCAGACGCACACGCAACGAGCCCCGAGGTGAGCTGGAGCATCTCGGCCTACTTTCCTCCTCCAACGCTTCTCTCCCTCAACGTCCTCGATCCGTCTCACGACTCCTCGCCGCCTTTAACTTTTAAGACGTTCTAATTATTTTTGCCATCAAAAGGAACAAAGTGATCAGAACTTGCGGGTGGCCTTTTTCTCTCGGAGACTTAATATTTAAATGTTACTTTCTGAACTATTTTCCTCCTCAGCCTCTTTAGATGGATGTAAGACACGTGTCAAGCTATGAAGGCAAACAGTTGAATTCTGGCTCCAAATGAAGAAATGGCAATTAGTGATACGTCATCTGTTGATTAAATCCCCCTTTTGAGGGCTCCGCGCTAATGAGCATACCTACTGTTCTCTATTTTGAGAATTTGCTTCATTATTTTTGTCAGTTATAGGCCACTTGAAGCTGTGACAGAACCATGTTGTGGTGGTTTTCTGTTTTGACTCCTGGAGTCTGCCAGGTAGATGCTAAACCCACACACACAGGCGTCTCCGGGTATTCCAAACGCTCACTCCGCTCGGGTGAAGAGTCGGGTGAAGAGTCGGCCGAACGATGCCGAGCCGACGGATACACTTTGTGTAAGACGTCACTCAATTACCGTCCTGAGAACCCTGAGAAGAGTTTTAAATCAGCCGGATTACCTGGAAACACCCGCGAGGGTGTTCACAGCCACGGTGACACCTCAAGGTGTGACATGTCAAAGGGTACATAAAGTTGTCCTTCACTGACAAAGGCGAGGGCACACATTTCGTCGGCGTGATGTTCACATCCTCAGTATTCATACCGATGCTGCATAATCGTCTCTGCCCATCTGATCTGTTTGCTCTTATTTAAAACCTGCTCATGCTGCACTGCGCTAATGAAGTCTCGTTGTGAGTGGAATTTTTTCCCGCCGCTTTTTTTCCTCCGTAGAGGTTGACATAGATGAAAACGACATTTGTGAATTCTAACACCGGCTTGGAAACGGGATTTGTATAAAGCGATTTCGACCACTAACTGGACAGGCTGCTTACCGGAGGGGTCGAGGGCGGATGCGTTGAGAAGCCTGCCGTTGCCCCCCCGCCCCCCGTCCCTCGGTGCTGTACCTGGCGCACATCAGCTTAGGATCAGGGGACCGAGTCGGCTGTGATTTGCTGCGGTATGTGCACCACACCGAGCACAGTTCTCACTAGCACTGCGGAGAAAACCCAAAAGCGATGCGGGAAGGAAAAACCCGCGATGCAGCACTTTGTGTGTCGCGCCTGTGTGATGCAAATTGCCACAGAGGCACAGTAAATAAATAAAGAACAGTCGCTGGAGCACATGGAGGGTTGTGGGATTGTAATCCAACTGAATATCCACACAGAGGACAAGGTAACAAGCATGAAATCCCCGACACCTGGCGGCGGCGCGTGTCCGACCGGCTGTCGGCAGCAGCAGGCCCGGGGACTGGAGCGACACGCCGCATGCTGCTGTTGCTCCCATTGAGAGTTATTGTTTCATTCTGACAGTTATTCGCTTCACGGACACCTTAATCTAATGCAATTTAAGCCACTTACATTTCTCATACAGTGCACATTAGCGAGTTAGTACTGCCTGAGCGGGCCAGGTTAAGGACCTTCCTGAAGGGCATTGTCACTGTTCCACACTCCCTCATCCTGGCTCTTACTCGCTGTCTTATGCACTCGCTACTCTCTCTCTCTCTGCTCCCGTGGCGAGGTGGATGAAAGGGCTACTTAACGCCGAGGCTCCTCAATAGGTGGCTCAAAACTCATTTGCAGGCTTGAATGGTTGCACTTCAAAACACAGCCCTATGATTCCATGACTTTTTTTTTTTTTCCCCCGTCTATTGACCGGACAGTACATCACTCCGTGGGAGGGGGAGGGCCCGCAGTGAGGCGGCCCCCGGCAACAGAGACAGACGTAAATCTCCCAGTGACTCCGAAAAACCACAACGCACAAGAACAGCTCGTAAGAACGACACAGTTGTGGCTGAGCATTAACATCGTGTGAACAATGTCTGTCAGAACGGGGGATTAGGAATCGCGAGGGTCTGCTTGTGTAGTGGAGCTTGTTGGCGCGTGCGTGTCTGCGAGCGTGTCCGGGCCGCGATGAGCGTGTTCGACCTTGTACAGAGACTCACTTAATACAGCTTGTTAACTTTCTGGGGTGGCAGTCCAAGGCCAGGCTTCACTTTACATCCAGGACTCGGGAGTTAATAGTCGAGCTTTGCTTATGGCCTTTGTGTGTGTGTGTGTGTGTGTGTGGGTGGATTAAACAGCACAGGTGAGCTTCATCCATCAGTAAGGGGGACGCGGATCACGAAGCAGACGCCAGCCCGACTTTTAATCGTTACTGCATTAAGTGCATTTTGCATTAGGGCAGTCAGTTGATTAAGAGAATGGATCGCCACTAATTAAACGATTGGCTCTGGTTATTTGATCATTTCTTATTCTAAATGTTTTAACGAGAGATTATTTACGGTTTTACAGCTGACATCATCAAAGATGTGGACGCACATGTTGGCAAAAGTCGTCCTAACCCGCCTGAGGAAGCATCAAGCAGTATCAAAAATCATAATGATGTCATCATTTACCTTCTCCCCGTACTTTTCTTCACTGAACAGCGCGTTTGTAACTGAACGGAGCCTCAGTTCGTCGTTACTGTGATTGGTTGTTCATCAATGGTTTATATGCATGCAGCACAGCGATAGGGAGGGAGGATGAACAACAATTACTGGTCGACATCACTGGCCCGTTACACCGCTGGTATTTTTGAACCCTTTCCCCCGAGGGGGTTTGCGGCTGCTGCACTCCATCAATCTTCTGCTCACCGTTTCCATCATTCACTTGCCTTTTGCTGCATCCATTCTTCTCCTCCACCCCATTGGCCCATTACGCCTTCACGACGGTTGTCAGAGATGGAAGAGAGTCTTCCGGCTATTGAAACTCGCATCGATCCGCTCGCCCGCAGTCCACACCCAAACCTGCTGACTGTGGGCGGAAAATAAAGAAATTAAAAAAAAGCAAACCATCAGCTTTTTTTTCCCCTCCCGTCCCCGGGCCCACGTTACCACGGGCGTCCACGGCGCCCGTTGCTCCGCCCCCTCTTTGGTCCCTCGTCCTTCCCCGCGATGATACCTGCCATTCTCCATCCAACACTTTTCTCATCCCACAACACTTAACGCGGTATCAGATATGACTTCCTCCTGTGTTTGCGCGCCTGTTCAGCATTTCTTTTTCCAATTTCCCTTTCCCATCCCTCACGTTTCCACATCCGCCCATCTGTCTTTCACGCTGTCCTCTTTGCATCGGCTCCTTTCTGCTTAGCTCGGCACATCTATTGGCCAGTGTACACCGACGCAGACAATCAAAAACACACACGCACACACACACACACAGGCCCGAGGCGGGGCATTAGGATGCGACGAATGCCCTACATCAACCTGCAGAAAAAAAAATCAATTTCCAAGTTAAAAAAAAAACAATGACAGATTAGAAGTTGTTTCATTTATTGAAATGTATGAAAATTCACCTTGGGTATTAATAGAAATTTTCCCCGGCTGCTGTTGATTGATGCCCCATGCACGTTGGAGGGGGGGGGGGGGCATATTGCCTTCCCCCCATAACACCCCACTTCTGCCGGCCCCTGTCCGTTATTTTGACTCCCGAGAGCAGCTTTCTTGAAGTATTGTGTAGCGTGTTCTGTCTATAGCTTTATTGATCTGTTGTGGCAGGAGGGGTTCGGAACAGATTCAGTCAGCATGAATAAAACATGGCACAAGCGTGTTGCTAAAGGTGCTCTTTGCCGGGGGGGGGCACGCTACGTGGGCGGTGGGACTTGTCATCCACGAATGGCTGAATTACAAATGAAGCGACTAAGAAGAAGACCCCACTGCATCGGAAACACTCTGGCAAAACACTTTGCGCAAAATGAAATTAACTTCATCAATTCGTCCCTGAATTGAATGAAATATATGAATAAAAGGGCCCGCCTGAGGTTTTGAAACACAGACTCACACATTTCTAAATTGTTCCTTCCACTGTTTGTAGCCGTATCGGAGCCTCAGCCATGAGGGAATTAGCCACAGACCTGATGAAAGTCTCTGCGTTGGCTGCGGTTGAGTCTGTAGCATTCAGATTCACTTAATGACACAGATGTTTGGGTCACACGCCTGATGTGTGTACTGCTCGTTCTCTATCCCTGCCTCCAAGGGAGTGCCCCTTTTCTTCAAGACATTTAACTAATGAAGACGTTCTGCCAATTATCCGATCCCGTTACCAGCTCGTACAAGTACGTATGTATGAACTTAGTTTTTCTAGATACTGCGGGTCATCATAGGTTCCAGATCACGTTTGCTTATTCAAAATAGGTAAAACTTTGGGATAAAACAATCCAAATACAAACAGATCGAGGGAAAGAAAATGCGTCATAATGAAGAGCCAAACCACTACTTAGCAATGCTCTTGCGCACTAGAATATCAAACAGTACTTATGTCTTCTGCAGAGACAGCTGTGCTATACACCTATGAAAATACTTTTATTAAACGATTAAACGATTATTAAGAAATACCACACCGGCCCTGTGATTCAATGCGTAGTCACTCTCCATTACCCAAGGCCTTCAGTTTTCCATCATACAGTCCAAATTTATAGGACATTTTCATCAAAGCCTGTGCCAAACTGTGAGATTAATGGGCGTCATGTCTCCTGATAAGGCTTGATGCTGGACGGCAGTAGAATCGATAACAATTCAGCTGGCGTCTGTTTACAATTTGGTATGCAGCCATGCTATTATGATACAAAGGCTGCCAATGAGTTGACAGTCAGGCTAAGAGCTTCCCTTCTCCCAACTGCGATAAGACAGATCTGATCCGCTCCTTCGCTCGGCTGATGTCAGCAGTATCATTAGAATAAATGAATGAATCACCATATTGCACCGTCTCGGCTCCTCCGCCGCATGCATAGAGGAGGAGGCGTCTGTTGGCAGGAAACCCGTGTTATTTTGTCTTCCATTTATCGACCCTTCCGCAGCAACAGACATACTTGAGGTCTCCAACTGCCATCGGGTGGAGGAAAAAAAAAATCCAGTTTATTTACACAAACGAGTGTCCGTGTTCCTCGTTAAGCCTCCAAAACGAGGGCTTAATTAGTTAATTGGCTTATTACGCCGATTGCTCCCAGGGCAGCCGGTGTGGGCGGGCTGTCATTCATCGCAGGGCCTCCGCAGGCAGCAAAAAAAAAGGGGGGAGCCAATGAGAGACCACGAAAGGAAAGTGAGTGGGTGGTGGAGGGGGGGGGGGGGGGGGGGGGTGGTGGACGTGAGAACAAATGTGGGAAGTCGCCGGTTGATTTAATAAAGCGTGGCAGTTCAGTGGCTCTCCATCCGCCGAGTGGGACGGCCGCTATCTCTCAGCGATGCCCTCGGTCTCGCAGCGGAACAGCGGGTGAGGGGGGTGACTCTCAATTAGCGGAACGAGCCTAATTAATCAGGAGTTATCCGTGATGGGAACCAGCGGCACGCGCCGGGGCCCGTCGCCGTGACGGGGCGAGAGGTTTCCTGGCCGTCGCGTCGCCGTGGCGCTGTAACCTTCAGGGAGACAGGGGAGGGTCCACTTGAGGGTGATGGCGATGGCGATTCTGGGCTCTCATTACCCGCCAGTATGCTTCGAAATTCACCCCGTTCGTCGGACGTGACGTGCGGGTGGCCTGTGCGGGATGTCCCGCTGTCGGCGGCGAGGTTCGGGGGGCTTGAAAAGGAACGTTGCTGCGGCTGCCTCGGCGATTTGACTTGACTCATCAAAATGGGCGATTTCCGACATATCCAACGGGGTTTTCCCCAAAACATGTAAGATACTTGTGGCTCTCCAAGTACTGCAAATAGTGAAACATATTTTAACAAGTCTAGGTGCAAGGGTGCAGAATGTTTTCGCCGTTTCACTCATTTAACCGGACTGAAGGAGATTCATGTTGATTGAGGAAGCGTCTGGGAGCGAAGGCTCGACTGTCAGCGCAGGAGAGTTTATTACAATAGGAATAGAATAGGACGCTCAAGGTCAATTTACACCTATGATTGGAAAACAACCGCACGGCGCGTTTGTTGGAATGGAAATGTTTAAGTCTGTTGTAGCTGACGGGCAGCCAGGAGCTGGGTCTCCAGGTGTCTTCTTGTATGATAACAAAGCAGAGAAGGTTCACCTCCAGCTTTCTGAGGAGCCGATGGTTACTCAAGGAACCCGAGGTGGATACGTCCAACAGCCACGGGACCTTTACCGTCTCACAGAGACGAAAAAGTAAACATTGATATTTCATCGCGTGAAACGTCCTGTTCATCAGATGAGATCTTCCTTTTGAAGAAGAATCTTCATTTTGAAAAGACACTCTGACGGGTCGGGAGTGACGATGTGTGTATAAACAGATGAATTCCACAACGTAGAAATATATAATAGATTTGGTGAAAAGGTGGTTTAATTTGACCAGCACATTAACACATAAGCCAAACCACAAAACGCCAACACAGTGTGAGGTTTTCCTGGAGGGAGGGAGATTCCAAATGTACTTACAGACAACCGGGACGAATCCAATAGGAGGATCAAACTCATTAAAAAGTATAGAATCTAATAGTTTGCAGTGTTTGTCTGTTAACATTTTTTAATATGTTTGTAGTCGCCCCCTGTAATTGCTTTGTGCTGAATGCTATTGTGCCACATTACCCTGATTACATGTTTGTACAATGTGGGAATTCACATTAGAGCCTAAAGGCATTTACACATTTGTGTTTGAAGCTCGTGCTCTCCATCTGCAGGACGTGTGTATTTGAGGTGCCTGGAATCGCGTGGGAGTCGACGCCGCATTCATGTTGCCAGTGGACTCCGGCAGATCTCCCTCTTAAGGCTAAAATGTTTGCACTCGACTAAAAAGCAGAACACCCACACGCGCCCCGGCTTTTCATAACCAGCCGGCTGTTACACAAGCGGAGTGCTGATGCTAGCAGCAACGCGGCGGCGGGGCCTTTTCCCTTTCTGCACTTCTTTTCTCCCCGCTGTGATAACAGCATCATTGATCGCCGCGGTAAGCGAAGTTCACCCAATTGGGTAAAAAAGGGGCCCGAGCGATCGGTTTCCGTTTGTCGCCGCGGTATTGGGTTTTTGTCTAATTGACTGCGGACAACCGATCACGCTTTCTCTTTTCAACCCGTCCGGGCCCTGAAAGACGTGAACACTGCATTTGCAAAGCCGCCGAATGTGCGAGAAACCAAGAGGGGGAGGGGGGGACGGGACGCGCTGTGCGAGTCACTGCGGATACTCAGGACATCCTTCATTTGACTGCGCCCCCCCCCCCCCCCCCCCCCCCAGCGAACCCCGGGGGAACCTTTTAAGAGTCTCTGAGTATCTCTGGAAAGGCAACCAGTGACACGGAGTGGCAAGGAGGTCACAGATCACTGGGTTTGATCCCAGGGCCACACCGGAGACTGCTCTACTTGACTCGGTCAATATGTCCCATGTGTGTGTCTGTGTGTGCGTGTGAAAGGAAGACAGCAAGGCGGAAAATAAGCTCGGTTTTCTTCTGACCTACTCTCCGTTTTAACCCCCAACCAGTCAGACGTCCCATCACGTTATCATCACTGCGTCCACAACGCGACTCCGGGGGGGCTGTTTCATTAGCTGCTTCTTTCAGCTGCAGCGCATTTCGTCTTCCTCGGATCACATTAGTTATGAGTTATGATCCCGCCAACTTTAAGATTCCTGTCAGGATTCCAGTCTCGTTTGACCCTTTCCCCCCCAGAAGGTGGCTTGCGCAGTGCAATCAAGCGTCGACTCCGACTCGCCGGCTGTCACTCATGTTGACAGTTGTTTTTTTTCATGTCCTCACACTATGTGCATTTTTATACCTCCTTCAAATATAAATGAGCGTTGATATCAGCATCTGTAGGATCTGTAGGATATGAAAAGGGTCCCGAGCCGGCAGCCTGGAACCTCTTCGTGCTTTCGGGAAGTGGCCTTTGCTGTTCAGATAATTAGCAAATGGAGTGGCTCCTTCACATCAGTCTGTAAGCCCGTCACGTTAGCCTCCTGGCGAGCTGATACTGACAGGCATGCATTTAATAACTATAATTAGCAATGTCCCTTTCTCCCTCATCGCGACGAGAGATCATCTGCTCACACAACGGTTTGTTGTGTCAAGATTCACGTGCGAGCTAATCCCCGTTATCCCTGTAACTAACGGCAGAACTGTAATAGTTAGCAATACTATGACGACGTTTCAGAGAGCCGTGAACTACGAAAATATTCATGCAGAGATGACTAAATATACTAATATGATTCCTGACTCACACCTGTCATCAGGAATCCCCGGGATACCACTCGAGCAATATCCTCCTGGATCAGGCCGAGCTCTGCCAAAAGCCCATTAGATCTCCCACCGAGCGTCACGGGACGGAGGGAGCAAGGGGACGGAGACACAATTGACTTTCATTGATTTAAGCGAGTGGAGCCCACACATACGGAACCAGAATATATATATTTTTTATCACATGTGGAATTGGATCAGTCACTTTGAATTGGAGAAGCGATTCACAAGGGAGAGCGTTAGCACGCTGGTGTAGGGCTTAGCTGACTGACGGAGGGGGCTGGGTGGGGCGGGAGGGGCCTGGGGGGGGCAGGTAGCATCAGAGACACATCGAGCATCGAGAGGCACCAGCTTTGATGGATGAGCTTTAAATTCCACGCTAATGCTCCCTGTAGGGAAGGGGGGGAGGGAGGAGTATGGTCAGCGGTTATAGGAAGGAATCCCCGCGAATCCAAGCCAGCCGCTCATTGGCCGTCGCCGCCCGTCCAGCGCTCGTTGTAATTAGTCAGCTGCGGTCTGCGCGGCCCGGAAGCGCGGCGACGCGCTCGGGCGGACTAATTAAAGGGATCACTGTGAATAATCTGTGAATAATCTGCGTGGATGCCGGGGAGGACGAGCCCCCGGCCTGCCCTGTGACCTTCAACCCTTTTAGCCGGCCAGCTCCATTCACCTCGGAAGCCGCGAAGCTGACTGCTCCCTTGTATTCGGGCTGTAAGGAGCTATTAGACCCGCCAGATGGTCACATGCTTAAAACAAGGTGGCTCCATTGTGCGAGAGGCCTGCAGACAGACACTTTGTCTCACCGGAAGCCGTCTCTTGCTCACAGATGCCGGCCGACGCAAAGTGAAGAAAAATAACGGTTTTTTTTTCCTTGAAGTCATTTCACAAGCACTTATACTCTCTTTAGAGGGAAGAAGAAGAAGAAGAAGAAGAAGAAGAAGAAGAAGAAGAAGAAAGCCGCCGCTCCTTTTGTTTCCCCTCTCCTCCATCAGAAGAATTCTGGAAAGGAATCAAACTGGAACAAAGAGACAACGGGGACCAACACAGAAATATAAATCTGCTGATTTAATCGTGCCGCTGTGGCTGTTCCTCACCGAGAGGGTTTACTCCCCGTCTCCGAGACTCGGGGGGAGCATCTCACTGAGATAACGTCACGCAAGTTCAGGTGCTGTTTACTTATCAGCTCATTGGGGCATGTCTGCAAGACTATAAAAAAAACTGAATGGGGTGAGATATTACACAAATGTGACCGTTTGCATGCTGGCGTTGGAGAGGAGATGAGCGAGCCAGTTCTCGAGGGGGGCCGGGGGGAGCGGGGGGGTGCCGGACCACACCTGGTGCTGGCTAAGCTGCGAGATGCCCGAGCCCACGTCGCCTCGACGTGCTCCCACAGCTGCGGTCCCTGTAGGGGATCCCGGCGCTGGCAGACCAATTTGGAGCCGCGTTGGATGATTGAATCAATGAAATAATAAGACCGGCTGAGAATATGAAACACATCATTTCTTGCCGTTCCCACTCCCTGATCTCATCATGGAATCCTGCAGGAGGGAAACTGGGTCTCCATTGTGCTCCGTGAGCACTCCAAATGCGCCTTGATGTAAATGCATGCTGGGTAACAAGGAGGAGGAACACAACAGAGCCAAGCAGGAGGCGGGTTTTCAAGCCTGCGGGGAAATCGCAGCGACAAGCGTGCAGCGTCCGTCCACCATCCGCCAGATAGAAGCCCTCAGATTCATCCACACGGCCGAGGGGTACTTAGTCGGAAATGGAAAGCTGGGGGGGCTTTGATCTAATCTGCATCAGTGTCGGACACTTTGTGACAGCCGATGTGGAGATATACAGTGGACTGTGTACCATTTAACCCACATGACACACGGCCCACGATTCACGCTGGCGGTCTGACAGACAACCGAGTGAGCTGAGTGACACAGTGACTCAGAGCCACACAAAGTGTCATTACAGGGGGCGGGTGGGGAGGGGGATGGGAGGGGGAGGGGGCAGCGGAGGAGACCCAGGAGGATATTTCTGGAAGCCACCTACTCTCCCCCGCACATCCGGAGGCCAGGATGCCACGGCTCAGGCAGAAGGTCAGTGTGAGGGGAGTGGGATCGGAATGAAAAGAGTGGGTGAGCCAATGGAGGCCAATGGAGGCCGGTGGCTGTGTCCCCCTCACCGGGGAGGGGGTGAGTGGGGGGTGTTTGTCTGTTTTAGATCAATAGTCCCCACAATCATTGCCCTGAAAGACAATTTATGAGGTATTAAGGACACGTTGAATCGGATCCAACTGCCCGCCCCCCTGGGGTTTTCTGATTGTCGTGCATTCTATATATATATTTTTTTTGTACCCTTTCGCCTGTGATTTTCCCTCATTGTCATTTCCTGATTTGGCAGTCGCGTTGTCCAACTACCCCCTCATCTTCTTGTCATTTTCTTCTTTTCACTCTTCACTCATCTTGTCCCACATTTATCCCTCCACGACTGCATCTCCCTGGTCTCTCTCCCCCTCTCCGTCTCTCCGCGCCAGCTGTGTGATGAGCTAGGGGGCTGATAAGCGGTGGTCAGCCTCTCTCCAGATGGCAGGCAGAGCAGCAGCTGCCCGGGGGGGGGGGAGGGGGGGGGGGGGGGTCAGTGCGTGGTGATGGGCTGGAGGGTGGAGGGCTGCCGGGTAGGAAGACGGGCAGCATGGGAATGATTACAGTTTTGTTGCATTTCCGGGTGAAAACGGGCACACGCAAAATAAAACCAATTGTCGGCAGCGCGATAAGGTCCACCTGCTGAGCCGCTGTGTGTGACACACACACGCTGGGTAGGGGGGGGGGGAGGGGCAGCGTCTCTGCTGTGTGGTTTCCGCTCCGTCGCCAGAGGTGCTGTGATGATGAGTTGGCTTAGTAGATGCCTCTGGTTCTGGAAGTGGGGAGCATGCCTTCCCATATGACATCCCTTTGCCATGGTAACCCCGGAGGGAAGTCTCAATGGGGCATCGCCTCCATGGGGGGGGGCAGTGAGGGCGAGCTAGGCCATTCGTTCAGGTCAAGCGGACTTGTTATGCAACCACACAAAAACACAGTCTGCAACGGAAAGAAAAAAAAACACCTCCTCCCACAATATTTGCGTGGATGTGAGTCACCGACGTGCCATCACACCCTGCTGCGTGATGCTCCATCTTTCATCTGCAGCGCTGGATGTGAAATCCAGCGAGCTTTTGTTGTTTGGCTCGTCTATGGGTTTTCACAGTGTGGGTCTGAGTGAGGGGCCGTAGCGGGGGAAGAACCCTTAAAACAGTCAATACTTTATAGCAGTTTCAGCAAAGCCTAAGTAGAATTCCTCACATGACCAACTTTGGCAATCAATAAACTCATAAATCTTTAAAACAAAAAGGAAAATTCAATAGGAACTCTTGCTTAGGTACCGCCTACCTCAACTTATATGACACATTCTTTATTTCTCATGCACACTTCTCTCTGTCGAACCGGAACCCCCCCCCCCCCCTCACCCACCTCCACCCCCCTCCTCAAATTTGGATCCAAACAGGGGCTAAACTCTCCCAGCAGCTCCTCCATCCACTTCAAACAAGGCTTGTTTTCTTAGAGCTGTCGGTGGGAAAAGCCAGCGCCAAGGATGGAGGGTCTCCAAGGGACTTGTATGAGAGGCATACAAGAGGAGAAGGGGATGGGAGAGTCGGTTTGGAAGGGGAAGGGATTGGGAGGGAAAAGGGAGTGAATAGAGAGACTCCCACTGCATGACAATGAGGAGACCATTCAATTAGCATCGCTTTATGGCCCCTGATGTTGATTACCTCGGACAGGCCAGCAAGTTCTGTCCTTTTACTGATTAAAACCAAGAGCACGGCAACGAGACACTTGGACGGCTTGGTCGGACAGCGGCGGCTTTCTAATTTGGGGTTTCATAAGCAAGGAGAATCAAGGTCAATGTATCGTTGGAAACGTGGCCCACTTATGTGTGCGTCTGTCTCTCTCTCTCTCTCTCGCCCGCCACCTCGCAATTGGATGTAAATGGAACACAAGCTGGCAGAACAGCGACTAGGTGCCTTTTTTCTTTGTACTCATGTCTCGCATGATTCGCATCTGCCTGGGAAAGCGGCGCTCGATGCGTGATTAATTACACCGAGAAATGTTGCTGCCCCCTACGGGGTAATCAGGCCGGCCTCCGCAGGAGTTCTGCGCTGATTGCCAAACGTGTCAACAGTGTGACAGCCTTTGACGAGGGTCCGGTTGTGCGTGCGCCACACGGCCGATGATTCTCAATTTAGACGGCGTCCGCGGCTCCGTGCTCTGCGAATCACCCGAGCGCCCTCATCTTGTGTGTCCTCGCAATGGGTCTCTCCTTGTGTGTGTGTGTGTGTGTGTGTGTGTGCAGTTACTACTGTACCAGTGTTTAGCACCAGTGCCGTTGTCCTTCCCGTGCCTGAACAGTGATGTGATAATTGGTCCCGTCGTATTTTATTTTTGCCAGAAAAACTGTCAGCGGCCATAAAGCCGTGGATGTGCGACCGCCGGGAGAGCGGCGACGCTGTTGTCTTGTTCGGAGTTTTGCTGCATCAGTCAGGAGGCCTCCGACGGCAGCAGGTAAATCAGGAAGACATTCATTCACCCAAAACCCACTCGCCTGTGACTGAAAATATTCAGTATTAGTCTGATTCACCGCTGGCTTTCATGTTCCAAAAACCCACCCCCGTTTTTTTAGAAGGCCGTAACTCAAGGTGACGCCGTCGTCGAATATTGTGCGACGTAAACGTGGGCGCAGATGAAATAAACACTGACATTAGCGCCACGAAGGCCCCTCGCAGTGAAGTCTGAGTCTCGTCTGCCTGCTGAAAAGAACTGTGACGGACAGCTTTGACGTCCCATGCAGAGGGAGGCGAGAAGCAGGGGTGGATGCAGAGGGAGCGTGTGATGTTTTTAATCACAAATTTACCAGTGCGGTCGCCTGCATGTCGCCGATGTTTGTTGCTTATTTAATAATTCATCCTGACGCAAATGACCCACTCAATTAAATCCCCCTCCATTCCGTCTTACGTGCTCTCTTTCCTCCAAGAATATGAAATAGAGAGAAGACAAATAAATATTGCAATTTCAGTATTCAAAGAGTTGCAGGGAGGGATAAACAAGGGCGGGGGGGGTTGGTAAATATGATTGCCTCGGTAATTAAAGCAAGGCGGCGAGAAAGGAGTGGAAAAAAGGAGAGTGGATGGGAGGATGTGTTAGTCATATCTGAAACGAGTTTGCGACACGATTACAGAGAGGGAAAATGGAAGCGGATTAGAGAGGGCCAAGAGGGGAGGAGGAGGGGGCGGAGGAGGAAATGGGAGAAGGAAGAGGCAGGGATTGGATGAGGTCTCGGAGGCCCCGAGGTGTAGACTTAGACCGGCGTGACCTCACGGCTGAAGCCCAGCCGGGGGCTCCGTGTGTGTTGTTGTGTATTTGGATTTGTGTGCTAAAGAAAATTGTGGATTCTTGTGTGAAACAAAGAGACGAAATGGAATAAAGGTGAAATGTACACTGAACGGTAATGAATACCTGGTTGTATCTGAAGGTTTGATTGAGTGTGACACCGTTTTTAGTCTCTGAAATTAAATACCTCACCAATGAATCCCTCGTGGCCTTTGCTGCCACAGCTTTGATGGGGGCCATATGGCTGCGCTTGTGTGTGTGTGTGTGTGTGTGTGTGTGTGCTGCGGGTTTGCCTGTGCATTTTGTGTGCGTTTTACGCTGACAGCGCGGAGGGGCTCTAACGTAGTTCGCCGCTTCTCATTCGTCGGGCCGAGGGAGAAGGAAAAGGAGGGAGTGGATAGGCGTGAGGAGTGTATGACGCTAACAGCGGTGCAATAATGCCGGTGGGGGGGCAGAGGATGAGGACCCGGAGAGCAAGCGGCGAGCCAGATCAATGACCGGGCGGGAGCGGTAAGAACAAAGTGCTCCGGCCCCGTGTGTTGATGTGGTGGAAATTGCATCTTCAAGGAAACAGGCTAGATGAGATGGGGGATCGATGTCGGCCGGGGGGGGGGGGAAGGGGGGGGGGGGGGGGGTTACTTTCCAGGCTACTGAGCCCTGGAAAGGCAAAGGAGATGGAGGCTGGGCCTGAATGACAATTGGGGTGGGCGCACACCAAGGCCCTCTTCCCTTCCTGTGACGTTTTAAAACCTCATGTCACCTCCGTTACGAGAGGGGCAGAGGCAGAAAAGTGGGGAGAGGGGCCTAACGGGAAGCTATTAAGGTCCTTGGGATCCTGAAGCAAATTGAACAGATTGAATTCCACCAAAGCAATTCTTGGAGAGACTTTAAACGGGCCACGGCGCTTGATGAGCCTGGCGCGCATGCAGCAAATGTGATGTCACCTGTCTCATTTACAGTAATGATGTACATTAATGGGCTGGGCGCGGGATCGGTTACACACACTTACATGTTTGTGGAGGCACACACACACACACACAAACACGCAGCAGGCAAAGTGGGTTGATGGACAGTGGCGGTTTGACTTCACTCGCGTCTGTCTGTCGCTCTCAAATAGCCGAACAAAACACACAGCGTCGCGCCCCTACAAGTGCCTGATTCATCGGGTCTCTATCAGAGAAACACACACACACACACACACACTGATCCAAGTCGAGCAATGCGGCAGAAGAGATTTTTTTTTTAGCCCCCCCCCCGACTCCCCTCTCTCCCACCCTCCCTCCTCCTTCAATACAAGGCTGTTTCTATGGCAACAAGCTGCAGCTTCTGGCACTGAAAAGTGGAAAACTTACAGGAAGTACGAGCGGCCTGCAGGGGGCGGGCAGGGGGTTGGTTGAGGGGAAGTGGAGTTTAAGAGTTGGGGCTTCCAGAGGGTGTCTCCGCAGGGCGGGGGTAGGGCTTCAGGAAGTCACATGCATGCTAGTTAATTGTATAGTCACAATAACAACCAATTATTCCCACTTCCTTCCCTTCAAGCATTAAATTACACCTCCCTGGTGCTCCCGGTTCATCCGTCTTCCTGGCTTGTGCTCCCCATTCAGACATAACCAGTTTATTTAAACGGTTCGAGTAGAGCCGATTGACATCAAACCATCTGCTGCCAAAATGTATTGGCATGCAAATGAAGGGGTGGGTGTGGGGGGAGGGGGGCAGAGGGGGGAGCATCAAGGCCTGACATGTAGGTTAAGGGTGCTTGGAGACAGACAGCTTCCAGTGGTTCTGTTTTCCATCCGTCGCTCCCATTGCAACTCCTCAATGTCCAATGTCTCCCCTCCTGTCTTTGGGCTCACATCATTATTCTGCTCATTGTTCAGCTGGTTTCATGGAATATTGATCAACGTCTCACCTGCAGTAGCATCTTGACAGAGTAGTGACCAAGGCTGCGTTACCGTTTGAGCATCCTTGTGTCCATGTTACAAACTGCAGCTTGATTATCTGCTGCAAGAGGAGGAATTCCTTCCATATGAGTGTCTGTTTTTGTTTCGGATGGTGTGCCTGATAATCCGGCAGTTGAACTGGCAAAACAAACTGGAGGCCATTTTCACACCATGCCTCGCTATTCTCTCCTCTCCTCTCTCTTCACCTCACTATTCCTCTGGAGAGATTTGCAATGTGACTGTGACAAACATCTGAGCTTCCCCTTTTCTTCCGTCTCGTTGCTTCTGCGTGTCTCTCTCTCCCTCTCTCCCTCTCTCCCTCTCTCTTTTTCTTTACCCCATCTTTTTTGGGGGTTTTCACGTTCCCCTTCATCGGCGTCCCCCTACTCTCACTCTACGCGGGGGGGCTTTCTTTCTCCTTCTTCTCTTCGAAAACAATTTTGATTGACGTCTCCGACAGAAGTTCCACAGCACATACGAGTTTAAGTAATGAAGTTTTGTACATTAAAGCCAGCCACACACACACACACACACACACACAGACATTTCATTCACAGCGCCTCCACTTGATCCCGGTGGATTTGCAGGTCTGCGCACTCATCTGCCTGCTCACAAGGTGAAGTGTAGAGCGTGTGGGTGAGAGCCGAAAGTATTTGTGAAGGTTGAACTCAAACGCTGCACGGAGGGCAGACGTTTGGGACGCTCGATAAAGCTGCTCGCTGTCATCGAGGAAGGACTGCAGACGCGTGAGCTCCGGCTGATGGAGGGGAAGAAGCTTTTTTTTTTGTCCATCGTGGAGGCACCTCAATCTTCACCACCCAGGAAGCCTCTCCTACAGCACTCCGATGCCTTAAGGCCCCACAAGGGGAACAACCTCTCGGCCTTTCCTGCTTAAAAAAAATGTCAGCGCTGTGCTGTATTATTTTGAAGTGAGGAAAGATTGGAGGGAATTGGACTACGTAACGCACGGCCGCTGTCCGAGCCAACACAATGCAAAGAGACATCTGTCTCTCAGTGGACCAGTATTTGGAGTGAGCTTTCTGAAAGTTCTTAGATAGTCTCCAAAAGGTTGAAGAGGCCTCTGACCGGCTTCTGGAAATGAGTTTTTCTTATTATTTCTCTCTCACTTTCCTCCATCAGCACACTTCTTCTACTCTCTCTCTCTCTCTCTGAATCACAATGAGAATCAGAGAACATTTATTGCCAAGGCATGGTTAGACATACTAGGAATTTTACATGGCGTTTTGTGCATTACAACAGAAGAACAGACGACAATGGAGGACAATACAACAAGGCAACGGACAACTTAGTGCCAGGAAAAGTAAAGAATTATAAAAAATTATAAAATATAATATAATACTCAAGCTCCATGTTCGTCTGACCCTTCAGTGCCCTGTCCGGCCTACATCCCTTTCACAGGATTAAACCCAACCTGATTGGTACCACAGCACATCTGAACGCGTACCTGCCACCTGCCACCCTCAGTCTATTTCCATCCTCTTCCTCCGTTTCGTTCCTCTCAGAAGACTCTGCTTCTATCACCTTTAATTACCCGCCGTAGTAAAGATTCCCTTCGTGCAGCGCGACGACCGTCTGCTGTCGGACGCCTCCAGCAGCTCCGTCATTACTCCAGCAGCAGAAAGTACCTTTCCAAGTTAGTTTTTTTTTTGTCTCAATCCAATGTTTTCTTGATATTTTTCCATCTCTTTCCTCTGATGCCGTCACAACCAAAGTCCCCGCTGATCCCGCTCCCTGGTCTTCTAGATGTTTCCCACTCAGCTCTAATTGAAGGCCCTTCTGATGTGAACACCCGTGTTTTTCTCCTCTGTCCTCATCCTCGAGCGCGTGGCACTGTGATCTAATTAAATACGTATCGGTTGCATAATGAGTGCACACGGCTCGCTAACGGGTGTCTCTGTCATTTAGTCTTATTGTACAACACTGGAGCAATATTTTCCTGCTTAGCTTAAAAGACTTGCATTTTAATTTTCTTAATCCCACTGTTAGAAGTGAGGGAAAATTGTGTTTCCTTTGAATGTATATGTTACAAGGCTAAGTGGTTTGGAAAGCTGTGGGCTGAGATTTTCTCTCTCTGCAGGTTTGTCTAGACGGACCAAATCAATCTCTTTTTTTTTTTCTAATCCTGTGCTTCCACTGCAGCATTTCATTATATAAGAAATATTTTTGCACTAACTTCCCCACTGCAGCTTTCACTTGGGGGCCTCCAGTCACTTCCCTGGTTTATCGCCTAATTTGTTTGGCCTGGTGTATTTGGGTTTGGACCCGCCAATCTACGACCAGGCACTGTGAGCCACAAGGTCAGCGGTTAACAGCTCACAAGAAACCAGCCTGCCTCCTCCCAGAGTACACATTTTTCATTTGAAAGGTGTATTAAAAGCTTGAGGAGACCCGCGGGCTTCGAGGTTGAGGCCGTGTCAACCGGTTGGAGTTGTTTACATTGGAGCCGGCCTCCAGGAGAGCAGGCAGCTTGCACAGTGATGCGAGCGGGGGGGGGTCTGCACACGCGCCCCAATCCGAACCCCCCCCCCCCCCCCCCAGAAAAGACTTTCACGTAAAGACTTTCACGTGAAGGTGATATCGCTTGACGGTGTTACTCCTCATAAAAAGGAAAGAGGGTGATTTAGTTTTTTCGTGGCAGGTAATCACACGGAGCAGAACGAATCCCGTGGTGGGGGAATGCTGTCCGGCCCGAGGGCGCGTGTCCCGTGCGTCGTTTGTCTCACGCTGGAAATCCCTCGGAGGAGGTGGCACATTTTGTTTCCCACGACAACGATTTATTGACGACATCTCGCCACTCTGACCGCTCCGTGTAGTGGGCCGGCATCGTCCCTTTGCTTATTTAAATTATATTCGTGCTGCTATTCATAAACCTGACAGTTTTTTCTCTCCGTACGCACCACCCGACCAACCACAGTCTGACGTGCAGGAGCTGCTGTTAAACGGAGCCTGCCCCCCCCCCCTCCCCCCGAGGGCCAAACAACGCCTCCGTATTCACTGCTTAGCACTTTGTAGCAAAATTGATTTGTGATTATAGTGTTTTCTCTAGACGCACCGTGGATAAGTGTAAAAAATGAAATTAATAAACACGGCAAAAAAACAATTCACGCTCGGAAAATACAAAGACAAAGAAAAAGAAATTATGATTCCAAAACCCTACGCGGATTATTATCTCGCTTCAGCTGGAAACCCTTTTGACGAACCGGCGTTCAGAGAGCAGTAAAACCGCCGCGTCGAACAGCGATCAGCCTCCTGCACGTTGCGTTAGAAGCACACGGCCTGTTCGTCCCGTTCTTCCGTCGTGTTTTTGAACTCGCATCCTGCATCTATCCCCGCTGTCTCCTCACCTCAATTTGACGCCTTGCGTCCACGAGGCCGAGGCTTCAAAGTCCTCGGGACTCTCGGAAACGTCAGTCTTACCCCCCCCCTCCCCCCCCCCCCTCCTTCGCGAGTTCTCTTTGAAGTAGAAGTTCACAACCAGCTTATTTTCCGTCTGTTTCCTTGATTTCCTATTGATTTCCATCTGCAGGCAAATATCCATGTAGAATTGTGTGTTTTTCATCTCCTGTGCATACAATACAACGGGAAAGTGACGATTCAGAACCACAGAGTTTAACCCTTGACCTGCATCGAGCCACTCGTCAACCACGTGTGGTAGACCTCCAAATGTCTCCCACGCGCACTCCGTATCTCCACACTGTGTTCCTAGAGTGACTCCAGGCTTCGGTCAAGCGTGAAAATGGCAAACGGACAGCGGGCAGCCCGGCAGCCCTCTCGGGCGATGTCTTATTCATGAGTGGAAGAAGGGAGGGGGGGGGGGGCGGCGTGTTGCATGTCTTAGAGACATTCTGCTTCTGACCGCCTCCCCACCCTCTGAAACCCCCCCGGGACACTGTCCCCTCCTGTGCCGCTGCGCTCCCATCCTGCGAAGCGCGAGAGGCGATAATAGAAACAGCCGTCTGAGGCGACACTCCGCCGAAATGTAATCCGGCGCAACGTCCGGCCCGCAGCGACTCCCAGCTGCCGTGCGAGTCTCACAGATGCTGCGTCGAGGTAATAACGCGACTGCTGACGGCGACTACGTCAGCGAGGAGTAATGAACAAACTTACTTGAAGAGCAGTGGAGCAAAGCGACGGGGACTTGGGGGGGTCGGGGGAGGGGAGGGGCTTGGATCACGGTTTCATGAAGCTGGCTCCAGCGATGATGACATCAGCCCTCTGACATTCAGGATGAAGTGTGCAGCACCGGTACGACCAGCCCAGTAGAGTCAATGAAGCAATAAAGTCGTATTCAGCAGGGGCCTTTGCTTAAAGGTCGGGTCATTTCTGGTTGCCAGGTGAAGGTGCTGGCTGCAGGAGGTGACAATAATGTTCCACGAAGGACTAGAGCACTGATTGGATTCATTTTAAACCTCAATCAACAACAATAGCGAGGTTTCCGTCATCCTATCGGTTATCCCCAGATGAGTATTTCATCTTTTTAAAGATCCGTCAGCTTCATCAAGGACCAATTCAAATTCAACAAATGAGGATCCAATCCATGTTGGCCGCGGGGCTCTCTCTCTCACTTTCTGCTCAGGTGTATCCATCTATTACTTTTAACCGGTTCTGGGGGAAGGGCTTATTATCTCTTGATTGAAATTTAATTAAAATCCCTTTCACTTTTTCTTAACCTCCCTTAACAGACACCACTTTTCCCTTCATCTCCTTCTGGTGGCCGAGAAACCACTCAACACTCCAAGGAACACTGACTATTTCACCATTTGTTTTATTGCTCCTATATATCAAGACAATTAAAGTTTTTTTTCCCCTCGGCCACCTTTGCCATATAAAAACAACCACTCTCTGGTGGTCCAAATGAAGATATATGGCCTCCCCAACTGATCACGATTACATTTATCCGGTTTTGATAAAGATCCTGTTGCTTTGAGTCAGAACGAAGTCCACAGAAGCAGAAATCAGCCGCGATCCACTTATCTCATCGAGTCGTACGGCGCTGACCCGCCTCGCTTTGACTCGGGTCACATCTGGGGGGCCTCGCGTGGCCTCGGTGACACGTCGCGGCGGGGGGGGGGGGGGGGGGTCAGGATCTAGACCAACACCAGGCTCCCAGCGAGGATCAAGTCATCTCCATTAGCCTCCACCTGCGTCTCCCGGGCCCTCGGGGGCCGCGGATTTAATTTAGTAATTGAATAGATGATTCCTGCATGGCTGGCTCTCCCTGTGGACATCACATGCGGTTTAAGGGGATTGAGAGATAGATACAACAAACAGAAAATACTCTGGGGTGTGTGCGTGTGTGTGTGTGTGTGTGTGTGTGTGTGAGGTCATCCTCCGGCTGTGCTGCTACTCCTTAATGGGCCGTGCAGTGCCTGGGAGCTCGGCGGGACACAGCGTCGTGACTAACTGCTGGGGCGGATTGGCTGCCATCGAAGCCCCGGCCGAGCCGCATGCGCATGCGCACAACACACACACACACACACACACACACTGCGGTTTCTGTTGCCGTGGATGGCTGCCTTCAAGACATTTTTATGAATGTATTTGTCTGCAGGGCAGCCATGCGTGTGCCAGTGCAGCCAACATGCATGTGTGTTGGGTTTATCTCTATGAGACGGGGAGATCGATTGTGCGGCTGGAAAATAAATCTAAAGCATAGAACACTTATTCTAAATCAGGGACTGTAATGCCTGCAGGTGGGCCCTGGGACAGAGACGAGCTCCCGCTAAGCCTGCATCCTGCTTCCTTTAAATATCCAGCAGGGACAGTTTGCGTAGCAGGAGAGAGCGGATGAAAGTACCGTTCTCCGGTGGGCTGCGTGTCTGCCTCTGGTTTATTTTGTGTCAGTTAGTTTGTAATTTGACACAAATGGAAATATTTGCATGTGCTTGTGGGATTAACATCCTCCGATGTAGTTGTACCTGAGTGGGATATTTGATTAGTTGTTTGTATTCAAACAGCGTGTTTAGTGTTACTGCTTGTACTCAAAGCGAAAGATTTAATTCAAAAATAAGTAAAGCCTGTTGCTGGTCGTTAGTGCTTAAATTATTCCGATTATATATATATATTTATATGGTTTCTTGTGAATCTCCCTGGTGATCTTAACCTTTAATACATATTCATAATTTATTTGTTGATTTATATTCATTTTTATTGATGTCAATCTGCAAAGAAACGAGTAGTTAACGTTCTAAAATATATGTACGAGAAAAACTCCATATAATATGTGTCAAATATCTGATTAACACGCTCACCACTTCAGTATTATTACGTCTCTGTCAGTGTTCAGGTACCCATGTGATGTTCGAGGATGAGCACTGCATCGCTTCGGCACAAGAGCTGGTGGTTAGAAATCACCGGGGGACACAAGTGACTGGGTTTCGCCCTGATGCCCCGCCCCCCTCCTTCACACACACACACACACACACACACACACACACACACACCTGTGAGGATATGACAAACGAGAGCGAGGTGAAGGGGAGAGAGGAGCCCTCACATCCTTTTAACCGCATCTCATAAATCACAGACAGCAGCATGGCAGGATTACGTTGTCGAGTAAGAAAATGTGATATGTGTGTGTGTGCGTGTGTGTGCGTGTGTGCGTGTGTGTGCGCGTGTGTTCTAAAGTGCTGCTGCCTACGGTGGGACAGGTGGCGCGGCGTTGACACAGCATTCTTCTGTTGCCGTTTGTTGGAAAGGGGACACATAAAGCCACCTCACAAGACGGAGACAGCTGAACGACTCGAGGAGGCTCATCTGAAAAACTGAACAGGTGGACGAGGAGCCGAAAAAGGGATGAGGAGGTTTCACAGTGGGAGAGAGGGGAAGGGGGAGGGGGGGGGGGTGAGGGCACAGAGTGTGTCTGTGTGCGTATGGGAACGAAAAAAAAAGAATTAGGACGGTTCAGTAGATTCATCAACAGAGAGAGAATGAAGAAAAATGCTAGAAAAACACCTTTGCAGAGCACGAGAGGGGGGGGGGGGGGGGGTAGGAGGGGGTGAAGTGGGAGCACATAGAGAGGCGGGTGAGAAGAGATGGGAAACGGATGAGAAGGAAGGAGGGAAGGGGAGAGAGTCCATCGTAGCTCCGTGGAGGCCGAGACTTCAATCAATTATTAACGGCGTGCAGGTTAGCAGCCGAGACGACGAGCGATGCGACGACGGCTGTCAGTCCCCCCCCCCTTTTCCCCCCCTTCTCAAAGCGATGGATGTCATTTAAAAAAAAAAAAATCTTTTTTCAACCTCCCCTGACTTCTGTCTCCTGTAACCTGTGTTTTGAAATGGCCGACGTACATTATTCCTTATCGCACAATACATCTAAGAGATGTAGCATGAAGCAGCTCCATACACGAGGTGCAAAAACTAAATTAAACAGTAAAATGGATATTTGTTTGTTGGACACGTTTGCCAGTGTTTCAGCATGCAACACCTCCCCCCTGAACTGCATTCCGTGACCTCTTTTTTTTTTTAATCACACCGTCTCCGCCTGAAATGTAGAAAGATTCAAACGCTCCCAAAAAGTTTCAGTCGACGAGGAGCTTGAACTTCCTTTCAGTTCAACCTGAACGAACCCAACCGTCTCAGTCGAGGGAAATGATGGTGATGACGGGGCGCTTTGTTTGCTGAAAGCAGTGCCGGCCCGAGCCTCTTGGGGGCCCTAAGCAGAATTTTATTTGGGGGCCCCCCCTCCCACCACGCACAGTCACCTGTGCTAGAAGATTATTGGCACAAATGTCACACTATAATGTTATAGCAAAAATTATAAACGAATACAGTGAGGTTATAATACAAAACTAGGGCTGCTTGCAGCATAAGCAAACTAGGCTTGGGGCCCCCTGGCCAGGGGGCCCCAAGCCTAGTTTGCTTATGCCTTGGGCCGGCCCTGGCTGACAGGTGGGAAGCTTTGTGAGGAGGGGGGGCCGGTTGGGGGGGCGAACTGCATGGCTTTAAAATGCAGAGATAGGCAAGGAAAAGAGCGAAAAGAGAAAGCGCATTAAAAGAGAGGATGCGGCCTGCGTGCTCTGCGTGCCGGTCTGGAGGAAGTGGGGTTTCGTCGTGTGCGTTTGTATGTTTTAGTTTCTGTCGCCCGTTTAGAAAAAGAGGTAACAGCAGAAGCTTTGCGTCTTTGTTAAGGCCGGGTCCGGGCCGCCAGCGGCCGCCTGCTGCACCATCTGTGACTGCAAAGTGCCCAAAATTCATTAGTGGAAGGGGAGACGGGGAAGAGTCACACGGCGGGGGACATGGCGGACAGACAGGCGGCCGAGAGGACGGCGGAACCAGGCTGGTGGATGTTTCTTTTGGTAGGGCCAGCCAATCAGTTTCAGTGACTATCCCAGTGTGATTCAATTAATAAAATGGCATCAAACACGCATTAATACTTTGCAGTTCAATATTTAACATTTATTCCAACAGTTTGACATAATAAGGACATCTTATTCAAACAATTCAGTGTATCAATGAATATAGATATAAAACAATATTCAGAATATGATAACTTGTAACTATTATTAATATCCAATTTAAATATACTATACTGAAGAATATATAAATATATATTCATTTATTTATTCTAACATGTACATGCATAAGTATATATTGAGATGCACCTAGTTTGTTGAGGACAGACAAACTCAAAAGCCCCACAAAACTTCACACAATAAATTATTTTGGATAAATTGTCCCTGTTTTCGCTAAAATGATAAATGTCACTCACTAACCTTATCGGTGATTGGCTAAGTGCTTCTTAGACCCGCCGCTTTGGGAGCTGAAACAGCGGAGACATGCAGACAAGCGGAGAGGAGGACGTGCAGGAAAAGCATATATTTCGCGCTGATGTCTTAATTCACAAATATTACCATGCATATAATAAACAATTCAACAACTGACAATTTGTCAAATGTATTTTTTACATAATAAACAACAAATGGTGGGGCCACGCCCCCGTTGTCCTCTGTTGACCAGCCGCCGCTGCTGTTTTCTGATGAAACATTCACTCTCAAAAAGTAACTCTAAATTAGAAACGAGAGGGAGAGAGACGGATGGAATTTGAGTTGTGGAGGTCGAGGTGAAGCGAGAGGAACTACATAAATGGATGGAGTGATGCAAACGCAGAAATGAGGCGGGAAATGAGAGGAAGTGACAACAGCGAGAAGCTTGTGGGGGAGGTGAATATGGGGGGACGGGGGGGGGGGGGAAGGGGCACTAAAATGTTCGATCAGAACAGATCAGAATTTGTGATCTCTCTCTCTCTCATTGTTTTTTTTTTATATCATCATACCGTCACCCACATCCGCCTGTGTTGTGATTTACTCTGCGGCTCATCTACTGTAGCCGACAAAACCTGCAGCGCCGAGCGTTTACTTCGCCCGTCCTTGAGGAAGCAATTTTCTCGCCCCCATTCCCATCATTTTATTTCACAATCCTCATATTTGCACCACCTTTACCTTCGGTGCTGCACTTAAACTTTCCCTCGCCTCCCACGCCGCCATCCACTGACTCACCGTGGCGGCCATCGTGAGTGCCGGGGATCACGGAGCTCTGTGCCACTCGCATGCCCTGATAAGTGGCTGAATTAGAGAGAGGAGGCGATCAGCGCTGGCGTTGCAGGGGATGAGGAGATGAGCGAGCAGCCGAGAAGATCAGACTACAGGAAGGCGCGTGGAAGAGGGGGGGAGACAGGATCGAACCGAGCGGTTGTGTTGGGATGAGTGAGGAGTGTGAGGAAGGAGATGGAGATGTGGCCGTAATGTGCGTCAAGCTCTGCGATCAACGCTAAAGCACATTTTACTCAAAATGGGAAGTCATTTTTGAAAGAGCCTTCTCAGCTAGAGGTACCAAGGGTCCGTTCCCGCCAGCTACGTTGGGTTTGCGGGTTTGGAAGCTGAAATTATTATTACGTTAAGGTTTAGCAATTCCAATTGTTTTAAATGTTTTCTCCTGCCGCCTAATCTCGCTAACGGGTTCTTAAACACGCACTTAATTTCTCTGTAATGGTGCTAAAAGGCTGCGGCTAAGCTAACAGCCAAAAGTCCAATTAGGTGGTTTAATTGATTCTAGTAAAAGCCAGCTTGTATACTTTTCTTTGTATTTAAGTATACGTATTTTCTAGCATTTAACAACAGGAGAAGTCGTTGATGCTTTGCAGATGTAATGCTACCTCGGCTAGCGCCGCCCTGCTGGCGAGCTTCTGACGTTCTGACTGCATCAAAGTCCAAACAGGAGGAACGTCAGAAAAGTCGGGTGAAGAAAAGACAGTAGCTTATTGTTGACAGATGATAAACCATGATGCATTGTTGACCTGCAGATTCATAATGGGCATTCTGCCCCCCCCTCCGTGGGGGCGGCTGGTGACGATGAGCCAATCACAAGTCGATGAAGCCAATGGATGTTTGGCATAGATGGACTGTCAAGCGTATCACGCCATTTTCTGCAGCCGGAATGGTAACCATGGACCAGCCATGGAATACGTAACATGATCAATGCTGTTTGACATTATCGTGTTCAATTAAATTCTCCTTCGGGTAACATTGATGGGATCTTTTTTTCACAACAGCATGGCTCAATAAATGTAATAGAGATGGCTTAATCAGGTTAAGTCTGGGTCAATGCATTTTTAAATAATTTATAGTGACTTAACATGCGCCCTACCAAACGCTGCAGCAGAGAGTTAAAGGGTTATTGTGTTGCAGCACTTAATAAAAATATTTCAAGGGATATTTGTAGTATATTGGTGAAATAGTATTACGCATCAGTTTTATCGTGTGAACTATTGGAATTTTGTATTTACTTCATCAGATCCTCAAATTGCCGACGTCTGCCAAGGCCAACAAAATTTAAGGCGAGAAATTCTGCACTATACTCGTATAGGAAAAATACTCAATCAGTGTAAAAAATGTTAAGATTCAAGGACGTTGTATTTTGAGTAATACTTTCTCAGTCTGACATCTAACGCTCTTGTTCTGACAGACCAATTCCAGGAACCACATTAAATCTCTGGCTTTGATAATAGTGGATGAGGCATATTGCGGTAGAGTGGCTTCAGCAAAAAAATTACAACAGAATCACTCGTTGGACTTGGACAGATCGATAAGTTACCCAAATATGCACCCGGCACAAAGCCGTCCTGTCAGAGGTTAAGTGATGTCTTTGGCAGGGTTCATTTCGACCTCGTACTCAGAACAAACATCTGGCTCATGTTTTGCCGGGTCATTGGCAGATGAAGTCGGTGCAGATGCAGTAAAGTGTGAGTAAAGATAATTAGACAGCTTGTAAAAAAAGGTTAAAAACGATGTGCTGAAAAGCATCTTCTTACAACGCTGGCGCCTTTGTCACTGGTCTAAATTGAGGAAGCTATCTGATGTTTTTATCGGTGTGCTTCACGCCACCGTAAAAAAACGTTATATTTATTTTGTGACAAAGAAAAAAACTTTCCCTTAAACAAGATTATTTGCCGTACACATTTAGACTTGCAATACATCCTCGTCTCTGCGCTTGTTAATAAATCATTATTATTCATATCTCAACGTATGTATGTTTGCGTCGTAGTGGGCCGTGTGCTGCAAAGGGTGGACAGACCTCGCTGGCCTCCACGGAGCTTTAAAATGGCCTGCGGTTAGGTTTTAGGAACTGAATTACAAAACTGAGTCTTCATTGCACTTCTTAGTTGGAACACTCAATAGCAACGCTGCAATTATAGGTACAACTGCTGGACCTGAATTTACCAATATCGGATTTAAACCTTTATACATCACTGGATTTTGTAAACATGGGGCACAGTTTTTTTCGGTGTAAAATGCTTGAAATGAAAAAGATTCTCCAGGTTTTAGGTGCGTGCAGGAAGTCGGCGTCTGTATTTTGATGTGTTTGCATGCAAATGCACGGTCGAGTCTGCGGCTCTTTCTCACAGGAGGGATAAAGGGAGCCGGGGATCGTTTTCAGGGCTCCACATGAAGGCACATTCATCCCACTCAAACAGCTCCGAGGAGAGGAACCCCTAATAACTTACGTCGACTTAGAAATGTGTTTATGTTTGTTACGGAGCACTGAAAGATTAATAACCCTACACAATATGAGTCACACGGCCCTTTCTATGAGAAAACATGCAAGATAAACAGCAGAGAAACTGACGCGTGGCGATAAATGAAAAGGCAAATGAGCTAGTGGCATTGTATTTAATTACACATTACTCTTATCGCCGATTTAGTTATGCCCCCTAATTTCCTCGATGGCCTCAGGCTTTAGTGAATCAGCTTTATCAGTAAGATGAGCCAGCAGATTCATCAGTGGCTCAGTCCACCAGGAGTGACATGAACACACAGCTTAGCTTCGCGCCGAGTACCTGGCTGCACGCTCGTTTCCTCCTCAACCAGACTGAGACACTTTAATTCAACTCAAAGTGTCTCCGTGTCTCACTCTCGTCCGTGTTTTCTTGCGTCTCCGTATTTTTCTTTTGCACGTCATACCAGAAACCCTTCTCCGTTCTGCTCAGCTGCAAAGATGAAATGGGCTCCCCATCGATTGCTTTTTAATACACATGCACAGAAAAAAAAAGAAGAAGCAAAAGCATGTCATCACCCAGGGGGAGCCGAGGGGTTGGAGGGTGCAAAAGAGGGAGCGAGGGGGGGGGTGTACAAAGTTGAGGAATATGTTTTACTCAACAAGATGAAAAAGGAGCAACCAGGGAGCGTGCGAGCAAGACCGTCCGGCTGTTGAGGGACCGGCTCCAATTGAGGAACCACAACACGCCGGTGGCGCCGAAAGCTAGCCGGGGTGTCATCTGTCCTCCATCTGGTGTGAGAAAGCTACAGGGACACAGAGAACAGAGTGCATGTTGGAGAAGAGGGCTCTCCCGGCCAACCAGCTACAGACGACCCCCCCCCCCCCCCTACCCTCCCCTCCCTCCCTCTCTCCAAACTCCCTCCGACTTCCAGTCAGAGGCCCCCGAAACGTGGCGGGGAGGTTGTGCTGGCGGTTTGAATGGCTGCCACTAGCTCTCCAGCGCCGGCTGCATCCAAACACAACTGGCACACGGAGACTCTGTGAGGTGTGCAAACACAACAACGCAGTGAAACACACACACACACACACACACACACGCGCGGCCAATGGATTTACATAAGCTTGCAAACGCACGTTCACTCAACCTTTCTACCTTTTTGCACACACACACTGACGCTTGCCTTCATCTCTCCTCGCCAGCATCCCAGTGCACGGTGCCATGCCTCTCTGCTTTACCCCCCTCCCACCCCCACCCCTCCTTCCCCCCATTCGGCCCCTCAGGAGCTTCCTCCTAAGCAGGTGTTAGTGGATTTCTGTTCCCTCAGGTAGTTCTGTTTTGTTCTTCTCAGCGGGTACGGCTGCTGTGAATTATCCTGACAGCGCCTTACCCCTGGGCTCCGGCCCTCACCTCCACTCTTCTGCCTCCAACTTTGTTGCCTATCTTCGCCTGCACCCTGCACCCCTCCTCCATGTCTAAATCTCCTCCTTTCGTCCCCCTCCCCACACACACACACACACACACACACACACGGTGCAGTGTGCATCGACAAGCTGCCCAGTGGCGGCAAACATCACATAAAACAAACGCCCACCCGCACGCATGAGCATGCTGAGATGGTCCTACAAACACACACACACACACACACACACATATACATGCCGAGATGTAACCCAGGTGCAGTTGAATTCCAGCAGTTGGCCGCCTGCTTTCATTGAGATGCAGAGTGTTGATAGGAAAATGTTCCAGCTCCCCTGAAGCCTGAATGTTGCTCCCTTTTGTTTTGCTGTTTGCAAAATGCACAGACAAAGAAGGACTTATTTTAAAATGCTCATTACCACGGCGGCTTCAGACAGCAGCAAATTGCCCCTCATTCAGTCATCACAATTATCTGCTCTTATTACTCTGTTTGAGTGTATTATATATTCTGCATATTTCCAGAAAAATATGTCATTATCAGTATGAAACAAATTGTTCGGGCGGGCGGGGGGGAGGGGGAGGAATAGGCAGCCAGTGGTGGCTTTTGTACACACACAAACACCAAAACAGCTAAATTAGATCTTTTATTCTGCCCCACATTGAGTGAAAATTTGATTCAAAATTTCCTTAATGGACGGGCTCATTTTGGCTTTTTTTGTGTGAATGAATGGTCCAGATTAACAACTGCAGCACTAATTCTCAAGCTGTTTTTATTATTTTTCCCATTAGTTCTACCTTTCAAGTGTGTCGTAAACGTCCGTGGCCTGCTCATTCATTTCACACATCCCACCCAACACTCAGCGGACTTTTTGATGCCTTGTTTGCCTTTTTGACTTCACTTTAGAGCCAATGGTCCTATCACTGCTCCTGTGCTGTTATGCTCCTTTGTCTCCTGTCACTATTGTCCAGTAATTGCTGTTTTTATTGTAGCCTCTTAGAGGCTGGAGTGTAGACTACACGAAGCTTAAGCGCATGGTTGGAAACATTTGCTGAGTCTCACAGCATCTGACAGAGCTCTTATGAACACTGAAAATATGCCACCGCAGAACGCATTCAGTTTAATTACGGTTTTATTTATTTATTTTGAAAAATGACTCAGTTGTTTTAGCAAATGCCAAAAAACTGTTTAATTTGTGCAAACGCTCACTGTAATAGTTATGTAAAGACACTAATGGATTTTTCAGTCCCGCATGTCTGATCAAACACTTTGTTTCGTTCAGTTTCCACAATTTTTTTTTCATTCTGCCATATGTTCTAGTTATCAGGTCCTCGGCCAAAAACCCTTTTGGTCGGACGCCAATGTCCGCAACGTAGTCGTGACATGGACGGCCATATGGTTGACGTTCCCATGGTCGCGGTCCAGTCAAAAATATGAATGAAATGCATGAGTCTGCGACCGTTTCACCTGGTGGTTCCGATCACATCAGCCACACTGTGAGGTCCTCTCCGAGGATCAATACTCGCCATCAGCCACGTTTCAAAACACCTTTTGTTATTTATGTGTAAATTATTTCCCTTCTCTTTGGACGCGGGTGAAATTAGCTTGAGGCCTTTCTGCCTGAAAGTCCGGCTTTAGTCTAACAAGGGACGGAGGCCGTCTTTTTGGATCTATATTTGAACTAAAACAGGGATGTCTAATTGCACGTGTGGCAATATGGAGCAAACCTTAGAAGCGCCGAGCCCATCTGTGTTTGCATCTTGTTGTTTTCTCGGAGCCGCGCTGGCTTCCGAAATGCGCTCCTGCCGAATATTTCACTGGGATTTAGCTATTGAGCGGCGTGTTGCAGTCTGGCAACAAGAAGTGTTTGATTGCAGCAGAAAGTGCAGGAGGAGAGGGAAAATTGACGGCATTCAGACACGTATGTAAACAAGCCCATCTTAAAAACATCAATGCGAAAGGTTCTCCGGGGGAAGATATGAAATGAAGATCTCTGTCAGACCTTAAAGGATGAATAAAAAGGCATTTGGGAGGAGACACTGCGTGTAAACATAATCCTGTACGTAGCATCTCTCTTAACGACCCCCCAAAAGAACCGCCAGTACAACACCGAGTTTCCAATAACAATACAGAGTTTCCAATAGTAGAATAGACATAATAGTGAAGCGACAAACAATATTTGTCCGTGTTCACATTTCTGAATAATTGGGGACGGTGACAAATCATCGTTTTAATACTTGTCAGCAATGAGAGCCTCTGACATTTAGTTTTAGTTTTAGAGGAAGCGTCGTTCAAGGACGAGCCTCCATATTTCACACACTGCTTTTACTACAACACGTAAACATTAATACGGGAACCGAGAGTTACCCGTATCAATTGAAGCGAAGGCTGTTAAATCGCTCACTCTTCGTCCCGACACCTGAAATGCGTTTCATTGTCCGAGGAGGTCGGATTGTAGGAGCTCTGCTGCAGTGCCGGCCCGAGCCTCTTCGGGGCCCTAAGCAGAATTTTATTTGGGGGCCCCCCTCCCACCACGCACAGTCACCTGTGCTAGAAGATTATTGGCACAAATGTCACGCTATACTGTTATAGCGAAAATTATAAACAAATACAGTGAGGTTATTATACAAAACTAGGGCTGCTTGCAGCATAAGCAATCTAAGCGGCTGCTTGGGGCCCCCTGGCCAGGGTTAGTTCGCTTATGCCTTGGGCCGGCCCTGCTCTGCGGTTTTACGCTCCACTTTCAGAAACAGCGACAGCACTCGCTCGCAAATCTGTCAAATTACGCGTGCGGCGGGTCGTGTTCGGGGGAGTCTGCAGGGCCTCGTGTTAGGCCCGCGTGTGGATATGCTCACTGGGAAAGGAAGTAACGGTTTAACTACGTTATTGATTGCAAGAGTGCTAAGGGGTTTAGGCGTCAGTCCAAGGAAAGTGGGGGGTAAAAAAAAAAAAAAAAAGCGGACTGGGGGCTCGCCCCCTGTTTTTTTCGCACGCTTTTTGCACTTGATTCAACGGTAGAGATCTGTGTTGCGCCCATTGAAGTTGTACAACTGCTGCATTGAGTAGCGTATGGCTCCGTGCACTCTGCAGTGCTCTATTGATTGATGTGTGAAGAGGGATTAGTGAGTGGGAGGGGGAGGGGGAGCCTTGGGCACAGCGACCAGAGGCAGAATTGTGGATTCAGCATGTCTGCGAGAGGGCAGATGTCACGTCGGTGGTGCGGGGCCAAGTCGGACACCCGAGAGGCGATGCTTTTCTGTAAAGGGGCTGATGGTTTTGACACGCTTCTCAGATCAAGCCGCGATTGCACTTGTGTCAGAGTGGTCGGCAAACGAGTGCCAGGAATACTAGCGGGATTTATTTAAAGACCTCGAGTGACGAGCGGCGGAATGTGCAATCGATCCTCGACTCGTTCCAACCAACGTCTTCGCTCCGAGAGGCTGGGGGGGGAAAAAAAATGGTCTTACCAAACGGATTCCAAAACAATTCCTCCACCGTGACTCCTCTGACATCTCTTAGATTTTCTGTCGAGGGGGATCCTGCTGACATCCACTTGGCTGCAGCAGCAGCAGCAGCGATGGTGACCTGTAGATCCATCTCGCCGTGCTGCTTCGGAGAGCCGAGCGCCCAGATGCTTTCTCCCTCATCGCTCTCCCGTTGCGCCGTCCCTGACAGGTGGAAGGAGCCAGAAAGGGGGAGTCGAGGGATTTTCATCAACGCAGTGCAGGAGGGGGGGGGCTGAAGGAGTACTGGAGAGGATGGGAAGGAAGATGAGGCTCCTGGGGAGGTGGACACGAGGTTGGATTTGGAGCCAGCCGGAGTTAATGGGATCAGACGAGGAAGAGAAAGGATATCTCTGTGCCGGTTAATGTTTAATCCCAACCCCCCCCCCTCCCCCCCCACAACCCCTCGTCTCCTGCCTTAGGCTCCCTGCGTCTGATAATCCTTGGGCTGCCTCTGTTTGCCATCAAGGTGTTGGGAGGAAAGTGGCTGTGTAAATATTTAATTGGTTGCAGCATGCCGGTGTTAATTATGCGGGTGTGTCTTTCCTTTGGCTCTGCTCTGTGCCCCAGCGTTACTGACTGTGTCCTTGCACCCGCCCCTCTTCATTTTGAAGACACTTCCTCCTTCCTCCCACCTCACACTGCTGCTGCTACTAACTACCTCTAACTCTAATCTGCTGTGCCTCTCTCCTCTTCCTTTCGATTTCAGAAACGGATTATTCATTATAGCCTCCGCCGGTATCGGTCTTGACGCCATTCATGCTCTCTGAAGGAGCTTTGCCACCTCTTTGTGTATTTGATTGTCAAGGGCAATGCGGAATAGATGAACAGTACAAAAACCGCCGTGCGAGGACTACGCAGGCTAAAAGTTGCACAGCTCAGAGCGCCGCCGGTGAGTATCTGCCAGCGGCAAGTGCAATTACAAACAAGCAAAGTCAAGAGTCTACACATCACCTAGTAGATGTCGCATGAGTGCAGAGTAGACAGCCTTGCAGCGCTGCGACGGCACCCAATGCAGGAGAGCGCAAACAATGACGCACAGTTGGAGAGGGTCGGACGGACGTCTACCTCGGGTCCAGCAGAGGATGAAGGCTCGTCCGCAGATGAGTGAAACACATTCCTGCGTCTGCAGTAAAAAACGGCTAAACTGAGCAGTTGCAGTACTCTCTTTTCCTCGGCGTGTTCCCACAGGCATGGCCCCGAGGCTCAATGCTGCGTGCGGACAAAGGCTGCAGGGGGTCATTTGGACAGAATACAAGCATGTGTATGGGTGTGTGTGTGTGTGTGTGTGTGTGGTATGGAGACGAGACGTCCTTTTATATGTCAAAACAGCAGGTCCCAGCAAGGACAAGATATACGATAGCCATGGCGGACTGTATCAACTGTAGACAGATAATCCGCCGGGGAGGGCACTGCAGTATTCACCACCAGTACTGTTCTCCTGCATGGTTATTCATCAGTCCCACTCTACTCACTTGTGGTCTTCTAAAGGCTCAGGATTCGTCTCTCTCCTCGACAAATGCATTTTTTGTTTTCGTAAAGTAGGCTACTAAAGCATTGAAGATGAAAAGCTTTCTTTTGGACATTCTTCACATTGTGCTTCGGCATTTAGAGTCTGCGGGGTAGCCGCTGGTTTAAGCTGGTTGGCAGGCAAACTGTCGTTTCTCCGACAAAAACAGGACGGTTTTGAGATGGGGGATCAATAAAGCCGAAGTAGCCGAGGACTCGCTTGTGATGTCTGAGGATTCTGGACGCGGCGCCGACTCATTATTGCTCTGTTTGATCGCCTCCGCTGTGTTGAGGCGACAGCATCTGAAATAATTATTTTGAATAGGGACGAATCATGTGGATTACATCAATCGGGTTTGCGACATGCCGTCATGCAGCTAGATGAGGTTTACACTCAGAACACTCCCACTGTCCGGTTAATGGCTGCCAATTTCTACTCATTCATCTGTAGAAGCAGTTGCCTTTATAGTATTTGATTTGACTGCTGTGGCCAATTTTGAACGACAGAATATCCGACGTGCAAAAACACCTTCGCTCCTAAATTCTGTGCAGGAAACACGGAGGCTGACAACAAGTGCATTGGATTTAGAAATGCATGGTGTTCCTAATTCTATTTTACCCCCCCCCCCCCCCCCCCCCCCACCACCCAAAAAAATGAGGCTGTCAAACAATTCTTTGTCAACATACTTTAATGTTTTCAAGTACAGTCTGGCACTGCTGCTGTTTTTTTTTCTGTATTTTTTAAACTGATAAACACATGATTCATTATATTGCACTCTATAATGAGCGAGTCCCTTTGATTTCAAGTGGAGCCAAAGCAATCATAAAACACCATATGGAGATTCTTCTGTTCGCATATATGTGCATCTTTTCACGATTGTTGGCATATTCGTCAACCGTAGTAATTCTGCAGCCAGTTCATAGCCAGCCCACATTTGTCTGCCGGCGCTTCGCTGTACGCATCGGGCGTCCGCGTTAGATGTCCTTCAGTCGAGAGTACACGGTTTAGTTGTCAAGCAAATATTGAAATCTTACAAAAAACGGGAGCGTGAATGCCAGCTTTTGTCTGAGTCTGTTCTCTGGTCTCTCGAACACAGATCCTGCTCGTGATTATTGCTTCTACACACTGGAAGCCGTTGATGTCCGTGAAGGCGGAGGACAAAGCTTTCGCTGCGCGCCGAGCATTCGCAATGAGCGAGGGGGGGGGTCACAAAAGGGTTCCAGGAAGAGTGAATGCTGGGTATCTGTGTACCGACTCGCCTGTCGCGTCAACGAGTGCGCTTGCGAGCCTGCGTGAGTTAGCCGGTCCGCCATTCGTCCCCGCGTCGCGGCGTGTGAGAGGAGATGTTGACCGTCCGCGTGGGCCTAGTTATTCACTGCGTGTGTGTCTGCTGTCTCCAAGCCCCCCCCCATCCGGCCCTCCGCCCCTCCCCCGAGCCCTGCAACTGAATTTAATTGACCTAAATAAAGTCTTGCAGAGTACGGAGCACTTGAAAGGGAACAGCTGAGCTCTTGAGCCGAGGACAGTGAGTCTAAGACAGCGAGCATTAGCACAGCGACGCAACGTTACTCTGGGATAAAAGCCACAGATGAACAAAAGCTGGTGAAAAGTTGTTCAGCATTGGGCACAATGGTGTGCCCCCCCCCGCCCCCCTCCTCCACCACCCGATGCTTTTACAGAGGAGAGAGAAAAATGCGGCCAGTTCTGTCATCCTTGGCCGGCCTAGATAGCAGCAGCAGAAACACCCATTAATGCGATTACAGCTTTTAGCGGGAGATTTTCAGGGACACTTTTCTTTTGAGGCGTCGTTAGTTTGTCCTCCTTTCTTGTCCTCCTCCAGCATGGCAGCAAACAAAACGCACACATTCACAGAAATGAGCAGCAGACAGCTACTGCGAGTGCTGAGCAACACACACACACACACACACACGAATACTTGACTGGACTGTGTTGCCTATATTCGCTGGGAAACATCCACTGTATGCACAAACACTCACGTATGATTAGTCTTTATTTAAAGGTTGATTTCGTTATTATTCAGGGAAGTTGGCAGTTCTCGCGACTTTGGGCTGTGAAGTTCGGAAGACCTTCTGATTAGGTACGCACAAAGTGCATCTTAATTCCAAAGCCTCTGTAATTATTCTCTGTAATCAATGCCTGATTCCACAAACGCCCCCCCTTTAGTGCAAAGCCCACGTCCGTCTTGCAGTGCCTTCGTCTCGGGTTCCGTCTCTTCCCGGGCTTCCTCATCGGCATGCTTAACATGTCCTCGTGTGGTTTATTCGACAAACCTCGAGGTGCTTCTAAGCGCTTCAGTGCACTGGCTTTATTTCATAAAGTCACCATTTATTAAAGCTCTTGGCGAGAACACGGCAAAGGCCCGCTGGAGATATTGAGGTTACTCCGCAGGCGCAGAGAGAAGGAGACTGTCGGAGACGGAGGGGAGACGCCGGCCGAGGTTTCTGGTGTCGCGCTGTGTGAGTCGGGACGGGCAGAGCCAAGCGTACCTACCGGTGGCGGTACGCAATATCCCTGTCGGCATATGAAGGTCTTTGGTTATCTTTGATTGCAGTGCAAGCAAGTTGACAAAGTTGAAACTTCCTTAAAGTGACCACAGATGCCAGGTTTGAATCTTCTCTTCAACCAATGGCACCCACTTTGTGTGTGTGTGTGTGTGTGTGTGTGTGTGTGTGTGTGTGCTTCTGGAAGCCTGTGCCTCTGTTCTCAGAGTGTGTGTGTGTGTGTGTGTGAATTGGTAGGCAGGATGAGCATCCCTTCTGTTACTGTTGCTGTCCCTTCATTTCACGCTCCGGCGGCTCCGCGTGATCCTCTTCCCTTGGCTCATTATCAGCGCTGTTCAACGAGTGCGCATCCCACCAGAATGCAGGGTAAAAAACCAAATCATTATTCAAGTACGGGGGGCTGGGGTGGGGGGGGGGTCAGTGCAGACGCGGTGACTCTTTTGTTTAGTATATACATTACTTTCCCTTCAGGATAACACAGCCCAACCGTATTGGCCGATTCCAGTCGGCTCCGAAAGCAACTGACCCGAGATGGATGGAAGCCGCGATTGGATGCTTATTGTCCTCTGTTTGCCTTCGCAGCTTCCAGCGTGCGCGGAGGAGAGTTCGGACACCTGCCGGACAACATCACAGTGTTGGAGGGAGATGGAGTCACATTGAGGTAACTCCTGCACCTACACCTGCACCTACTAATTGCATGAAAATCATGTTTGCGTTCCCCCCCCACCCACCTGTCGTGCCGATTTAATTGCCAATTCTCTGTCACATAACTTCAATTAGGCTCCTGATATTGTGCCATATTTTTCAACTCCGTCTGTCCCGCAGCTAATGAGAATGCTAAATAACTGTCACATGTCGCTGGAGTCGCCCCCCCCGCCTGTGAGCGATCACCTTCTTATAGGTGCAACAATAAGCCGGGCAGCTCGCCGGGCGACCACGCCTCGCAGACTGACTGCGAGGCGTGAAGTAGAAACCACAAGCAGAAAAATATAGACAAATCTGGGTCAACATGACTTTCGTCCCATTCGAGCCCACAACCGTGCAGGTCGCCCAACACATTCGTCTTTGAGTTTCCGTCGCGTCTTGCAGGAAGGGAGTGGGCTTTCGACCCGAGTCAAACATTTCTGTAATGGTCTGTAAATGTTTGTCAACATTCAACCACGGAGGCCGATCCATGACGTTGTCAACGTGTCGCTCGAGGATCGACTGTTGACACAGCAGAGACATCTAAACCATAGAGTGGGTGTTCAGACACCGAGACGATCTCAACTGAGAGCACCTGGGATTCAGACAACATGTGCTTTCAACGTTGTATTTGTTCCTTTAGGGTCTGGTTGTATTGAAAGCTGTGCATTAGCAGATTTAAAATAGTTTCGTAAGCTAGTGGTAATCCCTCTCAGTCCTTTGAACCGGGCTTTTCTAACCTTTTGGGCTATTCAGGCTATTCAAATTTAAAGGCCTTTTTGTTGTTTAAGTGTACACTTGATCACTTCAAACAAAGGCAGATAATTCCTCCAGCGCATGTTTTTGTTTGAATACTTAAATAAAGAATTATCGACGGACTCGCAAAAAAAAAAAAAAAACCCACAAAGACAAGATGAAAGTCCGAACGATTAATCCTGTACTTAATCCTGTACGCCAGGAGCATGTTTTCTTGAGTCTCCCGATCCCCCAGGCCCTTCCCCCTCTGTCGAACCATCGCTCCAGCACCGCACCTGCTGCTCTCCAGACGTTATCCTGGATGTTGGATTTCACGGTATAGACGATCGTCATCGTGATGAGAAGCCTCGTTTTGTACCCAGATGTCTGAGTTTAGTTAAACGGCAGACTGCTACATGAGTAATATCCATTTTTACGTCATTGTGCCATTTCGCCCAAATGGCACAAATACTTGCGTTAAGCTTGAGACGATGCTGCGGCCCATTAAGACAACACACATTTGAGGCTATTATGGTCCTTATTTCCTCTGGGTTCAGTCCCGCAGCGACATCATCAGCGCAGATTATTAGTCTGTGCACAGATAATAACCTTCTTTTCGTGGCGGCATTTCACACTTTTCCGTCTCTTTGTCCCAAATCGACGCAAAGTGTCTCCTTCTCCCCCGTTTGGCCTCCGGGTCACGTGACTTGTCGACGGCTCCCAGGCTCTTTCGCATCGTGGTTGTCACTGCATGGCGCCGGCTCGGCGGGCGGGTGATCTAAGATCCGCCTTAACCTTGACGTTTGTCCAGGTCACATCAATTAAGCATGAGGACGATGGAGGCCTGTGCTCGTTGAAGCTGGGTAAGGACATCTAGTGGCCAAATCCGAGAAATCAAGAGACCCCTTTAGATGGTGGTGCCTTGTTTGGGAACAGGCGGCGTCCTTTTTAGAACACCGGCAGGTATTTAATGACCTTACTTATTCCCACACGTCTGAAAGACAAAACCAAGCTGTGAAGAGAACAACAACTTACGCAACGCTCTGCGCACAACCTCTTGGATTTTCCTTTAACTGACCTCTGCCGTTTTATTGATGATTTTGACCCATTTCTCTCAACCCGTGTAAGTGATGGGAAATCATTAGTGCAATGTTACCAAAGTGGTTTGTCTATAGCATCTTGACCCCCTAATGATGAAGGGACAAATATAGGAGAAGATAGATTCAATGAGTGCAGAGACATAATTAATTGGAGATGCGTAATTCCCGGCCTGCATGCAGGGACCCTGAATGGTTTGATTAATAGAAAGGGAAGTGAATCATCTGCTTTGACCTTTTGCAGTCTCTGTATTTCCACGTATTGGTAGACCTTTGGGAGATTTTGGACGAGCGACCGAGAGCAGTGTCATGCATTTCCCGTTGAAGCCTATCACCTGTATGCAACATTTCACTAGTCCCCTTTTATTTCGACATTTCAACTATTTGTAGATCTGTATGTAATGCTCTCAGCCTTACGTAGCATCTGCCCCCTCACCCCCCCACCCTCGTGTCTCTCCCTTCCGGTCCTCCCAGATGTCGGATCGATGAGGAGGTGACCCACAAGGCCTGGCTGAACCGCTCCAACATCCTGTTCACCGGGACGGATAAGTGGTCGCTGGACAAGCGCGTGACGCTGGCCAACAGCAACAACAGTGACTTCTCCATCCACATCGAGAACGTGCAGGTAGCCGACGAGGGGCCCTACATCTGCAGCTTCCAGGCCAACAACAAGCCCCGCATCGCCAACGTCTACCTCATCGTCCAAGGTGAGCGGCCGAGTCCCGACCGATCCTGGGAAAGATGAATAAGAGCCTTCGGATTTAATGCAAAAGGGTTTGATATCAGGGGTAGTAATTAAGAAGTTCTGTTACATTTAAGATTGAAAGCTAGTTATAAAATGTTTATTATGCTGTTATTATGGACCATACAAGGTTAGTATTTATGCTTTATCTTAATTTTTTTGGAGGCTTAGTTGTCTGATGTATGTGTGAGGCTGGTTTCAATACCCAGACCGATTCCACGCCGTTATTTCCACTTGGACAGGTTGCCTGAGTTAGGCAGACCAGGTGGATGCGGATGTGTGTTGAGGAATTGTGGTACACAGCAGAGAACGGGGCGGGGGGCAGTGGGGGGCGGCTCTCCGACTGCCTGACTTAACAACTGACAGTTCAGAACCGCCACTGCGGCTCAGTTATCAGGTCAGCAACTAAGTGAGTGAGAGTCTGACTGATTTCGAGTGACATGATGCGTTGGTGCAAACCTCAGGGGATGGATGGATCTCACAAGCCCCCCTCACTCCCTCCCCCCCCCCCCACCGGATGTGTCCATTTTTATGCATGTTTCGGTTTCAGTGCGAAAAATCAGATTTCACTAATACGTCTCGGACAGGATGAAAAATGTCTAAGAGGATCCATTAGGCGGCATTCTGCTGGGAGGGAAAGACGATGTCCGGCACTCGGCTCGCGGCGGCAGAGACAATGTCCGCTTTGTGCCGAGAGTTTTCACACTGTACTGCAGCCAGACAAACGACTCCTTTCCGCAGGGTGCGATGCTTGGCAAGGATGACCACACGTAGCCAATTCCAGCCTTAGCTTGATATCACACTAAATAATTACACCCTCTAGTCAGTACATCAAGCGGGAGCGGCTTCACCTCCACTCCAATCTGTGCTGCAAGTGCTCAACTCCAGCAAGATGGAGGAAAAAAATTGGATACTCGGTAGATGTCTTTAAAAAAAAAAAGAAAAGAAAAACAATCTCGGGACCCGGCTCATTAAAAGCAGAGATAATGGGCCATTTAAATTCAAGGGGCCATCTTATTATCAAACTAAATACATGCATAGCGCTCCGACCCTGTTTGAGTTTGGAGCAAAACAATATCCAGGAGTGGTCATTCACCCTATAGAGTAACCAATCACTTCTTTTTTTTTTCCCCATTTTGCAGCGATTGAAAATTCAGTGCGTTTCAAGCAGACAGACAAGCGTATTATTTCACCGTTCAGTGAGCGCAGATCGTTAATCAGCTGATTGGCCCTCTCTGTCTTAGGTGCACATCCCACCGTGAGCACCTTAATAAGCAGAGAGGCCTTACCTCATCAATAATTTATGAAATTAAAAAAAGAGATTTCGAGGTCATATTTTAATGGCGCGATCTTGTTTTTCAGTGGCGGCGAGGATCATCAACATCTCCAAAAACGTGTCGGTGAACGAGGGGGAGAACGTGAACCTGTTCTGCCTGGCGGTGGGTCGCCCCGAGCCCACCGTCACCTGGAAGGACAAGAAATGTGAGCCACCGCTTCTGCCTGCTCGCCTCCAGATCCGCAGATATCCTGCCTTCACATTCATCCCGATTCCCCCCCATTTAGCTCCTAAAGGCCTTTCTGCATGTTGCTCATGTCAAAATCACATCTTAAATTCACACTCTGCGTATACTCTACCCATGTTGCAATGTTTTCTCCCAAACAACCCCACATTATGCACAATTATCCCCACCGTGCCACATGTAATCATCAGCATCCGTCTCCATCCCCCCCCCCGTCGACCAGCCTACGCCGCCGGCCGCTCACATGGGCTATTTTAAGCGTGCGTCATGGTTTGGGATCAGGACTAGAGGGCATCAAAGTGCATAATATTTTGGGTTATCGTTCATGGGTACATGCTGATCCCTAAACATCGTTCACCGTTGATGCTGCCAGGACCGCGCCGATACTGCCAATGTCGCCGCCGGCCATCTGGGTGCTCCAAGCGTAATTGCTTTGTATGAATGATGTTATTGTTGTGAACCACATCAGCTGGTTTATCAGGGCAATGACGCTCTCTCGGTCACTGTGATGTGGGTTTATGCTTACGATGGACCAACCGTGAAACGGGATGCCACACTCCACGGCCAATAAATGCCTGAGAGATTTATATACATGGTTTAAATATTCTTTCAGAAACTGTCTCGGCAGCGTTACGGTCGGATCGTTCCGCTGTCCTAACGGCTCAATGTAAAACACACAGTTATTTCACTTATGCCTTTCCAATGGGCGTCGACCTCAATGTAACGTGCACATTTGGAAAAGGAGAAAAGTGAAGCCTAAATATTTGCTCGGAGTTGTGATCACGCCTTTGAGACGGAGCCCAGACGTGCGCCGGCACAGAGCCAGAACCAACATCTGCATGGAATTAAAACGGAGGGGAGTCTGTTTACGCGAGACGCGGCAGGAGAAAAAAAATAAGTGTGATTCTTGCAGTCCTGGCGGAGGGTTTGTATTCATTTAATCAAACTTTGATGGTTGCAGACACAGCCAGTGGAACCCTTCACTCTGCTGAACGCGCCTCCCATCCATTGACTGTAACCACTTACGCATCATATCGCATATTCTTAATGTAACTTATTACACTTTTCTGTGTTTAAGCAAATAATGTTTATCTCTATTGACTTTTTGAGTATTCTACTCTCTGTTGTTTCTATCGCTTTGACTATCATGCTTCTAGTGTACATGTTACCCCCTTTCTATACATAAGACAAGCGTTTTTATATTCCATACATTTTTCTAGTATCTAGTGACTCCGAGACAGACTGCAAAATATTTGTCTGGACTGTTGGTCTTGGGACAAATAACAAATTAAAAAAAACCTTGAACCTCATGAGCTCCGTGGCCTCCTTGTTGAAATATGCATGTAGTTTGTTGTGAGGGCTGAATGCTAAAAAGCTCGAGCTGGAATAACTTTGATAGAAGGAGGTATTTCAGAAAAGGGAAAGACACTGTGAGTCAATGTTTGGCAACACGACCTCAGAAAGGGTTAGTGCACTGGTCACACACACACACACACACACACATCCTTACATCACAAACCACACGGTTGTCCCTTACTTGTCCTCCGTCAACAGTAATCCTCCGTCAGCTCACACCGCCTCCTCTCCTTAGGGTTACACTTGGGGGCTGCATTGCGATTCCGTGGGATTCTGCGCAACAATGCCATCAGTTGCAGGAGAGCAAAGGCGCTGGAGGAGGTGGTGTAGGAGGAGGCGGTGTAGGAGGTGGTGGTGGGGGCCGACTAGCCAGAAGAAACAGCGAGAACCTGCCAGCCATCTGTCCCCATTACTCAGAGGCTGCATGGAGGAACTGGGGCGGGTAGAACAGTGTAGGTTGAGTGGGGAAGATGAAGAGCTGCAACACCTTGTAGGCGAGACAGAAACCTGCCTGGTCGTCGGGGCCCCCCCCCCCCCACACTTTCTAACCCAACACATACACACTTAGCGAAGCTAATCGTCGCGCGTCGCCTCCTTCATCTGCGCCGAGGCGCAGACATAATCTGTCACTCTCCATTCGCTCTCCCTGGCATCCGGCGTCTCATTCGGTTGACTTCACCGGCGCGCCGGGGCCTTATCGTTTGACATCCCGTCCATTAAAACGCCCGCGGGCAGAGCGTCAGCGAATGAACGCTTGGTCGCGTCCGCGGGCGGGCAGAGGGGAGCGTGCACCTTCCACTAAGAAGCAAAGAACACGATAAGCAAACGGGGACACACATATTTATCAGGTTTGAGTTTGATTTCTGATGCTCATTCAACCTTTTGGGTTGAATAAGGAGGGGGAAATCAGCCAGAGGCAAACAAATCCAAAATAGAACATGTGTAAAAAAAAAAAAAAAAAAAAAACACCCAACATCAACAAAAAGTGACAGGAATCATGAACAGTGACTCAAATGCTCCAGTCGCGGCGCCGCGGCCTGATGTTTGCTCTGTGGGCGTTCGCGCTGAGTGGAGTTGACGAGGGACAGGTGTGTCCGATCCAGAGATAATGAAGAGCAGGTGTGCCGGTTGAGTGTGGAAGTCTTTTGATTGGAAAAGGCAGGTGGGTTTTTGCTAGAGAAGGTCTCACCAGTTTATTTATTTTTTAGCTGTAAAATGTCCAGCTCAGTATGCATATAAAATGTAATAATGTTTATGCGCCTTAAGTTGCAGGTCGGCCATATTCTTTATTTTGGATATGGTAACGATCGTCTGGAAAGAATGAAACCGACAGTGCATTAATCCGCGTCGGAAACCTTTCTTCCCTTTGCGTATTGTCAGCCTCGAGCCCGTTTGTTCACACTTTGGAATGCACAGCATAATCTTCTTTAAAACGACAAATGATTACAGTCAGGCAGAGCGGTTTGAGCAAAATGTGTTTCCTGAGAACAGCGTTTCCTGACGTGTATTAAGACAAATTACTGCTGCAGGAAGGTGGATGGCGGATTTAGCTCACGATGGAAATAAAATGGTGCATATTTTTACGGGGACGAAGAAGCCGTCAGCAATGCAAAGGTGTGGCTCAATGCTTGAGTCTCAAATATCATGACTTCAGAAGTGACTTCACAAAGCCAAAGAGATTTGAAATTGGACCGATGCCCTGACACACCACTCGGATTTACGGCTTGAAAGGTGTCTTTTAAGAGTGCCAACAATCATTCTGTGTCCCTTTTTATTTCCCGAAACTGTCTGGGTCATTTCAGGTACAATGCTTGCATTGGGAACACTGGGTTCCGTTCATCATTAGTCATAGTCTGTCAGACTGTCCGTCCTGCTCTGTTTCAACCCATCAGACCTTTCTGCCTGGATGTTTTTTTTTTTGTTTTTTTTTTGCGAAAATGGATAAAGAGGAGGAGGCGCTGATGACCTAGACAGGCTCAAAGTGCTGCTGGGCAAATAGAGCACAGTTTGACTGCAGGGCAGGCCAGAGCCCCTGATCCTCCCCTCTTTCTCCCATTCAAGCACCCGACCCCCCCCCCTTTCTCTCTCTCTCAGGTGCAATCCAACTATCTCTGGCGGTCTGCAGTCAGGCTCCTTCAAAAGCCGTAAGTGGTTGATGGAGATGTCTTTTACAGGCCATTGCAGGAGTGCCAGGGGCCGACTCCAGTCAGATATGATCTCCCCCCGGAGTGTAGAGAGGTGTGCAATGCCCATCCAGAGATCTCAGGGGACGAAGAGGAAGGGAGGGAGGGACGGGAAGGGAGTGTGAGGAGGGGATGCCCGGCACACTGTCATATTACATCAAGTGCTGAGGATGAGAAGTCCACGAAGGAAGCAACCGCATCAGATACTCGACGTGACGCCTCGATGCTTACGTGTTTCCTTTCTTTTTGCTCCGTCTTTTACGTCACACGCCGTTGAGCCGACGCTTTAATCCAAAGCGACTTACAATGAGTGCAATTCAACCATGAGGATACAAACCCAGGAGAGCAATTTCATCAACTGAGCTGATTTATAACTTGCTGTGGATAAAAGCCATTACAAGTACAATTAAAGTGCTACAATTTGTTGTGTTTTTTAGTTAAAGGTTTAGTCTGAGGAGGTGTGTCTTCATTCCACCGTTTAGGAGACAGCCATAATCTTCATGTCTGCGTGTCTCTTTCGATGTCTTAACTTCTCTAAATCACCTCTCCCTCCGTGTCTTTAATGCGCTCTCTAGCACTTGATTGCTCTCGTTTTTTCTGGTTCCTGGAATTCATCTGTAACAGCCTTTTGTGTGTAATTTCTCCGGCGCCGCTTTGTCTGATTATATCTTTCTTCCACCTCTGAGACACCGGCTCCCTCGGGCAAAGCTGGGTGCTCTGCTCGCTTGACAGAGATGTCGCGAGAAAGCTTTATTTATAAAGCCAACCGAGTGAGCGAACGCCGTTGTACCCGGCTCTCGGGTGGCACAAGCAGCCGCCAGCCGCCGCCGCCGCCGCTGCAAATAATCGTCTCCAGCTCAGTGGCCACACTAATAATCCTCCAGCATAATCTTCAATTAGAACCGCCGCGCTAATCTGCGTTGCAGGAATACTTCGGAGCCGGTGTTGCTCACAAACGCGCTCAGGCGCCATTTGTGCGCTTGCGAGGCCACGTAAAAAAAGGTCCACTGATTGACAGGGGCTGTGTGTGTGTGTGTGTGTGTGTGTGTGTGTGTGTGTGTGTGTGTGTGTGTGTGTGTGAGCGCTTTGCGAGGGGGAAAGTGAGCGGCAATGCAAGCGCTGGATTTCCTTGTTAGTGGTGAGATTATGTATTATGTCGTGTTCCACAGCCTGACTTCTTTAATGGGGTGAAGGGGGGAGAAAAAAAAAAAAAAAGGGGCCTAATGGTTTCCGGAGGCTGCGAGACAGCTGGCTGCTAAGACTCCTTCGCTCCCTGCCGCCGTCGATCCAATAACGCTCCCGACATCCATCCCCTCACATGAAGGAGCAATAACTTGTGGCCCGTCTCCTCTCCGCTCGCCTCCGAAGACGGCGCGTGGTTGTTTGTCGCTCCGGGGGAGAAGGGGGAGCGAGAGCGAGAGCGACTAATTCGGTTTTGGGTGCACCTGGAAGTTTGTCAACATCAAATAAGAGGCGGACATTCTGCTGAATACGTAATGTGGAGAGCAGGCCATCGCCCCCGTGTGTCCCATCCCTGGAAGAAAAGCTCACAAGTCTGATACATTAGGACTAATTCATATTCATAGGGTTCATATTTTTTCATTTAGACCAAAATTCAACATCCAACCCGGAATGAAAAACCGTTTGAGGCACTAAGCCAAGGTCATAGGATACAAATGCTTAAAAGACTCATTTTATCAGGGTTTGTTGATGACTCTAATAATGTGACGTCTGATGCATGTATGTCTGGTTCCACCCCCATTCTCGTAAATCCTCCGATCCGTGAGTCCACCTTAAACCGGCGACCCGCCTGCCTCGTGTCCACAGACGGCTTGGTGAGCGACGGCGAGTTCCTGGACATCACGGAGATCAAGAGGCAGCAGGCCGAGGACTACGAGTGCATCACCCACAACGGAGTGGCTTCCCCCGATCAGCGCAAGGTCAAGGTCACCGTCAACTGTAAGCCTCCGACCTTCTCTGCGCCGCCCCCTCCCCCTCCTCCCCCCCCCCGCCAGCCCAACAATGCATAAACCATTCATATATATACACCATATATACACCATTCATTTATACTGAAGATGCATCATTATGTATGAATTAATCCGTCCTAATGTTGCTCTCTCGGTGTCGTTAACCTGGTTTGCCTCCTTGTACTGGATGCACATGTGTACTAATGGTCGGATGCCCTCTCCGCCCCCGTCTTTCTGTGCCAGACCCCCCCATGATCACCGACATGAAGAACACACCGGCCCATTTGGGTAAGACGGCCATCTTGCGCTGCGAAGCCATGGCGGTCCCGCCAGCCTCCTTCGAGTGGTACAAAGACGACCACAGGTGAGACCCCCCCTCCCTCTGAAGGGGCCACAGCTACTTTTCTCTGCTCCACACTTTTAAGCCAGCTGCATCTAAAAATGTTTTTTTTTTTCTCTCTCTCCCTCCATGGCCTTTCGGTCCTCACTGAGCTGAATGAAGCTTTTTGGAAAATGCACTTCAGACCGGAGCAATCGATAAAGCCCGGCCTTTACACTTGAGGATAGGCGTGTAATACCGAGCGCTCTGACTGAGGCAATGCTGTGCAGGTCCTAACCAGAAGTGGTTTAGGTCCTGCAGAGGTTTTGATCCATCATTTACCAGCGTACCACGTCAATGAGACGGTTCAACGCTGTGACAAAAAACAGCAGATACTCGAGGTGGTAACAGAGACAGCGTGAGAACGGGACGGATGCCAGATTTGATCAGTGGGAACATGAGATCAATCTGAAAAATCTGGTCATTTTCCAACAACATTTTACATTTCCATGTGCGGTTTCAGATAATTGGAAACCATCTTTGGGGAAATATCAGCTTGTTGGATTCCCTATTTGCTCTGTGAAAAGGTAGAAGAGTTCGAATGATTTGGCATCCGTCAAAATAACACGCAGAAGTACTTGGATGAGCCTTTGCCAGCCGGAGAGACCTGTTAATGGAGTAAAAAGGGCCCCAGCAGGGGGTTTCTGTTATTTATGGGCTGTTAGATTTCACTAGTAGGACGAGGTGAGACGGAGCCTGTGTGGGGTGGGACAGCGCGGAAGCAAAAAAAAAAGGCTTTTTGGGGCGAAATGTTATGTTGTGTTATCTCGCACCCTCCTGACACACTCTTCTTCTCCTGCTTTCCTTCTTTCCTCTGTCTTTTCGCTGCCCGCCCCCCTACCCCCCCCCCCACACCCCCACTGCTTCTACTACCACGCAGGCCTGTGGAGAGTGACAACACCCTGAGGATCAAGAACGAGAAGACGCGCTCACTGTTGCTCTTCACCAACGTGACGGAGAAACACTTTGGCAACTACACTTGCTTCGCCTCCAACCGTCTGGGGGCTTCCAACGCCAGCATGCTGCTGTTCCGTAAGTCCTCACACAGAGGTGCGTGCGCACGCCAGCGCAAGTAAAAAACACACTGCGTTTTTTCCTGCGCTTGCATTTTCTCAGCCCTCCCCGACCCGCCTTTCTCCCCCATTTCCGTTTTTCTCCGACCCATTAGAGCTCCGCTTTCCTATATTACCCTCTCTCTCTCTCTCTCTCTCTCGCTCTCTCTCTCCCTCGTCCAAACGCATTCCCGCATGCACACCCGCATTCAGTGCCTCTGCTTTCCCGTTACCCAAGAAGTTGTCATTTCTCTCCATGCACAATTCACATTAACCGTCCCCAATGAGCGATTTCCTTCCCTTCGTCGTCCCCCCCTCACCCTCTAGTGCATTCAGCATTACCATCTTAAGTGAGTCCTTCATCTATCCCCTTTCTTCTTTCATTGCTTTGCCCATTATCCCGGCCGGTCTCCCTTCAATGACTCACTCTCTCGTCAGAGCCATACATCTTCCCGCTCTCTTTTCCCGCTGCCACTTCTGTCAGCCTGTCTCTCCGTCATCTGTCCTTTCGCCTCCTCTTTCCTCCCTAATCTCTCCCCCTCCTCCCCTCACTCGCCATCATCAGAACACAACCAATCCTTCTCCCTCGCGGAGCGGGCACCGAAAATCGGACCATAATCGGATTCTTTGTGGTGCTTCTATTGATGCACTGTTCCTTCTTGCCGTCTTTGTTTTCATGCTTTTGTCCTTTTTTTTTTTTTTTTTTTTATACCTCATCATTTTCACCGTAATATTCACCGTCACATCCGAATTGATGTAATGAGCCTATTACTAAAGCCACTGGCAGGCGCCACCAGCTTCCACTGTACCCCGCTCGATTGTAAGGCGCCCGGTCGCTGTTCTACTCGATTGCCAAATGGCACAAAACATGAGCAGAGAATCCAATTCAATTGTGTCTCTTTTGCAATTGTCTCGCAAATGTGATGTTTCTCGATTTTAAACTTTTTGTTGTGCTTGTTGGGGAACCGTGATCCATTATTTCCCCAGGAGTTAAATGAACCGCGCGAACACGTTGGACCCTTTGACCTGTAACTAATGGCACTAACGAGGGTTGCGGCGCGTTCAGGGGCCCCCGGTGCTTGTGATGCCTTTTGCCGCCTGGCTGGTTGGGATTTTCTGGCACACGCGAACGGAGCGGCGCCATTAGGAATGTTATTAGTTTCGCCTGTCCCACACATCTGTTTCTGACTACGCTGGTTATTTAGATGCATCAGATAGGTGGAACCGTCGGCCCTGAGAGCCTAGAACATGTGACCTCCAACATGCCATGGCTCTTTGAGCACGTTGACGTGTTACTGAAGTAATCACATTAACTGTAATGTTAAACTGCACACTCCTTTCCTCTCCAGGACCGGGGGCCATACAGGGCCGAGGGGCCGGTCTACACGCTGGGATGAGTGTCTGTGTCTGGGTTTCCCTCTCTGCTGTTCTTCTGCTGAAGCTGTAAAGATGAAGCTCCACTTGGAATTGTCCCCAAACGCCCCTCCCCACTCCCCCCGCCCCCTTCTCAACCTCCTCCTCCCCCTCGACGGAAGGAAGAAGGAAATTAAATTCTTTAATTACGAACCCATCACTGTGAACAAAAAGAATATGCATTATTCCAGGAGCCATTGCATCAAACACACAACCCCTTCCCCCCCCCAAAAAAAAGAAACCCTGCCGCCTCGATTCAATCGGGAGGTCAAAGCATCGCCGTCAACTCTCGCACACACTCTCTCTTTTTTTGTCTCCCAGCATGCCTTGCAGATTGGTCTGACTCGGCGCCCCCCCCCCCCCCCCCCTCACCTGGTTGTCCCCTCATTGTTGCCACCGAGCTGATGTTGATTGGAGAGTGTATATTAACATTTATTGTGTCGGTGATCAATAAGGAAGTAGATAGTCTAACAACTGGACGATCATATATGTATTATACACAGACTAATGACTGACCTACAATGTTTGCCTTATGGAAATGATATCAGATATCAATGTCATGGTTGATATGTATAGAATTATAGTGATAACGTGATGAAGACGGTCATTTTACCTCTGATCACACACACACACGTGTGGCTCTTTGATTTTAACCGTGTAGCAGCGAAGCTGCTATGAATGATGTCAAAATGTATTAAAAAAAGAAAAGGGCGGGTGGTGACGGCGTCACTCTTGACTCCCCCTTTATGTAACTTTGGGGGTTTATACCAAGGTTTCGCATGTGGACCCCTTCACTACCCAAACCTTTTCGACCCCCCCGCCCCTTTGTTCAACGTGCTCTGTCTAGTTCACATCGCTTTAGTGTTCTCCGTGTCACCCAGCCCCCCCCCCCCCTCTTTCTCTGCAGTGTAAATATTTGCAGGCCGAACGAACCGCCCCACCCCCCACCCCCCCTCCTCACCCACCCCAGCTATCGGAAGCTGCGAGAGACTGTCCGGTCACAAAGACGTCTCCTGCTTCCGGGCTGCGAAGCCGTCCTCTTTGTCGCTTGTTGATAGCATGTACCGGTTAGAGATGTTCCTGTTGTGAGCCCACACTCCCTTTACCCCCCCCCCCCCCCCCTCCCCCTCCACCTCGCCCCCCCACCGAGCCAACCCCACCCTTCCCTGCACTGTGTCTGTTTTACTCTGCAAGGTTACCTGCTTTTACTTTATTGGTGTTAATAATAGTACACATGATGATGATGTTATTAGTATTTGAATAACTATGAATAGTAATTCCATGTGAGAAAAAGAATATGAAAACGTTCTGATGGTAAAGGGCCGTGCGTGGGGAGTTTTTTTGTGCTTTACTCTCAGAAGTCACACATTCAACGACTACCAATGGGGGGAAAAGAGAGACTGTAAAGTTTTTTTTGAAGTGATGTGCTCCTTTTTGCCATGACGAGCTTTTTAAAAACGCATTTGAAACCGTACGAGGGGTTTTGCCATTGGAGTCCAGAAGCAGTGAATGATGTGGTTATTTATGATTCGTAACAGTTTATGTGTCGGACTATTTCTTTTCCATGCTTATAACTGCATCACAGATTAACGGCGTGTTTGTCCAGTTGTCCCAGTGCGTCTCTCTCCAAGCAGGTAGATAAATGATCTGGATCCATGTCCCACGTCTCCCATCGTGGCTCAAAGGCAAATCTTGTTGGGCCGGACCACAGGCCGATAAAGATGTAATTAGCCAATACCTGTGGCTGGCTAAGTGAAGGAGTCTGGGCTCCACCTGCCGCCCCCCTGCCCCCCCCCCCCCCCCCCTGCTAGCCGGTGATGGCCCCCATAAATCAAGCTCATACCTGCCGCAGGAATCCTCTTCAAGGACAAACCCCGCCTCGGTGCACCGCCCGATGTGTACCTGTGACATGCAGACATGGCCGGCCCCCCGCGATACCCCTGTGGCACAATTATCCATCCACTGCCCCCCCCCCCCCACGCACAGCACAAACAGTGGGGAGGAAAACACATATTGCTCCTGAAACACTGTTTCCGCTCACATGCAGCGACTTTATGCAAATTTGCCATAACAAGCTTGGGAGAGATGAGTCGCCCCCCCCTCCGCCCCCTCCCCCCACCACTGCGACCTTAAAGGGGGAATTACACCGTATTGAATCAACTGCCTGAATGTGTTTCGTTTGACTTTTGTTTCGAACCAGCAATAACCCCCCTAACTCTACTGCGAGAGAGGAACCGGACGTGGTTAACGCTGTGGTGTAAAACGTGAAGCCAGGACATTAACAAGGTATATCAAATAAGTTTATTGTCGTACTTTTACTGTGTACAGTACTCTGAAATGATTGTGAAGCTCTGTTTAAATGGCCCTTAATCTAAAGCAATTATTGTTGTGCTCCAAAAGTCTTGCCCCCTGCGATGTAGTCGGGTTCTCTGTGGGACAGAACACAGTGTTTGTGCATCTTGTCGCTCCAAAACGTTATGACGGATTCCACTTCAAGCACAAGAGAAGGTTGTTTGGTCAGTACTTGTATTTTTTTCTGCCTCGGCCCCTTTTTCATCCTCTCAGTATCTCTTCGTCTTTCATGCTGGTTTTATTTTTCTTTTTTTATTTCAGTTTCCTACTTAAGTACAGAACACTGTTCCATGTCAGTGGCATATAACATCTCTGTGTACATAATCTGTCCTTGAAAAGAACAAAAAATTGTTGAAGAAAATATCCCCGGAAAAAAAAGACACGGACAAAAAAAAAAAAAAAAAAACGACACACTGTCATGTTGCTCAATGTGGGATTGAAAAAAAAGCACGTCAATGTTGGTGTATGGGTGGATTTTGAAGAAAAAAAAAAGAAAACAAACAAACTGTATATTGTGTTCAGCTTCATGGGCTAGATGGGTTCAGATTGGGGGGAGCTGGAGAAGGGGGGGCAACTTAAGCAATATTGCTGGAAAATTGAGTGATGATAAGCGGAACGTGTGCATTTGTACAAACAAACAACTAAAGAATCACAAGTCACATGGTGTCTAAATGAATGAAGCTCCCGGTACGAGTGAGGAGGGCCTGGGAGGGGAGGAGGGAGGGGAGGAGGGAGGGGGGGGGCTGTGGGCACGAAACCGTGACAATGCAAATCTGCAAGGCTGGGAGACCCTCCACCCTCTCACCCCCGGCTACAGGGGAGACGAGTACAAGCCCTCCTATCGCATTCTCCTCTGGCGCTGTGGTCTCCCCCAGGGGGAGGTGGACCACAGACTACTTACGGCTGCACCGTGTAATATGAACAGCCTTAACATTGCATTGATTGCAGTCTGGCCTACTTCCAGTGTATAAATACCCACCCCTCCTCCCCCCCCCCGCCCCCAGCCGGGGGTTCAATGAGTTTACAGAGGTATAAACAAGACGTCCGCTCCGCCTCTAATTACATCGGCTGCCCCCCCCCCGAGGAGAAGGTTTTGATTGGCTCCTGCCGCCGGAGGTTATGATCTGTTTACAGGATCGGTGTCGATTAGATGCCACGAAGCTTTCATTTTCAAAAGGCTGGAGCCGCGTGGCATTGTGTCGCACTTTAATAGCTGTTCTTTTGTTTGCGGTCAGATTCGAGTAATGGATTTACGCCTCCGGGAAAGAAAAAAAGGAGGTGATTGTATATAGCTGTAGATTAAAGGCCCTTTTGTGCTTTTGTTCACACAAGGACTTGAGAACGTGGTGTGTGAAACACCTGTAACAGTTTCAGAGCGCTGCGCCTTTGTCGAAAGGAGTCGGGTAATTAAGCTTGTGTGAGGAACCTCTGCACTGCAAACTGTAATGTAACCGCGGGGCCTCCGGAGCCAACACTGCAGAGCGGCGGAAGGAGGTGCAAAAGCCCCGAGAAAGGTTCCGGCGTACTGCGCTCTTCATTTCGCACGTGGAACCCTCCTCCGATATGTTCCCAGACCGACGGCAACGGCGGATTCGATACATCGGACCAAATGGCTCTGGAATGGAGTCATTCCTCCCAGGCCGGCCTCACCGACGCCCCAGAAGCTGAATTGATCAAGTGTCCGCGGACCGGCCTTAGAGCCGAGAGCATAATTCATCACGCCTGATACAAGACACCCCTAATTGCACATTGATTTTAAACCCTTCTCTGAAGCCATTTTGGTGATGTCTGCTCAGTAAACTATGTGTTTTAAAGCTACAGTTCAGTCGGGATGAAGGATTAATCAGTTGTTTCTCAAGTCAATCCAGACCGGCATTTGTTGTTGGGCCTTTACACACTGTGGGTGCTTGGATGTTGCAATGTATTGCAATGTAATTTATTAGCAAAGCGATGTGACGTCAGCAGCCGTTGATCCGTTGTATCTTCCGGATGTAAAACACAGAAGGTGAAGCCCTAAGCATGCAATACAATAGGATTTAAACGTAACAGACCCTAATTTAATGACGTGCGAAATGGCTGTATTTACCAAAACGCTGTACACGCGGAGTGACAATTGTATACAAATGATAATCGTTGCTTTAAGTCGCCCTGCTCACGTCCTTCACAGCAAAGCCCGCCGAATTCCCATGTATCATCCTACTCATCCATTGTTTCGCCGACTATCTACAGGCTCATTGGGTTATCACGGGCAAAGTCCACGTCGCAAGTCCATTTAGGCCCAGTACTTTTCCATTACCGCAGCTAATGACCGCATTAGTACTCGGCACGCTGCGGGACTGCGACGACGGAAGGCCTCGCTGAGCAAGCGCACACTTCAGGTGTCTGAAACGGCATCAGATTAGTTAATTAAAGAGTCGCATGATAAAAAAAACGGTGTAGATATCGGGTTAATTTATTGGGCAGGATGGATGGACGGGGAGGTGGGAGGATGGATGTTTTAATGGAGTGTTTAGTGGTAGTATTTTGTAATAAATAGGTGTTCTGTATATATTTCAAACCTCCGCCTGCAGCAGAGACGCCGGGGTCACGGAGACGCCTTCCTCGCTGCAGATGGCGTCCTATCAATCGCTCGCCTCTCTGAGGACACAGCGGCGTCTGGCTAATCACCCGCGCGCTGGTGGACCAGGCAACACAACAATGGAGGCGTCTCGCCCACCGCGTCTCCCTTAGTCATTAAGTCGCCCACCTCACATCTCCGGCATGGGTGGAATTCCATTACTCGGCCTCTGTGAATGAATCACCCTGCCCACGCCTGCCCTTTTGCCTGTCAATCAACCGGCGGGTAAATATTGGTTGTGGTGCCTGAAAAAACTGACAGGAGAAGCTTTTTATTTTTTTTTAAATGTTTTTTGACAGCTCCACCTGGTGTTTTATTGCGCCGATTTACATCGACAAGTCATCGGTGCGAGCTACACGGCGTCTCGTTAGTGCGTTAGGTGCATAACAGGATGTGTAATGGGGGAGGGTGGTGGGGGGGAGGGGGGTCTGGCCACTTGCTTTGCCTAAAGAGGGGCAATCGCCGGCAAACGGACCGCAGGAAGCCCCACCGCAGAGGGATGCAAAACGTCCCATTTGGAAAACCACTCACCCATTTTTCGCAGCAGAGAACCAGGCGGGTTTCGTTGGGAGGATGAGCTGTCTGGTGAGGGTTGAAGGTGGAGCCGAACCTGCTCTCCCTCCTAACACACACACACACACACACACAGTTGAGGGGAGACAACCTGTGAGACGTCCTGCTGTCTCGCCTCGCAGCGCTCCTGGTTCGTCCCGTCTGCCCATTCGGTTGAAAATTATGTGTTGTTTTTTTTTTTGTTTTTTTTTGTGTGTTTGTCTCATCTGTTTTGGTTTCGCCCAGTTTTCGACGGTCCGCCCGCTTGCCGTGTAAGGACATCGTGGACTTGTGAGGACAAAGGACAGGCCGTAATAAGGTGAAGAGTGTAGAAGCACAGAAGTGTGTGTGTGTGTGTGTGTTTTGTATCATCTGAACTACATAGAGTTTGTTTGCTTCCTGACACATGACCTGAATTACAGACAGTATTCATCGTCTCACGCTCTCATCAATCCAAATACAAAAAAAAAACGACAATGAAAAAAGCAAAAACCATTGCCTTCCACCGTGACAGGTGTTCACTGATGATTGTTCTTTTTCTTTTAAATCTCCCCTTTGAGTTTTTTTTTTTTTTTTTTTTTTTTCAAAATCCAAGAAGTGGAGGTAGAAATCCTATCATGTGGAGGAAGACAAGAAAAATAAATCTGTTTTGTTTTTACCAGGACTCCCTGTGTGTGGTTTGTTGCTGTGTGAGAGGGCGGCAGGTCGGCACAGAGCTTCTGCCTGCAGGTTCTTTGAAAACGTTTTGGGGTTTGTTTTTTTTTAAATCAAAATGTCTGAATGTTCAGTTTGATGAGAATAAATGGTTCATACCAAACCACTTGACAACCAATGATTGAAATGCATTGAGTGGGTGACAACACTACAATAGGAATGAGCTATAATTATCTGAAGTGAAAGTGTTAACTAATTTCTCCATTTTGAAGGGTTGGAACGGGCTGCTTTCATTCTGCTCGCTTCTTTACAGGCAGGAGGAAACTTTTCCGCTTATTCACTCATCCGCAATCAAATTGATCAAACTTCTGAGGAGCAAATCTGCCGTCATTCATTTTGTTTGATTTTTTTTAAATCCTCACTGACCCCCACAGAATGTGTTTAGCAGGAAGGACGGGAGATAGCGGGTCACGCTTGAGCCACTTAGTGGTGCTGAAAGCTGGAAACACAAAGATCAATTTGAGAGGCAGCTCAGCAGTTTGTACCAAGGTATGACAAAAATCAAACGAAATAATCAATTGTTAATTAAAATGGGAGTATTGGTCTTGTGCCTCTTGAGTTGTTTCAGCCCTTTTAGGGTTTATTCCTGTCAATTTCATTAAAAATTGTTTAAAAAGCGAGAACCCGTGAAGAGAATTCACTTTTTACAGTGTTTGTATCATTGGTGAGGACACAATTAAGTGCAATTTGCTAAGTGTTTAATCAAACTTGAGCTAGATTGAATGTGTTATTTTGACCTAAAAAGGTGAATTCCTTTTTAAAGAAGACGTCAATATGAAAAGAAATGCTCGCTTCACTGCTGATCTATTTGGAATAATCCTATTTGTCCCTATTTTTAAAGCCCCTTGAGAACTAGCAATGTTATACGTGATGCCCCTTTAAGTGGCAGCAATGATCAGGCTTTTTACCGGATGGATCATCTGCCGTTTTCAATTCAAACTAAAAGTTTTAGACTGTTTTTCTTCTAGTTGAACTACTTTTTTAAACTTGCGTGTCAGGCTTTGATGATGATGATGATGATGATGATTACACCTAGTTCCACATCTCTTCTCAGCCTCGGGGGACTCAGAGATTAATTTACTATGCTCATTATGCTCATTAGGCCACTCAGGAAATTCATATTTACAGCAATTGCACAGAGAAAACTCACACAGCACAAATCAAAACAATAGTTTTGGAATACATCAACATATTCAGTTACATGCTGCGAAACCTCTGAATTAGTGGAGAGGAAATGTTGCTACTTGTAAAAGCTTTATTTCTTAAAAGATTCAAACCGTTCTTCTTCTTATCAAGTGTTCTTTGCGTTGTGTTTTTAGTTTTTTTGTATGTAATAAGCAGATAATTAGTTGAAATCATAATACTCGTGATTTAGGAGGTCTTCACTACTGCAGAAGGGAACCAAAACCTTCAGAAAAATCGCCTGCAGTTGCTCGTGGGTTTTATTCAGGATGCAGAAAGCGTCTATTTGTGTGACCTGTTATTGAACCATCACCTCAACCGCACAGAACAACGAGCTGACATCATCGCGTTGCAAAGCGCAGCGAGCTCCAGTCCTCGGAGGTCCTGAGGAGCTCTGTTCAGGGTCGGAGAGGGGAACAGCATCACCCGTGGCAACGACGTCTCACTTGTGTCTCCTCCTGCTGCTGGCAGGCCGGGTAGCTGGTCCGTTGATGTGTCTGTTTTGTAACAACTGCCCAGTTTTCATGCTCACGTTGTCTTTGATATGCATTTGTTAAGACATTTTTAAAAATGTGCATTAAAAAAAAGTGCAGCGATAGAAGAAGGAGTCAGATGGAGGTAACCTGTTTCTTTGTGTTCGCTGTTCTTCTCTCCCATCTGCCAATCGGGTGAGTCTCGTCTGCAGTATTTCATCATCGCCCTGTAATAATCACTTCAAAACACTTTTCCAGACAAGCCAGCGGTTTGATGTTGAAATCTTTTTTCCTTGAGAGTGCGAAACTTTGCTTTGGAGAAAGAAAGAAAAAAACACACACATCTGGTGTTCGCTGAAGTTCTTCTCCTAGGGAGACATTCAATAAGCGTTTGGTGCATTATAAAAGGGAATTGACATCCCGTTCATCTGATTTAGTTCTGCGACCTTCCCTTCGCCCAGGAATACTAAGCAGACCCCTCCAGCATTAGTAGTCGACCTGCTGCTCTGCTCTCTGCTCCTCAAAAGCTCTTAGCAGGACACGTTTGTATGGACAGCTCCGTCTTTAACCCTGACAGCGGCCCCCGACGGACTGAGGGTCGGTCAGGCAGCCCCTCACCCCCCACCCGACCACCCTGTCCTGTCATTTCAAAGTGGACTCCCTCACGTTCGGGGTCCAGTGGTTCAGGCTGCGGCCCCGGGGTGCCCGTGGTGGAGGAGAAGCACGCGTCCTTCCAGAGTCATCGCCGAGGATTCTGGCTGGTGAAGCGACTGCGAGGTGAACGTCCTGCAGAGAGACACTCGGAGTGCGGCAACGGGACCGAGCTGCCGGTCTGGGGGGTGAGTAGGAGGCAGCCTGGTTTCATCGGGGCTGATGTTGCCAGTTTGCTGCTGATTACGTCTCATTTGCAGAGAGCCGACCGGGTTTGAATGCGACGTCCGCGGCTCGATACAGGGCCGCGATCCGCCACAACAGGTCCAATCTATAAAGAAATCAAACCAGGCGCAATTCTCTTCAGAGTTCATCTCTTTGCCTGAGCAGTTTTATGACAGATGCAGAAATAATCACCCCGGCACCATGTGTACGGCCTTGCATCGATCCTTCCCAGGGAATTGAAACTCAGCTGAAAACAAGGCGTGGAAGGTTGGCCAGGTGATTATGTGGGAATCACTGATGCGGCGGAAAAGCTTCCCTTGAGTTTCTCTGAATGCATTGTAGGCTCCGAGGGTCCATACTGCAGGCTCATACCTGCGTTGTTCTTTTTTTTAAAAAATGTAATTTTCAATTGAATATTTGTTTGACACTTTTTGAACCATTTGAATGTGCAGATGGCAGTTATAGTAACGTGTAACAACAACGTTTTTGTTAGCAATCTATTTTCCATCTCTTCCATCAGCAGGCTTCACTGGTGTGCACGTTGTCCACTCCGCATGCATACCGCTCTTCATGGACTTGTAATCAACACATTTGACAATCTTTAGGGTCAAAAGAGCCTTACATTAATGCTGTCACTTGTCTTTTTTTTACCGGTTCAGGCACCGTTTAGGCACCCGTATTGTTTTAAAGGTACCAATGTATCGTTGGGGTTTTTTCCGATACTGGTTAGCACCAGTATCGGAAAAAACCCCAACGATACCCATCCCTATGCGTATTGAAGATTGACAGTGGAAGGGTAAAATTGTTTATTATTACAAGCAGTGACAGGTTTATGTGAAAACATGTAAAAAAGAGATGACCTCCTATTAATTTACTATCACATAATGTACTACAAGGCTTTAAGATTTACTTCAAAATAAACCAGTAGTTCAAAATAAAGTTGTATTTTTAGGTTTTAAGTAACGACCAAACAGTTAAAAGCGACATTCAGGCGACCGTTTGAAAGTACTTTTTTAAAAATGGATTAAAGAGACACCTGATTATTCTGATCACCTTATTTGTGGGCCACCCAATCATTGATCCCCCAACTGTGAGAAACACCATCTCCAAATTAAATTAATGTTATATTGGACATGAATTAAAGAAAATGAGAACAGTAGGTTGCAGTTAAGTTAAAAGAAGTCCAGGAACCATTTCCATGAAGCTTCATGTTGAAGGGAGGAATGGAAGAAGCATCTTGTTGATCCCTCAGTGGAAGCTGCCGCTGGTTAGTTCAGAGGTCGAGCGATGACATCATACTCTGGGGATTGGTCGGTTCTCTGCAGTGACATGTAATTTCTGTCCTCTTGGTTTGGCATCACTTGTTTCCTTGAGTTCCTTTGGAGAGAAGACAGAGTGATACATGACGTGTTGTCTCAAGGTCTCCGCTGCATCGACGTGGTGATCAAACCATAACATGATGAAGTGGGGACGAACCAGAGAAACACCAAGAGGATCATGCAGATGATATTCACAATGAGAGAAATAACAGCGATCACCATCCAGGGAAGCTCTGCACTCGGTCCATGTTCATCTAATATTACAAATGACATAATGGAGATTATGTCATGAAGTGTGTTTCCCCGATCACATTGCTGCTGACACAAGAAAAAGAACAAAACAAACAATTAAGTAAAAGAACTAGGGCTGTCAAAAATAACGCGTTAACAACGTTAATTAGTTGTGTGTACGTCAATTTCACGCATACAAAAACACACCTCCCGGTTTGTTATTTCTCCTGGGAAACGTTGTATATGCGCCCCCGTATACGGACGGACCTCCAGCTTACAGCGAGGTTTGATGTCTAATTTGATGTTGGTGACACCAGAGCTCTTTGATGTTGGTGAGAATCACAGATTTGATGTTGATGACATCAAGGAGCTGTGATGTCATTAAGATTAAAGAGATGTAATGTCATTATCTTCAAAGAGCTGTGATCTCATCAACTTCAAATCTGTGATGTCACCATCATCAACATCAAATCTGTGATCTCACCGACATCAAAGAGCTGTTACGTTATCAACTTTAAAGAGCTTGTGATGTCATCAACATTAAAGAACAGCTCTGACGTTCTTGACATCGAGGAGCTGTGATGTCATTAAGATTAAAGAGATGTGATGTCATCAACATCAAAGAGCTGTGGTCTCATCAACTTCAAATCTGTAATGTCACCATCACCAACATCAAATCTGTGATCTCACCAATATCATGACCAACATAAATAAACTGTTATGCAATCAACTTTAAAAGGCTGTTATGTAATCAACATCAATGAACAGTGTCGTCATCAACATCATGTTTGTGATTTCACCAACATCAAAGAGCTCTGGTATCACCAACATCAAATCTGTGATCTCATCAACAACAAAGAGCTGTGATGTTGATAAAATATGTGATGACACCAAGATCAAAGAGCTGTGATGTCATCATCGAATCTGTGATCACACTAACATCAAAGAGATGTGATGTCGATAAAATATGTGATGTAACAAGATCAAAGAGCTTTAATTGTCATCAACATCGAACAGCTGTGATCTCATCAACTTCAAATTTGTGATGTCACCATCATCAACATCAAATCTGTGATCTCACCGACATCAAAGAGCTCTGATGTCATCAACATTAAAGAGCAATGATGTGATCAACATCAAAGAACAGCTTTGATGTTCTTCAACATCATGTAGCTGTGATGTCATCAACATCGAAGAGCTGTGATCTCATCAACTTTAAATCTGTGATGTCACCATCATCAACATCAAATCTGTGATCTCACCAACATCAAAGAGCTCTGATGTCATCAACATTAAATCTGTGACATCACCAACATCAAAGAGCTGTTACGTCATCAACTTTAAAGAGCTATGATGTCATCAACATTAAAGAACAGCTTTGTTGTTCTTGACATCAAGGAGCTGTGATGTTATTAAGATTAAACAGATGTGATGTCATCAACATCAAAGAGCTGTGATCTCATCAACTTCAAATCTGTGATGTCACCATCACCAACATCAAATCTGTGACATCACCAACATCAAAGAGCTAATACGTCAACAACTTTAAAGAGCTGGGATGTCATCAACATTAAAGTACAGCTTTACTGTAACTGTGCTTTGATGTTGATGACATCACAGCCCTTTAGAATTGATTGCATAACAGCTTATTGATGTTGGTTAATTCACAGATTTGATGCTGGTAACAGACTGTAACATCAAGACTGTCCGCCCGACGAGCACAGCGGCCGCGGCTGCAGAAGCTGGCCGTCATCGCTTCATGGAGCTTCTCAAGTCTGATAATGGAATCATCCTTTTTCTCCGTCTCCTAGCACCTCTTCTATCCCTGGCACTTCTGCCTGCACTCACTCAGGAACAACGTGAAAATAGTGATTAATCATGATTAATCCACTGAAAATTCTGATTAATTTCGATTAAAAATGTTAATCATTTGACAGCACTATCTCTTCACTTTCCAATAGAGTTAGTATATTTTAGAGCATATTAAATGTATTCACGACATTGAACAAGAACCCAGCTGATGATGTCAAACCAAAGCACATTTAGAAAACCACCAACAATAAATACTACATATGTGAAAACCCTTCAGACATTCCAGAGTAAGGGTGAGCATGAAGGTCAGTGATACTCACAGGTCACATTCAGAGTCACCGTCTCCTCTGTAGTGATGTCGTTGATGTCGTTGATGTCGGTGAATCTGACCTTACAGGTCACATCGGTGCCGTGGTGTTCGGCTGAAGGGTTGAAGGTCAAAGTTGACCTGCGTCTCCGTGTGACTGAAGTCAGGTGCTCGCTCTTCACAGCAGTGATGTTCCCTGTGATGTGAGAGTCCTTCTCTCCTGCTCCTCTCCACGTCCAGGTGATCTCAGGATCCGATCCAGAGCAGAGACCAGGAGCAGTGCAGCTCAGTGTGGCCTGCTGCCCCTCTGTCAGAGGAGGAATCCCCACTGTGGGCTTCTGGGTCAGACCTGAAGGGAGAGCAGTCAGTGAGAGGACTCAGGGGAGCAGCCTGAAGGTCCACAGTCACTTCAACTCAACATTTGAGGAACTTCTACCAGGAACTGATGCTGTTTGTACTGTTTGCACAGAGAAAATGCGAAACATCGTTTCATGCTCCATTCAGACTGTGAATACAGAATTTCTGATGAAATATTATATGAATGTATATATTGAAGCCCTTCTTACCTTTGACAGAGATGGTTACTTTTTGAGAGAATGTGAATCCACTTCCTCTCCAATTTAATAAGCCGTTAACTCTGAGCTGATATGATCCAGAGTCTGACTCAGTGAGGTCATTGATGATGATGCTGCAGTTCCTCCGACTCACATCAGGCTGCAGCAGCGAAACTCGTCCCATAAACCCGGGCTGAACTTTCTTGTTGTTCTTGTTGGAGTGAAATATCACGTCTGAATCCCCACATCTTCTGTCAAATGGTTCACATTTGTACCACACCAGATGTCTGGGTGTAAAAGTAGACTTGGTTTTGAAAGAACACGGTATGACCACACAGAGTCCAGCCTCCGCTTTTATTTCTCCTTCACTGAAGGTGACACAGTCTCCATCTTTACAGGTTTCCTTCCCCCTCACTGATGAACCTGCTGATGAAAACAGTGAGAAAGAAACAGGCAAATGAGGTATTTATATTTTAATGATACTCAAATACTCAATTGATAATATTTAATAAATTGTGAGAGAAAGCAATACGTCGAATGTTTTTGTCTTTTAAACTGCTGTTTTTAGCATTCATATTTCTTATATATATAGATTTGTGCCAAAGTTGCAAAGTGACTCAACAGATGCTTCCAGTGAGGACATTTATCACTCTACTCTTGTCTTAAATGTTATTATCATAAGTAGATTATAATAAAGGATCCTTACCTGTGGCAGCAGTGAAGAGCAGAGTCGCACAGATGAGAACAAACATCCTGATTTGACGATGGAGAGTCAGTCTCTTTTCCTTTAACTAGAACAAACGTGTCAATGTGGTAATCTAAGTATGGTGCCGCTTGTTTCACGTCTCCTGATCTGGTTCTGCTGCTCTGATCTCTGCCGAGCGTCTATGAACTCACTCTTCCTCTCTTCCTCTTCCTCTTCGACTTTGTTCTTCTTCGCGGAACAACTCATTTACAGTAGAGGAAGTTTCTCTTCACGCTGCTAAGCAGAGCTCCTTATATAGAAAAATATGTGGATAAGAAATACATCTTATGTGTATATTTGGAGGTCAGACGTCTAACGTGGTTTCACTAAATCGTTATTCTACTGCAGTTTGTTCACAAAACAAGTTTTCTTTGGACTTATTGTCTCACAACATGAATGAATAGATTAACCCCTAATGTACACATGCTAATATATATTCATAATGAATGTTGATAATGTGTAACTTTGACACTGAAAAACAAAATAAAGGAACAGTAAAGGGAGAAGTATCATCTCTGTCGGAGAAAATGTGACATCTTAAGAAACCAATAGTTAATCTAGCAACTCACACAGCAACGCCCAATGTAACACGTGCATGTGCATACGGGGGGCAGGGTGCATTGTGAGTGATTTGTATTATAATGAGGATAATATATTTAGTCTTTAAAGTGCATGAAATATATCCATCTTACAGTAACATTTTTGTTGCAACAGCAAGAACAGCAATATTTGTAAGTGTGGTTTTTATAGTTGAATAGTTTAGTGTGAAACTTCTTTAAATTAAGAAACCAGGCCTTTTTATTTGTGTACACATGACGTTCACCCGGCTGCGGCTTTTTGCCTCAAATAGCTCCGGCTGCTTCCTTCCCACAGTGAGGAGGCTTCCGTAGAAGCGGTGGACGTGAGTCACTTAAGTATGATTTAATAACCTACGAACATCCAGGCTCGCACAGAGCGTAATTCGTATTGCAAAGAGCCGTTTTTTTCCACAGTAACGGTGTTTGGCAAGCGGCGGGGACGTGCCGTCCCCTTATTTGATCATGAAGTGATGAAACATTTAAACATTGATACTGTTGATTATGACCATAAATAAAGTAAGTGTTAGTGTGTCCATGTGTACATCTATATTTGATTTTATTTCTGTTGGCGTTGCCGTGTATCATTGTTTGTTTCTGCACTCCTCCGATTCAAAGTTTAAATAATTTGATGCTTTTAATTTGCGTCACAAACAAACCGGCCTGTTAGGAAAAAGTAGCCGTCAGCACTACACTACTCAGACTTTAGTCAGAGTTTCTGGGAAATTTGGGGGTGCCTCTACTTTTTGAAGATTTTGAAGGACTTCGCATAAGTTTTCACACAGTTTGTGGCTCTCTTCTGTTCACGTGGGGGGTGAGGAAGAGGGGGGGGGCAGCTCACCCTCACCTGGACCTCCCGGAGAGCGGCGGCCAACATCGATCACCTGTCAGTCAGCCACTGCGGCCTCCCTGCGCTGAGCCCCGGGGGCAAAACGTCTGCACACCTTGACGGCGGCGCCCTGCTGTCTTCTGATTGGTCGCTGCACTCACACGTGCCCACGAGCCACTCGAGGTGTTTCCAGGCGAGGGACAACCACCGCCGGGATGCGTGTCTCCTCAGCGTGATCGTCCTCCCCCAGAGAGGGGGGTCTGTGAAAGCGCGGATCAACTTCACCTGTGCAGGTCCACCCGGCCAAGATGGCCGCCTCCATGATCGTTTTTTTACAGACTGAAATTGGCCCTTGAGGCATTAGTTGAAAAGTTGCAGAATTATTTTAGCTAGTTTTCTTATCTGACCTTTTGAATGTTTTGAATTTTGGGGGGGGTGAGAAAACATTGCACCTATTGTCATCTCACATTGAATCTGAAAGCGATTCCCTGCTGAATTCGTTATTGGGTCTTTACAAAGGATAACCTTCAGCTCTAACAAAAAATAACTCTTGTCTGGAAAACTAAATAGCTGAAAGACTATGTAATAACAAGAGAAGAAAAAATGTAGAATTCTGTGTTGGTTCATTACTCTTTTATCACATGCAGTCCTTTAATCCTTCCATTATAAATATTGGTATTTACTCTGGTATTTACGGAGACGATGTTCCTGTGGAAGACCCCCCAACTGGAACTCTCCTCATCTTGTAGGAAGTGAACCAAATTTGGAGCCTTTCCTCTCTGCCAGTCTGGAGGCCGCTTCCTTCCTCAGATTTGTGCCGACACGGAGCTGCGGGACCGGCCTCGCGTACCAAAAGTTGCGTGTTCAGTGTTTGCCCCACTTGACTGTTAATTTGGGTCAGACATCGATCACTTCCAAGGCGACAGATTGCCTGCAATACTGCATACTTGAACAAATCAATGATTTATCCAATCAATGTTTAAACACCTCTGTCCTCCCAGCGAGGAGGCGAGTGTCCATCAAGCGACGCCTGTTCAACCTTCCAGATTTAATTCTGTCGTGCTCAATAACGCGATAAGTCAGTACTAATCAGCGTTTGCTTTTTTTTTGCTCTAATTTCCAGATGCTTCCCCTAACGAGCTGATTGTGAACTTGAACACTCTGAAGATGTGTCTCCCCTCTGCGATGGCCTTCGTCCTTTGGTTTGAAGGTAAATGTGAGTAAAACCTCTGAGCTGGAGTCACAGGAAGCGGTTTAAAGGCTATATTTAATTTATGTTATCCTGCTCCCACCAGCCGTCAAACGTTTCAGCGTGTAGTGGAAATTATGTCTACCTGGTGAGTACAATTTTCTCCTCTGCCTTTGGCAAACAAGTCATGTACACAAACACACACACACACACGCGCACGCGAATGGATTCACACAGGGATGTTTTTCTTATTGCCTTTTCCTTGTAACCTATCAAACATTGTTTGAAAAAGTCAACACTGGCGCAAAGACCAATTATTGTCTTTCAGGAAATACAAAATGAAGTGGAAAGAAAAAAAACCTAAAAGGGGGCCACCGGGCGTTCAGCGAGACTCTCAGCAGACCGACCTTCTACAAATAAAAGTCCAGAGTCACGGTTCAGAAAATGAGATTCAACTGACTGAACCGTTAATTGTGCACTTGAGTAACTTGAATAATCCCCCCCCCCCCTCTTGCTCATATTTGATATTCCAAAGCTTCGGCCCTTTTTAAACCTCTTTCTTTATGTTCTGCTTGGCTTTTCAGCCCCTGTACGTCCTCTAAACACTGATTTCTCTTTGAAGGCTTTTTCGCTTTGACTCCTTATTGCCACGGTAACCCAGACCAGCTTGTTTTTAGATCAGCTCAAAGGCTGGTTTGCACGTCTTTGTCGTTTATTGGGCTCTGTGTGTCAGAACGAATGATGATCGCTGCGATCCTCTCGACCTCACAGGCCTGACGCTCGCTAAACTCGCTTTCTGACGTTATTTTCTGATATAGTTAGCGGGGGAGGATTTGGCCTGCCCACATTACCAATAGTACCAAATACTGCCAGTAATAATGACATCTACATTTTCAAAAGAAATATACAGAACAACCTGATTTGTGGTGTACAAAGAAAAAATAAATATGTTATATAAACTTGCTTTTGCTTAAAATGATTGCATATGGTTTGTTTTATTATTTCACTAGTACTGTACATACACACTATACATATTTAGACATTGGTAATGTATCTACATACAAGCGGTAGATGGGTGCTACTTCCCCTTTAAGGGACAGCTGCCCCTCCTACAAAATGGCGGCTGCAGACGGAACTGCAGCTCCCAGAAGGCCTCAACACTTAGACAGGTGCAGGTGTATGCGTCCATGGGAGGAACGTACGAGGAGAAACAGGCAGGAAGGACTGGAACAAGAAGGAACTAAGCCCGGTTCAGTTGTTTGGCTTGTTATCTCCTCCGGGACGCTTTGAGTTGTTTTTATTTGGGCTGGAAATAAAATAGCTGAGTTGGCTTTGCTACGAGAGAATAAACCTTTTTTTTTGCCGTAATTTGCAACTCTCTGGTGTTTTTGGTCAACTCGCATGCACAGCTCCACCCTAGCTGGCTGTGAGGGCCGCCTGTGACTTTTTAACATTATATGTATATAAACATACACACACATTTGTTGCCTCAGAATGATTGAAACATATATGCACACATATATATATCTATATATATATATATATATATATATATATTATATTATATATATATTATATTATATTATATTATATAGGTATTATATTATATATTGAATTATATATATATATATATATATATATATAATTCACATCTACATTCAGGTAACGCAGTTGATATTAAATTCGTCAGTCTTTTAAAAGAAAATTGTATTTTCGTTTTTTATTATATGATTTGTTTATGAAATCAGCGGTTACGTTATCACTTTATATTCCTCGGCTCAGCTACAGTCACAGAAGTATCACCCATTATATGACGAATGTATCTAGCAATATATATATTGACATTATTTGTTTCTGAAAATTGTACTTCCGCGTTCGGTTCTCAAGTCATTTAGCTTTCAGACTGATACTAGAACATTCATGCCACATTTAGTTTCGATATAATATAATATGTAAATATAATATCTAAAATCTGAATTGAAAATAATCACAGGTTAAATAAGCAAAACCGTGTTTACATATCAGCAGAACACATATAGCTCATGTGTTGGTAATGTCGTACAAAGTCACGTCATCACAATTCCATCCTCTTAAAGACTCAAAGCTGTGAGGAAAACAGTTCTTGGGAAATCCTTCATCTCACTCCACTTAAGTCTTTCTTATTGGAATACGACTGTAGCTACAGAGACAGGCTACGTTTCCCAGCAGGAAGTTCATAGTTCATCATCAGAGAGTCAGACTGTGGGCCGTGTACAGTGCGCCAAGCCACTTCCTCACCCGCAAAGCCATTAAACAAGACTTCTTCCTGCTCCCAGCTGCTCGCGCCTTTCTTCAGGTAGCATTGATCTCCTCTTGTTTGCGCTCCTTATCTCCTGCGGGCTTGTCCATCCCCCCACGCGACGCCCGCAGCATGTGGCAGGACACGCACCCGTTGAGGCGTCTCCTGACCCCTCTGATCACACTACCCACCGTCTCTCTCACCGCAGAGGAGGAGAAGTAGAAAATAAACGGGTCCAGACAAGCGTTGAAGGTGCTGCAGAGCAGCGCCTTGTCCCTCCAGCCGGGGCTCGTCCACGTGACGAACCCGACGACGTGCGACACGTTGTACGGGCCGAAGCACAAGGCGTAGACCAGCAGCGTCCCCACAGCCATGCCGATGGCCCGGAGACGCCGGCGCCGCCCGATGTGCTGCAGCCTGGACAGAATCCGGATGAAGTTGATGTAGCAGAAACTGCTGATCAGGAAGGGGATGCAGAAGAACACCACGAAGATCTCCAGGCGCACGGGCAGCAGCACCTGCAGCTGCCCCTCCGTGAAGTTCTCGTAGCACACGTCTAACTTGGGCGGCGGCGAGGTGCTGTTCGGGGGGTGTTGGGGCCGAAGGAAGGGCACGACGAGCACGATGCTCAGGTGGATGAGGGAGAAGATCCAGAAGAAGACGCTGGCGGCGCTGGCGTACACCGGCCGCCGCTTCAGCGTGTGCTGGATGGGGAAGGCCACGCCCAGGTATCGCTCCACGCTGACCGCGGTGAGGAAGAGGGTGCTGTTGTAGATGGTCATGTAGAAGATGAAGCTCGACAGCGGGCAGAGGAAGTAGGGCATGTTCCAGCGCATGTCGTTCACCACCTCCTGCATCTTGAAGGGCAGGAAGACGAGGAAGAGGAGGTCGGAGATGGTCAGGTTGAGGAGCAGGATGTCGATGGGGGTGGGTTTCTGCCGCACCTTCTTGCAGAAGATGTAGAAGGCGAGGACGTTGGATGGGAAGCCCAGCACGAAGGTGAACACGTAGACAGACAGACACAGTCCGGTGTTGCAGTCCTTCATGTTGGAAACCCCCCTTCTCGACCCCTTGAATGCAAGTCAGCAGAGAGATGGAGATGTGTCACATTACATCCAGCGCTCCGCAGGGGGAACGGACACGCTGCGGCGCAGGGGGAGGTTTGGGCTCCTCGGGTCAGTGGCCTGGAACAAACCCGGTGAGACAGCGTGGTCTCTTCCCGTCTCAACCGATAAACCAACGTTCGTCGCTTCCTCGAGGTTTTTTTTGAGCCGCGCTGATAAGAAAGAAAGGAAGGAGATTAGGACAGCGCCGAGCACAGCGTTCCTGCCGACTGTCCCTTTGACACCCGAGCGCGCTGCTCCACTTTCACATTTTTAGTCCCCGAGCCCGAAGGACCACAGGAAGAGGAGAGATAAGCGCTAATTCATTTTTCTCCAGATTCCCTCTTAATTTGCTTCTTTAACCGTATTTATACCGTTTATTATTGTTATTGTGAAGCTCAATTATCTCTTAATGAGGAGCCGGTGTTTTTTTGCTCTGGCACATGGGTTTGTGTACAAAACATAAGGCCGGTTATTGCTTCCTCCGAGTCGTATATATTTCAGGATATGCACATTTACAAGACAGTTAATGATGACCCTCGTAAACCGAACGACTTAACTACACCTCTGTGTAGACGCTTTAGCTTGCAGAGCGTCGAAACACACTTTCGTCATCGAAAACAACATCTAAATCTAATGCATTTGGGAAAAACAGAACTAAAACTCCAGAGAAAAGCTGGTTCCTTACCTGCAACGAGCAGCATCACATGAAAGTGAACAGGCAGACAGAAGCTCTTATATAGGGCTCAAATAATCCAAAGGGAAGTCTTTATTATTTCAATTTTAGAGAGACGTGTGGAGCAACTCAAGAAGTGCCACCTGTTTATGTAACTTCCTCTTCTGCGGTTGTGGGTTTTTTTTCTTCGTTTCACACATTACACATAAAAAAGCCCCACAAACGAAGCCTCTCCTCAAAAGAAGCCACGGCGAGACAAAAGAAGAAGAGCTCGCTGCTCACCTGATTCCGCTGCGTGTCTCTCGGCACACCTTTGCGTGCTGCTTGCTCAACTGTTTTATTGGACGTCCCCTGTTCACCGGCCTGCAGCTCCTGCCTGCTGTCGGCCGGCACGTCCCCTTATTTGCATGGTAATCTAAACATCCAGCGCAGATAATGGAAATTATTATTAGGAAGATGCTGCTGCAATTTATCCCCGCCGCTTGCCAAACACCGTTACTGTGGAAACAAACGGCCCTTTTTCGCAATACGAATTACGCTCTGTGCGAGCCTGGATGTTCGTAGGTTATTAAATCATACTTAGTGACTCACGTCCACGGCTTCTACGGAAGCCTCCTCACTGTGGGAAGGAAGCAGCCGGAGCCATTTGAGGCAAAAAGCCGCAGCCGGGTGAACGTCATGTGTACACAAATAAAAAGGCCTGGGTTTGTGGCTTGAGCCGGGAGGACTTCTTAGACCTCTCCTCTGAAATATCGACCCGCGCGCCGGTGTTGGAGATCAGTGGGCTTTTCATACGCACCTCCCGGTGTCCCAGCCGGGTCAAGGTTGTATTAAACAGGTGAAGGCGCAGATAGTCACGGCTCATTGCACAACGCAAGAGAAACGGCCTTTTTGAAGTAATAAGGACTCCGAGGTGCGCAAAAGAGCCTTTTTGATGTTGGCTAATGTATGTAAATCACTCGGAGGCACCTTCTCTTGAGCTAAGTCCTTAAACACTCGATTACCTTGTGTGAGTTTTGAATATTTTGTAACACGTCTGGCAAAAGTTCTTATCAAGCGTTTGTTCCCTTTATGACGTCATCCGCTTCTTCTCTTTGCCTCTGCAACCTGCAAGCGACCACAGGGAAAAAAATGTTTGAGTTTGAGTCAGTGAAATCAAGTTTCCCTTTAACGCTGAGAAATGTTTCATCATTTCAGGAAAACCTTCTTCGCCGGATAGCAAAAAGCGTAATATTTACTCCCCTGGCGAGAGACACTGGAGGACAGGCTCGAGACAAGCTCCCACTTTGTACTTTCACTTTCCATATCTTACATTTTTCATCGTCTTAGAAAATCATATTTCCAAAAGAGGAGTAGGCAGTACGCACAGAGCGGAACTGAAGTACCAACGCTTCGCTGAGTGAAGACTTCCACATTTGGTTAACAACTCTAATTGAAATAATTCTAATCATTTATTATTCCTAGTATTTGTATTATCAGGGTAAGCAGGAGGATGAGGAGCATGGCCGTGAAAATGCCCCCAACTCCAACCAACCCTGACCCCCGTGATGAGTCATAGTGATGCATGTTGTGTAGGTGACACGAGTGCCGGGGCAAACAAACATGGCTGATTCATTCCTCCCCCCTTCTTATGGCTCATAATAAATACCTAAAATAAACAAAGGCCTTTCCGGGCCAGTGTTGATTGTGTGTGTGTCTGTGTGTGTGTGTGTGTGTGTGTTCAAGCGGTCAAGGAGGGACTTTTCCCTGCAGTGTCGGACAGGTTGAGCATTGTGATGGAAGCAGAAACAAACTCGGCCCCCCCCCTTTTCCAATGTTTGGGACGCTACGGAAAAAGTCAGGCGAAGCTGATGCAACAGGGTGATAGTTGTAAAAGAGCTCACAAAGTAGAACAAGGACACGGCTGAGACGCACGGTGTCGGGGCACAAAGCAAAGCCTGCGGTTTACAGAAGCTGCAGGAATCGAGTCACACATTATCTAACCCGTAAAAAAGGTTTATTTTGGGGGTTAAGTGTATTGGAAACAAGCTCTGCGCATCGGAGAAATCCATAAAGGACGATTTCTTCTCTCATTTCTTGTGTAAACCTACAATACATGGCAGTTGCTTTGTTGTCCTCACTATTTGTTACAGTGCTTTGACGCTTAATTGTGCTGCTAACTGTAGACGAGCTGCGTTGTTGAGTGAACATTTTATTGGAGTGTTTTACTGTCCGTGGAGCCTCTGAATATTTCATGGAGGGATAAAATGTGGCAGAAGCAGCAATTGTTTTTTTCCCGTTAATTAGCATCAGACTCCAAAATGATTCAACTGAAAAATGAGGGGAGGAAGTGTCGGCCTTTTTCAAACACCGGCTCAGAGCTTTGAAGCGCCCCCGTCGGCCCCCCGGCCCTCCCGCTCCGGACCACCACATTATCCAGAAAAATACATTTGTCGCCAACGTCAGCATCCCTGCGCATTGTGCCGCCTGGGAAAGGCCACCTTGAAGTTCAATTGACACGGCTGTTATGAGCAAAGTGTCAAGAGTGTTCGCGCCGCTAAAGAGCACAAACACGGGCCGCTGTGCACGTCATCAGAGGTGGATGAGAGGACGAGGACGAGGAGGAGGCCAGACGCGATGGACCGGCTGAAGGAGCGCACGTATATTCTGCCCCTCCTCGACTTACTCTAAATGGTTTATGAAATACAACAAAAAAATACCTTCTCAGTCTGACACGGGCTTCGGAGAAAGAGGAAGGAAGGCCGAGAAGAGAGATAATAGTTTCTGATGAGGTAACTGTGTATCTGCTCTATTCCAAGGAAACACAAAACTTAGAAAACTACTGTTTTTCATCACCTGCTATTAAGTTCTGCTACTGCATTAAATAGAAATATGACCTGTAAGTGGTAGTATTCAGGTCCTTTACTGAACTATAGATAAAATCTCATGTTTACTTATTTCAGAGGATTTTCTTGAAGTTTCAAGGGTGATAGGGCCCGGAGGGTGGTTATTATGCTTTTCTACCATTAGTTTTGTATTAATCTAACCACGTGCAGCTGGCGAGTGGTTACAGGTCAGGAATTCTCTTACAGAGCAACAGGAAAAACCCCAAATGTTCTAACATCTAACAGATGGGAAACAGGATACGGATCAATCAAGGTATCTGTGGGTCCCTCTGTTTAGATAGAATGTCCTCGTGGACAAGTCACCGGTTTCCTGAGTGACTCACAGTAAATGATTGCATTGTAGGACATATGACCTCGTCCACCTGTCTGGAGATTGTGTGAAGCCCCGCCCTCGTATGTTCGACCCTAATCTTATCTATGTGTGAACTTTTGAATAAAAGGCTGTTGTCAAGGCGAGTTCGTTGGAAAGCCGACACTGCATGCGCGGTGTGGCAGGGCTACCCCTTTGCAAAGTGAAAGATATACGACTTGTCTGTGGTTTGTTCTCGCCTCTTAAAGGTAACAGAATTACCCCTACGTAGGGTAACAGAAATACCTATCAAAGGGAAAATTCTCTTTTGTAGCCATCAAATGACACGCTATCTAAAAACACCATAAACATGCTGCTTTGTTTAGAACAGAATGGATGTTTAAATGGTTAGAAACCAATACGCACTCTAACATCGAGATTTTATTCTAGGGTGATAATTTGTGTACACGAGAATGAGAAAGGTAACTACTGGTTTGTTGTGGAGATAAAAAGGTAAACAGAAGCAGACAGCAGTCGTACCCAAGCAGGTGAAGTACAGTTGCATTTGTTCCCATGTGCAGAACTACTCAGGTGCCCTCTTCCAATGATTTTACACAACATTGATGTGTTGTCGACCTGCTATGTGCATTCCATCGAGCCGAGCGCCAATGGACCTGCATCAATGTCAATGTGTTGTTGATAATCACCCATCAGTCGAAGTGTATTTCCACTCAGTTGACCACAGAGTGCTTCTGTGTGTGTGTCACTGTCATCATCAGAAGGTTTTTTTCGGAGAAGGCCGTCGTCTATCACCTGGAAACCAGGAAAAGGGCCGACAACACACACGGATGCCGCTGAAATACACTCCCACCTCGCATCTTCACACCCGTGGAGCATTTTAAACGCACAGTTAATTGTGTTACCTCAAGTAGACATCTCAACAATAAAGAGATTGTATAGCCGTGTGCTTCGCGGACTTGAGCCTCCTTGCTAATCCCTCTGTTAATACCCGGAGCATGAACCCATAAGCTCCCTTATTTTTATGGCAGAAGAGGGTACAAAAATAACAATACAATTCTCCCTTCCCCGGCAGACGAGTTCGGTGGCAGCTAAGCCACCATATTGCCATTTGGAGAGGGACTTTCCTTCCAATATGCACTAGCCGGACTTGTTTATTCCAAGTGACACATTCATAAAATAAAGCTTGCCACGTTGAAGAGATTATCTTGTACATTCGTCCGGCAGTCCAAAGAACAACTGCATTGTATGACTGAGAGAATAATAGACAGGCATGAAAGCCATGGAGGCAAAAAATCAGTTTCATAATCATCAATTCCTTTTTAAAGGGAAATATCAAAAGGAAGCTGTTCTGCTGGCTGCTTCCAAAGAGCGCGCAGATAGCTGCTGCCTTTGGAATCACACAAACCTGGATTTCTTCTTTCTTTCGCCAAAGCTCGTGATTGATTTCAGGGTTTTTCAAACTTTTTCCCCTCCTGGGAACAAGGCCACATGCCGGTGCAATGCATCCCAAGCCGGGGGCCTTTACTGGGAAGTCACACGGTCGTCACAGGCTGATGAATGTGTGGACGGGCTTTTTGAAAGTGTTCAGCCTTCACCGCAGCGTTAATGTTTGAGGTTCCTAAGCAAATACCTGGCCGCGTGTCTCCGGATCTTCGTCACGAGCCCCCAAAACGATGAATATGCACGACAGGAAGCAGCTTGTTGATTGTCCTACGGAGCTCATTCATCCATTGTGTCGCCATTATTTGAAAAGCGTCCAGCGTTCGTTTTGTCTTCTTTTTCTATTATCAACACAAACATCCTTGATAATCCAATATTTTACATTTGCACAAAACGTGTCTCCATTAAATGGGGATGATTCAAGGCCCTGAATAAAAAAAATGCTACGAGCCAGTTCAGAGAAAATATAAATTGAGTTCATTCCACAGCTGCAGAGAGCAATAAACACATGAACTGAACTGATGTTGTGATGCTACGTGTCGTCAGACCAGAAGCTTGGATGTTAATAGTTTCAAAGATCAAAAAGAATCACTCAGAATCCATCTGATCATGGGAGCAAAAGAGAGTCGAATGCGTGGATTTGTCAAACCTCGGGTGATCGGCGAGATAAAAGGGCGTCATCACCCCCCGTTCCTGGAGGTCGATGACACATGAAAGTCACCGCTCTTCTGATTAGAGTGTGAAATTGCCCAACAGATGCACAGAACACACCTCTTTTAATATCGTCTCGGCAGCCTGAGAGGAGGTTCAGATGAACGCCGCGGGGAACATGGGAAAGCTTTTAGATGAGAAGTCCGCCGCTGATGACCAAAATACGCACCTCCTCCACCAATAATAGCTCCTCCTGATTCCATCTCCGACTTACTTAGTACTTTTTGATTATCATTTTGTATTCACACCATGTGTTATTCCTTAAAGACCGTAAGGATTCTTTTTCTTCAATAAGTACCATATATAAAATCATACAACACCTGAAAACAGCTAGAAGAGCAGTGATAAAAAAAACAAATGCAGAAATTTTAAACTGTGTACAGGAGCTTGGTGCTTGTAGCTGATTGATGATGATTCCTTCATTGATCCCCCGTAAGGGAAATACAGGTGTATACAGGTGTAGAAGATTTTAAGTGCATTATCTTGGCCTTTAATATCGAAATATACATTAGCAGGTTTTAAAGAATTTCTAGATGGCTTCTAAAGTACACGGAAACTCCAAATGCAAAACGCATTAATAATGTAAACCGTTGAGGAATAGTATCTCATAAAATGATCCGGCTTTTATGCCTCTATACATCAGCTTTTGAATATGTTGGCACTGCAGAATGGAAAGATTAGAAAAAAAATAATCTACATACAGTGTTCCTTTGGAGGGAACCAAACCAACTACTTTCCTAGAGACCTTCAACGTCCCTTAGAAGCTATTTTCTTTTTTAAAAGCGGCTCAAAAACAAAGACCCTGTCGAAACATTAAGTAAATGTCATTGTTAACTCGCTGAGCCGGAGGATTCTGAAGGGCCGAAACGTTCCAAACAAGAGAGAAAAACAAACATGTTGTACTCACAGATACAGATGTTTCTTTTCAGGAATAATCATTTCCTTTTCAAATGCCCGAGTTAATGAGAAAAGTCCATCATCATTTATCAGAGATTTTATTAAATGACTTGGGAAACGAGTGGAAATAAACTAATTAACGAGGCTGCGGATTGAAAAAATAAATAAAAAAGGTTATGCAGTTTCTATGTACTACTGAAGGAGATTCCCAGAATGAAGCATTCCAGCTTTTTGAAGAGCAACTGATCATTCTAGTAAAATTAAATGTTTATTAATGCAATTGGGAAAACTATGGCTTCTCCTCCGGAGACACTGTAACGTTATATAGACAGTAAATGAATAAATGCTGAAACAATGTGACACAGATTAATATAACGATCTTTGGCCCAACCTTTCAATCGTATATGTGTGTTAATGTGTCATTTCAAATCCCTAATTTCCTTTTCTTACTTAAAAACTGTGACTGTAGCAAAAGCAAATAAATTTCACTCGACGAGATACTGCAAATCAGAAAAGGTTAAATGAGTCGCTTAAACTCTAATTATTTACCAATTGCAAATCTGTCACTCACATCCAATCCCAATTCCTCCCTTGGGTGGCAAAAGACGTACTTTGAATTTTAAAAAGCAGTCAGGCTGCGCCGCCCGGCCCCAACGAGAAGGGCGACACTTCCACAGCGAATGCTATTCACACAAGAGGATGCACACGGGAGGGATGTGCAACGAGAGGCGGACCGGCCCGGCCGTCTGGCACCAGGCTCCCGCCATCCGTCCTGCAGGGCGGGAAGAAGCGTGTGAGCACGTCGCCGCTGTGACCGGGACTTTTTACAGTTTACAACGATGCAAAGCAGCTGTGCAGAGATGGACGCGGTTACACAGGGGTCCGGCTGTAAAAACCTGCCTTCAACACACACACACACACACACACACACACACACACACACACACTTTTGTTATGACTGCGTGTGTGCTCTGCTTTATGGTCTCAAGAAAGTAGGCCAGTGGCATAAACCGGACCGAAATCCCCTTCACATGCGAGTTAAGCTGGTCCGGCTAACGGCAGAGCGCTCAGCCTCCACGTCGAGTATCTGGAGCTCTACTGAGTGAAAGCACGTTCGTCTGCACCTCGAGCGCGGGCGGGAAGGACGCACGCGCCCGTTTCAGCGTATTGACACGTGCGGCGCGATCGTTTAGCCCGACAGAAGTGCGATGGATTCCTTCCCCTCCCCCATTAATCCGCCACGAACACACCGCGCTGAGCCGTCCGTAACGTCCCCCGACGTTTTCCTTTCCGCGTTCATCCTTTTGATCTGTGTCACCTCGCGTCAATCGCGTCTGCTTTTAGCTGCGCGGGTTGTTTCATGGCCCGCAGCGGTGTTTGCCGTGGTGCAGAGTCTGGGCAAGGCTCTGCTGTTTACCGCAGTGTGTTGTGCTAGCATATCGCAGGCTGGAAAAAATGCCACTTGAAAAAAAGACAAAATTACAGCTCTTCATGAAATCGATACTCAAGTCTCACTCGGTTCGCTTCGACCAACAGCAATAAGGTGGACCGAAGTGCAATAAAAGAAGCCATAAACCCCATTTTATTAAACCTGCCTCCTCTTAATGTTCCTTCGACGCTGCCACAAATGGCTTAGTTACGACAGGGGGGAAATTATTATTTTTTCTTTGATCCTCTGCGCGACCTGTTTTATCTTCGTTGAACTCTGCATCACTTTTGTGGTTTAGGTCATCTTTCCGTGCAAACTATGACTTGTGGTTTGGTGTCGCGTGTGACGCGGTTCATTTGAGGCAGGCGTTATCTATCGAGGAACATCTGTGAACGCGTGTACACTCTCTACTACAGGACAACATATTTTAAAGCCCCCAGAAAAAGACAACATGTATCACAAAGGCTTTAATACACCTCGGTTTGTTTTAATGAGGAGTATCAGTAAATAAGTCTTTATTCAAAAAGAGGAAGCACGGTGATGATATGAAACGCGACATGGTACGCTCGACAGAAGACACGATAAGACATTTTGAAGTTCTTTGAAGCTGTTGGGTTTGATGTGCATCCCCGAAGGCAGCGGTTCACCTTTAAGCACAACGAGCCAAATGACAACTGAGGATTTGCTCGTTGCTGCACACAACTATTCCTTTTTTTGTGTGTGCCGGACGGGAATAACTTGGCTTGTGGCTGGTGTTTTTTGTTTTTTATTTCAGCAGTCAGCATCAAAGTTGCACAGATGGTGAAGGCCTCGAGGAGGGTGGTGGTGGGTGTGGGGGGGCAAAGTGATCAAGGGACAACTTGGACGTTCCTCTCTCATGGCTCCCCCTGGTGGGGTGAGGATGCTTGGAGTCCCTGGTGCTCATTTACATTTTTAACACTCCCATCCAGCGCGATTTACAGTCAGCAAACTGCTCTCAAGGACGCGCTGCCTGGATAGATGGCCGCGGCCCGAAGCCATAAACCCAAGGTCACCTTGTCACACACTAAAACAGAGGGTTTTTTTGTTTGGAGTGTAAAGTTGAATCATAAATTTGTTCCCCTGAGACTCATGTGACTTTTCACTAAAGGGGGACCGGAGGCAGACGGTCAGTGTCTTGCTCAAGGGCACTTTGACAGGGAGGGGCAGAAGGACGTCAAAGGGACGGAGGCAATGGGACTTTTGCTTTCTTGAGTTGATTCCCTGGTTAAATTTGACTTAAAAATGATTTTCAAATCTACAAACACATGTGTGCCTCCTCAGCTTGAGCCAATTGAAATTAGAATCAGGTTCTGATCCTGTAGGCCATCGTGCTGTATTACGTTTTCCTCAGCAAACTCATCAAAGCTCCGGTTTGACACACACACACACACACACACACACAAACACACACACCAAAGGGAGCATTCACCAATGCTGAAAAAATGCACTCCAGTTGTGTTTGACGTTTCTTTTTACGTAATCAATTACTCACGGAAAAGCATGACAATAAAACAACACCAGAGGATTTGCATGCGAATTAGCCGAGGAAAAGGGGCCACGTCAGCGTTTTTTTGGGGGGGGTCTGCTGTGTTCCAGGAAGCCACGCGGTCTTGTAGCTTAAACAATTCGGCCTTCACTTCCGGGACGGCATGGAGCGGTGTCTGCAGAACTGCTCCAATTTCTTTCATGAACCGCGCAGCTTTCTTCCAGCGACACAAAAACCCCTTTCTTCTCAGCACCAGGTGCTCGAACGCACCTCCGTCTCCCCCTCGCTGCAGTGCGAGAGCAGCGGGACTGTTGATCAGAGGGGACCGACGAGGCTGTGATCCCAAGCACCGAGGAGCGCGTGTCTGCGGAGAACCGACGGCGGCGGCGCACGCGGGCACCGCGGTGCGTAATTAGCACTACAGACAGAGTGAGCGGGAATGTGCTCAGACTGCGAGAGGCTCTGTGATTGAACAGCAGAGGAAATGGCAGAGGAAATGGGGTCCGACTTTCTGTCAACATGCAAAAAAAAAAAAAAAGATCCGAATGTTTGGGAGAATGAGCTCAGTTTGAAAGCGCGGGCAGAGTCGGGAATGATTGTGCATTGTTCTGTGAATAGTCTACACACGTGGCAGACATGTAACAATGTGCCGACTTTGTTTGAGCGGTACACTTCACCCGAGTTCCAAAAAAAAACACGTCGTTATTATTCGAGGAAATACGCTTTTGGAAGCATTCTGTGCAAATCCTTCCTGAGGAGCAAAGATACTGAATAAACGTGTTTGCAGCTTCTTGCATGAATATTCAACAAGTGTATTAACAATATGCAGGCATTCATTTTCCAAAAAACAGACCCATTTTTCTAAGCAGTAAAAGAAGTGTTCCAGATGTTTAGGTGGAGTTGCCAGATGTGCCGTGTGTTTGTATTTGGTTTTGAAAGTTGGAGGTTCAGTTTATGTCTTTTGATTTGAAAGGATGGTCACAAGTTGCGTTGAAGGTGCTTGTTATGCCTACGTTGGCTTGTTTCAGTGGTTTACGCATACTGACATAAATCTTAAGAACACAACACGCATCACCTTTTCAATGTGACTCGCAAAGCAGTAAATGAAATTTACAGCAGCGGGATGCAGGCGCGTGTGCAGTCGCCTCCAACAAGCCCCAGTACTCATGTTGATGTTAATAATGCACCACGTTACCCAGAGCAAATGTGAGCAAACTGATGCGTTTATTATTGGATATTAATGGAGCTTTATGGCAAATGAGATGTCACTTAGCTCTGTTGCATTTCCAGTAGCAGTTGTTGAACATAATGTTTAGAAAACAACCAGTAATCCATGAAATCCCACATGAAAAGATTTATTGAAGAATTATGGCATTGACATTGATTTGTGTAACCTGAACAATCCATTACAACACATTTAAAAATCAATAAATACAAAATCTGTAAACGTAATAACGCCGTCCCATCATTCAAAAGGTCCACGACTCCGAGGCGAACAGCACATCGTTTTGTTGCGCTTTCTCCCCACAGAAAGCTCGGCAGATCAAGTCTTTGTGCTGACCTCATGTACGGTGGTGTGATTATATCAGAGCAATCCATTTGTATAAAACCTTCCATTCATAAGCGCCCATCCATCAGTGCGATCCCCCTCCATAGTTAGCCGAGCCTATTGAGTAGTGCCGTGAGACGCCTCTGTGACCGTCTGCGTGGACCCAAATGCACGGCACAGGACTTCAACGCCCTTTGACCTCTCATTGAAGTTCAGGCAGAATATCGACGGGACGGAAGGGCTGGTAGCTTCACTTGGGGTTCGGGCTCGGGGGGGGGTAAACCGGGTCGGTAACAGTCGATCCGCCCAGAGAAAACCCGCCGAAGCGTCTGGCATAGAAGCTGAAGAACAATCTGGCAGCGAGTGAGTTAGTGGGGTTTAAATACTGAGGGCCGTGAGTATGCTAGACAGGTGCGTGTGAACGTGCCGAGCAGGTGTACAGAATAAACTGATCAGGTGGTGGAGTGAGGAGGATGTGGATCTGAACCGTGACAGCCTCTGTAAACACAAGGCGCTGAATCGAAGACTACCCGTATGGATCACTTCTCCCTCCACAAGTGTCGCCGCCCCTGTCCGTCACCAACGGGTGAAACACAAATATAACGTCAGCCGCTCGATAGCCGTTTGTCAAGGCAGTGTTGATAACTTTGGCCGAGAAATGGAAGATGGGAGGTGAGCTTGAGTTACGGATCACTGAACCTGCCTACGCTGATGTACGACCACGGCTTCAGAAGTACAACAACAGTACAATACATCAGGGCCCATAGTGTTTGGTTTGGAGAGTGGGTGGAGGGGTTTGATCATCAAAATATGCTCCAGTATCATCCTGTAGGTTCTGTGATCGTGCACATTTAGCCTCCTCCCTTGAGATACTTGCTTGAATCTAGTGAAGTAAGACATTTTAATATCATCCCTATAGGAGCTTCGCTCATTTCCCTCGTTTAAAGCGGACTGCGTGAGGCACTGGGGCACGGCGGCGCTCCTGCTGCGTGACACTCTGTGCAGTCGGTCCTGCTCGGCGGAGTGTTGGATCACGTCTGTCAGCTGTTTGCTGGTGTCAGTGGATCCGTGCAAGACAGCAGTCTGCAGATTCTGCCGTCATCTGGGTCTCCCTCTGGGAGTCTGATGCAGGAGAGACACAACAAGCCCCTCAATGTCAACACGTCATGCAGAAGAAGACGCACAAAAGCCAACATGCATTTTTTTTTTTTAAAGCAACAGTTTCTGACACTTGAGACTAAATACTTCTTTATGCTGCCACTTTCAGTTGTAGAAAAAAAAAATATCAAGGCATCAAGCATCCCTCTAGAAAACTGCTGACGAAGGCACGATGTACACATGAAGCGTCACTTGACACATCGGAGGGTCAGTGATATATCAATAATGAAATGGCTCGTTTGAAGAGGCATTGTCCGGTCTAACTCACCTTCTGTGCTTGGGGGTCGCGGGGGATTTGCCCCCGTCCGCCGTCTCCGGGACGGCGGTGATGGCGCGCCGGCCGCTGAGCCACCGGTACGTTAGCGGGGGGTCTCGTGGGCTGAAGGCCTCTGGCGGGTGATCTGTGCTGGTTCTTCTTGGGGAGGGTCTGGAACTGCGCCAGGGGGATCGCCGGTGGAGGAGTCGGCGCGTGGCGAGCGGCGAGGACCCGCGCCTGCTGTTCGGAATGAAGCAGCGCCGCCTGGGTCTGTTCCCTCCGACTCCGAAACACTTGAGCCCCCTCGGTGTGGGCCGTGAGTGCGGCCTGGGTGAGCTCGCCCGGATCACGCCGGGCTGACGAGTGCGGGACTGGAGCGGCGCCGGGCCGGTTGGCGCCGGTTGTGACAGGATGTGTCTGTTTGCCGGGGTCCTGTGGTCGCATTTGGACCGGCGCGGCTCTGTGTTGCTGGGCCATGTGTGCCTGTGGAAGGTGATTAGGATCAGCCAAAGCTCTCGAATCGGCGCCCCACGGCGCCGTCGCCCCCTGTTGTGTCCCCGGCCCTCGTGGCAGAGCAGAGCTCACGAGAGGCAGCGCCTGGGGGCTTTTGTTGTGCGTGGCTTCCTGCCCGGCGGCACTCTGGCTACCAGACAAGCCTCTGATGTCTCGCTGAGCGCCCTCCCTTTGTGCGCGGCCGCCTCTCTGTCTGTGATGCTCAGCCTCAAACTGTGTCACAACGCGACCGCTCGGGCCTTCAAGAAGATCCGCTGAGCGCCTCCGCATCCGTCTGTCCACCGGCGGCGGCGGCGAACTCGACGGAGCTCTGCTCCGGGAAGTTGTCCGGCTCTGAGGCGGAGGCTGGGATCGGTGTGGCACCCTCGCCTCTCGTATGGGAGGATGGGTGGTGTAGTTTGTGTAGTCAGACGTGGACTCAGGCGCCGTCTGTCCTCTTTGAAGAGCGCCACTGGGATACGCCGGTGTCCCTCTCAGAAGATCCCAGGAGTTCCTGTCGGACCGGCGATGAGGTTCTGGCTGCTGCAGGTTTGTCTGCGTGTTGGCGTTTCGCTGAGGTGTGTTGTTTCCATTAAAGTGCGTGTACCCGGTCTGGACCAGGCCAGGCCGATCCTGGTGACCATTCAGCTGGGGGTGATGGGGATGGGACTGCCCACTTTGCATCCCGGGATTCGATTGGCCCGTATGTGTCTCATTGTGTTGGCTTCGCGAAGCAATGCGATTGTTCGTGTCAGTCAACGGAAAAGAGTTTTCCCCCCGAGCGTGTTGACCGGTGTTTGGGAACGAGTTAAGGTTAACATGAATGGTGGGCATTTGCGCGCGGCTGTTTTGCTGCAGCGTGTTCAGGCTGACCTGGTGATCCCCAGTCTGGATGACAATGTCGGCATTTTGTGGCTGCGGGTTCTGAGCATCGGTGTGAGTGAAGGTCCGGTTGTCGATGCCGTTGTGCGGGTTGGAATCGGCATTCTGAGAAGCATTGTGTAGGAGTCCGTTTGTGCGGGTGCGACCGTTGTGCTGTCGGGTGTCGCCGTTTGGCGGCCCGTTCAGCGGCTGCAGGTTGCCGCGATCCGCGGGCGAGTCCGTGTACATGTTTAAAGGATAGAGCGGGGGATGGGGACCTTGGCCCAAATCCCTTGCACCATTAGGTAGTGGATCCGCAGGCTTAACGGGAGCAGGTGAAAAATGATGAGTGCACAAAAAGGATGGATAAAGTCAAAATCAATGGTGAATCATATGCTTACTATAGGCCTGGGATGTGCGTTAGCCTTCTGCACAAGCACGCCGCGATCACTCTGTCCCGGTTGTCCTGTAGTGATCCAAATGGCGAGAACAAAATCACTCTGCTGCAATAACACACGGCTGAGCTATTATTTTAAGCACAAACGTCAATAGGGAACATCTTTTTCCCGTTTCATTCAGTGTGATATACAACAGAATAGTGGAGAAACCGAATGTCCATAAACCCACACGCACGCACACACACACACACACACACACTTACCCCTGCGCCTTCGTACGAGGAAGACAATGAGCACGATGAGGAGCACGATGATTAGGATCAGCAGCAAGCATCCAATCACAATCCCCACCACTTCCCCTACATCCAGACATGTGGCTGCAGCAGAGACAGTCAAAGGGGGCGAATTAATAAAGATAATGAGTCCGGAGCCGAGGCAGCCAAGAGGACAAAAACAATGAAAGAGAGGAGGGGGAGATTCTCAACATGGATTATGGAGGAATAACGCGTGAGCGACAAAGAGAGGCATGTGTGAAAGCCACTGAATGACCTTGACCCCTCATCCTCATCCTTTCCTCAGGATGCTTTACGTCGCCCTCGTGTCGTGGAGACAGACACTGGAAGTCTCAAAACCAGCCGCCATCGCCGTCAGTCTCCCCTGACTCACCCACGACGGACAGGTCCGTCCCTCGCTGCGACGTGCTGCCGATGAGGCCGTTGGTGGCCGTGCAGACGTAGCGCGCGCTCTCCTGCGTGGAGGCGGTCTGGACGGGGAGCACGCCGCTGTCCGGCTGCCCGGACGCCACCGGCTGCCCGTTGCGCTGCCACGAGAAGAGGGCGGGGGGCAGCGAGTTGGACGTGCAGGTGAGAAGCGCGGTCTGTCCCGCCATCACGTCCCCGCCGCCGACGCACACTTTCGGGGAAACCTTGGTCAGCACCGGCGCGTCGGGGCCATCTGTCGCGTCGGGGAGGGAAAAAAGGACATCGGAAGGTTATCGGCATCCGAGAAACATTTGGTTCCAAAAGTATCAACCGGGAGAGATGTGCGCCTCCGCCCCACCAAAAAAAAGCTGTCAGCAATGCAGGGATGATGTGTTCTGCTCGAGGGTTTATCATTTCGTCAATCATGGGTTTAAGCCATCTCGTCTGAGGAAAGTATTTAAGCATTTTGATGAGTCCTCCTGGACGCTGTGCAGCTTATTACCGAGATAATGAAGGAGCCGTGCACTTTGTTGGATTCGAAAATCCCCTGGGTGGCCGTTCTTGAATAAACATGCGGCTCAATAAGTCATATTCACAGTGGAGGCCGAGTGGATGAAGGATGATTTTGTTTGGTGATTCTACCACTTGTATTTCAAACTATGAGGCGAGGAATAATTTCATGAAAAAGGGCATAATGCAACAAAGGAGAATTATCATATTAAATAATGGGCTTTAGATGTGTCCAGGGGCGGTTCGTTATCTTTACGACAGAGACAACTACTTCTTGCAATTAATGAATCAATGAAAACAATTTAGATTTCTATTTTACCCAAAATAGAACCATAATTTACTAAATGAACATCCTGCTGTATTGAAAAAGACTTGAATAGTTAATGAGATCAACAACTCATGTTTACTTCAGGTCGACAGGAGTCGCTTATGATGACCACTAGAGAGACTGCAAGTTTAAGGCACTTCTTTATTGGCCTCACTTTTAGAACTGAGGTTGCTTCCTTAAGCACGCCGTCAGGGCGATTGGACGTGTTGGGATGCAACTGTGGGGATCTTAAGAAGCGATCAGGAAAAAGCTCGGAGCGTCACAACAGGCTAATGGTCCTACGCAATCCGCGTGCAATCCAGGACACTGCGAGCGGTGCAATGCCGACAGAGCGGCGGATGCGGCAGATTAGACGCCGCTCGTCTTAAACTCACAGTAAACAGTGAGGCGCCGGGTGTCCGTTTGGGCGCTGACGGGGTTGCTGGCGGTGCACGTGTACAGCCCGGCGTCTGCCCGCGCCGCCGGCTGTATGACCAGCGAGCCGGCCGAGACGGTGACCCTGGGGTCGGCGGGGATGGACGCGCCGTCCTTGCCCCACTGCACCGCGACCTCTGTCCCGCTGGTCCACGTGCAGCTCAGGGACACGTTCCTCCCCTCCACCGGCACGGCGGGGACCAGCAGGGTCACCCCGGCAACCGCCTCTGCAGGGAGAGAAGAAAAAGAAAAAAAACACACGTTTCACCCAGTGGAGCTGCAAAAGCGGAATCACCCACGTACTGGTTTTCTTAAAGAGGCTCCCTCGCTGTGGTGCATAGAGACACGAGTGCGAGAGAGTTCATTTCAAAAAGTTGGAGCGACGGAACGACAGAGGGCAGCTTCATGTCTCTGTTGAGGATCATTTGCTGTAATCAAAGAAAGCGAGAGCGGAGAAGGGACAGGATTCAGATATAGGAGGCACAGATGGAGCATGAGGGTGGAGGCGGCGTGAGTGGTAGCCGAGATGCCTCTTGGCGGGCAGCCTAAGTTAAATAATTGGAGAGGGAGAAGCGGGGGTGGGGTGGTGGGGCGGGGGGGGGGAGCGTGCAGACGGAGGCTGTGACTGAGAGAAAAACTGCAGCAAAAACAAACAAAAACACTCAAGCACCGAATTCTTGTAAATCACCAGCTTTTTTGCAAACTTAGTGGCTGCCTGGTGACTCGGCGGAAGCATTTTGTGTTTTAGGATTTTTACTACTCAGTCGAGGAGGGAGAAGGAGGTCGGGGGTAGCGCCGAAGCAGGTGGAGGATGTGACCTTTCGGGCAATAATGGGCCGGTGCTTCCAACGATGTAGTTACGCTGACACCGTGCTAGCGCCGGTGGCTATACGGGAACGAGAGAGAGAGAGAGAGAGAGCGGAACCCGTGTGGGCTTTTGTCCAAAAATATTCAGGCTCCATTACGGCGCTGACTGTAATTTAATGCAAATGCTACTATGTAAATGTGACGCTACATATGTAGACGGCGACAATATCAAACATCTAAGAGCACGAACGCCGCATATTAAATAGTTCCCATTAGCATAAAGCCCTCAGCCACTGGCTCTGTCCCCTCCTCCTCCTCCTCTTTCATTAATTTTACCTTGCCTTCTGTGGGTCACTAATTTCATTACACCTCTCAGACTAATTCTCTTACTCTCCAAATCCTCCCTCTTCTCCCTTCTGTTCCTCCTCTTCCATCATCATTCCTCCTTACCAAACACCCTCAGCTGAGCCGGTTTGGAGTTTCGGACCAGGCCCGTCGTACCGTCGGGGACGACGGTCACAGTGAAGGCGCCCGCGTCTCGCAGCTGGGCGCCTGCGATCCGGAGCTGGTTGGATGTGACGGAGACCCGGCCGGTGAACTGGGTCCCCGAGTTGACGGACGAGCCCGTTTGGCTCCACTGAGCCAGGGCGACCCCTCCTTGGTACTGCCACTCCACGCCGAACACCTGGGTCGCCGTCAGCCCCGTCAGCACCGTGAAAGCGACGTCGGCGCCGGTTTGAACCAGCACCGGGTCCGTCTGGAACTCGATGGCGACCTGGTTCTGAGTCTGCGCGTCGCCCCGGAAGACGACTGAAGAGGAAAGAAAAAAAGTTTAGAGAACGAGGTGTAGACGGTCGACGTGGAATTTGGAGCCAGTATTTACAATTTATCGCAATTGTGTGATGCGCCAAAATGAAGGCCCCAAAGAATAAACATACGAGCCCCATATGATCCGAATAATAACACATGAGCTAAAGAGTGAGGAATAAAGTGGTTTCAATGACCACTCATAACGTGCGTACACTCAAATAATTTATTAGAAGAAGATAAGAATATTATATCAGTTTTTCAGTTCACACCTACGAACTGAATTTCAAGCTGCAGGACAATTTAGTTATATTAATTTCTTTGTTGAGGTACTTTTAAGATAAATATTTTACCAAGCCCTTATTGTTATGAAAAGAGCATCTGTAGTCACAGGAAGAGGGGGATGCATAGTCCAAAAAATCCCAATGGGATAGAACCATTTCCAAATAAAGAAGATTATCGGGGAAAAATAAACATTTACAAACAACATAACAAATGAATCTATGATCACAACCTCTGAGATGAATCTTTCAGCAGGATACACACATCTTTCTTTGTACGAATAACATCATTATGATTAATACTTTGGTACTTTTTACTTAAGCAAAGGATGGGAATGCAGAGGGAGGAATATACACAGCCCGGGCTGAGGAATCACAAACCTGTTAGTTAAGTACACACACTTTTCTCCCTTGTAGACTTCACACCATGTTTTTGGATTGTAAGTGATCCCAAGCCAAACTTCTATTTTTTTCTGGTTTTTTTAGGCCCTTGACTTGAACTAAGCTGCGTCGAAATCATGTTTTCTCTCTCTCAAGAACCAGCGAGGCAATTCTTCAAACGCAGCGTTGTAAAATGCATTGAACTACCGGATGCTGTTTGACCATTCGTGAGTGAAGATGGGAAGAACATGTGTTTTTTTTATATATTTGGCTGCCAGTCTTCCTGCTTGTTTGGGTTCGTTTTACAAGTTCAGACTTGGGAAACAGGTTGATTTCCCATCACAGTTTAACTGGCATACGCCACACGGGAAAGCTGCGTCCAAGGAACAAATCCATACGGTCCTGATCAGTCTCATCGGAGCGGAGGATAAACACCCGCAGCCAATAGGGAGATGGATGCATTCAGGCTCCAAGAAAAAGAGTCCATATCTGATTAATAAGATCACCGGCCGTATCAGTAGAGACGGGGAGATAAAGACACACGAGTCAGAAAGGAGAAACCTGCAGAGTGACAGCAATGTTTTGACTGCAAGAGTCAATCAACACTGATATGGACCTATTGGATGGATTGTAGATACCAGGAGTGACCAATGGCCCTGCAGCCATGCCGACCGCTATGGTAAACCACAGAGATGAAGCGGTGGGTCACTGCTGACGGTTTGTTCTGACAATCTGTTTGCTACAGTCAACCCCCGAACAAACGGCTGTTCCTGAAGATACAACAGAAATCCCGTCATGTGCTCAGGAGACGTTATCCACAGGCATTTAGAATATCAATGTTTAAAAAAAGCTTTTTTTTTAAAGTTGAATTCCTATTTTGAAATTGCAGATAGCGAGAAGCAAAATCCATATCTAATTAAATTAAAATGTTGCTGATCATTACTTTAATTATTATATTTCATGCATGAATAACATCCCCTGGTTAAATCGACAAATTAAAATATAATTCACATTTCTAGTGAGAATTTTCTGGGCTCACCTTGCAGCACACAAGTGGATCATTTGTATGCCTTCGGCAGAATACCACAGGCGGGATCAGATCTGTAATCTGGCATCCGACTTTGACTCAATACTTTGCAAACACACTGTAGTAGTGACGGTCCATGAAGGATTGATTAACATTAGTCGCTCACATGTATTTTTAATGTATTTTTGCAGATGGATGAAGATACCCAGACATCATTTTCATGGGATTTGGTGGCAATAATGAAATAGATTTCCACCAGCTTTATTCTTTGTTTGATTAATGACAAGAGAATCTTCCATCTATGTGGCCTATTGCAATGATTCAAATATTTTTAAACTGACATTTTTATATTTTTATGTAATTGACCATTTTCGTTTCCTTGATAAACCGGTTTTCAATTTAAAAAAGGCCACATCATCTCATTACATAGCCAAGTATCGGTGTTGAGCAACCGTCCTGCCCATCCCCAACCACACGTGACTTACTGGCATACAAATATAGAAACATTGACCTCCTCGTCGTCACAACAGTTCCGATGTACCAGCGTGGGAGGAGACCCTGAAGGCACCACGTCACTCAGCAGGCAGCGCTCCATCAGGAATGCGGCCCCGCCGGTTGCGGCAAAGGCGCGCTTTTGTGTGCGACATGAAACGGGGGGGGCGGGGGTGTTTCTTTTCTCATTACAGCGTGCTTGGAACACCAGGTCGTCCCCTCCCTTCCCCACCTTTATTTTTGGGAGCTTGTTTGAACCATTCGAACGTCACTGAGAGCGGAGGAGGAGAGTCGGTGAAGGTTGTTTTTACCTGCCAGCGACAGACTGAGAAGCAGCAACGGTTGTTTCATGTCTTCAGTCGGGCGGGTCTGCGGAGACATCGAAGACTTTTTAAATGACAAATAACTGCTTTACATATCACACACGCACACACAGGTCATGTGGTGGGTGCAAGTAATCACCGTACTCATATTTGCTATTACATTTCGATAATAGCTGACAAAAAAAAACATGTCATCTCCTGAGCAGCGACATGAGATGTATCAAACATACCAAAGAAAACCCCCATACCCTGTCTTTGTGTCCATTGTTTGAAATGAACAAATAATCCGTGTTGGTTTGTGCTCCAGAATGTATGATATGATACGATGACTTCCTGCTTCTCTTCCATTACCTGCAAAGATACACCTGTTCTCTTAAAGGGGCCGCAGCCCGCAGTGGATTACCGGGGGCGGGACGCGCTATAAACTGGCATTATTTCTAATAGCCAACAGAGGGCGACTTCTCCAGTTGAAAAATACATCTGGTTACATAAGTCAATGCGAAAGTGACTGCTTCCCACTTATGTTTACAATGTTGAGTAAGTGTAATTACACGAGTTTATGGTTCCCTCTTCGTCACAGCGCGATATTCATATTCTGGAATTAAAATGCTCTTAGGACAGTGTGTGCTTTTGTCAAATTAAACCCTTTCGCAGTCCGTTTTCACCTTGTGACAGTTTATTGTAAACATTTTGATTGGCTAAACAGGTTTCTGTTGTATTAAGCTCCACCCTTCCATGTCATATCTGGTTGAAAAGATGGTAATATCCAAAGTGCATTACTCAATACTTCATATTGGCAAGATAACATAATAGATTGTTGCAGTGAAGTACAGTTATCACTATCACTATTTTAGACAACATTTCATTGCACATTCTACGAAAAACTGATTTTCCGTTTGACTTACCTGAAGGTCATTTTTATTTGCCGCGAGGCTATACGGTCTTTCAGGGTTGCTATGAAGCGGAAGATTAAATGGTATGGGGTAATATTACCATTATACGTTCAATTCAATGCTCCATTTACTCCCTCGGCAGTGGTATGGGTTGATGATTAATAGTGACAATGTCTGCCGCAGAACAAGGGGCTAATGTTGGGGGCAAAGTGTTGATGTTTTGCAGCTGATGTATTGGTGCCACCCACCGGTTAATTCCAGCAAACAGCACTCTTGTGCAAAGAACTCGGCAGGGGAGGCACAGCTGTTATTCCCATGATTATTCATAAAAACCCTCCGCAAATACAAATGGATTCCTAATCAGGTCTGAATCATTCGTTACATCTGTGCCGCGGGATGCGTTTCACGAAGCGAGCTCACCCCCGAGTAACTGATTGAGTAAAAGAGGCAAAACGATCGCATCTCAAAGTCTGTTTAGGAGCTTTAAATGCTATTACACTGTCATGCTCGACAGATGTTTCTTTTTGTTTCTCAGAGTTCATGCAAACATTAGCACAGTTTGATGATGACTCCACTAATTAATTCTGAATAATCACAGTGGAAGAAGGATCCCCCACCTTTACGTTCCTGAGTGTTTTCTCAGTTGCATGGGAGGAGATTATGAAAAAAGAAGGAGGAGGAGGAGGAGGAAGAAGAATAGAGTAGTTGATATATTTCTTCCTCTTTAGATAAGAATCCCGCAGGACTTCTTCATAACAAGGTGACGCCTACGCGACTCAGTGGCTGGACCTTCCGGGCAGAGAGGAGACGCTTCCCGCTGCGCTGCTGCGTTACATTGAACTAAAACACTATCTCTTTATATATCTATATGCGTCTACATATGTAATCTCGCGTGCCACGGCCGCCGCTGTGTAGAACAGTTGCATCGCGTGCCGTGAACCTACTCCCAGCGTGCGTTGCGCGCGTGCACCTTGACCTGTGAGCCAAGTGGACGAGACCGCGGCGCGAGGTAGGTGAATCCCCCGCTGCGGAGCCTTCTGACGGGGGGAGCTTCCAGCCAGACAGCGAAGGGAACTCCAGGTTATGTTTAATGTATTTAATGTATGTCCCGCCCCCTCTCTGTGTGTGTGTGTGTGTGTATGTGTGTGTGTGTGTGTGTGTGTGTGTGTGTGTGTGTGTCGCTGCAGACGCTGTGCTTCAGGGGGTTCATTTCACTTTTTTGGCAGCAGTCCCGTCCACATTTTTGTTCCAAGTTCTGTGTGCAGCAGCAGCAGCAGCAGCAGCAATACTGCTGTTCTCTGGGCCCCACATGAATAAATGAAGAGAAAAAGATTACTCTTAACATTTGAATTGCATTTTGTAACAGAGCGGCGTGCCGCTTTAATTGCTTTTGCTCTCGTTTTACATTTACATTTCCTCTGGAGGTGATGTTATTATTCTTGCAGTGGTACGGGGAGAAACGCTTTTCTCACAGACACATTCCTCCCTTTGTTCTCCGTCTACATCAGCAGGTGTCATGGATCTGCAGTGTTTCCTGTGTTGGAAAGCAGCCCTGCTGATTCTCTCGTGTAAGGATTTCTGTCGGAAACCACCGACCAAATGAAAAAAAATCTGCATTAAACTCCAGGAAAGAAAACAGTGTTTCGTGACACTGCATTATCGACATCTCCTCCATCCTTTGCCCATCAAGTTAAGGCTTGTGATGAATACTCCCTGTAGGGAACGCGCAGAGGCTTACCGGGGCCACTGCGGACCCCCCCGACACAGGTTTTCACATGTTGATGTGGTTTGATGGATGTCACATTAGGCATGGCTGTCACGCGCCATAAATCATCGCCTGACATTCTTTGACAGAAAGCAGCCATATGCATATTCATAAAGTCTCTGCCGGGAACAGAGATGAAGCATCATATTACCGTTTAATTTATCAGCTTCATATTTCGCCCGAGCAGCGAGACAAAAAAAACAAAAAAAAAAGGTCACATCTGAGGAAGTCACTTGAACACAAACGGCATGTTGGACGCGTCAGCAAACGGTCTCCCCTCTGTCCTCAGTGCCACGCGGGCTCCGGTGCATGTCGGTGCACATCCTCAACGAGGAGCCGGTGCACGTGATGCCGGACTCCAGTCTGGTGCTGAGGGCCCGGATCCAGCCCGGGGCCCTGGAGCAGGTCTCCGCGGTGACCTGGGAACGGGAGCCCGAAAGCGGCATCGGCCCCGACAGAGTGACGCTGGCCCGCTGCCCCGCCGGGGTCCTCGAAGTGCGCCGGCGCGAGGCCCTAACGTGCACGTCAGCGTGGGCCCGCGGGAGACGACGCTCCAGGTGGACGGATACAGCGGGGCGGACAGCGGCGTGTACGCCGTGACCGTGACGGACCGCGCGGGGGCCGAGGCCACGGCGCACTGCGTCGTCCGCGGCTACGGTACGGGCGGTTTGTGAGTGCATTATTAATGCGAGAGCACTTTGGTAACTTTGCAGGTATGGCTGAAAGTACCCAGGAGATTTATCAATTATTCAATTGACTAAAATGAAAAATAATGCTTTATCATTCAGCATTTTTAGAGAGCCGCTTGAGTTCGAGAGTGGTGTACGCAGTACGAAGCAACCTCACCTTGAATGCATTAGAGTTTAAAGTACAAAAGGAGGCGTGATGATTCTCTTTCCTTATCCATTAAATGAAAAGAACGTTGGCTTCTCCAATTAGACGAAGAGCAGGTTTTCCATTTAGTGGCATCCAGTTGTATTTCTGAGGTTCAAAGTTTAATTTTTTTACATTACAAAACAACAATCCCCTGTTAAATCCCTCCGGCTTATTTGACAGTTTTTCCATACAAAATAACTAATTGAAAGAAGACAACATGGGCTTTTCATTTGTCCTCTTTTAACACAATTTCTTAACTGAGACATTGATTAATTGCAAAAAAAATATGCAGGGATGAATGGATAACGACAGTAATCATTAATTGCAGCCCTTATAATCCTCCACAGTCCACAGGATAGAAGAGAGACATTGTACCAAAGTATTAATATTTTAATATTTAAAAATCCCGGCCTTTCTCGTGTTGACTCAAACAATTACCAACTGTATGATTAATGCGTTTTAATTTCACGCCAACAGGCAGTGTTTCTCTCAGATTGTGGATGTCTCATTTAATAATGAAACACATATTAAATGTGCGTAGGCTCTGATCGCCGGGTCCTCCTTTTTGCCTCCCGGCTTCCAGACGAGTCCGTGAAGCTTTCTGTCAAAGCTCCCGAGCTTTAACTTTGATCCGTCCGCTACAAGCGCCATCAACACACCGGCAATCCGCTCAAAAACCTGCCCTGCCGGCCTCCCCGTTCTCCGACGTCACGCCGCACTCACGGGCTTTCCTACTGTCTGCGAAACTGAGCCAGTTGTCCCCCCCGTCCCTCGTCCCCCAACCCCCCGCCCCGTCCCCGTCTGTCCTCGCAGAGGCAGTGCACCACGTGTCGGTCAGCATCAACGTGTCTCACTCCTCGCTGCTTTGCGGCGAGGCCTGGGGCACGGAGCCCCGCTTCAGCTGGTTCCACGAGAGGGTCGCCGTCACCGACGCCGTGGGGAGGGTCTCCGGAGACGGAACCACGTTGTTTGTGACCCGGACGCCCCTCTGCGGCCATTTCACCTGCGTGGTCGGCAACAAGCTGGGCCACAGCGCCGCCACCTACACCGCAGGTGCTCACTTCATTCCCCTTGTTGTGAAAGAGCTGATCATCGATAGTGTTCTTAGATGTGTAATGTCTCGTGTGTTTTTGTCTATTTTGAAAGAAAGGGGGCATATTATGAAAACCTGACCTTTGTGAGGGTTTACGTACATTTGGGGGGTCTGAAGGGTCCACAGACACACACACAACTGAAATAAGACACACAGGTCGTTTTCTTTGTGGGTCGTCTGCATCAAAAAACATGTGATTTGACAAGCTGTTCAGATTTGACTCCCGATCTTATGTTGCATGTAGGCTTGTATAAGAATGCGCCTTCAGGAGGGGGTTGAGACCAAAACAGAGCAATAAATAGGAGAATTCACCAAATAGCCAAAGACAGAACTCAAAGTGCATGATATTGCTGTGCAGGGTCTGCAGGACGGGTGAATAGGAGACAGGATGCCTTTTTAACCTGTTAAGATAATATGAAAATGTCGTGTTTACATAAAACAAGGTTATTTCTTTAAACTAGTTGACTGGATAAGCAGGACTCCTCGTTTAAAGTCAGCTTGACGCAGACCATCTTGAGAACATATCCTCATTGTACTTTGTACCACTGGCGGAGTGATGAAAAGGATTTCCCACAGTGGGGTCAAAGGATCACTTACACCTCCGCTGCTAAACGGGCGAGACACATTCTAGGCGTGATGATTTGAGGACCGCTCCCCTCAGCTGGACTTGTTCCAGTCGGTTTAGCGATCTAACAGTTGTCACTGAGGACCTCGTTTGACATTCTAGGGCAGCCATGTCAGACAATGTTTTTCTTTTTTCTGTCCTCCCCCCGTCACTGGTTGTTTTTCTCCCGGCGGACAGCGCCTTGCAGGACAGAGGGCAGGGGGACAACAGCAGCTGTCCTGTGTCCCGTCCTGCTCCTCCTGCTGCTGTTTGGAGGCGGGCTGTCATTCCTGCTCTGGAGGTACAGTAATGCACACAATACACAAAATAAATAATAATGTTATTTTCAGGCTGTACTGCTGAGTGACGCACAGGAAGCATGACATCACCGCTGTCCCTCTGGTTCGTGGCTGCCGTTTGATCGTAGTTGGACGCTTTGTTTCTTTTATTCAGGCGACACAGGCGCAGTAACAGAGGAGAGAGGCTGCACGATCATTTGGATGACACCATGTGACAAAAAAAAGGCCTCCAAAACCGGCCCGAAATACCAGGGTGGAAAGCATCTGAGTGAAATGAATTGTGAGGCTGGAACTTCCCGTCCCGTGAGCAGTATGACCTTAGCACTGTACTGGAAACAATGTGCCGAGTGAACTGCTCGCTCGCCAGCGGAAGAAAATCCAAAAGTGGAAATGTAGCCAGCAAATGTTTTTACACTGCCTCCTAAATAAAGTACTGTAATCCTAAACTTGTTTTGAAATGTCAAAACCCATCATCTACAGAATGTGATACATCTCAGTGATCTTCCAGCAATGTGAAATCGATCGAAATAAAAAAAAAAAAGAATTGATAGTTACAAAATGTCTTGAAATTGTGTCTCTGATCTGCCGCTAGATGTTGGATTTGTTTGAAGCTCTCATCTATGCCGCTCGGGGCATCAGGTTAATAGGTGAGCTGTTGCCCGTAGGCGTGTGGACGAGAGTGTAAATGGTTGTGCGTCTCTGCGTCGGCCCTGCGGTTGTCTGGCGACCAGTAAAGGGCGTCCCCAGTCTCTCGCCCAATGTTCGCTGGGATTGACTGCAGCCTCCCCCTCATCACCCCCCTCGGCCCTGTATGAAGGATAAGCGGCTTTGAAGATGACGGACTCACCCGTGAAACCCTCTCAACGAAAGGTTGACATTGGCCATTATGGAACTGGGATTACAGTATTGATGTGCGCAAGGACTAAGCACAAAAAAATAGAAATTTAAAAACTGATTTATTTCTAAAGTGATTATTTCTCGCTATTTAGGTCCTTGCACAATACATCAAACTTAAATTCTCTCCATTGATCAGTTGTCGTCTGTCAGCTTGGTTCAGCTCCAAATGATCCCAGTGATTTGTCCTCTGGGACCCCCCCCCCCCCCTCCTTTATGTTGAGGTTGAACTCTTCTTGGTGCTCATCCAGGGACTGCGAAGTGCGTGTCAAAGATAACGCTGTGAACAAACCACCGCTTTACAAAAGACGTGAACCCTGCGACCTCCAGCAGTGCTATGGCCGTGCTGTGCGGATCCGAACACAGAGGGGCAGGAGGTGAAGGACGTGTTATTCCAGGCGGGGGGGTGGGGAGGAGGATGGAGCAATTGAACATCTGCCAGGAGAAGTTTAGTTGTGCCCAAGAGTTTCAGCCAAAAGTCGTTTCTGATAATTTGACAAGGAGACGACAGCTAGTCTTCAACATATTACCAGAGAGAAAAGGAGTAGGAGATACGGCTGTAAGCTCCCCGAGGCAACATCCCAAGGTGAGAAAGACAATGATGAAATATCATGAAAATGGAATGAAAGGCGTGCGTGGAATACAGATCACTCATTACTGAAGATACGCAGCTAAAGTTCATGTGGAACTTGCCTCTATGTATGAAACACAGGCGAGTCTTTAAAGTTGCAAATGCAGATAATACATAAAACCCTGTTTGTGCAGAATCTGATGAGTACTTTCACAAGCATTGAAGGAGGGCGGAATGCTTCTCCAAGTGTCCAAAGTGACAAGTGAACATGTTTGTGCAGGTGGAGTGTGCAGAAAGTGACCGGAGGGATGCCAGAGTCAGTCAGTGGGGGACACGTTCTCTGTTGATGAGGCCGACTGCCGACGGGAAGAAACTGTGTGAAACTTGTGTGGCGGAAGGTCTTGGTCCTGAGGGACCTCAGCCTCCTGCCGGATGGAAGCGGCACAAACAGGTTCCGTCCGGAGTGAGAGGGGTCGGCAGCAATCCTTTTAGCTCGCTTCGGGGTCCTGGAAACGGACCGTCGTCGTCTTTGGCAGGTTGAGTTTCTTCAGCTGCCTCAGAAATAACATCCTGTGCTGAGCTATCTTGGTGATGGAGCTGATGTTCAGCTCCCACTTGGAGGTCCTGGGTGATGATGGACCCCAAAAAACTGAAGGAAATGGCTTCCTGGCCCCTCATGAACCCCTTGGCACTGCTCCCATTGTGCGGTCGGCCCTCCTGTGGTCCCTTGGTTTCTGGTGCCTCTCGTCAGACCACACGAGGGATGGAGGTGGAGGAGAGTAACATCAGTCAGCTGAACCTGGAAGACAGGGAGCCTCCCCTGAAACGGACATAAGCCGGATTTACAGAAAGCTTGTTAAATACTAGAGACGCATCACCGGCCAACGCCGACGCCATTGTAGTTCATTATGGTTCAGTCCATCAAACACCATTATGGGGTTGCTGAGAGTAGCAAACAAGCCCTCAATCCGTCGTTCATGAATGGGTCTTTCAGAAATAGTCCGCATGGCTCAGAGAGAGTTGGACGTATTGAAGGAACTCGTCGCTTTTTTTGTCCATTCATGGGCTTTGCCGACAGAGATTAAGTATATAACCGATTTGCCTCTCGCACAAAAAGGTTTTCTTAGTTCCCCCCACACACCCCATAAGTGTCTGAATTATCTTTACATGCCAGATTGGAGTGCAGCAGCCAAGACCAGCCGTCTGCATAGAAAAAAAAAAAAAAAAAGGTCAAAAAGGTATCATGCTTTTACTCTGCTAAGCCGACGTCCAAACACAAATCTACTGGCGGTTGTGTGAGTCTGAGGCGCAGTGGTCCCTGGAGCTAAATACTAACAGCACGCTAACAATTACTAAACACACTGAGGTTCATTTTTAAATTGAATTAAGTACAACTGATGCTGATGGATACGTCAATGATGTTTGGTCATGTTCGATCTGATCGGGGCCCGAGGTGATGGCCGACCGGAGAGAGGGGCCAAAGGGCTGAATGTAATGTGAGTTCTTGGTCGGGAAAAGACTGGAGTGGGCGCTTTGTTCATTTATCTCCATCAAAATGACCCGTTAATAATCTAAACTACAGACACGTTGCCCGACCGATGAAAAATGTCCGGGAAGGACCAAATGTTGGAATTGTCCGTCATAATAATTCACACAGTCCATAAAACAGAAAAGGCTGCCTGCTGATCCCTGACAGCTCAATAATATCTTATCACCATCTCTGCTCACACACACACACACACACACAATAGCCGATTCACAGATTGAGATCGAGGGGTGCATTGTTCTCTGGGACTCTAAAGAGTCACGTAGCATCCATGAGAAACATCAGTGGCCATTCTTCCCTCCTTTGACCCCCAATTATTCAATGTCTTTGTCCGTTCCCGCCGTGTAGCCGTTATCGCAGCTGCATTTCCTCGCTAGAACTATACGTATTCATGTCCATGGAGATCGGGAGCGGTGAACGGCTGACAAAGGAAAGAATGGGGAGATCTGGTGCTATTAGAGAAAAATGTGACCAGCTGTTATAGAGACTCAGATGTTCATTTCACAACTAAGCATGTTAATACGAGCGTGGATCTCTGAAGCAACAATTCAACATTTTGGCAGATTTGGAAGATGAATACGCCCCTCGTATTATGGGAGGTAAAGCTACCACAAAGGATACAGTTAGCTGTGGATTGACAGCAACGCTGCACACAAACACATCTTTACAATGAAAGGCCTTCTTTGAGCTAAGCTAAACTGAGCTAAGCTAATCAGCTGCATGTGTTGCCAAATGGGGGGGGGGAAAAAGCCATTTCCACTGTAATTAAACACAAAGTCTTTCCTGCACAGAGCTATTAGCAATAGATTTATTGGAATGTAGCCCAACTCTGCAAGTCGATAAAGCAGGTCAAATAGAAAAAGGGAATAGTTCGGGAATCAAGTCAAAAAGAAAGCTTTTCTTCAGGTCTACATCAGTCTGTTCTTGCGTGCCCTCTGCGGTCTCCCTCAAAACGAATACACGCCCATTACAAGCCCCCACCAGAGGACTCAAACGCCTCATCTCTTCCCGAGCAGACTGGACTTTCTCTTGGGGACGTGCTCCCTCTGGTGGTGAGACTGTGGTGGTGTTAAACTAGGACAAACTCATAGTCAGTGTCCTCATTGTTAAGAGAAGAATCAACACAAGACTGTGCAGAAAGTACACGGTCTCTATGCAAAATACTGGATAGGAACTAAGTTCCTTTAAAAAGGACCTTGCAGATGTCAGAGGTTCAATTTGCCGGCAGCCATGAGCCATGACTCCTGTTTCACACAAAATCTTCCATTTTTTTTTTTTTTTTTTTAGCTACCAGGTACAGGTGTTTTATATGCAGCTGATCAACGGGCCAATCAAGCACAAGAGAAAAAGAAGACGCCAACGAACACCAATAAACAGCACATTTTGTTTGTATTTATTTAGCATTAAAGTCCAAAACATTGAGAAGCAAGAAAAAAAAAGTTGAAGTTGAAATAAAATGTAGCTGCCATTTAATCCACAGAATGAGAGACACCTGCGTGGCCGTCAGCCACGGCCTCGTTAACTCAGCTCTAAAAATGGTAATTCAGAGCCGAATTAAAGCTGACACATATTTGCAGTTGGTATTTATTTTAATTAGAACAGTTAAAAGGAAACAGCTTTAGGTAATTATGATAAAGTGTTGGCAGCCTGGATTGCTGGTGCATCAATGTTTGACTTCCGCAGGATTATAAAACGTGGTGAGGGAGAGAAAAAAAAACATGACAGGAGGACGCGCGCCCCCCCGTGAGAAATGATGGAATTCGTATCCACCACAGTCTTTAAAAAAAAAAAAAATGTTCTTTCCAAAATGGCAGCAGGGCTTGGCTATGATTTTTATTTCGCTCATCCCTTTGGACAAAATCCAGCCGTACCCTGTTTGACAAGACAACATGTTTGAACAAGTTCAGCTGTAAAAACTTATATTTACTGGCATTTTACCTAATAAAAATAAATAAAACATGGCACTAGTTTAAATTTTGAGTAGCACCGAAACTCCAGGTCTCCTCCCTATACAAAATAAAATAAAATGGTACCCAAGCTCCCAAAGAGCTGCTTGATTTACTTCTTTTCTAGTTTCAAAGTGGAATCACAGCGCAAGCTAACGTGTGTTGGGCCGAAACTCAGTAAATACAATAAAACGATCAGCTCAGTTGGTGAATTTATTTTCAAAATTTCAAACAAAAATATTAAAAGCTTAGTGTTTTTTAAAAAGTTCCAACCAAGCATCGGGATGTTTTTTTTTTTTCTTTCTAAAACATCAACCCAGTCAAAGAGGAGCAGTGATGGCTGATGGGAGAAAACACAGCTGTGTGCACTTCTCCTCAGCTGGAGACACTTCATCTCGTTAGTGGAAACAGAGTTCATGAGCTGCTGCTATATTATATGACATGTAATATAATAACACTTTTTACTTGCTTTGCAGAAATTCATATAAAGTAATATAACAAATGATGAAACCTTTAAACAGCTTTGCTGTTTTAAATCTTTATAGACAGTCAAATTGACACCAACACATCTGTAGTATTATTCTTACTAACTTTTTTTGACGTTCAAATGTTGAAACATAAACACTTTCAGCCCAATGAAAAAAATATTAATGTTAAATCTGTACTTAGCAGATTAACAGTTTGACCAAGAAATCACTTAGCAGTGACCACCATCACCATGGCAACCCTTATTTGCTGCCAGAGAGGCACATCTGACTCAGAGGAGTTCATTAGTGTAGTTGGACACAAGCACTCAGGATTGTTTTCTCCCCTTATTTATAGTAAGAGAAATTAAGACTAGCAAACCTCACATTTCCTCACATATTTCAACCTTTACATCCAGCAATAGAACTTGACTTTTAGAAAACGTACGAAAATGAAATAAATGTGTACAGATCTCTAATATCAATCAACTATTCCCAGTATGTCAAAAGCCTAAATAATTCATTCAATCAATAGCATTAATATTCATATTAATATTGAGACAGGAAACATGTCTATCGGGTGTGTTCCTAAACATTTGGTTGTGTTTAGTTAGTAACTCAGTCTCAGTAAAGCATAGCATTTTATTGCAAGTATTAATCAAAGCAACAATAAAAAGGACAACAACCAATGAGAGCGAGTTAGAAAAGAAAGTGACATTTGGAGTGGAGCTGTTGGTACAACGTACAGAGGGAATGAGACATGGACCATGTGGAGGCGAAGGTTCACTGGTATACGTCCGCTTGCTGGTGCATCGCTCGGAGACGTATCAGAGAGTCCAACACCTCTAGTTTCAAACAAGACAGACACAAGAATCGGAATCTGAACAATCAGCCGACCCAGATCCTCGGCCACCGTCAGAATCCTGGTACTCAGAACACTGATGTGTCTACAACGGCACCAGGAGCCTAATCTCTTGTGCGATATTTGGTTCAAAGGCCTTATTGGAATGCTAATGGAATGGAATCAGGGCAACCATTTGAAAGCCGTGGCAGTAAACATGGATCAATTGAAAGTGTGTCGGCTCACAGGAAAGAGTGGCCCGGTTACTTTGGGACCGGATTGACAGGAATACTAAAGATCTGCATGTCTCTGATCCCCCGATGGGGGGGGAATAGCGATCATCATAATGCAGTTCATCCTGACAGTCTCAGGCGGGAAAACCTCCTTGTTCACGTCAAACTGCGTCTGAAAACAGTCAAATGACCAAACGTCTTCATGTCATTTTGATCATTTTATTTTAAGTCGTCCTGAAGCAGGAAGTGCTGCTTTGAACAAAAAACAAAACAAAGAACTGGTTTTCCCAAATGCAGTTTGAGCGGAACCGGGTTTCGGTTCTGACACCAGTACTAACGGGGCCGAGGCGTCAGAGTCCGGCTCCGTGTTAGTGGATCACATGAGAAGTGAGAAGAGGAGAGCGTCGAGTACTGGAGGTAAAAGTCACCTGACCAGTGTGCAAGAACGCACTTAAGGCTGAGGCATCTTTTCTGGGGGAATAAGACCTGTTCCTGCTGCCAAGAAAAAGAGCCAAGTGCTAAAATTATATTCAAACTCCTTCCTTCCTTCCTTCCTTCCTTCCTTCCTTCCTTCCTTCCTTCCTTACGACGTTCATCCACCCACCCTCTTCACTGGCTCGGTGAATTTACATGGCTAACGTACCAATTAGCAGCTTGGGATAATAAAGAAGTCAGCTGATGGTCACTCGGGTCAGTGTGATTCAGAAACGCTGCCCTTCGTCGGAGATGAGCTGCAGCTAAAAGGGAGGTATACAAGGGGGGGGGGGGACATTGGGCCTTCTCAGGTGATAAAAGGAGAGTGGAGGTTAGGAGCGTTGACCTGTAAGTATCCACAGGTCAAGTCCACCTTTTCCAATTCCTCCACCCACTCCATGTTGTTGTGCTTGCGTGCCTCGGAGAATAAGGCGTCAACATGCAGGGGGAGGGGCTAAAGGCCTCATCCTCCTGGCTCCGCCCCCACCATGCAGCAAAATAGGATGATGACGACTTTAGCTGCTTTAATGCACTCAATAAATACACCATAAAAATATTCTGCATATATATATATATATGCAGAATATTTTATATATATATATATAACATATACATTTAAAGAACGATACATTTAAATAGGACAACGAAATCAATCGGCTCAAGAACAATTTTTCAAAATGTAATTAAGTGTTAAGACAAAAACAGAATATTTATTTTTATAGCTATACTTATTTCGACTCTAAAATTGTTACCGTATAAGAATATCGCAATCAGGCATTACTCAAGCATTACGGGTCATAATAAAAGCAATTTGCAGGGTTTTCATGTAGTTTAACATATGCAGCATACCAAGGTAAGTGAGGTGCAGTGTTTTCTCTTTTTTCTTTGATCTCTTCTAATTGAAACATCTCTGCCCTCTGGCCTGAAAAGGTTCCCACAGAACTACAGACCACCACCTGAGGCACACATGCCCTCCATCGGGGGGGCAGGACACCACCCTACCGGCTGAGGCACACATGCCCTCCATCGGGGGGGCAGGACACCACCCTACCGGCTGAGGCACACATGCCCTCCATCGGGGGGACAGGACACCACCCTACCGGCTGAGGCACACATGCCCTCCATCGGGGGGACAGGACACATGGCCGGGTACGAAGATGAGAGAACGCTGCTGGGCGTTATGTTCTGTTCACTTCCTCTCTTTATGAAACTTCACTATGCAACAAAGTGAGCTGAATCAAGGCATTCCTTCTCCCTCTCCCGTGTTGCTTTTAGTAAAATGCCCTTCAAGAAGAAAACCTTGAATCCATTATCACACCTCGGCCGAAGCGGGTCGTGGGGCCGAGGTTGATGCGGCTCGGCCGTGTGTCCGAGTGAGAGTGGCAGTCTCTAAAGTGCTGTGCTGTGTATCATCCGTGTGCTGAGCTCTGTGACGCCTCCACTGTACCAACGAGACACCATTGAAAGCTCAGCAGCAGCCATATGCTTGGCATATATTCGATTTCTACGTAGGCTCGGTGTCTAAATACATGAAACACGAGTTTGCATTGCTTAAAAAAAACAAAAGACAAACAAATAATAAGGTCTAGAGTGAGTGAGTTTAACTGCAACCACTTCTTGTAAGGAAAGGCACTTTCTGTGGACTTCTTCTTCCTCCATTGTTACCTTCAGCCACCAAAATCAGGGTCATTTTTGATCTTTAGCTTCCATAAAAAGACTTGTGTGTTTACTTGCAAACCACAGCTAGCTGGAGCCTTTCGTTTCAAACGAGTCCAACGAGTCGTTTTTACAGATACCGAAAAGACAAAGTCTGTTCCCCTGATGTGCAACACGGGAGGACAAATCGACCAAAAGGAATAACGTCTTCACACACCTCCCAGCGTCCCACTCCACAGGCCCCAAATGCTCTTCACTCATCTCACTGACGCTGATATTTGCAAAGCGGTGCTGATGACATTTTGCTTGTAAGCGAGGCAAACACATCTGCTATGTAAACATGTGTTCAACCGCCTTCAAGAGTGTAGTTCACCCACGAACCCAACATCCATTACTGACAGGTGGGGGGGTTTGAAATGGATTCTAATGCTCACAATTAACGTCATAGACTGGTATAAACTGGCATAAACTTCCAACGAGAGTTATCCACGATCACACGTCTTCTGTTCTACGACGCAGTATGCTCCGAGAAGGCTTTGCGTGTCACTGAGTACGAGATAAATGAGCCCGCGACATCTTGCATCTTTTTTTTTTGCTGACCCAAACATCAAAGCAAGAGGCGGTTAAAGCCCACGTCAGTGTCGATAAAGGTACGACAGTCACATACGTCACTAGTTTCAACAATTCCCCCCCCCCCAACACAAACCGTACATCATACAGCGACACGGTCTATTGGAATAATAAACTCTAACCATTACTTATCATCATACTACGAATATATTACGAAAATTAGTTAGACCATTTTTTTTTGTTAGCAAAAATAAGTGGTGCGCGTCACGAAATTGAAAATGTACAAATATACTTTCGATCTGGCTTTTAAAAAGGCTTACAGTGAAAATAATAGGGGCTGGAACCCACTGATGGAGGGAACGCGGGTTCCCCGCCTTTGACCCCCTTCGGTGTTTTTCCAAAGCGCGTCAACGACTTTGGGCCGCCTGCGTGGACGGGAATCGAACGCCAACGACAACGAGGCTGACCTGATACAAACGCACTACAGCAGCTGGAGCCACGACTGCTGAACGAACAAAAAGACTGGTCAATGTTTGATGTCCGTGTGATTTGAATGACATCTGTAGGAAAGTTGGGGGAATAAGAGGCATTGGAGTGAAGTCCATCTGATGCTGTCCGCTGGTTGGAATATGCTTTTTGATCATTTTAACCGACTGAAACAGCAACCAGTTCTGCAGCTTTTGACCATTTAACACTAAGCTCCCACCAGGCACTTGAATACTACTTCTTTACGACCTTTGCACCCAGCCTGTGACTCCACAGAATGAAGAAATCAGCCTCACCAGCAGACTGAGAATCAGGAAATTGGAAATCATGCACATTGATGATGAAGTGTTCTCAAACCACTGAGCCACATAAAGTCCTTCGATTCAAGTAAAAACATCAAAATCACAAAAACTGCACCATTTTCGCCCAACATCAAGGGCAACGTCATAAAACACGGTCAATCGTATGGCGAACTGTCATTTTAGAGGACACTCACTGTCAAATAAAAGGGCCGAAGGTTCTTCTAAAACCTGCCACTGATTATTGCACTGGAGGAAACCACCGCCGGGATTTCCACCCGCCGGGTCGCGCTGTGAGGGAAGGAGAGCCCAATGTGTGATGTGCGACTAAGATCAAGAACATAAGCTTACATGGTTAGAGTGAAATAATTAAAAAGAGTAAGAATTATAAAATGTTTCACATAATGTAGAAGAAAAATATAACCAGACACAAATAACAGTGTTATACTTTAAATAAAATCCATACACAGGTGCATAGCACCCGTGTATGGATTTTCAGCTGCTAAAGTTGAAGTAGCAAGATGACTATTTGTTGTTGCGACTTTAAAGGGGCGTTTATACCTCGTAGCCAACAGGTGGCAGTGTGCTCCAGAGAAGAGACTGGGCATTTCTCACCTCAGTAAAAAGTAAGATAGAGGAGGAAACAAGAGGGGAAAGAGGAAAACATGGCAAAGTGGCAACTGGGAGGACCACTGGTCCTATGAAACAAATATATTCCAAAACAAATGAAACTCCAGAGCCCGAGCCCTTCTCCTCTCCCCCTGGGGGGTGAAGGGGGTGGGGGGGGGTCGACAGGAAGTAAAAGTGCTGCTGCTCAAACCGACGTGAGGTACTGTAGAGATGGCAAAGGAGCAAAATACTGCACAGGCTGTAAAGAGAGACTGGGCTCAAGTAAAAAACATGTAAGCAGGGGACAAACGGGGAAGAACAAAGGGGGAGGGGCCTGATGAGGGCAAAAATAAACGAGTTGCCTGCTTAAATATTGCATAATAGTGCCGGGTTTCTCTTCTTATTTTTGTTTTAAAGCAGCGTTTGCATCCTCAGTCCAATGTGGGGGTGTCACCTCACCTCCCTCCTCTCCTCTGCACAGTGTCAGGTCCGGATCGACTAGGCGTGTAGGGTGCTGGGGGGGAGGGAGGAGGGGGGTTGCACATATGAGGACTCCTTGACTGACGAGCCAGGGAAACCTGGTAGTGTGTGTGTGTGTGTGTGTGTGTGTGTGTGTGTGTGTGTGTGTGTGGCGATGGTCGGCGTGGCTCAGGCGAAGTACATGGTCCTCAGGGTGTCGTGGTGGATCTGAACAGCTTTGGCCAGCGCCTGGGGGTCCCGACCGTTGCTCTGACCGGAGACGTGGCTGCCCTCGGCGCTGTGGGAGGGGAGGGGGGAGGGGGGGGCATTTACAACAGAAGACAAGTAACAATGGAAAAACATGAATAAAGGCCCATTATGTAAGTAATACGGTAACTGTCCAAAGAATGACACTTCAGGGTTCAAGGGTCTCCAACCAGAGTCGGACAGAGGAACATCCCCCCCCCTCCCCCCCCCCCCATCTTGTTTATTTTCACGTTCCCACCTGTCATGTTCTTTGTCCACCAGGTGGTAGCGGGCCCGGAAGGCCACCAGGTGGGCGTAGTAGGCCGGCGCGGGGATGGAGACGGAGCGGGTGCAGCGCACGTAGGTGTGGCACAGCTGGTACGTGAGCAGCTGGAACTCGTCGGCGGTGAAACAGTTGTCGTCCCACAGGACGTGGTAGTGGGAGGGCCTGCTGGTGCCCTGCGAGACGGGGAGTGATGCATTCCAGTGATTCTTTAAGACTTTGCACTCATTTACATGGCTGATGAAAATTAATATTTTCATTAACATGCAGCCATGCGTGCTCTGATTAACAGATTGTAGTAGGCGCGCATAATAAAAACGCACCCCACAATTCTTAATTTGCCTTAATTATAATATCCGAACCAAATGTGCTACTTGCATCGCTCGTATCAAATTGAAAGATTTTTATATCCAAAATAATTGTGCAATATTAGTGTATTGACTGAGGCAGAACATTGGGGAAGAAAGAATAAATGATCAGCATTGATAATTACAATATTTAATAAATAACTGAAACAAGCGCGTCCATAAAGTCACTAGAAGCACCTAGTTTTTATTTTTATTTCTGACCTCTGTGTACCATCTATGCATGAATGCATAGATCTGCAAATACCTGATGAAGAGGAGGCTGGACTCACCTGTATTCCAGCATGACTGCAGAGGTAAAAGTCAAACTCGTACGGATGCGTGATGTCAGTGTCCACGGTGGTGCCAGCGGGAATGTTTCCACTACGTCCAACCTGCCGGGAGCAATGAGCAGTTAGTCTCTGCTGGCCTTTTGACTGGTTCACCACGAAAACAAAAACAACTGGAAATATTTCAGGAAAAGCGGAGCAGGAAACAAAGCTTTTCAAGTGCTAAATGATGACAGAATGTAAAAAGTATAATCACTCACAATGAAAAAAAAAAAAAAATTCTGGTGCCAAGCGAAGGTCTCCCAAATGCTTCCCAATCAAGCAATTAAAAGCCTAATGCACTAAAGAGCCTAATGCTCCAGAGAGCCCAATGTTCTCCGCTGATAATAAGGTTGTTGCTAGCAGAGTCTTACTCTGGGGGCCTTGAGTGCCACTCCAGAGCGCTCGGGTTGCATCGGGCCCTTATGCTTTAATCGAATGTAATTACAGAATGTAATTAGACAACAAAAGGTAATCAAGGACGCCCATTTCCAGTACTTACCGTGCTGGCACAGAGCGTACAAAAAAGTGGACTAACACGTCACCCGCTGTGCAGATTTTAATGTGTAACATTGGTCTGTGTGTGTGTGTGTGTGTGTGTGTGTGTGTGTGTGTGTGTGTGTGTGTGTGCACTCACTCTCTCGTTGCGGTCGGCACAGAAGAGCCGCGTGTGGTGGCGTTTTTGCACAACTATGTAGGTGATTCCTGGCTGGTACTCCTTCTCCAGGCTGATACAGGCCTCCCGAATGGCCAGCAGCTCATAATAAAGCACCTGAGGAGGAACGAGGTGGAAAATGGGAATTAAATTAAAAAAACTTTTTGAAGAACACCCTGTCAACTGTATTCTTTTTTCTCTTGACAGTTGCTGAATGTATGTATGTTTCCTTATCTGTATGCGTTACTTAAGCTTCATTATGCCCTGCCATACATGGACGATACCTAACAGTATAGATCATCAGCAATAAATCAGCAATAGGTTCAGACATTTCGATTTGAACAACCAATCTGAGCTACCGAGCAAAAGACCACCCAAGCGTAGTTCGTCTAAATCATGACTGATGTGGCTGATAGTCAATCCACCCAATTCTTCAGAGAAACGGAGCGGCGGCGGACCTGTCTGAACTGGCCTTCTGAAACTCCGTCCCTGTAGAAAATGATCCTGGTGGGCTTGTAGCGGGTCGACTTGTAGAACTGGATGAGTAGTTCCCGCACCATGGAGGCCAGGTCCTGGATGACCTCCTGCCTGGGCCTCTGGACCCGCACAGTGGCACAGTACCTGCTGGGGTGGGCGTCCATACTGCCCACCACCTGGAAGGGAGGTGGTGGACGGGATCGACAATGGAGGGGGGCGGGAGAAGGTCAGGTACAGACTCAACCAATCGGTCCGGCGAGGAATGAAGATGGGACTTACTGCAGCAATTGAGGGCTTCTTCCCGTCTCCAGCCGGCGGATGCGTAACATCCGCTCCCAGGAAAATAACGGGCTGCTGAAACACTGATGGTCTGTTGACACACAAACACAGTAATTAATTAATCGACCAATCGAGGAGCAGCATCCCGGTGACAAGAGCGTCACTCCTTCGTGAGGAGAAGAGGAGCGCGACTGACCGCTGGTGAGGCACCAGGATGTTGTTGATGCCGCCCAGCTTCACGTTGATCTTGAGGCAGAGGTTGGAGAGGGTCTGAGGGGACGTCTTCACCACGTTCTTCACCTGGACGCACTGCGTGGCCATGCCCAGGAGGGTGTCTCCCACGCGCTTCACCTCCGCTGGGAGGACATAAAGAAAGGCTTCTTTCACTGACATACATACTGCACAAGCCCACACCCCCAGAATAATAGAACTGGTGTTTTGTCCTAACCAGCAGGCGTTCCTCTGGGTTTGCCTACCGTAGACGGGGGTCTTCCCCGGCAGGATGACGATGATGAGCTGCAGTCCCGAGTAGGTGTTCTTCAGGTGTCTGAACATGGGCTCCACGCTGTCCGCTCCCTGCGCGTACTTGCAGAAGCACGGCTGGCCCTGGATCGGCATCCCAGCGTCCTTGGAGATCTTACGCAGCTGGTCTGTGAAACCCCTGAACGAGGAAGAAGCAGCAGGTCAACATCCACTCCGAATCAAAGCCGCGAGGTTGCTCCTCTCGCGTGGGGAAAAAAAAAGGGGATGTCACCATTTGGTCCGGCACTGCACCATTGTACTGCATCAACCGACGACTTATTCAAATCACAGAAACAAAAATTTAGAAATAAAAGGAATCCCGAGCGTTGAATATATATCGATTAGAAAAATGCAATGGCAATTAATCAAAGCACTTTTCAACTTAATGAATATACATGAATGAGGATCACAGAATCTCAGTCAAATGATCCTACTTGAGTATTTCTTCCCGACACTGCCTCTGTGTGGCGAAGCAGGCGATGGCCCACATCTTGATCTCCACCCCGGTGTGGAACTGCTTCCCCCGCATGTCCCACACCCCGTGGCTGGGCGTGGCCACCGTGCGGTTCTGAAACAACATGGCAGCCTCACCGCATGTACTGGTGATTATGTGGGCAAACACGTTCATTCTGCAGGAGGACAAGTGTGCAGCCCCTCGCAAACGCACACACCTACACACAGACGTACTTTTAGAACATCCACAGAGCACACGCGCACTCTTATTTGAATCAATTCACAATTCGAAATGATAAAGAAAGCAACATGCGAGTCAAAGAAACATTCATTAGCGTATTTGCACTTTCGAGAAGCATTTGAATTTAAAATAAATGAATAATTATCAAGTTGAATTTCACCACAATGTAAGAGGCTATGCTGTGTGCACACACTGGTGTCGTAGTTCTGATTAATGCGCAAATCCAAATGTATTAAAGAACCGTAAAGGTGTTAATCCACATGGTGCTTCAGCCTCAGTCAGTGAAAGCTGTTCACTTTAGAAGCCATCCAATCAACATTTGGGTGTTTGCTTTTCTTCTTTTCTATAAAAACTCATCCTTGTCATTCTTTAGAACTCATGAAAGATTTAAATTTGCAGCACTGCGACTTTACCGCAAATCTACACCCCGGAGGCGGGGGGACGAGGGGAAGAGGGGAGAGCGTGATGTAAAGGAGGAGTACCATAAAGTGCTCTGTGCTCACCCTGCCGCCGTACTGCAGCATGGGGGCGGGGAGCACTCGCCCCGTCACGTGGGCCATCTCGTCGCGCACTTTGAACTGGAATTCCTGCACGAAAGGGTCCGCCTCGTAGTTGGCGCTGCGGACCTGCGGAGAGTCGTGGAGCGAGAAAGGCGCCGTGAGTAAAAAAAAAGACACGTGTCGTATCGATGTTCCCGACGCCCGACCGCTCGTTGTGGCTGCTTTTGTAATCAAAAAAGGAAACAAAAATGACGTCTGCCATCATTTTCTGTGAGCGAGTCCACTCGCTTTGTTCCCGGGTGCAGAGATAGGGGAACGTGGTTTAATAAGGTAAGAGCAGTGTTAATCTGATGCTTTCCACAAACAACACGCTAGACACATTAAAGCCATTGCTACCCTGGTATTTTGTTGACCTCAGGTAGACTCATAATTACCAAGTGAGAAGGACAAGCATGCGGTCGGTCCTCCGCTAACAATATAAAATGAGAATCTGGGCGAGGCGATTACTAAACAGGAGATTTTGTATCAAGATGAGCTCCATGGCAACCAAGTGTTGGCCTGCTTAGCAACGTGGCAGCCGTCCATGCAGCATCCTGAACCGGCTGCCTTGTAGCTTTGTGTTGGCTCTTAAATTGTTCTTATAATGGCTAATCTTTAACAAGTTGTAAATTGGCTTTGTTTTGGGGGGCTGGTAAGTACTTTGTTGTTTCTTGCTCATTGGGTTTGTATCCCTATGTTTGAAATGCACTTATTGTAAGTCGCTTTGGATAAGAGCGTCAGCTAAATGACATGTAATGTAATAAAAGCTGCAGCCCCGGTAATGGCTTGAAATGTCAAACATTAAGGGCATAACCCAGAAAGCCTAAACCCAGGGCGCCGCACTGGAAATCCTGATTTTGTGTTCTGTTACTCGTCACCAGTAAGACAATGCGTGCATAAGGGGACCAAAGGTTAACCAAACTACCATTCCAAAGTGTTTATAATTGAAAGTCTATTGACGTTTTGAGTCTATTAACCAACAGATTCATGCGAGCTGACGGGACGCACCAGCCGGCTGATCTCCTCCTGTCTGTCGGGTGCAGAGCGAGCTGTGGCTTTGATCATGGTGGACGTCTGGTTGTCCGTCAGCTTCTTGATGCACCGCTGACCGGCTACGATGTTGCACACCTGCGAGAGAATGAAATCAGTTTAGTTGCCGTCCGGCCAAAACTTTATGCAGCTGCCCTGCTTCCGACGGTTAAAACACAGACACGTTTACCGAGAGGAAAAAGCGACTTGCTTTCTCTCACCTCCAGGGGCAGGTAGGTGTGCTTTTGCTCCTGGCCCACTTGTAGACAGGGCAAATGTGGGTATTTAAGCTGCAGGTTGTACTTCTCCCTGAAGTACTGAGCTACGGTGCGCTCTACAGTCTGACCGTTTTCCAACTGGAGAGGAAACCTGCAGAGAGATAGCGTCAGATAACAGGCTATAATCAAGCTAAAGCAGTCTGATTTATAAAATATAAAACCATTAAACCACCAGCTTTAATGTAGTTGTAAGTGTTCAATTACATTACATTGAGGTAAGGAGGCTAGACGCTGGGTTTCTTTGTTCAGAATATCGCCTTGAGTACTTTATATTAATAAGCAGTGGCTGATAAAAAAACACCCTGAGGTGCTGCCGGATTATGAAAAATGCTGTAGTGTGTTACGATCATAAACTGAACAAAACTGCTCTATTGCTACAGTTGTATTACGTTAGTTTTACCTCTGGGAGTTAAAAATCACTAAGTCGCTACTGTCAAACAGCTACATGGCACAGTGACACACATGTGGACCCTCCTTTCTGAGGGAAACACGGTGCATGAATGAATTCAAGGATGTCAGACACACACACACACACAACGCTTCCTAAATGGAGGACTAATCCTGACCGCATGGTGAAAAGGCGAGTCATCTTTTATGTGGTTTGTTGGATGGTGGATTGGTAATCACACCCCCCCCCCACTCATTCCACCCCGCCTGACTCACGTTTGGTGGCTGGCTGGCCGACGCGTCACGTTGCACACGCGGTACTTCCTCCGCATGGTTCCACAGTGCGTCACCTCCACCTTCAGACCTGGTGAATGATGGAAGGTGGTGGCGTAGCCTTAAGAATGACAGCATTTGGATTCATGTGAGTCAGCTGTTTCCTCCCACTGCGCGCGCGCACACACACCTTTGATTTCTTTGGTGAACTTGACCCGGTGGGAGTCTGTGAGAGGGCGCGGCTGCTCGTCGATGTTGTGGATGTCCAGCACTTCACACATGAACTGGATGACCGGCTGGGCCTTGTAGAAGGCGGTGGCGGACACTGCAGGACGAAGGAAGCATTGACAAAGGTCAATTTGACGACATGGCAGAAATGTTATGCATTTTAATTGGATTATTGAGAATCTGCCTGGACAGAAATGTGTAAATTTTATTTGTCAGACATTCACTGTAAAGGCTTTTTTTGGCATTGTGTAGGACTGGAATTGAAGGTGGTCCTCACAAGTGCTGTAACACTTCGCACCAGTTTAAGCTCCTTCGGGGGCCCGTATGCTCAAAACAGCACGCACTTTGAAGCTTTCACACAACCAACGGAAACATGGCTTCGGTTAACAAAAGCGACGCATGAATAGCGGCCCAATGGTAACACAGGGATGGAATGCGCCATTATTATTATTAACATGATGTTATTATATTGAGGATTGTCACACAAAAAAAACGCCAGGGAGGAATTCAAGTCCCCAGGGGAGAAAAGGGGATATCAGACCACATAGCAGGATCAAAGGAAATCCCAAAATGGATGGAGAGAGTTGAAGTGAGTGTGCCGAGGAGGCCCAGGAAGCTGCTGATGAATCATCTGGCTCAGCGGTTGGGATGTAAGAAATCTCTGTCTGAGGGTGAGTTGGATGAAAGCTCCTTGTCTGCGTCCTTGAGCCTTGCACCGAAGACAGGAAGTGACATCACTCTCAACCGTCCTCTCTATGCTGTGTGATTGTTTGTGTAATATATAAAAGTAAGAAATATATAAAGCATGAGTATGAAAACAGATGCTTTGCAAACACTTGAGTTCTGGTTTGTAGTTGGAGACCAAACACGTGACCTGAGCTGACCAATTAAATTGAAGGATTTTGAAGGATGAGAGGGCGGGAAAATGGGACAAAGGGAGAATCAAAGAGCAGAGAGGGATGGGAATTCTCATGGAGACGGAGGCTTCACACACGTGAAGAAAAACAAAAGTCGTCTCAAGGAAACGTTCCACACAGCTACCCCCCTGACCCAGGCAACACCCACCAGACACACACAGACACACACACACAGAGCCGCCCCCTGTCGCCACAGCAACCGACTCGTCAGTTCCCAGCCAACTGAAAACCCGCCTCCCTCCAAGTTCCTGTTGGTCTCAACCTCCCGCAGTGGGCGTACAGCAAAACACGTTCTCCATCCTTCTTGACACTTACTTTCCATAAACAATAACAGATTCATATTGGAGCTCACTATTTTGTGATCACAAATCACTAAACAACGGGTGTCCAACAACAGGACAAAGCTGAAGCCAATATTAATTAAGCCATTTACTTCAAAGTAAATGATCCAACTAGCTGCCGCGGGTGTTTTAGCAGGCAGCCTTTCTAGCGAGGACTTATCTGTCTAATCAATGCAGTGTTCATGTATTCATGTATTTAATATAACACTAAAGACCATTCTGTTGAACTCACACACACATTCATTCAAAGAGGGAGTGGGCGGGACCTACAGTAAACAACCAGGTGACTCATACAAATTGACTTAAGAAAGAAACATCTGCCAAGAAGCACGTTTTTTTTTTTTTGCATCCCTGACAAACGATTGGTTTTCATGGCACCACGCTGTCTCCCCATTAAAAGGAAAAAGCCCCGGGATTATCCTGCAGACTCTGTCCAGCTCCAATTAAAACCGCCTTCTAATGAGCGGGATTTTGTCACGTTTGATTTGTGTTAAGTACAGCTATTACACTTCGTCAAACATAACATCGCTAAAAGTCTATCAGCCATGTACAAATCCCCAAAGAAAGGCTGTATCATGGAGGCTCCATGACCCTCTCATCTATCCGCTTAATTATTAAAATCTCATTTCCTCTGCTGTGAAAGGGGAGGAGAGAAAACTATTTCAGGGTAACTGTGCAAGAACACTTTTTTTCAAAACAAGATTGAATTACAAAAAGATTTGTGTGAATGTTGAACATTTTTTTCAATCATTACAACGTTACTATGTCTACCTGAGTGTGTGTGTGTGGGTGTGTGTGTGTGTGTGTGTGTGTGTGTGTGTGTGTGTGTGTGTGTGTGTGTGTGTGTGTGCATCCCGTTGAAGCCCTGTAGTGCCATAAAAAAACAAAAACAAAGTATTGACGGTGAATTTGGGTCTCACCGTCAATATTGAGCATCATCTTCCACATGGCGGGGCGCACAGACTGATGGAAACCGAACCAAACCTCCCTCCCGCCTCCCAGGGGGTGATCATAGCCCTCAGGAGCCGAGAAGAAGGACCGACCCACCGGAGTGTACCTGGAGCGAGGAAAGTAGCAATGACGAGAGTAAGGACAAAGGCATTGAAGGAGTTAAAAGATCATCGGGAGGTTGCGTTGTTGAAAAAAGGACCAAATGAGGAAAACACTCTTTAACCATTCAACACAATTATCTAACAACAACAAAAAAATAGTCTAATTAAAAGTGTGAAAGCAAGAAATCCGAGGCCGGGCTCACTTCATGGAGGGCAGGTGGCGCAGCACCACGTCCACCGCGTGCACCGGGTTGGTGCTGATGGGCTTGTCCAGCTCCAGCGGCTCGGCCATGCTGCGGCCCGTCAGCACTTCGTGGAGCATGTGCCAGCTGACCAGAGACACAAACTTGATGGAGACTTTGAAGGGGCGATCCTTCCCTCCCTCGCCCGGTAGAGTGACATCTAGATCCACCTGAAAGGGGGGGGGGGAGAAGGGGGAGGGGGTGAATGTGCAGCATGTGTGACACCTTGTTTGCACACAAGGTGTCACACATGGTCTACATTCGTCACGGGGGTGTGTGTATTTTTTTTTTTTTTTTTTCAGCTCACCCCTGCGGGGGCCACGGGCAGCGGGTTGGCCGTGTACAGGCTCCTCTTGCCGTCGTAGACTGGCCTGCGATCCCCAAAGATCGTCACCTTAAAGTGCTGCACCATTGAGTCGACGACCTCCCTGCACAACACACACACACACACACACACACACAAAGTGAGTTTCAGTAATGAAAGTAGGCCACAAATTCAAGACCAACAGTCCGCCGTGGCGGCGTATTCACAGAAGGGGGTGTGGCCTACCTGTTGACTCGACGGGGGCACTTGTCGGGCTTGATGTCCACCTCGTAGAGGTAGACGTCCATCTTGGGGATCTCCACCTGGAAGCAGTTGGCCAGCAGCTTTATGGGCTTCCCCATTGTGCCGAAGCCGGGCCGCCGAGGCATGGAGAACAGGGACTGGGCCCCAACGGCTCCTGATGGCAGACCAAGGAGGGGGGGTGAGGAGGGGGGAGGGAGGGGGACAATGAGAAAGCTCAGCGCTGATCTGACTCGGGTCAGGGTTTTGTCAAAGTAAGTATGAAGACTCGGCTGATACAATATGCCGACATTGAAAGACAGATAAGATAACGATCGGTCAGTTTAAGTTTATGCTACAACTTACTTTTCAAAATCCAGTTATTGAAATAATTGAATCTCCAGTAAATTTTTCGGTATTTGCTGACAGCAATTTAACGGCAAAAATATAGTAAAAAGTATTTTTTTCAAGATAATATGCATATGTCACACATGCATGAGGGGCTCCTGGCACGATACCGCCCATACCCATAGATCATGTCATTTACTGAAAACACACACATACACACGCACACACAACCGCCCCCCCACCCCCCAACCTCCCCCTCACCCCTTCAGGAAGCACACTGGATTAGATAATCAGTTCTGACGACGATAAAATAAATGTATGATGAGATGACGTTTGCCATGATGAGGCAATATGTCAGTTATGCCTTTTTGAAGTAATACGACAAACACAATCACATTCTGTGAGGGCTGAATAATGGGCCTCCAGACTGTAGGGAGGCAGTAAACACCGCCGGCCTCTGAGGTGACGGATGTGGAAATGACTCACATTTCAGATGACTAGAGCCTCAAATATTGTGGACACAGTATTTTGTCATGATGCTGTTTTAGTATTTCAAAACAGAAACCAGCTGGAAGGCCACAGCCGACCGCGCAGGCGACCCTGTTTGTTTACAGCCTGTCTCTAGAAGCGTGTAGCTTGAGCTCTCCTCCTCCTCCTCCTCCTCCTCCTCCTCCTGTGGGCTGCTGACTGTAGGCGTAGGGTGGGGTTGGGGGGGGCGGGGGGGGGCTTCGGTGGAGGCCGGCTGCCGGGATAAAAATGATGAAAAAGAGTCTGGGATTCCTGCCACGGCTGTCCCTCGAGCGTTAAGTGCACGCAAACTTTTGTGATGGTAATCCCGGTGGGGCCCTCTCGCACAAAGAGGGAAGATAAATGCTCTTCATCAAGGCTACAGGAACCGAGGATTGGGATTTTCAGTGCGGTCGGCGTGTAGGAGGAGGATTGCAGGGAGTGGCAGCTTTCATTTGCCTTTTAGACAAATGACTCCTGTTCAAGCGTGAGTCACATGGCCACCAGGGGAGTCCAGGCAGCCCAGGCTCAGCTGCGTACGATCTACGGCACCAACACGAGGGTTTCACAGCGAGCAAAGAAAACAGCAACTCACTCAACTTTGCCAGTTGGTTCAATTTCAGAATGAAACCCACACACACCAACAATTGAATGACGAGTCACACGGATGTGTCTACGAATTGCCGATGGGATCCTGGCCATCAAATCAGTTACCTCAGTCTTATCTGGGTTTTTTTGGAAACTAACCTTCAGTCTCACTTTTCTGCAGCTTACTCCTAAAGGTATGTCGAACTGTCATCCACAGAAATGAAACGCAATCAGTGTGTGTTAAACACTGGACTACAACATTAATTAAAAGTACCTCAATATCTCACATTCTTTTACTTTTGTTATTTTATGTGGATTAAAAAGAGTTTAATCCACAGTTTAAAGGGACGTCCAATCGAGGCGGGTGACGGGTTCTCGTACGACCAACGCACACTCGGCAGCACAAATCGCCACGGACACATCAGGGGCTTGTTGGCTCCTTGCACAGTGTGAAATGTTGTAGACACACAGATTTTGTGCGCCTGTGCGTGTATGCGCCGTGAGATGATTACAGGAAGCCGTGCTTCAACAAACAGAAGAGGGTAGATGGAATCGCTCTCTGTCCGTCGGTATGTCTCTTGCTTCCTCAGCCGACAAAGTCAGCGGTGAAAACAGTACGTCGGGCTATTCTTCACTACGAATAAAACGGGAATTAGTGGATATCAGGAAAAAACTGCAATAACTCTTGGTGTGGATAAAAATGGCATCTCGAGCCTCGGCTTCTACTGCAACCCTCTGGAGTGTCGGTCCTTGTTCGCCTGTGTCCTTTATTCCATAACCCTCTATTTCACACCTCTAGTCGAGTCTCTAACATAAAACAAATTAATCACTTCAACCATTTTAATCAGGGATGGAAATATTCCTTTGTGCTTGAATGTTCCTGAATTGGTTTGAATTGATTCAGCCAGTTACATTCAGGTGAAATAAGTTGCGTGTGTCGCATGTGTGAAATTCAGTTCAGTGCAGACAAAGCTGAGTGATGCTATTCAGTAAGGGCCACGCACCGCAGTGCTGAACATGGAATCAATAAATAGGACATGAACACACCAATGGCCTTTGTAGCAACATCTAGCAATGTGAACTCGATCCACTCTGCAGCTTTGCAAAACAAAACAGTCACACTGCACACAGCAGCCCACAGTCAGACACACACTGCACACACACACTGCACACACTCACGCACAGTTGACAGTGACACACACCGCACACAGGAGCCGCACCGCACACTTTACACATCTGCACAGAGTCACACGCATTAGACATGCACAGTGTCACTCTTTGCAGAAAGCCAAGTCACACTGTACACGGTCAAAGGACACGCAGCCACACTGCACACAGTAGACACACACGACACGCAGCCACACTGCACACAGTAGACACACAGTGCACACAGTACACAACGAGAGCCAGAAGACTGTATAGTGAGAAGCTCTGCCGGAATCCAGTGCCTGCGAAGGCCACCCGGCACCCAAACGTCAACGCCGCTAACGAGTGTACGGGCGCTCCCCCCGACACACACACACACACACACACACACACACACAATACAGCTGTTGTGTTTCTAATCCTGAGAGGCCCTGAGCCGCAGGAACAGTGCGAGTGCCTAGTTGCGAGGCACAATGGCGTCTAGTCACAGCGGGGCGGGGCCTGGAAACGCATACAGAAAGGCTGGCGAGCAAAGATGGAGTCACGACATAGACATATACACTAGATGTCGCATTCGTTACGATTGCTCATTGGCACAAATACGTCAATAGAGCCGCCATCTTGCTACGGGGGAGCCGATCCTATTTCAATGCACCAACGTCAATGAAGGCACCGTAAATAGTCCCAATCAAATGCGATTTTCTAGTTTTTAGCACCGAAAATGTTTAATCGCCATGTATGAGTTAACGGACAAGGAATTTACATTGGCAGGAAGGTCCGGAGCTGAGACAAGGGCTTCGGTGCGGCGCGGTGTCTCCCCCGAATAAAGTGATCAATTTTGGGACACTTTGGGCAACTGTCCGGGGTATGGAGCTTTTTTTTTCTTTTTTTCTCCCCCTTTGGACAATTCTGTCCCTGACCGACGTGCAATCGTGACCCTCCAACCCTGGAAATAATTCCTTTCATTGGAACAGCCAAAGGCAGCACAAAAGTCTGGCACAGTCCATTGAAAAGTATTGAGAGAGGGGGGGAGGAGAGACGTACAGTACCAGTCAAACGTTTTGACACATTTTCTCATTGAATTCAGTGAGAAGGTTTCTCCAAACCTTTAACTTGTACTGTATGGGTGGGTGGGACGGATTTGGAGGGGGTTACGATCTGACTGTAGTAAGAAACCCGTCTGACTGTGACATTAAAGAACGCCCAACAGTCTTATGGGTAGGGCACCCACACACACACACACACAGAGCCTTTTGTCCTCCCGGTCTTACTAGCCCAGTTAGTGGAAAAGGGGGACAGAGGGCCGGGGTTTGTTGACTTTCTATGTTGACTTGGGCAGGATGACTGCTCCATCACTGACAGTTTGCACGCAGTGTAATAAATGAATTACAACCAAAACAAAAGTAATATGTTTGTGGCTGTCGTGTCAACATCTTAGAGAGGACATCTTGCTTGCATTAGTTTTCCCGAATCAGAAAATGACGGCGGACAATTTGGTCCCCACACTGATTTATGATGGAGGTCACTTTCCATGAAATCTTTCCATGCGCAATCCTTTTGCTTCCTTTGGAGTATTTTCCACATATGAAAATTAGCCCCAAAAGCAGTTAATTTTTATTGTTCAGCTGATCTAAAATGTCTCTACTGTCCCCAAAAGCGGTTTTCTTTAAATATGATAGTATTGACCGGATCAATATACCTACTATCACTTTTTACTGACTAACCCTTTTCGTTTTCATCTGCTTTTTGCTTTTTGGGATTGAAACTGTGGTTCTATAAAACATGGGATTAAAAACAGGGCAAAATCTTGATTTATAATCAGCTGAGAAACATTTAAGTCAAAATTGTTTGGACTAATGGGGCGTTTTAAATATCTTTCTGCCACCGATAAACAGGCCGACTTCGTTCTGTCCCTCGAGGGAACCCTCCACACAGACTTAAGTCAGAGTCCCTCTCTTCCTGTACATAGCCTCCCCCTTAAATGAGCCTCTTTGCAGCTCCCCCCCCCCCCCCCCGACCCCCGAAAAAAAATCTTGATCTCAGGAAAGGGGAACGGCGGTAGGAGGAAAAGAAGTGTGGTCAGCGGCTCTGGCTTCTAATCTTTGTGACACATCACAACTTCCAGCCTTCCTCCCTTTCCTCCCCCTTCTCCCACACACACTGCATCCCTTAACTCTTCCACACAACCAAATGATTAAGAGTTTTGGAGAGCCTGAGAAATTCCACAGAACTTTTCCACATAGGCCCGGGAGCAGGAAAGAAAAGCAACACTAATGCTGCATCAGTGGGGTTAAACAGCAAGCACCACAATTCTGCCGTGATTTAAAAAAAAAAAAACTGAAGGTTGATTATCTTCTAAATGTGTTGCATTTCTATGCAACCCCCCAAATTAAAGACACGCCCCGTTAATTACCCCAAAATTGTTCAGAAACATTCATCCTCCTCAAATTAGGAATACTTGACAGAACTCTTCCATTGCAATATCATTAACATAAATGACCTGTATTAGAGCAATAATAGTTAGATAGTTATTCCGCCATTTATCAATTCTTTTTCACTGCCTTTTTATAATAATTGTTTTGGACAATGTCTCTTGTTTGCGCTTAAACCGACCACTGTAAATGCCACTAATCAAATAATTATCTTAAGTAAACAACATTTAAAAGAAGAAATCGTAATACATTACGACTAGTTGGAATGGTCTTTTTATTTCCTCCAGTAAAATAAAGCCCCGGGTAAATGCTTTTTAAATAGAATGAGCCTAAAGAATAACTAAATTCCCCTCAACGAGTACCACAATGGTTAGCCTTATGGATGAGGGTGGGGGGGGGTTTCCCCCCATTGTCGGTGGGCCGCTGGATTGAAGGGAGCGTTGCGGCGACAGACTGCAAATCAAGTGGCGAGCCCTCCTTCAAAGAGGACCCCACCGGCTGCACAAAGCGCTACAGGGAGGGGACACGGAGCACAGCGTTTCCCCCTGGCAGTAACCAAGGATGGACGCGCGCAGGGGGCGGGAGGGAAGCGTGAATCCGAAAAAAGAGCGGGAAAAACTGGAAGTGTGATGAGGAGGGAGTAGGGGAAGGCGAGGGGGGGGGGGACTCATTTCTGCACTGCACCTTGTATCCTATAAGCGCACAGAACACTCGTGCATACCCAGCATGCATACTGCTTGGCTGGAAGAGGACACATTCACATGGGCGACGATGTGCTTTAAAATTGTTTGCCATTTTGGGGGAAAACACTTATTCCACCTCTACATAGCCTGTAATAACAGAAAGCCAAAAGGTTACGATGGTGTTTAACCTCGAGGCCTCCACCAACGCTCACACGGAGGGAGGCGCCCATCATTTCACATTTGACCGAATTGTGAGGTTGCAACTCCGGCACGATGTAACATCCCGTCACTATCCAGTGGCGAGCAGTCTGCGGGCACACCGCTGTGTTAGCACATGAAAATAGATTGGATTTGCTGCAGGCTGGAAAGCCTTGCTCTCATTATATTCTTGGTGCTAAGCTCTCAGAGCTTCAAGGCCGGTGTCGCCTGTCTCCTGCCGCCGAGGAGAAGAGAGACTTTTAGTTTGGAAGCAGGCTGTGCAACCGATGAGCATTTTCTCACCCTCGTCTCCAGGCCAACTGACCGACTGACTGATGGAGGGCCCCCTGTTTAATCAATGCTCGGCCTCTGGTGGTTTGTGACATGCCAACACACTGTAAACCAACACACGTAAAATGATACAGTCAAACATGCCTCTTTCTGAATCACACTCCTTAAAACATTGAGCTCAAACATGACTACGCATTAAATGTGCTGCAAGAGGCTTGAGACTGTAGGAAACACACACCAATACGTTATAGTAGATTTTAGGCGATTATCCGATCATATTTCAGCTGTCATGTCGCCCTGGTGCAAGAAGTCTGCCCCCGAGGCCTCAGCAGTAGCTTAAAGTGCATGTTAACGTTTAACATGTGTTGTAATGGCTTTAATGGGTCACTACGGCCGTGATGGCCGTAAGCGATGGATTCTTTCATGTAGGACATAACTGAAGGCCCCGGGTGTGAAATGCACGGCCCGAACAGATACAGGGGTGTCAACTGTGAGGAGCAGAGATGCTAATGAGACAGTAGGCTGAGGAGAGGGATCTCCTAGGGGAGAGGGGGGTGGGGGGGGGGGGGGTTGTATCATCTGTTGTATCATGTATCACCGGCTGATCAAGCATACCCGGCATTCAGAGTATGGTCGTCTATAAGTGGAAAGCTTCTGTTGCAGCCGCCTGTTAAAGCTGCCCGCGGGAACCACGATAGGAGCAGTTTACTGGTCATGGCCTCTCGGCTCACAATTAATCGCCCGGACTAGACAGGAATTTGCGAGGTCACTGGTGTGGATCAAGGTGTTCAGTAAAAAAAAAGTTTTTTTGTATTTTTTTGTGAACTGGTGAGTTGTTGGAACGAGGAATAAAGAAGATAAACCAGGGATAGGAGAAGGAGAAGGCTGGAGGGTCAGGACCTGCATCCCACAGTCACGACTGTCACTGCGAGGTGACGTCACAGCATGGGAGCCTTCCTAAAGCATGCAGGGGATCCCCGAGCCGGATCCCAGCACCTGGGCAAGACTTTTGAGTCGAAATGAGTTTAATTCCGTCTATCACGACCGGTGGTGTTCCATCGGTTATGAGTTTCACCAAGCTTCGCCAAGAGGAAAATAACCTCCATCATTCCGGAGGAAAGCCGACACATGTTCGGCCATACAGTCATCAACACCATAACTTCAGCCGGAAGACGATGTGGGGATAGTGTACCTGTAGTACCGATTTCCATTCATGAGGTCTCTGTCCGGGATCGTTCCCCGGATCACCGCAGCCAACCGGTCGGGACTCTTCCTCCGTTCCACCCGGTGTCTCCTTCGGCAGCGCCGAACGGCGGAGTGTCCTGTTCTCAGCTGGCTCCTCTTGCCCCCCACCGCCGATTGTCACAAAAAAAAAGGTTGAGGAGGGGCGGTCCAAGTGGTCGTTTTACCGGCCGTGGAGGCTTCACCGTCCCCGGAGGTCCACACACGGTCAACCTAACCAAAAAAAAAAAAAAGATAATTTCACTCCCGCGGAGGATGCGACCAGTTGCTCAACTGTTGGTTAGCTAAGCTAACGTTAGCTCGCCGGCCGGGGAGTGACGGGAGTAACGGGACAAGCGGAGCCGCCAGGAGATCATCATCGCGGGGTCAGCGAGTCCGAGTCCTACCGAACGATGAACGGGAACGGACTGCCGCGCTAGCGAGCTGCTTCGGATTATTATTATTATTATTATTATTTTAATAGTAATAAACCGAGTTGCTAGCTCGGCGGTTTGATAACGTTGGTTGGAAATGATGGCAGACGACTGCGTTACTTTAATAGCGTTAAAAGCAGCCGGTGACACGGCACCGTTTCCCGAGCAACCATATTGCAGCGGCGTCTTCTTCTTCTTCTTCTTCTTCTTCTTCTTCTTCTTCTTCTGGAGTTTTATGATGTTGTTATTTTTATCCCGGTGCCGGTGGAATGAAGCTGTCAACGCCGGGCAGCTGCCGCCGATAAGTGTCAAGGGTTTTTTTTTTCTGTCCGGTTGACAGATCAACTCTGCGGGGCTTCGGCGAGCCAGCTAAATATGGTGAAGTTGCCTTTCTGACAGGAAGAGGTGGGCTCTGACGTCAGAGGAATAGACTCCGCCCCCATCCAGAGGAAAACTCTACGATCTGTGGATCTGTGAATAAACTCCATGAATTATTCTGGTTCGGGGATCTTTCGTAATGTGTTTCCTTTTTATTTTATACTCTGACTTGATGGCTGTATATTTCATTACATTCTAGGAAATGTAGTTTATTTATATTTATGTTACATGTTATAAGTTATCAACTGCTCCATCCATCCCACTTATAGGAAGAAAGTTATAGGAAGAAATTAAAAAGATGTGCCTTTCAGTAATAAGAGTGCAAGTCATATGTTTGTGATTTAGAACGTTTCCATCTTTCATACTGTGATAAGGAATGTTATTCAAAATTCAAATGTGGATTAAATGATTCACACAACATAATCCTAAAGGCCTTAACTACTCCAACAGATTTACACAAGGTATTCTTCTTGTATTTACAAAACATGTACTCATATGTCTCGATATAAAGTATATATAAAGAATATTTATGTTTAAAAAAAGACAATAACAGGAGTAATAAAAAACAATTTTATTTTCTTTAAAAAATAAACCGCCCCAACAGAGTTCCCATACTATCACATACAGAGCCAAAATAATATGCTTCCATGTCCTTTCATTCAAATCGGTTGGAAGTGCTATGACAAGGACTGTTCTTCGGTATTGCTTCGTCAGACAGTGAGGCTGCGTGGAGGGGAGCCCCCTCACCGGTACCCACATGGTGCATTACCAGGGGGACGGCCGTTTCGTCTTCCCCCTTTTGCAAGGTGCTTTGTGGCTTCAGTGAGTGAAGAACTGGTGACACTGGGAAATGCCCCGAGACTGAAATGTATTTTCTTTCTTTTTAAACACTGGCCACCAACTGTAGGGAGGCCGGGCAACTGGTGAGCCAAAATAAGTAACGGGTTAATATTATATATTCATATATACAAATCACCTTGGACACAATGACGGATCAGTACAACGGTGAACGAAGGCATTTTGATTATGCGAGTTAATAAACATGATTTAGAAATCAAACTCATCCGATCTTCTACAGTTTTGATCCCTCTCAGCTCAAAGGGGCTCTGATCCGTCAGACGAGACTTGAGGCGCTAAAAGGGAAACTGAGGTGGCATTTTGAGACCGTCCCTTCGGTGCCCTGTCCAGATACACCCTGACACCAGTTACAATATTCATAATATAATAATAATAATAATAAGGACTAAAAGGAGGAAGCAGTCTTCATAACTATTACACAACTGAGGCAAAAATGTCTGACAGGCAGCGGTGAGCGCGAGGCCCCTGCCTCTAAGGAAACCATAACAAGGTGGCTCAGAATATCCAGTCATAAAAAATAATGACATGCATTTCTTTTGGGATAAATCCAGAAAGTGACTAGATGTAAAGGCAAAGCATATTAAACAGTAGTAACAGTGGCCCACCCTGTCCGAAGTAGCAATCCCCTACCTGTGCCGCCCATGCACACAGAGCACCAACGGGTATTGGCTAACACGAGCCAGGGGATCGGGGCAGGGGAGGCCTGCAGGTGTGTGGCGTCGAAAGTCAGGAGAGACGAGCCGGGGTGAGAACGGGGATTATGGAAAGAGTGAGGAGCGAACGTTCGGCTTTGGAGGGACGTAAGTGCGTTTGAAGCGGCTGGTCTCTGCATGCTGAGAAAGAGAACAGAGGGGGCAGCAACGTGTGTGCTTCGCCCGCTCAGGCGATGACGTTTAGACGCCTGTAGAGGGAAGAGCTAAACGCAAGAACGGGGGCCAGGTGTGAGCGTGTGAGCGTGCGGAGAGCACGGTGTGGCGTCCTCTCCGCTGGTGGGAATGTTGGAATGTGCGGAATGATCAGAGCGAGGTTCAATTGCTGAATGCGAGTTCAGCTTTTGCAGCACTTAAGTGATCACAGACTTTGTATTTGCCTGAATTCAAATCTACAGAGGAGTGTTGACTTTGCCTATTGCACGTAGTTGCCTGTTTGTTTGGAAAGCTGTGCAGGTGAAGGTGCCGAGCCTCGGGACAGAGAAGTCTTTTTGAAGTGAAACAAGTCAATAAGAAAATTTTCTAAAATGCCTCGTAAATGCTAAAAAGGCAACGGATACAGAAACGAAAGATTATCTTCCTGTTTAAGTGCCCCTTTCACATTGGTTGGCATCACTTTTGGCTGGTTTAGGTGCGCGGGGTGTACGTGTATTTGATGAACGCCACACAAATGGTCCCTCTATTGCTATGGTAAGCTTGCCTCTAGAGGCTAAATCTCTAACGAACTGGCCAACCAGCATCTAAAGTGCTGCAGGACTTCTCTCCTGCGTCTACAATATGCTACACCTGCTCGTTCTGTCTCTGCTAATATCAAGGCTCCACATGTTCTATGTGCAGGGCTGCTGGTACCTGCATGCTAACGCTAAGTGCTAATGTACTACGCCTCAAGACTCCTCAAGCAGTTTTAAAAAAAAACATTATTCAGAAACATTAAAAACACAAATGTAGTTCATAACAACAATAAAATGATACACATAGGTGTGCATGCCCGCTAAAACCCCCCCCCCCCCCCCCCTGCTAAAGGGGCTTGGAATACTGGCATCCGGATGGGTAAAGAGGCAGCATCGTGGTGGCAGTTAAAAAAGTTTCTGATGCTTTCTTCTTTTTTTTTGTTGCCCTTTTTCCTCCCATCCGTATTGCATACTTCCATACACAGGAGTCTGAAGGTAGCGTAAATTACAATTACAAAATAAAACCGACGTTTAAAAAAATTCAGTCCCGGTGAAGTAAAAACAACAAAATTACAACAATAATAATAATAATAACCGTTTTTGAGTGTGTGAGGCTGTAGAGTCTGAGTGTCACAGGCGAAGGGCCTTGCGTTGGGCGGATGCGGGCGGAGGGACCGGCGGTGGGGATGAGGTGGTGGGCCGGGGGTCCGTGAGGTGGCCGGCGTGGCTCAGGCGAAGTACATGGTCCTCAGGGTGTCGTGGTGGAATCTGCACCGCTTTGGCCAGCGCCTGGGGGTCCCGACCGTTGCTCTGACCGGACACGTGGCTGCCCTCTCCACTGCGCAGAGAGAGAGAGAGAGCGAGCGTCACTTCATGTGTGATCATCAGGTTTCATTTCGGTTCCCTTCAGTAAGTAGCAGTGTAGTCGGTGTAATGTTCACAGTCCCTCATGTAGCAGGGACAGTTTATTAAGTACTTTATGACTCATACACGCTCCATAACGTCAGTTAATTTAATTTAAAATATTACTAAAGACTTTTACTCAACAGCATTAAGACGTTCCGGTTGCTGTGAGGTTTCGGGAATCACTCGCCTGTCATGTTCTTTGTCCACCAGGTGGTAGCGGGCCCGGAAGGCCACGAGGCGGGCGTAGTAGGCCGGCGCGGGGATGGAGACGGAGCGGGTGCAGCGCACGTAGGTGTGGCACAGCTGGTACGTGAGGATCTGCAACTCATCGGCCGTGAAACGATTGTCGTCCCACAGGACGTAGTAATGCGATGGCCGGCTGGTGCCCTGGAGACAGCGGGGAGGCGACGCCCGAGAATTAAGACGTAAGACGAGGATAAAGAGCTCCGACGGTCAGAGGGGTTTTTCCATCTGTGGATGTTACCTGTATGCCAGCGTGGCTGCACAGGTAGAAGTCAAACTCGAAGGGATGAGTGATGCTGGTGTCCACTGTAGTGCCTGCGGGGATATTCCCGCTCTTCCCGATCTAAAACGAAACAAATGACCGCCATTAAAAACACGCGTCTCAACAAGCGACTGTGGAAAGAGGACAGCGGCGTGACATGGAAAGCCCACCCTTTCGGACTTGTCGGCACAGAAGAGGCGTGTGTGGTGGCGTTTCTGCACCACGATGTAGGTGATGCCCGGCTGATAATCTTTCTCCAGCTTGATGCACGCGTCTCTGATGGCCAGCAGCTCGTAGTGGAGAATCTGCACGGCAGAGACATCGGTAATTGGCACAAACCACGATGTGATCCATTTGATAGAAAAAAGCACCGGTGCCAATAACTCAAATCTGGTTCGGAGTAAGAAGGCGTTTTTTAGCATAATCGTTACTACCTGTGGCAACTGTCCCTCTGGAACTCCGTCCCTGTAGAAAATGATCCTGGTGGGCTTGAACCGGGTCGACTTGTAGAACTGAATTAACAGTTCACGCACCATGTACGACAAATCTTCAATGATCTCCTGCCGGGGCCTCTGGACCCGCACTGTGGCACAGTACCTGCTGGGATGAGCATCCATACTGCCTACCACCTAGAAGAGACGGGAGTGAAACAGGGCACCAATTGATCCCCGCCAGTGACACTCATGCATACAGATACACTGGACATCAATCTTTCAAATGTATGGCAGAGAAACAAAGGAAATCCTGTTCGTTAGACTCCACTGATGCCACTCATTCATCCCAATGTGTAGAGTAGCACCTCAGCGCCCCCTAGAGGTGTGGGAGGCTCCTCATCAACCTTTTTCTTCCCTCAAATTCTTCCACTGCGCCACAGTCACCATTTTTAAACCCAGTTTCATCCACAATCGGGAGGTACACCACAGACACCCCCTCTCCTCTCCCGTCCTCTCCGTGCGGGACTCCAGCGTTTGTCATAATCGCTAGGCAACAAAACAGCCAACCACAGCGGAGCTGAGGTCAAGGGCGGCCAGGGGCTGACGTCATTTCCTCCTGAATGTGAGTCAGAGATGAGCCATTTGTTTCCTTTTCATCCCTCCGTGACCGATCTTTAACTACTCTCTCTCATTTACTATGTTCAGCTTCAAGTATTTTGGACCCCGAGCCACCACAAAAAGTCAGATTGACTGCAGTTTCTCAGAAAATACATTTTCAAAGCTCACGTGGTGCATTAAAATGGGAAACAACACGAAGCACTTAAGACTGTTCTTCCGGCTTAACTGCTTGTTGAGTGCTACAATCCGACTGAGAGAGACTTGGTAAAGCAAAAAGTTAGGGATTTCATTAAAGATGCGTGAATGAATTACAAATACCTGTCCAAAACGACAAAGGCTTAAGGGGAGGACTGTTGAGACATCCTTTGATCTACTGTGCATTCCTGTTACCGTATAAACATAAACGTAACAAGCACTCAGATAGGCGCTGAGTGTAATCACACCTGCTCTGCAGTGATTTCGTTGATTTTATTCTGTCTCCAACATACGCATACATTTGGCTGCGGCATTCTTGTTTTAGCAGCATTGCTGTGCGCCATGGTAACACAGCGTCTGTCACTTAGCAACCCCAGATGCATGTGTGTTAGCTTTGCGTCTTCAGCTCCTTTGCATTAGTATCTACTATTCCTTTTGCCTGTAAAAAAGGCAGTGCCCCTTCTAGCTTTCTTTTATAGAACTATATATTTACAAATGACAAAACCATGCTTTGGCTTCTATTAAATCCCTGAAGGCAACAACACATCGTTCTTAAATAGGGCATATACTTAGTTGTTTGAATGCTGCAGTCGCTTAATGAAGGTGTTATGTGTGAGACTCACAGCAGTGATGGAGGGCTTCTTGCCATCTCCAGCAGGGGGGTGCGTGACGTCTGCTCCCAGGAAGATAACCGGCTGCTGAAACACTGCCGACCTTACGCGCAAACGGAGGACAAGCAAATTACACTTGCTCAAAAATGCATCCCTCGGTGGTAATATGGCCGACATTGTACATGTGACAACATTCAAATGTGTTGTCCTCCCGCCCAAACCAAAGGCTCACCGCTGGTGAGGCACCAGGATGTTGTTGATGCCGCCCAGCTTCACGTTGATCTTGAGGCAGAGGTTGGAGAGGGTCTGAGGGGACGTCTTCACCACGTTCTTCACCTGGACGCACTGCGTGGCCATGCCCAGGAGGGTGTCTCCCACGCGCTTCACCTCCGCTGGGAGGACATAAAGAAAGGCTTCTTTCACTGACATACATACTGCACAAGCCCACACCCCCAGAATAATAGAACTGGTGTTTTGTCCTAACCAGCAGGCGTTCCTCTGGGTTTGCCTACCGTAGACGGGGGTCTTCCCCGGCAGGATGACGATGATGAGCTGCAGTCCCGAGTAGGTGTTCTTCAGGTGTCTGAACATGGGCTCCACGCTGTCCGCTCCCTGCGCGTACTTGCAGAAGCACGGCTGGCCCTGGATCGGCATCCCAGCGTCCTTGGAGATCTTACGCAGCTGGTCTGTGAAGTTCCTGCAAGTGGTGAAGACCAAATTCAAAGGAGCTATGAATATTAATTATATTATAGAGAATATTAATTATTGCGTTAGAGATTCCAAATGTAGCTGAAATACGGCGTTGTGGGGGGGGCCATTAGTTTCCTCACAGGCAGCTAAATGAAAAATGAATTCTCTCTTTCCTCACTGTTACCACTCATTAGTACTCACTTGAGCACCTCCTCTCTGCACTGCTTCTGGGGGGCGAAGCAGGCAATCGCCCACACTTTGATCTCGATGCCGTTATAAAACTGCTTTCCCCTCATGTCCCACACGCCCTGGTTGGGGGTTGCGATGGCGCGGTTCTGCGGAAGGGAGGACCGGATGAGTTTAGAGTTCCCGCTTCCACACACTCCCACCACAACTCAATAGAGAGACTTTGCTTGGGGTAATAAATGAACAGTACCCGTCCTCCGTACTGCAGGATCGGGGCTGGAAGCACCCGGCCCGTCACCTCAGCCATGTCGTCTTTCACCTTGATCCCAAACTCCTGGATGTACGGGTCCAGGTTGAAGTTAGCGTTCTTCATCTGTGGAAAGAAGTAAAATAAAATAAAATAAAAAGCATCGGCCCGTCAAGCATCCCCATGTCCTTCAACCCACCAGCCGGCTGATCTCCTCCTGTCTGTCGGGTGCAGAGCGAGCTGTGGCTTTGATCATGGTGGAGGTCTGGTTGTCCGTCAGCTTTTTGATGCACCGCTGGCCCGCTACGATGTTGCACACCTGGAACGAATAAGGCCGGAGTTATTGGTGACTCACGTGCATCATCGCATTGGTCCCGGATGTTTTTAAGTGGTCGTACATTAGAACTAAGTGATTGTGTGCATCAGAGCTAAATCCCCTCTCGGTTCCTTTCTCACCTCCAGGGGCAGGTATGTGTGCTTCTGCTCCTGCCCCACCTGTAGACAGGGTAGGTGGGGGTATTTCAGCTGCAGGTTGTACTTCTGCTTGAAGTACTGGGCCACTGTACATTCTACTGTCTGCCCACTTTCCAGCTGGAGGGGAAACCTGGTTGACATGAGACGAGAAATGATGAGGAAGTTGCATTTGCTGTGAGGATATCCAGAAGACTGGGTGTGAATGTGTCACTCGCCAGCTGACACATTCATGGACTCCTAAATTCATGTGTGAACTTTGACTCCAAAGTAACAAATAAAGACTCCAAAGTAACAAATTAAAATTGCTCAGGAAGTAGGCAGCAAATAATTATATTTTTTTCAACTAAATATCTGTGTGTTGAACATCATTTCAGAACTAAAAAGAATAATTTTGGATAAAATACTGATAAATCCTTTGTTTATGAACAACCTCTCCAATGCCAAAGCGTCCCAGGGGATTGAGAACCTTTTTTAGGAGATCAAGACTAAGGATGAATATAGTTCCTCTAGGACAGTTCCAGGTGCAAAGAAAGAGCCAAAAAATTCCTCCTTTAGCCGAAACTACAGAGGACAACGGCCCGGGCCGGTTCTAATCTGCTTCATGCTCGTGGTTCCCCACAGGCAGCAGACATCCTGCTGCGAGTCGGCAGACTCACGTTTGGTGGCTGGCGGGTCGTCGGGTGACGTTGCATACGCGATACTTTCTCTTCATCTGACCACAGTGAGTCACCTCCACCTTCAGGCCTGGTGGTGTCAATGAGGGGTGTAAATCCGGCAACAACAAAAAAAAGACGGACATGATTATTAATGGTAAAGCTAATTAAACAAGCTTAAGAGCTAAATGTTGACCATTATAAAGGTTTTGAAATGCCTTCGCCAGGTAATAAGAAGCTTAAGACAAGAGCCGTGAAAATGCATTTCCTTGCTGAGGGCTCATGGCGGCGCGTTACGGCGGCACCTTTGATCTCCTTGGTGAAGCGGACCCTCTGGGAGTCCGTGAGGGTCTTGGGCTGCTCGTCGATATTGCGGATGTCCAGGACTTCACACATGAACTCGATTACAGGCTGGGCCTTGTAGAAGGCCGTGGCCGACACTAGAGGGAGACAGAGAGCAGCGGTGCGTCCACAAAGGTCAGAGGAGGGCGATGGATGCAACTGTAGTCCGCATTCACGCCAGTATTTAGGGTGTTTATCTGAACTGAATTCATGTTGTATCAGCTGACAAAAGTGTCAATGATTCAAAACCCCATTTTTGCTTTGACAAACATACCGTTTCTGCTTAGTCATGCAATCCACCTGGTGACTCACCGTCAATGTTCAGCATCATCTTCCACATGGCCGGGCGCACGGACTGGTGGAAGCCAAACCACACTTCCCTCCCCCCGCCCAGTGGGTGGTAGTATCCTTCAGGTGGGGAGAAAAATGAACGGCCCACTGGAGTGTACCTAATTGGGAGGATGTGGGGAGGAGACGGAGAGACAAATGAGCTCAGCGTGACTTCATATCCAGAAATGAACAGTGAGTAACAAGGACCGGTTGCCCCCAAAGTGCTGATGTAACCGTGGTGCACCTCATAGAGGCCAGGTGGCGCATGGCCACGTCCAGGGCCTGGACCGATTCCAGGGGGACCTGCAGCCGACCGCTGACCAGAGTCTCCTGCAGCAGGCGCCATGACACCTTGGCCAGCCAACGGATGGACACCTTGAAGATTCGGTCTTTGCCCTCACCTGGGATGGTGACCTCAAAATCTACCTGGAGAAATAGAGGACAGGAAAGACAGGAACAAAGGGGGAGGTAAAGAACAAGGCTGTAGGTGAAGGAGAGCAACATGAGCTATTAGCAGGAAAAGGTCATTATCAAGACGTCTTATTCAACAAGGCACCAAAGAGGGGAGAGTTGAATGTGAAAAATCAATATGAAATCGAAGTGAGTACAGTGAATATAAAGCCACAGCTAGCTGCTTAGCTTAGCATAAAGACTGCAGACTGAGTTTTTGCTGTGACCTGAAACGCCTGAGCAGCAGAAGTCTTCGTTCCCTTCGTCTCCTCTCTCCACCACACCGCTGAGTTACATGCATGTGGTACATTTTCACTCGATACACTTCTGACTTCATAGATTCCTGCCTTCCATTTGTCTGTTTGATCAAGTTTATTTAATTCTAATTTTATATCATGTTCATCTATTAACAAATGATGGTGTTGTTCGTCCTTTTAGACTATTCTTTGGCGGGGAGCAGTGATTGCCCACTGTCTTTCCATCTTTGTGAGGTTGCCAGGCAACCAGTGCAGACGTCTTTGGATGGGGCCATGGTTGCATTTTCATCTCCGTTGCCAATATTTATGCTGAGCTAAGCTTATTGGCTGTGGCCAGCTTATTGGCTGTGGCCGTAGAATGTCTACAATAGACAAGGTCACCCATTGGGTTTCATACTCTACTTTATGAACCTTAAGCTGTATCAAAGAAGACTTTAAATAACCAATTAACAGCATAAACTCATCTATGCTTAATATTTATATATATTATAATTCTGTTTTTGGAACCAGGAGCGCTATTCCTTAAAATCAGGAAGAAGAACTCTAAATTCCTCAACATGAGTCTCCAGCGAGACGTTTGTCATACAGGAGGTAAATAGTGTATTTTACTCCTGGCTTATGATGATGTAGTGGGACTTTGTAGGGCTCCAAACATCTACCTTCTCACTGCCAATAGGCAGCGCTAGCACCGTGTAGATGTTCTTCTTGCCGTCGTACACCGGCTTCCTGTCGCCAAAGAGCTGAGGCTTGAAGTGCTGCACCATGTACTCCACCACCTCCCTGCGGGAAACAACACACACACACACACACACACACAGTATGGGATTAAAGCGCGGCAGAGAATGAGAAAGAGACCCTGCTCAGCCAATTAAAGCCATCGCCGATCAGGTAGGGGGAGGAGGGGCACTTGTGAAAATGGTGGAAGATTGATCAAGCAGGATGCAGCTGTTGGGAGCAATATCTCATGGTCACAGGGGGGGCCGGGGACACAAAGAATGGGGGTGTGGGCGGGGGGTGGGGGGCCCACCGCTCAATGCACGGCGCCTCGGCCCCCACAGACCTGAAAAGAAAAGTTCAAAAGGGCTTGACCTCAGCGAGCCTCCTCAGAACCTTTGTCTCCAACCGCAGGACCAACAGGGAGCGTCTGTGGGTGTTGCGGCAGGTGTATTAGCGCGTTTCACTCTCTGCAGTAGAACTGAGCTCTCGATCTGTTCCCATTTCTGTTCACATCCTTATTAACTGGCGAGGACGGCAAAGATCCAAGACCCCTCCTCCCCCCACCTCCCCCCCCGAACGAAATGAAGGCCAGTGGCATTTAGTCGGGAGAGTATAAATACAGAAAACCAGTCATGGGCAAATTACTCGAGGAAAATAGTAAATAATACAGTTACTTTGACAAGTACTTTTGACAAAGTTGTTTAAGACCATCAAATGAACATTTGTAAACCTTATAAATCTTTTTTTTTTTTAGAGGATTCATTTTACGCCCCATCTTCCCCAATGATTACTCCAAAGGGTCGAAGCTATTAGTCTGCAGCACTGGAACAGTGAAGCCCCTCCCCCCTCCTCCCACGTTACCTGTTGACTCTGCGCGGGCACTTGTCGGGCTTGATGTCGACCTCGTAGTGATAGACGTCGATCTTTGGGATCTCCACCTCGAAGTAGTTGGCGAGCAGCTTGATGGGCTTGCCCACGGTGCCCATGCCTGGCCGGCGGGGGGCATGGAACACCTGCTGCAGGGGTGGGGGAAAGGCCCCCATGGGCACTGCGCAGGCAGGAAACAGGGCGCCATGGATCCAAGGGAAGGGGACAGAGCGGAGGCAATAAGGAGGTCAAAAGCAGAGGACGGGCAAATGGGCAAGGTGGGGAGGAGAGAGAGAGGGGGGGGGGGGGGGGGGGGGGGCGGAAAGAGTGGGCAGCCCGACAAGGGCGAGGCATGTGGAAGGAAGAGCGGGCACAGGGGCCAGGAGGACGGGATGTGAGTGGCGGGAACAGGAAGACGGGAAGGTCACATGAGCATTTGCAGCCGGGGAAAAGGGACAGTAGGTTATGAAAGAGAAGCAAGAGGAGGTCAAATGAGGACGGACAAGGACGACAAGAAGGGAGAGGATGGAAAAAAATTACGGCAGGAGAGAGAAAAAGGAAAACAATATTGTTATTTCTGGAGCAAATTGTGATTTTTAAGGTAATTTATCACATGTGCTTGAGTTTTTTGTGCTTCTAGGTCATCAAATCTGTTACTAAAAAACCCTGCAGTGTTTCATTGGCAGACGAGGAGAGAAGTATCCCCCACATACACACTATAAAAAACCATTCTGAGGCCTCCTGGACTGGATGTGAAGCTCCCCGTGACTCCTGCCTGCGAGGGGCCCAGGGCCTTAACCTCCGGGCCCCCAGAGAACAGCCCCGCCCGACTACAACAAAGACCCCAGCTGCCCTTCTCCGCTGTCTCTCACACACACACACATGCATGGGTGTACAAAAAAGAAGGGAGTGCCCTTGCCACGGTGAACCCACACACACAAACACAGGGGGCCCCCTCTACATTCCCAGCCTCACCATGGAGACACCACGGCAACACTGCATTGTCATGGATATCAGGGGACCTGTGTGTGTGCGTGTGTGTGTGTCGGAGCAGATGACGGGGTGCTGCCGTGGTCATATTGAAGAGGCCGCGTGGCCTTTTCGTGAAGCACAAAGTAGCTGCTGTATGGAAATCCTCGGGTCACGCGTACCAAACACTCGCACGCTCACAGGGCCAAACCGAGGCGACGAGCGCCATCGGCCGTGAAACCTCGACAAGAAGCTTATTGCGCGTCGGGAATCTGGACGAAGGCCGCAAAGCGCGCTGACCTCACGTCTATGTGCGCGTGCGGGAGAGCACGCATGGGCGCGATGCAGTCGAGTGTGCCAGGTAGCGAGTTGTGATGGCCGCGCACTCACACAATGACACCCAGACACGCACGCACACGCACGCTTTGCCCTCGTGCCAGTGAAGGCAGATGGTGGGAAGCGGCGCTTTCACGCATCCCAAGACGATTGCTGAGTTTTTTTTTTTCTTTCTTTCTTTTTTTTTCCTTTTTCTAGGCGGCAGATTTTTGGTGCTGCATCACAACACAAAGACACAACACAACTTTCTGCCCACGATGACGTAATAAGCACCACATCACACCGCTATCGGGTCACATCGAGGGAATCGTGGACGTGTCTTAAAAGACTTTATTTTGGTTCTCTTCGCGACCGTTTTTTACATTCTGGGGTCAGTTCGTAGGATTTAAAAATAATTACATTTAGACTTTGGCAATAAGAGCAGTTATTAAGTGCAGCTCCTGATAAAAGAAACAGAAACAAGTGAAAAACTGTGAGCGTTAAAGAAACCAGGCTGTGAAAACCTCAAAATGAGGTGAAGAGCGGTGACCCCTTCGCTCATCGGGAGATCACAACAAAGTGCCTGAACGTGAAGGAAAAGCCAATTATGCTTCCATTGTTTTGGGCAAACAGTTTGGCTCTCTGAACAATTGGCTGTTGACCACGAAGCTAAATACGGCAATCGGCTCTATGTTGGAAAATAGCACGTTGAATAATCACACCTCGAAAACACAAAAGGGGACTTTGAGATGAGGGGCCCCTGGGGACCCTTCCCCCCGTCCTAAGAAATAAAAACAAGCCCATTCAACTGAATTCCACGTCCAGTGTCTGGAGTGACAAAGTAATTTCAATCTTGGGCCTACTTGTACAAATAAAAGATGTCGTCCAAAAATCAAAACAAAAGAGACAGTGTTCAATTTATAAACCCCGCCTTCCAAAGGAACCAGTTATGCCTGCATTATAAACGTATGGGTCCACTCTTTCCTGCAGTATATGGACTTTAGACCCATGCAACAAAGGCAAACTCTACCTCTTTTGTGTTTTAATCTGTTGCTAAATAGAGATCGGCCCTGGTGAGCACATGCTGAGCATCTGAAGCGAAGAGCGATGCGGACCAAAAAGCTCCACACACGCTCCTCCGTCTGAGAGAAGAGGAGCTCCTGCAAACTCTTTTGGCACGACGGATTCCACAGTTTGAAGGTTATTTTTGCTTCAACACGCATGAATAATTCATGCGTCTCTGCAGATGTTCGGTTGGGGTCCCCGATTGTGTGCGTGCGTGCACATACAGATGTTGTAACACTCAAAACAGAACCGCGTGAGCATCCGCGACCTGTCAGAGAAAAGGGAGGCCGGTCTGCTCAGTGGGGCGGGGAAACGGGGGAGGTGGGGGGGGGGGGGTAGCTGCTGCTGTGGTGGTGACGGTGATAATGGTGATGATGGTGATGATGGTGGTGGTGATGGTGGTGATGGTGGTGATGGTGGTGATGATGGTGGTGGTGATGGTGGTGATGGTGGTGATGGTGGGCTTCTACCCTCAACCCTCCTCACCCACAACCTCCCAGTGGCTCCTGCGCATGCCTCAGATATGGATAAATAATAAAGCATCTCTACCAAAGTGTTGTGCAAGCGCACCATAAGGAAGCCCCCCCCCACCCCCCTTCGCTGTCCCTCCCCCGCCCCCCTGCTGTGTCTCCCGTACCGGTAACCGTGGGCGATGCAACAGACGCTCCCACGGCCAGTGCCGCGATTGCAGTGTGTGTATTTCTTTTGCAGGTATGCAGTCATCACATAGAGCGGAAGAAGAAGAAAAACACTGAAAAGTAGGAAGAATGAACGTACCGGCGCCAGACGGTCCCGGCTCCATCCCATTCACTTAGCTGCGCGGGCACAAGCTAGCTTGTCCGGGTACTACGGCCAAAAAACGCCGGCCCCTTCACGCTGGAAGCGCCTCAGACCTCCAACCCCCCCGCCATCCACCCCACCTCCTCCTCCTCCTCCTCTTCGCGTGTAGCTAGTATTCTCCTTCCTCGGTGTACCCCCCACGATCCCTTCTAACAGAGAACAGTCCCCCACCTCCCCCCCGCTCCCTCTGAACACCACCACCACCACCACAACCCTTGGGCGCGCGAGGTTTAACGGCGATAGCTGCCGGTGGCTGGTCCGCCCCGGTGGACCCTGAAGGCGGCAGATGCTCTTCTTCTTTCGGACCTCTCGTTCCTCCGCTGGGGGGGGGTGGAGGACTGGGACAGAGAGGGAGGGGCTGAGCGGTGCCGTTGCCTCCCTGAGCCGTGGTTCGGGCGAGCGGTTCCGCGGCGTTGTGATTCTTTGGCGGGGCTGTCGTGCTCCTGCTCGGCCGTTCAGTCAGGATTCTCCAACGGAACAAAACATTTAAAAAAGGGAGAAAAAAAGGCCCAGCCCCTCGAGCTCCCGCCCCCCAAAAAGGAGTGAAACTTCTTCTTTGCCATTAGAAAGTGCCAAGGAACTGTTGATGAACTTGCTGTCACACCCCAGAGGCGGAAGGAGGAACTACACTGCGGATATAATCGACAAGCCCACAGCGTCTTTAACGTGTTATAAAGTCTTTATCACCCCCTTTTTATTCTAAATATGACGGGCAAGACGGCAAAATCTGCTTTTGACCCTTTAATGTATTTTTATTTGTGTGTTTTGTTAATTGTGCAAATAGAGACGCGAAACGTGTTTTTGTCATTTCTCAACTTATATCATTACCTCATCGATCCCTTATGGAGCCTGCTGCCAACTCATCTTCAACCCCAGCTCCCAAAGGTGCTTTCATCACTGGCCCCTAACCTCCCTTTTCATGGTCATGCAAAGGCAATTAAAACTATTATTCTCCCCCACCTAGTTTAGTAATCAGAAAATTAAACGAAAAACAATAGTTGAGAGTAAAATCCATTTGCACATTAATGCATTAGTGAAACTCTAACTGATACTATGCAATAATACAATATGTATGTCTATGCGCCACAACACTTATCAGAGGTGTATAAAGAGACACTCCAGGCTTGATTGTAAAGTGCGGCACGCACTTTGCCTCTGTAAATAATAAAAGGGAATAACAATTTGCCACCAATTAGTAGTCAACAAATGATTCGATTTATAATACAGCTCAAGAACAAGTGTTTGTTGAACTTTTGTTTATAATTCAATGTGCACATATCTGAGATTTAGTAATTGCCTGTCTTGTTGAACTATTTTAGAACAGTTGGAACTGAGTGAGACAAAGGACAAATGCAAATTCCTATTTGACTCAATCATGTAACTAAAGAACACGTATGACTTACGAATGACAAAACACTACACCAGATTAAAAAACGTTAAGATACACAAAGTGAGCGGCATTTGGGAATGATAGCAGACTAATTCAGAGGATATCAAAATATAAGGGCCTTCCATAAAGGGTTAAGGAAGTAGGTTTTCCAAATGAAAGCCCTTCAACATCTCTCTTGTGAGCTAACTTTAAATCACATATATTAGCCAATTTGTCTTATCAGCTCTTCTAAGATCAGCAGCATTCTCTGCAGTTCAATATTTGGTGTTCTCATCTGGAAAGGTTTCTATTTCCTATTTGGTTCATTAGCGCCCCCATCTGGAAAAATATATGAGGTGGAAAACTGTCTACAAATATATTCTGTCAAAAAATGTAATTGATAAAAAGTTGTTGTTGGAAATATTATGGACGATTAAGTAAAAAATATTTGCTAAAAAAATAACATGACATTTAAAAAAATATATTTGGTCAAAAATTGTCGTGGAAATAAAGTCTTAATGTATTCAGTCACACAAAAATCTTAAAATACTGTATATTGCGTCAAAAAATTCGGTCAATAGTTTTCATGAAAAAATGAAAACACAGTCAAAAAATATGAAAAAAGGTCAAAAATGTTTACAAAAAGTAGGCCTATTATTAAAGCCTATTAAAAGTAATTAATATGTCGAGGCTCGGGCCCTTTAGAGAACAGGTGATATTTAATTAAAGGGGAAAACACACTTCCTCCAGTTGCTGTTGTTTTCATTTTATTTATTTTTGCATGGAACTGAAGACAGATGAATTTGCTTGAGGCATGAAAAAGTTGTTTAAAATAAAAAAAGCAAACAGACATCAATGCAGAAATACTTTTATCATTAAAGTAAACAGTCCGAAACCCTGATGTGAATTATTGTGTCAATCGTTCTGCAGATTTAAAAAAAAAAAAAATCCCCACATCGATCATTACGATTACCAAGACGGACAAATTTCCTTCACAACACACTTTGACAAAAGATTAGGTAACACATATTTGATATTTCTACATAAAGAAATTAAATAAAATATCCCCCTCCCCTTCCCCTCCCTCCATGAGGCTTTCAAAGAAAGGAACTGGTTATTGATTTTGAGAATACAGGCGATTTAAGAAGTCTGGGCAGCATTTCCATCATTAAGTCAACAGCACATTGTCATGGTGAAGCTAATGTGAGTCATAACCGCTTCGTTTACAGAAAACTGTGTTTTAACCTGTTTTTGCTGATTTAAGTGTTCCAATGACATTCAGAAGCTCAGGTACCGAGCGCTCTGCGTCACATGCTCGGCTTTGTCTGCACTGGAGATGTTTCATTTTAATGCGCAAAACATAACAAATCAATCCTTTCCCAACATTTTTAGGAATGGGAAACCTTTACTTTATGTGACAACATAAAGCAGGTGAGGTGCCTTCCCTTGGCACAGCAATGTGGGTTTATAATTGTTACATATTTGTTTGGCAGAGATATTTATTGGGGTTCATGTGATCAGATTAAGCTGAAATACTATTGTCATTATTGCCTATGAACCGTCTAGCAGTTTATGGCCTTCCCACATTGGTGTCTGCTGTGTTTTGTACTCGTGCTGATTGTAAGAAATCAAATTGGAAACGGCTCCCAGAGACGCGCTGCTGCTTCAATGAGCCAAATCCATCATTTTAACATCCAGTGAGAGTGCACACGTGACATACATTTATAAAACCTGTCGGAGCGCGTGTATCAAAAAGTACTTTCAATGTGCAGCTCGTTGCACGTCTCTCCCTAAAATTAAACTTCCAACTCGGGCCTAACCCGTCAGCATACAGCGTGACATCACCCGTTTAGGAGGAGATCAGCGGACTGGTTACAGACTGGATGTTCAACGAACTGCAGCAGGTGATAGTGGAGAGTAACACAATGGCCTCATCTTACAGTTTAGTTTCACTTCAAATCACTAAAAATACCAACGAGTCATTACCTGCTGTCTGTCTAGTTAGTCGGCTACGGCTGCAGAGTGCCGGTTGGTTATTTTTCAGCAGGGAAACAGTTACGCGGGACCTTTAAGAAGTGATGCAAAGTGGGTGGACGAATCACGTTCGAGTTTTCGTTGGTGGGTTGTGACAATACTCACGAAAATGAAAGAGGAACTCCACTCACTCACTCACTGGCGTGAAGGTCCAGTGTTTGTAAAGTGTGTAATGCCACACTGGATATGCTTTGTATAGTCTATAAATAAAAACAGGTGAGAGACAACATGTATCGCAGTAACAAAAAGGTGGCATTGGTTGCATTGTGGGTAATGCGGCATCCAGTTCCTTTGAGACTTCAGCTCCTATGGAGGTCAATTCAGGACTAACCTTTTCTTCCGTGTCTCTACAGAGTCACGTAATTAAATGGACGTGCAATATTAAATGCTGGAAATCCCTTTTTTAAGGGGTTCCGTAGAAACATGAGCTTCCCATGACCCGCAATCCCATTAAATAAGAAGTTCACTCCCTTTGTGTAAACGCAACTAGTTAGAGGTTGTTACCGTTCACTAAACTCATACTAAGCTTGACTAAGAGTCAAAACTATTTGTATGATGTGACAAATTTACGCTTCCCACACTGACCTTTATCCATAATTTAATATACAAACAGCCATGCAGGGTATTTACTGTACATACTGGCGTTCATTCTATATCAATATACACCTTATTAATATATATTATTGACACCATCGTTATCAAGTTAGACCATTAGTACGCTCTGCTGTTGTGATCACTGTCATGTGATCTTTCAGCGCTACTTGACCACAAACACACGCACTTATACACAAACACACAGTGTCAAAAAGAGAAAACACTCGCACTCAAATACTTCGTGCTTTCAGGTCTGTGTTTTTTTTATCTGTATTTTCCAGATGACTCAATTAGATAAAACACATGCATTAAAGGGGAAATGGTAGAAGGTGACTGAAGACGGACATTTTGCATTTGCAACAGTGCGGGAGAATTCCCTAAAAATCTCAATAAATTCCTTGGATAACAGGAAAGTATTTTAAAAAGGCCGCAGCCTTTCAAATGACAAAACCTGATAGTGTTTTTTTTTTTTTTTCATTTATCGGGAGCCGCCATAAAACAAAAAATGAAAAAAAACGTTATCTGGCGACAGGATGCTCGGATGAGTTTCCATCTGGGATGAAAATAAACCAAAAGCAGAGAGATAAGGAAGATTTGCTCTCTGCTGACACACGTGAATATAAGAAAACAAAAAGCGCAGGTCCTCCTTGCCCTGATGCTTCGACTGGCAGCAGACACAGTGACAGATGCACGAGACGGATGCAGAGCGAATAGCGAGACCGACTTTTCTGTTGCCCGATCACTTGGAAGAGCAACGGAAAGCACGCTGGTTAACGCTGCATGTTTTAGAGCCCATGTACTGCAACAGAGGTCAGACATTTTAGTTCTTTGAAGCCGTCCCGTGGGTCAAGCCCTGACCCGCCACTCACCCCCCCCCCCCCCCCCCCCCCAAAGAAAGTACCAGTTTCCCCGAAGATGATGGCGTGTGAAGGGGAGTCCAGTGGAGGTCCTGGGGTTGGGGGGGTTATTACAGTGTGTGTGTGTGCGTGTGTGTGTGTGTGCGATGGAGGGGTTGGGGGGGGGGGGGGCAGGGGGAGGCAAAACATGAGCTGGGGCTGCCACTGTATCTCGCGTAGCCGAGGGATCAGGGAAGGATTGCTATTCATTTGGCTTTGATTTCCGAGTAGTTGCTGCCGTCGTCGCCCCGCCCCGAGGCCCCGTCCCTGGGCCGAGCCCCGATGAACTCCAGAGCGGCGTAGTTCAGCTCTTGCCTCTCCAGTCCTGCCATAGAGCCCACAGGTTGATAATCCCCGTCTTCTCCCTGCGGGACAGAAGCACCGATCAGCGGCACGCATCACTGGCGAGCCCCTCGGGACGACGCGGAGCAAAGAGGTTATTGGTTACTGGTCGACCAACAGGAAAAGGGAGACTGAGATGTTTCTTGTTAGTCGGGGCAGTTTAGGTTAGCAACGAGGCGGCCATGCGCAGGGCAGACGGGAGGAAAACAAACGGCAGTGTGCAGAACACAGAAGCTGATGTGCGAGGACATGCATCTGTCACTGAGGCTTGTGTCTTTTCGTGGGGGTTTGTTGAGGAACCTTACCGTAGTCTCCTCTAGAATGGAGTTAAACTTTGAGCCCAACAGCTCTGTCTTAAGCTGTGCCGGAGTTAGGGGAGAGAAAAAAGACAGAGAAAACGCAGAGAAGCGATGAAAGCAGGAGAAAACAGTGTCTGGAAGGGTCATGGTGGGAGCTACTGGAGTGCTAGTGGGAGAGACTCCTTCCATCGCCTCGTTTTCAGAGGTCAAAACGGGGGTCTTTACAAGCCGTCGCATTACACAAAATCTGAGGATGGTCACCAACCCATCCTCCATCATAAATCACGATCATTGACATCAGCGTGTCTCACCACTTTCTTCCTCAGATTTTGTTTGTCCTTCTTGACTGCGCTGTAGTACAACGCTGGGTTCTCCAGGACCACGTCCTGCCTAGGGGTGCCATTCTCTCTGGGGGGGACGGAGTCACATGATCAGACTCGGCCTCGACTGCCACTAATGCAGGGCGACACGCCAAGCCTGGGCATCCATTGTAAAACTATGAGCCGTCTGAGGTGATGCTGGAGGCCAAATGTGGTTGTGAGTGACGTGGTTATTTTATGGGTTTAGTTGCCGAGCTCACACCTACTTCCAGGGCGATTGGTCAGAGAAAGCGTGCAAATTTCCGGGTCCAAATTGGCCTCAAGGCAAAAATTAAAAATAAATCGACTTGGTTAAGAGGGCCACCTGGGTATTATTTAGCTTAGCGGGTCACGGATACAGAAGCAGTGTCAGAGCAGGGAATCCGGACTGCAAAATATAAGGTTAGTCCAGCCCGCTAACCCAGTTCACAAGGTAGCCAATGTGGATCGTCAAGGATTCAAATAGGAAACTCGTGTGGGCAAAGAAACTGCAAAATGGCGCCGGAGATCCCACATTCACTCGTATACAATAGTGTGCGTCAATGGGTTTTAGAATGGATGACTAGGCTTAAGTGTTTCCTCGGATTTCTGAAAATATTTAGTGAGGTAAATGATTACTTCGACATTAGTTGGTCGTTCATACTCACTTTTTGTTGTTGTGGCCGACGTATCGCACTGCTGCGATGATGAAGGCTATGACCGCCACTCCTCCAATGGTGCCGACTATAACCGCCATCATGTACTTTTCTGAAAACAAAAAGGTGATTACTTTAAAAATGCCGGAATTCACGTTAAACTGCACAATCCGATGAGCAAAAAAATACATGAACATGTTCAGCAGGTTCCAGAACAACCCCGTAGGAGCAAATGGTAACAATAAACAATGGAAAAGGGATCAATACAGAGTGAATTCATTTAGAGGAATAACATTTATCAGCCTTTGGCTAAAGACAGGCGCTCGTTAAAGTGATTAATTTACTGTTTGTTTTTAGATGCTCCGAATATTCCGAATGCTATTAGTGAAGAAGAGGCGCTGGAAAGTGATGACTTTTGGTCGGGACTCACTCTCCTGCTGCAGCTCCAGGAGCACGCTCCGCCTCCCGAACGTGTTGACGATGCTGCAGTGCACGTTGACGGCGGGGCCCCCGTTGTCGACGCGCTCGCCTTTCTCCCGCAGCTTGATCATGCCCGTGGAGGTGTGGCCGTCCGTGTGCGTGTAGAAGTTGTACCGGCCGTCCGTTTCGTTGATGGTGACGTTCAGGTCGGGCAGGTAGAACTCGATGGTGGGCTCGGGGTTTCCCATGGCCATGCACACGCACTGGACGCCCTCCCTGACCACGGTGCACTTTGACTCCTCCAGGAGCACCGGGGCGTCTGTCGAAACCAGGCGGCAGGGATAAGAGCCACGAACACGATCCGTGAAGATGAAAAACGTACGAGCACGAAACGTCACGAGGAACAACCTATAGCTTTGATCTAAGGAGCTGATAGTCGACTTGAGGAAGAAGCAGCAAGGGAACGACCCATCTACAATGCCGAGTGTTTCCTGGCCAATACCTGGGATCCCATGCAACACGGGGTTAACTCTGCCTCTCCTACCTAAGAGATGTTTGGGCCGGGCCCTGTGGGAATACGACTATGTACCATCGACGATCCCCGTGATCCAGATGACTGCCTTATGAAAAAAGGCCCCGGCTCCACCAGGCTGAGGAAGCGCCTCCACCCTGAGGCCCTGTGCGATCCTGAGTGAGGTCACCTGCTACAGGTCGCTACCGCCCCCCCCTCCCCTGTTTATTTTTTGAACACTCACACTCAACGGTGATGTTGAAGGAGCTGCTGGCTCTCCCGTGCTCGTTCTCGGCCAGGCAGCGGTACTGCCCGTCCCCCTGCGGCGTGATCTCCGTCAGCTGCAGCACCGACAGCTCGTCGGCGGTGATGGTGCCGACCAGCTCGCCGTCCTTGAGCCAGGTGAGCGTCGGGGCGGGGCTCCCCTGGGTGCTGCAGTGCAGAGCCAGCGAGGATCCCTCCTGCACCGTCATGGAGTCGTTCACCACGGGCTCGCGGGGAGGATCTGCAACAACAAAAAAAAATTTTTTGGTTCCCTTTTCTATTGCAGTTGTTGTAAATAGAGCTCCTGTCCTTCCCAGACGCAAGCTATAAACCTTTAAGCCTAATTACTTTTTCACCGGGCAACTGCCTCCAGTTTTAAATAGAAGATTAAAGCTAGTTGCACCATACAAACTCATAATATATAATTCCCTCATTCTCTACTAACAGCATTCGGGCCGTAGGCTGCTGTGTGTGAGTTAGAAGTAAGACGCCGGGACTCACACTTGACAGCCAGGTACAGGGACGTGTTCATGACCCCGTAGCCGTTGTCCCCGATGCAGGTGTAGATCCCCTCCTGCGCGGGCGTCACGTCGTCCAGGGGGAGGGAGATGTTGGGCGCCTTGTCCCACAGCAGCTCCTGCTCCCCGAACATCCAGGAGATCCTGGAGGGAGGGTTGCTGTCCACCTCGCAGTGCAGCGTCACGGAGCTGCCCTCCATCACCTCCGAGGACACGTTCACCCACACCGAGCGCGGAGCGTCTGGGACGGAAGGTGAGTAAGACACATCATATGCTTGTACAACGTAAAAACAGTTCAAAGGAGAGGTTTGAGTTGGACGGGGTTCAAAGTGTCTCAGCGATGGAATGGACCTACACTTGATGTCGAGAGAGATGAGCCTCTCGTAGACCAGCGTGGTGTTGGGGTAGAAGACCCTGCAGCCCAGGAGCTGCCCGTTGTGCATGGGCCTGGGTGTGAAGGACAGGGTGTTGGAGAGGACCGCCGTGTTGCTCTCCTCCAGGTAGTCGGAGCTGAACTCCGGATCGGGCAGGTAGTCGGTGTACATCCACTGGATCTCCGGGGTCATGTCGGGGCAGTTGTCCGGAGCGTAGCACGTCAGCTCCAGACTCTCGTCGCTGACGATCTCCTCCGGGACGTCGATGGTGGGTTGATCTGGGAGGGGGGGCGGGGCAGGAAATAACTTATATTTATAGAAATGATTCAGGAACCCTCGTGATGACAACGTTCTCTTTCTGGTCCTTTGTCCACTGCGGTCAGTGCCTCACCCAGGACTTTGAGCTCGGAGTAGTCCGGGTACGTGTACATGTTGGCCCCACCGAGGTCAGCCCGGAAGTAGTATCGCCCCGAGTGCTCCGCGCCGATGTTGTTGATGAGCAGAGTGCAGTTCCTCTGCAGCAGGTCGCCCAGCAGCTTGGTGCGGCCCTTGTAGCTCTCGTGCACCACGTCCGTGCGCGTCTTGAAGACGACAGGGGGGAAGAGCTGAGGGTACGGCTGGCCGAAGTACCAGATGCCGTGCGTGCCGCGGTACGGCCGGATGCTGGACGGGTACATGAAGGTGCACGGGATGACCACGCAGGAGTTCGTCATGGCCGAGATGTCCCGAGGAACCCAGACGTTCCACTGGCAGCTGCCATCTGAGAAAGGGCCGCGCGGAACAAGTGTGAGGTGGCTGCGGGGCAGGCGGGAGATAGGGATGGGGATTTATTTTCTTACCGTTGATGATTAACAGCAGCGGTAAGAGAAGCTCCAAACACCACATGGTCTCTGCTCGGCGTTGGATCACAGACTTCTGAAAACACAAAAGGTCCTGTCAGTCACGGCGCATCATCATCATCATCATCATCATCGAGAGAGAGAGAGAGAGAGAAGAGGAAAAACTGAAATGTGTTGTTTACAGCATTGCTGCTGCTGCGTGACTCATCCACCTCTAGAATACCACAAATACTCAAAATGTTCCACGCTACCAGAAATACGAATTGATCCACTTTTCTTACTTAATTAACCAAAACAAAACAATCATATATAGATTTTCCTCCTGTATTGTGTTACAAACTAAGCAGCACTAAATAACTGGATTATGTGACATAAATATCAGATATTTCAATTAAAATTTACCAAAATAAGAGCTACCTGTTCCATTATAACCTTATCTTCAGTTGCTTGTGTTGAGTTAGTTTGTGAATTTTTTGTCCATTTGCTCTTTCAGTGGGAGTTTATGTAACTTAACTATTCAAATACTTACACAGAGCTCCAACTCCAGCTATTCAAATTGTATTTCAGCTAGAGTTGAAAACAAATCTTGGATACACAGCATTTTTTGGCAGTAAATGAGCAAAGAAGAACTCTTCTCTGAATGTGCAAGAAAATAGAAATCCTTGGTTTTTTTTAAAAGGAAGTTAGCTGGAAGACATGTTTTAAATTTGAAGAAGAAAACGTTCGCGTTAGGGTAATTAGTACTTTTCGCATTTTTGTTTTACCTTGAAATGCTGACGATGAAAAACAGACAGCAGCTCTGCAGGACTCCACTAGAGGGCGCTCACTCACACCCAGACAGCTCCACAGGCCTCTTCTCTGCAAGAACCAGGAAAGAAACAAGAAAGAAGAGTGACGTCGGAATCATCGGCGTCATCATCCCCCCTCCACCCCCCACTCGCGGAGCTGTGGTAAGTGTCACCTGCCTCGCCCCCACTCGATGGAGTCACTCCTCCCCGCCGGCACACGTCAGCCCGTCCGATGAATGACACACACTGTGCCGACCCAGCTGTCATAGATCACCGGGACTGACTCCAGGGGGGGGGGGCGATAGTTTTTCTTTTATCGTTTTTAAAACAATTGGCACTGTATTTATTTTAAAATTGCCCCGGCAGAGGCACGTAAATCCTTCAGGAAAAATGATGATGATAATAATAATAATAATGAACAATCTTTATTTATGAAGCACTTTTTCTGAAAGTGCTTCACATTCTTAAATCATCAGCTTAGCAAACAGGCAATCAATGAATATGTTTTCTATGTATTACATGAGAAGAAAAATGAGAGTATTGGAACTTAAAGGTACAGTGTAGTAAAATAATACTATCCTCTCAACTCTGTTGTTCCTCTCGGGCCTCCAAAATTGTATTCGGGAACATGCCGGGTACCAGTGCAGAGTGATAGATGCTTGGCTGAGGCCACTAAAGACAACGCAGACATAATCAAGACGTGATGATATGAAGGCCAAGACTCTCTCAGCAGCATTACGTCTTCTTCTAGAATCCCAAAACAGATGCCTCTGCTCACTTGATGTTAATTTCAATAAATGAGAAAACCAATTGTTCCTGGGTTTGTTATTTCTCTCTGTTAAAGACTTTTCGGAAATTTGTTTCTTTTCATTTGTTTTGCACTTTTTTAACCCACTTCTACGCACATGATAGTTCAGCTTTTTGGCCGTTCTTTTTTGTTTCTTTTGACGTCTGTGTCCAATTGGGTAACATGGAAGAACATGACGCGCGCACAACAGAAAACAAATTCCCTCTGAACACATATTCGATTGATGAAGCCAAACTAATAACATGTAAACTGAAGAATGAAAATGTACCTTATTCCAACGACTTGTATGACTCATATCAATGCTTATTGAGTCCCAATGAAACAGAAAACCAACTTCACGCCACGTTTAAACTATCTATTATAAAAGAAATGATGTGGTCCCTCTGACTCATAAGTACACTCACTTATGATAATGCTCTGTACACGCCATCACTCTCCCCAACAGAAATGATTCTTTAAATGCTCCGTCAATAAATGTATCTGCCAGGAGGACTGGAAGTAGAAGTCGATAACTCTGCCTCGCGCTGCGGCAGCTGGTATGTGCAGATGGCGGGTCGAAGCGGATTGTGTACGAGAGCTTCTCGATTAACACATCCCAACTTCCCCCGGAGAATCCAGAGCCAATATTAGCTTCTTCGGTTGGAGGGGAGTGAAAAACGCTGTTGTTTTATGATGGATTTGTCCTGCTGCTCAACGCTCACCGTACAGTCACGAACCCATGGATGTTTGAATGTTTTTACAGGAAGTTTCCTTGGAAAATTTACAATCTTCTTTTAGTTTCCAATAATAAATAATAATATTTTGATACAGAAATCCAGCATTTCCAAAGTAACATAATCCATTTTTGACCCTACAGATCAAATGTTCCCTTTTATCTTAGCTCTGTTTTGGTCTCCACCATCTCATGAGGGCTTTATTAAGGGGATGATCGACTGTGCGTTCAAACCCATCTAAGCTCGTCTCAAATAAACAATTGATCATCGCCACTTCGAGACGTCTCACAATAGTGACGCAACTGTTCCGCCGTAACTTTTCTCCACCACCCGCACAGCAGCAAAAGGCCAAGAGACGGGCGAGTGTCACCGGGCGGAGAGGCCGAGCCGCCATGCGGGGCCGCTCCCCTCCCCCCCCGCGCCCCCCCCCCCTCAACAACAAAGGCCTCATTGATGGGACAGACAAACGGCACTGAGCACACTGCATACGTGCGCACACAAACCACTCGCCTCAGCACCAGGCTCCCTCGGCCCACTCCCTCCCCGCTGTGTCTGCCCCCCCCCGAGTCGCTCGTCTTAGCTCCGAATCCTCCACGTCAGACTCTGCGGGGAAGGGGGGGGGGTTGGAAGGGAGATGGGGGTGTCTGTGCGAGCTCGGGTTTGTGTCGTGGGCAGCACTCAATATGCGTTCGGGAATTTCTGGAGCCGAACTTTGGCCCAGTCGGGATTCCTCGCCTCGGTTCCATGGCAGTTCCCTCTGAGATCATCGCTCTGAACTGACACTTCTAGAAACGTACCGTGGTTATGTGGATTACAGATCTACGAATTTGGGCTTTGAAAGGGTTCATTCTTCTAGAGAAAGCTTCAGGGCATCATTGATCGTTCAAGCCGTATTAATATTTCCCCCGCTGAGGAATGTCTGTGGGCAGGGAGCACAGGCATGGATTCACTCCGACGTCCACCTAGTTCACACACAAGAATGACATGTAAAATGTAAATGTAATGTAAATGTAAATGCAAAATTCCTAGTATGTCCAATCATACCCTGGCAATAAATGTTTTCTGATTCTGATTCTGATTCAAAGGAAGCTTTTCTTCGCAACTCCCATTGTTACATGTTGGGGTGAGTCACTGCGTCCCAAAGCCCTGCAGGCCTGCGGCCGGATGACGGCATGGGCCGAGCGGCGGAATGACCTCGAGGGAATCCCTCCGTCAACGAGAGCTGCAGAGGAGGGCGCTGCCACGACGCCCGGGAGCCTCGATCAAACAAATACGCAGCGTGCCACACTGCCCGCCCACACACACATACACACTGCGTGAGGCGAGCCAACACACTCCCCAGCGTGGGGTGTGCAGATATGTGACCTTCCTCCTCACCCCGTATATGCAGAGTGGAAGCTCAGGCCGCTCCATTGTCCCTGTGGGACCGTGGGCTTTGTGTCCACATGGAAGCGTGTGAGCGACCGAGGGTCCACACGAACACACTCACGTCACGTTTCTCTCCGTTAATGAGAAAGAAGCCAAGTGGGCAACAATTTTTCTGCCTTTTTTTTCTTTTCTTTTTTTCTTCCAACGTCTAAAGAGCAACGCGACGACGCAGGAACACAGAGGCTCAATCAGGCCACGACACCTTTCATGAGTCCTCTTCTGTCTTCTGTCTCACGCACAAACAATCGCCTGTGCCAAGAAGAACATTTTCATTGTGAACGCCGTCCGTGAGCCGTGTACAGGAGTCTTGCTCGGACTCTTGGACAGCGGGTGGCGGGGGAGGGAGGGGAGGGTGGATGGGGGGGAGTACTGGATGGGGTAGAATGGGAACGTTGTGTTCAGAACACTGACCATTGTGTGAAAGTGGATGATTTTTTTTTTTTTTCCGGAACAGGCCCGCTCACAGATTGCTTGCGTTCTGCCGTTTGCCCGTGACGCGCGCTGGTCCACCACAAGCTAAGCCCCTCCCCCTCCTTCTCTCACCCCCCACACACTAAAATACTCAGAGGAGCAGATGGTCTTAAAACATGACCGCTCCCCCTCCCACACGCTGAGAACAGCGCACACTCATGCACGCTCGCTTCAAACACAAACACGGCGACGTGCCAACGTTCAGTCACACAGTCTGTCCGCCAAGGCGGGAGGGAGAGATCCACACTTCAGGTCATCACATGCAATAAATGGCCTCTTGCAGTAGATGCTTTGAAATACTGAAGCATTCAGTGTTTCTATTTTGTACGCCCACGAAGTAGGTGGTTCTCATCTTATTGAAACGAGGAAGCAGGTGTCACGAACCACCTGGAAGACGACCTTTGGTGGTGTTTATTGGTCCGTGCGTGTGGCTCTTAGTCTACATATATTTGTTTATCTTCCCTTCATCTCGCTGTTGGTTTGGCCGTCCGCATCGGAATGCATTTCTTCACCTGGCATTCCGTTTGCCCACCGGGCAGATGGTGAGCCACAGGCCTCCACTCTCGTGAGAGCGCCCTCCCCTTCCGCTCCGAACAAACAGAGCCGTCACCTGTTCGGCCTCCCATCTCGACTCAAAGTCTCAGAGCGGAACCACGAGAAGGAAAACTTCCAGAAAGGAGGGAAAAACTCTTTGGATATGGTTTTATATGAAATCCATGGGTTGGCGTAAAGTTAAAGCGGCAATTAAAAGGACAACATTGTCACCAGTGATGTGATGATTCAGTCTGTCCTGGAAGGCTTTTGAGCAGTGAATCTTATTAAAAATTCAATTAGGCCATAAGAATTAAAATGACTCTGATCCACCCTGATTTTCATTACAAAAAAAAACGTTCTGAAGCTGCACCACCATTTGTTTTCTGCAAATGGGGAGAAACGTACCTTGAATTATATTTCATAACAATGCTGTTGATCACCAGTTGGTTGGCCGCGTCATCACAGGCTCTTCCATAGCGTCACATGTGTGGTTGTGCTAAGACGCTACGCTAATCACAGCAGCGACTCATCGCTACTGGCACCGGCAGCCGAAACGGACCAGCAAAAGGATTGGCTGGGCTTTTTTAGGTGCACTCACACGCACAAACGCAGATGAAACACACTCTCACCATCATCATCATCATCACAAAACACATTTTGTTATGCACACATTCATTAAAACAGGCAAAACACGCACTTATTGATTACCTGTGACTCATCCAACATCCAGATCATTCACTCATTCATCAGCTCGTCTGTGAAGAGTCACACAAACGAGGCAACACTCCCCCTTGGCTGTCGGCGTTTGACCCTCAACAACAAAAATAAACAAAAAGCAAACAGATAGGCGATGACGAATGGAGGTGATGGCTAATTAATTCCATCGCTCGTCCGCCCCGCCGTTCTTTTAGCCTCCCTCGCATTCCAAAAGCTCCCGAAAGCCTCGTGCGGAGTAACGAGTCAGAGCGGCTCACCTGTGTAGGTGAGCGTGGGCGACCTATACGACCTCCAGCAGCTCCGGCAGCCTTCCCTCTGAGTCTCACACGCCAGCCCCCTCGCCAGCGAGACCTCTCGCCACTCTCTGTACCAAGCCCCAACGGTGGGGAGTCAACCCGCCACCAACACCACCTCCTCCTCCTCCTCCTCCTCCTCCTCCATCATCATCATCACCACCACCACCACCACCCCTCCCGTACGAAAACCAGTCCTTCAGTGTAGCGACATTGTTCCGATGCTTCGGCCATTCATAAATACACGGGGGGGCCACAAAGGGCCACACTGTTACGCCCCCCCCACGCCCCCCCCCTCCCTTCCAGCAGATGAGGGAGAGGCTTTGAGCTCTGAGGCCTTTCTATCCCACACGGACCGTCGCTGCACGCTGGATGGAACTGAGCATATTTGGTCATTTCAGACGTGTGGACACATTTTCTTTCGTACCAAAAGACAGGAAGTGAGTCTTACAGGGGCGGAGATGCGGATGACGGGGGCCATTATGAAGGGAAAGTGTTAAGGACGCCTCTCAGTCCGATCTGTTGCTCCCAAAAACACTTAAGAGTCGAGAGGAACTAAAGAACCGTCACATTGATAACATAATGGTTACATGATGAAAAAAAAACAATCTTTCTTCTGCTAGCTAATAGCTGCCGAGGGACGGGATGCCGTGAAGAATCTATAACTATGTTTTAATAACCAGTTAAACAGAGGAAACAGGCAAAAACACGATGCATCGGCAGGAAAAAGAGAGCCGGCACTCTGTATTACATCGTTATGAGAAAAGTGTTAGCACTTTTTAGCTAGCATTTTGTCCAAAAGTCAGTTTTCTGCAATAATTCTCCGATGTACTGGTATCTAACAAGCTTGTTTCAGGCACCTTAACAGTGAAAGTGGGTGAACTGGATGAGTTCTGCCTGGAGACAAATTTAGAGGCTGATTCACAACTTCACCACACTGTTGTTTAGTCGTTTTCAGCCAACTTGGAGCTAATTGCTCCACTACTGAGCCCATAAGTGGCATTAATGGCATTCACACAGTTGCATGGTGCTGTGACCGTGTCATGAAACCTCCCCCCCCCCCCCCCGACACAGTGGCCATTGTCTCCCGAGGCCTTCAGGGACGGAGCAGCTCAGCTGGAGCCTGACACCGCACAACACTGCGAAGTCCATGCGCACAGATAATTGTCTTTTAATCAAAACAATCCCCTTTTTTCTGCGGCCTCTTGTTGGACCTTCCTGTCTCGGGTTTGGAGCTCTTGTGGCTCCGTGCGAGTGACGACGGGTCAAAGAGTCACTCGGCCGCTGTACTTCTACACGAAAGCGTTACGCGAGGAGGTTAGCATACGAAGCTTCTCGCTTTTACGCTCAAACGTGCTCAAGAATTCACAACAAAAATACTGTCAAGACGTTCGCAGCACATCATCAAGATCGGGTTTAGAAGATTAAAAAGTAGGAGACAACCAGTGAAAGCTCCAAAGCATGTGGCAAACAGGGCGCAGAGTGTGCTGTGCTTTTAAAACCACAATTGAATACTTCTGAAATGCATTGTGAGCAATGTTGAGCAATTGTGTGTGTGTGTGTGTGTGTGTGTACTAAGAGAACAACTGTATTATCTGCATTGTGTAAACATACACATGCTTCCACGGTACTTTAGTGCAGACATGGAGGCAAGTGGAAGGCGGGGGGGGGTGGTGGGGGTGGTGGAGGGATTTGGGGGGGTTGTGCTGGACAGAGACTGGTGACAGAACAACACACACTGACAACGGGTCCATTGTCCCCCTGTCCACTCCACCGGGCAGCACTGGAGAGCTGCCTGTGGAAACGATGCGCTCCGCGCTTCCACGGCTCCACCAGACGAGCCCTTCTGACTCTGTTAGTTCATCCGCAAACCAAGCCGTCCATGAAGAAGCAGCAAAGAGCTCAACGTGTCGATCGAGCATCGACCCTCAAGTCGGGGTTGCCATGGAGAAATAGATGGACAACAAAATGTCGTAGCGGCAGGCGTGAACATTGGTTTGGTTTGCGAGACAATTTTGGTTTTTCAACTGGACATAAAGGTCCCGACTACATTTCACTTCGGGCTTTCAAAACTCAACTCAGTGAGGCAACATTAAACTCGACGTTTCTTTCCTTTCTGAGTTAAATTGACATTGAATTTGCTTTTAAATTAATGGCCACTGTGTAGAACAACAAGGAATTATTCACCACAGATTTGATATCGTCACCACGCTGCCGTTTTATTCCCAAAGGTGCAACTAATCCCAAATGTGTCCTATTTGTTCCCATATTGTGCACCAACTGTCATTGGGGAAGTGTGTGTCCTTTTTTTTCCTCATCTTGTATCGCTTTCTTCCCATTGTAGAGACTGTTCTGAGCCACTTTTGTGGAACCGCAGCACTCGTCTCCCCACATGGTCCACTGTGATTCTAAAGTTCTCTGTTTTAACTCAAATGAAACAGAAACATCTGAAGCCAGCAGAGACGGACATTGGTTGGTCAGATGGATGCTTACACAGCAAACAGAACAGATTAGCCCCGTTACTTATTTCCTCTGTGTAATTCTGAGCTGAAATCTGTTCAGCGGTAAATGGCAGATGTAGTAGATGTTGTATTAAAATAAAATGATGTGACGGTGATAGAAATTTAACCCCACACGTGCGCCACACAGCTGTGACATATCTGCCCCTTTAGTGATAACAAATAATCATTTCTACAAATATTCATAACCCAGGAGATAAAAAGACAGACTTTGGGCTCAGAGTTAAAAACAAAATGTTGAAGATTTACACATTTAAAAGTACTGGATGATTTTATTATGAGAGAGAGAGCAGCAGAGCTCTTACCTTATCAGCTGATCTGAAGCCAGTGAGGCGCTCAGAGGAGTCTCTCTCTCTCTCTCTCTCTCTCTCTCTCTCTCCCTCGCTCTCCCTCTCTCTCTGCAGATTGGGTCTTTGGCATACAGAACCTGGGAGGGGGGCGGTATGTGTTGTGGGGGGGGTTTAGCTTTTAGATTCACACATTAATACAATCTGGGAACGCGAGGACAACAACATGGGATCACGTTTCATCTGGAAAAAGACACGCAAGGTGACCTGGAAGTCCCAGATGATGCTCACCTCCTGGTGATAAGAGAAGAAACTCATTTGTAAATATGTGAATCGACCTGCCATCAGGTCCTAGATGTATTTTTATAAAATAAGCTATAGCAGACACTTCCCTGCTTTGCCAATCCCAGTTCATCGTAGGGTTTAACTAACGAAAACAGCTCCGTATTTTACCCTCTTAATATTGTTTTTGTAACATCTGGGTGCATAATGGCTCCTGTTCGGGCGCTCAGTTTATTAGTTGGTGCCTGATGATTCATAATAGCCGGAGCTTAATCCATCAATTTCACACGTTTATCCAAATGCTGTTTGTTAAAAAAAAGGACACATTTCGGGTGAAAAAGACAGTGACACACTGGAAAGTGTAGAATCCAGCTTTTTGGAATCTTTGCAAAAAAGAAAATCCTCATCCTCCTGTAATTGTGCCGACTTTACAGAAGTGTGAAACAAAATCCCCCCTCCCATCATCATCTCCCCAAAGATAAAATTGACTCAGTGTTTCTCATCAGGTGACTATAAAGAGGAGCAGGCACTCAGGTAAATGGTTTTATTACCTGCCATTTTCATGGCTGGTATTGAAGCTTTTGAGTAAAACCACGAAGCAGCCGCTGGCTCCCGGAATTACAATTACAGGGTGAATGAAATATTTTTGGAAACCTGAGTTGGTAGATTAAAGAGTGAAAATGTTTGAGGAGAAATGAAATCTGTCTAGTAGCTACTGGTGAAACCAAGTAACATACAGTTTCTGTTTGCATACATCGCAGTGTGTTTAGACTAAATGGCTAAACCTACTGTAACTGTTAATAAGGGGGGGAATTGTTGAATTGTGTGTTTCAAAAAGATCTGCAGCTAAAAAGGAGGAACCGACTACAGTCAGTACAATGAGAGCAATCAGTGTCAATTAGAAAACAAATGTGAGTTTCTACCCAGAAACACATCTGAGTGACAGATGCTGCCCTCTAGTGGTGAAACACTGGTAGTCACAGAAGTGGGCAGACAAGAGGGACCTTTATTGTGAAATTAGGTTTCATCAGTTTACAATACACATTTGAGTCGTCAGAGTGCGTTACTAGTCTACTATTACTACTATTGTGTATTAAAAAGAAATTATTCAAAACTGAATCAAATTAACAATGAAAATTAAACGTTACTAAAATGTTCTAACCAAAGCTTTGGTTAAATACATTGAGCAAAAATAAACTCAATGGAAAGTTAAAAGCAAAAGATAAAATAAATTCATTTGAATGTGAAGTTTTTCTTATAAAAACAATATTTAAACAATAAGTAAAATGCCTGAAGAATCGATAGACCCCTACAAAACTACATCAGCACCAGTATAAGGCCACTGAAACTATAGTGTAAAACAATCGGAACTTGTGAGGATGTAAAACTCCTTCAGACGAAATCATTCATCCACACGTAGAACTCTAAAAAGGCACATGTGGCAGCCAAAAAATTGTTTAAAAAAAACTATACATATTCAGTATCAACTCTTAAAGATTATTACTGTAAAATGATGCGATAAAAATATAAGAAAAAAGAATCAGCAAGTTGTATTAGCAGCGCGAGTCGTATTTACAGTCTTTAACTCGAGCTGCTCATCATGACGTTTTACACCACCAGGCTCTCCCGACTCACCGCTCCGTTCTGCAACACAAGAGACAGCTGGTCAGCGCCACGCAGCTGCACAGTAGATGATATGGATCGTTGACACAATACGACATCACCTTTCTGCTCGCACACACTCACCTTGCGGAGGTTGCTTCTCTTCGACATGCTTTCGTCGTCGCTGTACGCCGGCGGCGGAGGAGGCGGATAGTCGTTGCGGCGGCCGGGGTGCCCGGAGGGCGGCGTGTGGGGGAGCGGCGGGGGCCCGCGCGGCGCCGCCCTCCCCCGGTCCGAGCGGTCGCTCTCGCTGTCCAGCCGCTCCCGGCTGCGCGCCCTCTGCTGCTCGCCCATCCTCTTCCTCTCCATGGCCTCCCGCAGGAGCCCGTCGTCGTAGTCGTCCCGCCGGCCCCGGGCGTCGCCTCCGCCGCCGCGCTCGCGTTCCCTCGCCAGCTCCATCAGGTCGTCGCGGCTGCGGCTGCGTCTGCCCTGCATGCCCCCGTAGCGCCCGTCGTCGCCCCTGCGGCTGTGGTCGGGGGAGGGGTCGCGCCGCCGGCGGTCGTCGTAGTCACGGTCGTTGCCGCTGCGGGCGCTGCTGCTCCACCCGTCGTCGGAGCTGGAGGGGGATGGAGGACAGCGCCAGGACGCTTGGACAGTAAGTACACAATGCTTTCAGAGAGAGCCAGTCGATGACGCTCATGAGGAACGAGGCTCACCCTCTCCTGCCCCTGAACTCCGGGCGCCTGTTGGACGGCGGGTCGTCACGGCCGTAGCGCCGCCCGAGGTCGTCCAGGTCGTCCATGGAGCGGGCGCGCGCGCGGTTCTCCAGGTAGCCGCCCCCACCGCCGCCGCCGTGGCGCTGGCCTTGCTGGGACACGCTGCTGATGGTGCTCATGGCTTCGTCCCGGTCGTAGACGGTGGCCAGCGCGGGCGGCTGGGCGCGCCCCCCCCGGCCTCGAGGGTCGCCGCCGCCGTCGTGCAAGGAGCTGACCTCGGTCATGTTATCCGCTGGGGGGGGGCAGAGAGGAGAGGTCACAAACCATCGTCTGCTTATTTTGAGATATTTACTAGAGTAAAATCCACAATAAAAAATGTACCTGCATGCATTGATGCATACACCACCCTTCTTTAAATCATGCCCCTTTATCTAATAACTTAAAGGATTGAACTCTTTGGAGGAAAGTGGTTAAGTGGCCTCTTAGGTCTCTCAGCTTCTTCACAGTCACTGAGCGGCGGAGCAGGACGCGATCGCTCACTCACGCCGGCTGTAGTTTCCGGGTCGGGACGGGTCCATGTTGGCCAGCTCCCGCTCCATGTAGTAAATGGCCCGCGTGGCGTTCCCATCGGGGTCCACCTGGATCCGGTAGCCACTGCGAGCTGGAGAGAAGAGGGCGGCGCGTCAGAGTTCAGCCTCATGCAAATACACAGAGTTCTGACACGCAGAATCCACCCAACGTGATCCGCTGCAATCAGTTCCTGAAAATCCTGAATTCTTGAGAGTAAGGTTACATCCTAGATCAGATCTCGTGTGTGAGAACATGACAACTTCAATTGGCCAGTTATTATTAAGTTACTCACAGAAATAAAATCAAGTAGTGGCAGCTGATATGAAAGCGTAAAACTGATCCTCGCCGATGAGGAAAAGAGCTCAAAGTCCAAGTTTAGCGATGCAGGCGAGCGACCAGGATTCAGGACTCGAGACGTGGAGCCAAATGTTTGTTTGACATTTCTAGACGTTCAATTTCGCTCTGGAGTTGTATGTAAAAGAAATAGATCCTCAGAGGAAATTAACATTTGTCGTTTTACTCACTGGGGTCAGCGCCACCGTCTTGGCCATGCAGCAGAGGCACCTGGGAGCCGTGTCCAACTACACACACACACACACACACACACACACACACACACACACACGTGTAAACAAGGACTCAACAAAGCGATGCAATCCACAGATTCGCTGCGGTCGTTTTCTTTGTCGCTGTGAAACTAGCGAGCGACGTTCAAATCAGAAACGACACTCACCCGAGCTGGCGCCGTCGTACTCGCCGCCGTAGCCGTTGTGGGGCGGCGGGGGTCCCGATCCGTTGGGCATGGGCAGCAGGGGCATGCCGGGGTGGTGGGACGGCGGGCCGCTGTACGCCCCGCCGGCGGTGTACGCGGGCTGAGCGTACATGCTGGGAGCGTAGAGGGTGGGCGCGTATTGGCTCATCGGCCCGCCGCCCTTCTTCACCGCTTTGCCGGCCTCGTACACTGAAGAGCAACGACAGAAAGACAGTTGGACAGATGAGACATCTCAACGCCAACTATGTAACTAATGAGCAGCCGTCCCATGTAGACCAAAACCTTATTAAACTTTCTCCATGAAGACAATATGAATGAGTGGAATAACTCATTCTTAATGTGATATAAGAGTGTTTACACCAAATTGTTATCAATTGTGATCACAATAATGTTCATAAAATTGTTGCTCGGAGACTAGATTAGCATTTTAAAAAGAGAAGGAGGACGATGTCTTTTCATTTGGCTTTCCTTTCTTCAACTGAAAAAGGTTTTTTTCTTCAAAAACACGTTTCATTTAACAGAAGAAGCTAAAACGTCCTAAATATGTGATGCTGTCCCATTCCATGCAGCCGCACAAGGACTCCGCCCACCTCCGTCTGTTGCTACCCGTCATTACGTCTGGTACTCACGTGCACGGGGGCAGCAGCAGCGCTCGGGGCAGCAGGGGCAGCTGATGTAGCAGCAGCAGGTGTGAGGACAACACTGGCACCAGCAGATCCCGATCAGCAGCAGCAGCAGCAGGAAGCCCAGAACCACCAGAAGGACCAGCAGCCAGTCTGCGTGGGACATTAAGATGAATCTTCATTTGATCACTGCAGTGAAAAAACTACATAAACTGGCAGGTCAAGTACCGTAAAAGCAGCTGCTACGCAGCTAAATGGACTCTTTAGTTCTTCAATTATTGTAGAAATAATATTAAATGTTTGCTATTGATGGAGTAAATTCCAAGATGCATTTTAATAAAGATAAGATTAGTCACACAGCTGGAAGAAAATTAATTATACAGCAACAAAAGTAGAGTTCAATACAATACGATAATAACACGTGCACTGTAAAACGATACAAGATGGTTGCATTTCTGTTATGGAGGTTTCAGACAAACGAGGCACATTAGCTACAACACTTGTAAAATATGCCTCCCTGTTTTCATGCCGTGTTCAAACCAGTAAAACCAGTTCCTCATTGTAGTAGAGGCACGATTTTACGAAGCAGGTCCGCTCAAGCAGCACAGAACACTTAGCGGTGAACAAAAACAAACGGACAGAGCGCGAGAGAAAACGGTTAAACGGACACGTTTGAGGCCGTGTGCTGGACGCCCCTCAGGGCAGCTAAGTGAGGGAGCGAGAGGGGAGGTGGGACGTTATGGACAACGCAAGGATACGGGTTACGTTTGCGTAAACAAATCTTTACATGTGGTTGCATCACCACCTGCATCTGTGCAGAGGCCTGAGCTCTAGATGAGTCATCGCGGTATCGTCTCATTCAGTACTCATCATTGCACCCGAGGATGCATTTTTTTTTTTTTTAAATCCCTTCTCTTCCTCCTTTTGTGTGACACTCAAACATGACTGAGCTACATCAAGGGACTTGTAATACCTTCCATAACCAGTAAGTCAATGCCAGGCAGGAGGTCAGTAGTATTTGACTTTCTCTCTGTGAAAGAAAGATAAAGCCACAATTACTTTAGAGTGGTCTTATTGCTCTGCCTTACATGAATTCCCTTTTAAAGGCTTACGCTTAGTCTTTTAGTCCCTCGTCAAACCAGGCTTAGTTTATTTGAAATGCCTGCTTATTGGATAACCTTTGTTTAAATCAAATGTGTCTAACTGCGGGGAGGAGAAAACTGAAAGAAAAAGAGAAGAGTGGAAGTAAAAAAAAAAAAAAAAAAAAAAAAGAAGCGAGTGCGGCTCACTCGCACGCACACGTCTGACCCGATGTGCCTACGAAGGAAACTCACCCAGGACGATGAGCTCTGTGAAGTCTTCTCCGTTCCCCGAGAGGTCCTGGGAGGAGATCACAGAGCAGACGTAAACGCCGCTGTCGCCCCACGCCGTCTGTGCCAGGTTGAGGTCGGCATCTGTGGGAAACAACAGGACTCATCTTTTATCATGTCATCACAATGAGGTCCACAGTCAGGAAACTGGCATATTGATACTTTTCAGCAAATATCAGCACAAATCTGAATGTCTGTTCGGTTAATCAGGTACTTCGCCTGGTAACCCGGAAAAAAAAAAAAAAAAAATATGTGCATTTGTCTGACAAATTGCACGGACTAGACAAAGACTCGGCCTCACACAGCAGTATGTGTTGCAAGGTTCAAGGACATGGTTTCATTGTGCGGCTCCGGTGGGGGAGGGGGGAATAACCCTCAACACTCGATACACACTACAGGTCTAAAGGCTCCATTAGAAGCCTGAACTAAAACCGTAAAAAAAAATGTAAAAAAAATGTATATTGAATCTGAAACGACTAATCAGGTCGACCACGACTTCCAAGCTTTACGTGGAAACGTTCATGCCAATTCAGTTTGAGAAGCTCATTCACATAGAACAAGTCAAACTATATCCAAAATCAACAGATTCTTCAAAAACAGATCACGTTATTTTACAGTCGCTGACTTTCGATATAAAAAAAAATGTTTTTAAATAAACCGGCGTTTGGGGTTTTGTTGGACTCACTATTCAAGATGCTGATCTTGCGCCCCTGGTAATCCGAGCCGAGGGTCACGGCGTTGCCCTGCTTGGAGGCCACGATGCGCACCGTCCTCTGGCTGTCGGCGCAGTCGATGTTGGCGTCGAAGTTGGGGTTGTTCTGCGACAGGATGGAGTCGGCGCTGCTGGGATTCAGCGCGGCCTGGATGGGGTCGCGGCAGTACGACTTGTACTTCCAGGTGACGACGGGGGGCTGCGTGGCCGTCGTCTGGTAGTTGCAGGTGAGGGTGACGGGCTGGAAGAGGATGACGATGTACCTCTTCGTGGGACACTGCACCGAGATGCCCACGGCCGACTCTGGGAAGAAATACTGGACATTTCAGAACGGCCGGGCAGAAAAATTATAAAATTCAAAAACTACTGTGTTGTTGTTTCCAATTACTCCGAGATACCCGCATGGCGTCGGTAACGGCGTATCTCCACACCGCCAGTATCACCGAGTGGGTGTGATGAGTCATCAAAGTGTGACGTCAGTCACACGGTTTCAATGGGGACACGGGAATAACTTTGGATACACAGTCAAGACTTCGCTATTTGGTTTGAAAGGGGCTCCTTTGCTGTGGCTAAACGCGACTTTTCTTCAAACCATGTGACTCCAAATGTGGCTGATCTTACAAAGTCAAGGCCCTGAATGCACATTGTGAAACCGCAACACAAAGAGGTGGAGTGAGAAGCATCAATAAAAGAACTACAAAGAAGCAGTGTTTAGATATAAAAGAAAACTTCCATGAGGCAACACATGCGGTTGAATAAAAAACAGAAACATATTGCACACCTGCCATGTAAAATATTAATAAATGTCAGAGAACATAAGATCATAGGGAGCGGAAGTTTAAAAGAGCACTGACATAAAAATGAAAATCTTCATCATAACAAAAAGTTGTATAAATTCTAAATAAAAAGTGTGTAAGCTGCAGCTCAATAAACAATGACAGCTTATGTTTTCTGAGGATTTTGTAGAGACGCTACATGCTGTCACTTGTTGTGCAGTTTAATGAAACTACTAGAAGAGATCTCCATTAATAAATATGTCTTTTAGTCATTTGTAGATTGAGAGAATAAGCTGCCTTATACCACGAGAACAAGATGCAAAACGTAGAACCCGTTTTATTGTAAAAGGAGCAAATTAAGAAAATAACAATCGCCAGTAAAAAAAAAAAAAAACTGTCCGTGATGAAAGAAGAACGTTTGCTTAAGTGAAGCTAGAATGTTGTATCACTACAAAATATTATGTGCTGTGAAACCAATTAGGGCTTTCTAGAATAGAGGAACATTAATTATACTTGATGGCGCCATGCTTTAGCAGTTCCCTCTGAAATGTGGCAGAGGTCCAAGGAACAGGTTGTTATTTGGCTGAAGAAGGTCGTCGGATAAACTATTATTTGATCATTTAATCGGGAATTCCGTACAATCCGCGATGGAACTAAACGAAAACGAGCAGGATTGGGATCTGTTTTTATCGACGTAGCTTTAACGGAAGAGGGCCCACCCTGTCTGAAGAAAGAAAGAAAAACACACCGACTTACCTGTGGCCATCAAGGCCGCGACAACTAACGTCCAAAACATGTTTAATCCTCTTTCCCCGAGCTTTCAGTTGACCTGACCTTACTATTACTTCGTCAAAGACACCAACAACACTACAACTTGTGCATAATATTAAGTAAGCGTATTTCTCCTCAGCCAGGAAGTTTCAGCTCCATTTTGTGCGTCTTTGATACCTTGCGAGCCGCGGGGAGGTTCCTGAACGCACCGCGCCGCCCACAGGTGAGCTTCCAGAGGCAAGTGGCAGACGATTGCGAAACACGGAGGTTTCGGGTTGTTTTTATGTGCAACGGTGGATTAAATTAACCCAAATACCAGTTAAGGTGAGCAGGGTGGGAATTTAAAAAATACGGCGCTATTATTTTGACGGCATTTTTTTGTTCAGTGTGATTGGAATTTGACAAACAAACAACGTTGAATCACCGCCACCCCTCCTACCGATGGTTGGTACGACCCAGGCAGTGACAGCGATATGAAAGCACCACTGTTTGTTAATGTTCAATCTGTCTGCGGGGGAGTGTGTGTGTGTGTGTGTGTGTGCGTGTGTGTGTGTGTGTGTGTGTGTGTGTGTGTGTGTGTGTGTGTGTGTGTGCGTGTGTGTGTGTGTGCGTGCGTGCGTGCGTGCGTGCGTGCGTGTGTGTGTGTGTGTGTGTCCGAGGGTCTATTTCCTGTGTGTGATGCGCGCCACTGACACTTGACCGGAACTACTGAATACAGGGACACATTTCCACATATATTTTGTGACGTCATCTGCTCACCAAATGAGACTCAATGACAATGTGACAAAACATCGCTTATATGCAGCCCCAATGTTTGATAGACATTTTTTCTTTTCATCTTTTTCAACCAAAGTTATCAATCAAGTTATTCCAGAATCAACCAGAACATTTGTAGCCTTACTTTGATACACGCAGGCTGTGAGAATGACATCAATTTGTTCGTCGTCTTCCACGTCGATCCTCGACCCGACGTCCCTCGAACAGAGGATGACGATCCCGGATTGGTTTTTGCACACGGCGCAGCTCTTGTTCAGAGGCGGAGGAACCCCAGAGCATTCTGGGAATGTTTCATCGAGGCCTCTGTGGTAGAGGTGATTGTCCTTATCGTCAAATATCTTCATCAGATTTGGGCATCTGTCTTTGTCCTTGCAGGTGAAACACTTTGCTGCAGTTAAAGCCCAGAAAAACATTGACAAAATAAATCTTGCAGTTGTATTTTGTGAAATATTGATAATTCACCTGATGATTCAATTGAGTATTAAGTGTCTCAACTCACGCTCTTGGTCTGCTACAGGATTAGTTCCAGCTGTAAGGTGGATGATATATTGGTAGGTGTTCATCAAAGCAGGGTGCATTATTGTGTTATAAATGATTTGCCCCTGTTGAAGGCTGATCTATAAATAAATAAATACAGCGTTGAACTGCATCCCGTTGAAGACGTACCAAGAAGGCCCAGAGAGACCGGAAGAATCGTGAAGGCCATCATACAGAGAAGGTGCACTGCAATAATATTACACGTATTACACATTATTACTTATTAGTGCCACACCTGTACAGATATATTGAGAGGTGTTTAGGATAGATATAGGAATTTATGGAAGAAATATTAAATTGTACCAACTGAGTGTATAATACTGTATAATTACATATGATTTAAAAATGGAAGAAAACTATTACCGGCGGCCATCTTGGAGAAGCTGTTTTTTTCTTCCTCCCCCACATGCGCCTCTGTAATAGCCGTGGTTGAGGCTATAACTTCAAGCTGAACGTTTCCACTTCTGACGGCGTTTGTGGTGGAAAGTAGTTTGTGTGGGGCCGCAGCTCCAGCGAAGGGTTGTGTGAACCCCCCCACCCCCTCAGTAGCCACGGCCTGGGCCTTCGGACCAGCAGCCTACCCGGGCTCTGCAGGCCCAGCACACAAGCACTAAGCACGCTAAATTACCACAACATAAAATCTTCCCATCTTGTAAAATAATCTACCGCCGATAAGAGGTTTATACCAACCGGAAAGGAAACACAATCATAGTAATCAGCTAATAGTTTATTTACAACAACGATGACATCGGTAATGAAACACAAAGCAATTACAACTGCGTCACATGCCTCTCCTGTTAGTTTGACAAAATAGATTTTAAAACCATAAGATAAAGGAAGATAGAGGTCACCGCAGTAAAAGTAAAAGTAAAAGTAAGTTGTGTCTAACCTCAAAAAGTATTTAAATCGAAAAGTAATTGAGTTTATACTTACTAGAGGACAAAGAATGAAACCGAGCCGGTTGTCCGGTCGAGAATAAATGAAATGTAGCAGGCCCCGAAACCTTCGTTTTCCCCAAAGCTGATAAATGATGAACTTTAAAAAACACTTACTTTGTGGTGGAGAAACGCCAGTCCACGGATGAGACATTTTTTATGAAACAGAAGGCAACATTAGAGAAGCTTGAATCAACCTGCTATTAGATTTAACAAAGCAGGAAGTAGGCTACTGTTAACTAGTCAAGACATATCAAGATCAAGATCCCCATCTGGTGGCAATGAGCTTTAATCAACGTAAGACCACTTTAAAGATTTCTAAAAACTTGACTTTTTGCTTTTTACAAGTGGTTTGTATTGTTTGCCTGGTTTGTTTTTTAGTTTTTTCCACCTGGTCACAGGTGTGGGGAAGCCCCGCCCCCTTTTCTGCCTCACCCAATCATCCACACAGTCACATGACCTATCTGTCTATCATCCATGTTCTTTTTTCTGTTGGTCCCACAGTGCGTTGGTAATTGGCGTGGCTCCTTCGCTGGAGGCCGTGGACGGGACGTGTGAAGGCGTGTAGTCGGGTATAAAGCATCAACTACGCGCATTCGTGTTCAGACCTGAAGCCAACGGCTTTCCCTCTACAGCAGAACCGTGAGTAGATCTCTGTTACGACAACATATAGGTCTGTCTACTTTGGGAACGTTTGATTTCAATTTGATCGGGGACCCCTTTGCGCTTCTTTTCCTTCCTGTTTGGAATGAGTCATCCTCTTTATGTGGCGCTCATGCAGAGACAAACATCTTAAACGTTCGTCAGCTTTTAAAAAAAATGTCTCCCTAGAACAACAAACAAGCTGAAAGTGTTTGTGCTGCTTAGTGGAGGCCAGGCGTTGCGTTCTAAAAAACCATGAACGTGTCAGTGAAAGCTGGTTTTCACCGATCAGGTACAGGAAGGGCCTGCTTTTCTGCCATTGTTTATTCATGTTCTGGGGCGACTTCAGCATTCAGATCGGTATGGTGGTTGGTCGGTGGCAAGAGGGATGCGAGTTCAAACCTGTTCAGCGCTTTTCTGGGTGACGTCATCCACACGCCTGGCAGGGTTCCTTCGCGGTATTCTGGCTTCCTCCCACATCCAGAATATTAAGGGACTCTAAAAAGGCTAAAAAGGGTGTATTACTGGGAGAGTGAACGTCCGTCCCCATGTCGGCCCTGCAGTTGACTGGTGACCAGTACAGGGTGTCCTCGGTCTCTCACCCGGTGCTAACTGGGATTGGTTTGCAACCCTTTTGGTATAAGAGGATGATCGCCTGACTTCAGGAAATGCTGATTCCAGAAATGTTCAATCCCTGCCCACATCTTGTCTCTAATTCAATTCTTTTCATTTCATTTTGTATAGCCCAAAAACGCAAATTATAAATTTGCCTCACAGGGCTTTACAGTCTGTACACATGCGACACCCTCTGTCCCGAAACCATCACATCCCAAAACTAATTCAGCCAGTTCATCTAGTCTAGTGTTGATTCCAGTTAAGTGATACTAAGGAAACATTCGACTTTCTGAGGAATCCCAGAAGCAGCCTTACTCAGCAGAAGTGACACATCCTCCCTTAGAATATTTATTTATTTGAAATGCTTCCTGTTTCGGTTCTGTTCCGGTTATTGTTAAACATTATGATTTGGTTTTGGTTTGATTTCTTAGAGCGTCGTAGTGGTGGAAGAAGTATCGAGTCTCATTTTACTTTAAGTAAGAAGAGCAATACACTTTTGGATTAAGTTTGACTGCTTTCTCTATCAGCTGAAAAATAGAGCTGTTGAACACTAATCGTTTAAAGTTACAGGAGTTACTCTGATAACTCTCTTGCCCTACGGGCAAGGTGACAAAATTCCCCCCAAAAAGCCCCAAACATTCACAAAACCAAGTGAAGCAGCAACGACAAACAGGAACAGTACTCGGAAAAATACCTTTTTTAAATTTCTACCAAATAAAGAAAATCAAATATGCCTGATTATACCAATAAACGACACGTTTTGGTTCAAAGCGACTATTGAAACGAGCTTGCCCTCCGTCAGCAGTCGCCCCGCTGTGGCCTCGATGGCGTACTCCACCGACACGCTGGCACAGGGAGCCTTCGGGAAGGTGTACAAGCAGAAGTACGACGACACCTGGGCTGCAATAAAGAAGGTTCCCCAACACCTCATCAAAAGGAAGGACCTGGAGAGAGAGTGTGAGGTGTACAAGTAAGTAGGAGGGTTTTTAATAATGTCAGCTGAGTAAGAGTGTGAAACTATTAAGAGAAGCCAAAGTCTTAAGATGTTTGGATCTAGTGATTTCCCCAAAATGTCAAAGCTACATACCTTTAATGCCTTCCAGACACAAGTCTTGATAATGGCAACGATTGTCTCATGGAAAGTGCTTTTCATTTCAAATATCGTGAACAAAACATCTGGCTAACCTGAGGAAAGATCAACCTTTGATTTTGAAAGTAATCCAGTACTACGTACGTTGTTTTTATCCTCACACCAGGGTGCTCACGCAGTATCCATTTGCTTACGTCTTTATTAATTTCCCCTCCATGACCACCGTCTCTGCAGAAAGGCGAAACATCCCAACATAGTGAAGCTTCTGGGCAAGATAGATCTCAAAGACGGGAAATGGATCATTCCTCTGGAGTTCATCTTTGGGGAGGATTTAGAGACCACCATCTTCCAAGCATCAAAATCTAAAATACAGGTAAAGTAGCAGCAGGTATAATGTTTACCATCCATGTTGAAACTAAGGAATGTATGACCAACAGTTAAAACAATTCACAACAAAAGTGTAAAGTTATGAACACGCTAGGAACCTAAGTTGGCCATGATGATATTTATTTTCTATTACAAGAGGGTTTGGGGTAAATAAGGAAGGTTCCCCATGGACGGGTGTAGTGTGCATCGGTTTAGGACAAAGATTGTCTTCCTTATACTAAACCTTATTCGCATAGTCATCACAATATCCACTTGAGGTTGAGCCTTGTTAATGAAATCTGCACGTGTATAGATGTGACTTTGGTTTCTGGTTGAGATACTTGATGCCCGTCCAGCTGAACTTGATCTCGTATTTGTGCCTCTGCAGCTGTCTCCATCTATCAGAGGCACCATCATCCTCGGCATGTGTGAAGGGCTGCTTCACCTCCACTCCAGAGACATTGTCCATCAAGACCTCAAGCCTGACAACATCATGGTGAGTGGAGGCCGTCGGCATCATGCACGAAGAATCAATTTGGCCTGAGAACAGTGAGATGTGAGTGAGTTCATATCCGCACTTTCAGTAGCTCTGCATCTTCGCTTGATGCACAGGGTAACCAATCAGGCGTTAGGTTTCGCCTACCAGCTTTTGATGGGTCAGTTTGACAGTTTAAGTATTTAATGAAGCACTGCAACGCAAGATCATGAAATGTAAATGGTGAAATAAATATATAGGTATTTTACATAAAATGAATCGGTATTTGAATTAATGACACATTTATATATTTAATTCTAATTTTAATTAATTAATGACACATATGTATTTAATTCTAATTTTAATTCATTAATGACACGTTCAAGTTATTATTTAATGGTGTTTTTATTTATTTAATTGTGGCACTTTTAGTCTCCATAAGCGTGCACACAACCATGCTCTTATCGACGCTTCCATCCAAAATGTCCCATTCACAGGGCCGACCAAAGCGGTCTCGTCAGCTTCTTTGTTTGTTGTTGTCTTAAGTCATGAACACTAGTTGGTGCTCCAGTATAACCAGTCCGCCGAAACTCATCCAGTGAAAAAATAAGTGATTTAAAATGCGTTATGTAATTAATTAATCTTAATTAACTCGTTAAAGTCCCGGCCCTAGTTTCCAGGCCACCTTTCGACGTGAAATCAGATATTTACATTGATTTCCTGCGATCTGGATAATAGAGATACATCAAAAGTGACCGAACATTTGTCTTCCAGGTGGAGCACGGTACAAACAGACCCGTCATCATTGACCTCGGACTGGCAAAGTTCTTCAAATTTGGCCTCAACTCTGCCGCGGACGGGGGGAACCAGGCGTACTCGGCCCCCGAGGTGCTGGAGAGGGGCACGCAGAGGGACCAGCGCTCGGACACGTGGGCCATGGGGAAGATCATCGTGGAGCTCTGCGCCCGCATCCGGCTTCACACGCCCAGCGTCTGCCCCGCCAAGGTCAAGGAGGTCATGGGGGATCAGCCGTACTGCCACTCCGTGTGCAGGATGGTGGACCCGAACCCGTCTCTGAGGGCTTCCGTGGGCGGGGTCATCCAAGAGATTCGGAGGGCCGCGAGCGCGGCCACCGACACGGCGGGTCAGAAAGGGCACCTCAAGCCACCTCAGGCGGATGTCACAATGCCGCCGGACCACGGTGCACCTGCAGCGGCTCCATTTAACAGAGGCCCGTCACCTTTGAACAGATGTTTGCCACTATTTAACAGAGACCCTATACCACACAAGTATCCACCACTGCTGAGAAGGGAACCTGCCCCCAAACCACAGTTGAAGGCCGGCGGATCCGAGCGGGCCCGAGACCTGCGCAGGGTGGCTCTGTTCCAAGAGGCCACCAAGGATCTGCCCTGCAATCTGCCGAAGACGGGCCGGGTGGTGATCCAGCGCGTTGAGGAGAAGGACGGGGAGGTGGGAAGGTGGGAGCAGGAGGTGGTGACTCGCGACGGGAAGATAGTGGAGATCAACAACAGGTTTAATTAATAGTTATTTTAGGGTCAACTAAAGTCTAGGATCTTCTTAAAAGAACATGCGAAATGCATATTAAGTTGGGAATGACTGCGGGCATTACGTTCATTAATGTTAGGAGTTTGATTGATGGCGCGTTCACTTCATCTGGAGGCACAAACCTCAATCTGTTTCTCAGCATCTGAATGCACGAGACTGTGAACGTTGCTTTAATGTGACATGCACGTTTGGGGTTTTTAATACATTCTGAAGTGTAATTTAGTTTCTTCAGAATGCTCTGTGCTTATAATTATTTTCATGACTTCAGCTGTGCAGGCGTCGAGGGCCTTGATGCTTGGACGGGATCGGGGGTCCTTTTCGGTCACCTCGTCGAGGGGCCTGAAATTCACACAGAACGAATCGTTCGTTTTTTTGGGAACCATGACGACCGGCAGGGTTTTTATCTGCTGCAGCCTGGCTGGCCAGTCTGCTTAGTACTAATCAGCCACTACGGCCAAATCCAGGTCGAAAGGTTTGGTAATTTAAAAAACAAATGTGAACCTGAAAGTTTAATGTATTCAAAATAAAAAGTGGACAAAATAAATGTGAATATAGTTTTGACTCAGCTCTATATATTTTTTGGAATAAAATCACCTTTACTGCCGTGATCCTGATTATGTCCAATCACAGAAGCAGAGTTATGGCAGCGTTCATGTGTAATGCGAGGCTCCATCTACCTTGGAAGTCAGGAATCAAAACTGGTAATTAAGTCACTCAAACAATAAATGTGGGGAAAATACAATCAATACATACAATGTCTGAAAAGTCATTCTGCAAACTTAATGGGGATGTTAAATAGCAGCTCTGATTTTTGGCAAATACAGTTTTAATGTGCATTTTGTTAAGTGACAATATTTAGACAACCCTGTATACTAATGAGACAATTGTTATTGCAGCAAGTCATTTCGATCATTATAATATAAAATGAATGTTAAAGATGCCCCTTAAGACATTTCCTTACATTTTTTTTGTTAGTGAAAAATAAAATCGAATTCTAGATTTATAAACAACCGAGCAGTGAATATTAAATACTCACAGGACGCAATTGCATTCTGAAGGAAAAGTAAAACGTTTTTTTGCAGGATCGTAGAAAGCTCGTCCTTACCCAACGGATGTGCGAGAACTGACTTAGAAACCGTTCCTTATAAAGAATTCTAGAAACTTTTAGAACTTGACAAGAATCAGACAGATCAGTTTGTTTAAAAAAGGCACCAAACAAAAAAAGGTTTTTGAATATTCAGTTTATTAAGGAAATTAAGGCCACTATGGACTGTGCAGAATTCATAAAGAGAGCAGAAATACCTCCTAAAGTCACACGATACTCGCTTGAGACGGCGCAGCATCACCACACCAGGAAAGGAAACAAGTCTAATAGAAGTGGCTAAATTACAAAAAAAAGTAAATGCTGCAGAATGTCGGGTAGTCACTTTGTATCGAGCTGGAAGAGTGTGTGCAAAGACCCCTCGGCACGCGTCAGGGCTTCATCCCCACATTGTGTCCAGTACATTCGCCCACTAAAAGCTTGGTTGCCATGCATATTTCGTCTTGATACAAAAATTGCTATTGTGTAAATGACCGAGAGGTGAAATAAGTATCGTGTGTCGCTAAGGCCATAAGAGTTGAATACACATCTAAACATTACACCTTCACATAGTCGCCCATTTATGGAAATCAGACTCGCCGAGCTTCTCAAATACCACAATGACGTGTAGCTACGTTTCCAGCACAGTATGAAGAAAAAAAAAAAAAAAAAGAAATCACTTATTAACCATTCTCATCCCTTCTCTAAATTAACTGGAGTTTGTAAATTTGGGGGAAATTGAATACCTGTTGGCTTACGATTCTTGCAACACAATTTAAATATGCCACACATATTGTTAGGAAGAGAATGTTCACTCACATGACACAAACCATCCACACACGCACACAAAGGCAGTCATTTTTGGTTTCAGCAATCAGCACGGCCTCACCCCACCCCCCCCCTCTCCGGGTCGGGGCGCCGGTTCCTTGTCTTTACAATCAAATCTGTCAGAGCGAAGTGTTGTCTTGAGTCACGGACCCACGGAGACGAGCTGGGAGGAAGTAAAAGGAAGAAGAGAGGCGGGGCGTTTCTCCCCCCCCCCCCCCCCCCTCCCCCAATCGACCGGGCTCCCACTAGCACACCTGAGTCGCTCAAGAAACAGATTTTTTAGTTCCATTTCTACGAGAGAGTCAACAGCGAACCCTTCCTGTGTGGCTACGTTACCGTGAGCTTGAAACAGCAGCATTTAGAAAAATCTACATTCCTGGATCTGAATGATGCTGAAGAAATAATTGTTTTAGTGTGGGAGGAGGAAAAGCCCGTTTTCCCAACGACGCGTGTGCATTAAGGAGAGAAGACGGGCACAGAGGTTCAGTATGAAGATTGACTGCATATGCAGGGGAACGCTGGCACTCTCGAGGGATCCATTTATCTAGAGAGATTTAAAGTACACAGCTACAGAAACACAAGCTCTAGCTGATCACAGTGACCTGCTCCACCCGATAAAACGCACAAAAAACATGCAACCCAATGAGACTTCAATCTAATGTTGCAGATATTGGCTACGCTGCAAAAGAGGAACTGTAGCTTTGGGTCTTTGACGCTTTTCGCGCTCGGCATCGGCTGTCTTTTGATATGCGCAGAACAGATACAGACACACAGACGGGGCGCGTCCACCGCTATGTGAGAAGCAGCAACACACGCACACAGCTGTACGCTTCCTTCATTTAGTACTCATTGTAGCAGCGTCACTCAACTGGAAACCAGTAACGACCTCCTCCACTCGCGTAGGCAAAAAGGAGCGACTGCTGGAAACGGCAGCCGTTCTTCTAGTGAACCCATTCATCTAAACAACGTGAAAAGACACACGCACAAAAAAGAGAACAGGCTTCTAAGGCATCACAGGGTTTAAACAGCGACCACAGCACTGTAGATATACAAACTCACAGAGTCCAACTTTTGCCGCTCTCTCTTCACTGTGGCTCCCTGGGAAGAGGAACCAGTGGTGTAAAGGGGCCGAGGAATCACGGTCAATCGTCCGTATTCTTAAGCCATCGGGTGCTTCAATCACCCAAACGAGCAGCCCGGCGTGTCCGCGGGGCAGAACAATGTTAGATCGTCGCTGACCAACACTTCCGCAAAACCGACGACGGAGCGGAAAATGGAAATGACAAATAAACTCCAGGCGCTGTAGAGGGAAAAAAACCACCACGAGGATCATCCCACGGAAGTTGCGCCACACTGGAAGGTCATTAGCGGTCCTTTCGCGTGATCTTCTTCCCCGTGTGGGCCTCTTTGAGTTTGGCAGAGGTTTTGGCTGGTCCTTTAGCCGGTCCTTCGCCAGGTTCTTTGACTCCAGCTTTGGCGGGAGGAGGAGGAGGATGTAGACCGGCCTCGGTGCCGATGTTGACCGTGATATTGGTGTAGAGAGGCATGTACTGCCGGGAGATTGTCTCGTATTCAGCAGTGTTCATCCCGTCAGACTTCCACGTCTGCCTCGTCTTGGCCAGCATGTTGAACCTGCGCGCGGAGATCAAAGACAGAAGGCTTGAACAGGACATTTTCCTGGTACGCTTTATACCCAAGAGCCCCGGGTGTGATCAGTGTCCTTCACCTCAACACATGAAACCAAGATGAATCAACTCGTGTGACAGGAAAGATGTACGTCGTTCAACGAGCAGCCGAGTGAGAGCACAGACACTTTAACCACCCTTCCTTTCCCCTCCCAGTTACACGGGTCGCCTCATCCTCCCTCGAGTCTGCCGATCTTAACCTCAACACGTGAAACCAAAAGACACGACCTGGTTTAAGATACCTCTTGGGGTTCACATCGTTGCCTTTGTCCAGCTTGTGTTTGATCATCCGGTAGCGGCCGACCTTCACTGATGGACGACTGATGTACATCCCCCCCAGAGTCACTCTGAGCAGACGGGGGAAACACGAGTCAGTCTTGAAATGATCTACTGGCAGAGCTCAGGTACTGAAAGCCTCAACCTGGTTACAAATGCATCCTCCCCCCCCCCCCTCGCCCCCCCTCTCCAGTCACTCTCACCTGACTCCAATATCGTCGTCCTCCCCGCCCCAGCCCCAGTAGTTGTTGGGAAAGCCGTTCATCTTCAGGTAGTGCAGCGGCGTCAGAGCAGACACTCCTCCAAAGTACATCTTGTACGGAAGCCTGGAAGGGATTTTATTCAAAGTATTCAATAAACACGTGGAACACAGACGGTGCTACGGTGTGTCCTCCCCCCCCCCGGTCAAAGACGTACTTGTAGCCGAACTTGTCCATGGCGATGGCCGCGTGCTTGGGGTTGGCGTCGCAGACGTACGTATTGCGATCGTCCTCGGGGATGAGGTCCACGTCGTGGAAGAAGAGACAGTCCCAGTCTTCCTCCTTCATGGCCTCCCGGAAACCCACATTCATCAGCTTGGCCCTGTTGAAGGTGTAGTTTCCAGCCTGGGAGGGAAGGGGGGGGGAACTCATATCGTTTGTCCCAATCATGTCCAAACAGACACAGAATTATAATAGTCATGTTCAATGCTGGAAGAACTGACGCTGGTTTGAATACGCTAAACATTAAAAAAAAAAAAAAAAAAAAAAACGCAATTACCAAATTTTAAAAGATGCAATATAAATACATCCACCCACTCAAATGTAAAATACACATTAATGGTGCGTCATTTTTCAACCCATAACCAGGTCTCTTCTCAAATTAACAAACCTACACGGCGTACTAAGGACAAGATATAATTTCCGCACATAACACATAAATCAACGTTTGCATAGAGATTAAAAACCACAGAGCCACTGGAAAATCTTCTTCCCCCAACATGCACCAGAGGGCGCTCTCCATCCAGTCTGAACTGGAGCGGATACAAACCGACGGGACTCCATCATCCAACACTCGATTCTAGATTAACCAAATCTGTGTGTGTGTGTGTGGTTCACCTGGTGAATGACGTAAATCCCGTAGTTGAGCTGTTGCCGCTGCAGAAAGGGATGCAAGTAGTACAGCAGGAACTTGAGGTGGTGCTCCCGGTGTCTGTGGGGGATGATGATGGCCGTCCGGTGCCTCGCCTCACAGTCGGGCGGCCTGTAGCGGCCGCCGCGAACCACCAGTGGGTTTTTCCTCTGCACTTCCGCCAGCGTGAGGCCCGACGGAAAGCTGACGTGGATCGGCCCGCCTGCGAGCACAAACCGGTCCGCTTGTTACCAGCGGGAAACGCGATGAGTTGTCCATTTAATCGTTGCCGCTGACAACGAGCCTCCAGGCAGTTTCCGCCAGCCGAAATGTTTAAAAGCAAGTAGTCACAGAGCTTATCAGCACGTTAATTACTGACAGAAATATCAGAACATTGGGCCAAAATATAACTAAAAAAAGCCTGCCTTGTAGTCGCAGAGTAAACATTATCCAAGTAAACAAATCAGCAGCAGGAAGTTTAACGAGTTTCTTCAGCTGCCAGATGAGTCAGAAGGGGGAGAAAATAATGAAATGACGAGACGTTAGTCTGGAAAAACTGCCAAGTTAGTTTGCGTTTATAAAGCGCGTGTTCTACCTTCAGTAACAGACGACACCACTCACCAATAAGCGGGGACGTCTTGGGGCAGAAAGGCATCCCATCTCCGTGGCCGTGGGCTTTGGACAGCTGGGAGAGGTTGGCATACACGTCCCCGCCGGCGACGCTCGCTGCCGTGTGGTTGCGGGCGGACAGACCGGTGGCGTCCGGCTTGCGGAAGATGCGGATGAAGTAGGAGACCCTCTTCTGGTACCCCTCCCGGGACAGCAGCGCCATGACCACCAGCTGAATGCCCAGGAACATGAAGAGGTAGCGCCATTTGGACTGGATGCCGATCATGGCGACGACTCTCGGGTCGTCAAAGCAACGAGAGTTGGGAGAAGGAAGTGTGGAAAGTCACTTCGGTCTGTCGCAACCGGAGCTTGAATCCTGGTACTTAGTAAATGATCCTCAAGCAAATTCTGAAGAGGGGAGGGATTGTTGCCAACGGTGAATTCAATGGCAGCTAGTGTCAAACCTTTGTTTGTGAAGTACTACTATATGGAAAAACCTACTGAATGTGGCGGTTACTTTAAATGAAGGAATAAGTAGCAAAGACAAAAAGTGAAACAAAAAAAGGCACTTTGGAAAGGTGGCACTTGGGTAGGACCACAGAGCCAAAATGGAAAAATACCCTAAAGCAAGAAAAAAAAAAAAAGTTGCCTACTTCTTTTTTTTCACAGCATTCCGCGCCGCAGGCCACCGTGTGGCAAATACCTCCAGAGTCGAGAGTCGGTCCGCTTTGTGATGCCGACGCCAGTCACACATCATGTACTTTCACCCCCAAACAAATTCCATGCCGTCGAAGCTCATTCGGCGCCGGTCAAACAAATGGCAGCGTCGGTGTCTCCCACCCGGGCCCCCTCTTCTCCCCCTTTGTGGGCTTTATGCTGCCTTCTGTCCTCCCTCACGTGTTCTCCCGAGAGAGGCCTCCGCCGCAACAACAGCCACCGCCATGACAAAAGGGAGCGAGCGCAGCCGCACAGGCCCTGTGCTTTACAGAGGATTACACGGCTCCCATCCACTCACTGCCTGGCTGGCTGGCGAGACCAGGGGAGTTGACCACGAACCACAGGGGTAGGTGGTGGGGTGGGGGCGTGTGTGTGTGGAGAGCAAGGCTGAGAGAAACAAGAACAGGGGGAGGCGTTTGGGGGAGAGCGTTGATTATTATTATTATTATTAGTGTTGACTGTTATCGTTGTGCGAGGATGCAATCCACAGCTCTCGGACACCTCGAGCAGCTCTTTGGACCAACAGCCACTGGAAGGACAGGAATGGACCAGTCACTCCAGCGCGGCTCTAAAAGACAAAAAAAAAAAAACACAGCAGAGGAGGAGGCAGTTACACAAACTGATCCCACTTAGGTTCAAACTGTTGACATCAGCGATTTTCTACTCCGAGCAGAAAACCTAGCCCCCCCTGACTCAAACAATGGCTGATTGTTGTGCCTTTTATCGCACACAACAAACGGATTGTGTTTGTTTACACGGAGAGCCAGCAGCACAGTTGGAGAGCCTTGATTAATCAGGCCCAGCATGGGCTGTGGTGCAGACGGCTCCCCCAAAGCGGCCCGCTGCCGAAGAGCCGGGCGGCCGGGGCGGCCCGGTCGGTGCGGGCGGCTGCAAAGCGGCGTGCGCCGACCTTGCGTAACCCCCCGCCCCCGAATTCTGTCCCAGGCTAGTCTGCCGCGATGTCCGACACGCAAATCAATTACTGCTCGTTAAAGAAGCCAGTCTAAAACGACTAATCCTAATCCCACTGAATGCTACCAGCCCGGTGGAGACAGAGCCGCTTCCAACTTCTCAAAAATAATGTTAATCACGCTAATGTTTAAGATGCTGGCTTAGATCATCTCTAGGGGGACTGCTTTTATGTCAGTTATTGAATCCTTATGATGGGGACCTCTTCAATTCTCAGAGCTCCATGTCTCGCTTATTACAGAGAACAATAATTTGTCGTTAGCAGTATTCAGTAAAAAGGTACACGGCACATAGCATGCTAACCGTAAGAAAATAAAGCTGCAGCGAAGACGAAAACACAACTTTAGAGCTCCGATAAGAGATGGAGCGAGAAGGATGAGTGCCGACTTATTGCTTGGTTGCATTACAAGGGATTAATTAGCATAAGAAGTCTTTATAATCTGGAGGAGAAAAACACTTTTTCCCGCTATAATTCATCATGTTGGCATAGAGTTTTTCCAGCCGGTGGTGCAATGCAGTTTTAGAAATGATCATGCGGATTAATATACTGAAACTGTCAACACTACAAGGTGTCCTTTTAATCAGATGGAAAGACTCAGCCTTCTTGATCAACTACACAGGCTGAACGATAACATCTGACTAACTCAAACTTACCGAGCTGCTGCAGTGCTCGTATGCATTTCTGTTTGACAGCCGACAGCTAGCGCTTTCCATTCTGGGATAAGAAGAGGCGCAACCTCGGAGGATGAAAACTGAGCCGAGAGCCTCTTTGCATCTGCAGATCATTTCCATCTGCAGGCAGATGAGACATTGACCGCCCTCACTCTGCACGGCCCCTTTTATAATAATATGCCCGTAGCTTAAGGATATGGTTCATAAAGAACATAAAACGAACGCTTAATCCCCCGCAGGCAAACGCAACTACTAATCTACCCGTAAAACTGATGACGCCCATAGAACCGGTCTGTCTGTATATAAACATTTAGATATGGCACAAGACAAATCTGCAGTGCCAGCTCGAAGCCGCTACATGACTAAGCATCATGTATTAGGAGAACTTCATACCACGGAGGGGGGGGAAAGAGTCTGGTCTGCTCCAGTGCTCGGGGGCCATGTCGTGCCAGGGCAGGCTCACAGTCAGAGGACTTGGCAGCGGGCATCTCGTCCAACAAAGGACGGGCACTGACTTAACACGCATGCGACAGAGATCCAGTGACTCGATCTCAGACGAAGCGCTTTCTCCGTGCGTCGACCAAAAGAGAGACTGACAAAGCGAAGTCGGGGGAGCAGCACAGCGACCAACGATTACGCTCTGCCCCTTTGGACTTCATCCTTCCGGTACAATTTAAAAAAAAAAGGGAGGGGGGGGGGGAGGGAGTAGGTTTGGCATGAGAAACTTCAGCGCAACAAAGAAAGCAGCCCCCCTCCACCTCTTTTTCTCAGTGCTTTGAAACACGATGGCACATAACAGCCGACAAATAGGACCATTTTTTTCTGCCTATAGGGCATTAATACTGCAGATGTCCACATGGATGCTTTCACACACATGACTGCAGGCAAGAGGAGCCATTAAGGCTGGGGTGGGGGCGGGGGGCGGGGGGCGGGGGGCTTTCTTTGGTGCGCTGAAGTTTCTCATGCCAAGCCAACTAGAGAAAATGAAAGGGGATGGAGGTGTACAGTAGGGGAGCTCCATTTAGATAATCAGCCATTGACCAATAGCTTGTTCACTAGTGTACAAGTGCACAACACAGCCCTTCAGACATATCAGCGGGAAAGGGTGTGGGGGCAGAGGAGGTAGCGTCGCCATCTACCAACACCTAAGCGCCAACAAGCGGCCCCCTTCCCAGACTACAACTGATGGGACGATTTGTGCATGAATGCAGCTCATCTCCAACAGAAGCAGGCTTTGGTTGCTTCACGGTTGGAAGTTGCGCTGAGCCGGACATTCCAGGCCCAGCTGGTTCACATCAGTCGAGCAGAGCACGCAGGCCAGATGGGGCCCATCCACGCTACAAGTATGATGCTATTCTACTGCAAGAAAAGGCGAAGCGATGACTATGTGCCTATTGTCCCAAAGTCCAAGTCCAGGCAAAACCTGTTCGATGGCCGTCGAGACGTTTTGTGGCAAATTAATTTGATAGTCTATATTGAACGAACTCCAAAAACAAAACAAGCGATTACAATAGCCTCACATTTCATCATGGGCGTGTTCCTGTGTGGCTCGAAAAACAACTTCCTCTTCAGCATGTGCAGTTCCTTCCTCGGTTCACTATACTGAGCAGACATGTCGCAATTTTCATTACAAAATTACCGAAACGCTTGCATGTTTTCCATGAAGACACCATCAGAGCTTTGCCAGTAGCTGGAAACGGGACAAAATGTGAACTCCCTCATTTTAGTCAGAACATAAACCCAGAGGCCCATTAATTAGGGAACCAACAGAGCCAGGACGGAACGAGCTGTGAAACCGTTCCAGAAGCAAACGGCCGTTTGCTTCAGCCACACCTCGTCTTTAAAAAGGAGGTCATTCAACATCAGAGGTGTCGTTTTCGTTTCCATTCTCTGGCTGTGGCCTCGTTTACACATTAAAATCTATCCCAGTGATCCGATCACAAGGGCCCAGCGGTTGTTCGCCTCTGCTACTAGGGTGCGTCTCCACACGCTTGCAATGAGCGCTCATTCACCTGCACTGTATGCAAATGAACACACGACACCTCCCCTGCTTGCAAAAAGCAAATGTGTAGTTGTTTTTGACACGTGTGGCGGAGCAGTGACCTTGTGCCTCGTCGGCCAAACACTGAAAAGTCAAATGATACGGCTACAATTTACAATCTTTGATGCTCGCTTCAGGGTCCTTGCAGCGAACAAGTCCTGGAGGGCCGGCCGACTCTCTGCAGAGCGGATGAAAAGCCGGCCCGCTTCCTTCTCCGAAGCGTACCAGACTGATGGAGGAGCAGCGGGTGGACTCAACAAATGGTGGTGTGGAAGTGCACCATCACAGTCTTGGCAGGTTGAATTTCTTCAGCTGGCTCAGGGAGTACACCCTCCCCCCACAGCTTGCTGTGTTCCGGGGTCATCGTGACTGGAAAAGATCCCAACAGGTGATAAGCGACCACGCTTTGCTCGGCGGAAGTGTGGTACACAGCCATAAAGTCAGCATTGGCGTGCCGCTATTGCAGTTTTAACCCTGTGGTTTGTGTGCATTTTTACCGGAAACTAAATACTGCACACCACTCAATACTAATTTGTGGTGCTTCAATAATAACTCCATTAGCTTAATGGGGGAGGGCGGCAACTCCCAAGCTTATCAATTAAGTCCTTTCGCTCAGCAATAAAAACTTCCTTATCATGCTTTAGAAAGGAATGATGGCTTACTAGCAATAGCTTAGAATATATACTTTACCTGTAGACCTGGATACATTATGAATCACTTTTAAAAAGGAAGCACCAATTGGTACATTTGGACAAAAAGGACGTTGACTGTATTCAAACTGAATAACTAACCCATCACTCATGTCAAGGACATGTCAACTCAAGTTAATTAACGGGAGCATTGCAACTGGTTTGGGAGCTTGTGTTTAATACGAGTTCAGCGGAATGCAAACAACTCTTTAAAAAGCTTTTTTTCTTCTTTAACCAGGCTGCAAAGAAATCAGATTTATTTTTTGTTTGTGCAAAGAATATGTCCTGAAAAAAAAAAAAAAAAAAAACTACTGAGATACAAACTGTCCACTGTATACGCAAGCAGGCCTTTTGAAACCAGCCAATTAAATAATGTGCAAACATGCCCTGAGAAAAGAAGTGTGCATAACAACGTGTGCCAGCGTCCTTGTCGTGGCAACCAGGCTATTCAGCGCGGCTGCAGCTGGTACACGACTCTGTGGCTGTTCCCTCGAGTCGGACTCTGCTTGGGACAAACTGCTGAGGAGAGGGAGGGGCGAGGGACAACATCCTCCACCTCCTCCTCCTCCATCTGCCTTTGGTTGATAAGGCCGTTTTAAAATTAACCACCAGCAACCAGCTCACCCGGGATAAATACTTATCCCATGACAGCAACATGCTGTGGAGCTGCAAACTTTGCATTGGCAACCATGGATGAGGGAGGAGTGTTGACACCACAGATCTTAAAACACCATAGACCATGAAGCCACATGGCGCCCAAACCCACCAGAGATTAAGTGCTGCATGGGAGAAAGGGTCTGCAATATGGAGGAAGACTAGATTGCCCAGCCATCTCAATATTGTGACAGTATAGTACGGCTAAATGAAATAGCGACACAATTTCAATTCTGATCAATCAGGACCAGTGATGTGGGTGATATTGTGAATGTTGAAGTGGGAAAATAATGGAAGAGCAGGAACAGTCCGGTAAATTAAGAAAAGTATTTACTGTAATGCTACTTTGAAAAAAAAAAACACACACACTTGGGCTTTATTACGTAACAAATCAAAGACGGCATCGCGTCTCATATCCCCCTATTTTTTTTTATTATCAAAATCCACCCAACAAACACCCACTGCACAAAAAGAGTTAGATTGAAAAGAAACAATAAAGCAACAAAAAAAATCTGCCCCTTTACAATAGCCTGTCACAGGAAGTTATACTAAATAAAAAATTAAAAAAAAAAAAAATCGAACTCAATGTAGCATTAACCTGCCTTCACTGTCAGTGGCAACGTGGGCCGCCTTTCATTCCTATAATGAAGAGTCCGGATGGGAGTAAAAGTGGAGATGGTGCTGGAGGCTAATCTGAGTCAGTTTGAGGCACATCATGGTCACGGCTCACGTTGGGCTATCATCAGCTGAATGATAAATGTAAATGCAAGTCAAACGGGACTGATGCACTAGGATTATCCCTGACCCCAACCAAAAAAGGTTAAACGATCTCAGGTGAGTCTTAATTTGTGCGTTCACCAATTTCGTCCTCAAGTATTTGCTCAAGCTCTGACAGTTTGGAGGAATGGGGGGCGGCATGCAGCAGGAGTGGGGAAAAGAACCATAGTCATGTTAAAAAAAAAAAAAGGAAAAGTGCGACCCTGAAAATTACAATTCCCAACTCCCCCGTGATGTCCTAGAGGTGACCGACATTCAGCAGTTTGTCCCTTAAAGTGGCGTCACTTCTCTTAACCGCCTCGCTGTGTCGTCATTGTTCTTGTGACAGGTCACGTAACGCACAAACGCCAACTGACGGTGACGCGCAAACTTTTTAAAAGTAACTACAAGTTCCTTAAAAATAAACAGAAAACAGGTCAAAAGCCGAGCTCGACATTTTAACCAGCATCGCTTTCCAAAAAAAAAAACACGTAAGTTACACGTTCACCCCAAAAAAACGCCAATGAAAACGACGCGTTCTTAACGGCTTTTTGTGATGTTCGCGTTAGTTCGACGATAAATCTCCAGACGCGAACACGTTTCTCGCGAGTCACGTAAACTCAACCGGCGGGAGGCGTCCACGCCGAAAACGCTCCAGAAAACTACGACCGAGCTTTTGCCAGCTGTGTGGCGTAAAGCGAGCCGAGCCGAGCCGAGTCGCTGGGGGTCAGACTGGCGTCGGGGTCGGGGGCGAGGGGGGTCAGTCGGGCTAACCAGCTAGCTTAGCCCCCCACACACGCACGCACACACACACACACCGAGCGCTGTTCACGCTGCCATTTGTCGACATATTGGAAGAGTTGCACTCACCGGCCGGTCGGCCTTCGTCCCCCGCTCGGTTTAGGTCGCCGTTGACCGGGGATATCCGCGAGGACAGCCTCCCTCCATTGCACGTCCGCCGCGGGGTGAAGTTGACGCTGCGCGGTCGCTGTGTGATCGCAGAGCGAGTCGGTGCCTCCTCCTCCTCCCTCCGCTGGAAAAGCCCAAACTACACGCGATATTGAAACGTGGCTGCTGCTGTTATCAGTCGCAGTCCCCGGGACGGTTTTTATTGGGTGTAATGTCCGGAATTGAAGGTGGGATTTAAGCACGAAAAAAGTGTATTGAAATGCAAAAAACAAAGCCAATACCCGACCCCGATACTCCCGCTGTGCCACTTGTGTATTCATAGGTTGAACTTTTATGTATAAGGCTCATTATCCATAATAAAATGAGAAAGAACATTAACAAACTGATAAAATGACGCGTTAGGTCTCGTGCCTCGATGACGCCACATGTTTCATAACAGGACAAAGAGAACTACAGAAAACAACATTTCAAAACAGAGATTGTGACAATTTACTTTGTCCTTGTGTTATTTGGTCCTTGCTGTGCTGGAAAGTAATATATTTACTATATATACATAAGTATTATTACTTTTACTACTCAGAAACGAATATGGTAGTTTATTTTTTTTACTTGACATTCAGCTAACTTTTGTCACTAGATACATTTTTAACTAATTAACAAATTAGGATGTTACATTTATGGATTTAAATTCTGCTTTTATCAATTTGATATTGATCCTTTTGAACTTTTCGCTAATTGAAAAGGTGAAAAAAACTTCCACGTCAAGTAAGTGTTTCTTATGTTAGACAGTGCCACATCTTATAGGAAAAAGAGTCTTCCACCTCTGATCACAATCAGATACTCGCTTCGCCAATAATTAACACAAGCTAAATGTTGATAACAATGATGACAATGGCAATAAATACCAGCACACTGACTTGATCTCGCCCATGTTTTTTTTTCTCGGTCAGAGCAAAATGGCTGTCCGGCAACATCTGTACCAGCTGTTTCACGAGAGGCCTTCAGACGCTCAAACCAGCGGGGGGGCTCTGGCTGCAGCCTTTTGGAAAAGACTCTTCCCCGGAAAGAACTTTGGTCAGAACCACACGCTGGACCAAATCTTTGTCAACATGTCCCACTGGCCAGTGCTGGCGACTCTGCCGCTTGGCAACTACTACTTTGACCTGGCGGCTCAGCGGCTTCCTACCAGAGAGCAAGTGAAACACAGGTGATCATCAAGTCAACGTTCAGATGGGCCTTGAAGGGGTTGTTGGGCTCTTCTTCACGGCCCCAGTTTGGAGAATCATACGTGGGTACAGACCCAGAAGGCCAGCGCTGTTTTTTATACCATTTTAAGTGTGCGGTAAGGACATGTTCACTGTTTCACCGTAACAACCGGGAACTAAAATATTGATATCCGTCCGTGCTCCCTTCAAAGCCACCAGACTCCACTGACAAGAAGTCACTTGACCCCGCGGGGCAGACGTTGCCAGCTCTCCTTCGCCTCGCTCAGTGCACTTGTGTTACTTTGGTTAAACAACTGTTCGGAAAGAGCTGTCTGACATGGAGATACAATTGGAGAAAGTATTTTATTTCCCCCGAGGTGTCGCAGGGTTTATAACCCATTCAGGAATCTGTGCTGCTTGTTTTCTCCAAACTGGGGGTTGCTGCCCACATCTACAGTACACATAAGTACCTTATCTAACCCCCATTCAAACTATCCACGTGGGTCCACAACATTGGTTGACGCGGGTCACATTTGAGGTTTAGGACGTCATAATGAATGTATCCCCTCCCCCCCTGGTGGCACAAAGAGAGAGCTGCAACCTCCAGCTGCACTGCTTCGACTCATGGGTGGACTTAGAGCAGGAGAGGAGGAGAGCCACGGAGCGACAGGGAGGACGGGGCGCAGCCACCCGGCTGGGTGAACTCTGTCAACGCCAAATGCCACACACTGACAGGAGCATGTCCACAGAAGAGTACATTTTCCTCATGTACGGCCACCGCTGCTGACAAACCATCTTTTGCCTCACGGCCCTTAATACAACCAGCCTTTAAAAAGCAATCTTGAGCATGTGTGTTTAAATGGGATACCTGCATAGATGGCACGTTAGTGTGTAAAGAAAAGATCAGGCTTATACACTTTATTTATGCAGATTTTATTAATTGTACCCTTAAGAGGCAACTACTGAACATGCAGAAGTGGTGTTGGTGACAAAGGTCAAGCATTATTAGGAAAAAAAATTAATAAATTAGAAGCCATGTTTCAAGGAAAAAAATACCACCATTCATTATGGAAAACATCTTTAATGGATTTTTTTGTCATGTCTTCTTAAGTGAGTACATATAGATAAACATGTTCTATCCTTGCTACAGTCGGGGCCAGATATTGTTAAGAACCAATAGAGTGCCTGCACAAAAAGCACTCCTTCCCAAAGAAGTGTGTAAACACACTTCTTTGGGAAGGAGTGCTCTTCGGGTCTAATCTGACGTTGGGCCTCGTGTTGCAGACGGTCAATTTTGTCTAAAAAATATCAATGCCAATGTCGGCGACCACATGCGCATACGACACACGGTACAGTCACACAAACGTAAATGGATAACAAAGGTGTGTCTGGACACATTGTTTTAGCCTCAAGAACCATTTCTCTCTCTACTTGTAGAACTCATGCTCCTGCTCGTCCTTTTTGATGACAGTCTTGTAAGCTTTTTCAAAGTCTTTGGCCAGGACGATATACCTGTTCTCACGCACTGCCAACATGCCAGCCTGAGACAGCAGGGGAGAAATAAAAACAAAAATCAGATATTAATGTATTTTATTCTAACAAAGATCATTTTCATTTTACACTCATCTGCTTATGGGGTAAATCAGATGACTAAAGCTCCATCTCACCTCCTGGCAGATGGAGTTGATGTCTGCTCCAGAGATCTTGTCTGGTCTGGCCACATCTGCGCATCAGTTAAGGCCAAACCCTCCATCAATGCCAGAATAAGCTGCGTTTTCTAAAGCAATATGGGAATGATGATGGCACATACACAATAATACAAACCACCCCACTTAACCCCGTTGAACGAAAGGATACAATCCTCCAGGTCGACCTCCTCAGAGAGATTCATTTTACTGGTGATTGTGGTGAAAACGAGACGTTTCTGCCTGCGGTCGGGAAGGGGGAACTCGATCTTTCTGTCCAGGCGACCAGGACGTAGCAGGGCCGGGTCCAGCGTGTCTGCTCTGTTGGTTGCCATGATCACCTGAAGATACAACACAGCAACAAACACTGCCTTAAGCGATTGGCTAAGCTAAGCATTAATGGACCGAGTGCAAGTGAATGAAGGTCAAATACCATCAAGAGCTTGTGTGACAACAGGACTAAGCTCACCTTGACATTGACGTTCTGGTCAAAGCCGTCCATTTGATTTAGCAGCTCAAGTAAGATTCTCTGCACCTCTCTATCGGCTGCAGAAAGATAGAAGTTGATATCGTTAATGCATTTAAAACATTCTTTATTATCTGAATCTAGACCTCGGTAAAGAAAACTAGGATGCCATTTATCCCTCGTAAAAAAAAACAACAACCTGCGAACAAAAGGTTGGTTTGCATCCATGAGGTCTGCGTGCGAGTCACACATGTCCATACCTCCAGTCTGTGCGTCGAACCGCTTTGTGGCAATGGCGTCGATCTCATCGATGAAGATGATGGCGGGGGCATTTTCCTTCGCCAGCCGGAAGACATCACGCACCATCCGAGGGCCTTCACCCAGATACTTCTGAACAAACTCCGAGCCAACCACACGGATGAACGCCGCTGGGGACACAGTTAATCTTTGATTTATTATGGATTCTCCTCATCAGTATTCCATAACAAGGACACAGTGTTTGTGCCGACCCATCGACTACTTACCCGTAGTGTGGTGAGCCACAGCCTTGGCCAACATGGTCTTACCGCAACCAGGAGGTCCGTACATAAGGACACCCCTGGGCGGGTCGATGCCAATCTGAGAATGCGAATAGGAAAAATTAATATGAATGCAGTGCATGTTTTTTCTGTGTCATTGTTGGAGCACATTTGTGTTACTTCACTTCCTGAGACTTGTTTAAATGTAAATATCTGACCTGTTTGTAAAGCTCAAAGTGTGTCAGTGGCAGCTCGACAGCTTCTCGAACTTCCTGCTTCTGAATGTCCATCCCACCGATGTCGGCATACATCACATCTGGCTTTTGGTCTGGGAGCACGACAAAAAGGAAAGTTATCTTTGCAACAGGTGGCTTCATACAAGATATGTAAAATTTATAAAAAGGTGTAATGTCTAGTGTCGTGTTTAGATTGTATACACCTGGTAGTCGAGCTGAAATGCTGACTCTTATTCGTTTTACATGTGACTACAGCCTACAAACTGCGCCTTCACCAGCTTCAAGAATATTAGATCAATCCATTTAAGAATTTTGCTATTTGACGGCCGACAGTAAAATCTTCTGTAACACGGGAAGGTCATCTTCATCAGACAGCGGTAGGCTTTATAGGAGCAGCAATTAAACCGCGCCAGGAAACCTCTGGGAGAAAGTCACCTGACGTCAGCATCATGATGCTGCTGTCCGCTTCAGGGGGGAGCACATCCACCAGGGCGTTGCTGTGCTTGTGCAAAGCCACTGAGGCGTTGGGCTTCAGCAGCTCTCTGTCGATGGTGCTCAGGATGCGGACATAGTAGTTGGACCCTGAGAACAGAAAAGGGATGAATGAGAAAAAAGTAAGAGAAGACACAATCAAAACTCATTACATGTATTTCACACTAAATGATCAAGATGTGACATGCACTCAGTTAATCTCTTCTAGGTTCTCTCTCAAGACCCTGATTATGATAAAGCATGCAAATGCATATAAAAACACTATTAAAAATTTTAATGGAAAATGATGCATAATCGGCCTTTTTTGTTAAACAGTTGTTATGTTCTTTAATAGATGCCGTTTTGTTATTTATGAATCTCTTGAAAACTTGATTATTGTGAGAATTTGGCTGTACGTAAAAGTACCCCCTTAGAATTTAACATGGTTGCAATAACTTTTAAAATACTGACAGCAAATGTAACAGTCAGTGTTATTATCACTTAAAACTAATATTAGCTGTATATATATTTTTGAATGTTACCTGTAGTGGAGCCAACAATGGCTGTGTTCTGATCAACAGCTTCCAGGAACTGGCCAATGACGAGCGGGATGCTCTGTATCCTCTTCACCTCCTCCTGGGCATGGAGGAACTCTTTCTTTAGGTTCTTCTGTTCATCTTTGATGTACTCCTCCTGCACTTCCAGGAACTCCAGCTCCTGTTGCAGCTTCTACAAACGCACAACAAAAAAGGAAGGACGGGTCAGAGCCTGCTGGGAAAAAAAGGCCCAATACAGCTGTTGGTTGGAGATTGTCAACCAAAATTGGCAGGTTCTAAAAAAGGAATGGTCAAAAAAAATGACTAGGAACAGGAAAGACAAAATTTGGAACAGTAAAGAGAGTAATACAAGATTACTTTGAACACATGACAACAACCTCAATCTAAAAGAGAATGTTACACAGACGGAAATGTAATGGGTCAATGTTCATTACAAAGATGGTAAACTATGAATGCATTGACCTGTTCAAGAAGTCCATACTCACAGCACGTGAGCACTACTGAATGAAACACGTCGCATCAGATTTTCTTCTGGGAGGCAGCAGAGTTTAGTCACTAAACACGAAAGCTTTAAGAGGTAAAATACCTTGTATCTGCTGTAAAGATCCTCAAGATCTTCTGGTTCTGGTGCCAGGAAAGAAAGACCTGTCTGGGGTCTGGAGGTCAGGATTGCAGGCATCTCGTCCTGTAAAGGGTGAAAGCATCAATATAAACTATTAGCTTGCATCTACCATAACACACCAACGAAGACAGTTTACTGCATTTCACCCGAAGTTAAGATGTTTAAAACGGTAAAGACTACATTCAGCTAAGGGACATGAGACTGAATTTGAGAATGAAACCGTATAGAATCTGTAAGCTCAGTTATTAATTGACACCCATCAAAGACAAACACTAGCTTAGCTGACGTCGCCGGTAGCTCAACGCCCGCTAGCTTACTTAAAGTGCTCGTAAACGCAAAAACAGATAATTTAAAGCCATTTGCGACCATGCGGCGAATAATTACACAACCTCACACATATCTGCGTTATGTATAGCTTTGTAAAAACCCATCGTCATCGCAAAAAATCAACTCTCTCTAGCTCAACAATAGTTGGGCTAACGCTAGCAGCTAACTTGCATGACATAGCAACTAACGTTAAAATGAAGAGAGAATGAATAGGCAGGTTTACATTGCGGTGCCAACAAACGGTCAAATAGTAAGACAAACAACAGTGCTACTCAACACTTAAATTCACGAAAGACTACTACAAAAACTCGATAACTTTAAGCGGAAAAACGGGAAACAATCTCACAAAATCATACCGGGCTCTTTTCCACAGCTACGATATCCTCCATGTTGAAATATCTCCCCTCTGACGTTATGACGTATTACGTTGGCAGAGAGGTTTTATGGGTAATGGAGTTCGTAATGGATTACTTGCATGCTACACAATGACGAAAAGCAACAACATAACAAATGCTGTACTCCAGGATTTGAAAATGTACATCGTCGCAATTGGTCTTATAAAATACATAAAACCAAGATAAACATACAATTTGTAATTACTTTGGATCTAAATCACTTTGGAAAGTCTGAGATACATTCCTTGCACAAAACAGCTTGCTCTTTTTTAAACTTTTACATGTACATTAATCAGTAGGCTACTTGCAATTACTTTCATGATCTAAATTGTTATTGAACTGTGTTAGATTTTCCTTTTTGTTTACTATACTGATTATTTTTGTTTCCTGACTTTCAAAGTCTTTTTTCATCTGTTGTTTTGTGGAGCACTTTCCCACCCCCTTAGATTAAATTGGTATAAACTTACTATTACTGCTGTTGTGAGTTTACTGACAGTCAGATGAGACGCATGCTCCCACTTTAAGAAGAATCCATGACAAATGTATTAAATGCCAAGTATCAATTGTATATCATTCTTCTGATTCCCCCGAAATGACAGTTTTTAAAAAAAATTTTTTTACACATCCTGACCACAAAAAGGCGGTCCAGATGTTTGACGCCTGTGCAAGTGTGCACTGAAAGATCTGTTTTTGCAGAGGTGGTCTTCACACCTAGCATGACATTTTTCAGCACCCACAGTTTTCTGTTCATAGTTGAGCTTATTGTCGCTGTGCATTGTAAAAATGTAAGATTGCACTAGAACTACAGCGTACCTTTTATGGGGGATCGCATGAAAAAGCACAACACATATCAGCAATTCATAACTGTAAGAGCCCGATGTGTGTGTATTGTTTAATTGGACTTTCTTATATATGTTGGCATGACGCCCCCTTTATTTTCCTATGAACTACTACGACTACGCTTTATGTATTTTCCCATATATTGACGTCACATTTGCAGCAGGTGCAACTGAGATGAGCTGATTAAGCACGAGTGCACCATTTATCTACCGTGTGATGGAATGTGTCATTTTGTGTATTTTAGTTAACGCTTTTCACGCGTAAATAAACACCAGATCTCCTGTCATTCGCATTAAGAATATTAATTATATCTGTCTGCAAGTCAAGAACTGGCTGTCAAGTTCTATATGTTTACAAAAACAAGAAGCGCTTGAACTTTCATGACGGTTGAGTCAACTTCCTCAGCTGACCAAGACAATGAGATGTAGTAGAAATCTGGAGATATTTCTGTCAAGTGAGTATATGATACAAAATAAATGTAACAAAAAAAAAGTCCTTCCTGTCTACAAACGGAAGAACCACTTCCTGTTATGGTACTTCTATTTTCAAACACAAACCCAAACCCTAATTCATTTAAATGCTTTGCAGAAGTTAGGAAATTCTATTTTTGTACTACTAAACGCGTCAGAAGAGCAACATCTTCCCACCTGTGGAGGAGTGTTGTGCCACATGCCTCCACGTGCTTCATCAGTCTGCACTCACAGGAGCTACAGTCACTTTCACAACGTTGTCTGAGATGCGTCACATAGTGACGAGATGGGGATTGAGAGAGCAGATCTTTTTTGGCTTTATGATCACAGGTACAGTCCTTTTATTGACCGATTATTATTTCTTAATGACGCGGATCGTTTTCATCATGAATCCAATGGCAATTTATTTCTCAAACCCAAACGTGGTTGCTGTTTTTTCCTGTAGGTGATGGTTTAAGTTCAGCAGTTCCAACTTTTCTTTCTTCTGTTCCTTGCTGTGGTATTGACACAGATGTAAAAGAAAAAGTATTATTATTTACATCACCTTCTTTGCTCTTGTTGGTTAAGATTGTAAATGTAGAGGAGAAAGCGACACATAGAGGGAACTGATTAGAGGAAGTTGTGCTTATGCTATATTCTGCTTATGCTATATCAGGATGCCTGGAATAAACATATCCTAAGCTCTTTCAATCAAAAGTTTGGTCGTCCGTTAAAAGATTTAAAAATATTTCGATGAAAAATTCCCAGATCATGCAGCAACTCTGTGCTAACACGAATATAGAAGTAAAAACAAGTCGCCATGTGCATCGTTCATTCACAGGTTTTGGGTTAAAATCTTCCTGGCATTTAGCAAAAGTGAATTTCAACTGAATTCTGAAACCAACATTCACACAAGACGCTAATCCTCCAACCAGCTTGAACAAAAGAAAAAGCTGCTATGAAAACCCCCTATTACTGAATGAATGAATCGCATGCAGCCCTGAATCTCTATTTTATTTTCGTTCGTCCACTAATTAAACCCCAAAGTTTAAATCATTCCCTCACATATCTACGGCTAATCTGAAATATAGAATGTAGGTGACCCAGAAATCCACCAGGAAGACAGCATCGCACGAAAAGACAGAGAGCGATTGGGATTATCGTAGATTAGGATGCCTATGTCAAACCAAAGTTAACGATATTTAGACACGTTCAGTTCTCCATAAATTAACACCATGTTCAAGCATGAAGAGGATACGCAATCGGCAGAAGTGAAAAGCTAACAAATAAACATCTGCCCGGTCACATGAGTCCAAGTCACCGACAAGAAGATGGGAGGCAGACTAGAGCCTTGTGACAGGAATCCGTCCTGTCTTCTAGGGACCCGCTGCCTGGTGTCGGTGGAGCAGCCTCCTGTGCTCACTGCCGCCCGGCGTCACCCCGTCCTGATGCCCTGCTTTCTCCGTCTCTCCCCCGACGAGACCATGGGCGCCCCGCCGGTTCTGTACTGGCAGAGGTCGCACGCAGCCAGGCTGTGGTCTCCCTCTGAGGAATACAGAGGGCGAGTCGACCTGGTGGACAAAAGTCGGAATACTTCCAACAAGTCGGTGGTCCTGCGGGACGTCCGGTGGGAAGACGGCGGGACGTACCTGTGCAAACTGTCCCTCAACACGCGGCGCGGCGGGAGCTTCAGGAGAGGGGGGAATAAAACTTTGCTCAACGTTTATGGTGAATACAAAGTTGTCGATTGTTTGGTTGCAACAGCATTGACGATAAGCATGTTGTTTGTCACGTCGATGATACGCATAGGCCTATATGATAATATTGTGTAAATGATCATTTCCGTACCTTTCTGGCCTTTATTTTTTAACTTGATTTTTTAATGCATTGTGAGTGAAGAAGAAGATGGATATGAATGGAAGCCTGCAGTTATTGTGAGAATGCGCTGAAATGTAATGAAAGCAGACAGAACCATCAATAGAGAAGCGTGTGTGGGTTTGCGTGTTTCACACCTCAGTGTCTCTCTGCCTCCCTTCCAGACACCATGATCTTTAACGCCACCGCTCACAACGTCTCTCTGCTCCGCTGCGAGGTGAACGTGACCGACGACCCCAGATTCGTTTTGTCCATTTCTCAAAACGGGTCCCGACTCCGACCCAGCGACTCTGCTCGGGGATACGCGGCCGAGGCCCCTCCCTTCGTCACCCTCAGCGAGACCGTCCCCCTGAGCATCCATGGAGAATATGAGTGTGAGCTGCACCTGAACCGGGATCTCATAACCAAAAGCATCTTCCACCTCCCTCCACCAGGTGAGCATCTCTGAACCGCAGATGATACGATAAGACAAAAGCCGCCATAGTCTCTTTACTAAGAAGTGTCCTCGTCCAACTGGAAGCTTGGAGCATTAAAACAACTGAGTATTTGATTTCAAGGCATCTTTGAACAGGAATGTCAATAACACCAGTTTGACCTTTTCTTCTTAATGGCTGGAGTTGATGGTGACGCTGCATCGGGTGAGTTTGTTTAATGTGAAAAATGTCTCACACACACACACATGACAAAAAGACATTCACGCGATTCCTACCACGACCACGCTTCATTGCGCCGGTTTTGTGTCTTTTGTGTCTCAGAGCGAGGCGCGTTTCCTGAGCCCTGGGTCCTGTACGCGTCTCTCCTCCTGGTGAACATCGGCACCCTGCTGAGCCTCGTAACTGCCCTGCTGGTGTGCAGATGTCGGCCAACATCTGGCTGAAGCCGAAAGACGCCCGACGCATCTTCGTAACCAGGGACAATCGGGTCTAAAGCCACAAAAAAACGGTTCCTAATTACATGTCTAACATGTACACTGTCTGTACTGCATAGAGAGATGTTGATAGTGAAGTGTGTGTGTGTGTGTGTGTGTGTGGGTGGGGGGGATGGATTGATGTTGTGTGATTGAAATGAACATACAAACGAATGTCAGCGGAACTGGAAGGTCACACACACACAGAACGGACGCATTTGTCAGAGCAAAGACAAGGATGCAATCAGCACAGTAATCCTCACTGCTGGCATGGTGGCATTGGCAGGCGCACACACACACACACACACACACACACACACACACGTACACACACAGGACCGATTCCCCTGACTGAATCAGACAGCAAGTCAGTGCGCCTGTGTCACACTGTGTGTGCTCTTTTATGTTTGTGTGTTAATGACTAAGACAGAAAGCACAAAAGCAAGGGTTGAAATGTGTTGAAATGGCATGCCAACAGGACGAGTGTATAAGAAACCCCTCAAGTGATGAAATGACCGACACCTGGAGTGTTAAGGCCAAAAGCGCGTTTAAAGTCCATCAGGCATTCATCCAATTCATCCAATGTCAGATGGGATATATACATATATATATATATATATATATATATATATATATATATATATATATATATATATATATATATATATATATATATATATATATATATATATATATATAAAATCAATTTAACAAAAGACGAGAATAAAATCATGGAAGGAGGATTTGCAGGTGTTTTGTCTTTCACACCTACCCTGCTTCTTTTTATTTTGAATCCTTCTTATTTTGCATATAAAAATCTTTTTTTTCCTGCATGGACTGCATGGACGTATATTCTTACATAGAATTTTCAACTTTAACCTTTGGGAATCCTTTTTTGGATTCAATGTGTTCCTGTTTAAGGTGAAGCTCTGTCTTCACATCAGATGATTCTCCATTCGTCCTGTTTCTCTTTGATAACACGTGGTGGTTTCTGGAAGCAACGGACGCGTCACATGAATTCCTGTTGCCATAACAACGGCTCTACGCTTCCCCGTCATCCTCCTCCTCCTCCTCCTCCTGCTGCTCCACCTCTCCTTTCTCCATCCTTCTCCAGCGATGCATCACCCCCTTCACCCTCACCAAAGACTGATTAGCGCGGCGTTCGTTCACGGACACGCGGCGTCATCTCTCCAGATTACCGCGTTTCCTTTTTTTTCTCCACCAAGAGGAACACGAAGTGTCTCGGCTCTTCTTTAGGGGCCACAAGAAGTAAGAGTTGTTGTGCTTTAAAAACTGCTCCGTGGGGCTGATCCTTAAATCTCCCCGTCGGTCCCCGCGTGAGCTCCATCCGTCATGTGACAGCCCGACGCGCGATGGAAGCCGTCAGCCTGTGAGCCGTCAATCAGGACCAGGCGCTTCAAGGAACACGGATCAAGACGCGAGGGGGAGAAACGTTTTTTATTTTATTCATTAGGACTGACAGGAATTTCTTCTCCTTTTTTTTTTTTTTTTACTACCAACTTCACAGTTTCAAAAATAGTTTCTTGCGTCAACACCCTGTTGCGCAACAGCTCGTCACGCCGTTGCGCGTCAGAACAGCGCACTTTCCCGTCGCCTCCGGACTGGAGTCATGCACCGGTGACCCGCATGGGCAGCGGGGCTGCTACATGAGCAAACAGACTTCACCTGCTGAGAGATATGTAGTTGTGGCTCTGCATTTTGGACCGTAGAAAGAGAGCAATGACTACAAGAGGTTGCAGCTTCTTCTAATGTCAAAGCAAGGTGGAAACCAGCCAGAAGATGCTTCCGTTAATCCCACACAGTCTGCGGATCCACTGAGCAGCACATAAGAGGCAAGTGGGGCTGAATGTTCACATGCATTATTAATTCACGCGGTAATAGACCTTTTAACATGCCTTCCGTTTTCCGCACCGATTTCTGACAGGCCGTCTCCTGCTGGCTGGTCGTTCATTGGCCGACGGTTTGTCCTGGCGTCATTAGGTGCACACAGACTCATTGTGGAGCTGCACACACGGGTTAATAGTGGAACAAAGGCCCCTTTGGTGCAGACAAAAGGCAGAAATCTGAGACCGAGTGATTCGTCCCTCTGGGAGCTTTACTCTTGCACACACACACACACACACACACGGAGAGGCTGGACGGAGAGATTGGGAGGAAAACGCTTTCCACGCTGCTAAGGACCAGATAAGCCAGAAGAAGAATCCCCCACCAGCTCCCTGTATGAGCGGGAAACAAGGGAGAAGAAGAGGAAGACCACACCCAAAGCACAGAGAGTCTCCGCTCCTCTCACCTCCCACACTCGTTATCCTGGTGGGGACGTCTTCGCCATCGTAGAGGATCTGACCACCGAGCTGGAATAGCTGCTGTCCAGATCTGTGTTGTGTCTCCCTTTCTGAACTGTGTGTGTGTGTGCGTGTCTGTGTGTGTGTGTGTGTGCGCGTGCGTGTGTGTGTGCGTGTGTGTGTGTGTTTTGACAACGCCGAGAGCCACCGCCACAGTCTGTGTTCTCCTGTCAGGATGTCTGCAGTCGTGGAGCTGCTGCTGTCTGTGGCACTCCTGGCGCTTCAAGGTGAGTGGGTTACGGTTGCGTTTCCACGGCGACGCCCCCCCCCCCCCACCCTCCCTGCCCACCTGTTCCTCCATCCCATCCACTGGCAGTTTGTTCCTCTGGTACAGGTGCTTCCTGTTGTCTGATGTTGCACCGTTTGTATGTAATTGTTTTTTGGGCAGGGGGGGAGGAGGCGGTTAATGTGTAATTGTTGTATTGAGTATTGTTGGACTGGATTTCCTGCCCAGAGGCCCAGCTGTTTGAGTTATTTTCATTGTAAAGTAATAAGATGAGGCTCCGTGGTGCACACACACAATCACATTCGTTGTTATTCTCTAATAATAGTCACCACACAATAGTTCCTAAATGCATCCGACCAACAGGCCAAATTCATTCACTCGGGAGTGATGCAGAAGAGATGAGAAGCAGAGGCTGAAATCTCAGAATATTTGGTGCTTCAACAATTATCAGAATAGTTTCTCTCTTTGGATCGATTAATCGACTCGTTGTTTAAAACAAGAATGAATGTAAATTGTTTTTGTGCAAACCCAGGCTAAGTTCATACTAAATATGTACAGATCTATTTCACACGTTTAATTCCACAAAAGATGCGTGCCGGCAAAGGGCTTTTTTAAATTTGGCATGTTGTCGCCACAGATGATCTCATTTTAAGCGCTTTGATTCCAAGTTGAGCACAGACAGGAAGCGATGCATTAAGAGAGAGATTTACGGAGCACTCATCAGTGCAGCCAGCTGCTGTTTGTATGTCACACTCAGTGACGACAATGAACACAGATTCATGGAGAAGTATCAGCATTAAAAGGGATGCGCTCATTCCTCATGCAGTTTATCCAGGATAGCCGGTGGACGCAGAGAGCCAGAGAGGTCACGTGAAGCTGGAGTGACACAAACAGACAGTAAGGACCGATGTGAAAAACACTTTGATTGTAACACGCGCCATCTGATTTGGGATTTTGGTGACGGCTGCGAAATGCAAAGCGCACATCGTTGTAGTTTGCTTCTTTCGTGATGCTCAAAGTGCCCAAAAAAAAAAAATGCAAAGACTCAACCGCTGAGGGGAAACGCCGGCGTTTCTTCTCCTTCCATTAGACCGGAGCATCCGGTGCTGCAGAGAGCCATTTAGTCTGCAAAGGGCTCCGTGCACGACCTTATGGTAAAAGCAGATCTTGTATGGATTGAGATCCATCGGCCCACTCAAACCCCTCCGCACAGCTTGGTAACCACATTACAGAGAAGGTGAATCATGGTTTTAAGTGGACGGCTGGAAGGTAAACGGATCAGGACTACTCGAGCGCCGCAGGACGTTCTGAAAGCGGAGCCTCTTAGATGTGATGGATTCTAGTTCAGCTCCAGGAATCTTCTGGAGGGGAGATTTGATGCTGTTGCTGGGGTTTCTTTCTCGCTTAAGAGGAGACATTACAAACATAATGCTTCACACACTGGTACATTTTTTTCTTTTCTGTGCTTTTTCGCTTTAGATAACGCTTTATTTGCATGTTTAAACAAAATGCCATGCAATACAACAAATAATTGTCTTAATGTAAGTAATCAACAAAAGGAAGGGTTTCATGGGGATCTCTCTGTTAAAGTTGTTACATCATTCAGTTGGAGAGGAATACGTATTTCTAAAAGTGCTTTATTTTACGGAGTCATCGTATGTATTATTCAATGTCAAATGTATTATTTATTGTGACATTTCATCCCTAAAAGCCTTTTGAAAGTAGATTTGCGCGTACCTCCAGAGGTTCCATCCAATTTGTGATCTATTTCCGGCTTTATTTATTTGAATGAAGGATCCTTTCGAACCCTCAAATGGACAGCGAGAGAAACGGTGCTGCTGCTAACAAAACACAAACACACATCCGGCTGTTCAATTTATTGTTTTTTATTGTCTGCTGCTGTGATCCGTGTGTCTCACCAGTCTGGAGTTGGACATACATCTCACAAATATGTTCTTATTTTAACCTAAAACTATTTGTAAGTTCAAAAATAAACGTGGAAGTTTATTTTAGACTGCATGCATGTAAAGACTGGAGACGGACATGCTGTCCAAACGTGACGCTGTAGGGGAATTGACAGCGGGATAGTTTGAGGTGCGGGGAAAGCCACTGTCAGGTGAACACAGTGGAGTATTTAGCAGCTGAATGCTAATGTTGCTCCTTGCGTGCAGGACGTGTAAACCGGTTGAAAATGCTAACAAGTTAGCAAAATCAACCTTCAACGCAATAACAAGTCAAAGCTGTGTGCAATCATTTTTCAACTTTCAACATTTGAAGCACGGTTTCTACAGCTAATAACATCTATGTCTATTGTTAGTCATGGTTTTTTTTTTCGCCATCTAACTCGTAACATAAAGGAGGCCTCGCTGCGTTCGTCGTTCGTAGACGTCAGCCGCTCCCGCTTTGTCAACGAGTTGAATGGACGACAGCGCAGAGGACTCGCTGGGAAGAGAGGATCTATTTTAGGGGACAGCGTGTCCTCGGACAGGCGGCGCTGAGAGCCTTTGAGAACGCAGCTCGCACAGATGGGGGGGGGGCGAGGGTAGAATTTTGCTCAAAATAATTTGACTTTTTCACATATTTTGTGTCATATTTGTTTTAATATTAACCAATTAAAAAGTATTTTATACATGATGCATTTACATCATGCTGGGACCCCTGCAGCTTGTTCTCCACTGGCAAACCCAGTGGTCCGTCACTTAAACCAGCGGAGGCGCCACGACAGCTCTGAGCAGTGATATGAGAGACTTCAGTTGGCCTCCTTGCTCCAGGCGAGGGCAAAGGTCACGGACGCTGGGCGTCGCCCCGGGTTACGTGTTCCCGCGCTGTGCTGTACGCGTGTGTTTTAATCTGGCCGCGGAAACAGATGTTGTCCTCACTCATCTCTTTTCCTGTCGCTTATCCAATTTCTCCCTCTCCCTCTCCCTCTCTCTCTGTCTCTCTCCCTCTCTCTCTCTGTCTCTCCATTTTGTAGCCAGTTAAGAAAATAAGCCGTGATGCTTTTTGTGTTCCTGCAGCTCTCAACAACATTGCAAACTAGCAAAGTTCAGTGGGTGGATGTTTCTTTGTGCAGCTAAAGTGTTAACTTAGTTTTTTTTTTTGCTCTGTAGGCCTCAGCAACTCATATGATCTAAGGCATTAAGCTTCCAGCCCCTCTGTCAGGGGGAAAAAAACCCCTCCTAATCTGACATTTTGGGAATATCCGTAGCATAATCCAAAACCTCGCTTCACAGATTACGCAATAGATTTTCATTTCTGATGCTCTGAGTGTCCTGCTGTGGTGGCTGAGGGCACAGTTCGGACGTGCAGTTCCTTTAGTGTCTGCTTGCATCTTTGTCTCGCTCTCCCCCTCGCCGCGTCCTTTCTCCGTCTCAGTCAGCGGCGTCCAATGCCCGCCTCGCACAATCTGGCCTCCCTGAGGTCGCCGCCTCCCGCTGTCCCCGCCGCACATTTCCATCCGTCTCTCTTTGTCCTCGTTCTTTCCGTTCCGCACGTGAAGGACTCTCCCCCCCCCGTCTCCAGACGTCCTCTTTCATTTATGTCTGTGTGTCTCTGTCAGTGTGTCTCTTTTGTCTGTGTTCCAGGTCTCACATCCTTTTGACGGAGCAGTCAGTGTGACATATCAGACACCCCCCTCTGTCCTCCTCTGCCCTCCTCTGCATGAAATATGTTGCTCTTGTGTCTCTGTCCCGTGACTCTTTTTGCCTCCCTGCCTCTTCCTGTCTCTTCCACAGAGTGGAACCCTGTTGATTTGCCGGTGTCTATTTGCAAATGTGCATTGGTAGTTTTAGAAATGCTTTCCAGTGAGTCGTAGAGGGATGAATGACTTTCGTTGACCTCTGCACGGCGGCCGAGGATTAGCTGCAGCACTGACAGCTGGTGCAAAAAGCAGCAGCCGACAAATCGAGCCTCATTCGAGCTAATTAGGTAGACAATATGCAGACTTTTTTTCTGAATGTCACATTTTCCGATCAAGCCATGTGGGATGATGTGCTCATATTGCTCAGGTTTCAGGTAGATTCAGGTGAATCGAGTGGTTAACCCTTAGTGAGACCTCTGGATTCAGGCTCGGCTGCAGTCCAGCTGGGCTTGCTTTGAAATGCTCGGGTCCATCCGTTGTTTGGATACGACTTGGGTTGAGTTTTGTATTTAAAGGGCCTGTGGTTCTTACATTATGTTCTTAACTTTCTCTCCAATTCCTCCCCCTTTTTCTTTCTCTGCAGTGCTTCAGTGGACATTAGGTCTCTCCCTGTGCTTTTCACCCATGAAGCTCGGGCTAACCTCCTCTTCACTTCCTCCTCTCCGTGTACTCCTGCAATGTGCTGGCCTTCCTACGTCATTCTTTTTAAGTTTTAATCCCGGTGCACCGATATTTAGAGTAAATAATATACCTTTTTGTGGGCCATGGATGATGTGCGGCCTCTGTCAATCCCACCCAAAGGTTTTAATGACTTGAGTTCATCTGCGTTTTGTTTCCTCTCCCTCATCCCCCTCCCCCCTCCCCTCCCCTCCCCCATGTCGCGATTCGAAACGAACGCACCCCCAGAGATCAAAGTTGACAATAATGCGAGATCTTTGGCTGAGAGCCATGCTGAGGCCTCAGGGGAAACTGCAAGGTGCAGTGTGAGAAAGACACATTTGGAGTTGCAGGTGTGTAACTCCCGGCCGATGCCAAGTGTGTGTCATGATGATGATGAAGGCATATATAGACTCACGCTTCTATATATGAATTTAGCTCATTTGCCCAGCGACAGAATGCAAAAAGCTGGTATCACGAACTGCGAACTCTTTATCTCCCCTCAGATTAAAAAACACCCCAAAATGTAAATCACTATAAAAAAAAAGTTTAATTCACAACAATCCTTGTACACATGTGAGGGGAAATAAAAAAGTCTACACACAAAAAAAATAAAAAAATAAATAAAAAACGTCTCGCATGCAGTGAGCATTGGGAGCCGGCACGCGAAACATACAAAAGTCCCAGGAGCTAAAATTGTTTTGTAAAGTGCCGTTGCATTGAAGCGCATCGACCTCTTCCCACTCAGGACTCTGACCTCTGACCTCTAAAACCCTGCGACTCAGCAGCTTTCTGACCGTGCGTCCTTCCCTCCTTCCGCCCTGCAGCGCCTCCGTGCCGCGCGGCCTGCGTGGAAGTGGACTCCAACACCGAGGCCGTGGCCAACGAAGCCTTCGTGCTGGGCTGCATCTCCTGCAAGAAGAGGGGCGAGGTGCCCGCCACCGCCTACGTCGAGTGGTTCTTCAAGGCCTCGGACGCAGACAACTTCACCATGGTGAGCGGCGGTGACGGCGGCTTTCAGGAACCCCCGGGGGGGGGGGAACGCACTTCCCCATTCCCGCAGGAAGTTAGATGGGCGTCACTCAGACGCGTTCGCATGATAACACAGGCTCTGAAAAGTGAATCCAATGTGGAGTGCATCCTTACTAACCGCCAGCGGGGGGGGGGGGGGGGGGGGGGGGCGACGCGACTCTTCTGGTCGGAATGCTCGTACTCTATAGTTTTACGTATTCTTCAAAACAAGACACTGATTCGGAACATTTTGGCTCTTCTGAACATTGTTAATTAACATCTTAAACACAGCATCTTGTTTGTTTAATCTGCACAACTACTAGTTATTGCAGCATTACATCCCTAATAAGTTACCGTGTGTCCGGATGAAGATGATGATCAAATCAGCACGAAGCCATCCAGGGCCGGCACAAGGCATAAGCGAACTAAGCGGCTGCTTGGGGCCCCCTGACCCCCAAGCAGCCGCTTAGTTCGCTTATGCTGCAAGCAGCCCTAGTTTAGCCCTAATTTTCTCTATAACATTATAGCGTGACATTTGTGCCAATAATCTTCTAGCACAGGTGACTGTGCGTGGTGGGAGGGGGGCCCCTAAATAAAATTATGCTTAGGACCCCCAAGAGGCTCGGGCCGGCACTGAAACCATTACAACACGGGTTATTTCCCTTATTCTGTGGGAGACGTTTACCATGAGGGCAGAGTCTTGCATTTTTAATGACTGCAGGCTTTTTGCTGAAATAAGCGGCTCTCCCGAGGCGACGCCGAGAGGCCGTGATGCTACGTCCTCGTAGCAGGAGGAATCCCCGTCAGCCTTCTGCTGCCTGTAAACGGGAGGATGCCCACGCGGCTCTTTGCTCAAGGGCGACAGGAAGTGCAAAATGCAAACTCTGGGTTACGGACATTCATCCGTCAACACGTGAACAATGCGTTTGTTTTACAGCTGCTCTCTGTGTGCTCTAGTTTTATTTGTTCACACGGGGTACAAGGAGATCCCAGAACAGGGAAACGGTCACACAGGATGCGTGAATATTGGAAAATAGATTTGTTTCTGTTTGAGTAAAAACTGGTTGTACCGTATTGCAAGTCATCCGCCCAAACAGCACCAATGCAAAGCTAACAGAACCCGCAGAACAATAGCCTACAACTGGCTCAGCATCCACTTTCTACCCGGCCTCCTTTTCCCCAAGAAACCCCACACTGCGATTCTCCTCCAGCTGTACAGGTACGATAAAGGAAAAGCCTCCATCAGCGACTGCGCGCTTCTACGATCGCCTGCAGTGGAACGGCAGCAACAAAACAAACGACCTCCAGGACGGCTCCATCGTCATCCTCAACGTGACCCTCAACGACACCGGGACCTACCAGTGCTTCTTCAAGCGCACCCTCAAGTATTCCAACTTCGAGTATGAAACCTCCTCCAACAAGACGGTCGAGGTGAAAGTGGTGCCGAAATGTGAGACAACGTCTGGTTTTATTAAACTTACATAAGCCACATGGACAGGAACGGGAGTCGTTGAATGAATATATTGTTGCGAGTACAAAAAGAGCAGCTTTTGTTGTTATGTAAATGGTGCATTTAGGGTCCTTCTGCTGCAGCCTCAAGGTCAAAGCACACTGCAGGTATACAGACTGGAACTCAAAAAGTGATGATAGGTGGTGTTTAGAGCTCATTTCACCAGGCATGAGAATAATATGCAGAGTTCAACTTTTACTGGCAACACTAGTTAATCCTGACACTACAGGACACGAGGGTTTGACTTGTCAAATGACTTGTCTCACCTCTCCTCCCCCCCCCCCCCCCGTCTCTCTCTCTCTCTGTCTCTCTGCAGTCACCAGGGGGCTGGCCTCCATCTTGTCCGAGGTGATGATGTACGTCACCATCATCGGGCTGCAGGTGTGGCTCGTGATCGAGATGATTTACTGCTACAGGAAGATATCGCGGGCGGGGGAGGAGGCCCTGAGAGAGAGCGCGTGAGTAGCCCCCCCCCCCCCACTCCCTACCCTCCCCCTCTCTCTGGACACATCATCCGTTCCCACCCTCCTCCTCTGATACCTGATTCTGATACTCTGATCGGTTTCCCCTCCCGCAGGGCGGAGTACTTGGCCGTGGCGCCGGAGAGCAAAGATCCCTGTGCAGGGGTTCAAGTGGCGGAATAGAACCGGTGGGTCAGAGTACAGATGTTTCTTGTGTGCGAGTGTTCACGGCTGCACTAGTGCTGGAAAAAAAGCACTCCTGTGTAAGGATTGCAGCTCAGGTTTAAATAAGTTAATGTGGATTTAAAACAAAGACGCCATCAACGTTTGGATTAAATTCTGCGTTCCACAGGGAGCGACCTCCACCTTCAGACGTTTACGTCAGTCGTATTTACATAATTCTCGTTGCCGCTTCAGGTTGGAGGAAGACTTCAGGATGGATCGCTGGAGTATTGAAAGGCTCCCCCTCTTCTCCAGATGCGGGGAAATGAAAAGAAGCCGGACCACAGAGAGGAGGAGACTTCATTGCTTTGAGTGACTTTCTACAAACAGGTGGAGGAGCCTGAACGCTGTCCTGGGAGGGGGAGGGGGGACGGGGGGGGGGCAGGTACAACCATACATCGGCGTATACGCACAGATAATCTCACATCAATATTATAGGCCTACATTTGCACGCACGCATGGAGAAAAGCTAGTCCTCACGGCCTGCATCATGCGCCGGTTTTTAAATCAAGTGCTTCTTTTCCGTTAAACAGCCGCAGGCTTAAAATTGGACGGCAAATGTTCCTTCTTCGATGATGCAACACTACTAGAAAGAAGCATTTTAACCGTTCACATTAAACACATAGCAGTTTACTAACAAATGAAAACATAATAGAATGTACATCATTTCAGCAGTAGCTGTATTAAAGGGATTTTCTCCTTACTGCCAGGTTTTGTTGAAGCGTACATCAGAATGTGAGAAACAAATATGGAGTCTAGTTAACGTTCAGCTCGCCTCTGGAGGCAAAAGGAATTAGAAAAAAAGTTGATGTTTTTAGTGTCACGTATTGGACTGGGGAAGCGACTTCCTTTGTCAGTGAAAAGATGAAGCCCACCTCATCGGAGGCCGATACCAAATGGAGCAAACCAAAAACAAAAATGGTCCGATTTAGACCCGAGTGACACAAAAATGTCTCTTTAAACTGAATTTGTCTGCAGCTTAATTCCACCATCAGTGTGTTTTTGTGGTAACGTAAGGGCGCATTGCTTCACCCACAGAGGCACGCTGGACAGAGGAAGCGGTGAAGCTAAATAACCGCAAGCTGTGGGGCAGCTTGCTTCTCTTCGGGGTGAACACCAGAGGGCAGCAGAACGCACAAACACTCCCGATTTCTTCTGTATCAGCCGGTATTTATTTCGGGGGGCATCGCATCACTTGAAGTCATCTGAATAGCGCTTTTCCTCCACACGAGAAAAATGAAGCAAATATTCTTATGGTGTAAAAAAAAAAGAAGGCATGTCTCTGTTGAATTTGTTTTGGAATATGGTTTGAAATAAAATGGTAAATAGGAAGGCGTCTGAAGCTGAGTTCCTTCCATGAACAACAAGTCTCTCCCCGAAGAACATTAAGTCCAGACATCCAAAGGAAACATCGTGCTGCACATTTATAAATCTGGAAAGTTTCCTTTAGGACAGTTGATGGAAAATTAGCCAAATGTAAAGGATTTTGGCTTCGTTCAACCGTTGGCTGCAATTCTGATGAAACAAAAGCTCCACTGAATTAATGAACGGTTTTGACTTTTGATTATATGACAAATAAATCTCACCATTTCAGATTTAAATATTTATTTGATGCAAAACTATGAATCAAAAACGATCAAAATAATGTTTGACATTTTAACACGTCAAATTTGGCTCCGGGTCATCGTTTTCTAATCCCTCGGTGCGATAAATCAAGAGTGAAAAAGTGTTCCATATTTATGAGGTAAAAGCAAACAAACAGAGTCGTTTTATGTTTTAGAACTTTTCATTTCTCTCCATGGAGCCGTGTGCAATCACATCTTTACAGTTTATTATCCCCGCTTCTCATCCACCTCTCTCCCGTCATATACTCAAGCCCACCACATCCCATAATAATAAATATTACACAATTTGGTTACCCACAAAAGGCCATGCACAGCGTGGCCCACATGCTTATGTAGCCGCCATTTTCAGTGAAACTCAGAGAAGGTGTTGGCGGGTGGGTTTGGGGGGGGGAGGGGTCCTAGAGGAAGAGCGGGGCTGAGTGATGAGAAGACGAAGAACAAGAAACGTGGAGTACAGGTGGGTGAGATGTTTTCACATCGAGTGGACAGACAGAGGTCAGACAAAATTAACAACAAAAAAAATAGAAAATGAATCAAATAAAAGATGAGTGATTCAAATTAATCTTAAACACACACACACACACACACACACACACACACACACACACACACACATTTTTGGGTTGGTCCTCTCGTGCGAGACGTCCGGATCAAGTCAATCGTTAATATCCGGCTCTGGGCTGAAGGAAGAGCGCGAGCCACCGAACGTGGAAGAGAAATGTCAAACTGCAGGTACGCTAATATTTGAAAATGTAACATTTGAAATGGCGAGGACTCATGAACGCACACACACACACACACACACACACACACACACACCAGTCAAGTCTAAATCCGCTTTGTTTTTCACCTCCACACATTATCACTATTATTATATACTACTTTGTTTGAAACATTCAAAAAGTACTAGCATCGCTTTTGTCCATATTGCCGTGACAAGTAGTGGTTGCAGCTCCTCTTGGTCCGTACTGTAACAGCAAATCAGAGCCACACAATGCTCGTGAGGGGGCGGGGCCTCGGGCGGAACGTCGTTGGTAATAATAAATACTGTCGGTCAAACTTAAAGCCCCTACCAGAGCACTGGGAGCAGTGGGGGGGGTTTGAGATTCATCTTCGGATGTATAACTTGCATCTAAAAATAAAGCTGAAAACTAAAGTGTCTGCTCTGGAAATGTTTCGTCACCTTTACGCGACGCCCTCCGAGGGTGTGTGTGTGTGGTGTAGGGAGCCGAAGCCTCGCTCACTCCCCCAAACACACACAGCATGGACGTGGATAGGGGGAGAAGGGGGGGACTCCCCCTCTTTATAGTTTCAGCAGGCATTCACTATGGAGGCAAAAAGGTATTGAGCTGATCCCAGGACCAGGAGGACCCGCCACTTTCCAGAATCACTGATCCCTCTGAAATGGAACGCAAGTCTGTGATAGTCATGAAATGGGGGGGTGGATGGTCTACGTCGGCCCACCAGTGGCCCGTTTCCATTCACTACGTAAAAGGTGACTTGCAGCTCGGTCAATTATTGCTGTGGTCCCAGTCTGAATGAGTTCACTGAAGTCGTTACTGGTTCCGGCCATTTTCAAGTCAATCAGGCGAGGACCACCCCCTTCCGGCCCCACCCTCCTCCTCCTCCACCTCCTCTTGCATGTCCCACTCCTGGTTCTTCGACTGAGGAAATTAAAGGAAAGAGCAAGCCGCGTGCCGACCCGAGTCGACCAGCCTCTCTCTTTCCAGCTCTACCAGTCCCACACTGGTGTGCTCAAAAGTGGGCGACAGTCAGGGTGGGGGCCGGGTGGGTGGGTGAGTGAGTGAGTGAGTGTGGTGGAGGCGGGGGCTCAGGCTTCAGTTGCAGATTCTGACAGGGTCTGATCGTCATTATCACCAGGGGGATCCTGCTGCGCCTCCGTGACCACGATGCCCTGGTGCAGCTTTTCCAAAGACTGCTTCATCTGGGGAATAAACACAGACGGGCTGATCAACAAATGAGAAATGCTGAAAGCCTTTATACGTTTTTACACATGTAACACACACACACACACACACACACGCACACACACACCTGGTCGAGAAGAGTGACAGAGGACTGCAGGATCTGTTGCCATTTGTTGAGCTGAGCCTGATGAAACTGCTTCTGAAGCTGCAGGACCTGAGCCCACTCTCCAGCCGTCTGGGGCAAAGGACTGAGGAGAGGAGAGAAGGACACACGCGAGTTGAGTTCCTATTCTGTCCGCTAGGGGTCAGCAGAAACAAGCTGTAGACTCGGACCGCTCATACGATCAACAGTTGTAGATTCACACATTCAGCAGATAAGCATTTATTGAATATGAATTTAAAAAAATATTCCGTTTCATGTTTTACACTTCAGATTTAACAAACAACTTAAGTTCACATTACCTGTCGGCGACAGAATAGGAGTGCCACGTCTCCAGTGTATGGGCCGCTCTCTCCAGAGCGTACAGCTTGTAGAAGAGCAGCATGTTGAGCGCCACCAGCACCACCAGACTGACAAAGACAAAGGAAGAGAACCGGTAAGAAATCAACAGTAAAATGCTGATGGAAAAAAAACAAGACGTGATAGTAAAAACTGAGACTGTGACTTTGAGACTGAAGCAGGGCAGCACAGGTGACGAGGGAGTTGGTGTAAAATGACAGACATACAGAGATACACGTGATCTAAATAGACCCCGGTTGTGTCATATCTGTGCTTCACGATCACGGCATCAGAAAGGTGGATTTCTCCTGCGTCACAACACAGTCGTCATTTATGCAGCCGGTGGAATAAAATCAAAGCCTCTCATACGAACCTGATACAGATCCTTTTCACAAAAAGGAACCGCAGAAAAGGAAGGAAGAAGAAGAGCAAGAGAGGCATTGTGAGGCGGTTAGTAGGCAGAAGATTGATCCCCAAAGTGTCTGAATGAAGGGAGCATTCAGGCGCATATTCAACCAAGACAACCACACAAAAAAGTGAAAAGGATCAATGTAAATACAGTCAGGAGGTTTAATATCAGGAAGGAAAAGGACGTAGTTTTACTAAATGGAGCTGAACCACATGTGACACACACACACACACACTTTAATGTGTCGACTGTGATGATTTATTACACTTTTAAAAACAAATGCGTATGATCAGTCCGCTGTAAAAAAATATGTTTAACTTACATGAAGCTGACGATGAGGAGGATGGTGGATATACTATTGCTTCCTCCCCGAGAGCGCTCGCCCAGTTTAATGTACTGACCACCTGAAAAAAACAACAAGAAAAACGTGGTGATCATTGCGTTTTCTATGCTTTCCATTCTATGCCACTTTCAGATTCTTTGACATCCCATAATGCTAGAGGTTCTCCAACTAATCCCACCCTTTGATTTATCAGCCAATAGATTAGAACTCCTTTTGATAGCCCTTTGATAGCCAGTAGTAGATCTCTCTGAAGAGGACACGGAGCACGGGAGCCCCGCCCCCCTCTCCAGAAGGAGATTGACCGAAGCGTTTGGGACTCACTGGTTTCCCTCCGGTCCCTCTCCTCCCCGACTCCTCGGTCCCCTCGGTCTCCGGAGCCCAGGCCGCCTCCCTCCCTCTCCTTCTCGCCCTGCCGCCGGGAGCAGCCGCGCTTCCGGCGCCGCAGGGCGGGCGGCGTCTTGGCGGCGTCGGCGCCCACCGGGTCGCCCGTGGTCACCACGGTGACCTCGGTCTGCAGCAGCGTCTCCAGCTTGCACACCTCGCTCTCTGCGGAGTAAGGAGGTGGAGAGCGCTCAGGAGAGGAAGTCGCAGCAGCAAGAATCAAGGCTATTGCTCAATTTCCTGCATTTCACTACGGCATTCATTTTAATTCTTTAACTGCACAAATTATTCTTTTTTTTTTTAAATCCTGTTTAATGACTCAATGTTATTGTTCTTAATTCTTGTTTATTTGTCCTGGGTATGATTTTTTTAATGGATTTGTGTGAATTTCCTTGCCACTAAAAAGGGGAGTAAGCCGAATGGATCGGCGCTTCTTGCAGACGTGAAGCAGAGGAGGCGGAGCTTGTGACTCACCCATGTGTCTGTAGTACTCCTCGATGCCGCTCCAGGTGTTCTTTTCGATCAGCGCTTTCACCAGGCTCCACGGCTGCTTCCGGTAGCAGATGTCTGAAGAAACTCTGGGTAGAGGAGGAGCAATCAAACCCCGCTTTAAAAAAGCACCAACGGGCCAGCAGACTCGCTTACGTTACTCTGAGACGCTGCCATGCAGGAGGCCCGCTGTACTGCAAATAAGACTGATATCAACTAGCGGTACGGTGTTAAGGCCAGTTCTGTCTGCAGAAGTGGGAAAAGGGCAAACAGGGCTCGGCGATAAACGGTTTGGCGCCGCGAGGCAGACGGACAAACAAAGCTACCTGAGGCGGCTCTTGTGCTTGCTGATGGAGGTGAGGTTGTATCGGTGGACAGTGTAGAAGTAGTCCTGGTAGGGGATGCCGGAGGTGATGACCTCCGAGTCCACTACGAAGCACTCGCCGCGGGCGCTGTTTTTATGCAACGTCTGCAGCACAAAAGGAGAGGCGCATCGTTAATGTTAAGCTTGAGTGCATGAAATCAATTCCCCCCCCCCCAACAACAAGCACATCCGACTACAGAGGAAGTTCCCCTCCGGTTAAAAGCAGGGACCGACCTGCGTCTCCACCACGGGGGCGGTCTTGGGGCCGAGGGGGTTGTTGAGGGCGATGGTGTAGCTGAGCACCCGGCTGCTGGTCCCACTGCTGCTGTCCGGCTGCCACTCGCCCACCGAAAGGTCTGAGAGAGGAAGAGAGGGAGTCAAGGGAAGACAACAACGCAAGACATTTATTTAAATCAGAGGACCGGAGAGGTTCATAATGTATGAAGGAAAAAGTGGACAAAAAGGGCGTCGCAGAGGTTGAAAAACGGCGGGTCAATCCACACTCCTTCACAAAAACAGAAAGGCCCCAATGAGAGAGATATATAATGTGCCTGAATGTGGGTGCTCTTTCAACGGGGGTCTGACTTCACCTTTGTCCTCGTTTAAACAACAGCAAAATGTCCCCAAAATCAAACTGCAGGGCAGGTAATGAGAAAGCAGATTATATATAGGATATTTTATAGTATAGTATAATAAAAAGAAGAAAAAAAAGCCTGAATAAAAAAAGAAAAATTTACATATTTCTTTTTTTAAATGCATAACTAACATTACAGCAACAACATGGACACCTTGGTGGGAGGAAAGGGCTGCACACGAGGACTGCAAACGCAAGTCCTCTGCTAATTAATGGACCACTGAGCCGTTTTTCCAGCTTCATCTTCTGCCGATCTGCTGAATTAAAGTGCAGTACGCCTGTAAAAAGAATTCTGCTTCCTCAGTTCACCCACAGAGCTGTGAATCGCTCCCTGCCCTTGGTTTCTAAAAACCCTTTTCTGCGGTGCGTTGTGGAAGGAGGAAGAGCCAGCGCAAACACCGGTCCCCAACCGCCACCGCGTCAACAGGAAAAACTGGCTCCCCGCTGCTTATTGTTTTAAAACGAGTTAATGCAAGTCCAGATCTGTGAGGCGTCGGTTCGAAGAGCCAAAATAAAAAGGAAAGTCTGCACAGCTTTACAAATCTATGGGCGCGTCGTTAACCAAAAGAGAAAGCGCGTCATATTTGAGTGGGTGTTTCAACCAACCAGTAAAGTGCCTCTGGGAGAAGAGGTGCTGGATGAAGTTGGTGTCAGCGGAGAAGAGCAGGTCGTGCAGCTTGTCCACACTCATGCGGAGCGCATTGTTGATGTGCAACCGGCCGCTCAGGTCGGCGCAGAACGACTCCACCTCACCTGGAAATACGGAAGAAGACAAAGAGAAAGCAGCGTTTACACTTTAGATGGTTGTGTGACGATGGGCAGTAGATCCCTCCGTGCTAATGATTGAAAGACCATCCCTGCAGTTACTGTAGAAGAGGTGCAACCAAGCAGAAATAAACCAATCACGCAGAACAGGACGAAGATAAAAAAAAGAAATAGAGCAACGAGGGAAGTTCACGGTCGGATTAAAGGAAACAACTTCTAACGAGCAAATTAAAATACCCATAGTGCAACAAAAAAAACTCTACACCATCATCTCCTTGAGGAAATGATCTGTGACTCATAATAATCCACAGCGCTGGTTATGTAGAATCCTTTCTGCTTTCTGAACTCCAGAAGGAAGTGGGCATCTACTGATGGACAAGACGCTCGGGGCGGCGGCGTTAATGGTTTATAGCGGCCATCGCAGCGTCGGTATGAACGCTGGCAGAATTGAGTGTGGATGCACACTTTGTCTGCCCGGTGAGGTAAGGAGGTGGAGCGAGGGGGGGGGGGTGGCGGGGAGGTGTAGTGCGGTACAAAGAAAATAGTACCCATGTGAAACATCTCCAGCATTCAAATAAGCATTCAAATCTAGTTTGATAAATGGAACGACAGGCAAGAGGAAAGATATCCATCTTGTTGTTATTAGTCACTGTAGATTTCTAGCTTTCGTTTCTAGCTCATTTCTAGACAAATCTGACTTATGGGTTTTTCCTTTCTCCTGATGTATTGTTTACTCAAGTAAATAAAGTGTTTAAATCAAAATGCAAAAAGACTACAAAGCTACCACTTAAATACATTTGTTCAAGCGACTCCAAACTCCCGATAATCGTCGCACTCACTCTCTTCCTGCGTGTCGGAGGAGTTGCTGGGGTCAGTGGGCAGCTCCTCGTCGATGGTCACGTCCAATGAGGAGAGGTTTCCCAGACTGGTGGTTGTCGGGGGCGGCATGCAGTTGGCCGACTCGGACAGGCTGTCCCCTCCCTCTTCCAGATTCTGATGCAGTGAGGGGAGCAGTTAGCAAAAGACTTCGGTCGGGCAAATCGCCCCATAGTCACATGACTGGAGCGCAGAGAGGCCTCAGCTGAGCTGACCTCGTGTGAACAGACATACCACTGCAGCCCTGCAATTAATCGGAGGCTGACACGCAGGCGACACAGCACCCCATTTATTCACTTTAAGCTGCGCTTCATCTCGGCGTGTCCAAATCTGCAGCCGCTCGAGCACAACGGATTGGATGAAAGGACCAGCTACTCCCCAGTGTTTCACCGCTTTACCCAAAACATCTTGTATTTCTGGTCCGTTTTTAGTTTGCTTTGCGTTCTTGCCTTTTGATGCAATGTTATTTTATCCTTCTCTAAACTGTATCGCTAAATAAACAAAACTGCCTTATTTATCAGATTTGAATTCTAATATTTGTAACAAAAGGCCAGAGTTGTATCCCTTCACTGTATCCCTTTTCTATTAGGGTCTCAAGAGACATTTCACACACACACACACACACACATCAAATGAGACCAGCCGGCCCTTTTAATACCCACATGCACCGATTATGTTAGCAACTGTACATCAGATTAGCTAATCAAAGGCAACGTGAATCACAGCTGGCTGGATTCCACTATTTACTCTGTATCACACAACAGCTATCAGTGGTATCAGATCAATTGTGCCGCACAAAACTTTGTTAGAAGTTTGCAACGATGAGAGCTGCTGCTGCGCTCAGAGTTTTGGGCAACTTGTGACGTGAATAGTTTCCCTCTGGCCCTTCAGTGTACAGCAGAGACATCTTGTGCACACCAATTTAGTGATTAGCTTTTAGTCATGAGAGCCAAAGAAGTTGATGGATTTCTTTATTTAGTTAATTCCTGCCGTGTAGAAGACTTATAGGTCAATTTTCTTTAATGCTCAGTGTGTGTTGAATCCAAATCACTAAAGTCTCTACTTTAAGCATTTTGTAACGACCAGTACCAGATGGTTGCAGGTATTTCACTATTCCGGCTCGACCGTCTTGAGCAAGAAGCAAAAACAACAACAAACTGGGACATTAAACGACATCAGACAAAACGGAGCACTCACGAAGGAGGCGGCGGCGGAGGCCGGCGCCGAGGCCGACACGTCGGTGGGAGTGGTGGAAGGCAGCGAGCTGTGGGAGCTGGGCGGGCTGGGGTCGAGGGGGTCGGCGGAGCTGAGTCTGCGTCCCGACGACGAAGGCACCTCTATGGGCAGGCAGGAGGCGGAGGAAGGGGGCGAGGAGCCCCCGAGGTGGGTGGCCGAGGGGTGGCTGGCCAGGCCGCAGGCCAACAGGGGAGGGAGGGAGCTGCCCAAGGAGGTGACCGACACGGCGCTCAGGTCCAGCAGATCCGTGACCGACACCGACTCGTCTCCCGGCCTGCGGAGGAGAGGGAGGAAGGAAGAAGGAGATACTTAAGCGCACGAACAACGTGTCGGTTGGACTAACCACTTGTGCAATATGCATTCCAGTTGGTGTGGTGGAAATTGCACAAACATGCAACTCAAGAACCCGATGAAGGTCGTTTTGTCTACTGCTTTGTCAGTTTCAGCAAATAAAAAAACATGGCCTCTTTGTCGCTTTCTCTTGTTTGCAATACTAGCAAAGTTGACATAACCGCTCAAATGTCAGTGAACAATATTTCTAAATCATTTCAATAAATGATGCATAGTATTTAAAAACGTATAAGCATGCTCCTGCCTCAGATGACATACACTTTATTGTTACTTATGGATGTAAAAATTACCCACCCCCAAAAGTAAAAAGTAAAAAAGGTCCAAGTCAAATGTCATGTTGAGCAGTCCAAGAGAGTGCTGCTGTAATATTAGTAGAGAAACTTCTCCCCAAGCAGTTCCTCCTTCATCAACCACAGAGCAGCGCCACACTTTAGGTTTAATCCCCCCGCAGACTCACAGTAGGCCGTTCATGTGCTCGGTGGTGGGGGAGACGTAGTCGTCGTCCTCACTAGTGAGGCCCAGTTCGGTGCCGTAACACTGGTGCACAATGTGCCAGAGCTCTTTGGGGGAGAGAGACTGTAAAATGAAGAAAAAAAAAAAAAAAAAAAAAAAAAAAGAACAAACATTCTTATTTAGCAGGTAAATCAAGATCAGGTCAAGACGCAACCACAATGTAATACAAGCATTAAATCAACATTCTGCTGATTCTTGCAGTGAGATGAATTCAAATCGTTCATAGTTTGAACTTGCAGTTTAATTGAAGCGTTTTGTTTTTTTTTTTAGCCTTAAGTCAATCCCTCAGCCGTGTGCCATTTGCTTGGCCGCTGTCCAAATAAATTGGCTTCATCCGAAAGCAGCAAATAACAGTGATTTGAAATGGTCCTCCGGGGCCCATCTCCTGCTACTTGACACGCGGTTCTATTCTGAGACGATAACTAGCAGCCGCGTGACAGCAGGCAGGAAGGTGGGAGAGAAGATTGTACCTTGTCCAGCAGGGCGTTCTGCCACAGGCGGAAAATCATCATGAAGCTGCGATCCCTCGCTCCGAAAGATGTGAAGAAGTGCTGAGAGGGGAGAGATCAGTCGGACAGGGAGGGAGAAAAGGAAGGAAGACAGAAGATAAATAAGAATCGGCCGATGGTTTCCCACTGTTGGGATGTTTGCTTTGTCATTCAGAGGAGATAAATGTTGAGTCAGCGCACTTCACACTGCTTCACTTGCAAAAAAAAAAAAAAAAAGGATCTGATACAGCAAACAATGTCAACGGCTCACACTTTTGAAGCAACAGTTAATTTTTAAATGGATTGTGAATGAGTTGCTACACCATAGAAATGTGCTTATATTTCGGTTAACAGGCTGAAGTTCTTCGAAAAGGGGCCGAAAGTTGTGCTGAATAGCATCGGAGTTCGAGGCCGACCTTCTCGTTGTCAGTGCTGATCTGGATGGCGTTCGGGATGAGCTTGGCAGTCTTCTCCTTGGTCATAGAGGTCACGTCTTTCAGCAGGATAGTGATCTGCGAGGAGAAGGCGGGAGATTTACTGTGTGTGTGTGTGTGCGTGTCTGATACGCTTATCTGAAAAGGGCCCGAGCTTATCGGCACTGAACTGCAAACAAGTGCAATTAAACTGCTCCTTATCTGATGGCAGGTGTGACATTAACCAGCTTCACCACGGCCCTTTGACCAATTGTGCGCGTGCAGATGTGTACACAGTGCGTGCGCGCGGGCGGCTTACAGTGGTTTCCCAGCGGAAGATGTTACTGTAGAAACAGAGCCAATTCTCCGACAGATAGAGGCGGCCCTGAAGCAGTATGTCCTTCTGCAGAGCGCACGAGTAGTCTGCGGGGAGAAACCGGAAAAAGAAAAAGGAGGGTCAGCCGAAAAGAGACGGAGCGCTTGCATCCAAAAAACAAGTCAAGAGGTGGGTTTTTGAGCGACGGGTGTGATGGGAACTTCATCCTCCCAACGAGCAGCTCGCTTCGTCACGCTCACCCACTATAAGACGCTCTGTGTCGGGAAGTTTCTTGAAGAGTTTACGAAAATCCTCGTTCCGTTGTTTGTACGTGGGACTGAGAACCTGAGGGGGAGAACAGGACAGAGGAAATAAAAAAAAAAAAAGAGAACCAAAAGAGAATGATGGTATCTTTATTCACATTTTAACCGCGACGACTAGTTTCCTTCCTGGAGAGCCCAAAAAACGACAAAGGGCCCCTCATGCGTACTTACATTGTACCAGCTCTGCATTTTCTGTAAAGGAAAGAACAGCATATTTAGTAGGAACATTTATCCGCAAAAGAGAAGAAGAAGTACAAACTGACTTTAAGCAGGTCTGGAGAATCTGCCATTACACCATTATACCATTACATTTGTTAACGTCGATATCCGTGTGCACCAAATGCCACCAGTGCAGCTCCGAGGCTGCACTTCTTTTTATTGTATTGCAGACGGGCTCGAAGTTGCATAAGCAAACACGCACACATTCTGCATCCCGCCGACATTGCAACAGCTCGCTCGTCTTCAAAAAAAAAAAAGGAAAGCACACTAAATAAACATTTACATTCACTCAGCGGTGAAACGCCATTGACGAGATGTTTGTCATCCGAACTTGAAAGATTTATTTTAGATAAGCTAGATCCACTCGACACTGCGGAGCTTTAACAAATAATGGATTGATTCATGAAACATTCAAATAGAGTTTAAATGATGGCCCCTTTCCATCGTTTTCCATGAGCTGCTGCACCAATAAATGGTTGATGCCATTTTTTAGGCCTCGAGAAACACTAGAAAAAGCCAGCGCGGTATCTGGCATCAAGAACTGTTAACATTTAGTCAATTCCACTTTTAGAAGGCATTCACTAGCTAAGACCGCGCCATCCACTGGAGGCGTTTAACAGAAGTGAATGTGTCGTTGATCAATTCACACTGGTTGGTCGGATGGGTTGTGGGGAGCTACGAACCCCTTCAGGGCCCTACGAAAAGTTGGAGAAAAAAAAAAAGATGCCCACAAACGAGAAGAGTAGGTTGAGCTGTATGTGTAGAAATACCGGAAGAGACGCGTTGGAGGCGTGGACTTGCTCCCGAAACTACGCTAAATAGCTTCAATACAGCCTCTGAATGACAAAAAGGTTTGTGGTTTGTGGTTGTGGAGTTTCATGAGGCAGTGATTATTATAAAAACAAGAGATCTCGGGTAAAACATCATATTGAATATAAAGAGTCTAGGCTTACAGTCATATCCAAATTTCACAATTCCAAGAGTGTTTAGGAACCCCAAAATGAAAATAAACTATTTTAGAATAAAGGCAATAATAATCTAAACTGGAGGGGAGAGTTCAGAAATCATTATGCCAGTTTACCTTCTTTACAACAAGCTACTAATGGCTCTCTTGGGTCCTCTAGTTCCTTTTGGTACCAGAAAGACTGAACCCACGACAGCCGCCGAGGGACAGTACGTCAGTCGGGATTATCGGTAAGCCGGCTTTAAACTGTTATGGGTTTTTTGGAATCATTTTATTCTAAAAAGTTCTAACTGAAAATGTTTAAGCTTCAATTCATCATGAAAAGCATTCGAGTCCTTGATGATGACGACATCCCATGTCGTTTGCAGAATACAAACGCAACGGGATCACATGAAAATGATGAAAGTGTTCCACTCACACGGCAATCCAACGCTACATGAACCCTAGTGGTCAGCTCACCTCCCAATATCTGCCGCGGTTTAGCCCTGAACATAATAGCAACATGTTACCTTTGCATTGCGGCTGAAGTGGCGGGAAGCAAGCGGGTAGGCGGAGGTGAGGGAGGAGGCGGAGGGTATGGAGGGCAGGGGGCTGTCTGAACCTCCTCCACCTCCTCCAGTGCTGCTCTTCTCTCCTCCGGCCTCCTCCCTGCTCCCCCCGAGGACCCTGCGCCGCAGGGAGGGCGAGCTGCCGGGGGTGCTGCGTGGAGAGTTACTGGCTGTACTGGAAGGAGAACCAAAAAGATATTTAATTCACAGGACGACGGGAGCGACCATGTTGCTCTGCAGTGTCTTCGATGACGCGATGTGAAGACATTGGCGTTGTGACTTCTGTGTGCCATCTCACGCGGACGACTGAAGGCCAAAAAAACCCCGCCAGGTAACTGATTTTAGACTCTTAAAGTCGTTCGGTTAAAATGGTCTGAAGCTCGGCCAATCAGGAAAGGTTACAGAACACTTTTCTTAAAATAAAACGCTACGGAGAACTGAAAAGCAGCGCAATAAGAGACACTTCTGAGAAACATGATTGAGAACTCCAAAGTTAAAACTACAATTTCAGGACCACGCTGGGTTGTTTGCCATTTATTACATTCAACCCTTCAAAGGCTATTCGCCAATCTCCCAACCGATCAGACGACGAGCCTGCGGGACCCGGCAGCGTCACTGGGGCCGAGAAACCACACGTGCGATCAATCGATCCAAGCAAAGTTTGGATTGAACGCGCTTTAGAGCCCCAAAATCCAGTCCTGCTGCCAACGGAGGCAGAATCTGTGCGCTGAATAGACGACATAATGGTCCAAGATAGCCTTTGCACATCTGGGTCATCCCGCTGCCGCCAAAAACGCTCAATTTACTCCCTTTGAGCAACATTTCTCTCACCACTCGAGCATACCAAACCGTCGCGATCCATAAATGATCTACTTTGTGGCCCACCTTCACGGTGATGAGGATTACTGTACTGTGTAATCAAGAATAATCTGGGTCATTTACAACGTTATGCACAACAGAATATTGCCTAAACGACGCTGTAGTGCAGGTTACTTCATAATGTCAGACCTAATGAAATATGCTGCGGCAATCTCAGTTTGAGAGTCACAAGTGGTCAAATAAATGTACAAAGCTTTTTCTGCCAGCATTCCGTGCAGACATGCACGAGCTAATCATTTACACAGAACCTCTAGAAGGGTTTAATGTGGAAATAGATTACCTATCCCTTCATGTTGCCACCTCATGACAACGTCACAAACATCCCCCTCATTGACTTGAACCGATTTAACAAGAAAAAAAAAAAAAATAGGAAAATTCCCAAGAAGCCAAATCCCCAAACTTCAATGAACGGAGGCCGCAAATTGATTTGGCCTGCATTCTGCTTTGGAGAGACACCGACTGTTTCACCACCAATTCTTATCCCCTCTCGCTTATCAATAAGGTGACCTGGGTGTTAAATTAAAAAATAGCAACAATAAATGAAACATTTAAGTGTGCTACACAGGCTCCTAAGCCCAGTATGTGTTTTTGCAAACTTCATTATTTGAAAATAAAAGGAAGGACAACTTCCTTTGTCGTTTACGTTTTCACACCACGTTTCACCTTCCGGTTTCCTCCAATAGGAACCAAGGATTGTCGACACAGCGACAAGGTTATTACGCTAATAAATAAACAGCTGACAGCTACGTGTCATAGTCTAAAAGAACAGTGGTAACTACGACAACCACCAACGCGTCCGACTCAAAGTCACCAGATAACACGGTCGCTTTATAAACAGAAACACCGACAAAAAAAAAAAAAAAAATACACAACTACCCGATGGCCGGACGAGCGTGAGAAAAACGAGACGTCCAATAAAAGGACTTCGACACCGTGCACGGTCTGCTGTGGTCGAGTAAAACGGGGTGGGGTGTGCACACACGCGCGCGCACACACACACGCGCACACACACAGCTAGCACTCAGCGAATAGAGCTACCGTCAGCCTGCACACCTGCGCGGGTGTTTGCACGAGCCGGGTTCCCTCCCCATGCGTGCACGCAGTCCGACGGATTTGTCAAAGCTGTGACTCACGCGAGCACATTGGAGCAGCGCGATCTGCGCGCGGCGAGCACGACCACAGCGCGCGCACCGTCGAGCTATCCATCACATCACGGGAGGCTCCGTTTATGTCACTTACTCGAACATGTCCAGGGTCGCTGGCGATCCAGATTAGATCCACAAAAATAAAAAAAGCACGCGTTGCCGTTACCTATTGTGTCTATATAGTGGTCCTGGTTAGTGTGTGTGTGTGTGTGTGTGTGTGTGTGTGTGTGTGTGTGTGTGTGTGTGTGTGTGTGCGTGTGTGCGTGTGTGCGGCTAAAGCAAGCCAGACGCTACAGGGGAGTGCGTCCGCTCTTCTGCCTTGTTTTCCTCGCTTCGCCTCGGGGTGGATATTCCGCCCATCGCCCACCGTCCCGCGGTCGGAGGCTTAATTTCGCAACGTCGCCGACGGCCCCGCGCAGCTCATGTACCGGACGGTCCGCGGCGGCGGCCCCTGTGCACGTTAGCCGGACCCGGTAACTGGCTGCAGTCTCCGCTTCCACCGGTAATCCTTTGCAACAAGGGAGAGGGGAGGGGAGGGGGAGAGGGGGAGGAGGAGGGAGGCGGGCTCCATGTGCGGAGTGAGGCCTTGATGCGAGGTGGAGCTCAACGGGGAGGGGGTGGGGGGGAAACCGATAAGGATGATAAGGCTAAACGGAGGAGGTTTTATCTGAAGAACTACACGAACAGAATGTCCCAAGAACATGTAGCAACACTGGTATGGTTGCAATTAGCTCCTTCTAGAGCACGCAAAGTCCTGGCTTTGTATCCACTTCTTCCATCCATCCCGAACAGATGCTTCACCATGTTTCAGGGATCTGCAGCATCCTCACTCGCAGTGTGTTTGAAGGTACTCTGAGAAACCACTCAGCAAGTTTATCAAGAAGAAATGAAAAAGTCTGTGTGGAACACAAACAAAAACGTCAAAATAAATGCATTTCTCTCTGGTGAAATGCTCAGCTAGAAGCCCTTCAGTAAGGAAAAATAAAACATAACTAGCATTTGGAGAATACGGCGGCCTGTGGTGAATCCACCTGGACGAAGCCCAGAGCACACGCAATCCCATAACCCTCAATCTCTGTACAGCCCTCTGGATTAGAGTCCACATCGTAATCCAGGCTGGACTGAGCCCGACTGACATCTCTACCATTTAGTCTCCCCCTGTGCAATCTGTCCATCAAATGGCCCACTATAAAAGTCGAGTTCAGCGGGCTGGGTGGACAGTGAGAAACTGAATGCAGCAAAGACAAGCCAAAGGAAGTGCGTATACAAAATGTAAAAAATTACAAAAAAAGTGCTGCTCTAATGCAGTTTCCTTCCTGCCAAAAGGGTGTTTCTGATTACTACAAAAGAGCAAGATAAAAACAGGAGTACATCGAGGACTTAAGGGAGCAATCTGAACCATTTCTTTGATTTTAGGATCATTTGAGATTGTAGCAAATATAATCTCAGATAAATACACCATCAAACATGCATATAAAAACAAACCGGAGGATATGACTATTAAAACAGCAAATATAACGAAGCTGGAAATTAAACACGGGCCAGTCACAGTGAAAGAAACTCTGGCCCAAAAGTGAATCAATAAATAAGATTGAATGTCAACAAACCGATTGAATACAGACTACATAATCCACATGGTCACCATTACAACCTATCACAATCAGTCCACGGGTCACTGCGCTGTGCACTGTTGCGTTAGTGCACTAACATGGAGAGAGACAAGGTCCATAAGCATGTGAAAACATTATAGTCATGTAAAGTTGGGAACCAAAAACACTGCCTCCAGATTATTGTAGTTCAACACACACGCATTAGGTTTTTACAAAGACCAATACACACTGGCAGGGCGTCCCGCTATCAACCATAATTCTATGACATATACATGAAGATGATACTAACTAAACTAAACACAAAAATTACAATTACATTGATCTGGTTTATGGATTCACAAATAATCTGTCGGCTGTACACAGCAAAGTGTATTATGAAAGAAACTGTCTACTGTTGAATAAGAAAATTTAAAAATGTATCAAGACGCATGCAGGTTTGCATGCATTATTGTGGTGTAATAAATTAATTTTATTGCCACGTGTAAATTGGGGGGGGATTTCTCCCTAGCAACGCTAATCTGATTTTTGTATCATTATGCATCTTCATATGATACGCATGTTATTGGTATGCATCACCCTTTGCAGTCGTTTCATCAGGTTTTATTCCTAAATATTTACCAAATATTAATATATTTAAATGAAAGAATCTACGGAGTCAGTTAGGATATTGTTTAACTGAATAAATTTCAGCAAAACAGTTTAACTGGGTCAATAAAATGATGCGTAAATAAAGATGACACGGGCACAGCTGTTCCTATGGCTGGAGAAGGGGAGAATCACCCTCTGCTTGCCCTCTACGAGGGTTTCCAGAACAGCCTCCGATTGGATGCACATGACATCATCAGACCATGGGCACATTCCCATTGGCTGTCGGTGATGTCATGCTTCAGAAGAGGGATAAATGGCGCACAGACCCCGCCTCCAGCTCCTTAGGATTGAGCCAGCCAGCCAATTCCCCCCCCACCCCCCTCTCACTGACACAAGTTTATATAACATTGGTTAAATAATGTAATCGGTCCTTAAAGTAATGTACAATTCTCTTGAAACAACAATCAATTGGGGGCCATATGAAGTATGCATGTTTTTTACAGGGTAGCAAAAGCCATTTCTAGTTAATCAATTTAACCAGTGCCGACCTCTTATTTTTTTATCAGTCGTCATAAAATCAACACAATTCAGTCAGGATTTTCACAGGGTAAATGTGTCCTCACTGGTTTGACCAGATTTAACTCCAGCCTTCTCCAAACTAGTAGACCCTGCAGAGCTTTTTGAAATAAGTCAACCCAGCATAAATCTGTGAATGTAAAAAAAAAAAAAAAAAAAAACATGCGCAGATGACTCCAAGGAGTCATTGCAGCCAAATCTGGTCTCACAGGGCCTGAATGCAAATTGGCTGAGGTTTTTGCAGCACTACAAGCGTGGAATACCCATGAGATTGGCAAACGCTGTGCTGGCGGTGTGGTTGCTTGGTTCTGAGCGACTGAACAAAATGCCGTAAAACAAGCACAGACCATCCTCGGAGAGAGAGAAAAAGCAACAATTGAATGGCAATTTTTTTTTTTTTTTTTAAGTTAAAAACAAAACCCATCAGGCTTTATGAAGGAGTATCCCAACGCTGCACACCACTGGGTGATTTCTTTCAACTGGCTGGTTATCTGGGGTGAATCCAGCACACTGACCTGCAGCTCTCCGAGTCAGAGTCTCTGCTGAGCAGGCTCCTGAAGGACCACCGGCAGCGCCGGCTGGGAGAGGGACTGCGAGACCAGGAGCGCGTCGGTGGCAAGAGGAGGTCCTGTGTGGGGATTTGCTGACCTTGCTCCTCCCCTTCCACCCGACTAGCCTCAGAGGGGGAGGGCGACGGGCGCCGACATTGGACGGCACCCTGCGCCGTGGTCTCCTCCACTACGATTTGAGGCGCTTTCCCCCATTGCCGCTTGGGAGCGCAGCGCTGCTCGTCCTCGCAGCGCTTCTTGCCGCGCGTCCGGCTGCGGTGGGATCGGCCGTGGCGGCTGGAGCACGACGGTCTGGGGCTCGGGGAGCGAGACCGGGACTCGGTGTCCGAGGACGGTGGCAGGACAGTCAGCGTTGGGACGAGATTGGGATGAATTAAAGGGATGCCCTCTGGTCCCACAGGAGAGGACATCATCATTTTTAAAGCTTTTAACGATGTATTTTTCCTCTATAAAAATCAAGGACGACAACCGATCAGGGTTTGTTGCATCTTGAAGGTTGATCCTGAACCATGTGATAGATTTTAGAAACAGGATGGCTAAACAAAATCAAACCCTCCCGTCAGGAAAATCCACATTGCCATTTTAAGCCACGGTAGTCAACCAATAATTCTTCATATTTCCAGTGAACAAGAAAATGTCTTCATATGGACCTAATCCAGTCCACCAAAAGTGGTTAAACCACAGAGCAGCTCACAAGTCAACAGGGTCGTAGGGACATTGGGAAGTACCCTGCCCCGTCAGTTCACAGACCTTTCAGTTCATTGGCCAAATCTTTCCCAGTCTTCATACGCTTGTAAAGAGTCTGCATTAAGCTCACGAGCCTTCCTCTCTCCGGTGTCACTTCGTCTGTCTTCGGTACTCCTTCCATTGGCAGACTTGCATTTGCGTAGCCACGTTCATCTCTGCAAGAGGTGAAGGCTCAGACAAAAACACAGACCTGAGTGGGGAAGTAGCTACCTGAGGAGTCACAAGAGCAGAAACTTTGTATTCAAAGAAAGCCTGGCCTACACCGGACTATTACTTTTCTTCTAAAGTCTTAAAATTATTTTGCTATCGTAAAACAAATGACTGACTGGAGCTATTTCTGTCTGCTCTTTGATACTTTATGCTCTGCCAGTTCTGGGAATATGAGGTATCATGTGATGATGTATGCAATGAGTTCCTTTCCCGTTAGAGGGAGGATCAATAGGATTTATTTATGGAGAGTTCGGTGAGATGGGTTCTTCTACTCAGGCTTGGGGGAAATGCCCGTGACTTTAGCTCCATATTTCAAACTGTCTCCCTTCAAGTAACTCAGAAAAACAGCCTGAACCGTTTGTGAATGACGCCAGTCCCACCGAGTGAGATGTTCGCCTCCGCCTGGCAAGGAAAAACCCACGCAGATCAGACTTTTGACAAAAAGGAAGCATGGGCTCTATATGAAATCACCTTTCACGACAACCGCACAAACTCCCACAGCCACACACGTGAACAAAACTTTTTGAAATTACACATTTCTCACAGCCAATAACACAAGTCCAACTGCCACTACGGGCTATCAAGGTCATAACTACATGTAAACACACTGCAGTCGTGTCCCCCAACAGGGAAAGGTTGTGTGTGTGTGTGTGGTGTGCGTGTGCGTGTGCGTGTGTGTGCCACTCCATTGCTTTGCCATCAAAGCAGACACTTCCCAGGCAAGGTCCACAAGCACGTCTGAGTGCATTTGTGGTGATCTGTTTGAACAAGACCAATCTTGGCACCGACTTGTTTGTCCAGAGTAATCCACCATAATCTCCGCTCTTGGGTCCAAGCTAGCCTGATCTTTTCGCAATAAAAATGAAGAAACCCCCCCCCCCCCCCCCCCCACACACACACACACACACACACACACACACGGGCCAAATCAAGGGATTATCGCACAAATGTCTCAAACGGACCAAGGCGAGGACATTAGGGAAGAGAAAGTACGTTGTCAGTGTTGAGGAAGAGCCGTTGGTGCGATATAACGTTACATCCCGGGGGGTCTACTACACAACAGTGTTGTTGATCTGTAAATTATCTGCAGCTACGCGAAACACCGCAAACAACCCGATGTCCGCTACGCAGTTCTGGAGGATAGATTGTGCACGACCCGAAGACTCGCAGAAACAACCAAATCGGGTTTAATCTAATGACACAGAGGAAGGAGAAAGAAAAAAAGAGAAAAACTTGCAGCGCAGTGGAGACACAAGTTAGATCTCCTACCTTCCATTGGATGAGTTTCCTCCGTTTCTGTTATCTTGCTCAGCCTGGAAAACCAGCCGGGTGACGGTGCGGGGAGTAACGTTAAAATCCACTTTTTCACAGGAACACATCAACATTCTTGGCGGCGTAAAAAAAGCATCTGCCGACTGCGGCTAACGGTTAGCCTGTAGCGAGCTACCGCTAAAAGCACAACCCGAGTTTAGCTCACGTAACCCCCTTACTCCGAAGGCCGACAGCGCACAAAAGATGGCTAGCAGGCTTTAACCGCCAGCGCATAAAGTACTGCGCCAACGTCTTTCATTCTCACGTTTAAAACCACCCCGTTATAAAACACTGCTGTGAAGCGAAATGTAAAGCTCGCGATCAATGTTAGCTTAGCATTACACGCGTATAACTTGGTATCGACGTAAAACACAACACTTTTTATTTCAAAAAGTGAAATGGAACATCGGACCACTCAACGCGTGGAGGGTTCGGGGGGGGGGTAAGATCGGTTGGATAAAACAACGCATTGTTCCTTTAACGCAAGTATGATAATTCACGAAGACGATTATTGTGATTATTCTTATGAAAATAAACAATTAATATGTAGCTAAATATACAGAGCCAAAAGTAAAATAAAACCACTACCCCCTTCGACCAACTTTATGGTACGGTCCGGGAAAATAACTGTTCGGAGGATGTGGCGAAAGAAGCCGACGAGTCAGTGTTTACATCACACACAATTGCACCACTTTGAAAGTTCCTTATCCTTCTACTACTATAAAATACTGACTATCCTAAAACAAATCCTCCACGTGTATTTCGCAGAGAAACACATGAAGCAGTCCCATACCTTTTCAGTAATCGGATATCCATACAATAAACATGACGTCACCTCAACGTTGTTTGTTGTCGTGGTAATGCACGTACACACTTATGTGCTTACAGGTAAATCCACAGTTTAAACACAATTTCTGAGCTTACTTGAAGGGAGCTGTTGCGTGATGGAAATCAATGGGCATTAAGATTACGCCCCCTTGTGTCTAACACGGTTCTGTGCAGTCATTCGGGTATACGTGTAACCTGCTACCTCGCTAAATGGCTTTAAAACTGTACGTCAGGATTCTAAGTTAAGACTACCTTGACATTTAATAATTCAAGCGTTTTAGGAGTAACAAAACGACAGTGGGGCATATTGTGCAATGCATTTAGGCATAATCATCTCACCCCTGGCCTTCTCCATCAGCATCGCTTCATAAGGCAGCGTGGGCTGTTAAAAGTAGGTTGCAGCCTGTGTGATATGGGATGTCCTCTCCTCCCGGGCACATACAGCTGAAGTTGAAGGTAAATTAAAGTACACTGAAGACTTCTTCTTATGAACTCTGAGATTTTAACATAAATGAAAACTGGGTTAAAATACACCCATTTATTGTACAGAGAAACATACATTATTTTTTATTCCTGATTGATTTTATGTAATTCATTTTCCAGATTTCTAGAGAGAGAAAGAGAGAGAGTAATTATTATTTTTCCAATTCAAAATAAGGTGTGTCGATAATGAAAGGTGTGCCTTCTGTTATTCAAAGCTCAAGGTAAAAAGATACACATAAAAAAACACAAGATGCAGCGTGAATTTGTGCTGATCAAGTAATCGATTCATTTACGGATCATTTCAGCTCTCGCGGTTTAAGAGAACACACACATACACGTTGTGGCAGAATCCTCACATTTTAAAAACTTAACCTCAGACGCAATAGAACAGATAAATTAATAAATAAAGAGTTTCCATCGACATTTATAAAGCTAAAAACAGTGTGCAACAACACATATCCTGCAAACAGGCCGTAGGAGTGTAATTGCTTTTACCCGTCGGTCCCTTTGTGATTTTCTCCCAGCAGCTTTCCTCCATATCCTTTTTTCTCCAATCGATGACAGAGCATCGCAATGACTTTGCGATTTCAAAATATCCTTCACTGGTCCACGCAGGCATCCTCCTGTCTGTCTTATAACTCCGTGTGACCGCCTCCTGCAATCAACACGTCACCGGCCGGGAGGAACCGACGTCCGTGCTGCACCACAGGCCGCTGCAGGATGCAAGAGGAGATGTGCAGCTGATCTCCTCGGCCTGCTCGGCCAGGGAGGGTGGGAGGGTGGGAGGTGGAAACACGATCTGTGCTAAAAATAAAGAAAAAACATGAGAAGAGAGGTGTGTCACTCTCTGTGTGTCTATGTGTGTGGGGTCACAAAGCTGCAGCCCACCCCCCCATCACCCATATACACAACACACCATATCACATGTCAACATTTCCCAAGTACCCCCCCCCCCCTCCCTTCATCACCCTCTGTGTACCCTCCCAAGGTCTCTCTCTCTCACCCGCTTCTGGACACGTGTGTACATTTTCAAGATTTATCTGGGTGATTTTTTATTGTCATATCCCTTCAGCGGCTTTGTTACCACAAGGTCAAAGGAAGCAAGGCCCCCTTATTAAATGCTTCACTGTGTTATCTGGTTGCAGCTCATGACATAAAAACACACGCACACAAACACTGCTTACTAAAAACTAATGTTTGCACGACCTCTCAGAGGGACGTGTTTAATGGGATCGGACATGTGACGAGGTCCCCCTGGTCTCATTCATCAGGTTCGACGTGCTGACCACGTGCATCTCTGCAGTCAGCAGGCGAGTCGAGGCCTTCGGTCAATGCCTGTGTTTGGTCGGCCTCGGCTTCAGTGGCCTCGTCCTTCTGGCATCGACTGACAGTCAGACGTCCAAACTGATGAGAAAAGGAGGATGTGCAACTTCCAAGGTTTTAGCAGCTGAATCAGAGGGAGATGAAACCAGTGTGTGAGTTAATTATATGAAATAATAATATGAATTATATGAAAAATTAGCATTCGGAGATGAAAACCCAATTTTTCTCATTGATACCAAATTAAATGAATGATTGTAGTGGCAAGAGGGCAAGAAGTAAAGAAAGGAACAGAACATAAAATGAAGCGTTGTCTTTGTTTGAATGTGATAGTGAGAACATTTTCGAATCTCCATCACACAAAATGAGTTACCAAAGGAGAAAGTCCATGCATTATGTTCGGCATGCAACCCCCAGCACTGTATTTCAAACTTAAGAACAAAAAAATAAATTTGGAGTGATATCGCCATCTTAATAGTGGTGGACTTGAATCAACGAGATTCTAAGGTTCACATTTAATCGAATGAAAGAAAAAACACGAAAGCTCCCTTGAGCAAAAACCTGAAACCCCCCTACAGCTGATTATGACCTCTGACAGGAGATCAGAGCCTTGCATTGTTTAAGTCAGTTCCATCTATCGCTTTAACAATGTGTTTGTACGAAAAGGATTTGTTAAACAAATCCCTTCCTGGAACGATTTTGCATGACCGACCAGCTGCTTTGTCTTTTATTCAGTAACAAGCACAGTACATTTCTCCAATAGATGATGTGAAGCACCACTAAAAGGAAAAACACATACTTCTTTCAGGGGGATGTGGGAAAGTTGTGTTCGGCGAGGAGACGGCGGAGCCGCGGCCGTGGATCCAGTGTCCACATCTCCGGTTTCCTCTCAGCGCTCACGACGTCCAACTCTTCTGGAGTCACGCGCTCTAATTATAGCTGGCATATAGAGTCAGAAGGGACGCGGGGGGGAGACTTAAAAGTACACTGCAAAAGAACCACGGTCGAGTCCAGAGGGATTCTGTCAGTAATGTCATCTTAAACGTCACAGGTTCACGTCAAAGAGAGTTCACTTGGAATGCAGGGATGATTTACCTCTTCGGCCTTTTAGTCGTCTTCGATCTTTTGGGTAAGTCCCAAACCCCCGGAAGTGAGAAGCTGTTGATGTTGGTGCGTGACGTCGCAAGTTTTACACACTTTCTTTCTTTTTAGGGTACGTATGTATTTTTAAAGGTCTGCATTTTAATCACAGTAATGTAAACTTTTAATAGACTGTAAAGTGTGTTTTTATTAAAGCAGGTTAATGATTATTCAACTTTTTTTTTGTTTGGGCTGATAAACCTCATAAATGTATTTACTCATGTTAGATTCAATATAAAGAAAGCTAAACTTTGGACTAATCGTTCATGTCTATCAGCGTAAAGCTGTTTAGCAATAGATAGATAGAACTGTGTTTTAAAATCCTACATTTTACTATCAACTGAAACAAAGTTGATGATGATGGCAAAGTTGTCAATATTACAACACACCGGCTGGTTCGTCGTCTCTTTCTTCCTCCTTCGCCCTGTTGTGTCCTCGGCCTCGGCCTCCTGTCGTTGTTTTCACACACACACACACACACACACACACACACACACACACACACACACACACACACACACACACACACACACACACACACACACGCTTTCTCCCTCCCTCCTCAGCGTCCCGGTGCCACGGCGCCTGTGCGGAGGTGGACTCTCTGACCGAAGCCGTGGCGGGTGAAGGCTTCCTGCTGGGCTGCATCTCCTGTAAGAGGAGAGAGGAGGTGTTCGCGCAGAGCACCGTGGACTGGCACTTCAAACCAGCGGGAGAGGAGGAGTTCAGGCATGTGAGTCGCCCCACCCTCCACACACACACACACACACACACACACACACACACACACACAGGCGTGTAATCTGAGGTTTCTGAATTTAAAAGGGTTCGCTTCTACCGTCAAGGCGTCTTGATGCTGAAACTGGGCCCTGAAGAATTATTGCAGACGAAAAAGCCTTTTGTGAGGCCAGATTTATGTTGTGTGTCCGGATCTGATGATTGGCGGGTCAGCCTGTTATGCTCCGTGTGGATGTGTGTGTGTGAAACGTGTGATTCAAAGCATAAGATGCCAAATGACTGGTCTCATTTGCATCTCATCAGAAAGGCATCAGGACTCTCATTCATCCCTCATGGTAAAATAGCAGTTAGGTTTCCTGTTAAAATGCCTCGGTGGCTCAAAGCATTGGCTTAGCTTCTACCATTACACTGCGTTGCATAGAGGAAGTTGCGGTTGTGTATCATGCGGACACTAAAGAGGTTGTGACTGCCCCTCAACCTTTCCTCCAATTACAGGAACAATCCTGAAATAATATCCATTTCTCAGATTTTCCACTACAACCACCCCAGCGCCGAAATCCTCCACGAAGACTTCAGCGACCGCCTGGAGTGGCACGGGTCGAAAACCAGCGACGTTCAGATAGGAGCCATCTACATTCTCAACGTGACCTTCAATGACACGGGGATGTTCCGCTGCTCCATCAACCGCACCCTCTTCCTGCCGCTGTACTACGAGAACGTCCTGGTGGAGAAGGAGGTGGAGCTCACCGTGGTGGCTGTGGGTGAGGTGGGGGTGATTGTTCTCCCTCAACTAGTTTGTATTTTTCGTACAATCTTTGTTTGGAAGTTAACGGTTGATGGAAGCACTGCCGTAATGAATGGGTTTCAGCCCAGGGTTCTAAAGTCAAAGAAATTGGAACACACTTTATATGAAATACCTTCACCAAAAAAAGTGACTGCAGAGGTAACGTTTCAGATTCCCCGGGTTGCATAAAGAGACAATAAACAGAGAGACTCAAGTAAATAATAAGATATTATACAAACTATTGTAATACTTTTGCACAAACCACCACTAGCATTAAGTTAGATTTTTCTTTTATTATCCCTTCTTAAACTGCACTTTTTCCTGGGAACATTTCGTCATATCGCCATTTATTTAAGACCTCAACTGGTTTTGTTTGGAAAAGTTACACCAATAATCAGTGTGGATCTAAAGGACTATCTGCGTAGCATTAGGTGATGACCTGGTGATGGCCTCAGGAGAAGGACATTGCCAAAGAAAACCCACAGAGGAGAGGGACTTGTCAAGGACAAGTTCAGAGTCCTTCATCAGCTTGTGTGCTTTGCTATTTGTGCGGGTATGTGAGTCCTTTACGCAAAGGACTAAAAGTCAACTACCGACTGCAACGTTTTTACAGCCTATACTCACGTTCAGGCTTGCCAGTGAGACGGAACACACAGTGAAGCATTTAATAACACTTTCTCTTAACTCTTTAAGTTAAGCCAGCCCAGCAATCACATGGTAATCATGCCAACTAATCTCTGCCGCTGCCGCTGCGTACGCTCCTTCTTCCGCATTTGATTTTATCGCCTCATATTGTGCCGTTTTATACTATAGTGTTGAGTTGTGCTCATAATGTTTGGCTCCTTAATTAAAAACCTGCCCGGGGACGACACAACGAACATGAGCTCTCTGGCGAGGTCCTGCACATTTACATTGAGGAGGAAAAACCGCAATGTTCATCAACACGCACTCTGGTCGATAAAAAGATGAATGCAAAGAGGAAAGGCAGCCCCAAACACGTCTTTACCTGCTGGTTGCTTTTCTCCAGCCAACCGGGAGCTGGCCGAGGTGGTGTCAGAGATCATGATGTACGTGATGATCGTGGTTCTGCAGCTGTGGCTCATTGTGGTTCTGATCTACTGTTACAAGAAGATTTCGGGAGAGCAAGAGGAGCGCGATGCCCGTAAAGCTCTCAAGGCCCAGGCAGGGTGAGTAGTTTGTCCTTAATGTGCTGAATTAACGAGGGGATTCATTGCAGATCTATTGGTAGGCCTGTAATCAATATACTGGGGTCAGGGGTGTTAATAGATGGGTATTTTAATTGGGCCAATTCCAGTGAATACGTTCTACTAGCATACGGTAAATTTCCAGTTTTGTTCATGGTGGCTAACTGAGATGTTTTTATTTGTTAGTGACGCTTTATGGATAATGGCGTTTTCATCAATTTTATTTAAAATTGAGAATGTAAGACTCCAGACTTTTTATATATGATTCTTTATTTGTAAAAAAGTAGTCAACACCATCAGCTTCATTCAGCAGAAATACTTCGTACAGTTTATTATTTAAAATAACTGTTATTTGCATCCGCGGTGCTGTTTCTCAGATCTAAATAAGTTTTATTTGCAGGCTGTTAGACTCTAAAGACACGTGCGACATGGTGCAGCTAGAGTGACGTCAGCGGTGAGTTGGAGTCCTCTTTACCGCCACGACAAGATCTGATTCAGGAAAATGTGATAATGCGACACACGGGAACGCATGTTTTTCCACTGTTGGATTTTTTTACTTTTTATTTTGAATCCTACAGGTAATAAAATCATCATCTCTGCAAGAGTCAAGCTTCATGGCTTTAAGAGGCGGTCACACGATGACAGCTTGGCTCACGTGTCAACCTGCAGCATTGAGAGTGAAGCAGTCGGCAGGAGGCAGACCTCCTTCGGATGTCAGTGAAACGGCCTTAAGGTATCCACCGTTTCAAAGTTAGGAAAACGTCAATTAAGAAGGCCTTCAGTGTAGGGAATCCAATGGAGGATTATTTCCACTGTTTAAGATGTATCTTTAATGTGATTGTGACTCATTTGATTAATTATGAGCCCGTGAAATGTCCGATTAGAGCCCGACATTTTTTTTTTCCTTTTCGGTGATGTGTTTTGTCCAAACTAAAACAACACAAAAAACACAACTAATCAAATGATTGACCTAGTCACTTATCAGTATGCTTTAGTTCTTTGGACTGCCAATAAAAATATGGATTGTCAAAGAAGCAGTTTTAATAAAATGGCTTTGTGCAAACTGGCGGCTCACTGGGCTGAGGTGGGTAGATGTTCTGGGTTTAGTGCTGGATTTTTACTGATGTCGCATTACAAAATAAAAGCTCTTCAACGTAATTCATGTTACCCTCCGTACCCAACAAAGTCTTCATATCTTGAGATTTTAACATGAGAGTTGAAATGGCAACCCTGACATTGTGATATTAGAACATTTAATTATCCTAATTACCCTTTAGTGTGTTTTTAAAATATACTTTGCTTAAATTATTTTGAAATTACAAGATTGATTACTTGCTTTTGATGTTTCTGCCAAACCCACCACAGAATATTGGTAAAGTGGTACAAAGGTTCACCCCTCCTAGTTGATTAGATTTCTCAACTGAGAATTATAATTATAATTCTTCCTGACAGACTCATTTCCGAGAAACCTGCTCGCTTTTTTCTGCAATTATTTTTGGAGAATCCGTCTCACACACACACACACACACACACACACACACACACACACACACACACACTGGTGAGCCAGAGGACATTTGGAGGTGATCGTATTGTAACTCAATCTAGTCTGAGCTGTGGTCTGAATGCCGTCTTGCTTCTCCTTCCGCCGCTCGGCATTATCACCTCCTGTTCATACGAGACGACACAAACAACCACACAGTCTCGTCACAAACTGGGTTTGAACTCATGATAGAAACTATCCACAAGTAGGTCTTAATATTTGTTTGTCAGTGATAACCTGCGGGCTTGCTGGTATTTAAATAAATACAAAAGACTTTTGACCTATTTGTTGAGTGATTTTTGTCACTCGCCTTCATATATTACAGTATATTATATACATACCTCAAAACATGCTTCTCCACACTAAAGCTACTGGCTCACTACAGAACGCTGTTGACCTTGCTCTGTGACCTCCTCATTTCATTAAAAGTGTTGACAAGTAGAACGTGCTGCATGTCTCTTCAACGTAGAACCTTGAGCAAGAAGGAGGGCACATTATGACCAAGAGGAGGAGGAGGAGGTGGGGGGGTCTTGCTTGAGACCAGTTTCTTCTAGTCACGTCCTTCTGGAACTACATAACTTGAGATTATCGATGTCTGCTGAAGCCCGTCGCTGCAGCAACTGAGAACCTCGAAAGGTAGGTTATTCTTTCTCCTAAACGAAGCTTGAATGATGATGTAAAATAAATCTATGAGACGCGCTTTGTACATCACCTGCACTCTGCTGACACCCCCACGTCCCCCTGAAAGCGTATCAATCTCACGATTGCCTGGTAATATTTAGCAACAATCATTTCCAATATTTTATTTTGACACTTCAGAGGGTTACTTAAATACATATTTATCAATTTTGGATTAATGGGTTGTATTTTAATCGTTATATTTAACTCATTCTATGAAAGCTGATTTCAATTTCTCACTTATTAATCTTCAACTCACAATCTGTCTGTGGCCTCTTGCGGTGGCACCAGGTTATGAGGAATAATCCAGATATTGACATAATAATAATAATAATAATAATAATAATAATAATACAATAATAAATAACAAAAACAAAATGGTTTCCGCCGAAATCTTGCAGGGTTGGGGTGCCTCCCTGTGTGACCACTCTTCTTGTTCGCGTTTTCTCCTCGGTAGCAGTTCCCTGAAGGTCCAGCAGAGGTCAGGCATGTCCCACGTCATCAACGCCACCGAGCTGCAGTCGCTCCTGCTCTCCTTCCTGCAGCACTGCCTCAACGGCACGAGGACGCCGTCCTCGCAGGTGCACCCGGACGCCACCCCCCCCCAGCCGGCCGGCGCCAGGGCCCGGGCCGAGTCCCAGGGCGTGATGTACATCCTGCTGGTGGTCGGCACGTTCAGCTTCTTCACATTCGGCATCATGCTCAGCTACATTCGCTCCAAGAAGCTGGAGAGCTCTCAGGATCCGTTCCACCAGTACATCGCTCAGGACTGGGCCCGGGTGTCGACCCCGTCCAGGGCCGTGGCTCAGGCGCTGCACGGGGAGGCCGCCGAAAGCGGGGCCCGAAGCAAGGGACCCGTCGTCATCAGCAACCCGGGGGCAGCTGGCCCTCTAGAATGAGGAGAGTTTCCACATTCAAAGATGTATTTTTTTGATTACTATTATTTTCTAACAGCAGAAACAGAGTGAAATTAATAAGGTAGTACCTTTGATTCAGAGTTTTTAGAAATAAGTGCACAAGTCTGTTCTAAGTGTCGCCCCATGGACTGTAATGATTGGTTAAAATTTGAGAAAATAAATAAATAAATAAATAAACCACTGTTTTCAGATCATTTTCTGTTCATTAAGATTCAGAGATTTACTGATTCAATCTGAGCAAATTCTTTATCCAGGTCATCAGACCTTGTTTGGTACTTTTATGCTTGGTCACTGAGTTGGCTTGTTTCTTCTCCTCCTCCTCCCTCCTCCTCTCCGTCTCCTCTCTCTTTCTCTGCTGCTCCAGTCTGTGTCGGCGGGCTCCTTCTCTTCTCAGCGCGGTTGATCTCTCGCGACGAACTGAAGTGAACCATCTGCATGTTGAGCATCGGCACGATGAGGTTGTGATTGTCCACCGTCTTTGCCAAAATACTTTACAGGCGCAGAGAGCTGCTCCCACTGGCGTTGCTGTTTGGGGGTCATGGGGTCACCGGGCCTGGCCCTCCCCGCCATTAACCTGTTTCGGATGTCGCGCTGCGTGACGACCCAGGGTGGCTGCTAACCGCTGTCTATGACGATGCGCTTGGGATTGTGGGTCATGGGGTCAGCGTACAGGTTGTACTCAAACTTGTTGAGGGGCTTTCCAGCTCCACCCAGGTTCCTGAAGTCTCCTCGGGGCCATGGACTCCTGGGATGAGGTCTTCCACCAGACGTTCCACGGCCTGCGTGATCTTGATCTTTCGGCTGCGCTGGCGGATGTCCCGCTCCACCAGCGCCCCCCTCTGAACCAACACCCTCGTAATTGAGGTATAGTGTCTGTGTGGAAATGTCCTCATCTCCCTCTTCCTTCCCCCCATCGGGTTGCAGGAGCTTGCTTTGATGAGCCAGCACAGGCCTGCTAGGCCTCCTAAACCTTTGCAAACAGCCCGGCATCCGCAGGCCTCTTTCACCTGCACAGGACTGCTGTGTCCCTTGTCGGACGGCTGCAGAAGCCTGCAGCTCTGTTGCAGGCTGCGGCTGATCTGGTGCATGGAGCTGAGCCCTCGAGACGAGACCAGCAGAAGTTTTCCGTGGTGGAAGTTTGGCACCCTCCTGTGGATTTAAGAAAGACGCATACGTTCACTTTTAGCCTCTCAAGCTTATATCGTAACCCAACTTATGACAGTTTTAACATTTTAATAAAAATAATAAAAATTACCAAAATGTGGGCCCTTTCTTCAACGGTTTAGCTATTTGTAATTTTGTGCTTATTTGGCAAATACTACAAAATTGGTGCATTTCTGTTGAGGCATCAATAAATCCTCCCAAAAATGTGCTTTTTTTTAACCTGTTTTAAAACTTTGACTTTATAAAATGACCTTTTATATGTGTTACGTTGGCTACCCAGTTAAATATATATGTATAGGCATAAAGCCAAGTATATAATAATATGTAATGCTTTCCGTATTTGTTGCATATTATTTTAGCTTTAATGTGGCATCATGAGGTTATTTATGAGAGCGTCATGCAGTGCGGCCCACACTTTCTAAGATATTTCATTCAACAGTTTATCCAGCATTGCATATTTCTCGCATCAGAAGAGAGAGACTTTCCAAACATTTAGGAAACTGCCGTATGATTTAATACATCAAAATAACAACTGAAAAAATTCATGTTCAAGGTCACTCAGAAAGCTCGGACTCGGACCCGTATTGTGGAAGCAGCATGGTAATTTCTTACATTCAATGGTTGATTCATGAGACGCATGAGACACATCGCCGTGTGTTTGCCATAATCGTTGTCCTGTGTAGCAGAGCCCCAGTGCTTCAACTTACAGGTAAAACATTGGAGCAATAGCGAAACAAATGAGCTTATTTCCTGGGATTCTTTCACTGAAGTAAAACTAAAATCTTGCTCTGCCGACACTGCTTACAACAACACAATATGACAATTATAAGCACAAATAAACTTCTGTACTTTGTTGCCTTTCGAGCATAAAAAAAAAGTTATTTTCTGCATGTTCAGCCTGCAGTCCGAAGCAGGAAGCTTTGAATGCAGCGTCTCTGGCTTGATCTGCAATGGTAAGGTCAGCTTTGAGTACGAGTTTGGTCCCTGGGAGGAACACACGGAGAGGATGAAAAGCCGACAGAACTTAAAGCTTCGCTATGACAGCAGAAGCCCAAAAAGGCTACAGTAAAAATCCAGACACAGACTTTGAACTCGACCATCAAAAAATGTGTAACTGTAAAATTCGAAAAGGTCAGTTTCAAATGATAGAATTAACAAGAATTGATCTGCACCGCCTAAAAAGATGTCTGTTAATAAAGGCAAGACAGCTTTTTATCTGTATTATATTTTCCTCTGCATTCTATTCAGATGAATACCAAAGCATTGGTCATTCACAATTCAGTTATTGGAGCTGACCTTTTTTTTTAATCACAGATTTTTAATTTACTTAAATATGTTAATTATGAGTGTTTAAAAACATTTTTGCATATTGTCTTTTTATAGCATTTGCTTGTTTTCAATAAATAAATCTAACCTTTCAAAAGTACAAATATTGTTTTATTACAGAGGAGACAAAAGGAAACGTGTATTTGCACAATGAATTGTTGTCCCCTGCCTGCGTCTTTTTTGTTGATTATGTCACACACGGGACTTTCGTCTTCGTCTTCTTGTAATGTGTCTCCTTGTTTTCACCTTGTGGGGATTTCTACGCACGTTTGTTGTTCGGACGCGCCCTGTCGACCGATGACGTCACCGAAAACCGTCAGCCAGGTGGAAGAGTTCCCGGAAACTAAACGGGGAACACTTAACAAAGTACTTCAGCGACCAAAGTAAAAGCTGGTAAAAGCGGTTAAAGACTTATCGTGTGCGTCGTGAGGCTGCATTCACGGGACAGAAGAGAGGCGACTCAACGAACTTTACACCGGGAGTTTACAGCTTCGGCAGCGTTTGGCTTGGTCAAAGTCGTTTTATAGTCTCTGGCTTGGTTGAAGAAGTTCCTCTGAATACCTTCCGGATACTGAATTCTCCCCGACGAGGGGACCCGATCGCCTCCTCAGGGTTCCACCGAGGAGTTGAGGAGTTGGGCTGAGGTGTTTCCCGTTGCTGAGGAGAGGACTGCTCCTTCTCCAGTTCTCATCAGTGTGGTAGGACAAAGAGGGACTCACTCTTTTGATCCCTTTGAACTGAATAGACATGAAAGAAAACAAGGAAGAACTTGAACTTAAAGGAAATTGATACTAGAAGAACCAACTAAAAGAACACGCAGATAATTCAAGGGCTCGTTTACCATGTGTGGATAATATGTCAATAATAGCACAGTCAATGTTGTGCAGGGTTTTATTTGAAAGGTTTATACGATTCAATATAATATTTGAAATCAAACCCATCAGTGGCTATGAGGGGCCGTTAAGGACTTAACTACTGAGACACTCACGCGTACTAATGAAACACTCATGCCTTCTCACTAGTGTGCATGAGGGCATCTCACTAGTGTGCATGAGAGCATCTCACTAGTGTGCATGAGGGCATCTCACTAGTGTGCATGAGGGCATCTCACTAGTGTGCATGAGGGCATCTCACTAGAATACGGAAGGAATCTCAGTTACACCGGAAGGCGGAAGCAAAGAGGGCTGATTTTGAACAGCGCAAATTGCGCCAATCTCACGCTCTCCCTCAATATGCTTAAAAAAAATACTACCATATTCAAGACACAGAATGTCATTTTACGACATTTTCAGACGAGAAATTAGTTGTTAGGCAACATTTCTGCGGTCGGTTTGTCAACATATAGCCTTCGTAACAATTTGCGTCGAGGATGTCGGAGACATGAAGTGTAGTTAGCGGGACCACGTGACGCCTCCAGCACCGGGCGGTCAGCTTCAGCTCACGCCGCGGAGAGCAGCCTGTTCTCGGCCAGACTTCTGTGAAATGCTCCGCTTCGATCCACTTTTCTGTAGCGGTTATACATACGATAGTATAACTGTCTTGTCTCTATCTGTGATATCTTAGTGGGTACAATAAGCACTAAAGACGGTGGCGGATAACGGAACTTATTTATTAGAACTAACAGAAGACATCAGCTTGCTAGCAACTCTCCTGCTCCAGAACTCAAAACAATCACGTGACTAAACGAACCAACCACAACACAGACAACCCCATACATGAAAACCCAGTCTATTACACTACCCATAGTGTGCAGGCGTGTTGTACTCTTTATCATTGTGCATTGAAACTAACAGTGTCTTAATTAAAGGACTTGCGGGGAGGCAGTTATTGAAACCGGCAGCAGGACATCAGCTTCAAAGCGACTTCAAAGGATAAAAAAAATAATAATTTAAATCCAAACATGAATTATTGAATATTTCTTTGCAAGATCCACACGTGTGGTCTCACACTTGGTCTCACACTTAGGTAGGGTGACCATAACACCATAAAAAAGGACAGTATTTCGTGAAGCTGTAAATCAGGGGTGTCAAAGTAATTTCAGGACGGGGGCGTCACCGCACGGTGCTGGAGGCGTCACGTGGCCCAACTGAATGTTGACAAACCGACCGCAGGAATGTTGCTTAGACAACTTTTTTCTCGTCTGAAAAGTCCTAAAATGCCATTCCGTCACTTGAATATGGTAGTGTTTATAAATAATGTAATCTCACACCAGAAGGCGGAAGCATTATAATGCTTTCCGCCTTCCGGTGTAACTGAGATGCCTTCCGTATTCTAGTGAGATGCTCTCATGCACACTAGTGAGATGCTCTCATGCACACTAGGGAGATGGCATGAGTGTTTCATTACTACGCGTGAGAGTGTCTCAGTAGTTAAGTCCTAAACGGCCCCTCATCAGTGGCTCCATTTCCTGTATGTGTGTCAAATTCTTATCTTCTAACCTCTGCCAAGGAACCTGGACCGTGGCCCAATAATGATTTGAACATCCTGCGGACACTACGTGGGTTATGTTGTTATCAGCTTTTTATTAGCGCTGTTATTTACCATTGAAATGCTCATCAGACAACAGAGTCATTAATAAAGTCTAAGAACAACATTTCATTCTAAAGGGTTTTTTCCTCCTGTATTTTTACAGCTACTTCATCCTCAGTAGCAGGAACGTGTGTGAAAATGGCAGAAGGTAAGTGCAAAGATATTAGTTACACAGTCAGCTTGCTTTTACTCCCAGTTCAGGTTGTCTATAAGCAGCACAGCAACATCAACGGCATTAATCAAATGTGGGAACAGACTGTATTCACTTTTTCATGTTACAACGACAGTCCATCATAATACAATACATATGTTTTTAGCTGCAGCAACCTGAACAAATGCAAACGTGCTTTGATGAGGTCTTTTCTCTCTGGGTGTAATAACAACTACATCCAATTCCGTCCATCATTCCATCAACGTTTTAGAACTGGAAAGTTTTCATATTTATTTTCTTTTGTTCACAGAGCAGCAGAACACGCTGATCCACAATGTGAGTCATTTCACACCACTCTTACAACAATACAAACATTAAGAGGCATATTTAGTAAATTCTTGATTTTTTTCTTGTAACTTTTACAGAAAGAGAAGTTCACAATATTTATATGTGTTGGATACTTTTATATATTATAAGAAAAGATGTAACTGGTTGAACATGTTATAAACCAAAAGGCTCATTGCAGTTTTTTGGAGCCGTTTAAAAAAAATTCCAACCAGAAAGTACAAAGCAAATCATGTCGTTGGTGGGGACAAAGATAAATCACATTGATGTTGCTATAATCCAGGAAGAATCAATCCGTTTGTAAAAAGTTGCACATGAGATCAATGTGACAAATGTCTGCTTTGAATTCACCAGGTGGAACAGATGGCGTCTCTTATTGAGCTGCTTTTGAAAACTGTGATGGATTTGACCGACTCAGAGTTCAAGGGGTTTCAGCAGTTTCTCTGGAAAAAAATGGACTCTGACAGACCCTCCTCATACGTCCCATTGAGGCTACTCTCAAGGAGAGACAAGCAGGACACCATGTTTTTAATGGTGCTGAACTACGGCCAAGAGTCTTTGACGGTGATCAAGGAGTATTTAAAGTACATCAACAAGACCGATCTGGAGAAGAAACTGCCTCCAAGCATCCCGATAGGTAGGATCATTTTTATTACATTTGGTGTAGAACATTGAATTAAAGTCTATTAATGTAAAATATAAAAATAAATTCGAGATGGAGTCGAAAATGTTGAAGTTCAGGTCTTATTGTGTGTATTTTGACAAAGCATTAAATCCTGATGATTCATCGTAGCTGTGAAGATCAGTAACTCATAACCTTTGTCACATTTCGTCTCAGAGAAAGATTCCAAAGTAGAACGACCTGCACTGATCCAGAAAGTGAGTAACGCCACATCCGTCCGACTCTACACAGCAGAGCTTTATTTCAACAGATGCATGTCAAAAGTTATAGAAATGAACTCATAAATGAGCTCTGTAAGAATTTAAGGCAAAGAAGAATTGGGAAAGTGAACGTTCTGTAATGCCGACAGCAGAACGTACATTTTCTTCCATTAATGAGACGCAAGGAGACTCACCAACGCATCGGTCCTTCCAGGTAGCAACAATGGCGGCAGTGAAACAGGTGCTTTTGGAAACTCTCACTGGTTTGAGGAACGGGGATCTCCAGACATTCAAGGAGCTCCTGAAGTCGATTGTCTACCAGAAGAGACTCCAATGGATCCGGTGTGGATCGAGTGACGCTGCAGACACGGTGGACGAGATGTTGCAGACCTACGGCCAACGCTCTCTGGGTTTAGCGAGCGAGGTCCTGCAGAAGATGAACAGTAGCGATCTGATGCAGACATTGTCAGCGCCCATCTTAGGACTCAGAGGTGATCAGAGAAGATGGAAAAGCCGTCACACACGGTCTCATAAATACATTATGGAATCATAATTTATAAGTAGATCTCAACCACACGGTTTGTTCAGTGAGTAGAGTTTGAAAATTGGGACGGGGATCAATACATGTTAATTCAATAATTAATTAATTCTTCCAAAAAGTTTAATGGGTTTATTATTGCAAGGGTTGGAAGTTTAGTTATTTAATTTGAATCCTTTGAATTCAAATTGGTTGTGTTTTCCTGTTAAATTAACTGAGACTTATTATAGTGGATTATATTCTCTGTATAACATTTGATTTAATCTGTCTCTTCTCAGAGGAACCTGTGGAAGAACATCAAGCTTCACCGTCAAAGAAAACAGTGAGTCTGAATTTAAACATCAGTTTTTTTTTCATAGATGGACATTGAAAACCGTCCTCATCTTGAATATAAAAAATAATGGTAAAAATAAACAATTGTTAAAATTGGATTGTTCTTACATCGTTACGGTTAAGCTCTTCAGTTATAACGTCATAACGAAATATATTATTAATGTTCTGCTGCTCTACTACTGAAGATGAGATGAGAATAATATTTTAAGATTTTATCACCTTCAAAACACCTTTTTGATAGTTTAAAAGTTTCTTTGAGTCGATTTTACAATAGAAATGTTATATTAGATGCAGTGGTAGTAATTAACTCAGACAAATGAAATGGTTCATTCATCATTTACTTTGATGTTGCTGAACAAATAAATACACAATATTTTTCATTTGTAAAGCAGACGATGCAATCAATTCAATTGATATTCAAGATATTCGTGTCTCATTGTATTAAAATAAAAGCTCTCTGTTCTGCGTCTAAAACACTGACGAGATGCAATGAAACAAATCTGTAACGGTCCCAGTAGAAACATGTTACATGTCCTTTCAACAACTATTTTTCAGTTTGAAACAGCACTTGTGAAATTGAGACTTCTACGAAAACTCAGAGCGTTGAGTATCGAGGAGTGTGAGAAATTCAATTGGCTGCTGCAGTTCACGTACTTCAAGAAGAGTCTCCCGAACATCTCACGGATAAAACTCGACTGGACAGAAACTCCAGATCAACTCTTAGAGCTGATGGAGCAGAAGCCACAGTGGGTGGAGGTGACCGAGGAGGTTCTAAAGGACATGGACAAAGACGACCTGGAGGACACGTTGCCGGGGACCAGCTCGGGACCCGAAGGTCAGAGACAGGAGACAGAAACGGACTCATTGCACCACCATTTGATTCTCACAACTCTAATACACAGACAGTGAATTAATGTTTAAACTTTATTTAATCAGCAATGAGGAGTTTAGTATTTGATTTTCTTTAAAATCAACGTAATGTGTCATTTTCTGTTTTCTTTCTCTTCAGGGACTCTGTGGAAGCCATCGTCTGAAACATTTCCTAAGGTCGCCTCTTTTCGGGTACGACATTTTTTAAAGCAGAAACATCCAATCTGCTTTAGCAATGAGGGGAACATCTCATCATTCCAGCTTTCAGTGGCACAGGGAGAGTTGAAGAGAGTCGAGAAAGTACAGCTACGTATCGTAGTTTAAAGAATTTTCCGTCTCTTAACCATCGCTCCTCTACAAACAACATTTAGTTGTATTTGAAATGTAAATACATTCAAAACCTGGTGGGAACTTATTTGTTCCTAAACATTTAATGTTTGTAGATAAAATCAATTATTTAGTCATGAAGAATAAATGAGTATGAATGACGGTAGCTCCTAGTGGCGACACAGATCCTTAAGATGCCTCTCGATGCCGCCTGAAGGCAGCGTAGTTCTTGAATAACGAGCGAGCGGCAAGCGAGCAGCTATTAAGTATTTAGTAACTCAAAACCAGACGACATTAAATATCTTTTAATTAAATCATCCTTGTGATGTTTGACTGCCTCACGTGGCCTAAATATTTGTTTTGACAAGACACTTAAATGACTTGAATGTTTGAATAGATGTATAGAAATAGATGTATCTTTACAGCTACTTCATCCTCAGTAGCAGGAACGTGTGTGAAAATGGCAGAAAGTAAGTGCAAAGATATTAGTTACACAGTCAGCTTGCTTTTACTCCCAGTTCAGGTTGTCTATAAGCAGCACAGCAACATCAAGAGTATTAATCAAATGTGGGAACAGACTGTATTTATTTATTCATGTTAAAACAGCAGTCCATCATAATACAATGTTAATATTTCATTAATGTGGGTAATTTCACACCACTCTTACAATAATACAAACATTAAGAGGCATATTTAGTCAATTCTTGATTTTTTTCTTGTAACTTTTACACAAAGAGAAGTTCACAATATTTATATGTGTTGGATACTTTTATATATTATAAGAAAAGATGTAACTGGTTAAACATGTTATAAACCAAGAGGCTCATTGCAGTTTTTTGGAGCCGTTTTTAAAAGATTTCCAACCAGAAAGTGAAAAGAAAGTCATGTCGTTGGCGGAGACAAAGATAAATCACATTGATGTTGCTGTAATCCAGGAAGAAACAGTCCGTTTGTAAAAAGTTGCACATGAGATTAAAATATGACAAATGTCTGCTTTGAATTCACCAGGTGGAACAGATGGCGTCTCTTATTGAGCTGCTTTTGAAAACTGTGATGGATTTGACCGACTCAGAGTTCAAGGGGTTTCAGCAGTTTCTCCTGAGAGAAACAGACTGTAAAAGAACCTCTCCACGCTTCCTATGGAGGCCACTCACAAGGAGAGACAAGCAGCACACCATGTTTTTAATGGTGCTGAACTACGGGCAAGAGTCTTTGACGGTGATCAAGGAGTATTTAAAGTACATCAACAGAACCGATCTGGAGAAGAAACTGCCTCCAAGCATCCCGATAGGTAGGATCATTTTTATTTCAGCATTTGGTGTAGAACATTGAATTAAAGTCTATTAATGTAAAACATGAAATGAATTCGAGATGGGGTCAAAAATGTTGAAGTTCGGGTCTTATTGTGTGTATTTTGACAAAGCATTAAATCCTGATGATTCATCGTAGCTGTGAAGATCAGTAACTCATAACCTTTGTCACATTTCGTCTCAGAGAAAGATTCCAAAGTAGAACGACCTGCACTGATCCAGAAAGTGAGTAACGCCACATCCGTCCGACTCTACACAGCAGAGCTTTATTTCAACAGATGCATGTCAAAAGTTATAGAAATGAACTCATAAATGAGCTCTGTAAGAATTTAAGGCAAAGAAGAATTGGGAAAGTGAACGTTCTGTAATGCCGACAGCAGAACGTACATTTTCTTCCATTAATGAGACGCAAGGAGACTCACCAACGCATCGGTCCTTCCAGGTAGCAACAATGGCGGCAGTGAAACAGGTGCTTTTGGAAACTCTCACTGGTTTGAGGAACGAGGATCTCCAGACATTCAAGGAGCTCCTGGAGTCGATTGTCTCCCAGAAGAGACTCCAATGGATCTGGTGTAGATCGAGTGACGCTGCAGACACGGTGGACGAGATGTTGCAGACCTACGGCCAACGCTCTCTGGGTTTAGCGAGCGAGGTCCTGCAGAAGATGAACAGGAGCGATCTGATGCAGAGATTGTCAGCGCCCAGCTTAGGACTCAGAGGTGATCAGAGAAGATGGAAAAGCCGTCACACACGGTCTCATAAATACATTATGGAATCATAATTTATAAGTAGATCTCAACCACACGGTTTGTTCAGTGAGTAGAGTTTGAAAATTGGGACGGGGATCAATACATGTTAATTCAATAATTAATTAATTCTTCCAAAAAGTTTAATGGGTTTATTATTGCAAGGGTTGGACGTTTAATTATTTAATTTGAATCCTTTGAATTCAAATTGGTTGTGTTTTCCTGTTAAATTAACTGAGACTTATTATAATGGATTATATTCTCTGTATAACATTTGATTTAATCTGTCTCTTCTCAGAGGAACCTGTGGAAGAACATCAAGCTGCACCGTCAAAGAAAACAGTGAGTCTGAATTTAAACATCAGTTTTTTTTTTCATAGATGGACATTGAAAACCGTCCTCATCTTGAATATAAAAAATAATGGTAAAAATAAACAATTGTTCAAAATTGGATTGTTCTCACATCGTTACGGTTAAGCTCTTCAGTTATGACGTCATAACGAAATATATTATTAATGTTCTGCTGCTCTACTACTGAAGATGAGATGAGAATATTATTTTAAGATTTTATCACCTTCAAAACACCTTTTTGATAGTTTAAAAGTTTCTTTGAGCTGATTTTACAATAGAAATGTTATATTAGATGCAGTGGTAGTAATTAACTCAGACAAATGAAATGGTTCATTCATCATTTACTTTGATGTTGCTGAACAAATAAATACACAATATTTTTCATTTGTAAAGCAGACGATGCAATCAATTCAATTGATATTCAAGATATTCGTGTCTCATTGTATTAAAATAAAAGCTCTCTGTTCTGCGTCTAAAACACTGACGAGATGCAATGAAACAAATCTGTAACGGTCCCAGTAGAAACATGTTACATGTCCTTTCAACAACTATTTTTCAGTTTGAAACAGCACTTGTGAAATTGAGACTTCTACGAAAACTCAGAGCGTTGAGTATCGAGGAGTGTGAGAAATTCAATTGGCTGCTGCAGTTCACGTACTTCAAGAAGAGTCTCCCGAACATCTCACGGATAAAACTCGACTGGACAGAAACTCCAGATCAACTCTTAGAGCTGATGGAGCAGAAGCCACAGTGGGTGGAGGTGACCGAGGAGGTTCTAAAGGACATGGACAAAGACGACCTGGAGGACACGTTGCCGGGGACCAGCTCGGGACCCGAAGGTCAGAGACAGGAGACAGAAACGGACTCATTGCACCACCATTTGATTCTCACAACTCTAATACACAGACAGTGAATTAATGTTTAAACTTTATTTAATCAGCAATGAGGAGTTTAGTATTTGATTTTCTTTAAAATCAACGTAATGTGTCATTTTCTGTTTTCTTTCTCTTCAGGGACTCTGTGGAAGCCATCGTCTGAAACATTTCCTAAGGTCGCCTCTTTTCGGGTACGACATTTTTTAAAGCAGAAACATCCAATCTGCTTTAGCAATGAGGGGAACATCTCATCATTCCAGCTTTCAGTGGCACAGGGAGAGTTGAAGAGAGTCGAGAAAGTACAGCTACGTATCGTAGTTTAAAGAATTTTCCGTCTCTTAACCATCGCTCCTCTACAAACAACATTTAGTTGTATTTGAAATGTAAATACATTCAAAACCTGGTGGGAACTTATTTGTTCCTAAACATTTAATGTTTGTAGATAAAATCAATTATTTAGTCATGAAGAATAAATGAGTATGAATGACGGTAGCTCCTAGTGGCGACACAGATCCTTAAGATGCCTCTCGATGCCGCCTGAAGGCAGCGTAGTTCTTGAATAACGAGCGAGCGGCAAGCGAGCAGCTATTAAGTATTTAGTAACTCAAAACCAGACGACATTAAATATCTTTTAATTAAATCATCCTTGTGATGTTTGACTGCCTCACGTGGCCTAAATATTTGTTTTGACAAGACACTTAAATGACTTGAATGTTTGAATAGATGTATAGAAATAGATGTATCTTTACAGCTACTTCATCCTCAGTAGCAGGAACGTGTGTGAAAATGGCAGAAAGTAAGTGCAAAGATATTAGTTACACAGTCAGCTTGCTTTTACTCCCAGTTCAGGTTGTCTATAAGCAGCACAGCAACATCAAGAGTATTAATCAAATGTGGGAACAGACTGTATTTATTTATTCATGTTAAAACAGCAGTCCATCATAATACAATGTTAATATTTCATTAATGTGGGTAATTTCACACCACTCTTACAATAATACAAACATTAAGAGGCATATTTAGTCAATTCTTGATTTTTTTCTTGTAACTTTTACACAAAGAGAAGTTCACAATATTTATATGTGTTGGATACTTTTATATATTATAAGAAAAGATGTAACTGGTTAAACATGTTATAAACCAAGAGGCTCATTGCAGTTTTTTGGAGCCGTTTTTAAAAGATTTCCAACCAGAAAGTGAAAAGAAAGTCATGTCGTTGGCGGAGACAAAGATAAATCACATTGATGTTGCTGTAATCCAGGAAGAAACAGTCCGTTTGTAAAAAGTTGCACATGAGATTAAAATATGACAAATGTCTGCTTTGAATTCACCAGGTGGAACAGATGGCGTCTCTTATTGAGCTGCTTTTGAAAACTGTGATGGATTTGACCGACTCAGAGTTCAAGGGGTTTCAGCAGTTTCTCCTGAGAGAAACAGACTGTAAAAGAACCTCTCCACGCTTCCTATGGAGGCCACTCACAAGGAGAGACAAGCAGCACACCATGTTTTTAATGGTGCTGAACTACGGGCAAGAGTCTTTGACGGTGATCAAGGAGTATTTAAAGTACATCAACAGAACCGATCTGGAGAAGAAACTGCCTCCAAGCATCCCGATAGGTAGGATCATTTTTATTTCAGCATTTGGTGTAGAACATTGAATTAAAGTCTATTAATGTAAAACATGAAATGAATTCGAGATGGGGTCAAAAATGTTGAAGTTCGGGTCTTATTGTGTGTATTTTGACAAAGCATTAAATCCTGATGATTCATCGTAGCTGTGAAGATCAGTAACTCATAACCTTTGTCACATTTCGTCTCAGAGAAAGATTCCAAAGTAGAACGACCTGCACTGATCCAGAAAGTGAGTAACGCCACATCCGTCCGACTCTACACAGCAGAGCTTTATTTCAACAGATGCATGTCAAAAGTTATAGAAATGAACTCATAAATGAGCTCTGTAAGAATTTAAGGCAAAGAAGAATTGGGAAAGTGAACGTTCTGTAATGCCGACAGCAGAACGTACATTTTCTTCCATTAATGAGACGCAAGGAGACTCACCAACGCATCGGTCCTTCCAGGTAGCAACAATGGCGGCAGTGAAACAGGTGCTTTTGGAAACTCTCACTGGTTTGAGGAACGAGGATCTCCAGACATTCAAGGAGCTCCTGAGTCGATTGTCTCCCAGAAGAGACTCCAATGGATCTGGTGTAGATCGAGTGACGCTGCAGACACGGTGGACGAGATGTTGCAGACCTACGGCCAACGCTCTCTGGGTTTAGCGAGCGAGGTCCTGCAGAAGATGAACAGGAGCGATCTGATGCAGAGATTGTCAGCGCCCAGCTTAGGACTCAGAGGTGATCAGAGAAGATGGAAAAGCCGTCACACACGGTCTCATAAATACATTATGGAATCATAATTTATAAGTAGATCTCAACCACACGGTTTGTTCAGTGAGTAGAGTTTGAAAATTGGGACGGGGATCAATACATGTTAATTCAATAATTAATTAATTCTTCCAAAAAGTTTAATGGGTTTATTATTGCAAGGGTTGGACGTTTAATTATTTAATTTGAATCCTTTGAATTCAAATTGGTTGTGTTTTCCTGTTAAATTAACTGAGACTTATTATAATGGATTATATTCTCTGTATAACATTTGATTTAATCTGTCTCTTCTCAGAGGAACCTGTGGAAGAACATCAAGCTGCACCGTCAAAGAAAACAGTGAGTCTGAATTTAAACATCAGTTTTTTTTTTCATAGATGGACATTGAAAACCGTCCTCATCTTGAATATAAAAAATAATGGTAAAAATAAACAATTGTTCAAAATTGGATTGTTCTCACATCGTTACGGTTAAGCTCTTCAGTTATGACGTCATAACGAAATATATTATTAATGTTCTGCTGCTCTACTACTGAAGATGAGATGAGAATATTATTTTAAGATTTTATCACCTTCAAAACACCTTTTTGATAGTTTAAAAGTTTCTTTGAGCTGATTTTACAATAGAAATGTTATATTAGATGCAAGTGGTAGTAATTAACTCAGACAAATGAAATGGTTCATTCATCATTTACTTTGATGTTGCTGAACAAATAAATACACAATATTTTTCATTTGTAAAGCAGACGATGCAATCAATTCAATTGATATTCAAGATATTCGTGTCTCATTGTCTTAAAATAAAAGCTCTCTGTTCTGCGTCTAAAACACTGACGAGATGCAATGAAACAAATCTGTAACGGTCCCAGTAGAAACATGTTACATGTCCTTTCAACAACTATTTTTCAGTTTGAAACAGCAGATGTGAAATTGAGACTCCTACGAAAACTCAGAGCGTTGAGTATCGAGGAGTTTGAGAAATTCAAGTGGCTGCTGCAGTTCACGTACTTCAAGAAGAGTCTCCCGAACATCTCATGGATAAAACTCTACTGGACAAAAACTCCACATGAACTCGTAAAGCTGATGGAGCAGAAGCCACAGTGGGTGGAGGTGACCGAGGAGGTTCTAAAGGACATGGACAAAGACGACCTGGAGGACACGTTGCAAGAGACCAACTTGGGACCCGAAGGTCAGAGACAGGGGACAGAAACGGACTCATTGCACCACCATTTGATTCTCATAACTCTAATACACAGACAGTGAATTAATGTTTAAACTTTATTTAATCAGCAATGAGGAGTTTAGTATTTGATTTTCTTTAAAAGCAACGTAATGTGTTATTTTCTGTTTTCTTTCTCTTCAGGGACTCTGTGGAAGCCATCGTCTGAAACATTTCCTAATGTAACTTCTTTACCGGTAGGACATTTTTTAAAGCAGAAACATCCAATCTGCTTTAGAAATGAGGGGAACATCTCATCATTCCAGCTTTCAGTTGAAGAGAGTCGAGAAAGTACAGCTACAGATCGTAGTTTTAAGAATTTGCCGTCTTTAACCATCGCTCCTCTACAAACAACATTTACTTGTATTTAAAATGTAAATACATTCAAAACCTGGTGCGAACTTATTTTTTCCTAAACATTTATTGTTTGTAGATAAAATCAATTATTTAGTCATGAAGAATAAATGAGTATGAATGACGGTAGCTCCTAGTGGCGACACAGATCCTTAAGATGCCTCTCGATGCCGCCTGAAGGCAGCGTAGTTCTTGAATAACGAGCGAGCGGCAAGCGAGCAGCTATTTAGTATTTAGTAACTCAAAACCAGACGATATTAAATATCTTTTAATGAAATCATCCTTGTAATGTTTGACTTCCTAACGTGGCCTAAATATTTGTTTTGATAAGACACTTAAATGACTCGAATGCTTAAATAGATGTATAGAAATGTATGACTACATCATCACAGTTGAGGTATTGTATAAATGCCTTTTGACTTTTTTGATTCCATCAGACGGAAGCTCGGCAGCTGAAAATATTCGACCAGCAGTCTGTGGAGGAGACCAAGGAGGTTTTAAAGGAGATGGAAACGTCACAGAGTTTATCTGAAACCAGCTCAGCATCCGAAGGTAGAGGTTTTTATTGTTTGAATATGGGCAGTCCAGAGGACTTGTGTGTTTCCTCTGAACTTTATATTTTGCTTGTTTTCACTCCGTCCATGTAAAAACTCCCCATATTAAAATATTTGCCCAGAAAATCATTATTACCTAATTACTGCAGTGAATGAAGGATACTAGGAGATGTTGGGTTGAGGGATCCTCCACCGTGACACATTTTGAGGTGATCACGTCCAGAAAGAACTAGTAGAACTTCCTGTAGTTAAATCATTATTTCATTATCGACGCAGATGATTTCATATATCAACATAATATGAACTTAAAAATACAATTGTTGTTTTCAAAAGGGCCTTCAGGAAGTTGTGAAAGCATCAGCGTAAGTCCTTACGTTTATTTTATTTTTTCATATATTGAGTGTTGCGAGAAGAAGGATCTTTGCTCACTTTTTAAAAAGGATTGTTCTGTGCAGAAGGACTCTGTTAAATGGACTCAACTGGAACCTGAAGTGGACAGGAGAGGTACCGAAGAGGCTCCAACTTACAGGTAAAAACATCACATCCTGAGGCACAGCCAGCCGGAGGGAAACTTGGTTCTTGAAAGTTTTATGAAAGGAAAACTAAAACAATGCGAGAATTGTAGTGACGATGCTTTTCAGCTCGCTTGTTGTCTGCTTCCTGTTTAGCCTGCAGTCTGAAGCAGGAAGCTTTGAATGCAGCGTCTCTGGCTTGCGATGGATCTGCAATGGAAACGTCAGCTTTAAGTACCAGTTTCTCTTCATGGGCTCTCATGAGGAACTCATGGAGAGGATCCAAAGCCTGCAATACAGGCCTGCAGGTCCCCTGATGGACATCACAGTGGTTACTGGGAAGTTGGATGAAGTGCACCTGCCACACTGGATCTGCATCAGTAAGTGGACATGAAGACACATGAACACAACAATCCATTTCTGCTCACTCATTTTGTTTGCTTGTATTTTGTATAGAAAACAATCCTGAGATATTGGACAAGTTCGCAGTCCTGCACGTAGATGACTGTGGAGATGTTCTGGAAAAAGTGTCCGAGGTCACATCGTCCCATGTCAAGCTGTCTCAGCCTGTTTTCTCTCTAAAAATGTTCCTGGTGAAACACGGCTTACCACTGAGTATAAACTGTAACGTGTTGATATACGAGACCAACAAGACCTTCCTCACGCTCCATGTGTATCTGATCCCACGTGATCCGGGTCTGCAGCAGGTTATTTAATATTTTACTGCCATTACCGATAATAATGAGATTTGGAATGACACCACAAATAACTTGCAGAACCTGCAGAAATGCAGGTGACATGATTTTGGCTGCTTTAACGTTGAAGCAACTTTGTGTTTCTTTCTACAGGAATTGGACAGGAGGATGTTATACGATGGATACAAAGTCATCCAAAAGCCACACCCAGAGAAGCCCCTGAAAATGAAGGGTCGCTTCATCTTGACTGCAGATCTGGAAACAGCAAAAATTTATCCTGAGGTGTGTTTGCAGCTGCTTTTAAATTTTCTAAAAGAGTTGGATGCTATAGTGAGAGTGCATATTTAAACAAGAAACATTCATGTTTGTGACGTGCTGAATTTGCATTTTCCTAAAATATCTCGAGGCCTATCTGCTAACTGTGAAGTTACGGACTGGTTTACTTTCTCCAGCTGCTGGAGTGAAGAAGTATCAAGACCTGTCCGACCTCAAGGGTTCCTCCACCCTTGAGTTCTGTTATTTATACACAATACATTTCCTTCATAACTTGTGTCACTCTCTCTTTAATGGAAGTAAAAATACCCCCACAATCTTATTTATCTGCATTTTTTTGTTATTCTTGTTTATTTAAACTCAAAGTCAACATGATTTCCCTTTTTTCTTTCCTTTGCAGACCTTGATGCTCCGGTACGAAAGCACACTCCCAAATTTCTTCGAAGTCTTCATTGAGAATCCAGACAAAATCTTCAAGCTCGAGCTCTCAAAAGAAAATGAGAGTCAAGCGGTGTGGACCTGTGAAATTCGAAAAAGTCAGCATGAAATATTTAGTGTTTAATAAAGTACCACTTTTAGTTTGTGAGCATATATATTTGCATATCATTTATATATATTTAATAAATCTTATTTTATTTTCAGATGATTATCAAACTACTGCTCCTCGACAAAGTAAGTAACATTGTATCATTAATAAGGTGTGTGTGTGTGTGTGTGTGTGTGAATGTGCGTGCGTGTGTGTGTGTGTGTGTGTGTGTGTGTGTGTGTTTGTGTGTCCTGGAAGACGGTCAGCTGGTATTTTAGCAAACAATTGCATACAAACACGATGAGCTGAGAAAATACGGTATTCATTATTCTTACTTAAAATTCAGTTTTTAATTATTTCTTTGTTTTTAGAGTATTTCATTTTTTATGTTTCATTAATTTGTTCAAATTTAGGGTAACACATATATGAGGACGCGGGTATAGGAGCAGCATGCACCAGCACACACACAGGAAGTGATGTGCGCATCTTCGTTCTAATCATCTTAGAACGAAGATCATGTTCCTTGTTTTTTGGATCGTCATTAACCTTTGAGTGGACAGGAGACTCTCATGTCTGCGTAAGTCACATCAGAAGTGCCTCAATGGACATGTAGCGTCAGCATCATCACTGGGTCTAATGTGGTAAATAAAAGTTGTTAGAATACTTTATTGACATGCTTAATGTTTCATTACTACAAATAAACCATTACCTTGTGGACCGTGGACTCTCGTGTCTGCGTAAGCCACATCGCAAAGTGCCTCAATGGCCCATGGATTTCACTTTAATTTAGATGTTTGAAGAAATGGCCACTACAAACAGCATTGTTTAACTAATTAAAACTTTTACACTACTTTTAGAAGATCAAATCTATCCAAATTTCACCTGAGACATGAAGCACCAAAATTACTTTCAGAGGATCTAAAATGTATGAATGAAAAACAGATTCTGACTTTTAAAGCAGAATTTATTCAACTGTTTAGCAATTTGTAATTTTGTGCTAATTTTTCAAATATTACAATATTTGTGAGAACAATTTAGTTATTAGTCATTTCTGTTGAGGCATCAATAAATCCTCCCAAAAATGTGCTTTTTTTAAACCTATTTTAAAACTTTGACTTTATAAAATGACCTTTATATGTGTAACATTGGCTACCTAGTGTTCAACCAACAAAAAGACCATCAAACAGTGTGGAATTGTAAATTCGAAAAGATCAGTTTCAAATGATAGAACAAGAAGTGATCTGCACCGCCTAAATAGATGTCTGTTGATAAAGGCAGTACAGCTTTTTATCTGTATTTTATTTTCCTCTGCATTCTGTTTTTCAGATGAATACCAAAGCATTGGTCATTCACATGGTAAGACATTTCTAATTATTTGTATTTAGATGCACTGCACTTTGGATGTCAGATGTGGAAAACCTCTATATATCTATCATATACACATATATATATATATATATATATATATATATATATACACATATATATATATATATATATATATATATAACACACACTACACTAGCGGAATTAAGATTAATCCCACCACAGCTGATGTAGATATTCATCCTCATTAGTTTTCCTGATCTGTTGTTTTAAATGAAACCCAAGTGAATTAAATTAATTTTTTGATCTGCAGATTGTGTATTTTTTATATGTCGTCCCCTGGATGAGTTTATTTTTCCCTCCACAGGAGCAAACTTTGTGGATGAACACAGAACTGCGCTGATTGATAGAGTGAACGATGTTGGGGCCATTTTGGATGATCTTCTCGCTGAAGGAGTCGTCTCTCAGGGGATTTATGATGAAATCATGGCTATCCCTACCAGCACGGGTCAGATGAGGAAGCTCTACTCGGGTCCCCTGACTGCTGCTGGACGTCGCGGCAAAGAAGTCTTCTACAAAATCCTCGAGGAAAAGGAGAGATTTCTCATGGATGAGCTCAAGAAAAATTGACCAAATTTCATTTTACACCAAACATGAAATATATTCAATTTAATCAATGTCAAAAATGTTTGACGTTTATATTAAAATAAAACTGTTTCCCCTTTAGGTGCATTTCAGTGAGTTGATCAGCGATGCTCACGATGAGTTTTAATTCAAATTGAATGTAGATGTTATCTGACAAACACGTGAGGAAGTTCTCACCAGACACGTCACAACTTTATACAACAATCTAACGGAATGAATTCATTTTAAATAAACTAAAATATGCTCATCATGAAAGCGGGTTCAACCTTTGATTTTTTGGAGCCGTGTGTGTCTGTGTCCCTTACGGAGTACACACACGAGGCGGTTTCATTTAACGGGACACTTGTTCTGCTTCAGAAATCCTTTTAAAGTGTTGTTTTCACTTTCAAGATCCTGCGTTCCAACCGCTGCAGCCCGGATGTTGTGCCAATACAGAATAATGTTAAGCCAAACACTTCATCCAATGCAAAGCGTTTTAGTGGGACAAAGAGTTTAGTTAGTCACAGTTAATATTAATGTATATGTAATAGTTAATGTATCGGTGAAAACTGGCACTTCTCAAAACATGTCTCTTAAAAACATCTTTTGTTTCATTAATGTTTTATTTTCTATGTTTTAAATTGTATATTATTCTTACTGACTCTTTTGCATTTTGTTTTGTAAATAATATATACATTTTTGTATTTATTTATTCCTTACTTTACATTTTGCCTCATTGCAGTCTTGCAATGTTTTGATAATATGAAGCAATTTAACGTTGTTTTAAAAAGTGATGTATGAATAAACGTTTGACACTAAAACGCTTCTTTCAGTCGCTTAATTCAAGGTCACCAGTTAAATAATTTTAGCTACGACAAAGGATTTTTTTAAACTGCTTAGTTTTGATTCAGCATAACAAAATACTCTTAAATTGATAAGTTGTCTCGTCTCTTTATGTGTAAGATGTTAAGAAGCACAGGAAAGTGCAATTTCATCAAATAAGCCGATTTGTAACTTGGTATATATAATAGCCATTATAAGTACAATTTAAGTGCTACAATATAGACTCCGGTTGAGCCAAACAAAATAAAAAGAAATATAACCAAATTAGGCCTGACTACCTTCCTCTAAAACAGAATAAACAAAATAGCTAAATATGCTTCTCTGAAATGTATTAGCTAACACAAAAATAAAGAGGCTTCATCCAATAACCACGTGTTTCTACAGTTTCGACAGTGATTGACTACGTGAGAGTAGCAACCTTCAGGGTACCAGACTCAAACCTTCACTACAACATCTACGGTTCACTTTCATTCAAACACATCAGCATCTCTCCTCGTTCCACTCGGTCTTCCTCCTTTCCATCTCGAGCCCCGCCCAGTTGATTGACGGCCAGGTGGAACCCAATAAACCGGGATCGCACCTGGAAAGAGAGAGACGGGGACCGAGACAAGAGAGAAATCCAGAGACCGGATGGGGGAGGACGTCCCAGCCTGACACGTGACACTTGATGATCCTTCACTGGGATGCTGAATCTGGGGCCTGTACCATGAAGCTAGTTCAGGTGGCTAGCCAGCTAAGTTTCAGCTTACTTTCCACCAACCGGGTTTTCGGTACCATGAAAGTGGCTCGGATTCAATCGGTATTCGTTGCCATGGTAACGTACGCTGCACGGCTACCTGCTCCGGGGCAGGTTATGTTCTGGATCCGAGCTCTTAGTCAGAAGTTTGACCAATCAGCGGTGAGCAAAGAAACAGCTGACGTAGTTAATTCCTAGCTTCTGTTCTCTGTTGCGATCATTGCGGCTTCACCTTTTCTTCCAAATCCTGTGGACATCTAAGCGCAGATTGTTAGAAGAGCACTTCGTAGAGTTTTTAAGGGACAGACAAAATCCACTTGACTTTCCTGATACTTCCTTGTATGAAAGATACAGATATTCCGTGGAAGGAATAACTTATCTTTGCGAACTTGTTGAGCCGCAAATAACAAATGTGACTCGTCGAAGCCGCCGCACTTACTGTACCGCAAATGGTTTGAATTATATTTTTATATAATTTTTTTTTTTAACTTACGTATTAACGCTCTCAGCAATGTTCCTCTAATATTGTTTTATTGCTTTGGCAGCAGAGACGGTGTTACTGCGTGCTTAAAAAACATTTTTACATTCTTTATATTTCTGAAGAATAATTTGTTGCTCCTCTGCGGAAAAATATATTTATAGGAGACGACGTCTTAGCAAAATGGAGATTCTAAAAAGAGATTTTACAAACTGAGTATTGCAGTATTGCTAACACGAGACGATGGTTGAACAGAATTTGACGATTAATTATTTAAAAAAAATCCTATAAAAACTCTCCAAAATCATGCGAAGGTGCATGTCTCTCTAAACCAGGGGTGTCAAACGTACGGCCCGCGGGCCCGCAAGATGGTTCAGTCTGGCCCGCGGGATAAATCTGCATTATTGATAAAAAAAAACAAAAAAAAACCTTCAATTTCTATAAAATCTGCAGTTCCTATATTGACCGCTAGTCCGCTTGTGGCGCTGTGTGTGTAGTCAGTTCATGTGTTCAGAATCCGCTTGTTAAGTCTGACGTCACACGGGACTTCCGGGTTCAAGCGCTCCGCTCATCCACATCTAATAACACTGGCATAACCTGTTAATTTATTGACGATCACGTCCTACTTTAGTGATGCACCCTCGGCGGTCATAAAGGGTTAAAATTCGTTTAACTCCAACATAGTGGTTAGTATAGCGCATCATCCAGGTGGCATAATTAAGGGTGAGTTAGCTGTAAGGTTTAGCTAGCTAGCTAGTTGATAAGGTGCCATTCCTTGTTCTGGATGAGGTATTTCAAAATATAATTTTTACAGGACTTCTATAACTGTGAACGTAACTAAACGAAGATTAAAAAATATACAATGTAAACATGGCTAATATCTATGAAAACAGCCGCTTGACAACGGAGTGCCTTAGCAGTAGAGCACAGTTCGACCCTCGGCTCCGCTAATCCATGTCCTCTTGGCTATAAATATTAGTTACTGATGAACATGTGTCAGTGTGTATGGTAGCTGCGGTCATCATTGTGTGAACACGTGAAACCTACGTACGTTAACGTACCGGAACGTTACCTTCCCGAAAAACCAACACCGAACTATAAACTAACCTTCAGGCAACGTTTGCGAACCAAACGTTAGCGTAACCAAAAACTAACGTTCTGGGGACCTTAAATTGGTAGCTGGGTTAGCCCATAGCATCGGCGTTATCAGCTGCAGCCATTTTCTCGTATCTTTCTCGTCATAGGGAAAGCGATAGAATGACAGTTGAACGTCACTTGTTTTTTTTAAACTCCGATCTATTTAAACAACACGGGACACAGCACTGCGGTATGTTAAAACGCGTGCGAAAGCGGTAAATAGGTAGAGCGGACCCGGACTTTGGACCCGGAAAACAGTATTATTGGAGCGTGGTGACGTCACGACTTAAGCGGATTGCTTCCCAGAAGCAAAATGGATTTTTGTGGAAAATGGATTTTAAATCATTTATACATTTTGAGGTGTTTGATGTATTTTAACATGCAGGACAGTGTTTTAACTTCCACAAAACTGTCAATGTTTTGCAACAGTGTACAATCACTGTGATCAGTTTTTATGCATGATGCACTTAAATAAATGTTAAACTGGGTGAAACTGTTGAAATTGCACATACTTTTCTTAAAAACACTTAGGTTGTTCATAATATATTTAGTAAAAGGACAATTCATTGCATATAAAGATTTTTATAATTTACTTTATCTTTGCACTAATACAAAGAAAAAAGTGGACTTATTTTGGCATGAGTTTGGCCCCCTTGAGACCGATTAAGTTGTATGCGGCCCCCAGACCAGAATGAGTTTGACACCCCTGCTCTAAACTGATTACTCCGCGCATGCACATAAAAGAGTGACGTCGGCACCGAACAACCAATCACGTTCAATATGAAGAGAGAGAGAGAGAGCAATATATTTTTTTGCGGAGGAGCAAGAAAGTATTCTTCAGAAATATGAAGTGGTACCCTTAACGGCTCTGACCGATCCTTCTCTTGTTTGTTATCATGTCTGTTTGTAATGGTTGAAAGTTAGTGCCTGTTAGTGCCGTTGGGGAGGAGCTGAGAGCCACCCTTTCCTGGACAATCAGTTCTTATTTTAACAATCTTTATGCAGAGGGGGGGCTGGGCTGTGATAACACAGGCTCCTCTCTCAAGTATATAAAACTCCTCTTCTTCTCTTGAACCTTTGTCACATCTTCCTGCTCCTCTTGAGGGATATGGACAATCTTTCCCATGTCAGCTGAATTGTAGTCATTTGACTTCTGTCTGTGCTTATGTCTTGTATTGATGATTTACCTTTGCCTATTCTCGTTTAGGAATAAATACTTTTGATATCTCACAAGGGCTCAACCCACTAATTTCCACCACAAACATCAATGTAAACAATGTTATTTTAAAAATAAAACGGGATACTTGTTTCTAAACTCTATTCCATCATTATATTTCATGCAATTTTTTAAAAACTGCATTCGCTGAAAATGCCAAGAACACAAATAGCAATCATAAGACTTTATTATCAATTTATATGAATTTCCAATTAACATTTTTTTAATGTACTTAGTAGCGTACATGGGAACAAAAATCAGAGGTTAAACCCACTTTCATAATCAAGCATGTTTTGATTCATATTAAAATATTAATTATTGTCTGATGAACATTGAAATTGATTGTCAAACCTCAATTAAAACTCATCTCATCTTGAGCATCAAGAATACAAATGTCCCTCAGTTTAAATATAACATGAGGTCAGTTGTTTGAAGATTAGAGACGTGGCAATAACATGAACATTCCCCTTCTTATTTTGAAAATGGTCCCAGTCAAACCATTTGGACTTAAAATGGGTGAACATTCACTGATTTTTCTGGAGATCCTTTATGAGAAAACTCTCATGTTCCTGGAGGATTTTGTAGAAGACTTCTTTGCCGCGTGGTCCAGCAGCGTGCAGGGGACCACTGTAGAGCTTCCTCATCTGATCCCTGCTGGTAGGGATAGCCATGATTTCAGCATAAATCCCCTGAGAGACGAATCCTTCAGCAAGAAGATCATCCAAAATGGCCACGACATCGGTCACTCTATCAATCAGCGCAGTTCTGTGTTTATCCACAAAGGCTGCTTCTGTGGAGAGAAAAATAAACTCATCCAGGCGACGACACAAAAAACACACAATCTGCATGATGATGATGATGAATATCTACATCAGCTGTTGTTCTAAACATCCAACCGTGCAGCAACACAGAAATGAGGTTTAATGGAGACTTTTTAAACAATCGAATCGGTGGCTGATGAATTAAATTAGCAAAGAAGACGTCATGTTACCTGCGCTGCCCCCTCGTGCCGTGGTGTTCACACCAGCTGCTGCGGCTGAGGGTGTCGCATCTGAAAGAAATGGATGGAAAATAGTTTTCGTGAGATTAGGATCAATCTTAGTTCCGCTAGTGTAGTGTTTATATATATATATATATATATATATATACCTATATACCTATATATAGATAAAAAGCTGTACTGCCTTTATTAACAGACATCTATTTAGGCGGTGCAGATCAATTCTTGTTCTATTATTTGAAACTGACCTTTTTTGATGAATATCTACATCAGCAGAAGGAGCTTTTTCTTTTTTCAAAATTGTTAATAATCCTCTTATTAATGATACAATGTTACTTACTTTGTCGAGAAGCAGTAGTTTGATATTCCTCTAAAAAATAAAATGCAGAGATTTATTAAATATGTATAAATTATATGCAAATATATCTGCTCACAAACTAAAAGTGGTACTTTATTAAACTCTAAATACTTCATGCTGACCTTTTCGAATTTCACAGGTCCACACGGCTTGACTCTTCTTTACATTTGAGAGCTCGAGCTTGAAGTTTTCTTTTGGATTCTCAATGAAGACTTCGAAGAAATTTGGGACTGTGCTTTCATACTGGAGCTTTAAGTTCTGCAAAGGAAAGAAAAAAAGTCAATTGAATTTGACTTTGAGTTTAAGTAAACAAGAATAACAAAAGAATGCAGATAAATAAGATTGTGGGGGTATTTTTACTTCCATTAAAGAGACAGTGACACAAGTTATGAAGGAAATGTATTGTGTATAAATAACACATCTCAAGGGTGGAGGAACCCTTGAGGTCGGACAGGTCTTGATACTTCTTCACTCCAGCAGCTGGAGAAAGTAAACCAGTCCGTAACTTCACAGTTAGCAGATAGGCCTGGAGATATTTTAGGAAAATGCAAATTCAGCACGTCACAAACATGCGTGTTTCTTGTTTAAACATGCACTCTCACTTTAGTATCCAGCTTTTAGAAAATTCAAAAGCAGCTGCAATTACACCTCAGGATAAATTTTTGCTGTTTTCAAATCTGCGGTCAAGATGAAGCGATTCTTCATTCTCAGGGACTTCTCTGGGTGTGGCTTTCGGATGACTTTGTCTCCAAGGGATAACATCTTCCTGTCCATTTCCTGTAGAAAGAAACACAAAGTTGCTTCAAAGTTAAAGCAGCCAAAATCATGTCACCTGTATTTCTGCAGGTTCTGCAAGTTATTTGTGGTGTCATTCCAAATCTCATTATTATCAGTAATGCCAGTAAAATATTAAATAACCTGCTGCAGACCCCGATCACGTGGGATCAGATACACATGGAGCGTGAGGAAGGCCGTGTTGGTCTCGTATATCAACACGTTACAGTTTATACTCAGTGGAAAGCCTAATTTTACCAGGACCATTTTTAGAGAGAAAACAGGCTGAGACAGCTTGACATGGGACGATGTGACCTCGGACACTTTTTCCAGAACATCTCCACAGTCATCTACGTGCAGGACTGCAAACTTGTCCAATATCTCAGGATTGTTTTCTATACAAAATACAAGCAAACAAAATGAGTGAGCAGAAATGGATTGCTTGTTAAAATGTCTTCATGTCCACATACCGATGCAGATCCAGTGTGGCAGGTGCACTTCATCCAACTTCCCAGTAACCACTGTGATGTCCATCAGGGGACCTGCAGGCCTGTATTGCAGGCTTTGGATCCTCTTCATGAGTTCCTCATGAGAGCCCATGAAGAGAAACTGGTACTTAAAGCTGACGTTTCCATTGCAGATCCATCGCAAGCCAGAGACGCTGCATTCAAAGCTTCCTGCTTCAGACTGCAGGCTAAACAGGAAACAGACAACAAGCGATCTGAAAAGCATCGTCACTATAATTCTCGCGTTGTTTTAGTTTTCCTTTCATAAAACTTTCAAGAACCAAGTTTCCCTCCGGCTGGCTGGGCCTCAGGATGTGATGTTTTTACCTGTAAGTTGGAGCCTCTTCGGTACCTCTCCTGTCCACTTCAGGTTCCAGTTGAGTCCATTTAACAGAGTCATTCTGCACAGAACAATCCTTTTTAAAAAGGAGCAAAGATCCTTCTTCTTGCAACTCTCCGTAAATACAAAAATAATAAAAAATAAAATAAACGTAAGGACTTACGCTGATGCTTTTACAACTTCCTGAAGGCCCTTTGGAAGACAACAATGATATTTTTAAGTTCATAGTATGTTGATATATGAAATCATCTGCGTCGATAATGAAATAATGATTTGACTACAGGAAGTTCTACTAGTTCTCTCTGGACGTGATCACCTCAAAATGTGTCACGGTCGAGGATCCCTCAACCCAACATCTCCTAGTATCCTTCATTCACTGCAGTAATTAGGTAATAATGATTTTCTGGGTGAATATTTTAATATGAGGAGTTTTTACATGGACGGAGCGAAAACAAGCAAAATATAAAGTTCAGAGGAAACACACAAGTCCTCTGGACTGCCCATATTCAAACAATAAAAACCTCTACCTTCGGATGCTGAGCTGGTTTCAGATAAACTCTGTGACGTTTCCATCTCCTTTGAAACCTCCTTGGTCTCCTCCACAGACTGCTGGTCGCCCGTTTTTAGCCGCCCGTCTTTCACGGTAATCGACGGCCGGAACAGCAAACCTTTTGATGTTGACATAATGGATAATTTTCATTCACTTGGGTTTCATATAAAAAAACAGATTTTCTTTTGTATTTTTTTTTTTCATCTGAAATAATTTTTTTCCAAAAGAAAACAAATTACGACGAATGTCTTCATCAGCAAACAGAGCTGAGTATTTTCTTTTTTGAAAATTGTTAATAATCCCCTTATTAATGGTACAATGTTACTTACTTTGTCGAGGAGCAGTAGTTTGATATTCCTCTAAAAATAAAACACAGAGATTTGTTAAATCTATATAAAGTATATGCAAATATATATGCTCACAAACTAAAAGTGGTAGTTTATTAAACGTTAGATATTTCATACTGACCTCTTCGAATTTCACAGGTCCACACCGCTTGACTCTCATTTTCTTTTGAGAGCTCGAGCTTGAAGATTTTGTCTGGATTCTCAATGAAGACTTCGAAGAAATTTGGGACTGTGCTTTCATACCGGAGTATCAAGGTCTGCGAAGGAAAGAAAAAAAGGGAAATCATGTTGACTTTGAGTTTAAATAAACAAGAATAACAAAAAAATGCAGATAAATAAGACTGGGGGTATTTTTACTTCCATTAAAGAGACAGTGACACAAGTTATAAAGGAAATGTATCGTGTATAAATAACACATCTCAAGGGTGGAGGAACCCTTGAGGTCGGACAGGTCTTGATACTTCATCACTCCAGCAGCTGGAGAAAGTAAACCAGTCTGTAACGTCACAGTTAGCAGATAGGCCTCGAGATATTTTAGGAAAATGCAAATTCAGCATGTCACAAACATGAGTGTTTCTTGTTTAAGTATGCACTCTCACTATAGTA